>OW121769.1:22052700-24452700 GCA_933228765.1 Miltochrista miniata
GTAGTGCCCCCAGCTCATGTAGTTCCCATTTGGCGGCGTTGTCGTCGCATTTCACTGTCGCAGTTAATAGTCAAAACCTAGTAGACACATTTTTATTCGACTTAATTCAGGGATTATTTATAAAAAAAAATATTTCAAGTCTTTTAAATAAAAACATAATATATTTATAGATATTTACAATGATTGATTTTATTCTTTTGCTTCGAAAAATAAAAAATGGCTGCCGAGCTGCGACTGCAACGCTGCCAAGCGGCAGTTTGTGTCACAGAAAGTTTGTCTTCAGAGCAGCCTAAGAAACTATTCTTCTATATACGTCTGTATTCATTGGCAGTAGCTCGGCTGAGTTAGTTCAATTAGTTTTTACAAATGATACAACATCTGTGCACTCATACTCATAGAATTCGGGACTACACGCCAAATACTTTTTACTTACATTCACCGACGTTTAAAAATATCGTCATCTGTCACTGTAACGTCACTTGACTTGAGGCGAAGAACTATTGCGTCCAAAGAGAATAATTGCGTCTTTGACTGCATTCTACCGTATATATCACGGTGAGTGTTCTGAAGAACTCTTCAACCTAATCCCGCCCTCTCCTTTCCGATCCCGAACAACGCTTGCTGGACAGAGGTGCCACTCTCACACAGTGAAGAGAATCTTCGCTAGAACTAAACTATTCAAAAGATCGTTTCTCTGTCGAACCGTAAAAACCTGGAACGACCTGCCAGCGCATGTGTTTCCCTACTCTTGCAATCCTGGGTTCTTCAAGCGGAGCGTGAAGAGGCACATCACAAGGACGCCAACTTGAGGACCGCTGTCAGAGGTGGCCCCCAATCGCTAGATGCGCCACGGCTTTCCATCAGGCTGGTGGCGAAGTCAATATGGCGAGCTAAAAAAAAAGAGCTAAAAGCAGGAAAAAATGGCAACAAAGGGAGCTCCCAAAAAACAAACGTGACTTTTTCCGTTTGTGCGACTCGATCGCATTTGGTCGGTTTTAATCTGGTCACGGTTATTTATTTAAATAACTATCATAATTCAGTTATTAATTTAAAAAAACTATTTGAAAGACCAAGAATCCTTGACACGACAGAATAAGTTATTATGTAACTAATTAAGTATGCAAAATATTTTTCCAGAAGTTATGTAATTTTTGTGAAAACCCAATTTAATCGGGTTTTCACAAAATTTAATTTTATTTCGTTTACTATTATCACATCACTATCTGATTATGTTCATACGATTAGGTACAACCTACTATAAAACAGAGTTGCGGTGAAAAATACGCATGTACGCCCAATGTTCCCCCCGCGTGGTTTATTGACGTTCCTGCTTTCCACTGGAACTTTTATTTCCGGGATAAAAAGTAGCCTGTGTTATTCCAGACTATACTTAATCTATCCTTTCACCTTCCCTACGCCTTGCGCCGTCATTGATACTTCAGGTTCCGCCGGAGGGGTCACCGTCCAGACAATGCGGTAGCCCGAGAGACGGAGCTCTATAAGGGGTACAAGGGGGCCAAGAGGGCCCTCCAAACAGCCATTAAGGGTCCGTTCACACAGACCGGCTCGGAGAGCATCGGCGCGCACTTTTGTTTTCACACAGACCGGATCGTATCCGCTCGGAGCCGGTCGGAGCGGAGCCGCCAACTATTTCACACAGACCGGCTGAAAGAGGATGCGCTCGGAGCCGGTCGGATGCGCTCGGAGCCAGTCGGATGCGCTCGGAGCCGGTCGGATGCGCTCGGAGCCGGTCGGATGCGCTCGGAGCCGGTCGGATGCGCTCGCAGCCGGTCGGATTCATCGAGTGCATCGATTCACTACAAAGGCAGTACCAGTATTCCAAGTTTTGTTTTCGGTGTTAACGGGTGCTTTTCGGAACATGGTTTTAGATAGCTCCGATGAAGAAATATATTAATTTTTCATCAGTCATGTTTTCGTATAAGTGCACACAACTGTTCTGTTTAAATTGTGCTATCGAAATGGCGGTCGGCGTGGGGCAGCGCGCACGCAATCGGAGCCGATCGGCTGCGCGAGCGGGAAAGAGCACGCAATCGGAGCCGATCGGCTGCGCGAGCAAGAAAGAGCAGGAAATCGGAGCCGAACGGCTGCGCGAACGAGAAAAGTACGCGATCGGAGCCGGTCAGCTCCTCTTATTATTTCACACCAAGCGCGTTCAAGCATTCTTACTGACAAAAGCAGTGCACATGCAAGAATAAACCTTACTTCAAATAATAAAACCTCTGTTTTCAACGTGATAAGAATCTGCTCTGCTCTCCGAGCCGGTCTGTGTGAACGGACCCTAAACAGTCCAAAGAATTGGGCCGCGAAGAGCTACTGGAGACCCTGGAGCGGAACCCATGAGGGCGCCCGTACCTTCCGTACCGTCAAATGCTCACATGGGTTAGCATTTGCATGTATTCCATCTACGAGCGGAGCTTTGGAAGGCTCGTATCAGAGATGGCCCCGGACCAAAGCTTAAAATACTGAATGCAGTGATCGCTTACAGAACATTGATCTAGCAGGTTCGAACTGTTACGGTTGACACCTGTACCCTATCCGGCACACCACGCATTCACTCCTCACACAGTCAGCAACTATCAGCCCTACTGACATCAGTCCCTTCCATTTACATTCAGTCTCATCCCGACCTCTATACCAGACGGCTGTCTTAACCAAACCCCTAAGTTTTATTTTTTAAAAAAGCCTTTACTTCGAGACCCGTAACATTTGGTGGCAGCGGTGGGATTCAAAAAAAAGAGTCCCCGGATCGTCTCCTAACCTAATACAAACCATAATCCGACGCGAGTGCGTGTTGTGAAAGTGCCAAATCTAAAGTGCATACGACATCGGCGTAACGAGTTCGCCCAGCCCTGCTGGATACCCAGTGTTGTGTCTGGTGTTTGTGTTGTGATTGTGACCAATCTCGCAAGAGGCCCACTGCTGCGTACTGCCCGTACTGCAGCCGGTCTTTCTCCAGAGGTTACCTTGTTGCACTTACGTACTAAGTACAACGATTGACAACGCAACGACTCAACGACGACGGCCCGAAGCTTATCAACGCGTCACTTCGCCGAGACCAATACACTACGTCATGATCATCCTTATCGCACTGTCTGCATTCCAGTGAGTGATTTTATCCACTTGGTCACTTGTGTTTTGTACTGTAAAATAATTTTATACACTGCTTTACTAGTTATATCCTTTGTGTAATTTGCTATTTTATAAGTTCTATAAAACAATGTCGACAGACAGAGCCCAAAGCCCGAAATTTGAAAAACCTGAAATTTCAATAAGTGAAGCGGAGGAGGAATATTGTGCCCCCCCGTCAGGTCCAATAACCAGATCCGTTGCAAAAAAGAAAATTGTGACAAATAAACCAGATATTGAACTCTCTACTCTTTTAAAATTCATAAAACCTTATGAAGGGTGTAGGGAGAAGTTAAACTCATTTCTCGTAAATTGTAATAATGCATACGACTTAGCCTCAGACGCCCAAAAAGATATCTTATTTAAATATATTTTGTGCCAATTACAGGGCAAGGCCGAAACGGCTTGCTCAATAAAAGAGTTCACCAATTGGCAACAGCTAAAAGAATTTTTAAAAACCCAGTTTAGCGAGAGAAAACACTATGCTCATCTCTTAACCGATTTACAAGACTGCAAACAGCAGTACAACGAAACTGTCAGCCAATATGCTTTGAAAATCGAGACTTGTCTTAGTCAATTACTTACCGAGATTTCAATCACACATGGGCATAAAAGCAGAGAGATGGTAGGACGTACAGCAGCAATGGAGGATAACTCCTCCATTGCTGCTGTACGTCCTACCATCTCTCTTATCGGTTAGCCCTCCACCATTTCCAGATGGGTTTGACTCCTCGTATTTCCAACATTATTAGATGCAAATCTTTGAAAACATTAAACGAGGCTATTAATATGGCCATATCCGAAGAAAAAATACAGCAATCTTTAGCTAAACAACGTCCAGGTCTATCCAACAATCAACAGACCTCCCGTTTAGACAGATCTAATACACCAAGGCCAAACGTTCAACCAACACGTCGCTACCAACAATTTTCCTCTAACTGGAATCAATCTAACTCCAATCGTCCTAATACGAGCAACAACAACGGTTCCTCTGCTCCAATTTGTAGATACTGCAAGACTCCAGGTCATACCTTAGAGCAGTGTCGGAAAAGAGAGTTTAACAACAACCGATTTAAAAATTTTGCACTTAATCAACAAGGAACACCCCACCGAGTTAATTTTGTTTCCGACGAAACATCAAACCAAAATGACCACGATCAAGTATTTGACCCAGTAGAAGGCTACGACACCGTAGATAATGAGAATGACCCAAAAAACGAATAACCGTCTCGTCCCAGTGTCGTGCGGGACCTCACAGTTTAGAAATCGGCACCGTCAAATCTAATCCTAACTTACCCATGCATCAGCATAACAAAAAATCTTCTATATCCAAAGCATCGCTACATGATGACTTACCCATGCATCAGCATAACAAAAATTCTTCTATATCCAAAGCATCGCTACATGATGACTTACCCATGCATCAGCATAACAAAAAATCTTCTATATCCAAAGCATCGCTACATGATGGCTTATCCACGCAACAACACAATAAAGTTGTTCCGATAAAATCTTCTAAATCCAATGTTTTTGAAATAACAAATAATCCTGCAAAAACATTATTACCCCACGTTCTTGTCCTGTCCTCAGTATCAGACATCCCACTTTCCTTATTAGTTGACTCTGGATCCTCTGTTAGCCTAATAAAACATTCATGCATTGTATACCAACCCAAAATTGTAAAAAACACTATTCAAATAAAAGGTATTGATTCGACAGTTACACCCATTAGTACCCTGGGACACTTTTTATTAAAAATTCAGCTTCCCAAATACAAAATATCACATCCGTTTCATATTATGGATACTGTACACTTACCTTACGATGGTATTATAGGATCGGACATGCTCAATGCACTTAGCTGCAATATAAATTACAATGATAACCTACTCTGGATTGGCAAATCATCCTTAAAATTACATTTCCATGATCCTGCCTACATAATTCCCCCTAGGACTGAAACAGTAATTGAATGCTCCGTCTCAAACCCTGAAATAAAAGAAGGTTTAATCATTGATCAAAACCTCTCGGATACCCTATTGATAGCAAATTGTTTAGTACGCGTTAAAGAAAATAAAAGAGTTAACCTAACCATTGTAAATACCTCTGAAAAACCTGTGACTTTGAACTCTAATCTGAACCTAAAACTCGACTGCCTCGATTCCCAAAAAATTGAAGAACAGCCTCCTAGAGCAATAAATTATGTAGATAATTCAACCAATAGCTTAAAACGGACAGAAGAGGTGCTTAAACAATTACGAGTCTCTCATCTCAATAAAGAAGAGAAGGATGCCCTTCTACAACTATGTTCCGACTTTTCCGATATTTTCTATCTCCCCGGAGAAAACCTTAGCCATACGAGCGCCCTCAAACATGAAATTAAAACCACGACAGACGTACCAATCTACACGAAATCTTATAGATTCCCTGAAATTCATAAAACCGAAGTCCGCAAACAAGTTGATAAGATGCTGGAACAAAATATAATTGAACCCTCCGATTCCCCTTGGTCATCACCCATATGGGTCGTTCCCAAAAAACTCGACGCTTCCAATGTCCAAAAATGGAGAGTAGTCATTGACTACCGCAAGCTGAACGATATCACAATCGGCGACACATACCCTATTCCTCAAATCGCTGAAATCCTTGATCAACTGGGAAATAGTAAATATTTCTGCACACTAGACCTAGCCTCTGGGTTTCATCAGATAGAATTAAATGAAACTGATAAACCTAAGACTGCCTTTAACATCCCAGAAGGACATTTCCACTTTAAAAGAATGCCATTCGGCCTTAAAAATGCTCCTGCGACGTTCCAGAGACTAATGAACTCTGTTCTATCCGGTTTACAAGGTATAAAATGCTTTGTGTACCTTGACGACATTGTTTCGTATGGTTATGACCTTAAATCTAGCATCCTTAACCTAACAGCCATCTTTCAACGAATCCGCGATTTCAAACTTAAATTACAGCCTGATAAGTGCGAGTTTTTGCGACGAGAAGTCTGTTATCTTGGCCGCATAATCACTGAACAAGGTGTTAAACCAAATCCAGAAAAAATCAAGGCTGTAACTAACTTCCCTGTCCCAAGCACTCCCAAGGATATTAAATCTTTCCTTGGTCTTGTCTCTTACTACCGACGTTTTATCCCAGAATTCTCCAAGTCTGCAAAGGCTCTAACCAATCTCCTGAAAAAAGATACACCATTCCAATGGGAAAACCAACAACAACTTGCCTTTGAGACATTAAAAAGCAGATTAACAACTGCTCCGCTTCTCATCTATCCTGATTTCTCTCAACCCTTTATACTCACATGCGATGCCTCGAACTACGCTGTTAGTGCTGTACTCTCCCAAGGATCTGTAAGTAAAGACCAACCTGTAGCCTACGCTTCTCGAACACTCAATAAGAGCGAATGCAATTACAGCACAACGGAGAAAGAGTTATTAGCTATATTATATGGATGTAAAACATTTCGACCTTACCTTTACGGACATAAATTTCTCATAATCACTGATCATAGACCTCTGAAATGGTTGTTCAACCACAAAGACCCAAGTAGTAAACTTCAGCGATGGAGGTTAAAACTGGAAGAATACGATTATGAAATAGTGTACCGCAAAGGCAAATTAAACTCAGCGGCTGACGCCCTATCTAGATACCCTGTAAACCCTATATTTCCTGATAACAAGGGCTCACTTACCTCTAATGCAAGCCCTAACATTAACCCACATAACTCACCTGATGGGTCAACTAATGATTTGCAAGATCTCCTAATATCTCCACCGTCTAGTCTGGATGCTGTCCTAATAAACCCTGAAATTGAAAATGAAGTAATGGAATACTTGAGCTCTAGCGAACCACAACCTTCAACTAGCCAACAACATCCTGAAAACCTACCTGTTTCTCCTACCCGACGTAGTTCCCCACATTCTGAAATAGAACCTCAACCTTCCACAAGCTGGCAACACCCTGAAACCTTACCTTGTCCTACTCGACGTAGTTCCCCACATCCTGAAATAGAACCTCAACCTTCCACTAGCTGGCAACACCCTGAAACATTGCCCGTTCCACCAGTTCAGCTTAGTCCAGAAACCCCTCTACTAGAACTGGAAAATGTGCCTTCACCAGAAAGAACCTATAATCAATTCTTAAGATCACCAGCCAGGTCACACAACACCCGTATTTTAGAACATAACGAAAGCCTGATCAAGGGAACACAAAAACTAATAATTATACCAACCTCAATAGATATGGACGAGTCCATGCCATATGTTCAAGAGATTCTTGATATCTGTACAGAATCTGAACGAATGGCATTCCTGGAACGAGAAAAATCCCTTCATACCTTTTTACCTGTTGAAATCGAAAATAAAACTTATCTGTTCTTATTTACAAAAGTTCATCATTTTGACGATTACTCATACCCAGATATATTTAAATCTTTAAAATTTGCACGCGATGAAATAATGATGTCATACCCTTTAATAAGCGATGTTGCAACATCTGACTTTGAAAACCCTTTTGATAAACACTCCTTCGTAAAAATTTATAATATGTTTAGCTATCTGTTCGATGGGACTAACATAAGAATTCACATATATCACAATAAAATTATATATCCTTCACCGAGCGAAATTACCAAGATCCTCAAAGAAAACCATGATATTCCAATTGCAGGACACCTGGGTATTAATAGGATGCTAAGTCGTATTCGAGAAAGGTTCTATTGGAAAGGTATGCGCGGTGATATCGAAAACTATATAAAAAACTGCTCTCCTTGTCAGACCAATAAAGCCCTACGCAGAATTAATAGAGCACCAATGATAATAACTTCCACTTCAACTGCACCCTTTGAGAGACTATCCATAGATATCGTTGGACCCTTGCCTGAATCTGGTGCAGCCAAACTTAAATTCATTCTGACAATGCAAGACGACCTTACAAAGTTCTCATTAGCGTATCCCATTCGTAGTATAACCGCCGAAGAATCGTGTGAGTGTCTTCTCCATTTTATATCCCTATTTGGTATTCCAAAACATATACTTACTGATCAAGGCACAAATTTTACAGCCGAACTGTTCAAAAAAACATGCGAATTTTTAAAAGTAAAACAACTATGGTCTGCTCCATATCACCCTCAGACGCAAGGAGCTCTAGAACGGAGTCACTCCACACTCAAAGAATACTTAAAATCGTACACTAACGAAAACCAAGACAATTGGCCGCGGTATGTTTATACTGCTATGTTGGCATACAACACTGCTGTCCATTCAACTACACATTATTCGCCATTTGAATTATTATTTGGACATAAACCTCACATTCCAGATTCGGTTTATAATGACGGCTCAAACGCCACATATCCAGAATATGTAAAAATGTTGCAGCACCGTATGAAACACACGCGCGACAAAGCTAAAGAATTTATTGAAAGATCTAAAAGAAATTCAAAGAATTACTATGACTCCCATAGCCGATCTGTAGAATACAAAGTTGGCGATTACGTTCTATTAAAGAACCACCTTAGACTACGTAAAGCCTTATCTCCCCTATGGAAAGGGCCGTATAAAATTGTAAAAGTTCATAGTAACCATACGTTAACGTTACTCATAAATAGACGCCACGTGAAACACCACTTCGATGAAGTTAAACACGTGGAGACCCAAGTGGAACATACCTAATTTTATGATATTATAAATCGGATCTATCCGATTACGTGTTTCATCTCTCTTTGTATATTTTTATTTCTTCCTTTATTCATTTACACGTTTACACATGTACACTATTTCTTTTAATTTAGGTTTATATATTAGTTTAGATATAATAACGTGAATCGTCACTCAAGGCCTCTTTTTATTGCAGCATACTGGCTCATGGTCATCCGGAATTTATACAACAAATCAACACGAGCCCGGGTATTTACTTTGACCCTATTGGTGAACTCAAAATCCGCGTAAGCCACTTAGATATAGTAACCCCTGTTGACATATCATACATCGATCCTCATTTAAAAAATATAAATTCGATAATAGGCACTTTACGTCTGATATGCAACCAAATTCAAATCGAAACATCTTACCAATTAGAATGTCACAATACTTTAGAACCATTAACAGTGAGGTATCACGATATAGCTTCGGAATACTCGTCTATCTCACACCTGACGAATAAAAGAGCCAAACGAGGGGCCTGGATAGGAGCTATTGGCAGCTTATCCAAAACTATATTTGGTACTCTGAATGAGGACGACGCTGTAAAGTATGATAACGCCATTCAAAGTATTCAGGATAATGAAAAAAGACTGGGCTCAATAATGAAAGAGAATATTATTGTTACTTCCTCAATATTATCAAAATTTAATAACACATTACACACAATGAAAATTAATGAGGCCAGCCTTAATCAAGCTATTGACAATTTCTCTTCGCAGTTAAAAAATATTACAAAAATCTCTAATGAACAAAGTGTAAAAGCCAATATTAATTCAATTTTAAGTAGTCTAGAAGCGTCCATTCTTACTATATCTTTTCAGTTGGAAGACATAACAAATGCTATCATGTTGTGCACTAAGAATATCCTACATCCGGCCGTGTTATCACCTGTTCAATTGTACCAAGAAATTGTCGATAACTACAGGCACTTACCGGTAGATTTTAAGCTACCTTTAACCCTAGCGTTAAGCAACATTCATAATTTGTTGAATGTCTCTAGTATAGTATGTTATAGCCTAAAGAATAAGATTGTATTCATTCTTAGGATACCATTAGTGTCACCTAAAGAATATGACTTATTCCATAATATAGCTTTACCTACTCCACACGACCATGTGAAACCGAACACTTTTAGTTTTATAATACCAACTAGTAAATACACTGCAATGACCAAGGACAAATCAGAATATTGTAACCTTAACTCACTCACAGAATGCACAGCGATAAACTCACGCGAATACATCTGCGAAATCATGACAGTGTTCCCATCGAGTGCGAATCCAAGTTGTGAAAGTGAAATTATGTCAAATGTCGTGAGCGTTTTACCAGTGCAGTGTCAAACAAGGTCCTTTCAAGGACAAATCGACTTATGGAAACCACTTCAAGACAATAATTGGATTTATGTACAGTCCCAAAATACTAAACTCTACATCGAATGTCGTAACCAAAAGATTATAGACTTAAGTATCATCGGTACAGGAATTTTGAGTGTTCCGAATAACTGTATCGCATATTGTAAGAGTACAAAACTTATACCTAGATTTAACAATTTAATTGTTAATGCTACTGTAATCCGATCCGACTTCAATATTATTAACGATTCTTGCTGTACCTACTTTAGATAAGTTTATAAACACCATGAGTAATGAATCTCCTCTAAAATTACAAAATATTGACTTAGATTTCTTTACATTAGAAACAAAATCAAAGCTTAATTCTATGACCGACGAGACAGACAAAATCTTAAATCAACATCAAATTATAAGATACGAGACTCATTACTCAATTTTAATTATTGTGATACTTTGTGTTATGTTTGGATTTTGTATTTTTAAGCTGTTTTTGTATATTAAATCGCACAGCCGTCTTATCCGCAACTTTCCTAAATTCTCCCAATCCATTCCTATGAATTCAACTTCAGTTCAGACTCCGGACCCTGAACCAGTCACTTCTATTAGAATCAATAAACGTCACCCAGAACCCGAAGATACTCCATCTCCTGGTATTAGGATGAACGTGTAAATTATCGTCCTTTTCCCCTAAACATCGAAACTTTACCCCGATGTTTAGTCCACCCCTGGGAGGTGTTACGGTTGACACCTGTACCCTATCCGGCACACCACGCATTCACTCCTCACACAGTCAGCAACTATCAGCCCTACTGACATCAGTCCCTTCCATTTACATTCAGTCTCATCCCGACCTCTATACCAGACGGCTGTCTTAACCAAACCCCTAAGTTTTATTTTTTAAAAAAGCCTTTACTTCGAGACCCGTAACAGAACGCTGACTTACATTTATTATGTTTATGTTTTCAGATAAATCCGAAAATAATTGGGATCGCTTGTTTCATACCAAACCTAATCTTGTCGGAGATGGGAGCAACGGTGACGTCTCTGGTGACTCCTACCACAACTGGAAGAGGGATATCGAAATGGTTTCCAAAATCGGGTTGCAATTTTATAGGTAGGTAAATAGTAGTAGGTAGGTAAACATTGGTGTAAGCTTTGATTATGGTGATGGTGTAAGCTTTCTCACTAACTACGGGACTCAGGCATAGCTCGCATGTGAAAATCCTACACTACCACTGCCTACGGTCGGGAGCCCCGGGTAAGCCCTCGGAAGGATGTCCCAGGATAAGGAAGAGTTTCGCTGCAAGTAGTGCATCTGCTAAACAACGTATGAGGTCATAAGCAGAGGTCGGAGTAAGAACCTAGTGCTATTTGTTTTGTTTGCGATGGGCACGTTGTCTTAAAATGGATACTCCCGGAATAACGGGATTTGAAATATAAATTATCGTTAGGAATAGATGGATTACGTACTTTACAAGTCATTTCAACAGAGTTACTGCACATATACATATACATTACATATCTATATATTTACATTATTACTATCTAAACTAAACCTAAATAGTGCCCCCGTGGCATTGTCTCCCAGGAGACTAGCAGCATTCCCCTTTGAATGGCAATACCTATTCGCTGAGCGAGAAAACGGCCAGCCCTTGGGTCAGCAGTCGACTCGACAAGGCGCTTTTTCAAATTCTTGAATAATTTATGCGCATTGGGACCCCATGGAATTAGGGTCTCGACACCGACAGGACAAAAACGATACGATGAGTCATTTTGAGGGTTTCGTAGCCAAATGGCAAAAACGGAACCCTTATAGATTCGTCATGTCTGTCTGTCTGTCTGTCTGTCCGCCCGTGTGTCACAGCCACTTTTCTCCGAGACTGTAAGGCCTATGCTATTGAAACTTGGTAACTAGATGTATTCTGTGAACCGCATTAAGATTCTTATATAAAATTAACAAAAAGCAGTAAATTTTGGGGATCCCCATACTCAGAACTGAAACTCAAAAATTTTTTTTTCGTCAAGTCCATACGTTCGGGATCTTTATAGAAAGGTCTTCAAAAATGGTATTGAGACATTTTTTTCTAAAGTGAATAGTTTGCGCAAGAGACACTTCCAAAGTGGAAAAATGTGTGCTCCCACCCCCCTTAACTTCTAAACTAAGAGAATGATAAATCTAAAAAGAATATATGATGTACATTGCCATAAAAACTACCAACGAAAATTGCTATGAACGAGATAGAGCTGGTAGTTTTTTTTAATACGTCGTAAACCGCCATTTTCGGTTAGAAAAATCACTACCACTACGAACGTGTTAAAACATCAATCAAAGTTACAACGAACTATATGTATAAGAAATTTTATATTATGTTACTTGCTGCTACGAAACCCTTCATGGGCGAGTCCAACTCGCACTTGGCCGGTTTCTTGTTTTTAGATTTTATCGTATATCTATTTGTAGTAAGTATATGAGGATATTACTTACCTTTCATAGTTCTAGTTAGGTGAACGTGAAGTACCATATTAATTTTGATTTATAAATGTTTTGCGCCATAAACGGCCTCGTTAAATTAAGAAGTTTGATTTTTTTATAGCTTCAAGGGACTGATAGATTTGGTTGGTGTTAATTTCAAGTATTACACCTCCATACATTTAGGTACGAGATAACGGTCTTGACAGACAGACGGACAAATGCACGGAACTCTCGGTAGGCGAGTCCGAATCGTACCTGTCCGGCTTTTTTTCAAAAATATTATTACGGGCACCAAAAACAGGTAATCAATTTTTCAGATTCTCCATCAGCTGGACGCGTCTGCTGCCTAACGGTTTCGCCAACATCGTCAGCGAGGACGGCAAGCGGTACTACAACAACTTGATCGATGGTCTGCTGGAGAAAGGCATCGAGCCTCTTGTCACCATGTACCACTTTGACTTGCCACAAATCTTGCAGGATCTTGGTAAATTGTATTGCACACCTATTGTATATAATTTGTCGCACGTTGTTATCACCGTGATGAAATGGACTAGGGTAGTCTGTTGCTGTTGAAATATTTCACACAACTGCTATGTTACTGATAACCGGGACCAATGATTTAAGGTGCCTTCCTAAGCATTAAAGTGCTCAGAAATGCTAAGGTCATATTCGTAAATAAGCAATAAAAATTCTTGCTGAGTTACCAGGTAGCCTGTTTTTCAACGTAATTAATATAGGTACCACGTTCCGACCCTGTGATCATGATGATCTTTTTTTATTTTACCGAATTCTAAGTACTTCTGATAAGATCGCTCTTAGGAAATACTTAGTGCTTTTATAGTTTGCTAAGAGTTAAGATAAATAAAAAAGATAATGTATTATATTATATTAGATAGAACTACATACGCTGAAGCAACCTTAAACCGATGCACGCGGTGTGGATGTCAGTTACCGCGGCCATTATTCCCAGTTGTTCCGTTCAAGTCGTTCCGTGGCGGAACTAGTGAGACTTTTTTTCCCAGTTGTCCCGCGGAACAAAGCATAAATAATTCAGTTCCCATTAGTTCCGCGGAACAAAGTAGAAATGAAATACTAATAAATTCATTCCCAGTAGTTCCGCGGAACAATGCATAAATTAAAAACTAATAAATCAAGTCCCAGTAGTCCCGCGGGAGAAAGCATCTCTTACATACGAATATTTTATGTTCCCATTAGTTCCCTACGGTGTCTTACGGCTATTTTCTCATACAATAAAAAAAATGAAGATCGACTAAACAAATGAAGATTGACGAAACAAACGAAGATCGACGAAACCAATGAAGATCAATGAAACAAATGAAGATCAGCAAAACAAATGATGGTTGGAAAAACAAATGACGATCGAAAAACATATGCAGAGCAATAAAACAAAAGACTATAAGCAAGTTGATAAGTTCAAAAGTTTCTTGCAGCCATATTTTGTAAGCTAAATGCGATTACCATTAAAAAAATAGGTGCAAGCAATTCTCGACCTTATGAATATGCATAATATTTATTTATTTTTTTATATATTCGTGATCTGTGATGTCTATAAACGCCTAAAAGCACATTTTTAGGGAAGTGTCATTAAGGTCGAGAATTGCTTGCAGCTATTTTTTTGAATGCTAATCTCATTTTGATTACAAAACATGGCTGCAAGTAACTTTTGAACTTATCAACTTGCTTATAGTCTTTTGTTTTATTGATCTGCATAATGTTCTTCGATCGTTATTTGTTTCTCCAACTGTCATTTGTTTTGCTGATTTTCATTTGTTTCGGCGATCTTCATTTGCTTTTGTCGATCTTCATTTGTTTTTGTAGATCTTTATTTGTTTTGAAAATTATTTAACTACTTTATACTTTTAAACTAGATGTTCTTCGTATAGTGGATCTTTTTTCCACACGCATGTTCTAAAAGATCCACATTCATTAAAAATAAAAATACTTTAAAGCTTTAAGGTATTAAAGTGGACATAATATAATGTCCATAAAGATCCATGAAAGTTCACCTACGGAACTATTGGGAATAGAAAAGTCTCACTAGTTTCGCTACAGAACTACTGAGAATTGAAAAGTCTCACTAGTTCCGCCACGGAACTACTGAGAATAGAAAAGTCTCACTAGTTTCGCCACGGAACTACTGAGAATAAAAATGTCCCAGTAGTTCCGTGGTGCGGAACTACTGGGAAAAAAAAGTCTCACTAGTTCCGCCACGGAACTATTGGTACGAAAAGTCTCACTAGTTCCGTCGCGGAACAACTGCCGCGGAACTACTGGGAATGAAGGAAAAAAAACATAATCTTCTTGATTATTCAATTTTTTGATCATAACTCCGACTCTGCTGCTCTGCTCCACGTGAGGCGTGCGTGAAACTATAACGTGAGGATAGCGAGCAGCGCTCTCGTCGTCCTCAGGTCATGGAGTCGGGTGGGAGAGTTGTCTCCCGCTCTCTTACCGATGCCTCTTTCACGAGCCTGACGTGCTTGCAGTAAGACGCAGCGGCATCCCACTTCCTAATGCTAGAGATCATGACTTCTGTCTGGTTCTATTTATATTTTCAGGAGGCTGGACAAACCCTTCAATTCCTGATTGGTTTGAAGACTACGCAAGGGTGGTGTTCACCCTTTTTGGTGACAGGGTCAAAACCTTTTTTACGATCAATGAGCCCCAGATCGATTGTGATCAGTTTTATGGAACGGCGGCGTTAGGAGTACCTACATTGGAACACGATACAGGATCGTATATGTGTAGCAAGTATATGCTGATGGCACATGCGAAGGCCTGGAGGCTTTATGACAGGGAGTTCAGAACTAGATTCAAAGGTAAGTGAATTTTAGGGTTGCGTTGCCAGATGGCAAAAAACGAAACCCTTACAGATTCGTCATGTCTGTATGTCTGTATGACCGTCCGTACGTCACAGCCATTTTTATCCAAAACTATAAGGCCTATGCTGTTGAAACTTAGTAAATAGATGTATTGTGTACACAAAAATAGAAGGAAAGCAATCAATATTTGCCCCCCCCCCCCCCCTCTAACTTCTAAAATAAGAGAATGATCGAAAGAAGATCAAGATGAAAGAATATCGGAAAAACTCAATAATACATGGTAAATATCCCGTTAACTCTAATAATAGTGTTAGTGACCATGAAAGTTTAAATAGGCATGTATTTAAATCGATATCTGTATATTCCCTTTTTCTGAACGAAATATTTCAAAATTAAACCAAAAATACTGACTTGCACACTAATTATGCACACTAAATAAATCAAATTCATTAAACTGTTTAATGGTATTTGCAGAACTGTCTTACTGAACGAATAACTATTATTAAAATTGTATAATATATCTAATAATTCCTTAGTTCAACAAAAATATTAAAGCTTTTTTAAGGAAAACCATCGCCTAATTTACTTTTAGGAACATCGTTCATTCTAGGTAAAACCCCAACTTAATCAGTCACCTCTACAAAATAAATTTTATTGATCAAAAAAAAAAATTAACCTAACCTAACCTAACCTATTCCGTTATGGGATGCGGGGTCCTGCGAACATCTTCGGGACCCCAATGGGTCGGGTCCTCCTCGTGGTGCATCCTGGGCAACGGAGTAGCGACCACTCCCCTTCCTCTGTGGGGGAGTGGTGCTACTCTGGCAAATTCCGGCCGAGGCGGGAGCAGCCCACCTGTGGGGTGCTCGGTGGTGTGTGTTGCTGCCGGCCGTGAGTAGCAACACGGTCGGCAGCAGCAGTGCTGGGCCGCTATTGCCTCGTCAGTTGACGAGGTGATGGCGGCAAAGAGGGAGGCGCGGGGGAGCGGGAGTAATGGAAAATACTCCCGCTTCGCCGTGCAGTTCGGGGGCGGCGCAGTAAGGAGTTCACTGCGCGCCCCCGATTGTATCGTGTTGCTGCTGTCGCTCCACCACATTTGCTGGCGAGGCGATAGTGGCGAAGTATGAGAGGCACTGCATCGAAGGGCGGGAGTTTGGGTAAATGCTCCCGCCCTGTCATGCAGTTTGGGGGCGCCTGCGCTAGGAGCTAGCGCACGTCCCCCGATTGTTTCATGACCGAGGGCGTAAGGTTGGGGGACCCCGCCTTCCAACGGTCACATGGCGGTGGGCACCTTCCCCGTGTTCCGGGGGTGCCCATTAGCGCACGCCTGCGCCAGCCGCTCTCTGACTCCTCTATGACAGAGGGGCGCTCGAGAGCGGTGCAGGCGTGGTTTTTTCAGCTCCTTAGAGAGCTTTGGGGAGCCGCCCATCTGGCTCCCCCGAGGAGAGCTCCGAATTAACGGGGCGCCCCTAGCCGGGTCGACGTGAATAATCTTTTGATATCCCTCGGCCCGGCTAAAGGGTGAGGAGGAACACCGCGGGGTTTAGTGGGTAGGACGGTCCATTCCGGCCCGGGCCGGGAGTCCCACACACCATCCCAGCTGCCCCTGAAGCTGGGATGAAGGCGCGTAAATGCGTTCCCCGCGTCAAAAAAAAAAACCTATTCCGTTATAAGATTGTATAATTTAGAGTGCAAGTTAGTATTTTTGATAAACAATTCGTATTTCTGTTTTACAAATCATATATTCGATGTACAAACCACATTTTTGGTGTGAATTCGATTAAAAAGGTCATCTCGTTCTGAGTAATATTTAAGTTTTTTAAGTAGGACATGTTTAGTTAATGAATTGGTTTTTTTGCACATCATTTAATTTTCTGGTTTGCATTCAGTAAATTAGTGGAGTTACTTAGTGTGCAGAAAAATTAAACAGATGTGCATTTAAAAATATCCCGTTTAAAAATACCTATACAGAATGAATTTTTGAAAAGGGCTTGGATGGCCAAATCCGTAACTATAAGTAATATCTAAAATTGCTCAAAGGAGTCACGAGATACGATCCTTAATAGCAACACTATCGTATGGTGTAATAATATAGGATGTTTTTTTTCAAAATCAATGGTTTCGATTCCCAGCTAAGATTATTGGTTTTTCAAAAATCTAATGATGAGGTTTTAAGTTTCATCAAAATCGGGCTCGTGACTCCTTTGAGCATTTTTCGCTATTCCTTATAGTTTCGGATTTGGCCATCCAATCCTTTTTGAAAAATTCACCTGTATATGAGAATGATAAATCTAAAAAAATATACGATGTACATTGTCATGCAAACTTCAAATCAAATCAAATCAAATCAAAATCATTTATTCATAGGTTTGTACAAGATATTATAATTGGTTAGGAATGAAGAACGCTATGATCTACCGCTTGTAAGCGGTGTATAATTATTTATTATAATTAGGTACTGAAAATTATACATATTAAAAATTGAACTTTACTTGGTATCATCATAAATTTATACGAAACAAATTAATATCGAAATAAAAAAATTAAATAATTAAAATGTCAAAATAGTGCATGTCAGACTTACAAAAATGTCATAAAAATAAAGTCATTTACAGTAATGTCATGTTCTATCAGAAAGGTAATCATTTATTGAATAATATGCTTTATTTAATAGAAAAGATTCAGGTTATTTTTAAAAACAATGCTATTTTTGGCAGACCGAAAGAGTTTTTGGCGATTTATTGTAAAGTTTTGGTGCTATTACGAATGTAGTTTTTCTTAATACATCATAAACCGCCATTTTCGCCTTAAGAATCAATGTCACAGCGAACGTTTTAAAACATCAATCAACCCTTCATGGGCGAGTCCGGCTCGCACTTGGCCGGTTTTTACAACATCAAATGTTGAGAGCTCATCTTAATATTGGTATTTAATTTAACTCGCCGAAATGACGCCACCAACTTGATGGAAATCCATGACAACAAGTCAAGGGACGGTCTCACAGTTCTCAAACTGTTGAGTGTGGCACACTGGCTGCGTTCTTCAGTTTCCGGTTCGGTCAAACTGATCGCAACCCGCATTATGTATGAACAATTGCAATCAGCCAGGGCAATCGTCAGCAACCCGGGCGATGCGGGCAGGGCAAACTGTGGCATTTTGCTCATCGGTTACAGTTGCTCTGCTTGCCTACCTCTCGGTACGAATCCTTGCGTTCCGTCCACGTGCCTACATAATATAGATACTGATGTTGTTCATACATGCGGGCCCCGGGCTGCGTTCAATTTGACCGGACTGGAGAGCGCAGAACGCAGCCGAATCGGCACGGCAAGGTCTATATTTTTTTTTATTACTCAGATAGATTGAATTTAATTGATTGATTTACTATATACATACAGTAATTCATGTTTCTGTGTTCTTTTAGGTAAATTAGCAATAACAAATCACTTGCTTTGGTTCACCCCATATTCAGCGGAGGATGACATTTTGACGGAAACAGCGAGAGAATTTTTCGTAAGTCACTTTTAGTCTCGAATCTTCCAGAGCGGCGATTCTCGAGCACACGGCTCGAATGATAAGACGGATATTTTATTTGTCTCATAAGTATTTAGACACGGCAAAACAGGAGATAAAAGTTATTTTAATGGTAAACTTTCGTTTACGCTTACAAGTCGTATTTCATTATTAAATATTTGTTCCGAGAATTGAACGCCAAACCTCAACAACAGACCATGACTGCTCCACCAAGGTAGTATTGAATTTGTTTATTTTCAGACAGGAAGATATTCACACGCAATATATTCAAAGAACGGTGGATGGCCACCAATAATGGAAGAGATAGTTGCAAATAACAGTAAAAGACTGGGCTACCGGCGATCAAGACTGCCAAGTTTCACTCCAGAAGAAATTGAACTAGTTAAAGGTAAAATACGGAACCAACTTTCTTGAAATTGGTTTACATAATAATCATTCTGTATGAAACTACCTTTTCCACCTTGTTTCCCCGCACGGGTCACGGCATTATCAAAGGTTTAACCTGTTTTTATGTTTATTGTGGTCAATTTTGAAAATACCGTCGCAAAACTGGTCCAGTTTGAAAGTAATGTAGAAAACTTTTCATTCAAGATGTGTAGGTATTAAGTTCCACCAACCGCCATCCGTCAACAATTTAATAAAAGGTATGAAAATTCCAATTCAGTTTATACTAAAATAAAATAAAAAATCACCTTGAGATTGTGTAGGACGTGCATGCATGCCAAGAATAAATGGTCTCGTAATATGAGAATGATGAATGATTGAAAACCAGCAGGACGCGGGTTCCGAAGATATGGTGGTCGCCTTCTGCAGTCCTCCCGTGTAGTGGGTAAATAGGAAAATCTTCATTCCGAATGGTAACTGACTTAAACTATACGGTCCCTAGCCATCCATTTGTAACTCTTCGGAATTATGTCCCAGGATTCTGGGCAGGCTTTGGCAGCCGCCGCCGTGACCTCGCCTTGTGTTGGGGTTCAGGTGTATGTATTTGATACTGTTTGTTGGCATTGGTTCGAGTGCTTACCGCTTCATGGGACCTGAGGCGTGCCTGAAACTCTAACGACCTGCCGCCGACTTTTGCATTAAGGCAGGCAACACTCAGAGCGGCTCAGCTACAGAACCTCAACAAAGCCAGATTTTTTAAATTCTTTGATTTATTTTAGGCACTTACGATTTCTACGGAATGAACTATTATACCGCAAGACTGATCCGACCCAGGCTGCCGTGGGAAAATGTGAATGAGGATGTTTCCTTTGTCGGTATACCAGAGATCAACGTCGTCTACGAAATAGACCCGAAATGGTCCTTCGGGTATGATCGTCTTATGCCGGTAATTAAGTTTTAATACTGCCTCTTCTCTTTCAAAATAAACTAGCCGATGTAACGTAATTTCGCGTAGCTCCCGTTCCATTTTGAGTCTATATCTTAGCTCGGTTTTTTTTTTATATTTTCAGGTCAATCCTAAAGGTATGAGAGAACAGATGTACTGGCTTCGTGAGCATTATGGCGACTTGGACATTCTGATCACTGAAAACGGTTATTCCACTGAAGGTCCTACCCTGGAGGATGACGATAGAATCGCTTTTATCAAAGATCATTTAGAACAGGTACAATTTTAATTAGCCCTTACTCAAAGGATGAATGATGCCGCCCGCCTGATGGAAAGTCATGGCGATATCAAGCCTTTGAGGGCCACTCTCTCACTTCACGAGACTAGTGATAGTGGTCCTTAAGTTGGCACCCGCATGATATGCCTCTTTACTCTCCGCTTAAAGAACACAGAGTTGTAAGAGGAGGGTAATAGCTACGTGCTCTGGCAGATCTTCTGATGTTTTTATAGTTCGACAGAGAAAAGAAGTCTTGAAATGCTCAGTATTGCTTAGTTCTCGCAAGATTATCGCCACTGATATTGTTCTCTTTTTATTTATTTATTTATTTATTTTTTATTTATTTATTTCTCGTTCTCTTCCGACCTTCGATCATATTGTTGACTTACTTGACTTAAAATCCTTCGTTTCATATCGCTCCAGGTATTTCCAACGTTCTTCGCCTCGATTCATTCAATTCCAATGCAGCACTTGTTTTGGAATGTGATCGGGTGTGGCCAAACCAGTTCCACTTGCGACGCTTTATCTGCAGGGCGATCGGGGGTTCGTGGCAGCGCTCCAATAGCTCTTCGTTGGAAATTTTCTCGGGCCAGTAGATGCCGAGAATGCGACGCAGACAGGTGTTAATGAAGAGCTGGTGCGAGATGATCTTGGTGACCTTCCACGTTTCGCACCCATATAGCAGAACGAATTTGACATTAGCCCGGAATATCTTAATCTTGGCTCGGCGCGTAAGTTTCCGTGACTGCCACACAGCCAGAAGTCGTGCGAAGGTTGCTCGAGCTCTGCCAATGCGTGAAGTGATGTCCTCTTCAGTACCTCCAGATTCTGGCACGACGATTCAGAGGTAGGTAAATTTGTGGTCGCGCTCTACATCCTCTGCACCAATCCATAATGGCATGCTGTTACCCACTCCAGATCGCATTTCTTGGGTCTTCCGAGTGTTCGATCATATTGTTACTTGTATCATTTATTGTGATACTGTTGATCCAATCTTCCGTCACGCGTTGTTCGGAATTGTTGCAGAAATACTGTCTGTGTCAGTCTGTGAAAATTTCAATTATCTATTACCCTTTGCTTACCCTTTGGGTACAGAACCCCGAAATATATAATGTTTTGTTACTCTTACAGGTATTGATGGCCATTGATGAAGGCATCAATGTGACAGCATACTCATACTGGTCGCTAATGGACGTTTATGAGTTTTATGATGGCTATATGTGAGTACCTACTAATTGTAACTAACTGTGCCCCACAGTTTCACCCGTTATACTCTTCAATGCCGTACATCCATTGTTCGATGCCGTGAATTTTACAATATTATATTGATTTCTGATGGATTTTACAATACTGTTGGTCTTAGGTTTGAATTCCGAGTAGAAACCGTAAATTTTAGTTTTGGAGTTTGTATGTTTCGTATGATTTGAATGTTTATATAAATAATGTAATTAGGTACCTACCTACGTTTATCAGATGTCTTTATATTTACACAAGATTATATTGGCATTTTCTTAGCGGCAATAGGCTCACCACCTATTACGTGGGACATAAAACTATAAGGTGAAATGTGGGCGTATACTATGCCTCTGCCTACCCCTTCGGGGATAAAGGCGTGTCTATATGTATGTATGTAATTTTTCTTAGAAGGTGTGGTTTTAGAATATCCCAAAAATTATTATTTATTGTTTTCTTTTTTGGTTTTCAGTTCCAAGTTCGGGTTGTACAAAGTGGACTTCGCAGATAGTAACCGCAAGCGGACACCGCGCAACTCCGCCATTTACTACAAGAACGTCATTAAACATAGATCTGTGTCGTTCGATTTGCAATAAATACATAGGTATATTCTTAAACTAGCTGACTCCGCAACTTCGTTTACGTCACATAAGGTGCATGAAAGAAGAGGTATTTCTTCATCAGACTCATTAAGCAGCATGTGAAACTGCCCTGTTAATAATAAAAGAGCTTAAAGATTAAGTCTATTCTAAAACAATTCATTGTTAAAATCGCCTTATAGTCCATTGAAATGTTACATGAGCTTTGCATTTATTAGTGGACGCAATTTTATTTTTTGGACATGTGTGGGGGGTCAATAGAAGCTTAACCTCAAGTTTGTGGGGTCGCCACCCTTGTCCCCCGGCCGCCATTTTGAAAAGAGGGGGGAAAAAACACTTTTTTCGCAATATCTCGGAAACTATGAGTCTTACAAAAAATTGTGGAGGCATAACTTGTAGCATATTGTTTTGCCTACAAATATGTATATAACTTAACAATTTTTTTTACAAAAAATTGAAAAAAAAAATTCTAAAAAATTTCTTTTTTGCTCTATAACTTTTTTTGTACAATTTACAAAAAAAATACCTCAGACTAATCTTGTAGACGATCTTTTAAGAGAAATAAAAAAAAAAATGTCCTCAAAAGTCATCTACAAGATCGGTCTGAGGTAATTTTTTTTGTAAAATATGTATAAAGAAACGCCACAGAGCAAAAAAAAAATTTTTATAATTTTATTTTCAATATTTTGTTTATAACTTCTTTAATTTTTTATTTAGGGCAAAAATTTATATTAACATATTTGTAGGCAAAACAATTTGCTACAAATTATGACTTCACAAATTTTTTGTAAGACTCATAGTTTCCGAGATATTGGGAAAAAGGTGTTTTCACTCCTTTTTAAGATTGCGGCCGGGGGACAAGGGTGGCGACCCCACAAACTTGAGGTTAAGCTTTTATTGACCCCCCACACATGTCCCAAAATTAAAATTGCGTCCTCTAACAAATGCAATATTCGGTCCTTAAATTGTAACATTTCAATGGACTATTAATCATTAAGCTCTTTTATGATTAAGCCAACACGCCAGTTTAGATTTACCCATTTTTAGATTCTTATGTCTATGTACGATTCTTTAAAGTGATATAACTTTTTTATTTATAAGCCGATTGACATAAAATAAACACTAAATATTAAGTGGAGCAAACCTCAACACAATAAAGAAAACTACATTGCAATCGGTTAAGCTGTTACTGAGATTAGCGTGCACAAACGTACAGACAAACAGATATACAGACATACAGACAAACAGACAAAAATTCTAAAAATCATTGTCTTGGGTTCTATTGCGTTCATAAGCCCCCTATAATATTTTTTTCTTATTTACCTTCCATGTACAGACAGCGACTTGTTACGATTTTATTATATGTATTGATTGATATTGATTACAATTAATTTCGTATTTAATTTCGTATTGTTATTGTTACAAGTTTTTCTGGTATAGAATACCTACATTTTTAACAATAAATGTAGGCTAAGCCTACATTTATTGTTAAAAATTACAGAGAAACAAAATTATTACATATCTATACAGGGTGAATTTTTCAAAAGGGATTGGATGGCCAAATCCGAAACTATAAGGAATAGCGAAAATTGCTCAAAGGAGTCACGAGCCCGATTTTGATAAAACTGAAAACCTCATCATTAGATTTTTGAAAAACCGATAATCCTAGCTGGGAATCGAACCCATTGATTATGAAGATTTTTAATGGGACAGGGGAGTTTTTAATGTTGAAAGGGTTGGCATAAAATTTGTTGTAAATGTATAGTAAACCTGTAGGAACTTAGTATAAGAACTTTTTCTCAATTCAAACACAATGTATATTGTTTTATGAATAAATAAATAAAGAAAAAAAAAATTATAAAATAATACAGTTTGTTGGTTTGAAAGCCTTTTTTAACTATACCACCTAAAATCTAATCATACTTCAACCAACCTAAGACTAAAACCATACCACCGAGAAGAGCTCGTGGCCGCGCGGAGTCTGTGTTCTGTAAACGATCACTGCAGTAAGCAAGTTTCACTATCGCCAGTTCTTTGATGGGTGACCGTCCATGTGACTACTTTGTGATATTTATTTGAGCGTTTCCGTGAATCGGAAGGCACTTTAAGCCGTTGGTACCGGTTGCCAGTAAAATGGCAGTCGTTAAGCCAAGTTGGAGGCATTTTAGGCGCCTTGAAAAATTTTAACAGCGGGCAATCACAACCGACGCCTGTCCATCTCAACACGGCAATACGGGTCACCGCCTATTACGTGGGACAAGTTCTAAAAATTGAATTATTGGAGCAAACGAGTTCTGGAGTGGATACCGCGACTTGGTACGCGTGGGGTAGGACGACCCCCCGCCAGATGGAGCGATGACCTTTCCACTCCGACCAACTAAACGGATCAACTCAAACGGATCAACTATTTTTATTCCCAACGGTACAACTTTTTTAGTTGGTCCGATAGGAATAAAACGGAACAACTATTTTCTTCTCAACTGAACAACTTGCTAGTTGGTTCGATAGGAATATTTTAATTATTAAAATTTGTAACCAACTACACAACTTTAAAAAAATCATCTAGTTTTCTTTCTTAACTGAACAAATTTTAGTAACCACGTGTCACGGGAAATTTTGCAATGAAAAACGAAGATCAGTAAAACAAATTAGAAATCGGTGAATCAAATGAAAACTGGTTAAACATAGGAAGATCGGCAAAAATATAAAGAACGGTAAAACAAATGAAGATCTAGAAAATAAAAGAAGATCGAGAAAACAAATGAAGATCGAGAAAACAAATGAAGATCAATAAAACAAATGAAGATCAATAAAACATACAAATGAAGATCGACAAAATAAATGAAGATTGACAAAACAAATGAAGATCGACAAAACAAATGAAGATCGACATAACAAATGAAGATCGACAAAACAAATGAAGATCGACAAAACAAATGAAGATCGACAAAACAAGTGAAGACCGATCTTTAAAAGATCAATAAAACAAAAGACTATCGGCAAGTTGATACAGTCGAACGTTGCTTGCATTCATTTAACCGACTTCAAAAAAAGGGAGGAGGTTTTCAAATCGACGGATTTTTTTTGTTTGTTACCTCATAACTTTTAAATGGGTGAACCGATTTCGATTTTTTTTTCGTTTGAATGTTGTTACTCGCCGTTTGGTCCCATTACAAGGAAACCAGGATTTGATGATGGGATCCCAGAAAATTCAAATTTAAAAAATTGACACCGTGATTCGATGAGCCAAAGGGCGCATCCGCTGAGACAGTAAATCCGCGTAGTATAGGCGCGTAGTCAGCAGAAGGTCCAGCAACGAACTCTTCTCGTTCTCCCGGTCTGGTATCCTCGTGTGCGATGACCAGTGTTCGTGAGCAGTTCTCCCCGCAACGTCAGTTTTCCGAGAACCTAACCAGTCAGCGTGGTGATTGAAGTCCCGCACAATCACTACCTCTACGGTCTCGCTCACAATTTTTGCAGGTGGTCAAAGAGGCGGACAGTGTCCGCGTCACCGCGCGCCCACAATGTTGACAGGTCCCTATTTTCCAGGCCTTTGAGACGGCGACAGCAGATATCGTCCCGTACGAACATGCATACCTCGGCTTGAGCCTTGAAGTTAGCCTCAAGCTTATAGCCGGGCGCCATCAAGTAGGATGTATCGTCCGGGCATGAAAAATCTTCGTCTCCGTCAGGAAAAACTAAATTGGCTTTTTAAATGCTTGTGGATTTCTTTTATGTTGGAGTGCATTCCTCTGACGTTGCATAAGTCCACAAGAAGCGTGGACGTCGACGAAGGCGCTGTGGATACCTTTTTTTTTCCTTGCCATGATTTTGTTAAATAGAAGGGGATATAAGAAGGTAGGGGGTGCCTAAGTACCGGTGGCGCAAGAGACTAAGCGAGACTCATGTTTTCCAAAGGCAGTACAGGTAGTGCGGTGTATTGGCACGGCGTACGGAAGGGCCCGTGGTCCCCCCCTGATGCAATGGTCGCTTCCACTCCGGTATCCTCCTCCGGCACGACCACAGGGACTTTTCACAGGCTGCTGCCTCAGATCAGCCTCCTGGGGCGGAGATTAAGTAATCCCCAGGTTCTGGTCCCGTACAGCCCATTGAGCTCTGGAACCCTGCTCACCGACGGAGAACATAACCCAGCACAGAGCCAGGATACTATTACCGCGGTCTTCTGCAGGGCTGAGGTACTGCCCCAGGCGGGTTGCTCAAAGAACGGGATGCCGTTATACCCTTCCTCCTAATGTGGGCTCTTTTGTCCGAAGATCCCTAAGATATTGGATCTTAGGAGTCATATTGAATAAGCCAGATTCATTGTGTAATTTATTTTAAATAGGTACCTACGTTAGTTGACTTGAATATAATAATGAAGACAATTTTTTGTCCTTTACACCCTACAAATTAAATGAATTGGTGATCACCATGTGATAAAGCAAAATCACAATATCAAAATAATGCGTGGCACCAAAGTGTCGCCATGAATGAACCGGGTTGCCACTTGCCTGTATTAACTTTGGTTGGTTTAACGTAACTAGTTGATATCAATAGATAAACGATGGAAATAATATGCCTACTTATTATTAACGCATCATCTAGAAAGTAAATACCCTTCCTACTCCTACTTCCATGAAAAAAGACAAATTTTTTGTCTTTAGTAGGTATTTGCACGTACTAAATATTTTTTCTACTTTCATCGTCAATACCTATATTTCTTTAAAAAGTGAACGACGCTTACAGTTATAGATTAGATTACTAAAAGGGAGGTGTAATATTTCATAAAAAGGTATTTTTTTTAAATAAAAAAAGTAAGAGTTCTTATTCATGATTATTCTTCAATTTAAGAAATTTACGTAGGTACAAACACCGGCGCGTTACGATTTTATGGCAAAATGACGTTACGGACACCAAAGGTTCGGACACTTTGTCCGAAGCGTCAAAATCGTTTTTTATACACTTTCCAAGTGACCATTCGGACACTTATGATGACAAGCTGATTATGAAGCAGTTTAGTACCGTCAGACAAAAAGTTTTAAAATATTCCTAGTTTATTATGATAATTGTGAAAGTATTTAAAGATATTTTCTCTCAACCACGCTTTAACCATAGGAAGCGGGAACAGAATTTCACACGAGTGAAGCCGCAGGCATCAGCTAGTATATTATGCACTTTGCTTTTATTGCAATTTTTATTTATTATATTTTTATTTTATGTAACTAGCTGATGCCCACAGCTTCGCCTGCGTGAAATTTAGTTCCTACACTGTCTCTAACTTATCTCTGTAGGTACCAAATTTCAGCCAGATCCGTTCAGCCGTTACAGCGTGAAAGCGTTACAAACATCCACACTCACAAACATTCGTATTCGTAATAGTAGTTAGATACATAGATTTCTGATTAACAAATTCATAATACATATTATATGAGTTATGTAAATTTATTTATTAAATACATTTCTTAATTCATTGGCTAGACTACTACTTGACTCAACTTGTCTTCTAAGCAATTGACATCGTAACTTAGTTCCTTCTTCAGGTAGTCCCAGTTATACTGTAAGTCTACGACGTATGGGAAAACCGAACTACGGTAGACTTTGTCCTCATAATACAGATGGTCCAACCAAGACCTGTTAACTTAATAACCATGTAAATTTCATCTGCTAGGTGTTCATGCTCTTTTTACTTGTCAAATGTGATCTTCGTAGAGGCCATTCCCGTATTTTACAAAGACTTAGTGAGTCTGTGTCCTGCACCGAATGCAGCCAGCACTATAGAATAAAGTTCATACCTTCTATGACCAGTCGCTTAGGGCTGCTGATAATTTTTCATTCTAATGCACAGTGGACACTACCTGAAGCGTGGTCTTTCATTATTCCTGGCTAGCCATCTTCGAATTTTCTTCGTCTTTTACATATTTATTTTTTGTTATACAAAATTTAAAAACATTAACAACTATATTTCCAATAGTACTTTAAAGCAAAATCATGAAAATGACAATGTCATTCAGATTGAACTTCCACAAATGTGTCAAAATAAAAAGTAATTCAAATCAAAAATAAGAGTATTTAAGGAGTATTGATATCAATCCGGAGAAATCCGGAGAAAATCAGCTCCAAAATAATTTACATTCCCTTTTTAGGTCGATAATGTATAAATTTCAATAAAATAAGGAACACGTCTTCCATCCATTATGTTAATAATGCTATATGCCAAATTTTAAGCAAATCGGACCAAGGAATCGCGTTGTCCCATACAAACTTCACCCTCCTTTTTTATACCTTTGGAAGTGGATTTAGCAAAAATGGTAAAATGACTTTTTTCAAATTGTAACAAACAACGCTCATGCTGAATTTCATTATCGTACCATTAACCGTTTAAGCAATAATTGATAATAACTTTGAGTCTAGGGATCGAACCGCAAAATTAAGTTTGGTTTAAATTCTATGTACTTTTCCGAGATAAAAAGTACCCAGTGTGGTGCCCAGGCTATAAAAGAATAATTATACCAAGTTTCATCGTAATCTGACCGGTAGTTTTTGCGTGATGCCTGAACAAACAAACAGACAGACAGACAGACAGACAGACAGACAGACAAAAATTTTTTTAATCACATTTTTGGGTTCGGTGTCATTCTAGTAACACCCCCTGCTATTTATTTTTTTGATATTTTGAATGTACAGAATTTTCACTTCTACAGATTTATTATAAGTATAGATTATGATGAAGGTTTATTTTATCTATCTTAAGATAGTTAGTGCATATTACTAATAAAAAAATAGGTAGCTACTTCTATACATAGAAAAGAAAACAATTAATTCTGATCATATATTTTGTATTTAAAAAAACATTAATATCGGTTTATCTGATTTGTTATTAAAACAATATACCAACTTTTATAAAAGAGACACCTACTGGCACATATAAAAAAATGATAACATTAAACAAATATACTTAAGTATACAATTTTTGTATACTTAAGTATATTTGTTTATTTCTGACAATAATCAACAAAAATATGTAATGTAGATTATAGTAACCTATTACTATAATCTACAATAGGTATAATAGGTACAGTTACACTGCTTGATTTGTTATTTCTTATTATTAATTTAATCACTAGGCAAACTAGATCAGACTTAATATAATATACAGTACCTATAATAAAAATCACAGATCATAATCAGACTAATAATAATACTCTTCTAAAAACTAACAAATGTAAAGAAATAAAAATCTTGATGATAATTTAATACTTAAACTACAATAATCACAGCACTAATCACATCGTTTGGTACATTATTCTGATAAACCTATAAATTAGTGTACATTATAATTTACCTATAGTAAAAAACATAGATTATAATCAAACTAATATACAAAATCTAACAAATGTATGAAGCAGTCACGTACAATGATTGCCACATAAATAAAAAAAAATAAAAATTTCAATGATAATTTAATACTTAACCTACAATAATCACAGCACTGATCACATCGTTTGGTACATTTTTCTAATAAACCTATAATTAAGTATATATTATAATTTACCTATAGTAAAAAACATAGATTATAATCAAACTAATATACAAAAACTAAGAAATTTATGAAGCAGTCACTTACAATGATTGCCACATAACGAATAAAAAATTAACATCTCGATGATAATTATAAATCTTAACCTACAAGAGTCAATCACAGTACTAATCACGTTGTTTGTTACATTATTCTAATAAATCCTTAATAACAAAAAACAAAGTAAAAAAAAATTCAAAACCTATATAACAAAAAACAAAGTAAAAAAAAATTCAAACCTATAATAACAAAAAACAAAGTAAAAAAAAATCGAAATCATAATACAAACAGTAAATAATAATTGTTTTTTTATCAAATTGTTTAAAATCATTTAAAACCATGATGAGGTTTTTTAGCATTATAAAATAAGGCGCTCTATGGCCAATGCAACGCTTATTAATCCACTATTAAATTCATTCATAGTTGTATTTAGGTGTTCAGTAAATTCAATAGTGGATTTTGATTTATTTGCTATGTTAGAACCCTTTATATACAAAGTTTGTTGATAATTGTCCTCTTTTTGCAGTAACGACAAGAACTGGGGGACATTATTTGGTTTCTTACAATTTTTTTTATTTATAATCGAATGCCAATTTTCCAACATATTATTAGTACGGTGCGGGCTATTGTAAACACACCATGTATCGGCAAAAACGGAAGATTCATTTAAATTTTGTTATTAAGTCACTAACGGGACATTGGGACATAACATATAACCAAGCATCGTCTATTACTTCTCTTGGCAATAGAGCTAATACACTACACCTTTTTATGTGTTTCTTCTCAAACTTTGATATCTTTTTTACAATACCGTAACGGTCGGCTTTTCGCCATAAACTCCGCGTGAAATGAAAATAGCAACCTGTAATTCTTGATCTAGGGAATACTTGTTTAATAGCTAACATGGTCGCTAGCTCGTAGTCTACTACAAAGGTATCAGGATCAAACTCCGGGATTTGACTTCTGATTATACTAAACATTGTATTATAAATTTGTTGACTTTTATTTGGGAGAAGTGCATATATTACAGGTATGATGTTAGAATGCGTATCACTACTACCTAAATCCACGTGTAGAGTGTATAGCTGTAGAAAGGGTTTTAAAAAAAAATTTAAAAGTGCCATCACAGAAGACAGTAAGATTAGGTTTTTTTAAAATTTCTCTACAATACTCTCCTGCAAAAATTAAGATCCTATTAGGAAAATGAGAGTAGTCAGCCAGTAAAAATTTGTCGAATATTGGAGGGATAATGATGTCCATATAAGATTTAAAGCATATCTTCTTCACACCCAAAGAATTATTTCTTTTTCGGTACAATTTCCTCTCAATATTTTTTTTTTTTGGTAAATTTCTCACTAAATGTAGACCTACATCTTTAATTTCTCCCACAGCATCACGAACTGCTTTTGGAATAGGTACGGTAAAGTCAGTTGTCACTTTTTTGGTGCACTTGTCAAATTCTAATTGTATTTGATTGCTCGCAAAATCAGGCTCGCAGTCGTGTCTATCTTCTTTCAAAATAGAATTATCACTTGATGTCACTAATATTGCTTTGCATATATTTCTATTCACACAGAGCCATTTGGTGTCGTTCTTCTGATTTCTTCGTCTCATGTTGTATTTATAGCCTGCTCGTAATAGTACTGGCTTGTCGCGTCTTGATGTTATTATATCAAATTCAATTTGACTTCCATGAGACGAACATGCTGGTTCCCCATCTCCTAAAAAAAGATGGGTATTATTGTTTCTGAACTCTGAAAACTAGAGTACATGAGATGTCTAGTCTGCGCTAAATAAGGTGGCGACAACCTAATGTGGTGAGTTATAAAAATATTGAAAATGCAAACGCATAATTATACAGTGTATCAATTTATCATTTTAAAATTATTAAGGCACAAGGTAACACTATGTGTAAACATACAATACATTCGATTTGATTTCTGTCATCGCACCATAATCACGTGATTTCCAGCAACCAATCACACGCCACCGATCGCCTCGAGCCACGTGAGAATGCAAACGCCGACCGTTGCATTGCGATTTTATAGCCCCTACACCCACTTTTATTTATGTAATGGAACCCGAAGCTCTAAAAATTGATAACACCTAATTACAAATTCGTTACAATTTTTTTTTATGTAATTTGTAATAAACATAAGAAGAAAATAATCCTAGTTTGTCATAATTTTAAACAACACATATATATTAGTACCTTACTATAGATACTTAGATACCTTACTACCGTACTATACCTTTTTATCTATCTTATAATAGCGAAGGGTCTTGCAACGAAGCATAAGCGATTAAAAACATTTTTATCTATCTTGTAGCGTAGAGTCTTGCAACGAAGCTTAAGCCAATAGAAAATATTTTTATCTATCTTACAGTAGCGAAGAGTCTTGCAACGAAGCATTTGAAAAGTCGTTTAAATGATAGCTTTTATGAATTTTATGCTTCTATGTTCGTAACAAGTGTAAAAATATCATTCACCATAACCAAATGCACAATTTCATCAATCTTTAAGAAAGAAATTGCTAAATTAAAAATACATATAATACAACAACATGTAATAGGTTAAGTTACTTAACTTACTTCCAATATTTGACATGGTCTTTTTCTTTATTCAATATCCACACAAAACAAACACGCAGTTGCACTGATCTAGCCTGAGTACCTGACTAAAGACGAATTTTGGCCCCAACCGATAAGCGCGGAGAGCAGGGGGGTGAGACAGAGGTGAGGTGAGCAGGCGCCGGCGCCACACCGGGCCAGACCGGCGCCGGCACCATATGAGCGATAGAGACAACTATGGCAATGACAGAGATACTAAATCATGCAGCACGCGCTGATTCGATTCGGTGATGCCATTTGGAAAATCTTTGATCGACTATTATAATCCCATAATTTGGAATTCGATTTAGTTTGACCACTATATGTGATTATCTAGCATTCAATTTATCTGAATATGTGACATTCGGCTTAGTTAGGCCACTACATCAATGTATTTGGCATTCTGTTTAGTTTAATAGACACTTAATATGGTTAGAAATTTTTGGTCTGACCGTACAAATCTGCTTGTTATCATAAGTGTCCGAACGGTCACCCAAAAACTTGAGATTGACGCTTCGGACAAAGTGTCCGAACCTTCGGTGTCCGTAACGTCATTTTGCCGATTTTAGGCATTACCTACATGTTTGTAGTAGACGTAACGTTTATAAATGACATCATTCAAATGTCATTAAAATGTTGAAATAAAATTGGTGAACAAAGAGTTCATATCATAAGCTCTTTTGAAAATTCGTACTGTACCTTACAGGATCGTTAAGAGGATAACTGGATAGTAAACAACCACTATAGAGCGATACGTTCCGTCCGCGTGTAGACGTGTTGCTCTGTGACAACTACCACATTTACTATTCACGGGCACGACAAACACGCTGGAGCTAGAGATCCCGAGATAGTACGGCGAAGTAGCCTGTAAATCGTGCCGTATCCCTAAACTGGGAAATGAACGCAAAGAACGCAAGGCCGCTCCAGAATGGGGAGAGGACGAGGAGAGCGCACCGGACAGATCACACGCAAGGACGGCGTGTAAATCAGCCAAGAGGCTGGTAAGACTATGGGTTGGTGAAGGGGTCTACTATGACTCAATTATTTTCGACGGATGGTATAGTGCTTAATAGCATCACAAAGAACTAGCGGCGCTGCATAGAAGCTAACATAATCTACGCCCTATCTCCTCCGCAAAACGCTTCGCCTTTAAACTCCTGCAGCCAGAAGTCCATCCCGCAATGCCTCATATTCTAGCAGCTTTCCACTGCCGTGTTGCTGACAAGGCCGTATGTATGACTGAGGTACCAGCTTCCTGCACGGTTGATGAGTCCGCACGTCCAGCATCATATAGGTACCATAAATAGGTAGGTAAACCGTAAAAGACAAAGTGCCAAATCAGGTTGACGTTATGTAAAACTATCAGTGTCAGTTATACTGGCAGTCCCAAACATTGTTTGTTTATGTAGTCTTGTCTGACGATTTTGTAATGCATTTATTGTAAATTTCCTACAAATTAACGAAAATTGTTACATTTATTACGATGTTAGCAAACCATTTTATATATCAGGATGAAAGATGGAAGCGGTGAATGTCTCCAGGTGCTACAATGGACTTCAAGTGCTCGTGTAGTTCTCTGATCAGCACAATCGTCGTGATTTCCTTCTGCATTTGAGGTAGGTATGGCATGAAAAGCAATATTTTACGGCGTGATCTCGCGGATTCTGCTAAGACTATTATTTTTGGTCTACTATGACCTGCAGTGAGGCCCGCTTATAAAAATATTTTCAGTTAAATTAAGTTCTGCTGCATATGCAGTTAAAACAATTAAACGGATCACTGATGTTGAAATGGCTAGAATAGTCTACTTCAGTCATTCTTCAGTTATATCATTCTTCAGAAGATACCCACAGAACATAATTATTTTTACCACAAAAGAAAACTTTAAGAACTTTATACCATCCTGGTCCCAGAGTAAGAGCCACAACCATCGAAGTTTATTATCCATGTCATGAATCTTCTAATTTTACGACCTAGCAATACCAAAATGTAATAACTTGTATTAGCTAATATATAGTTTTTACAAGTCACCTGAATACTGTACCTACTTAAAGCGTGAAATAAAGATCAACAATTATCTTAACTTGTCCTTCTTATTCACAAACTACCACCTAATTTACTAACACAGCCAAGGAATGTACATCTCATCATCAGTTTACGGTTTGCAGCTACAACAAAGGACCTCAATAAAATACAATTCAAGCTTGGACAGACAATATCCTTTTATTATACCTCTTAGTGACAGGAGAGACTTTGCTTCTCTATGTGTGTTCTACCGCCTGTACAACGGTTTGTGCTCTGAAGAATTGTTTGATATGATGCCTACGGCTACATTCTATCATCGCACCGCTCGCCATAGACAGGGTGTTCATCCTCACACGTTGCGTCCTGAGCGCTCGAGCACGGTGAGATCTAATAGAGGCTTTCTTCCGCGTACGCTTAGGTTGTGGAATGATCTCCCTGCTTCGGTTTTCCCGGACGCCTACAGTATGGGGTTCTTCAAAAGGGGACTTAGAAGGTTTTTAAAGAGTCGGCAGCGCGCTTGTGGCGCCTCTGGTGTTGCAAACGTCCATAGGCTGCGGTGACCACCGGTACATCTGGGGGGGCCGTATGCTTGTCTGCCACTCTAGTGGTATAAAAAAAAAAATTATAAACCAGCTGACGCGTACAACTACATTTGCCTTACGTGGGAGAAAGAAAGAGAGAGCTGTGTTATTCATATTTAAGTAATATAATATTTCCCGTCGAATTTACTTCCGTTGAGATGTCTCTAATTCCTGAACTGCAAAACCCTCAACATTGAAACTTGTGTGAAACAATCCTTAGAGTATTCCTTTTATGACACTGAAAACATTTTTGAAATCAGACTACGCAGTGAGAAGTTACAACTAAAAACCATTTTCTCTTTCATCCCCTCTCTCAAAGGAACCGCACAAAATATCGGGAGAAAGTACCTATCCTAAAACCTTCCTTGGACTATAAGCTCAGATTGTACTAAGATTCATTCAAATCGATTAAGTAGTTTCGGCGTGATACTTATTCGGGATACAGACAGACAGACAGACATGAAAATTTTAAATTACACTTTTGGCTTCAGTATCGATTAGAGAACGCTCTACAATTAAAATTTTCAAAATATCTTCCATGTACAGACTCTCGACCCTCAACAGTTTTTTATGAGTTATTTTATTTTATTTTGATTTATTAAGTGCAGAATGGAAAGACTCTAGATTTCTAGAACATTATTCGTTCGATGGCGAAGGCCGAAAACGCTGCTTTTTTACCTTTTGGCAATCCCAGTTTCCGCCAAAGACTCAGTGTGTATTGGTAATTGTTTATGCGGTCCACACATAAATAGGATCAAGTGTGAGTGAGGGTACAAGGTAAAAGAGAAATAGGTAAAATCTGATGTTATTGTGCAACTTTTTAAATAAACGTCCTACAATACAGCAATTTTTTTGATCAATCCTGTCATGTTCCGGTTCCAATTGAATGTTTTGCCAACCTGCCACTATTAATTCTTTAGGTAAAAGCGCGCTCGTAGCCTCGGTGTTCTGTAACGATATCACTGCATTAAGCAACTTTCGCTATGGCCAGTCCTTGGATGGGTGACCACCCATGTGACCACTTTATGACATTTGTTGTGTGTGGAATAGTACAAGTGCCGTTATTCAATATGTGCAGCAGGTTCCACCAAGTGCTCTCAATCAACAGTATAAATAATTTGTGACATTTATTTGAGCGTTTTCGTGCTTCGGAAGGCACGTTAAGAACGTCCAGGTTGCCAGTAAATTGACAGTCGTTAAGCGACGTTGAAGACTTTTAGGCGGCTTGAAAATTTTCAACAGCAAGCAGTAACAACATGCGCCTGCCCATCTCAACACGGCAATACGGGTACGCCACCTATTACGTGGGACAAATTCTAAAATGCCTCTGCCTACCCTTTGGGAAGAAAAGGCGTGACCATGTGTATGTATGTAAAAGGGGTAAAGTTGCACTGACTCCCATAATTCTTATTCAAATATGTAATCATATCACAATCAATTTCGGAGTCTGTTCGATGCAAACAAAAAATCAAGTATCTAAACCACAGAGATCAGAAAAAAGATCTTTTCTGATACTCGTATCTGTGATCTAAACACTTGATTGTTTGTTTGCATCGCATAGACTCCAAACTAGAACCTATTCCATACAAACAATTAAGTATGTAGATATGTAGAGGGGGAGAATCTAATTCTCGCCCCTCTAGTTTTAACAGACAGACGGACAGGGAAGTCCTCGCCATCACCACTAATGAAACATATTGTCAGACCACAAGGAAACCGGCACATTTGAATCCCACAATAACCCCTTTCTTTACACTGAACCATACTTTAATGAAAAAGGTCCAATACCTACTCACACTTTGATAGGTACCAAAGTGACAGCTTTGGTTGCGGATAAGAATAAAATAATAGGTCTTTACCACTTACCATATTATGTAATTGCCGGTTTGCAGTACTGGCCATTTCAACTTAAAATATTTTTTTTGAATCAGAATTCTAATTTGAAATTAATTTAATTTTAAACAAGAAGCCGTGAGATGGTGTCACCTGACTGCCCCTCTCTAAAACGTTATTGTGAAAGTTCAATCCAATTGACGTTGTAATTTTTGTTTTATTTCAAACTTTGAACAGATGATCCACGTGACCTAGTGACGTAGTTTAATGCAACAGAGTCACAGACTACAGACAAAGTCTCGCCATAAGCCCCTCTGCACTCTATTTTATAGAGAGGGGCTAAAACATGGAATTCATTTTCCAAAAGTAGACATTTGTTTATTGATTAGTGTAACGTTTTCATCGCATTTCAATCTTTATCGTCATCATGGATACGTTAAAAATTCGAATTATTATGGAATATGAGTACCTAACTTATCGCCGTGGCAGCAACGCGGCACAACATCAACGACGACGTTTACGGAGCTAACACTACAAACCAACGCACCGCCTGTTATTGGTTTGCTCGCTTTCGTTCTGGAAATTTTGACCTGAAACATGAACCTCACGGTCGTCCGAAGACTTTGGACGACAATGACGAATTAAAGGCGATTGTGGAAGCCGATGATACACAATCTACGGTTGAATTAGCAGCAGCTTTCGACGTTAGCGTCAAAACAATATTGGTCCGTTTGCGTAAAATCGGCAAGGTAAAAGAGTTTGACAAATGAGTGCTCCATTGCTCAACAGACACACAAATGAAGGAATTCTCAACCGCATTGTTACATCCTTGCGATGAAAAATGGATTTTGTTTGATAACCGCAAGCGCTCAGCAAGTTGGTTGGATCCTGGTTCAACACCTAAAGCCCTAAAAGAAAACTTACCCCTAGAAAAGTGATGGCCACTGTTTGGTGGTCTAGCACCGGTACATCACAACGGCGCGCCGGTGTGATGTATCACAGCTTTTTACGAAACGGGGTGAGCATTACTACAGATGTGTACTGTGAAGAACTGAACACAAAGATGGAGAAGCTGGCACATCTCCAACCAGCATTGGTCAATCGCTCGTCTCCGCTGCTCCTGTACGACAATGTGCGACCTCATACTGCACAGCAGACGATCTCCAAGTTGCAAGAACTGGGGTTGGAAGCTCTCCGTCAACCGCGATATATGGTGAATATCGCGGACCTTGCGCCTACAGACTACTACTTTTTCCAGAATTTGTATAACTTCTTGGCGGGAAAGAAATTCAATACCCGAGAAGCAGTACAAAGTGCCTTTGAAGAATTTGTAGGCTCCCGTCCAGCTGATGTCTATAAGAAGGGCATGAATAAACTGCCGCTGCTTTGGCAAAGATGCATTGATTGCATGGGTGATTACTTCGATTAATGCAAATCCTACTATCCTACTTCCTACTAATATTATAAATGTGAAAGTTTGTGAAGATGTTTGGATGTTTGTTACTCAATCACGCTCTAACAGCTAAACGGATTGGGCTGAAATTTGGCACAGAGATAGCTTATAGTCTGGAATAACACATAGGCTACTTTTTATACCGAGAATATGTTCCCACGGGAAGAGGGAACGAGTACCAAATTTCACGCGGGCGAAGCCGCGAGCATCAGCTAGTAAAAAATACATGAAAAAAAATCGTTTAATTTTTTTCATAGATAACTGTAATTTCATAGGTAAAGACCTAACATACCTAAATCAATACAATATTCCTATCGAACAAGAAGTATGAATAGGTGAAAAAGAAAATCGTTGATCCGTTGCATCCGTTTCAGCTAAATCAATACAATATTCCTATCGAACAACTATAAGAAGTATGTATAGGTGAAAAAGAAAATCGTTGATCCGTTTCATCCGTTTCAGTTAGTATTGCAGTTGGTCCGAGTGGAACATTTTTTCATGTATTAACATCTGTCATCAACCAGTTGGTCCGATAGGAATAAAGTCCCTTTGAGTTCCATTCCGAACAACGGTTGGTCGGTTTAGTTGGTCGGAGTGGAAGAAAGTTTCAAATAGCATGCCCTAAAATTGTGAACACAGCATACCGCATGTTTTCGCTGTCGCAATTGATACATAATATTATGTTTGATTAAATAATAATAAAATTAATAACAGCAGCAGCTACAATCGCAACATCATTCGCTGATGCATTTAGGTACCTGATGCGTTAGAGCCGCACTCTTGTTTGCATTTGTTATTATTACGCTTTAGAGTATCGTGGTGTTTTTAGTAATATACTTTATCATTGCAAATATTGAAACGGGTTTCAAATTAGTTTCGTTTAGTATAATAAATAAACTAAAGCGTGTTGCAGTATCTTAAATTCTCTTTATTGCACTTATGATAACTATAAGACTACTGAAAGTACCTACCTTTATAAAATGAGTTTATAAAGATCTTTCCATAATCTTGTAATACGAGGTATTAACCGGAAGGTCTTCTGCTCTTGTTTTAAATTAGTATCTGGTGTTAAACATGCTAGCATCAACGCTTTTTCTGTGGTGAGTCCTTTTTGTCTAATTTGCAGTAGGTATATAAAATACTTCAGTAAGTAAATATGGTTCGAGAAAAGATTGTACGGCCGCGTTGTTGCTCGACTTGGCGGAGGCACGGATTCCCAAATAATTTTGCCGAAGCGCTCGCAACCCACTTAGTAATTTCGTAAACGATCACCACAGTAAGCAACTTTTGCTATGGCTGGTCCTTGATGGGTGAACACCACGTGGCCACTTTATCTTTAACAGTGGGTCGTCAAAAGCTGCGTCTGTCCATTTTCAACACCGCAATAGGCTAACCACTTAGGACAAAAAAAAATTAACTTGAGGAAAATCCTAAATTTATGCTATAATGCCTAGGGTTGGGAGCCCTGAGTATGCCCTCGAAAGGATGACCCCAGGACTCCCAACAGACCTTGGCTACCACTGCGGCCTCATCCAGGGGGTTCGGGTGCTTTCCCGCATCCTTGGGGGGTTGTTGTTTGGAACTATAAGGTGAAATGTGGACGTATACTATGACTCTGCCTAACTTATCGGGGATAAAGGCGTGACTTGATAATGTACCTACGAGTGAGAAGTAGCCCAAGGGTGAAGTAGCCCTAATCAGAAGTAGCCAAAATGAGAAGTGGCCATAATGAGAAGTACCTAGTCCATTATCGAGTCGGTTGTCATTATGAGAATTAGCTCTAATGCGCCTAAACCGGTATAAGGGTTTGACCTTACTGTATCTATCGCACTGGCCAGACAGGTTGGTACAGGGTTGTTTAGTTTTCCTTCTCTTCACCTTGACCTCTTTCACTTTGAAGTGGTGCACCGATTGACTATCTAAGTCAATCGGTGCACCACTTCAATGTGAAAGAATAGAAAAGCCTAGTGTTATTCCGGCATTGACGTATTAAAATTCGAATACTACTTTCAGCTTATTATTTAGTCTGTCAGCGTGCACCGTCAACAAGAAATTCCCGCCATGGTTCAAATTTGGAGCTGGGTCATCAGCGTTCCAAGTGGAAGGTGCATGGAATGTCAGCGGTAAGAGTTTTGAACTGATGATAATGAGTCCTCTGCTACGCAGTAGCAATGACTACAGGCGTATATAGAAGAACAATTCTTATAGTCCGAGAGCTGGCACGAATTTTTGGGTAGGTATTTGAGGCAAGCTGAAAACTTGTCAGATACCTCTCCTACTATATCCCAACTCGGAATTGCAGACCTGGCTGGTGAGTAGCGGGGCTAAATCAACCCCTAAATTTTTAAAAATATTATTTTTTTTTTCCAAAAAATATATTTGAGGCACTACGCAATTTATATATGTTGCAGTGTAATACTTAATGAATAGGAAAAAAAATAAGCCAGATAATTTAATCGGGGTTTTAACATTGCCAGACGCGTGCAAAAATATTTTGCAAAAAATTATAAAAAATGTTTTTGAGGCAGCTTGAAATTTTAATGGAGCGTTATTTATAAGTAAAAAATAAGATTCCCAAAAAGACAGATCGTTTCGGTGGGGCTTTCTACCTGCCAGGTGATCAAACAAATAATGAATGGGTACGAGCCTGTAGTGATATAGAGAAGCTGTAGTGTGAGAGAGAGAGCGCATAACGACAGCTGTCTTTGTTCTTGCTTGCCGCGTTACTATTGGCTCTGGCGAGGCCACGTGACTTACAATAACCCATGAGGTTTACATTTATTTCATCAAAAACAATACAGATATCACTTAAAATATAAGGATTACAGTAATTCAGTCATTGTAGGCACATATATATCATTTTCTTTTTCTATATCAAAGTAATAAAAGCAGTACAATCGTTAATATCTTACAATTCATGGTTTAACTTACACTTGACTAAAGTAATGGAATACCTATCAGCTACGGCAAGAAATTGTTACAGTGTATTATCAGATCCTTGTCTGAACTAGGATGTTAATCCTGTGTCTCAGACGTTCATCTGACTAAGCAAACAAGAGAGCACATTATAATAATAATAATATATAATAATAATATGATTATACTAGTAATATATAATATATAATTTATTATTATTCCTATTCCGAAATATGTTTAATTATGTAATTTTAAACATTTAAAAAATTAAAAGATAAATAAAATAAAACGGGTTATATAAAATATAGAATAAAATTAGTTTGACCAAATTATAAGTAGGTTCCTACTTCCTTTGTGTACAAAATGTTTTTAGTAGAATTTCAGAAAATTTAATATTTTTAACTCCGAAATTTTAACTAGAAACCTCATGGGTCGCACGTGGCTTCGCCAGAGCTAATAGTAACGCGGCAAGCAAGAACGAAGACAGCTGTAGTAGTCGCTCTCTCACACTCCAGCTTCTCTATATCACTACAGGCTCGTACCCATTCATTATTTGTTTGATCACCTGGCAGGTAGAAAGCCCCACCGAAACGATCTGTCTTTTTGGGAATCTTATTTTTTACTTATAAATAACGCTCCATTAAAATTTCAAGCTGCCTCAAAAACATTTTTTATAATTTTTTGCAAAATATTTTTGCACGCGTCTGGCAATGTTAAAACCCCGATTAAATTATCTGGCTTATTTTTTTTCCTATTCATTAAGTATTACACTGCAACATATATAAATTGCGTAGTGCCTCAAATATATTTTTTGGAAAAAAAAAATAATATTTTTAAAAATTTAGGGGTTGATTTAGCCCCGCTACTCACCAGCCAGGTCTGCAATTCCGAGTTGGGATATAGTAGGAGAGGTATCTGACAAGTTTTCAGCTTGCCTCAAATACCTACCCAAAAATTCGTGCCAGCTCTCGGAATATTAAGGATTTTTTGTGCCAATTTTGTTGGGGGCATGCCCCCAGCTCATGTAGATCCCATTTGGCGGCGCTGTCGTCGCATTTCACTGTCGCAGTTAATAATCAAAAACTAGTAGTGCTCCCAGCTCATGTAGTTCCCATTTGGCGGCGTTGTCGTCGCATTTCACTGTCGCAGTTAATAGTCAAAACCTAGTAGACACATTTTTATTCGACTAAATTCAGGGATTATTTATAAAAAAAATATTTCACGTCTTTTAAATAAAAACATAATATATTTATAGATATTTACAATGATTGATTTTATTCTTTTGCTTCGAAAAATTAAAAATGGCTGCCGAGCTGCGACTGCAACGCCGCCAAGCGGCAGTTTGTGTCACAGAAAGTTTGTCTTCAGACCAGCCTAAGGGGGGTCGCCCACACGAACTGGAGTCGAGGCGGCGTCGAAGCACGGGCGCATAAGCGGCGCGCCGCTTCTACGTTTCCTTCAGCAATACATGGGAGTGCGCTCACACACTAGAGTCGCGTCACGGGCGATGTGGAGTCGAGGCGGAGGCGCGGTGGGGCTGATGCGCTCGACCGCGCCGCGACTCCGTCGCCATTTTGTCATTTTGATTCGTGCGTAGACCTGTTTACACTCTTCAAAAATGCGTGACGATTTTGAAACTAACGTAAACTTTATTGAAATTGTATGAATGAATCCGTGTATTTATGATCAAACACGATCTGATTATAGCAACAGGAAGTAAACAAAAGGTACCATGTGACATTCCATAAAACTTTTTAAACTTTTCGGGATACTTTCTTAAGTCACGTGTAGCTCTGAATGTTCCTCTTATGTCACAGTGTTTTAAATATGGATGTTGCCAAAATCTTCTTCTATTTAAACTAAAAACTTGTATTAGTGCAAGCGCGTCTTCATCTTCTGACGACGACATGGTGAATAAATTGGAAGCATAGCCGCCCGCGCCTCGACTCGACTTACCAGTGAGCGACCCGCCTAAGAAACTATTCTTCTATATACGTCTATATTCATTGGCAGTAGTTCGGCTGAGTTAGTTCAATTAGTTTTTACAAATGATACAACATCTGTGCACTCATACTCATATGAATAGAATTCGGGACTACACGCCAAATACTTTTTACTTACATTCACCGACGTTTAAAAATAACATCATCTGTCTCTGTAACGTCACTTGACTTGAGGCGAAGAACTATTGCGTCTTTGGCTGCATTCTACCGTATCTATCACGGTGAGTGTTCTGAATAACTCTTCAACCTAATCCCGCTCTCTCCTTTCCGATCCCGAACAACGCGTGCTGGACAGAGATGCTATTCAAAAGATCGTTTCTCTGTCGAACCGTAAAAACTTGGAACGACCTGCCAGCGTGTGTGTTTCCCTCCTCTTACAATCCTGGGTTCTTCAAGCGGAGCGTGAAGAGGCACATCACAAGGACGCCAACTTGAGAACCGCTGTCAGAGGTGGCCCCAATCGCTAGATGCGGCTTTCCATCAGGCTGGTGGCGACGTCAATTTGGAAGAGCTAAAAAAAAAGAGCTAAAAGTATTAAAAAATGGGGCGGCAACAAAGGGAGCTCCCAAGAAACAAACGTGACTTTTTCCGTTTGTGGGACTCGATCGCATTTGGTCGGTTTTAATCTGGTCACGGTCATTTATTTAAATAACTATCATAATTCAGTTATTAATTAAAAAAAAACTATTTGAAAGACCAAGAATCCTTGACACGAAAGAATAAGTTATTATGGAACTAATTAAGTATGCAAAATATTTTTCTAGAAGTTATGTAATTTTTGTGAAAACCCAATTTAATCGGGTTTTCACAAAATTTCATTTTATTTCGTTTACTATTATCACATCACTATTTGATTATGTTCATACGATTAAGTACCTACTCTAAAACAGAGTTGCGGTGTAAAATACGCATATACGCCCAATGTTCCCCCCGTGTGGTTTATTGACGTTCCTGCTTTCCGCGGTACTTTTATTTCCGGGATAAAAAGTAGCCTGTGTTATTCCATCCTATACTTAATCTATCCTTTCACCTTCCCTACGCCTTGCGCCGTCATGGCTATTTCTACTCGTTGCTTAAATTTGATGGTCACACGCTTATATTTTCTAAACCGTATGAGTTAGAAAGAAATGTTTTAAAATGGTGGATAAAACAGCTATTAAGCTATAAAATACATGAAATTTGTTGCAATAGAAGTAAATATTCATATCAAAAATCAACACGAAATGTCAAAATCGGGGTCATTTTTCGCATTCTACTCGTGTCACACTTCCCGATTCAGTTAAACATTAGGTTACTGCTTCACCAAATTTCCATAGATTTTGAAGTTACATACACTAAATTCACCGTGATAACATACACACAGTATTACAAAAAAAATCTTGTAACTATTATTTAGAACTTAAAACACAATATACGTCGGTCACACGAATGTAGGTACTTTAGATTTGCGTAGTAAACGGTTGACTGTTGACCAAAACGACCGCCCCAATAACAAAACTCAACTTAACTGAACGTTATTGGTCGACCGGCATCGCATGAGTGTAACGTGTTTCTTCTGGCTCCATGAGAAAAAAAAATATCGGTAAGTTTCTACATTTGACACTTAATTCGAGTACTTTTCGTGGGTGACTTTTTGTACATTGTATAATAGCTATTGAAGTCAGAGTCAATTCATCGAAACCGCAAATAAATAGAGATATTTATGTAGTATTTGATTTAAACCGTAACTGCTAAACTTTGTCGGAATTTGAAAATAAGATATATTTTCGTTACCTTCGTGTCACATCCTTCGTGGCGTTTTACCCACGAAGGTGAGTTTATGACACGAAAGTGATCTTTGACTAGTTTCAGTAAGAGTGATACTCGTTTAGATTCGTATTGTAGTATGTAGCGGAATGATAGCAGAACAAATAACTAGGTTTCTATAATCATGGCAAATGACAGAGCAATACCTATAACATCCCGTGTGATGCCCTTTTATAGGAGTAGAAATCCCACCGGACGTTATGCCAGATCCCACAGTCCATACCGTCTAAAACTCACACCGTACCTACTTACCCGTCCAGTGCTAGGCTAGTTAACCGGGGCGGCACGCCGCCCCGGTTAACTCCTTAGAAAGATGTATCAGGGTACCTGACAGGCTTAGGCTATCACCGTGGCCATGCCTACGGGTTTGGGTGTTATCTTGCGTCTTTTGGGTTAGTTCAGGTGCAATTCCGCTTCTTGGGGCGTGTAGCATGCTAAGAAATTTCACGTCATGCCAATGTTTTGGCTCTCGAGGCGTAGACCTGTGACCCTTCGCATCCAAGTCACAAGGACAGATCCCGGGAAAGAGTCATGCCACTTAAAGCTTAATTAAGGCACTTAATACCTTATACTTATATCAACTACATACATTTAGGTAGTACTCGTCGAGTAAAACTCGTCGAGTTTTCCGGCGAAGCGGTTTGTGACTACTCTCGAGAACAACTCGTAAACATGTCTAAGGAGTGAGATGGGTCTGTAATTCTTCAGCAAGGTCTTGTCACCTTTTTTGAAAAACAGAGCCACCGCACTTCGCTCCACGCTTTAGGTGTTTGTACCTGTTGGAGGACGGAATTAAAGAGACTCGTCAGCTCTTTCAGAACTGGAGTCCCGCCAGCTTTAAGAAGCTCACTCGCAATTCCGTCCTCTCCAGGGAATTTATTGGTTTTTAGTTGTTTGCGAGCCGCCCTGACCTCGCCCTGGTCAATATCCGGAATGTCTTCCTCTTCGGTATAGTGGCGCGTGAGTGGGGCTCTGTGGTCACAGTCGCTAGGTCCCATCGGTTTTTTTTCCGTGATGCATATAGGTCTCTATAGAAGCTCTTAACTTCTTCGAGAATCTCGAACCTCGAGGTCACGGTTTTGCCACCCGCTGTTTTCAATTTGGTCAGACGGGGTCTTCGAAGCTGTTGCGCAAAGACTTTAGTACCCCAATTTTGTTCGATCGCTGCCTCGACGATGTTGGTGTTATAACGTCTGAGGTCGCATCGTATCAGCTTTCGGATTTTGATGTTTAAAGCTCTCTGGTCTGACGAAGACGTATGCATAGATGGCGTTTGCCGTCCGATTCTCATGAGCTCGAGAGTTTCGGGCAAAAGCTTGGAACACCTATTTTTGCTTTTTCCAGACAGAAACCTTCGGGAGACTTGTTGTAGCGTCCTGACTACAGTGTCGGCCTTATCGTGATCGTTGCCAGTGGTTTCCAGCAGATCGAAACGATTTTGAAACTCCAATTGAAACTTCTCGGCACACAAAGCTATTTGGAGCGCAGTAGGTCGGAGAGAAGGCTTCATCATCCGGGCCCTTTCGGCGCGAAAGTCTAAATTCAGAGATGCTCGGACGAGTTGGTGATCACTTCCGGTATTAAACCTGTTGATCACTAAGACATCTTTAAATATGTCTTAGTGATCAACAGACACCTCTTGTCCGACATGATGAAGTCTATCTCGTTCCTTGTGACCTTGTAGAGGCTTCGCCAAGTCCACCTTCTAGGGAGCTTCTTCTTAAAGAATAAGTTCATCAAGAAGAGCCCCTGAGCCTCAAGCAAGTTGATAAGCATACGCCCCCGGTCATTTCTACGCCCCACACCAAAGGGTCCGATTTTCGTTTCACGGCGTTCTTTTACTCCCACTTTGGCATTGAAGTCTCCCATCACAACATTGTAGTGAGTCTTGGCAGTACATTGTAATGCTTTCACCACGTCCTCGTACACAGTCTCAACGGCCTCGTCAGTGCTTCTCGAAGTCGGGGCATAGGTACACCTGAATCACCTTCAAGGAGTACCTGTTGGTGAGTCTCAGTATTACGTATGCTACCCGAGACGAAACATTGCTGATCTCCACAATACTGCTAACGAGGTCCTTTTTCATCATAAAGCCGTCACCGCCCTCGGAAGAATGTCTTCCATGAAAGTACAATAGGTCGCCCGACGCAAGGGTTAGCGTGTCCTCCCTCTTTCTTCGAACTCCGCACAACCCCAGTATTTGCTAGTTTATGCGACCCAGTTCTACCTCGAGTTCGGTGAGCCGATCGTCTAGGCGCAGAGTGCTTCCATTATAAGTAGCCAGGTACGGACAATCTCACACAAGATCATCTAGCTAGCCCAAATTAAGACAATATAAGCTTATGCTATGGGATCTAGATAACTGATAATTTGCTACTTTGTGCCAAAGAGATGTACTGTGTTATATGGTTCCAGAATAACTTTTACGTCAAAAGCATGTGTATAGGACCTGGTAATTGTTTTAGTTAACTAGCTGTTACCATATAACTGCCGAATGAACATATTAACTTATAATTTGTATTTAAATAATGATTAATAATGTCTGTAAAGCTACTGCGTCACCTTCGTGGATCGTCGCGTCACCTACGTGGGATCTAATAATTCAAAACGTTATTCTTCCAAATCTGACTCACAATTTAACTTTTTGACTTATATATGTTACTTATCTTACCGAAAGCTTTGTGTTTGTTTACAAAAAAAAAAAAAAAAACATAGCGTACGAATTGAGAACCTCCTCCTTTTTTTGAAGTCGGTTAAAAATAGTTGAAATAATCAGTATTTAAAATTTACCATGAAGGTGACGATGAGAATCGTAAAAAGTAGAAATAGCCTGGTACTTCAGGTTCCGCCGGTGGGGTCACCGTCCAGACAATGCGGTAGCCCGAGAGACGGAGCTCTATAAAGGGGGGCCAAGAGGGCCCTCCAAACAGCTATTAAACAGTCCAAAGAATTGGGCCGCGAAGAGCTACTGGAGACCCTGGAGCCGAACCCATGAGGGCGCCCGTACCTTCCGTACCGTCAAATGCTTACATGGGTGAGCATTTGCATGTATTCCATCTACGAGCGGAGCTTTGGAAGGCTCGTATCAGGGATGGCCCCGGACCAAAGCTTAAAATACTGAATGTAGTGATCGCTGACTTGCATTTATTATGTTTACTTTTTCAGATAAATCCGAAAATAATTGGGATCGCTTGTTTCATACCAAACCTAATCTTGTCGGAGATGGGAGCAACGGTGACATCTCTGATGACTCCTACCACTACTGGAAGAGGGATATCGAAATGGTTTCCGAAATCGGGTTGCAATTTTATAGGTAGGTAAATAGTAGTAGGTAGGTAAACATTGGTGTAAGCTTTCTCACTAACTACGGGACTCAGGCATAGATCGCGTGTGATAATCCTGCACTACCACTGCCTACGGTCGGGAGCCTCAGGTAAGCCCTCGGAAGGATGTCCCAGGATAAGGAAAAACTTGGCTGCAAGTAGTGCATGTGCTAAACAACGGATGAGGTCATAAGCAGAGGTCGGAGTTAAAACCTAGTGCTCTTTCTTGTGTTTGCGATGGGCACGTTGTCTTAAAATGGATACTCCCGGAATACCGGGATTTGAAATATAAATTATCGTTAGGAATAGATGGATTACGTACTTTACAAGTCATTTTAACAGAGTTGCTGCACATATATTATACAGTATTATTACATATCTATATATTTACATTATTACTATCTAAACTAAACCTAAATAGTGCCCCCATGGCATTGTCTCCCAGGAGACTAGCAGCATTCCCCTTTGAATGGCAATACCTATTCGCTGAGCGAGAAAACTGCCAGCCCTTGGGTCACCAGTCGACTCCACAAGGCGCTTTTTCAAATTCTTGAAAAATTTATGCGCATTGGGACCCCATGGAATTAGGGTCTCGACACCGACAGAACAAAAACGATACGATGAGTCATTTTGAGGGTTTCGTAGCCAAATGGCAAAAACGGAACCCTTATAGATTCGTCATGTCTGTCTGTCTGTCTGACCGTTCGTGTGTCACACTCACAGCCACTTTTCTCCGAGACTATAAGGCCTATGCTATTGAAACTTGGTAACTAGATGTATTCTGTGAACCGCAGTAAGATTCTTATATAAAATTAGAAAAAAAGCAGTAAATTTTGGGGATCCCCATACTCAGAACTGAAACTCAAAAATTTTTTTTCGTCAAGCCCATTCGTGCGGGATCTTTATAGAAAGGTCTTCAAAAATGGTATTGAGGTTTCTAACATCATTTTTTTCTAAAGTAAATAGTTTGCGCAAGAGACACTTCCAAAGTGGAAAAATGTGTGCCCCCCCCCCCCCCCCTTAACTTCTAAACTAAGAGAATGATAAATCTGAAAAGAATATATGATGTACATTGCCATAAAAACTACCAACGAAAATTGCTTTGAACGAGATAGAGCTGGTAGTTTTTTTTTAAAACGTCGTTAACTGCAATTTTCGGTTAGGACAACGAACTATAAGAAATTTTATATTATGTTAAATACTTGCTGCTACGAAACCCTTCATGGGCGAGTCCAACTCGCACTTGGCCGGTTTTTTGTTTTTAGATTTTATCGTATATCTATTTGTAGTAAGTATATGAGGATATAGGATATTACTTACTTTTCATAGTTCTAGTTAGGTGAACGTGAAGTACCATATTAATTTTGATTTATAAATGTTTTGCGCCATAAACGGCCTCGTTAAATTAAGAAGTTTGATTTTTTTATAGCTTCAAGGGACTGATAGATTTGGTTGGTGTTAATTTCAAGTATTACACCTCCATACATTTAGGTACGAGATAACGGTCTTGACCGACAGACGGACAAATGTACGGAACTCTCGGTGGGCGAGTCCGAATCGTACCTGTCCGGCTTTTTTTCAAAAATATTATTACGGGCACCAAAAACAGGTAATCAATTTTTCAGATTCTCCATCAGCTGGACGCGTCTGCTGCCTAACGGTTTCGCCAACATCGTCAGCGAGGACGGCAAGCGGTACTACAACAACTTGATCAATGGTCTGCTGGAGAAAGGCATCGAGCCTCTCGTCACCATGTACCACTTTGACTTGCCACAAATCTTGCAGGATCTTGGTAAATTGTATTGCACACCTATTGTATATAATTTGTCGCACGTTGTTATCACCGTGATGAAATGGACTAGGGTAGTCTGTTGCTGTTGAAATATTTCACACAACTGCTATGTTACTGATAACCGGGACCAATGATTTAAGGTGCCTTCCTAAGCACTAAAGTGCTCAGAAATGCTAAGGTCATATTCGTAAATAAGTAATAAAAATTCTTGCTGAGTTACCAGGTAGCCTGTTTTTCCACGTAATTAATATAGGTACCACGTTCCGACCCGGTGATCATGATGACCTTTTTTTATTTTACCGAATTCTAAGTACTTCTGATAAGATCGCTCTTAGGAAATACTTAGTGCTTTTATAGTTTGCTAAGAGTTAAGATAAATAAAAAAGATAATGTATTATATTATATTAGATAGAACTACATACGCTAAAGCAACCTTAAACCGATGCACACGGTGGGGATGTCAGTTACCGCGACCAAAAAAATTATGTTCTCTTGATTATTCAATTTTTTGCTCATAACTCCGACTCTGCTGCTCTGCTCCACGTGAGGCGTGCGTGAAACTGTAACGTGAGGACAGCGAGCAGCGCTCTCGTCGTCCCCAGGTCATGGAGTCGGGTGGGAGAGTTGTCTCCCGCTCTCACACCGATGCCTCTTTCACGAGCCTGACGTGCTTGCAGTAAGACGCAGTGACATCCCACTTCCTAATGCTAGCGACTTAGATCATCTAACCACAGAATGCGCCTTACTTAAGCATTGTTTTCTGCTATTGCACATGACCATTTGGTCTTTTGGCTTTATAAAAAGCACTGTACATCAGTACATCATTTTATATGATTAAACTAGTACATTTCATTGTAGCTGACTGTACAATAAAAATTAACACACAACAGCCATAACGCGTTTGTCGATTAATACATTTTTAAATGCAATGAAATTTTATATGTCTTTGTGTTTCCCCCTTCACTTGTATGAAAATTGGCAGAATATTTTTGTATGCGGTGGTTCGCAAAGGCTAGTCCCAGCTAGAGATCATGACTTCTGTCTGGTTCTATTTATATTTTCAGGAGGCTGGACAAACCCTTCAATTCCTGATTGGTTTGAAGACTACGCAAGGGTGGTGTTCACCCTTTTTGGTGACAGGGTCAAAACCTTTTTTACGATCAATGAGCCCCAGATCGATTGTGATCAGTTTTATGGAACGGCGGCGTTAGGAGTACCTACATTGGAACACGATACAGGATCGTATATGTGTAGCAAGTATATGCTGATGGCACATGCGAAGGCCTGGAGGCTTTATGACAGGGAGTTCAGAACTAGATTCAAAGGTAAGTGAATTTTAGGGTTGCGTTGCCAGATGGCAAAAAACGAAACCCTTACAGATTCGTCATGTCTGTATGTCTGTATGACCGTCCGTACGTCACAGCCATTTTTATCCAAAACTATAAGGCCTATGCTGTTGAAACTTAGTAAATAGATGTATTGTGTACACAAAAATAGAAGGAAAGCAATCAATATTTGGCCCCCCCCCCCCCTCTAACTTCTAAAATAAGAGAATGATCGAAAGAAGATCAAGATGAAAGAATATCGGAAAAACTCAATAATACATGGTAAATATCCCGTTAACTCTAATAATAGTGTTAGTGACCATGAAAGTTTAAATAGGCATGTATTTAAATCGTATTCCCTTTTTCTGAACTAAATATTTCAAAATTAAACCAAAAATACTGACTTGCACACTAATTATGCACACTAAATAAATCAAATTCATTAAACTGTTTAATGGTATTTGCAGAACTGTCTTACTGAACGAATAACTATTATTAAAATTGTATATCTAATAATTCCTTAGTTCAACAAAAATATTAAAGCTTTTTTAAGGAAAACCATCGCCTAATTTACTTTTAGGAACATCGTTCATTCTAGGTAAAACCCCAACTTAATCAGTCACCTCTACAAAATAAATTTTATTGATCAAAAAAAAAATTAACCTAACCTAACCTAACCTATTCCGTTATGGGATGCGGGGTCCTGCGAACATCTTCGGGACCCCAATGGGTCGGGTCCTCCTCGTGGTGCATCCTGGGCAACGGAGTAGCGACCACTCCCCTTCCTCTGTGGGGGAGTGGTGCTACTCTGGCAAATTCCGGCCGAGGCGGGAGCAGCCCACCTGTGGGGTGCTCGGTGGTGTGTGTTGCTGCCGGCCGTGAGTAGCAACACGGTCGGCAGCAGCAGTGCTGGGCCGCTATTGCCTCGTCAGTTGACGAGGTGATGGCGGCAAAGAGGGAGGCGCGGGGGAGCGGGAGTAATGGAAAATACTCCCGCTTCGCCGTGCAGTTCGGGGGCGGCGCAGTAAGGAGTTCACTGCGCGCCCCCGATTGTATCGTGTTGCTGCTGTCGCTCCACCACATTTGCTGGCGAGGCGATAGTGGCGAAGTATGAGAGGCACTGCATCGAAGGGGGGGAGTTTGGGTAAATGCTCCCGCCCTGTCATGCAGTTTGGGGGCGCCTGCGCTAGGAGCTAGCGCACGTCCCCCGATTGTTTCATGACCGAGGGCGTAAGGTTGGGGGACCCCGCCTTCCAACGGTCACATGGCGGTGGGCACCTTCCCCGTGTTCCGGGGGTGCCCATTAGCGCACGCCTGCGCCAGCCGCTCTCTGACTCCTCTATGACAGAGGGGCGCTCGAGAGCGGTGCAGGCGTGGTTTTTTCAGCTCCTTAGAGAGCTTTGGGGAGCCGCCCATCTGGCTCCCCCGAGGAGAGCTCCGAATTAACGGGGCGCCCCTAGCCGGGTCGACGTGAATAATCTTTTGATATCCCTCGGCCCGGCTAAAGGGTGAGGAGGAACACCGCGGGGTTTAGTGGGTAGGACGGTCCATTCCGGCCCGGGCCGGGAGTCCCACACACCATCCCAGCTGCCCCTGAAGCTGGGATGAAGGCGCGTAAATGCGTTCCCCGCGTCAAAAAAAAAAAACCTATTCCGTTATAAGATTGTATAATTTAGAGTGCAAGTTAGTATTTTTGATAAACAATTCGTATTTCTGTTTTACAAATCATATATTCGATGTACAAACCACATTTTTGGTGTGAATTCGATTAAAAAGGTCATCTCGTTCTGAGTAATATTTAAGTTTTTTAAGTAGGACATGTTTAGTTATTGAATTGGTTTTTTTGCACATCATTTAATTTTCTGGTTTGCATTCAGTAAATTAGTGGAGTTACTTAGTGTGCAGAAAAATTAAACAGATGTGCATTTAAAAATATCCCGTTTAAAAATACCTATACAGAATGAATTTTTGAAAAGGGCTTGGATGGCCAAATCCGTAACTATAAGTAATATCTAAAATTGCTCAAAGGAGTCACGAGATACGATCCTTAATAGCAACACTATCGTATGGTGTAATAATATAGGGTGTTTTTTTTTTCAAAATCAATGGTTTCGATTCCCAGCTAAGATTATTGGTTTTTCAAAAATCTAATGATGAGGTTTTAAGTTTCATCAAAATCGGGCTCGTGACTCCTTTGAGCATTTTTCGCTATTCCTTATAGTTTCGGATTTGGCCATCCAATCCTTTTTGAAAAATTCACCTGTATATGAGAATGATAAATCTAAAAAAATATACGATGTACATTGTCATGCAAACTTCAAATCAAATCAAATCAAATCAAATCAAATCAAAATCATTTATTCATAGGTTTGTACAAGATATTATAATTGGTTAGGAATGAAGAACGCTATGATCTACCGCTTGTAAGCGGTGTATAATTATTTATTATAATTAGGTACTGAAAATTATACATATTAAAAATTGAACTTTACTTGGTATCATCATAAATTTATACGAAACAAATTAATATCGAAATAAAAAAATTAAATAATTAAAATGTCAAAATAGTGCATGTCAGACTTACAAAAATGTCATAAAAATAAAGTCATTTACAGTAATGTCATGTTCTATCAGAAAGGTAATCATTTATTGAATAATATGCTTTATTTAATAGAAAAGATTCAGGTTATTTTTAAAAACAATGCTATTTTTGGCAGACCGAAAGAGTTTTTGGCAATTTATTGTAAAGTTTTGGTGCTATTACGAATGTAGTTTTTCTTAATACATCATAAACCGCCATTTTCGCCTTAAGAATCAATGTCACAGCGAACGTTTTAAAACAACAATCAACCCTTCATGGGCGAGTCCGGCTCGCACTTGGCCGGTTTTTACAACATCAAATGTTGAGAGCTCATCTTAATATTGGTATTTAATTTAACTCGCCGAAATGACGCCACCAACTTGATGGAAATCCATGACAACAAGTCAAGGGACGGTCTCACAGTTCTCAAACTGTTGAGTGTGGCACACTGGCTGCGTTCTTCAGTTTCCGGTTCGGTCAAACTGATCGCAACCCGCATTATGTATGAACAATTGCAATCAGCCAGGGCAATCGTCAGCAACCCGGGCGATGCGGGCAGGGCAAACTGTGGCATTTTGCTCATCGGTTACAGTTGCTCTGCTTGCCTACCTCTCGGTACGAATCCTTGCGTTCCGTCCACGTGCCTATATAATATAGATACTGATGTTGTTCATACATGCGGGCCCCGGGCTGCGTTCAATTTGACCGGACTGGAGAGCGCAGAACGCAGCCGAATCGGCACGGCAAGGTCTATATTTTTTTTTATTACTCAGATTGATTGAATTTAATTGATTGATTTACTATATACATACAGTAATTCATGTTTCTGTGTTCTTTTAGGTAAATTAGCAATAACAAATCACTTGCTTTGGTTCACCCCATATTCAGCGGAGGATGACATTTTGACGGAAACAGCGAGAGAATTTTTCGTAAGTCACTTTTAGTCTCGAATCTTCCAGAGCGGCGATTCTCGAGCACACGGCTCGAATGCTAAGACGGATATTTTATTTGTCTCATAAGTATTTAGACACGGCAAAACAGGAGATAAAAGTTATTTTAATGGTAAACTTTCGTTTACGCTTACAAGCCGTATTTCATTATTAAATATTTGTTCCGAGAATTGAACGCCAAACCTCAACAACAGACCATGACTGCTCCACCAAGGTAGTATTGAATTTGTTTATTTTCAGACAGGAAGATATTCACACGCAATATATTCAAAGAACGGTGGATGGCCACCAATAATGGAAGAGATAGTTGCAAATAACAGTAAAAGACTGGGCTACCGGCGATCAAGACTGCCAAGTTTCACTCCAGAAGAAATTGAACTAGTTAAAGGTAAAATACGGAACCAACTTTCTTGAAATTGGTTTACATAAATATAATAATCATTATGTATGAAACTACCTTTTCCACCTTGTTTCCCCGCACGGGTCACGGCATTATCAAAGGTTTAACCTGTTTTTATGTTTATTGTGGTCAATTTTGAAAATACCGTCACAAATCTGGTCCAGTTTGAAAGGAAGTAATGTAGAAAACGTTTCATTCAAGATGTGTAGGTAGTAAGTTCCACCAACCGCCATCCGTCAACAATTTAATAAAAGGTATGAAAATTCCAATTCAGTTTATACTAAAATAAAATAAAAAATCACCTTGAGATTGTGTAGGACGTGCATGCATGCCAAGAATAAATGGTCTCGTAATATGAGAATGATGAATGATTGAAAACCAGCAGGACGCGGGTTCCGAAGAGATGGTGGTCGCCTTGTGCAGTCCTCCCGTGTAGTGGGTAAATAGGAAAATCTTCTTCCGAATGGTAACTGACTTAAACTATACGGTCCCCAGCTATCCATTTGTAACTCTTCGGAATTATGTCCCAGGATTCTGGGCAGGCTTTGGCAGCCGCCGCCGTGACCTCGCCTTGTGTTGGGGTTCAGGTGTATGTATTTGATACTGTTTGTTGGCATTGTGTGAAATGTCCGTGAATATTTATTTATTTATTTATTTATTTATTGGTTCGAGTGCTTACCGCTTCATGGGACCTGAGGCGTGCCTGAAACTCTAACGACCTGCCGCCGGCTTTTGCATTAAGGCAGGCAACACTCAGAGCAGCTCAGCTACAGAACCTCAACAAAGCCAGATTTTTTAAATTCTTTGATTTATTTTAGGCACTTACGATTTCTACGGGATGAACTATTATACCGCAAGACTGATCCGACCCAGGCTGCCGTGGGAAAATGTGAATGAGGATATTTCCTTTGTCGGCATACCAGAGATCAACGTCGTCTACGAAATAGACCCAAAATGGTCCTTCGGGTATGATCGTCTTATGCCGGTAATTAAGTTTTAATACTGCCTCTTCTCTTTCAAAATAAACTAGCCGATGTAACGTAATTTCGCGTAGCTCCCGTTCCATTTTGAGTCTATATCTTAGCTCGTTTTTTTTTTATATTTTCAGGTGAATCCTAAAGGTATGAGAGAACAGATGTACTGGCTTCGTGAGCATTATGGCGACTTGGACATTCTGATCACTGAAAACGGTTATTCCACTGAAGGTCCTACCCTGGAGGATGACGATAGAATCGCTTTTATCAAAGATCATTTAGAACAGGTACAATTTTAATTAGCCCTTACTCAAAGGATATACATTATTGCTTTCCAAAATGATGCCGCCCGCCTGATGGAAAGTCGTGGCGATATCAAGCCTTTGAGGGCAACTCTTTTAGTTCACAATACTAGTGATAGTGGTCCTTAAGTTGGCACCCGCATGATATGCCTCTTTACTCTCCGCTTAAAGAACACAGAGTTGTAAGAGGAGGGTAATAGGTACGTGCTCTGGCAGATCTTCTGATCTTTTTATAGTTCGACAGAGAAAAGAAGTCTTGAACTGCTCAGTATTGCTCATTTCTCGCAAGATTATCGCCACTGATATTGTTCTCTTCCGACCTTCGATCATATTGTTGACTTACTTGACTTAAAATCCTATTTCCTCTAGATGGGGCTGAGGGCGTCCGTAATGATCTTCCATCGGTCTTGGGCTTCCCGTTTCATATCGCTCCAGGTGTTTCCAACCGTTCTTCGCCTCGATTCATTCAATTCCAATGCAACACTTGTTTTGGAATGTGATCGGAATTTTTTCGTAGGGTGTGGCCAAACCAGTTCCACTTGCGACGCTTTATCTGCAGGGCGATCGGGGGTTCGTGGCAGCGCTCCAATAGCTCTTCGTTGGAAATTTTCTCAGGCCAGTAGATGCCGAGAATGCGACGCAGATAGGTGGTAATGAAGAGCTGGCGCGAGATGATCTTGGTGACCTTCCACGTTTCGCACCCATATAGCAGAACGGATTTGACATTAGCCCGGAATATCTTAATCTTGGCTCGGCGCGTAAGTTTCCGTGACTGCCACACAGCCAGAAGTCGTGCGAAGGTTGCTCGGGCTCTGCCAATGCGTGAAGTGATGTCCTCTTCAGTACCTCCAGATTCTGACACGACGATTCAGAGGTAGGTAAATTTGTGGTCGCGCTCTACATCCTCTGCACCAATCCATAATGGCTTGCTGTTACCAACTCCAGATCGCATTTCTTGGGTCTTCCGAGTGTTCGATCATATTGTTACTTGTATCATTTATTGTGATACTGTTGATCCAGTCTTCCGTCACGCGTTGTTCGGAATTGTTGCAGAAATACTGTCTGTGTCAGTCTGTGAAAATTTCAACTATCTAATTACCCTTTCTTTCCTTACCCTTTGGGTACAGAACCCCGAAATATATAATGTTTTGTTACTCTTACAGGTATTGATGGCCATTGATGAAGGCATCAATGTGACAGCATACTCATACTGGTCGCTAATGGACGTTTATGAGTTTTATGATGGCTATATGTGAGTACCTACTATTGTAACTAACTGTGCCCCACAGTTTCACCCGTTATACTCTTCAATGCCGTACATCCATTGTTCGATGCCATGGATTTTACAATATTATATTGATTTCTGATGGATTTTACAATACTGTTTCTGGTCTTAGGTTTGAATTCCGAGTAGAAACCGTAAATTTTAGTTTTGGAGTTTGTATGTTTCGTATGATTTGAATGTTTATATAAATAAAGTAATTAGGTACCTACGTTTATCAGATGTCTTTATACTTACACTCACCACCTATTACGTGGGACATAAAACTATAAGGTGAAATGTGGGCGTATACTATGCCTCTGCCTACCCCTTCGGGGATAAAGGCGTGTCTATATGTATGTATGTAATTTTTCTTAGATGGTGTGGTGTTAGGATATCCCAAAAATAATTATTTATTGTTTTCTTATTTGGTTTTCAGTTCCAAGTTCGGATTGTACAAAGTGGACTTCTCAGACACCGACCGCAAGCGGACACCACGCAACTCCGCCATTTACTACAAGAACGTCATTAAACATAGATCTGTGTCGTTCAACTTGCAATAAATACCTAGGTATATTCTTAAACTAGCTGACCCCGCAACTTCGTTTACGTCACATAAGGTGCATGAAAGAAGAGGTATTTCTTCATCAGACTCATTAAGCAGCATGTGAAACTGCCCTGTTAATAATAAAAGAGCTTAAAGATTAAGTCTATTCTAAAAAAAATTCATTGTTAAAATAGCTATTAATCATTAAGCTCTTTTATGATTAAGCCAACACGCCAGTTTAGATTTACCCATTTTTAGATTCTTATGTCTATGTACGATTCTTTAAAGTGATATAACTTGTTTTTATTTATAAGCCGATTGACATAAAATAAACACTTAATATTAAGTGGAGCAAACCTCAACACAATAAAGAAAACCACATTGCAATCGGTTAAGCGGTTACTGAGATTAGCGTGCAGAAACGTACAGACAAACATATATACAGACATACAGACAAACAGACAAAAATTCTAAAAATCATTGTCTTGGGTTCTATTGCGTTCATAAAGCCCCCTATAATATTTTTTTCTTATTTGCCTTCCATGTACAGACAGCGACTTGTTACGATTTCATTATATGTATTGATTACAATTAATTTCGTATTTTAATTTCGTATTGTTAAGTTTTTCTGGTATAGAATACCTACATACATTTATTGTTAAAAATTACAGAGAAACATAATTATTACATACTAGCTGATGCCCGCGGCTCCGCCCGCGTGAAATGTTATTCCTGGTCACTTAGGGGTATGAAAAATAGATAGTAGCCGATTCTCAGACCTACTGAATACGCATATAAAATTTGGTAAAAATCGGTAAGTAAAGCCGTTCTGGAGGAGTAGGTATGGTAACTAACATTGTGACATGGAAATTTTGTGTATAAGATTATTCATTGAAACATGAATAATATTTTTTACATATTTTTTTAACTTATACGCATTTTCTCAGCTGAAACTAAAAATGACATAAAGATATTCGAATCTAATTCGAAATTTGTTTTTCTTAAACAAAAATTTTTATTTTTATACTAGCTGATGCCCGCAGCTTCGCCTGCGTGTAATTTTGTTCCTAGACAATAACATATCTATGTAGGCACCAAATTTCAGCCAGATCCGTTCAGCCGTTACAGCGTGAAAGAGTAACAAACATCCACACTCGCAAACATTCGCATTAATAATAATACCTAGTTAGATAGATTTCTGATTAACAAATTCACAATGATAATAATAATATGTGCTAAGTAAATTTATTTATTAAATACATTTCTTAATTCAATGGCTAAACTACTACTTGACACAACTTCTCTTCTAAGCAATTGACATCGTCACTTAGTTCCTTCTTCAGGTAGTCCCAGCCTACGACGTTTGGACAAACCAAACTACTGTAGGCTTTGTCTTTCTAATACAGTTGGTCCAACCAAGACCTGGTAACGTAATAACAATGTAAATTTCATCAGCTGAGCTTTCATGTTCATTGTACAGGCTCTTTTCAGTCCTGTCGAATGTAGTCGTAGAGGCCATTCCCGTATTTTACAAAGACTGAGTCTGTTTCCTGACAGAATGTAGTCGGTACTATAATGTAAAATAAAGTTCATGCCTTTCATGACCAGTCGCTTAGGGCTGCTGACAATTTTTGTCGTAAGGATTGAGCGTAGATGGTAACATGCGGTGTTATTTTATTGACCAGTGGATACAACCTACCTGAAGCGTGGTCTTTAATTTTTTTCTGGCTAGCCATCTTAGAATTTTCTTCTTATTTTCACAAATGTATAATACTTCCATAAAGCATATTTGGTTAATATTATACCAAAATAGCGCCTTTTATTTAACTTTATTGCTATGTAGTAAAATCATCTGTTTGAAGTTTGAAATAAAACATAAATGAAAACGTCAACTGTATTGAACTTTCACAAATTATGTGTCAAAATTAAAAGTAATTTAAGTATAAAATAAGAGTATTTAAGGAGTATTTATATCAACTCCGGAGAAAATCAGCCCCAAAATAATTTACATTCCCTTTTTAGCTCGTTATGGTATAAATTTCAATAAAATACGAAACACGTCTTCCATCAATTATGTTAATAATGCTATACGCCAAATTTTAAGTAGATCGGACCAAGGAATCACGTTGTCCGTTTGGCAACACTGGAGCCGTAACGTAAACATTTCTTCTATGTAATTTTCGAATTTAAAATTATAAATAATATACTTTTAAAGCAAAAAAGTGATAAATAAACAAGTTAACTTCAGAAAATAAGTTATAAGTAATTATTAAAAGCATACACAAGACGACGACGAGATAAAAAGTGATTAATGTCAGGAGCAAAAGGAGGAAAGCATTTCAGGATAATTAGAAGATTAAACAGTCGAACAATAAGGTAAAAATGACATGGAATATAATTAATTCTGAAACCGGACGGCACAAAACTCGTGACCATGACATTGAGTTGAATATTAATAATAGATTGATTAATAATAGTTTAGATGTAGCACAAACCTTTAATAATTTTTTTATAGACATACCCGCGACTACAACGAGCTCCTTAAATTCTTGCCCAGTTAAAGCTCAACGAATGCTTAGGGGCAGCGTGGACCACTGTAGAGTCTCATTTAGATTTAAATATGTGAATCCCAACGATATCGTTAAAGTATTTAAGTCGCTTAACTCAAAAAATACAGCAGACTTGTGGGGTTTTTCTGTGAAATTAATGCAGTCAATTATTTTAATTATATCTCCTCATCTAGCTGCAATATTTAATATATGTGTTGATAAAGGCGTGTTTCCAGATTTAATGAAACACAGTAAAGTGATACCTCTTTTTAAAGCCGGATCCAAAACAGACCCTGGTAACTTTAGACCTATCTCAATACTGCCTGCCATTAGCAAAATTTTTGAGAAAATTATACTGCAGTAATTACAATCACATTTTAGTTCAAATATGTTACTACACAACGAGCAGTATGGGTTTACAAGAGGTCGTTCCACTACTGACGCAGGTGTGACACTTATAAAACATATATTCAGCGCTTGGGAAAATCGACAGGATGCCATCGGGGTATTCTGCGATCTGTCCAAGGCTTTCGACTGCGTTGATCATAACACTTTATTACGAAAAATAGATCATTATGGTATAAGGGACTCTGCAATGGATCTTGATGCCTCCTATCTTAAAGATCGAATGCAATATGTTGACATTAATGGAAGTCGGTCCTCTGGAGCTTCTGTAGCTATGGGTGTGCCGCAAGGATCAATTCTAGGACCTTTTTTATTTTTAATTTACATCAACGATTTACCTTTCTATGTACAGAACTTGGGCGATGTTGTTCTATTTGCTGATGATACATCACTTATTTTTAAAGTTGATCGCAATCCAAGTACTTTTGACAACGTAAATAGTGCACTAGCCCAAGTTGTAGATTGGTTCACAACCAATAATTTGCTATTGAACGCTAAAAAGACAAAATGTATTAGATTTACCATGCCCAATGTCAAAAATTATGAAACAAATATAACATTGAACAGTGACACCCTTCATCTTGTAGAATCAACCGTATTCTTGGGGATCACTTTAGATAGTAAATTACAGTGGACTGCCCAAATATCGTGTCTAGCAGCAAAACTCAGTTCGGCGGCTTTTGCCGTTACCAAGATCAGACAGCTCACTGATGTCCAAACAGCCAGGCTGGTTTATTTTAATTATTTTCATAGCGTCATGTCTTACGGCATTTTGCTGTGGGGCAAGGCAGCAGATATACAAATAATTTTTGTACTTCAGAAAAGAGCTATACGTGCAATTTATAAATTAAATGCTCGAGAATCGCTTAAAGAGAAATTTAAAGAAATAGGAATTTTAACGGTTGCATCGCAATACATATTTGAGAACATCATGTCTGTTAAAAAGAACATACATCTATATCTTAAGAACAGTGACGTACATTCAATAAATACTAGAAATAAGCATAAATTGATTGGAAAGGTTTTTCGATTACATAAGGTACACGACTCATTCGAAGGACTTGGTGTACGCCTATTCAATAAAATCCCTTTAAATATTATGAACCTTCCTTTATATAGATTCAAAAGGGAAATCAAGACACATCTTTTAAAAAGGGCATACTATACTATTGATGACTATTTTAATGATACAGAGACATGGACATGAGTTGCTTGCTCCTCACTTAATTAGGCGCGATTGTAAATGTCGCTTGTGTAGACAAAATTGTTGATCTTTATTGCATGACAAACGAATGTACTAAGACTATTTGAAAAGAGTGGCCGTGAGTTTTCTTGCCAGGTTCTTCCTCACAGGCTCTACCTATTGCATTGCGAATCTGGCAGTAAATGTAAATGTAGAAACAAAAATTTTGACGTTCATAAGTGTTACTGTAACCTAAATGAATAAAGATATTTTCATTTTCATTTTCATTCGTCCCATACAAACTTTACCCTCCTTTTTTATACCTTTGGAGGTGGAATTTGCAAAAATGTTAAAATTACTTTTTTCAAATTGTAACAAACAACGCTCATGCTCAGTTTCATCATCGTAGCATTAACCGTTTAAGCAATAATTGCTAATAACTTTGGGTCTAGTTTGGTTTGAACTCTATTTACTTTTCCGGGATAAAAAGTACCCAGTGTGGTGCCCAGGCGATTAAAGAATAATTATACCAAGTTTCATCGTAATCGGACCGGTAGTTTTTGCGTGATGCCTGAACAAACAGACAGACAGACAGACAGACAGACAGACAGACAAAAAAATTTTTAATCACATCTTTGGGTTCGGTGTCGGTATAGTAACACCCCCTGCTATTAATTTTTTTGATATTTTGAATGTACAGAATTTTCACTTCTACAGATTTATTATAAGTATAGATTATATGGCAGCAGTTACGCAAAGTTATAGACCATATAGGCTTGAAATATTTCAACAGCAGGTCGTCACAACCTGCGTCCATTTCAACACGGCAATAGGCTCATCAAGAATTCCGTGAGAATAAATACAAAAGGTGAAAAATGTGAGAGTAAGCCAATGCTTTCATTCGAGGACAAGGGCGCGAGTTTGTGTATGCATAATACCTACAGGGTGTGTTTTTGAAACGGGGCAGTAAAGGCAAGCACCTTAGCCCGGCGTCATGGGGGTTGGGTCTGTGAGACCCGTCACATTTTATTTCGCTTCTAGTTCGGTTAATATTCGAGCGACGTTGCCCTTCTTATCAATAGCTGGAGCTGTTGAGTGCTTCTATGCATCGCAAGTGACACATTAGTCGTGAAACAGCCGCAGCGAGAGTTACAGGTGCACAAAATTGAATTGGGTATGTGAGACCCATCCCCGCAGTCAGCGTAACAATTTTGCACCGTTTCGTATAGATATTGTTTTAATTATTATCTGTGTTTTTATAATTTTATATTAGAGTTTTGTTGATGTTTACCATTTTAGTTGCTGATATAATAGTTTAATGTATTTTATTTGCATTTTTTGTAGGAGATTAGTAAAAAACCGATCAAAATGAGGCAGAATAACAACATATTCTTGCAATTTTAGTAAAGTCAGACTTTGATTTTGAGTTGCCAGAGTGTGAGTGTCGAAGAAGATCACTTGAGTGAGCATAGTAATCCACTAGGAATAAATACAAATTTTGTCCCACAAAACCGTACAGACAGATTAATCAAGTCACATCAAACTGTGAGACATCTTGCTCTATGTCTAGTGACACACAGCATTGATATCTCAGAGTCTGATGATGATGATATTCCATTGTCTGTTCGATTATGACTCGTTGAACATAGTTGTTCCATGCCCATATAATAAACAGAATAAATTTAATCTAATAATATAATAAAATAAATCTAATAATAGTTCAAAAAAACGAAGACAATTTATAAAAAAGCTAGTTCTCAGTCTTGTCATGGAACGCCTAAAACTTCACCAAAATGTATCAGTGCTTCCATGTGGGAAAATTGAGAAATTTGTCGTTGGTGAATTTTCAGGGGAATCTCCGTCAATAAAGACTAATATTCGCATAAGGTGCCAAGTGTGTCCAGCCAAGTAAAACCATAAGACAAATTGCACCTACGAGAGTTGTCACAAATATATTTGTGTTGAACATATAGTAACTTTCTGTGCTGACTGTACCAAAAATAATAATTCGGAGCGATTAATTCTTTTATTTTTCTTGAGTTAATTTTGTTTCCCACGAAAAATGCCAGTAAAACATTAAGGCTGATTGTTAATTAATAATGAAAGTACATTTAAGTAGAAGAGAATTATTTTGTTGACATTTGTCGTTCCTTTTTTAGAGTTCTGTTAAATATAATTAAAACATAATATAGTATGACATTTGTGTTTGATTTCTATACATAAATACCTAAAAACTAATTAAGAATAAATAATAACTTAATTTTTTATAAAATATTGGAATAATTTTGCCATTAATGAACGGGTCTGTGAGACCCACCCCAACGTTCGTGTAACATTTTTCCACCCCCATGACGCCGGGTTAACCGTTGTAGTTACAGCAAAACGTTCTTAGGTGACCTTCCCTAACTTTTTGAAATATTTTGAACTGAATTCACAGTTTTAGCAAAAATCTTAACAGTTAGCTAAAAAAGTGCAAAACTCCCAAAAAATTTTTATCAAACCAATCGATTCTATTTGATGTTGGCTACGAATAATGTACCTATTCTAGTACATTATTCGTAGGATGTGGGGATCATAATATTCTATTGGCCCATTTAAGCTTTAAATACTAGGAACGGCAGAAATCGAAATACGATAAATCAACTCGAAACAGGTCAAGTAAAATTTTTAACTTTGTATGTAAAAAAAGTCATTGAAACATGAATATTAATTTTTACATATTTTTTTAACTTATTCGCATTTTCTCCGCTGAAACTAAACATGACATAAAGATATTCAAATCAAATTCGAAATTTGGGGGTATAATTTTTTTTAATACAGTTGCTCTAAAAGTGGCGTATTACAGGGACGTATAGCGTTCGGGAGGTGGGCTATTACACACTCGTGCTTTTTCTTTACCATTCCCGCACTCGTGCGTTTTATTTCCCAATTGTCAAAATTGTTTAAAATTAAATAAAAAATTAAATTAAGAAATTTGTGGCATAGTGCCCTAAGTTTAATAAAATTATAACTAAAGTCCCTGTAAATCTTATTTTGTTCTGCCAAGATTAAATTTTTGGGCCCTCAATCCAGATGCACACAAAGCAGGGACGAGTCCCGCCCGTAAATCGAGTGGGATCCCGCGGGATTGGCGGGACTGCGCAAAGGTAAACGCCATGTGTTGTTCTGTAAACAGAAGCGCGCAAACTGATTCGGCTCGAGAAAGTTTTTTGTAATTGTGACGTATTCACGGACATTCACACAACGCTATCTGATCCCAAAGTAAGCTAGGAATAACCTGCTTGTGTTATGGGTATCAGACCACGGATATTAATACTTATATACTGTTAAATACATACATGTTATACATAGAAACACCCAGACTCTTGAGACCAACATTTATGGGTCACACAAATATTTGTCTCCGGTGGGAATCGAACCCACGACCTCCAGCGCCGCAGGCGGTATCACTACCGACTGCGCCACAGAGGCTGTCAGTCACCTAATAACGTACTTGTTTGTTTTAGTAATTTATCAGGGCGATTTTACTTTTATTGTACTATAAACAGTTGGAAAAGTATTCAATTATCTCGTACATTGCTTGCTGGCTATCTGAAATGTAAAATTAGGAGTCGTTTGGCAGACAAGAATTTTGACATGCTATGTTTTATGCGCACTATCAGGGCCTGATTTAGGGTTCCGCGCGCCCTAGGCTAGCTATGAATATGCGCCCCCAGCTGCAACTAATTTAACTCCTACCTACAAAGGGACTACCTACGTAAGCTGATCCTAAGTTCCTAATCGTTATTCTTTGTTAATTTGAAAATAAAATAAAACCCGATTGTGAGACTTCTAATGAAGTTATGATTTGATGCATCAGCCAGTAAAAAGCGAGACAAAAATACCATCAAAGTACCTAACAGTACCTCGGTACATCCAGTTTCCGGTAAATCGAACCAGTGAATCTTAGTGAAATCCCTTCATAACTCAGGAAGTGAAAAATTTATAGCTTAGAACGGTTCGAAAGCCGATGTGCTGGGGATGACCCCGGCACATTGGCTTTCGAGCATAGAAAACCACAAAATTGGCTCATCTGTTGGGCTGCTACGATGCCACAGACAGATACACAGGTCAAACTTAAAACACTTCTCGTTTTTCGGCGGGGTTAATTAAATCGTCAGTAATATTGGTGCGATGGTGACTTTCCAGCCACTCCTCCATGACCGGTTTCACCGTCTCACACTTTTTTTATAACACCAAAGTGGCAGACAAGCATACGGCCCACCAGATGTACCGGTGGTCACGTACAAGGAGGCAGTCTCTCCTGTCGCGAAGAGGTTCCACACCACCTGCAAGCATGGGATCGTTGACCACTTCATGGCTCGCCTCTGCACCGAGTCGAACGGAAGAATTCAGTCAATTCATTCCGATATTCTGGTGCTCCCACGCAGCAGTGGTAGCTGTACGCCATGTGCGGCCGCATTTGCGACTTAAACAGAAGCAGTGTTTGCGCCTCAGTAAGTACCGCCGCGCCCTGTTGAGCACACCGAGCCAACTGGCCAAGCTGGCGTCCACCAGCTTGGCCTTATTCTCCAAATCCTTTTGGAACTGAACGTCACTGGAGATGTCAACACCAAGGATACCTATACTGTCAGAGTGGGAGAGAGTTGTGCCCTGAAATTATGGCGCTACAGTAAATTGGGTTTTCTTTTGCGGTGAATACACAAACTTGTGTCTTAGTAGGGTTGAATTGAACAAGATTTTGTTATTCCCAATCGGACACTCTATTGCAAGTTGTCTCGATTTCAAACACAAGTTGTTCACAGCTTTCTTCCACTGCAGCCCGAGAGATACCAGTGCGACCCGTGTAACAAGTGTCGCCCGTACTGTCGTCCGCATAACAATGAATGCCTTCAATAGACAACATCTCATTGATATGCAAGAGAAACAGAGTGGGGGACAACACTGAGCCTTGTGGTACTCCAGCGTTTATGGTCATGCATTCAGAACCTATGCTTCTACCGGCCAAAAAGCTGGACACCCATTCACTTTGGTTCCTGGGTGCCTTGAACGCGACACGGGTGGAGTCGTATTTACTACCACGCTGCCAGGGTGATGGGGGCAGGAATTTAATTTTAACGCACGTATTTGTTTTTCACTAAATTATCAAATATTATTATGTATTTTGTTGTAACAAAATGTTAACTAACAATTTTAAATACGATGTTAGGCGTTGTTACAATCTGTTTAAAATTGCTAGATGTTTTGTGTGCTCCTTTTTGGGAGCACCGTAAGTCACAGCCCAGCGCCGATCACAACGCCAGGCGCCCCCTTGGTCCTGGCGCCCTAAGCTTTAGCTTAGTTAGCTTATGGGTAAATCAGGCCCTGCGCACTATGCGCACGAAGTAATTCCAAAACTACCCATTTTATCTGCTTCTTATAATTAGGTATTTTATTACTTATATGTATATCTTTTTAATAAACTCAATACATAAGTAATATTGAATAGCTAGATGATGCTCGCGGCCTCGCCCGCGTGTAATTCGGTACCCGTTCCCGCTTCCCGTGGGAACATATTCCCGGGATGAAAAGTAGCCTATGTTTTATTCCAGACTATAAGCTAAATTTGTAGCAAATTTAAGCCCAATCCGTTTAGTCGTTAGAGCGTGATTGAGTAACAAACATCCAAACATTCTAACATCTTCACAAACTTTCACATTAATAATATTAGTAGGATTTATTTTTGCTTGTGGCCCCGCGGACCTGGTGTTCTGTAAACGATTACTGCAGTAAGTAACATTTACTATGGCCGGACCTTAGATGGGTGACCATTGTTCTGGGACATCCTTCCGAGGGCTTCCCCGGGGCTCCCAACCACAAGCTGTTGGGCGTGACGTGAGGTTTTTTAGTCGGTAGGAGTCCGGCATAACATCCATGAGGATTTTACCTCACATTAAATAAAAAAAAAAAAAATGGGTGACCACTCGTAACATTTATTTAAGCGTTGCGTTGCCGTGCTTCGGAAGGCACGTTAAGCCGTTGGTCTCTTTTGCCGGTAAAATGGCAGTCGTTAAGCTAAGTAGAAGGCCTTAATGGGGTGGCTTGAAAATTTTCAACAGCAAGCAGTCACAACCTGCACCTATCCATTTCAAGACGACAATGCGGCTCACCACCTATTACGTGGGACGAAATCTTAAAAGGTGAAATGTGGGTCTATAATATGCCTCTTTATGGGGATTAAGCCGTGACTATTTTTCAGTTCTTGATACATGTATGATACAGAATTTTATTCTTTTTTCAATGACTTTTAGAAATATGCGGAATCCCGCAAATACCGGGGTTAAAATTTTGTTGCGGGATTGCATGTCCTACTCACGATGCATCTATATACCTATACTAATATTATAAAATAATAGAGTTTGTTGGTTTGAAAGCCTTTTTTAACTATACCACCTAAAATCTAATCATACTACAACCAACCTAAGACTAAAACCATACCACCGAGAAGAGCTCGTGGCCGCGCGGATTCAGTGTTCTGTAAACGATCACTGCAGTAAGTAAGTTTCACTATCGCCAGTTCTTTGATGGGTGACCGTCCATGTGACTACTTTGTGACATTTATTTGAGCGTTTCCGTGCATCGGAAGGCACTTTAAGCCGTTGGTACCGGTTGCCAGTAAAATGACAGTCGTTGAGCCAAGTTGGAGGTCTCTTACTCGGCTTGAAAAATTTAACAGTGGGCAATCACAACCGACGCCTGTCCATCTCAACACGGCAATACGGGTCACCGCCTATTACGTGGGACAAATTCTAAAAATTGAATTATTGGAGCAAACGAGTTCTGGAGTGGAGACCGCGACTTGGTACGCGTGGGGTAGGACGACCCCCCGTCAGATGGATCAATGACCTGAAAAAGGTCGCAGGGACAGGCTGGATGCGGAAGGCGCAGGACCGTGTGTTGTGGCGTGATTTGGGAGAGGCCTACGTCCAGGAGTGGATTGATATAGGCTGATTTGATTGATTGATTAAAATTCTAAAAAGGCGAAGTGTGGGCATATAATATGCCTTGGCCTACCCCTTCGGGGATAGTGGCGTGACCATAAATATATGTATGTATGTATAAAGAGTTTGTTGATTTTAAAGCATTTTTTGCTTGTGGTTAGGTATCCCTCATACCTCCTCACCGATTAAAACCACACGCTGTTCTATCGCAGCCTTCGGCTAGGACCCGGCTTTCCCAGGGGTAGCTCTCGGAAGGATGTCCCAGGTTTGGTTTAATATCAGGAACTACGAGTTAGATTTTCAAAATTCTTTTACAGTTCGATAGTACAGTAATGCTGAAGAACATCATGCTACGACGAATTGGAACGGGAGCAGCAATGAAAATGTTTTGAAAAGGGGGAAAATTTGTTCTTTTTGACACCTGAAGCAAACAAAGTAGCGAAGTTCTGCTAGTCGTTAATATTTGGTAAATAATACAGCATTAACTGAGGTGGACCGTCACCAATATCTATTAATTATATACCGGATAGGTGAACCGTAGTTAAAAAAAATTACAACCGTACACCCAGGTGGTCTGGGAAGGTGGACGGTGGTAAAGAACCGGTAATAGGTATTTGTAGGGTTCCGTACCCAGAGGGTAAAAATGGAACCCTATTCTTGAGACTTCGCTGTCCGCCTGTTTGTTTGTCAGTCTGTCTATCTGTCTGCCCATCACGAGGCTGTATCTCAGGAAATTTTCACAGAATATGCATTTCTGTTGCCACTATTACAATAAATATTAAAATCCGATAAATAGGGGGGATTAAGGTGGGCTGCCATGCAATAAACGTGATTACTTGGGGTTTTTTTTGTACTGAACCCTCTGTGTGCGAGTCCAACTCGCGCTTGGCCGTTTTTTAGGGTTTCGTAGCCAAATGGCAAAAACGAAGCCCTTATAGATTCGTCATGTCTGTCTGTCTGTCTGTCTGTCTGTCTGTCTGTCCGTCCGTGTGTCACAGCCATTTTTCTCCGAAACTATAAGGCCTATGCTATTGAAACTTGGTAACTAGATGTATTCTGTGAACCGCATTAAGATTCTTATATAAAACTAGAAAAAAAGTAGTAAATTTTGGGGGTCCCCATACTCAGAACTGAAACTCAAAATTTTTTTTTCATCAAACCTATACTTGTGGGGTATCTATAGATAGGTCTTCAAAAATGCTGTTGAGGTTTCTATTATCATTTTTTTCTAAAATGAATAGTCTGCACAAGAGACACTTCTAAAGTGGAAAAATGTGTGCCCCCCCCCCCTCTAACTTCTAAACTAAGAGAATGATAAATCTAAAAAAAATATATGATGTACATTGCCATAAAAACTACCAACGAAAATTGGTTCGCACGAGATAGAGCTGGTAGTTTTTTTTTAATACGTCATAAACCGCAATTTCAAATCACTACCACTGCGAACGTGTTAAACATCAATCAAAGTTACAACGAACTATAAGAACTTTTATATTATGTTACTTGCTGCTTCGAAACCCTTCATGGGTGAGTCCAACTCGCACTTGGCCGGTTTTTTTTTAATATCTCTATCTAATATCCATTGTACAGACACGACCACTTTACAATAAAATTTTATTATAGTTTAGTATTTACTATCTGTTCAAAGTAAACTATGCCGTTAACTCAGATGTTTGTTGCTGCAATTTCTTCACATAAATTATTGTTAGTTGTAACTTCAAGATCCTTGAGCCGTTTGCAACGAGCATAGGTTGTCAACCTTTGGTGTACTTAGGGAATGCAATCCCGCAACAAAATTTTAATCCCGGTATTTGCGGGACTGAGACATCTCAGTCCCGCGGGATGCCGGTATTTGCGGGATCCCGCATATTTCTGAAAGTAATTGAGAAAAAATTCAATCATGTATCATACGTGCATCTAGAACTGAAAATGAAACGAAAATGAATTATTCAACATTACGCATGTACCTATTAAGATTATTAAAAAAAATACATACAAAAATGAATCTGCGAAATGTATAGTACGCGCATAACTTCAGAATGGCTGGAGTGGAGTTAAAATCATTAGAAACAGATAATGGGTAGTTATCGCATTATTTTGAAAGTAGCTGCGCATAAAACATAGCGTGTCAATATTCTTGACTGCCAAACGACTCCTAACTTTACATGTCAGATAGCCTGCTTGTGGTACAAGATAAGTCAAATCTTCCTGATTAAATCACTAAAACTAATAAGTACGCTACTAAGTTATATATTACGTCATAATTACAAAAAATCTTTCTCCAGCCGAATCAGTTTGCGCGATTCCGCCTACAGAACAACACATGGCGTTTACGTTTGCGCAGTCACGCTAATCCCGCGGGATCTCGCTCGATTTATGTGCGGGACTGGTCCCGCAAAAATACTGCGGAAACCCGGTATTTCGGGATCCCGGTATCCCGGTATTGCATTCCCTTCCCTAGGTGTACTTAATACAGAGGGCTTATAGTTAACGGAATATTGCTTAGCATTATACTCGTATAGCCACAGTTGACGCGAATAGTTGTGAACATGAATAGTCTAAATATAATCGTGATGTGGTAAGTAATTATTTTATGTATTATTATTTAAAAAACGATATAAGTATTTTAGCCACAGATTATAGAAACAAAGTCGGATGACGCTTACCGAACAAGAAAGTGAGACCAAGCAGGAAAGCAAATACCTAATAGAGAATTCCACGTCCAGACCTAACACGAGGACCTGGCGCTGTTGCGCCCGCGCCGCCGCCGTGCACTCCACTAATGTGTGGAGCGCTGTGTCATCGCTGCGATCCTCGCAGTGCTGGTTGAAACTCGGCCGTGGTTTCCCGGTGTATTCGCCGCAGATACTTACCGAAGCTCTCGTGCCCGGTAAGTATCTGTGACAACCGGTAGTAGAGAGCATTGTATCTCCTCTCCAGTCATTGAGTAGGTACTGTAAGGTGAAAGAAGTTTCCTTGTTTTATAGCGTTACAGTACTACCAGTTTTATAAGTTACACCGATGTGCCTGTGCAGAACTAAATTTTTTGTAAGGCGCGAAAATATATCTACCAATCACAGCGCGCCACATATTCCCGCGAAAATACTCGCCTGCTATTGGCTGATGCGTACGCGCCATGTCTGGCTCGGCAGTCAGTCTGTCTAGACAACGGTGTAGTCGCGTTCATTGCTCTGTCATACACTTGAGTGCAAACATTAAGAGCGAGATAGCACATTCTGTTCACGTCTTGTTATTTTCGACCTTAAAATAGTAGCAATAAGTTCGAAATTGCTTTGCAATTTTTATTCGGTTTAATTCGTCAGTGGGATGAGCTATTCTGCGCAGCCGAATAAAGCCGATGCGACTTATAAACGTGGTAGTACTGTATGTACCACAATATTTTCTACCTAATTCGTAGCTATTAGTATTAATTTCTTAACTTACAGTATGCTGATAGGCGATTCATCAGCGAAAACATACAAATTCCCGGAGTGGTTCAACTTCGGGGTCGCCTCTGCTGCGTACCAGGTCGAAGGTGGACGCAACGAAAGTGGTAGGGTACTGTTTTTTAACCCCTGATGAGAACGATAAAAGTATGTGGCATTATACTTGCCCAACGGAACCTCTTCGTCTTTTATGAGTGTTCTACCGCCTGCACAACGGTTTTTTCTCTGATGAATTGATTGACATGATGCCTACGGCTGCATACTATCATCGAACAGCTCGCCACAGTAAGCCCCTTTTCACACGTACCGGTTGCCGGGTATCCGGCATGCGGCGAAGTGTATGGCCATGTACTATAGCTTTCACACGTACCGGCGTTATTTGACCGGTAATGCCATACACTCACCGCCGGGTACCCGGCACAGGCTACATGGCCATACACTTCGCCGCCTGCCGGATACCCGGTAACCGGTACGTGTGAAAAGGGGCTAAGGGTGTTCATCCTCACACGTTGCGGCCGGAGCGCTCGAGCACGGAAGATCCGATAGGGGCTTTCTTCCGCGCAAGCTTAGATTGTGGAATGATCCCCCTGCCTCGGTTTTCCCAAACGCCTACAGTATGGGGTTCTTCAAAAGGGGTCTTAGAAGGTTTTCACAGGGTCGGCAGCGTGAGTGTAGCGCCCCTGGTGTTGCAAACGTCCATAGGCTACGGTGACCACCGGTACATCTGGTCTGCCACCTTAGTGGTATAAAAAAGAAACGGGTAGGTCAAGGATGCGGTTCAATTTGTTTGAAAGCTGATGTGATCGAAATGGCTCTATTCTAAGCTATTTTGAATAACATCAGCAGCATGAATAGATTCCACCTAGATTGATGGTTTGTCCACGATAAGATATCAAGGAGCTAGTTGCAGCATCAAGTTCCTAGTCTCTAGTCTCGTGGTGAACCGGGGCTTCCGCTGCAATCAGCCGGTCAATTCTCAAGACCAGTTCATCCCCCGCCGCCTGGCAGACAGCAAAACCTGCGCCTCCCAGTACCTATACACGGACTACTGACTTTCAAAAAAAAATTTTTGATGACTTGTAATTCTTAAGTGGCCACCTTTCAAATTATTACTCATCAGCTTTGTAACATCAGTATATCTTGATTTAAAAGAGAGATTTGAATTGTATTTTAGATAGAGGAGAAAACATATGGGACCACTTGCTCAGTACACAACCAGAAGCGATAGCAGACAGGAGCAATGCTGACGTGGCGTGTGACTCGTACCACCTTTGGAGGAGAGACATAGAAATACTCCAGGAGATTGGAGTCAACATGTACAGGTCAGACTCTGTTTGCTTTTAAAATGTATAATCTGTTTATTACTCTTTCATACTCTAACGACTAAACTTATCTGGCTGAAATTTGGGACAAGGATCGAATATTGTCTGAAGGCTTTAATCTCGGGAATAACTTCCCATGGAAAGCGGGAACAGGAACAAAATTCCACACGGCTGGAGCCGTGATCTTACTCGATTTAGAACCGCTTTATTTGCAGATTTTCAATATCCTGGACACGTCTACTTCCCACCGGCTACCCTAACGTCATCAGCGAGGACGGCAAGAGATACTACAGCAATCTGATCGACGGTCTACTGGAGAAAGGAATCCAGCCTATGGTTACCTTGTATCATTGTGACTTGCCACAATCTCTGCAAGATCTTGGTAAGTGCGAAATATCTATGGCATAAGCAAGTAGGTTTTATAAGCGTTATAAGTTTTATAAGCGTTTCTCAAAGTTGGCTGGGGTCCGACCCATCCGTCAAAAATGTCCAATTATTAGTTTTCAAGCTACTAGCCAGCTAGTTTGCGAACACCTTGTGTGTCATCAAGCTTTTTTTAAATCTGCTTTTAAATATCCCATTTTAATGACTTAGTAGTATTCAACTAGCCAGCTAGTTTCCGTGCTTCGAAAGATATGTTAAGCCGTTGGTCCCGGTTGCCAAGGGGAAGCCAAGTTGAAAGCCTTTGTAGGCGGCTTGAAATTTTCAACAGCAGGCAGTCAGTCACAAACTCACAACATGCGCCTGTCCATCACAACACGGCAATACGGCTCACCACCTATTACGTGGGACAAATTCTAAGAACGATGAAATGTGGGCATATGATATGCCTCTGCCTACCTCTTCAGGATATAGGCATAAAAATATGTATGTAGTTTTTAACTCGCCAACTAGCAGCTTGTAAATTCGCAAACTCGCTCCGTGTCATCAAGACTTGAGACCCACCTCCCGGCTGTTTCAGAGAAAAGATTAATCGAAAATCGTTCAGGGTCAATGTATCGTCCACTGAGGGTCCATGCTTTAAGAGTTGCTGCTATGAGGAATTGTATATTGATACCTATTAGCGCGTGCCCATGTTTTTCTGCAATAAAATTTTGCAGATTTCAAATTCGGGTATAATAGTTAATATGTACTATAAGGGTCAGCTTCCTGCTGTATTACTTCTTGCGATTAGCAAATGACATAGAAAAAACCTGTCATCGGATCTTGTGTCTTCCAATCTTATAATATAATTTGTCTATATATTTTACAGGAGGTTGGGCAAACCCATTGGTTGCCGACTGGTTCGTCGACTACGCTAATGTAGTCTTTTCACTATACGCTGACAGAGTTAAAATATGGCTGACTATCAACGAACCTTTTATACTCTGTGACTTTGGTTTTGGACAGTTGGCAGCACCGTACTACGAAGCATTGAAAGTCGGAAGATATCTTTGTAACAAGAACGTTCTGATTGCTCACGCGAAGGCTTATAGATTGTACGATGAAGTGTATAGATCTAGATACCATGGTATGTACCCCCCATAGACGCGGGATTGCACCCGAACCACCCCCTGGGCGAGGCCGCATTGGCGGCCGTAGGTCTGTTGGGAGTCACGGGACATCCTTCCTGAGGGCTTACCCGGGGCTCTCAACCATAGGCTGTTGGGCGTTACGTGAGGTTTTTTAGTCGGTAAGAGTCCGGCATAGCATCCTACGTGGATTTTCCCTCACGTTAAAAAAAAAAAAAAAAAAAAAAGATACCATGGTATATGTGAATGACTTCATAGAACTATTACCTTTTATCATTATAGGTACTCTTGATTGTTGGCACTTGATGGCACTTGTTGTAATATTTACTTTTTAAAAAGTAAATCACTTACGTAGTCCAATATCAAAAAGCCGGCAAGTCACACCCCCACCCAATCACACTTGTACTATTCAACAATATTATTATTAATTTGAAACAACTTGACCAGTTTCACCCTAATTCACGTTATCAAAGGTACCTACCACAAACTTATTTCTAACACGTTTAGGTATTTACCTGAAAAAAATATAATCCCGCCTTATGAATAGTGGCTAACTGCACCATAATTTGTGGATAATTGCAACATCAGGGCAGGCCTCCGTCACTCGCTCAAAACCGCGCGCTATGTACCTACCGCTCGGCATCCCCTGGGGATTCAACTGGCAGAGGGCTGCCGGCTGCCGGACGCCCGACTGAGCGTTCGCATCGCACCGTACCGCACGTTTCCCGCGCTTTACGCTTCAAAATACCGAAACCACGTAATTATTGTGCAGTGGAAGGGTGTAATAGTACAAAAATAAAAGAAAATTTGTCGTTTTTTAAATTGCCAAGAGACGAAGAAAGCTAAGTAATATTTTAAATCTTATCAATTTGAATGTTTTCACCATTTATTTGTTTGAACATAAGTAGGTAGGTGATAAGTATGTAAATCGTAAATTAAGGAGTTATTTGAGTCAGGTATTATGAAATTGTTGTTTTTTATAGGCAATTCAATGTTTTATAGAATTTGTAGGTAAATAGGTTTTTTAGGTAGTCGAAGCGCTCGTGGCCCCGGGGACTCAGTGTTCTGTAATCGATCACTGTAGTAAGCAACTTTCACTATGGCCAGTTCTTGGATGGGTGACCATTCATGTGACCACTTTGTGACCTTTATTTGAGCGTTTCCTTCGGAAGGCACGTTAGGCCGTTGGTCCCGGTTGCCAATAAAATAGCAGTCAACCAAGTTGAAGGCCTTTTTAGGCGGTTTGAAAAATTTAAACAGCAGAGGGTACTTGGTACAAACTATAAAAAAATGAAATGTGGGCATCTAATATGCCTCTGCCTTCCCCTTCGGAGATCAACGCATATGTATGTGTGTGTAACATAGTAAGGTAGGATGGCCGGGTGAGATAGGTGAATAGCCGGTACTTACGCTAAAGGTAATATCAGTTAAATTTAGATTTCTTTGATATTTTAGTTATGGGTAGGCATAATATAAACAATATAAATATATATAGGTATACCTACCTACTGTGATTCATAAATTATTTTTGGTTTTTACGTGCATTTATAAAAGCGTGTTTTTCTAGGGTTTTTTTAAACCATTCATAATTTTTTTCCTTACGTTCCATTACATTGTTAGTTACCATACACGTCGACCTAATAAAAGCGTATTAAAACATGCTTGATTCGTAACATTTGTTTTATTACAACAATCATTGTAGGTTCAACCCTAGCGCATTCTTACGATGACGTCACTCGCACAGCGGGCAACACAGTCTCGACGCTATGAGCGCGTGTTTAAGGTACAATTCTTCTCGTTCTGAGCAGCAAGTATTATTATTAAAATTTTGTAGGCTAATATAGCGTAGGTATTGTCGCTTTTGTATGGGAGTGATGTATCTGTTAGGTACGTAGTAACTATTTAGTAATCTGTGATCAGGGGCACGTATGTGTTTCCCTCCACTAACAACCCCGAGTTCTTCAAACGGAGCGTCAATTTGAGAACCACTGTCCATCTATTCTAGTCTTATCTGTCCTGAAAATGAGTTTATAGATTTTGGCTGAGTTTTAATTTTCGTGTCTTTTAATGACTTTTATGTTACTTTTACAGGCAAGGTATCTTTAACAACCATATTCCTTTGGTTCGAACCCGCTACACCTGATGACGTAGAGGCCACTGAATTAGTGATTCAATACTGGGTAGGTATGTTATTTTCAAATCATTTTATCTTGACGCATTTTTATTTGGTGCCAAACCCTATTTAGGCTTCGGTGGCATTATTTACCTCACGTAGAAGTGTGTAGAAGTTTTGCTAGCGTTTTTATGAGCGCCCCCGCCGCGCCGCTCCACCGAAGCCTCTGCCTGAGAAGGCATCGGACCAGGCTACAGTCCACGTCTTCGGCGCGGACTGTTTTATTTTACAACGGCCTTAATAATTAAGCTCTTTTATGATTAAGCCAACACGCCCGTTTAGATTTACCCTCTCATTCAAGGGAACCCTTGAATTTAGTAGGGGAGCCCACGATGCTAAATGGGGATTTACTCGAGCGTCGTAGAGACCTATTGGGATGCAAAGCTTAGATGATATGAAGAAAAAAATGTTATATGATTATACTTTTACATCGGTGGGGGAAGCGGCTATAGATTTTTAAATATGTAAAAAAAAACTGTTGCATGGACATCCTCGAGCGCGTCAGATATTGATAGCATCAATTCCCTACGTATTTTTAATAATGTACGTAGGTTAATCTGATCGTTAGCATGATGCGGGTGGTTGTATTTAAGGCCGCTTGGGTTAGATTTTGAGTTTTTTGAAACAATCCTACTCAAAAAGTAAAGGGTTTATAATTCTGATAAATATATATATATATAATAGTTAAGGATATAAGCTAAACATATTCCAAGCCCGTTACACCTGGTTACACGATCCAATAAATTTCACTAGATAGATAAAAATCCCAAAGTTGACTCTCTCAGAAAAGTTTTTTCAATACTGTGGCTAAACTATTAACATTTTATAATTTTTTTTTGCACTCAATTAAAGCTATTGAGTTTTTATACACATTTTCCGAACGATTTATTATACACAAGTATTTACATAGTTATCATGTACGAATATCTACCAAACGCAATAGAATTGCGCCGCTGACGGCCGATCAGTCTCGCGCTAGCGCTTGTGGAGGCAGGACCTGTGTCAGTTTTTTTCGCAACTATTTCGTAATTATTATGCCAAATTACGTTGAAATCGCGCCACAGTATAAAAATATCAGTAACGGGCAAAATGTATTGAGATTAACCGTTACAAATTACAATACTTTGTTATGCTTAATTCAATTACTCTGTAACAGATTACTTGAGTAATTATTTACAATGAGTACTAGTAGTAACTAATTACTGAGTAATGGAATTACACGTTAATCTAATTACATTGTAACTAGTTACTCATTAATTCAATTAACGAACTCTCATAATTAACAACTCTGTCGGGTGAATTCGTCACGGCCCAAGGGGTGGATCGATTTTGGTGCCGTTTTTTGATCGTAAGTCAATGTATCCATGGTGGTACTTAGCTATACATTTTGAAGACCATCAGCTTAATTCCTGAGTGATGAAGGGATTTCACTAAAATTCCCATACGCGATTCATGGTAAATGTGGTGATCTTTTACTTTTTAAGTGTTTTCACGTCATGGTAACCATCTACCTAATGCATTAAAATGTCTACGAATTAAATGATAACTTTGCAATCCAACATGGCGGCCACGCCGTAATCACAAAATTTCATGATGGGTATCGTTTAAGGGGTTTTTTTTGGAAGGCTGAGTACGAATCACGTGATAATTTTGCAATACAATATGACGCCGCGCCGTAATCACAAAATTTCATGATGGGTATAGTTTAAGGGGTTTTTTGGTATGCTGAGTACGAATTACGTGATAATTCTGCAATCCAATATGGCCGCCGCACCGTAATCACAAAATGTCATGATGGGTAGCGTTTAAGGGGTTTTTGCTATGCTGAGTACGAATCACGTGATAATTTGGCAATTCAAAATGGCCGTAATCACAAAATTTCATGATGGGTATCGTTTAAGGGGTTTTTTGGTATGCTGAGTACGAATCACGTGATAATTTTACAATCCAATATGGCCGCCGCGCCGTAATCACAAAATTTCATGATGGGTATCGTTTAAGGGGTTTTTTCGAATGCTGAGTACGAATCACGTGATAATTTTACAATCCAATATGGCCGCCGCGCCGTAATCAAAAAATTCATGATGGGTATCGTTTAAGGGGTTTTTTGGTATGCTGAGTACGAATCACGTACTAATTTTGCAATTCAAAATGGCCGCCACGCCGTAATCACAAAATTTCATGATGGGTATCGTTTAAGGGGTTTTTTAGTATGCTGAGTACGAATCACGTGATAATTTTGCAATCCAATATGGCCGCTGCGCCATAATCACAAAATTTCATGATGGGTATCGTTTAAGGGGTTTTTTGGTATGCTGAGTACGAATCACGTACTAATTTTGCAATCCAATATGGCCGCCGTGCCGTAATCACAAATTTCTACGATGGATATGGTTTAAGGGGTTTTTTGGAATGCTGAGTACGAATCACGTGATAATTTTGCAATCCAATATGGCCGCCGCGCCGTAATCACAAAATTTCATGATGGGTATCGATTAAGGGATTCCTTCGTATACTAGGTACCAATTTAATGTAATTGGCCTTAATTTTACAATAAAAACCTTTTGTCATAGTATTTTCGCATTGCTAGGCCTAAACTTAAAAAGCAAATCTTTTTAGTTTACTACGGTTAATATTTTAGGCGGCCAAATTGAATTCCAAAATTATCATGTTATTCGTACTCAGCATTCGAAAAAACCCATTAAACGATATCCTTCACGAAATTATGTGATTACGGCGCGGTGGCCATTTTGGATTGCAAAATTATCATGTGATTCGTACTCAGCCTACCAAAAAAACCCTTAAACGATAACCATCATGGATTTTTGCGATTAAGGCGCGGTGGCCATATTGGATTACAAAATTAGTACGTGATTCGTACTCAGCATACCAAAAAACCCTATAAACGATACCCATCATGAAATTTTGTGATTACACCGTGGCGGCCATTTTGGATTGCAAAATTATCACGTGATTCGTACTCAGCATACTAAGAAACCCCTTAAACGATACCCATCATGAAATTTTGTTATTACGGAGCGGCGCCCATATTGGATTGCAAAATTATCGCGTGATTCGTACTCAGCATACCAAGAAACCCCTTAAACGATACCCACCATGAAATTTTGTGATTACGGCGCGGCGCCCATATTGGATTGCAAAATTAGTACGTGATTCGTACTCAGCATACCAAAAAACCCCTTAAACGATAACCATCATGGATTTTTGCGATTACGGCGCGGCAGCCATATTGGATTGCAAAATTAGTACGTGATTCATACTCAGCATACCAAAAAACCCTTTAATTTAAACGATACCCATCATGAAATTTTGTGATTACACCGCGGCGGCCATTTTGGATTGCAAAATTATCACGTGATTCGTACTCAGCATACCAAGAAACCCCTTAAACGATACCCATCATGAAATTTTGTGATTACGGCGCAGCGCCCATATTGGATTGCAAAATTTTCACGTGATTCGTACTCAGCATACCAAGAAACCCCTTGAACGATACCCATCATGAAATTTTGTGATTACGGCGCGGCGCCCATATTGGATTGCAAAATTAGTACGTGATTCGTACTCAGCATACCAAAAAACCCTTTAAATGATACCCATCATGAAATTTTGTGATTACACCGCGGCGGCCATTTTGGATTGCAAAATGATCACGTGATTCATACTTAGCATACCAACTTTAGAAAACTTTAAAATTTTTTATGACCAGTTATAATGTAATTTACATTTTTTATGCAACTGTAACCATCTAGCAAACTTACGCAACGGAAACTCTCAAAAGAAATGAAATATCCTAGTTTTTGAAAAATGTTTCGTTGTTGCTCAGCTCTTATTCGTCTTAGCGTGATGTTATATATTTTGGTATTTTTCAAAAATGGACATTCTGTTAAGGAACTTTTGAAATTCAACTAGCAGTCTTTTAAACTCTAGAGTTCAAGCAACTAAACAAACAAACAAACTCTTTAGCTTAAAAATAATAGTATAATATAATAATAATTAACTCATTTATTTAGGAAACTCGAATAAATCATTACACTTAATAAAGTTAGATGCATTTACTACGTCAAACAAAGTTAGCATGCTGTTTCTTTCTACTCTACTGTATACTGTGGCATAAGAGTTCACTGCCGCTGCCGGCGCGCGGTGTGTCTTGCGCCCGGGGCGAGGGGAGCGCCAAATGCCTACTTGTGCGCAGTAACCGCCCCTTAAGGGTTGAAAATGAAAAAAAAAAAAATATTCGAGCGCGTCAGATTTTCTAAGGGAGTGTTAAGTGCACCAAAAAAAAGCTCTCATTCACTAATCTGACGATTTCGATGGGACGCAAACTCACGGCCATTTTCATAATGTGCAAAAAAATTCGCCATTTCGAAATACTCAAGCGCGTCAGATTAAGATATATATGGTTCATCTTTATGTTCTAAACGTACTGTCTCATAATCTGACGATTATCTAGAGGGATTGGCCTGATCTGACAAAAAAAAATTAGAAAAACGGTTCACCTTAAAGGCCATCCCTGCAACTTCCCGCTAATTCCATTCCTGGGCTCTTCAAATTGTACTTATGACATTTTTGAGCTCAAAATAGAATTTATGTGATATTTTGAGCTGGCTGAGTTCAAAGAAATAATATTTCTATGCATTTGAGCTCTCTCAGCTCGAAAGTCTGATAGAAGTTATGAAACTTCTATCAGACTTTTAACTACCAAGAACACTATTTTTGGAATTTTCAAACCGCAATAACTTTTGAATGGATAACCGATTTGCACGCAGTTGGCGGCATTCGACGCAGTTTTATCATCCTCATAAGTAATGTTGCAATTTTAATTGATCGAACCACAAATTTCGGAGTAATCCCGAAAAAACACTTTTTCGGGTTTCTTTCGTTCACGATATCTCTCGAACGAATCAACCGCTTTTGACCAGCTTGGTGGCGATCGACGCAGGTACAATCGCAAACAAAAGTACTAAGCCTAAAAATTCATTTTATCGATGCTGTTGCGTAATTTCCAGGACATAGATGTGAATAGGTCAATATTAATTCTATACTATTATTAAAAGTAAGTAGTAGTAGTACGAACGAAGTTCGTAGACGCAAAGATATTTGGCGCATAGTGTAACTTTATCGACGAATTTTTGTTATTTCGGCTTGCGGAAAATGACAGATTATATATTTTTCTCACCCTACCTAATCTGACGCGCTCGAGAATTTCTGACGGTCAATTTTCTTTTACTAATCTGATCCTGTATCCTTCACGGGCGGCCTTATATATGGGCCTCATGTTTTGTGGTGGTACTTAACCGGGTACAAGGTATCCCCGTGTATATTAATCTGTCGCGCTTTAGTAAATCCCGAAATCCCTTCTAGGGCTCCCCTACTAATTCTAGGTTTGGCGAAAGTTGAGATGCCTTTAATTTCTGAACTACAAACCCCTCAATCTTGAACTTGGTTGGGTCGAAAAATCCCTAAAGTACTCTCTTTCCAATACTAAAAAATATTTGAAATCGCATCACGTGTTGAGAAATTACAACTGTTAAACCATTTTATCTTTCATCCCCTCTCCCGCATAACTTCGTTATCAAAGTATCCTCAAACCTTTCTCGGACTATAAGCTCAGAATGTACCAAGTATCATTCAAATCGGTTCAGTAGTTTCGGCGTGATACTTATTCGGGATACAGACAGACAGACAGACAAACAGACATGAAAAGTTTAAATTACATATTCGGCTTCAGTGTCGATTAGAGAACGCCCTACAATTAAAATTTTTAAAATAACTTCCATGTACAGACTCTCGACCCTCTACACTTTTATTATATTAATATACTAGCTGACCCGCGCAACTTCGTTTGCATGATAAATAAAGAACCGCTCGACCGATTTTGTGCAAACTTCACATAACCATCTACTAAATAGTCCAAACAAAGCCTAAACATTTGGTTTGGATAGGTGATCCCGTTCTTGAGTTATAAAATTACAACGAAAAGTGGCATTGATTTTTATATTTTACTAGCTGACCCTCGCAACTTCGTTTACGTCACATAAGGTTTGCGAAAGGAGAGGCACTTCTTCATCAGACTCATCAAGTAGCGTGTGAAACGGCCCTGTTTGCTTAATCATAAAAGAGCTTAAAGATTAAGTCTATTCTAAAACAATTCAGTCCCCACCTTCGGCGCGGACTGAATTATTTTACAATAGCCTTAATCATTAAGCTCTTTTATGATTAAGCCAACACGCCCGTTTAGAATAACCCTTACATTCAAAGGAACCATTGAATTCTAGGTTTTGCGAAAGTTGAGATGTCTCTAATTCCTGAACTACAAAACCTTTAATATCGAAACTTGTGTGAAATGATTCTTCAAGTACTCACTTTCCAACACTAAAACAATATTTGAAATCGGACCACGCGTTGAGAAATTACTACTGAAAAACCGTTCTGTCTTTCATCCCCTCTCCCAAAGGAACCACGCAGAATATCGGGATCAAAAGTATCCTAAAACCTTCCTCGAATTATAAGCTCTGATTGTGCCAAGTTTCATTCAAATCGATTCAGTAGTTTCGGCGTGATACTTATTCGGGATACAGAAAGACAGAATTGAAAATTTTAAATTACATTTTCGGCTTCAGTATCGATTAGAGAACGCCCTACCATTAAAATTTTCAAAATATCTTCCATGTACAGACTCTCGACCCTCAACAGTTTTATTATAAGTATAGATATAGACTAGCTGACCCTCGCAACTTCGTTTACGTCACATAAGGTTTGCGAAAGGAGAGGTACTTCTTCATCATACTCATCAAGCAGCGTGTGTGAAACGGCCCTGTTTGCTTAATCATAAAAGAGCTTAAAGATTAAGCCAACACGCCCGTTTAGAATTACCCTCACATTCAAAGGAATCCTTGAATTCTAGGTTTTGCAAAAGTTGAGATGTCTCTAATTCCTGAACTACAAAACCGTCAACATTGGCACTTGTGTGAAACATTTCCTAAAGTATTCCCTTTATAATACAGTTTTTTTTTTGGAATCGGACCACGCATTGGGCAGTTACAACTAAAAAACCGTTTTGGCTTTCATCCCCGCTCCCAAAGGCACCGCGCAAAATATGGGGATCAAAAGTATCCAAGAACCTTCCTCGGACTATAAGCTCAGATCGTACCAAGTATCATTCAAATCAGTTCAGTAGTTTCGGCGTGATACTTATTCGGGATACAGACAGACAGACAGACATGAAAATTTTAAATTACGTTATCGGCTTCAGTATCGATTAGAGAACGCCCTACACTTAAAATTCTCAAAATATCTTCCATGTACAGACTCTCGACCCTCAACAGTTTTATTATAAGCATACTACCCGTTCGCTCTAACTTTGCCGCTGGCGTAGAGACGTATACGGTATATCCGAATTGTTAATTAGACGAAGTAAATTGACAGTAGCTAATGTCACTTCGTCATAGAAAATACGCAACATTGTATGAAGAAGTGACATTACTTGCTGTCAATTTACTTCGTCTAATTAAAAATTCGACTTTAGTATGGAGCCGAGCGGCAAAGTTAGAGCGAACGAGCAGTAGATGGCTAATGGTGATATAAGATCACGCTAAGACAAATAGGAGCGTCAGTCATAAATAATGTTTCGAGAACGGGGAAAATTTATTTCTTTTGAGAGCTTCCATTTCCATTGCGTACGTTGCCAAAATAGTTAAAGTTACGTGAAAATTGCGTATTACAAAATTCTGCCTCTTAAAAAGTTATTAAAAAAAGTCCTAAGCAGCATATGCCTATCTTTTAAGACTCGCTTACAATAACCCTCCTAATAAGTTTTAAAATATGAGCGAGGCGACGACGGCAGTAATCGTGGTCTGCAGTGGTAGTCAGTCAACTAAACAATAACAACCGGCCAAGTGCGAGTCGGATCCGTACCAGAAAAAGGACGGGCGGAAGTAAATGCAACGGGAAACTGTATATCACTTTATATATTGATACTACGCACGCCTCTTTCCTTCTCACTCTCATGTGACGAAAACGTAGTTGTGCTGGTCAGCTCTAATGAATATAAGCGACGCGACGGGAAACACGATGGGAAGCTTTATATCACTAAATATTTATATCACACTTCTCTCTTTCTCACTCCAATGTGATGCAAACGAAGTTGCGTGGGACAGCTAGTATTATTTATAAATGTGAAAGTAACTCTGTCTGTCTATCTGTTACGCTTTTACGCCTAAACCGCTGAAGCGATTTAGATGAAATTTCGTATAGAGAGAGTTTGATTGAAGGACGTAGGCCGACTACGCAAACACAACCGGCTCCCATACAACAGACGTGATTTTATTGTCGTTTTTTGGTACGACTCGTTCTTGGCTGTTTTTTTTTTGTTTCAAGATTTTTCCACAGGATCAGCATAGCAATAATAGACCTGAGGGCCTAAAAAGGCAACATTGTATGTTTCATATTATGAAACGTAAAATGTTTGGTATTCTTTGTATGTTCTGTATTTCAAATTATATGAATTGTATGTTTCATATTATGAAACATACAATGTTGCCTCTTTAGGCCCGCTGAGCATAATGACTTTAATTTCATTGTAAAACTCCACAAGTTAGACTACGCATCGCTAGGCCGAATTCGACCAAAATCTTAGTAAGACTATGATAGAGACCCCTAGGCGAGGCTGCAGTGGCGGCCGTGGGTCTGTTGTGAGTCCTGGGACATCCTTCCGAGGGCTTACCCGGGACTCCCAACCATAGACTGTTGGGCGTTACGTGAGGTTTTTTTAGTCGGTAGGAGTCCGGCATGGCATCCATGAGGATTTTCACTCCCGTTAAAAAAAACGACTATGCTAGAGAATAACTTGTACCTACTTTAAAATTCAATTGTAATGACATTTCAAGTCAAGGTCGAAGAAACAGTAGTACCTACCTATATTAGAATTTTGTCTGATTTTACCTTTATCATTATTTTAAACCCGTTGAATAAGAAATACCAAGTATACGTAACCCTTAAGTTTTTAGAAAATCGTAAACGAACTTACAAACAGCACTAATTCAAGGTGTAAAATTTGCCCGAATACAAAGACTTCTATATAAACCGAGGTAGACATGCCTTACGCACCGATTTTTGAAACCTGGTAACTGTGTCAATTGGCAGCGTTGCTCGCACGGTAGTGAGTCAAAATTTCGAGAGTAGGTACTCGGCTTGCAATCGGAGTCCATACCATACGCCTTCTCTTTTACTCTTGTTCTATTCGTATATTGTTATTGTGGTGACAATTACGTAAATATTATTTAGAAGCGAGTGTAGTCTTAGCAATGTGGTGTGTTTGAGGAATGCTTTTAAAATTTCGTTTGTTAGAGTACGGCGCGTCTACCTCAGTTTATATAGAAGTCTTTGTCCGAATAGGAAATTTTTTAACTTCGAGTTTGGTCAACTCCAGCCACAACCTCAACTGGATTGAAATCTCACTGGACGACGATGATATTTTTTCTATTTTTTCAGGAAGGTCGTTACGCTTATCCAATTTTCTCCAAAGAGGGAGGATGGCCTAAGAAGTTGGAGAAGATTTTACAGGACAATGGTGTGAGGGAAGGTTACTCACGACCTCGGCTGCCTACCTTGTCTCCAGAGGAAGTACGACTAATCAGAGGTTTAAAGGATTTCATTTGATATTTACGTAGAATAGTATCGTTCCAATTTTCTGAACGAGTAGAAGTTCTTGTCATTCCGAACTCGAACTAACTAAGGGTTCTATCAAACAGAGAGCGGGCGCTCAAACAGATTGTTTTGTCTTCTTTGTATTAATTACTAGCGGACGTCACGTGGGTTCACCCGCGTAGTTCCCGTTCCCGTGGGAATACGGGAATAAAATATAGTCGCCGTTCACCGCAAAGAGTGTAGCATCCCAACAGTGAACGAATTTTTTAAATCGGTCCAGTAGCTCCGGAGCCTATTCGTTACAAACAAACAAACAAACAAACAAACAAACAAACAAGAAAACAAAAAAACAAATCTTTCCTCTCTATAATATTAGTATAGATTACACTAGCTGTTGCAAGCGACTTCGTACTCGTGAATATTGTTATAATGTCCATTTGACTCTCTGCTTAGCCCCTAGGATATGTAGTGTTATAATATATACCTTATTTGAACACCCTACTCCTAGTTAATATTTGTGCAAAACTTGAATCAAATATATACTTTTCGAGATCCTTCCGGACAAAGCTAAGCAAACAGACAAACATTTTTCTAACTATAATTTCGCCTTCGGTATCTTATGTTAAACACCCAGCGAGTATATTCTTTTTAATATTTCCAATGTACAGATTAGACTTTTCTATGTATTTAATTTGAATGAATTTGAATTTGACTTTTATGTTACAGGGACCTACGATTTCTACGGGTTGAATCACTACACCACAAGACTGATAAGTAAGATCAAACCGGGAGACGTAGTGGACTCTCGACCTCTAACCGTCTTCGACGAACTCAACGTGAAGCTTGAAAGTCGTCCAGATTGGAAGTCCTCGGATGTCTACTGGTTCTCGGTAAATTATATGTACACTAGACACCCGCGTGGAATTAGCTTCCCGTTCCCGCTTCCCATGGGAACTTATTACCGTGATAGAAGTAGCCTGTGTGCCAAATTTCAGCCAGATCCGTTTAGCCGTTAGAGCGTGAAATGTCACAAATATCCACACATCCAAACATCAACTACACATCCCCACTCTCAAAGTTACGCATTTATAATACTTAGGTACTAGCTGACGTCACATGGCTTCACCCGCGTAGCTTTCGTTCCCCTGGGAATACGGGAATTAAATATAGCAATATTTACCGGGGATAGTGCAGCTTCCCAACAGAAATCGGTTTAGTAGTTTCGAAATCTATTCGATGCAAACAAACAAACAATCAAATCTTTCCTCTTTATGATATTAGCACAGCATAAAGAGAAAATGATCTGTAGGCTTTGATCACCATCACCATCTCCCATCGGGGTAGACAGGGACTGTAATAACGTTACCGCAGGAGCTTTGCTAGAACTCGGGTCCTGGATAACAGCGCCGAATGACAATAAAATTGTTCTTCAAAAGGTGTACCTATTAGCAGGATTTTGCAGGGTTCAGTCAACAGCACGCAATCTTTCTGTGGCCACTTTCAGGTCAGGTGGGCCTTATGCTCAGAGCTATTTATTTATTACCCTTATATTATTACCCCCATTTCCTGGTTTTTTTAAATTCTGACCAATCCGGGAACTTGAGGCAAAGATAATATAATAATATTACAAACAGACATGCAACTCCCTGCCCCTCACTGACCAAGCTTCCCCACCCCCGCCAGTCCCGCGCCACAGCTGTCATGTCATTTTAGTTGGCGGGTGTCGGGAACTCGTGAGGGAACATTTGCTAGCCTTATTGGTCACACACACGCTCAAGCTTTGTACGAACATAGCGCTTTTTTAGTGTAGGTGACAGAATTTAAAACGAAAACTCTGCTGCCATGGATGATTGGCGAAGACAGCCCAATAAAGAAATTCACTTGATTGTTTCAGATATATCCCCAAGGTTTGCGTAGCCAGCTGAACTGGCTCAAAAATAACTACGACGTAAAGGAAATTATCATCACAGAGAACGGTATCATGACTCTAGACTCCAGTCTCATTGACCTTGAGCGCTTGGAGTACTACAGAGACTATTTGGAACAGGTATTTCACATTCCCTCTCTACCTCCTAACGAATTTCCTATTTACATACATACAAACATATAATAATGCCTGTTTCCCATCGGAGTAGCCAGAGACTATGGCTATCCACTTGCTACGATCCTAGCATACCACTTTCGCTTCTTCTACTTTCATAAGTGCTTTCATACACGCTCGCCGGTTAAGGGCACTTTTGGCCTGGCCTGTTACCAATAGTTCTAGGTAAAATTTGATCGTCATGCGTACGCCGAAGTCGACCCCTACCACTACACATTCATTCACTCCTTATAAATCTGTTTAGTCGGTCTATTTTCATCCATCGTCTCCACATGTCCGAACCATTTAAGTACCCTTTTTTCTATCTTCGTCACATCTTCAGTTATAGCACATTGTTTTCTAATCACGCTATTCCTTTCTTTGTTCATCAATTTCACTCCCTATTTGCTTGCAAATATTACTTTAATTTGGAGATTTATTCAGTCAGCTTTAGCTTTTAGCAGCAAATGAGCTGCTAGGAACAGCTATAGTTGGAATTTAATTTACGGCGTCGCAGGGTTAAGAGCGAATCGTAGCGTAGGTGCTTGGAGATACACAAAAAACACGATTTTTATTACGATATTACATTCCAGGTGTTATTGGCGATAGATGACGGTGTCCCAATAACCGGGTACATAGCCTGGACAATGATGGACAACTTTGAATGGCTCAGTGGATACACGTAAGTTCAGCATTATTTTGCGCACGCATGGTTCATTTGGGTGTAGGACCCGATTTCGAAAGACATTATAAGCGAAAGCCATTTGTGCGACGCTAGATAATCGAAGTGCCATATGAACGAAACGCCATTTAGCCAATGGGCCATTTAATCCAAAAGACAAATGTGCGACAATCATAAGATCGAACGTACAGTTGTGCGAATGGCACATCATCGAAAGTAATGGGCCTTTTAAAAACGACAAAATAAAAAAAATAACTACGAAGGCTATGGCGGGAGCTCCGCTCACGACAAAATAAAAAAAAACTACGAAGGCTAAGGCTTGAGCTCCGCTCCGCTTCGCTCCCGCCTTATCCTTCTAACCTAACCTATCCGAGACAAGGTGTTAACCATAATAAGTGAATAGTTAACACCCCGACTCTGATAGGTCAGGTTAGAAGGCCAAGGCGGGAGCTCCGCTCCGCTTCGCTCCCGCCTTGGCCTTCTTTGTTATTTTTTTATTATTTTGTCGTTTTTAAAGGCCCATTACTTTCGATGATGTGGCATTTGCACAACTGTACGTTTGATCTTATGCCTGTCGCACATTTGTCTTTTCGACTAAAATGGCCCATCGGCTAAATGGCGTTTCGTTCAAACTTCGATTATCTGGCGTAGCACAAATGGCTTTTGCTTATATGTCTTTCGAAATCGTGACGTAAACCTGGTTCATTTATATTTTCACAAACTTTCACAATACTTTAATACCTAATAGCAAGATACCTACATATTTTTTTATTCGTTTTGCGTGTGGGAATCCTTCATCATGGATGCTGGATGCCATGGCCGGACCCTAACCAACTAAATTGACGGGGTCGGGAGCTCCGGGTAATCTCTCGGTAGGATGTCCCAGTAGGTACCTATACATTACAAAAAACACCCAAACTACGAAACAAACATTTGCGGATCAATCAACATTATTTGACGTGACACGGGAGTAGAACCTGGGGCTTCAGCACGGCCGTTATAAACACTTACCACTGCGCCACTATGAAATAAGTCAAAATAACAGGTGCCATTTTTTTACAGTTTGAAATTCGGTATGTACGCAGTGAATTTCAAGTCGCCGAATCGAACGCGAACTCCACGCGAATCCGCGCGTTTCTACACGAATGTGGTTCGGAGTAGAACGCTACACACTCAGTTAGACGATGTTAATCAAATTTTGTAATAAGTACATTATAAAACTTAAAGTACCTACCCGGTTTTATTTTCCTAAACTCCAATAGGTACAAACATTGTGAATCACAAAAAAATTTGGTTCTACCCAGGATTTGAACAAGATGTTAACCATAATAAGTGAATAGTTAATACTCCGACTCAGAGACCCCGACTCGGATAGGTCAGGTTAGAAGGCTAAGGCGGGAGCTCCTCAGCGCGCCAGTTGGTTACACTACCGAATGCGCCAACGAGGCAGTAAAGAGCACCCCGTCATTGGAGTACACTTGCGTGTATATAATTAATTAATTATGCATTCTGTTGATTATCTTGATTAGTTTGTCTATTAGCAGGCACCATATTAGTGGTGATAGGCATCCACCTTGTGGGAATCCCCTTTGCGCCACCACCGTGAGAGTAAGGGTGCGCGTCCATTGGCCCGCGCCGGACGTACCGCACGCAACGATTAAACGGATTAAACGGATTTGCCGATGGCATGCGTCCACTGTATCCGGATTTTTTGTTTAGTTTTGAGTGATTTCTTGTCGTCTTTTAAAAAGGAGGGATGGCTCCTCAATCCATACGGACACGTAAGTGGACGCATTTTGCCTTGGAGATTGACGAAGATATTATTATTATTAGTTGCTTGTTGGAAGATGAAGAAAAACGTTAAAATAACCCCGCCTCCCTCATCACAGCCAGCGCTCCCACTGCATCCCATAATCCCTCCAGAATGAGGGTCTGGGAGATAATGGGAGCAAAGAAGAAGGCGTCTAAGGCCGCCAAAAATGCGGCAAGGCGGCAAAAGCCGCCGCTAAAGCGGTAAAGGTCATCGCATCGAAGGCGAAGGCGCCAAAAAGAGGATCTGCGCTCTACGGTCAACTGCCGTCGTCCTTACAGTGACGACAGAGGGCATGGCGAGCGGCGTGGGGTACGCCGAGGTCCTGAGGTAGGCGAAGGCCTTGGTGGACTTAAAGGCCCTCGACATAGGGCGAAGGCCTCCGGTGCAAAGTAACGCGCACTGGAGCTTGCCTCCTCGAGGTCTCTGGCACCACCAGCAGCCCCAAGGCTGATGCCCTAGCGGCTAAGCTAAGGAAGTTGCCGGACGCGGGAGACGTCTGCGTCACCAGACCCAACAAATGCGCCGGTCTGCGCATTACGGGTTTGGATGACGCGGCCACGACGGAGGAGATAATCTCCATCGTCGTCGTGGAAGCGAGCGGCTGCTCTCGGGACTAGATAAGGTCAAACACTATTCGCTTTTGCCCTACTGAGGGGCAAGTGCGAGTTTCAGCGAGCGCCTGTCGACATTCACTGGTGAGCGCGTTATCACCGATTTGTATGGAATCGAGACAAGTTCCCGCGTTTACAGCTAGGTGGCGGGGTCTCGGTTCCATACGAATTAGCGCGTCGTGAATGTCGACAAGCTCACGCAAAAACTCGCACTTGCCCCTCTGGTCAAGGGTCGCCAGTCGTGAGCTGCCCCGTCGCTGCGGCTCAAAAAGTCGCGGATGGACGTAGCCTCCTTATTGGGGGCTTCCTGAAAGCTCAGGTGCATCTCCTGCAGCCCCGCGAAGCCAGGTGCTTTAGGTGCCTGGTCGTGAGTCGTGGGGCATGTGGTGGTGCAGTGCACAGCGGAAGTCACCGTGGGAGACCGGTGCTTCCGCTGTGGTCAACCCGGTCACACGGCCCTTGCCTGTGACGCTCCGCTAGCCCTGGTGCTCAGGACCTTCTGTACCTACCAGAGCTTCAGGCAGTGGTCCATAACGTGGTCGTTGTCGCCGAGCCGTACTGGGTTCACTATTAGTGAAATGACAATGATTTCTTATTACAAAATAGAATCGCACCACTGCAGTGCACAGCGGAAGTCACCGTGGGAGACCGGTGCTTCCGCTGTGGTCAACCCGGTCACACGGCCCTTGCCTGTGACGCTCCGCTAGCCCTGGTGCTCATGACCTTCTGTACCTACCAGAGCTTCAGGCAGTGGTCCATAACGTGGTCGTTGTCGCCGAGCCGTACTGGGTTCACTATTAGTGAAATGACAATTATTTCTTATTACAAAATAGAATAACCTAAAAACAAATCACTATTCAAGTGATGAAATGTATCAAAATACATCATCAAAATAACAATTTTCGCGCATTTTAAAAGCATGTAACAACAAAACCATAGCGCGCACAGGGTTATCGTAGTAGTATTTCTTGCTAGAAATTGTGAGTTCTATGCGAATATTAATTTTTTTTACTAGCGGACGTCACGCGGTTTCACCCGCGTACCTAGTTCCCGTTCCCGTGGGAATACGGGAATAAAATATAGCCTATGTTCACCGCAAAGAGTGTAGCTTTCCAACAGTGAAAGAATTTTTTAAATCGGTCCAGTAGTTCCGAAGCCTACTCGTTACAAACAAACAAACAAAAAACAAATCTTTCCTCTTTATAATATTATTAGTAGGTATAGATTTCTGGCCGGCACTTTCAGAATTGGCCCAAAAATGTATGAAACGTGAATGATCTCCTTTGACGCTGGCATTTCCTTGGATGTTGAATCCGTTACACAATAAACCCAGCGCCGATTGAGCATGGATAGTCGCTACAAGTTCTGATTCAGGTCATTACTACATTCACTACTCATCACAGACAATTATGTGCTTGCTGCGGAACTTCCATTGTGAGAATTAGTCCTCATGACCTCGACACAGACTCAGAACGGGAGAGCCAAATAGAAACTTTCTAAAGACGATCTTACAACGGATTAATCCACTTGAGGTAAGTTTATATTGTACACCGAGATACCATTTCATTATTTCTTGCAAAAGTTTGGTTTCCTTCTATAATTTTTACCGAAGTAGCAAGCAAGCATACTACGAGTAGGTACGCTTTCCGTGCGATAAACCTAGTTTATGTCCTTTTATAGGACATCACTTTGTGGCAAATTAAAAGTTACAAGTGTTTCTGTGCTTCGGAAGGCACGATAAGCTGGTAGCATGGTAGGTTGATGAGCCAAGTTGAAGGCAATACGGGTGGCGTGAACTCTTTTCTAATCTTTTTTATAATGTGGAATAGAGACTTTGACGCGTAGAGTATGTCGGTCCAGTCGTATCCAATAGTACCGACATACTCTACGTGACGACGTTATTGAGATATTAATCTCAATAGCGTCGTCACAATACTTGCCTGTCCATTTCAACACAGTAATAGACCTATTACGAAGGACCAAATAAATGTTTTTTGGGGAAATTACCATGCCAGTACTCCACACTATAATTCAGCAGACTGGGAGGGACTGAGAGAAATCTATGTGCCGTACCCGTGGGTGCGGATTCGCTTTGCTCCAGAGAATCTGGATCCCTGCTCAGCATCCTCTCTTCAATTACTGCAGAGTTGCTGAGAGGATAATGAAGGGCACGGAATGCTACATTCATATCCGCTGGATCCCAAGTAAACAACATCCTAGCCTCCCCGGCTTTGCGGCGAGGCCAAGATGTTGTTTACTGAACTATACAGAGCTTGGACCACAGTGGGTGCTAATTTTGATCCCATTATCTCTATAGTGAAACGCAAATTCAATGCTGCCTCGAAGCGACTGCCATAGGTAAGTCGAATTTCGTTGGCAGAATTGGTGAGTGGAGTGGCTAACAGGCAAACCATTGGGTGTTGTGAGTTCTGGTCGCTTGTCAAAGCTGCCAAGGGATTGATCTAATTTACCGCCCTTAGTTAAATCCAACGGCGACGGTGTTTGGCCCAGAGTGCCAAGGAGAATGCTAACCTTTTAGGTTCTCACTTTGCCTGCTGTAACACATGTTCAACATGCACGACGGGTGCGTTTTGAGCATCCACTGGAGTGGAACTTAATGTTGAAATTAAATTCACACAGTAAGAGGTCCGGTGAGAGCTTCAATCCCTTGGCATTCATAAGTTGATGATTGGTCTAGATTGGATAACAGCAGTGGTACTCTTGGGCGACGAATATTGTAAGGGGTGGTTCCAGTAGTGAGCTTCGATATCTCTAAGGTCTTCGGTCTGGTACCGAACTTTATACGAATTTCTGTTTTGCGTATGGGTGTCTGCTTTCTGGCTGATAGAAGTATCAGGAGCATCATTGACGGCAGCTGTTACTACATGGCTATAAATGTTAGAATTTCACGAGGTTGGCTGTTGTCCCCCTCCCTTTGTGTCTGATATCGAGAGTTCTCTTTACGCAAGCGGGTCCGATTAGGGTGGACTACTGCGACATTACAATTTCAGGGCACGTCTATCTCAATTCCAAAACAGTATAGGGTTTCTTGGAGTTGAGGGCTCTTGTGACGTTCGATACCGTCATTTGAACGACAAAGCTAAGCTGGCGCCGTTAAAGCTCGGTGTGCTTAGCAGGGTACGTTGTTACTTCACTGGTGCAAACACTGCTTATTTAGAAGTTGCAAGTGGAATGCTGCTGTCATCTTTAGGCTGGAGCACCTGAAAATCAGCTTCACCCATTCGCCTCGATGCAAAAGCATGCTATGAGAATTATTAACCATCCCATAAATTACAGGCGGCGTGGAATTGTTTTACGATAGGAAAACTCCACCATCTTTTGAGTGAACTACTCAATCATCATCTAACTGCTGAACGAATTCGGCTGAATTTTGGTACGCTAGCTTATAGTCGATATAGCGAAATAGCTTATAGTCTGGAATAACACATAGGCTATTTTACTTTTCATCCTGGGAGTATGTTCCCACGGGAAGCGATAACGGCCGTTATCGCTTCCCGTGATTCCCAGGATGAAAAGTTGCAAACAAGCAAAATAGTCTTAGAACACATATGTTATAGGAATAAGACACTTATAAGATTTTGGCGTTCGCAATTACTCTTATTTGCGTCTCAGAAAATGCTATTTGGTTTTTGATCACGATTGTTCTGATAATTAGCCTTTTAAGGGCTTATAATACTATGTATACAGATCACTATAAGCCGCACCCTCTCGTAAAATCTTTTAGTAAGAGCAATCAGACTTAAGAATGAAGGTTCTTTTAACCAGCACTTGTAAGCGCTTTTAAGATTGCTTATTAGGCTACTATAGACCCGAATCTCCTATTAAAGCTGCCCATAAGTGTAAATACACTTGATTCCATTTACACTTGTTACTTAGTTTTATCAGCGCTAATAAGTACAATATTTGAATCCGTTACAAATAAAGTAGTTTTATAAAACCATTTGTAAGTCGTAATTGAATCTAGTTTAATGCGTGCTTATAATGATACTACTTTTACTAATAACATACTTGCCACATTATAAGTGTTATGATTTTATACGAGCTAAGTTCAATACTGTTATTGTCAAAGAAACACTTGTAAAGTCATTATAAGATTATTTACCCTTGCAATAGGTGGTTTGGGCCAAAATAGTTCTTTTGATTCGCAGTACGACCTTGTGAAGTTCAAGTCACAAAATCTGGCAAGGGTTCCGTATATTGGACTATGACTCAAATACAGAAGAAGTAAAATCAAACCACTTAGGTGGTGATTATGCTCATGAATAAATATGACAAACTTGTACTGTTAGTATTAGAGAAAAATCGCATTAACTCAAAAAAATATTAATTACTTACACAAATCGTCAATAAATACATACCTGCTTATATTCATGAACACAAATACCCCCTACAGGTGTTATTTCAATATTAGGTTGTATATTTAGCGTTTTTCTTATTTCACCACGGATCCCCAAAAGATAAAAACATGGCGAGCGAATGCAGCGACTATGAGACATTATAGAACCGAGTTTGTCTATAGAGGAATAGTAGAACACTTCCAAATGCTAAACTAAAAATGGCTACCGAAAATGACTAATGGGGAACATTTTGTTATTTTAAAATAATGAATACGAATGTATAATTACTTATTTTAAGAGGGGCTTTAAAATTTTCACCAGAAACTTGGTATGTTGCACGAGAAATACGAGTTCCCAGTACGTTTTTGATTAACATCATGAAATACGAGGACTCTGAAAAATTATCAAATAACTTGCCTTAATAATGTCCAAAATATTATAAGTAAGTAAGTATTTTAATAAAGTTTTTAGTATTATGTACACGGAGTGTGTAAAACTCCCAATATTGATAACTGAATGATTGACTGAACGAAATGAACGAAATGAGAACTTGTAGAACAGTTGTAAAGTGCAGTTGTAAACAATCTAGTTTAGTTTTCTAAGAGACTATTATTAGATTTGGTAGGATTGTATGGTTTTACAAAATGCCGCTACACGGCTGTTACAGTCGTTTGTTGAATTCCATGAGGGTACTATTAGACTGTTAAAAAACTGAATACACTAATAAAGTGGGCCCTTTTCCGGGCTTGTAAGCTCTTATGAGTTCGTTATAAGTCTGTTGAAAATTGGTCTTAGGATAATTATAAAACCGCGTTTTGCTCGTTGGGGGGTACCGAATGTCACACGAGCGAAGCCGCGAGCATCATCTAGTAGTTTGATATGCAAATGATACGGCCTACGGCTACTTTCTATGATTACCAATACACCCAATAACCTTGACTTTTAAACGATCACTGACTGGAAATCGCTTATGTCTCCACCCCCTCGCCCCGCATCGGTGTAAACTCTTATCATGCTGCTGCCACCTCCCGCGCCGCTGTATTCTAGTCTTATGCGTCTCGGTGCAACAAAATGTTTCTAGTGGAAGAAAGCAGTAATCATTCTTATGTTACTCCCTCGCCGAAGTATTCAGTATTATGGATTGCTCGCAAACAAAGTTTTAGTGGAAAACAGCGGTAATTGTTCTTAATTCATTTAACTTTAAGTTCAAGAGAAGTAAACAGTTATACCACTATTTTTGATTGAATTAAATTAATATTTTAGTTAAGTAAGTGCAATTATGATATAAATTTAGTTAATTAACAAAACAAATAAATAGTTTATAGTGTAGAAATAAAACATTAACAATGTAAAAAAAAGAACGAATTCACATCATAATATTTGTTACTGTTTATTTTGTAGGTACATAATATATTTTTAACAATAAACGTAATAAAGCATTATAATGTATAACGTATGTTCTATTCACAGACATAACATACCTATACCTACTTATTCTTATATGTCTGTGGTTCTATTAATCCCATATAAAAAATATTATGTAGGTACATACTCAAACACATTAATTAATATTTCTTGCATTATTTCGTCAAAAACTAGAAAAATATTTAAAAAATTAGGCTTATGTAACTTATCACGTAGCTTTCATATATAATACTAGTTGACCCGCGCAACTTCGTTTGCGTCAAAGAGAGAAGTGTAGTATAAATATTTAGTGATATAATATTTCCCGTCGCATTTACTCCGTCACTTATGTTCATTAGAGCTGCTGACCCACACAACTTCGCTTGCGTCACATGAGAGTGAGAAGGAGATAGGCGTGGTATTAATATGTAAAGTGATATGATGTTTCCCGTTGCATCTACTTCCGCCCGTCCTTTTATGGTACGAATCCGACTCGCACTTGACCGGTTTTTATCGTTCACTTGACTGGCTACCACTGCAGACCACGATTACTGCCGTCGTCGCCTCGCTCTATTTTAAAACTTACTAAGAGGGTTATTGTAAGCGAACCGAAAAAGATAGGCATATGCGGTTCAGGACTTTTTTTTTTACTTTTTAAGAGGAACAATTTTATAGTACACTATTTTTACGTAACTTTAACCATTTCCACAGTGTACGCAATGGAAGCTCTGAAAAGAAAGAAATTTTCCCCGTTCTCAAAACGTTATTCATGGCTGCTCCGCCCCTATTCGTCTTAGCGTGATGTTATACTGTTATTAACCATCCTCAATAAATTGACTATGAAACTTTAAAATATTTTTTGAAATGCAACCAGTAGTTTCTGAGATCGTAGCACAAACAAACTTAGTTTTAAAATATTGTGAGCGGACCTTAAGAGATAGACAAATTAGGTTATTCTGGGCGAACCTTAAAAGATAGACATATGCCGTCGCGGACTTTTTTTTAGAACTTTTTAAGAGAAACAATTTTGTAATACACAATTTTTACGTAACTTTAACCATTTACGCAGCGTACTCTTCGGAAGCTCTCAGACGTTAAAAAATATTCCCCGTTTTCGAAACATTCTTGATTGCTGCTCCGCTCCTATTTGCCTTAGCGTGATGTTATATAGCCTATAGCCATCCTCAATAGATGGACTATCAAACTGTAAAAGAATTTCCGAAATCCAACCAGTAGTTCCTGAGATCCTAGCGTTCAAACAAACAAACAAACAAACAAACAAACAAACAAACTCTTCAGCTTTATAATATTAGTATGGATATGGATAATCAATGATTGGACGTAAAATTACTTATTCTTTTTTTCCACTGAGGGTGCGATATGTACATTGAAATAGAAAAAATAAACATCATAATGACGGGACCAACTCTTGTATTTGAAAGATTCTCCCACGTATATTTAGCACCCATTTAGTTCTATTTTGTACCAGTCCTGAAATTTTTGTACCTTACACGACATAACCGGAATTTCACGATAACACTGGTCCCGCCATTATGATGCGTCATAATGACGAGACCATGCCTGTACTCCAAAACCACAACGAAATGCATCGTCCAGATCTAACCAGTATTTAGAACCTGATTTGGTACCTCCGATAATGAACAGTGAGAGACGGAGATCTCAGTAGTTTTTTTATAAATTAAATATTAAATTTTTGGCATTTTATACGCCTAAAAAAATTTTTCTAGCAAAAATACTTTAAGTAAGTTGCAGCTACTATTCATGCAGGCGCTTCACTATTTATTGTTATTATATTATGTATTGACATTATTATAATTAACATTAGGTTATTGAATAATATCAAAAGCGGGAAACTTATAAAAATAATACGATCTTTAACATACTTTATAAATAAATAATCTGCACGTTCTACTTTGTATATTTATGCACACCTATTTACGTGAGGGTTAGTCTGCAACATGAATCCCAGGGTTGGAAAAAATCGAATAAAGCATGATTTTTTGAAAAAATCCTAATTAATCACGATTTTTTTGATTTTTTCATTTTATTATTTAAACTATTTTTCTGCGCAAAACCATGAAAAACGGAACGCACCCTCAAGGGATTGCGCGGACACAGCGCAGGGATTTCCCTTTTGTCCGACATGACATGTGTGTGTGAATGTCAAGCAAAAAGGAAATCCCCGCGCAGTTTTTTATGCGTCTTACTTTCGTTCTAACCACGGAATAATAAAAACAAGTGGAAGTGAGATAGGACGAATTTATTACCAGAACCACTGTATACTGTAGTCTGACTCGGCCGGATTTTAGAAATAAATGCCTACAGCCGCGCGGTACGTAAGCATGCGATAGGGCTGCCCACCTACAGCATTTTAATAATATGTGCCTACTTTGACTTTCTATTTAGTATTGCGATTGTAAATATGTACATACATACATTCATATAGTCACGCCTTTATCCCTGAAGGTGTAGGCAGAGGCATAGTATACGCCCACATTTTACCTTATAGTTTTACGTACGCGTAATAGATAGTGAGCCTAATGCAGTTGATTTTTGCAATCCGCCCACAAGGCCTTCAATTTGTATTAAGGTTTGTTGTTTTACTGATAATCGGCTTTCATTTCGAGTAAATATGTACCTTTTTTATTTAAACAAAAAAATACTTTGTGAGTATTAATATAATATCCCCGCAACGGCTGGCGGCGCGGGGTGGCGGCGTGGCGGCGCAGCGCCCGTTATCTACTAACGATTGACTGAGACGGGTGTAGAAATTTGAAAACGGCGTAGACAATAATAATCGGCTCACCACATGTTTCGTCAGTGATAGAATCACGGAATTCTAGTCTTTATAATCATTGCGTAAAATTTTTGATTTACAAAATTAAAACTATTTTTCGATTTGAAAGTACTAGTCAGTCTATAGTACACTAGTACTTTTTGTACATTGTCAAGTTGTGTTAAACTTTGGAAGTTCATATTTGTCTCTATGCGTGTAATAAAAATCAAAGGTAACAAAAATGCTGTAATTTTTTTTTATAAATAAATAAATAATCACTGGCATTTTCTCACAACGCTATCTGATCCCAAAGTAAGCTAGGAATAACCTGCTTGTGTTATGGGTATCAGACCACGGATATTAATACTAATATACTTTTTAAATACATACATATTATACATAGAAACAACCAGACTCTTGAGACAAACATTTACAGGTCACACAAATATTTGTCTCGGGTGGGAATCGAACCCACGACCTCCAGCGCCGCAGGCGGTATCAATACCGACCGCGCCACAGAGGCAGTCATACGGTGCTAAGTGTACTGTAACATCGGTCATCCACAAAGAAATGAATACTCTTAAAACATACCTAAATCATTGCTCTCAACTAAATAACTACGAACTGACAACGGAACTAAATGTACTACCTACACGTACTAGAGTTCTGAACTAGTTTTTTTTTTGGATATTGTACTATATTGGATCGCACCGTTCACTGACAGAGCAAGCACAAGTCTAGTTTTAAACACAAACATACCTACTTCATGTAACAACCTAGTTCACTCGTGTCAATCACTTTGTTTAACTTTAGTCAACTAGTGGTATAGTACCAATTAGTACTTAAGTAAAATCAATTTATAGTCTTACCTTTCGGAGTTTCCAGGTAATCTAAAAAACGTTATCTCTGGGTGCGTTATTGACGAATTCATGCAACCAAAACAAGCACAATAGACACTAGTTGTCATATTCAATATTTTTAGTAAATAAAACACGCGGGGTTACTATTTAAAAAACGACACACCTTCCATTCGTCTACTCGGCACAATCGCGACTGCGGACGCTGCTTGCTTGCTGAAAGGCATGCCGAAAACGAGAATCGTAGGTATAGCTTGCGCTTCGTCCGTTTGTAGGGAGCTACAATACTGGTTAAACATATATTTATACTGTGCCAGAACCGCTGTCGCCAAACTTACACATACAAACCGTGAATAGTATTGTGCACTACTAGGAAACAATTGATTTGATTCGTCGCATATATTTAATCTAAATTTGACCTAAATCATATAAACTACAAAGCGAAAACACGTCTTTATTTCTACAAAATAGAACTTGCTATACTATGAATAAAGAAAAGTATTTACGACGTTCTGTATCCCAAATGAAACAAGCTTCGATTTACGTAAAAGTTCAGCAACTAAGCGAGAGATGGCAGTGTATATCAAGCAAAATATTTTAAACCTTATCTCCTTGTAAAATGTTGGAATGGGAATTAAAAAGGCTGGAAAACTAGTTTTTTTATTCAAATATTATAATAATGATATTGATTTTTCAGACTTAAATGACCCTAGTCTTTAGCCTTAATTATAATTTGTTTTTTTTTAATGTTGATTTGTGAAAGAAAGTGAAATTAAACATTTTTGATTAAATCATTGATTTTTATTGAAAAAATCATTTGATTTAAATCGCGATTTAAATCATGATTTAATCGTGCCAACCCTGATGAATCCATAACTTCTCTGTTACTTGGATAAGCGAGACGGAAAGCCATCTATTATGACCTTCAAATTTCTTTATTGGCGCAGGATATACCATCATGTGAAAGAACGGTTTTTTATAAGTTTTTGAATGAGATACAACAAAAAAGAATAAGGTGTAAGTCTTTTTTAACCCCCGACGGAAACCCGAACGGGGAGTTATAAGTTTGACGTGTGTGTGTGTTTGTACGTCTGACTGTGGCATCGTAGCTTCCAAACGTATGAACCGATTTTGATTCTGATTATTTTGTTTGAAAGTTGGGTTAAATACGAGTGTTCTTAGCTATGTTTTATAAATATCGGTTAAGCCATTTCAAAGATATGAGGGGTGAAAGTGGTGATGAAAAATTGAATGTGTTCAAGTATACCTGAGTTGAGTATCAAATGAAAAACTTTTACATCACGATACCGCAAGTTTTATGAAAATCGGTTTAGCCATTCGAAAGATATGAGGAGTGGAATGTATTTCTAATTCTGTAACCACACTGTATATATAAAAACCGTTCTTTCATATGATAGTATATCCTGCGCAAACAAAGATATTTGAAGGTCATAGTAGATGGCTTTCCGTCTCGCTTATCCAAGTAACAGAGATTTAATTGTATAGTGATAATGAAAACCTTTGTGAAAGAAAATAAATAAAGTTATTATTATTATCATAGTCCACGACTTCGGCGCGGACTGAATTATTTAAAAAAAAAGTTATGGATTCATGTTGCAGACTTACCCTCACGTAAATAGGTGTGCATAAATATACAAAGTAGAACGTGCACATTATTTATTTATAAAGTATGTTACAGACCGTATTATTTTTATAAGTTTCCCGCTTTTGATATTATTCAATAACTTAATGTTAATTATAATAATGTCAATACATAATATAATAACAATAAATAGTGAAGCGCCTGCATGAACAGTAGCTGCAAGTTACTTGAAGTATTTTTGCTAGAAAAAATTTTTTAGGCGTATAAAATGCCAAAAATTAAATATTTAATTTATAAAAAAACTACTGAGATCTCCGTCTCTCACTGTTCATTATCGGAGGTACCAAATCAGGTTCTAAATACTGGTTAGATCTGGACAATGCATTTCGTTGTGGTTTTGGAGTACAGGCATGGTCTCGTCATTATGACGCATCATAATGGCGGGACCAGTGTTATCGTGAAATTCCGGTTATGTCGTGTAAGGTACAAAAATTTCAGGACAGGTACAAAATAGAACTAAATGGGTGCTAAATATACGTGGGAGAATCTTTCAAATACAAGAGTTGGTCCCGTCATTATGATTTTTATAAAAAACTTGCTTTATTGAGGCCATAGTAAATACTCTATGTAGGTACTGTGTGTCGAAGTATCAACGGTCAAAACGTAGGCTAAAAGCATAGTAGAATTATATATAGTAGGGTATCTCCGACCCCGACCGCACGATACTTACCTATAGTATCAGGGCTGTCACTTTTAGTTTATTCAATCGTCGTAAATGACAGGTTAGGTTAAACAATCGGACATTCTCATACAACATCATCTAGTCCAAATTAGGCCAGTTTAAGCTTGTGCTATGGTATCTAGACAACTGATAGACATATGTACTTATATATTTCTAAATAAATACATAGTAGGTATACAAAAACATCAAAACTCTGATACAAAACTTTGAGGAACACACAATTTATTCGATTCCACCCGAATCCAACCTGGGACCTCAGCACAACATTCCCATATTAATGATGGCAACATTTTATGGATCACAGAATTAATTGGACCGAGCCAGGAATAATACTAGAACTACACTACCCATTGCGCCTCAGAGGCAATTAAAATCAAAATACATAATCTGTGAAAATTTCAGCTTTCTAACTATCACGGTTCCTGAGATACAGCCTCATGACGGAAGGAGAGACAAAGTTCAAAGACAGACAGACGGACAGACAGACAGACAGACGGACAACGTAGTCTCATAAATAGACTCCCGTTTTTATCCTTTTATCTTTTTTACCTTAAAAACGACCGAAATTCTAGAATATTTTAGCTTTTCCTTAATTCATACACTAAACACTATTTGCATTCTTTTGAAGGTTCTACATTCGTTTGAAGTGCCACCAAAGTAAAGTTTCGATTATCAGTCAGTCAGTGTTCACTCACTGCATACATACATATAGTCACGCCTTTATCCCAAAAGGGGTAGTCAGAGGCTTAGTATACGCCCACGTCTCACCTTTTAGTTTCATGTCCCACGAAACAGGTGGTGAGCCTATTGCCGTGTTGAAATGGACGGGTAGTGTTCTGTTAAAAGATACTAAATTTACTTCAAACTTCTAGTTTTATCCACAAAGAAATTATAAGGGGTCGAAAATGAACTGAGTGGGTTCGAAGCAGTGGGAGTAGAACTCGCGCAGCGAGTGTTCCGTACCAAAAAACGGCAAAATTCATGTTTGTTGTATCCCATGCAACTAACGTTCCCCTAATACAATATTATTTTTCTGATTTTAGTATTTGTTGTTATAGTGGCAACAGAAATACATCATCTGTGAAAATTCAGTTCTCTAGCTATCACGGTTCCTGAGATACACACATTTTGTGGGATAGACAGACAGACGTACAGCGAAGGGTCATGTATAGGGTCCCGTTTTTCACTCTTTGGGTACGGAACCCTAATAAATACGAAGTCTAATAGGTATTAAACGAATTCGTACGTAAGCATTGAACTTATATTACTACGTCCATAATAATCTCAAGGTGCCTCAAATAATCTCAAGTATTATGGACGTAGTAGGTACGTAAGTGAATTATTCAAACTCACCTTTCTTCTTCTTTTGTTACCTATCGTGAATTCGTGAATAACGATAGATAATGACGGAGTTTAAAAATTACTGTTGAGGCTTCCAAAAACACAGCAATATTATCGTCCTTACTTCTTTATAGGCATTGTCATATTTATCTAATATTAATATACCTGTGTGGCGACGAGGTCCCGTGTTGCGACAGGTAAGAGTACAAAATGTCGCCACCCCAATACATCCCAAGGGTGTCGTAAGAGGCGACTAAGGGAACACCTTCGCAAAAAGATCCATTACGTAGAGAAGGAAATCTCAAAATGTAACCTGGTTGTCAGTAAAATGACAATCGTTAAGCCAAGTTGAAGGCTTTATGCTTGGCTTGAAAATTTTCAACTGCGGGTCGTGGCGACCTGCGCCTGTCCATTCCAACACGGCAATAGGCTCATCATCTATTACGTGAGGCATAGAACTAAAATGAGAAATGGGGGCGTATACTATGCCTCTGTCTACTCCAACGGGGATAAAGGTGTGATTATATGTATGTATGTAAGTAAAGATAGCGGGCATATGACACATACATTTTACGTAATCACGCGCACGCGGTTCGCGGCAACACTGATTGAACGCTTGTTTTACCAGCTGGGAGCTTTCAGACTAGTACTGATTTTTAAATGTGTGCGTGACGCGCGGCCCGTTCTGACGCGACGCGTCCGTAGGCACTGCGCACTCACACAAGTATACCGCGCTCGGTACCTTAGATATAATTTTGTTTGAAGATGCCTAACTCTATTAAACTCTGCTAAAAGTGTTCTGTGGTCAAAGCTAAAAAGCTGTGGCACAGACCGTTATTTAAAAAATACAAATTTTGGAGACAAGCGGATACCTACTGCTCCCAGTTGTAAAATTTTCCGAAATTAGTATATTTTGAGTGTTTTATGAGTAAAAAGTGGTGGATTTTTCAACATAGACGTTTGACAACGCGCACAGGTGTTGGAAAGTGATGTAACGCCGTGAAACGTGACTTTTTAATTTTTCGACAAACTTCAGAGACACTTCTAGTAGTAGTCAGACTGAGACAGAAGAGACAGACTGACTTTGACCTAGGGTTGTACTTGACTTTGACTGGACTTAGAGAACGAGGTCTGAGACAAATTATAATAAACAGCGGAATAATACAAGAGTTGGCAGTATGGTTTCAAATACCTTCGCCTGTCCTTTGGATGAATAAAGCAACAACAACAACCGCATTTACCTCTGACAGATCGTTTTCTGTAAGTTGGTATTACAGTAAAGTCCCCCTATGAGTGCCAGCTTCATACATTTTACCGCATATTAGGGGAGATTATAAGATGGAACCGTTAAGACTGAGAGTTTTTTTATTATGTAAATATCCATTAGTCAGTATAATTAACAATACTAAAGACGTAGTTCTGTTACTAAAAGATTCTTTTAAAGTTTCATTTTTAATTACATAAAATGGATGTGTAATTCAAAAAATACACACATCATCGTCACGAGGACAAAGGTGCTGCTTCCATATCTCAAATAATTTCCACGCCCGAAAAAATGGCAGTAAAAGAAGAAAATAAGTTTCGACTTAAGGTTGGAGTACATGGGAGAAAAAAAATCTTAGTGTGGTAACACGAAAATCAGGGAAGACAACCTCACAGCTAGAGGTAAATTAACTATGAACCATAGATTTAGAATTTTTCGCTACTGAACGGACTCTACGGCTGACGGCTGTTCAAATTCATTCACTGACAGTTGAGTTGAGGTTTGCAGTTTGTTTGGGAAAATATTTTGACTCTTTTGAGGTTATCACAGACGAAATTGAATAGGATAAAATTAACTTTTCTGATTTATTGAAATTCTTACAATGAGTAGAAGAATAAATGATATGAAATGGGAATCGGTGGCTTTAGAAGGCTTTCCGCTGTCGCTGAAAGATCAATTTCAAGGCTTTGTGGGGTTAGAAGAGTGCACAGATTACAGTCTTGACAAAGAAGGCAAACATTCCAAAAAGGTTAGTTATTATCACTTATTTATACCTGTTTCTTAATCGCATAGGCACATACTCCCATACCCTATATGTCACCTTCAGGTTTAAGTGTTCTGCAATGTACACACATGATAAATTTTTAGTTTTTGAGGTTATGTTCAATGAAACCCCTTTGTTCTTAGAAATTGAATATAATAAAGTTTGGGGAGGGGTCGGGGGGAACCCCCGACTCCTCCCCAAAGGTAGTAAATCAATAGTTACCACGAAATTTTGATTTTTAGTTTTTGAGGTTATGTTCAATAAAACCCCTTTGTTCTTATAACATATACATACGTACATATATGGTCACGCCTTTATCCCCGAAGGGGTAGGCAGAGGCATATTATATGCCCACATTTCACCTTTGTATAATTTGTCCCACGTCGTGTTTAAATGGACAGGTGCAGTTTGCGACTGCCTGCTGTTGAAATAAAGCCTACTTAACTTAACGACTGCCATTTTACTGGCAACCGGGACCAACGGCTTAACGTGCCTTCCGAAGCACGGAAACGCTCAAATAAATGTCACAAAGTGATCACATGGATGGTCACCCATCCATGGACCGACCATAGTGAAAGTTGCTTACTGCAGTGATCGTTTACAGAACACTGAGTCCGCGGGGCCACGAGCGCTTCTCTTATAAATTGATTCTTGTTCTTATAAATTGAATATAATTGGTTCATCATCACACCTTTATCCCCGAAGGGGTAGGCAGAGGCATATTATATGCCCACATTTCACCTTTTTATAATTTGTCCCACGTAATACTTTGTGAGCCGTATTGCAGTGTTTAAGTGGATTGAATATAATAACATATGAAAACCATATTTTTGCATGGTTTCGTGTAAAAAATGACCTAATAGTAATATACATAATAAATATAGACTACTGAATAGGGGCCAATATGGATCTGGCATTGCGGTCGCAAGTAACCTAATCCTCCTCCTCCCTTCGCTCGTCGTCAGACCTAACTCGCGTGTATTCCCGTTCGTCCCCTTGACTTCGTCCCCCTAGGGGGCCGAACGGGAATTCGTTATTTTATTTTGCCGATGGTCCCCTTATTTTTTTTGGGGGACAAAATATGTTTTGTTTAGGTGGTTATAAAAAAAAAAACCACGAAGGCTTAGACCGGAGCGGAGCTCTCGTCTTAGCCTTCTAACCTAACCTATCCAAGTTGGATTGCACGGTTTCGTCCCCTCTTGAATTAGGAAAAGGACAATCGGGAACCGATTAAATATTATTTTTGGGACTTCCCGTTCGTCCCCCTCGGGAAGATTGGGAGAAGTCCCAAAAATAACATTTATCAAAAATTATAATTACCATATACCTACCTATACAAAATAATATTTACCAGAAATAATATATTATAATATTTATCAAAATTATAATAATTATATATAATATTTATTCCCCCCCTTCGGGGGGACGAGGTCGAGGGGGCGAATGGGAATATACTCTAACTACCACATCAAGATGGTGGAGACGTTCCGTTTCATTGTTATATTTTGTATTGTATTTTGTTCTTTTTTTCTCTTTTGTTCATTTTTTATGACACATGAAAACATTTTACAACTAATTATATGCAAAACAATAAATCACTGTAATGAAAAATTTAAAATTAATAATAAAGACATGTTTAACAAAAAATAATGTTCCATCACATGTTACTTCAAACACATAAAAAATCTATGCGTCTCCTAGACACAAATAGGGTGCCATTTGAAAGTGGTGACCAACCCCTGTAAAACGCCACCCTTCCCTCCCTGCTATAGAGGATGCGTAATTCGAATGCCGACCCTTTCAGAAGCCCAAGCCAATCTAACCTGCAAGCTTGTGTTGTGATTGACTGCCCCTGTGGCGCGGTCGGTAGTGATACCGCCCTGCGGCGCTGGAGGTCGTGGGTTCGATTCCCACCAGAGACAAATATTTGTGTGACCCATAAATGTTTGTCTCAAAGAGTCTGGGTGTTTCTATGTATAATATGTATGTATTTAAAAAAAAAAAAGTATATAAGTATTTATATCCGTGGTCTGATACCCATAACACAAGCAGGTTATTCCTAGCTTACTTTGGGATCAGATAGCGTTGTGTGAAATGTCCGTGAATATTTATTTATTATTTATTTATATGTTTACCAATCGAACCAGCCTAATGTAGTCCACTGCTGGACTTAAGCCAGAGACAAATATTTGTGCTACCCATAAATGTTTGTTTCAGGAGTCTGGGTGTTTCTATATACAGGGTAGAATTTAAAGACGGTAGTTGGAGGGAAAGTACCCTTAATATTAATAATGGCTAGTTTTGCTGAAAGAAACATTCATTTATTTTCAAAAGTAAGTAAAACTGCATTTAAAGATTTTTGAAAAATCACCTGCTTGAGCCGGGAATCGAACCTGGGATATGTGAAAAAAATAACAGCCTGTATTTTATGATACCAACCGAAACAGTCTTTAATAAGGAACAATTTCTTTTCAGAAACATAGTTTCTTAAATTAAAGGAAGACCAAGTAAAATATGTTTTTATTGTAAAGCTTACTTATTATCTGAAGAAAAAAAAACAAACGAATTGAGATTCTTCTCCTTTTTTTTAAAGTTGGTTAAAAAAAAGTTTTAGTTTCTGTAAATGGAAATATTCGTTCTGGTCACTTAAGCAACCAACTTCAAAAAAAGGCAGGAAGTTCTTAATTTTTCTTCAGGTAGTGAATAAGCTTTACAATAAAAACATATTTTACTTGGTTTTCCTTTAATTTAAGATACTATGTTTCTGAAAAGAAATTGTTCCTTATTAAATAATAAATAAAATAATAAATAAAATCAATTTATTTCAGGTTAATATACCCATAGAGTTTCTTACAATTTTAACATATCAAGTAAAATACATAATCAATAAAAGTCTATATAATAATAATAATACTAATAGTTGGTAAAATATGATATAAAACGTCTAAAACAATTAATTCATGCACACATAAATACAAGTATTACAATTCATTCAGATTTAAAATATTATATACATTTACTTAACATAAAATATTTAAAATAAAATGTGTTTAAAAATAAAATTGATACAATGTCAGATAAAATCAATTTAAATAATAATAAAATACCTATTAATAGAATAAAAATAATTGAATAATAAAATTTCAGAAATAATTAAACGTCAGTATGTATGTAATGTCAATAAAATCAAACGTAAATTGTCAGTATTTCCGCTCCGGAAGCGGTACAGAAATATGTCTGTCACCGCAATGCCGGAGGTAAGGGCAGTCCAGCCTAGTCGATATCATCTGTAGGATGCTGTTGGAGCTGGCTCGCACCCTGGCCACCCAAGACGCTGCCCGCATGCGCATAGTTGCATGAAAGCAAAATGTACGCGCGTCCGCGAACATCCCCGAGGCACTACAAAATCGAGGCAGCCCCAACAACATCCTTAAGGCATTATTGTACAGGACACGCAGGTCACTGTATTTGCTTTTGTTATAATTAGCCCACAGGCTGCACGTGTAAAGAGTTGTACAATAAGCTCTGAAGAGTGTTATTTTCATTTCAGTAGAACACCGTGCAAACCTGCGAGCTATCATGTTGGCCCTTATCGACAAAGCTCTCCGCTCCCGCTCAATATCTTCATTATCTTTGAGATCGGCAGTGACCACATGACCCAGATATTTAAATTTATGTACTTGTTGCAAAGGGACTGAGTTCAAACATAATTTAGGTACATGCTGAGTGTAATCCCCACCGGCCTCAAAGATCATCCATTGGCTCTTTTTCACATTGTATTGCAATCCGTGTTCACAGGCGTACCTCTCGCAAGTGCTTATCAACTTTCTCAGACCACATACCGACGCACTAAGAAGCACCATGTCGTCCGCGTAGCTCAAATTGTTAACACACACGTCATCAACGTGACAACCGACATGCTGCTTACTTAGTGCCTCAATCAGTTCATTCACATATAGATTAAACAAGGTCGGAGAGGTCAGTCCCCCCTGCCTTACCCCGCACTCAAGCTGATAAGAGTCCGACATAGCCCCCGCCCACCTGACACTGTTACGTTGATGTGTGTACCAGTACTGGAACATGCAAACTAGTTCCTGTGGTAAATTTGTGCCCAGAAGCTTATCCCATAAAAGATCGTATGAAACTAGGTCAAAAGCCCTGGACATGTCGAGGAAGCAAGCGTAAACGGAAGTCTTACGATTCGTATAATATTTGATGGTATGCTTAAGGCTCAGTATAGCTGGTATGCTTAAAGGCTGTTTCGGTTGGGATCATAAAATACAGAAAGTTTTTTTTTCACATATCCCAGGTTCGATTCCCGGCTCAAGCAGGTGATTTTTCAAAAATCTTTAAATGCAGTTTTACTTACTTTTGAAAATGAAGGAATGATTCCTTTCAGCAAAACTTGCCATTATTAATATTAAGGGTACTTTCCCTCCAACTACCGTCTTTAAATTCCGCCCTGTATAATATGTATGCATTTTAAAGTAAGTATATAAGTATTAATATCTGTGGTCTGATACCCATAACACAAGCAGGTTATTCCTAGCTTACATAACGCACACCTGGGGTGAGGCTATGGAGAGGCACGGCGAATCTCTGGCTATTGGCCTAGATATCGCAAAAGCCATTGATAGGGTATGGCATGCGTCGCTTCTTTCCAAGCTGCCGTCATATGGTTTATAGCATCAGTTGTGCCACTGGTTGGCCAGCTTCCTGAACGGGCGACGGATTCGGGTCCTCTGTGATGGTCAGGCTTCCTGTTTTTTTTCAGGTAAATGCCGGAGTACCACAGGGATCGGTATTGTCCCCAACTCTCTTTCTTCTGCATATCAATGACATGCTGTCTCTTGGGTGCATTCATTGTTATGCGGATGACAGTACTCTTCATGGGAGCTATTCTGGCCGTCCAGCGGCAGGGCGAGGCGACGTGGATGAGAAGAGACGACAACTCGTGGCGGATCTCGATCTGGACCTGGGCCGCATTGCCCAATGGGGTTCAGACAACCTGGTCGAGTTCAATGCCAGAAAAACACAGGCGTGTGCGTTTACAGCTAAGAAGTCCCCATTCCTACCCCTGCCCTCTCTTCAGAGCATTACAATTCCACTAAGGGCAACCTGGAGATCCTCGGTATAGACGTCCGGCGTGAGCTCAATCACAAAAACTACATAGAGAGCTGTATTGGTCTGGCCTCGCGGAAACTGGGAATCCTGAATAAGGTGAGACGGTATTTCACGCCACATCAGAGATGTTAACTGTACAAGACGCAGATTCGTCCCTGCGTCGAGTACTGTTCTCACCTTTGGAATGACTCCGCGAGGTACTTGTTAGACGCGCTTGACGCTATGCAGAGACGTGCTATCCGAATAATTGGTTGTCCTGAGGTGACGGGAGGCCTCGAACCTTTGTCGCAGCGAAGAACCATAGCGTCCTTGGCTGCCTTCTATCGAATGTATCACGGCGAATGTTCTGAAGAGCTCTTCAACCTGATCCCACCATCTCCTTTCCGATCCCGAACAACGCGTGCCGGGCAGAGATGCCACTCATACACAGTGGAGAGAATCTTCGCCAGAACCGAGCGTTTTAAAAGATCGTTCCTCTGTCGAACTATAAAAACATGGAACGACCTGAAAAGCATACTTTGGGATCAGATAGCGTTGTGTGAAAAGTATGTAAACTGTCTCTGTGGCGCGGTCGGTAGTGATACCGCCTGCGGCGCTGGAGGTCCTGGGTTTGATTCATGGGTCGGTCCAAATATGTGTGTGACCCACAAATTTTATTTTTTTTCGAAGTTTGTGTGTTTTCTATGTATAATATGTATGTATTTAGAAATATATAAGTATGTCTATCAGTCATCTAGATCTCATAGCACAAGCTTATAGAAGATGATGTTGTGTGAAAATGTCCAACAATATTTATTTATTAGCCTCATTGACACAGAGCAATATTGTCACCTAAAAGCCAGTGAGTTTGCTAGCAGCTTAAATATCCCATTGTAAATCACTACATGATACATTTGTTGGTGGACCATGTATGTTTTGTTGATATCTGCTCTTTGAGAAGTGATTTTTATTAGGCGCACTACTTGGTAGCCTATAAGAGCTGTTTGGGGGTAGCCAAGGTCTGTTGGGCGTCCTGGGGTATCCTTCTGAGGGCCTGCTCGGGGCTCCCAACCATGTGATTTTTAGTCAGTAGGAGTCCGGCATAGCATCTCTGTAGGATTTTCCTCATGTTAAAAAAAAGACTCTCTACAACTCGGACAATCCTGAAATAGACACATTAGTAAAAATATTTGTTTAGAAACTGATTATTATAACTAATAAAAAAAGGTACTGATTGGTTTTTGTGCAATTCCAGAATAAACTAAAAGAATTCAAAGAAAAGATAAAAGCCAGAAAAGAAAAGAGAAAGTTGAAAAATTCAGAGGCATCACAAATAGAGGTGCCAAATAAAAAGGTCAAACTTAGTAATAGGTTTGTTGTACACAACTCAACTCAACAATCAAAAGATGCTATAAAAGAAGAAATCAAAGCCAGTAAACCAAAACTTGGTGACTTGCCACAATCAGAAAGTATTCTGACTCCAGAAGACATGTTAACATGGGCCGAGTTTAACTTGCAAGAGCCTCTCTTGAAAGCACTAACAGAACTTGGATTTAAACAACCTACAAAGATACAGCAGTTAACACTACCCGCTGCTATTCATGGTGGGTAATTTTATTTATATTTCTTTTTCTCACAGCTTTTGCTCACAGTTTTGCTCAAATCAAGGTTTTTTTTTGGTTGACTCACTGGTTAGATAGTTGTGAACAATTTTTTTTTAGTTCATGAATTACCTAGTTTTGAAACGTTTTTAGTATAACAGATTACATCTTCCTCATTGAGCTATCTATGGTTGCTGATTGTGCATTATGTAGGGTGAAACTCGATCTAAACTCTAGTTCTTCAGCCCATGGGAGCCCACTGCTAAATGTCGGCCTCTCCCAATTGACGCCATAAAACAAGGTCCTGCATCTTCCACATCCATGTTCTCTTCTTATTCTCAAATCATTTTAACCATTTTGTTGCCTTGTTAACAAAATTTCTGAATCTTATCCAGGTCGCAGAGATATTCTAGGAGCAGCCGAAACAGGTAGTGGCAAAACCTTAGCGTTTGGACTACCAATTCTCTCTGGTATATTAAAATTGAAAGAAAAAGCTGAACTTAAAGGTCTTGATGTATATGATATACCCTATAAAAAAGGATCAACTAAAAAGAAAGACATAGAAGTAGTGCAGAAAGATAAAAGTAAGAAAAATAGAGACCCGAAACTTAAAAACAAGAATGATACAAAGGTAGAAGCACCAAAAAAATCTTCTGAAGAAGATTCGAGTGGTGGAGAAGAGAGTAATGAAGAAATAGATGAAGTACTGCCATTGCCAACGAAAGATGTTGGTTGTGATGATGATTATATAGAAGAAATTGAAGTACCGATCAGAAAAAGAAACAGTACATCAGTTGATTTAGAAAATGACAGTGATGACGAAAATTATACACATCTATCTGAAATGCTAGATTCTGATGATTTGGCTGAAACCAGTGATGATGAAGGTGATGATAAATCAGAGAAAGTTGAGGATGGAGGTGATAGTGAGCAGGAAGTTGACAAAGATGATAATTATGAATTAAGTGAAGATGATGATGTAGTTAATGAAGAGGGTGGTGAAAGTCCTGATGAAGGAAATGAAAATGAACAAGGTAATAACATTCTATAGATTCCAGTACAGTAATGATTCATTTATTTATTGCCAACTGATCCTGCTTCCTGTGGGAACATATTCCTGGGATGAAAAGTAGCCTTTTTACGAGCAACAGTAGCAAATTATTTTCTAATTGTATTATTAAGATTTTATTGTTTGTTTGCATCAAATAGGCTCCAAAACTATTGAACCAGATAGAAAAATTCATTCACTTTTGGAAAGCTTCACTATAAGCAAGTAACATTGTTAATATTTTATCGTTATATTCGTACGGGAACGAAAACTTGTGGGTGAAACTGCGTGACGTCTGCTACTCCATATATAAAATGTAATATGTATTTCTAGGCATAGGCTGCGTGAAAGTGGTGGATGACATTAGGATTTCTGGCCACGTGTCCATGAAGACTGGCAAACCGTTGTATGCGCTTATCATCACGCCCACGAGAGAGTTGGCAATACAGATCAGCAGACATCTGATTGCTGCTGCTAAATACACAGGTAAGTGTAATGAATTTGATTACCTGACTTAAATCTATTCCTGGTAAGAATAGGCTACTGTTGAAGACAACCTGACTTGATTATTATCTGGTTAAAATTGATTCGTACCGGACCACTGGAGAATTCTACTGATTTTGTGAGTTATAATTACTACCTGACCACAATTATTGATAAGGTTATCTAAAACAACAACTTAAAGCAGGTGCTTTAAGTTGTTGTTTTTTTTTGTACCACTAAGGTGACAGACAAGCATAAGACCCACCAGAAGGACCGGTGGTCACCGCAGCCTATGAACGTTTGCAACACCAGAGGCGCCACTCACGCGCTGCCGACCCTGTCAAAACCTAAGACCCCTTTTGAAGAACTCCATACTGTAGGCGTTTGGAATACCGAAGCAGCGAGATCATTCCACAACCTAAGCGTGCGCGGAAGAAAACCCCTATTGGATCTAACCGTGCTGGAACGCTCCGGACGTAGAGTGTGAGGATGAACTCCCTGTCTCCCTGCTCTAAGTTGATTTCTACTTGTTCATCATAGTTGATTTCCACTTGTTCAAAGTTGATTCATACTTTACTACACTTAATAGCTTTCTTATAGTTCCCTTAAATCGTCCTTTTAAAGTTGCGTTAGTCAACATTTTTCTGCCTAATTTTTAAACAACTTTCTGTGTAAATAAGCAATGAAAGGAGTGTAAAAACTCAAAATCTAAAGCCATTTCGACAAAGCTCTATCTTAAAGAGTTCAGAAAATTTTATTCGAAGATATGCTAGTGCTTTTTTTCATAACACTCTTTTGAATGAGTTTATCAGCAGCATACTTATTTGACTGATGACTGCCTCTGTGGCACAGTCGGTACTGATACCGCCTGTGGCGTTGGAGGTCGTGGGTTCGATTCCCACCGGAGACAAATATATGTGTGACCCATAAATGTTTGTCTCAAGAGTCTGGGTGTTTCTATGTATAATATGTATGTATTTAAAAAAGTATATAAGTATTAATATCCGCGGTCTGATACCCATAACACAAGCAGGTTATTCCTAGCTTACTTTGGGATCAGATAGCGTTGTGTGAAATGTCGGTGAATATTTATTTAGCTCGAGCCGCTGACTAGCGCAACCTTAACTGTCTTTTCACTTTCCCTAAATCAGACTGAAATGCCAATAAAATCTCTCACCAACATTATTTTTCCACTCAGGTATAAGAGTGGCAACAATAGTAGGAGGTATGGCAGCGGTGAAACAGGAGAGAGTGCTGAGGTCCATGCCCGAGGTGGTGGTGGCCACTCCGGGGCGGCTGTGGGAGTTGGTCGGGCAGGGGCAGCCGCACTTGCAGCAGTTGGATAGCGTCAAGTAAGGAGATGGATATTATTTTAACCCTGTCTGTCTGTATGTGTCCTAATCATAGCGGCCCGGTTAGGTTAGGTGACATCGTATTGGCTCGACAGATAGACAAATTTTGGTGTGATTTTTTGTTTGAAAGCGAATGTGATCGAGATTGTTTTTAGCTATAAATTTTGAAGAATATCAACACGTTTCTACCTACCCCGTTAGGAGGCAGATGTGAGGTTATGTGGAGGTATTGATGAGATGTTCCTCCAACCAGACAAGGAGATCGCGCCTAGCGGCTCTCAGTTAACGAGTTTTTTTTATCCCTGAACCAAATTTCAATCAGAATTGTTCAGTCATTGAAGTGTGATTGAATAACATATTATCCATACACGTGCACTAATCTCTACTATTATAAAATTGTAAAACAAAAACTAAAAATTGAAAAATAAAATTAACTTAGCACAAAGTAATAGGTAGTAAATTTAGATTAATCAGATATTATTGAATGTAATACTGAAATCGGCGCCAAGTAAAACTATAGGTTTAGGTAGGTATTATTAATCTCTCATAGAAATATTGGCACCGACTTCAGTATTACAGTCAATAATATCTGATAAATCTAAATTTACTACCTATTACTTTGTGCAAAGTTAATTTTATTTTTCAATTTTTAGTTTTTGTTTGAAGTCGGTTCTTTGTTGTTCTTTGTTAGAATTTTTTTTTTTCATTATTTTCAGTGACGGGTAGACTGAAATTATATCTATCTAGTGTTCTCCCCAATACAAATTAATCAAGCTCTTACACAAGGTAACTGCTGTAAATCGTTAAGGAATTCCCTCGATTCGAGGGATTTCTTCGATTTCTCCAGGATCCCAGCATCAGATTCTGACTTCCTGTATATGGGACCACATGGAAAGCACCAGCTTTCAAATAAAAAAAGAATCATCGAAATCGGTTAACTCTTTCAAGCGATTTGCCGGTAACAAACATAAAAAAAATACAGACTAATTGAGAACCTCCTCCTTTTTTGGAAGTCGGTTAAAAAATAGTTGTGACGGTACATTCAAGATAAATTTAAAAAAATTACCTTAATCGACTAATTTAGGGCTTCTGAGTCCAAATCTATAATTTTTTTCTTTGTGTCTGTTTGTTTATTTGTTCGGGGTTGGAGCAAAATTCAGTAGCTTGATCATAACTGTACTATTAGGCTTTCGTAGCTATTTTTCCAACTTAAATAACGCTGTGTGTATCATTAAAATCGGTTCAGCTAAAATGATAATACAGCTTGACCTATGATTTAATAGAAGACCTATACATTGGACAGGTCAAAGTCGATTGGTTATTAGTTTAAATCACCTCGCGAACGAAGTCGCGGTGTTGGGGCTACGGTCGAGAGTGCGTTGAGTGTTATAAGAGAAATATCAATGTTGTATGTTAAAATGTTTTAATGATAGATGGACTTATGCTACTTTAATGTTAATGTTTAAATGTTAACTTAAATGTTGAAATAACTGTAAACTATGTAAATGTTAAATGTTGGAGTGTATCCCGATCGCGTCAGTACCGAAATGTTAGGCACTACCGAATTGGACTGTTGCTTAAAATACACTAAATTTCTAATTGTCTGTAATTGTCTATTGAGCATTTATTATTTAGTACCTAATGATTCGCGTGACCAAGTTTACCTCACATGTTCGATGTCAGCATTACACCGAACACGCGGGCAGAAGCTAGTTTACTTATAAAATTACTAGCTGATGCGCGTGGCTTCGCCCGCGTGAAATTCGGTACCCGTTCCCGCTTCCCGTGGGCACATATTCCCGGGATGAAAAGTAGCCTATGTGTTATTCCAGACTATAAGCTATCTCTGTACCAAATTTCAGCCCAATCCGTTCAGCCGTTAGAGCGTGATTGAGTAACAAACATCTAAACATCTTCACAAACTTTCACATTTATAATATTAACTAGCTGACCCGCGCAACTTCGTTTGCGTCACATGAGAGTGTGAAAGAGCCTTTCTCTTTCTCACTGTCATGGTATCAATATTTCGAGTATTATAATGTTTCCCGTCGCTTTTACTTCCACTCATCCGGTTTTCGGTATGAAACTTATCGTGTGCGAGTCCGACTCGCACTTGGCCGGTTTTTATCATTCAGTTGACTGGCTGCCACTGCAGACCAAGTTTACTCCCGTCGCGTCGCTCATACTTTACAACTTAATAAGAGGGTTATTGTAAGTGAACCTAAAGATAGGCAAATGCTGTACAGAACTTTTTTTTATAACTTTATGAGAGGAATAATTTTGTAATACACATTTTTTACGTAACTTTAACTATTTATGCAGCGTCCGCAATGAAAGCTCTCAAAAGAAAGAAATAATCCCCGTTCTCGAAACATTATTCATGGCTGCTCCGCTCCTATTCGTCTTAGCGTGATGTTATATAGCCATTAGCCAGCCTCAATAAATGGACTATTAAACTGTAACATAATTTTTGAAATGCAACCAGTAGTTTCTGAATTCCGAGCACTAACAAACTCTTCAGTATCATTATATCGTGAGCGAACCTTAAGATATAGACAAATTAGGCTATTGTGAGCCGTCTCATCTCATAATGTCCTTTTCTCGAAATGTCCTTTCTCATAATGTCCTTTTCTTGAAATGTCCATTCTCATAATGTCCTTTCGCAGATTGTCCTTTTCTCGAAATGTCCTTTTCTCGAAATGTTCTTTTCTCAAAATGTCCTTTTCTAGAAATGTGCTTTTCTCAAAATGTCCTTTTCTCGAAATGTTCTTTTCTCAAAATGTCCTTCTCTCGAAATGTCCTTTTCTCAAAAAGGCCCTTTCTCGAAATATATACACTACAGGATTAACCCCGCTCAATCCGACTTGGATAGGTTAGAAGGCTAAGGCGGGAGCTCCGCTGCGCTCCGCTGCGCTCCGCTGCGCTCCGCTGCGCTCCGCTCCCGCCTTACCCTTCGTGGTTATTTTTTTTAACCACCTAAGTTTTTATTTAGGTGGTTATAATAAAATAACATCAAATTTACCAAGTAACTGGTGGTAACTTGGTGGTTATAAAAAAAAATAACCACGAAGGCTAATGCGGAAGCTCCGCTCCCGCCTTAGCCTTCTAACCTAACCTATCCAAGTCGGATTGAGCGGGGTTAATCCTGAAGTGTACATATTTTGAGAAAGGGACATTTTGAGAAAAGGACATTTCGAGAAAAGGACATTTTGAGAAAAGAACATTTTGAGAAAAGAACATTTCGGACAACTAAGGTTGTCTGGAAGAAATTGCTTTTTAGCGATAAGACCGCCCTTTGTACAATAGTGTATGTTTAATTTTGTAAATAGTTTTAAACGAGGTGTACAAATAAAGTTTTATTCTATTCTATTCTATTTCGAAAAAAGGACATTTTGAGAAAAGAACGTTTCGAGAAAAGGACATTTCGAGAAAAGGACAATCTGCAAAAGGACATTATGAGAATGGACATTATGAGAATGGACATTTCGAGAAAAGGACATTATGAGAAAGGACATTTCGAGAAAAGGACATTATGAGATGAGACCTTGTGAGCGAACCTTATAAGATAGACATATGCTGTCGCGGACTTTTTAAGAGAAACAATTTTGTAATACACAATTTTTACCTAACTGTAACCATTTACGCAGCGTACACCTCGGAAGCTCTCAGACGATAAAAAATATTCCCCGTTTTCAAAACATTCTTGATTGCTGCTTCGCCCCTATTCGTCTTAGCGTGATGTTATATAGCCTATAGCCATCCTCGATAAATGGACTATCAAACTGTAAAAGAATTTTTGAAATCCAACCAGTAGTTCCTGAGATCCTAGCGTTCAAACAAACAAACAAACTCTTCAGCTTTATAATATTAGTATGGATTAGTAGGTAGTAGGATAAATATTCTTCACTGTGAGAACTTCATATCGCGATGCAGGATTTCAATTGTTCTTCGCCGTAGTGGTTACCACAATATTAATAATATAGATAATCTAAATTCTCTTCTCTCCAGATTCCTAGCAATAGACGAAACCGACCGCATGGTAGAACGAGGCCACTTCGAAGAACTCTACCCTCTACTGGAGCGACTGAACGCAGACGAGGCAAAAATGGCCGCCAGACAGAACTTCGTGTTCTCTGCCACGCTGACCTTGGTGCATGACCTGCCTAGCCGTATGAAAGGGAAGAAGGTAGGGGTCTATGTTTATCGTCATTGGATTTCTATAGTATAAAGCGTTCATAACCCCTCTGGTTGAGTGTTCTGAAAACGATTACTGTAGTAAGCAACTTTCGCTGTGGCTGGTCCTCGGATGGGATTTTCGAGCGTTTCCAGGCTTCCTTACAATACTTTAAATTTACCTTGTGAAATGTTTAGGAAAAGTAATTCTTCGCGCGCGCGAGTGTGTGTGTCTGTGTGCGTGTCTCTGTGTGTGTCTAAGTGTGCGTGCGTGCGTGCGCGCCTGCGTCTGCGTGTGTGTCTGTGGTGTGTGTGTGTGTGTGTGTGTGTGTGTGTGTCTAAGTGTGTCTAAGTGTGCGTGCGTGCGTGCGTGCGTGCGTGTGTGTGTGTGTGTGTGTGTGTGTGTGTGTGTGTGTGTGTGTGTGTGTGACAGAGCTTGAAACATTCTACCCCTTGTAATTTTACTAACATTATGGCAACGTAATCGGACGTTTCAAAGTGCTCCTAAATATTTTTTTCGAACACTAATAAAATAGGGATGAAGTGACAAAAAAAGGAAGGGATGCTCAGATGGTTCGGACATGTGGAGAGAATGGATGAAAATATAATGACGAAACAGATTTATGAGGCGAGAGTGAATTTGCAGACTGGTAGGGGTCGACCTCGGCATACTCGTGTCGATCAAATGGATAATCTTTTGAGAAACGGCTAGGTCAAGATTACCCTTAACCGAAGAGCATGTACGAAGACACTTATGAAAGGTGAAGAAGCGAAAGTTGTTTGTCAGAATTCTTGAAAATGGAAATCCATAGTCTCTGCCTACCCTGTTGTGAAACAGGCGTGATGTTATGTATGTATTTATAAAATAGGTATATTTGTCATGTATAATTTGTCTGAAACTGAAGTATCGGTCTACCCTCCTTCTTAATCCCTAATCTTTCTAATATTATTCTTAGTGCAACCAGTAGACCATGAAAAATTAAATACTTATAACATGTTCAAAGATTCCGTTACATTCATACGAGGGTCATTTGAAAAGTTCTTAGCCTACCCTACTTAATGAAACCACATGATTTATATTTTATTTTTATTTTTCAACATGCTCGCCTCCGAGCTCAAAACACTTTTTCCATCGAACCGGTAAGGCTTCGATACCTGTTTTAAAAAAATCTTCGTCTAACTCCTCAAAATACGCGTCTACGGCGGCTATGACCTCTTCATTTGTACAAAAATGTTTACCACCTAAAAATTTTTTCACTTTTGGAAATAGGTAAAAGTCGGACGGTGCTAAATCCGGTGAATATGGGGGATGGGGTAACAATTCAAACCCACACTGATGGATTTCTGCCATGGATTGTACAGAGGTGTGAACGCGCGCATTGTCCTGATGATACAAGACCTTTCTTCTCAATAAACCGGGACGTTTTTCTTTTATTGTTTCTCTTAAACGACGCAGTAAGTTGCAATAATAATCGGAGTTAATTGTTTTACCCTTTTTTAAATAATCCACCAGAATTATACCCTTTGCATCCCAAAAAACCGATGCCATAACTTTTCCTGCCGATAAAACCACCTTGGCCTTCTTTGGGGTGGGTGATCCTACTCTTTTCCATTGTTTTGACTGTTCTTTTGTCTCTGGTGTATTATGGTGAACCCAAGTTTCACCCATGGTTATAAATCTTTCAATAAATTCTAGTGGATCAGCTTCATATAACTCTAAACAGTCGCGGGAAGTTGTGAGTCGGTTGCGTTTTTGTTCGACTGAAAGCAGCCGCGGTACCCACCGCGCAGACACCTTAGAAAATCCAAGTACAGTAGTAATTATATTATGCGTTCGCTCAGAAGAGATGCCTACAGTCTTAGCTATCTCTTCGACATTCAATCTTCGATCAGATAAAATTTAATCACAGATTTTTTCTTTATTTTCATCAGTGGAAGCCGTGGAAGGCCTGCCACTACGGGGTTCATCTTGAATTGTCTCACAACCACGTTTGAACTCTGCCACCCAGTTTTTAACCGTCGCATACGAAGGAGCAGATTCACCCAAAGTAGCAGACATGTCTTCATGTATCACTTTTGGAGTTAAACCTTTCAAATTCAAGTACTTAATCACTGCGCGATGTTCAATTTTGTCCATTTTCAAAAATAGCTCCGACTTCACTTACTGTATCGCGTGTAAATAAATAATGAATCGTTATAGATAAACTAAACTGTGCATACTTGTTACTATATAACGTAGCTACAAAATGAGGGTAGTTATAAAATTTATTAATGACTCCAACTATGTTAGGCTAAGAACTTTTCAAATGACCCTCGTACATACAGGTCACGCTAAATAAGTAATGGTATTCCCCAGGTAACAAAACGCGGCAAGATAATTAACCGGGGGACCGAGAAGATGTCAGCTCATCAGAAGGTTAACAAACTCGTCAAAATCATTGGCATGACGGAACCCAAAGTTTTTGATATAACAACACAGAACCTCGGTACGTACATTTGATATTGTTTCAGTTACTTTTATATTGCTAAGGTGAGACTACATATATTAACATAGGCGCTTATTTGCTTATAAGCAAATAAGATATTATAAGCATTCAATGTATCCATATAAATAAGTATTGCAACCGCTAGAAATCAAACCAACGAAACTTTACATACATACATACATATCATCACGCCTGTCTCCCATCGGGGTAGGCAGAGACTATCGCTTTCCACTTTCGCTTCTTCTACTTTCATAAGTGCTTTCATACATGCTCGTCGGTTAAGGGTACTCTTGACCTGGCCTTTTTCCAACAGGTCTTTGATCTGGTCATCATGTGTACGCCAAGGTCGACCCCTACCAGTTTGCCCATTCATTTTCGCCTTATAAATCTGTTAGTCCATAGATTTAGAATGTACAAGATAAACAGTGTCAAACTGAAGACGAGACCAAAACTGAAAGATCTATGGTGAGTTAAATAGTGTTGTTGAATGATCCCACCTATGTTATCGATAAAAGTATCTTTATAATAATAGGTATGGTGTGCTTAGAACTTTCATTCCCAACTTCTTGTTTCGGGAAATAACTTCAAAATTTTCAAAAGCAGTCAATTACATCCCATCCGGCTCTGAAACATAACTCCGACAGACGTTTCTCTGCTGGATGAGCCGCCGACAGAACTTTTCGATTATGAGTTGTTCACCGACAAAATCTTTCAACTACGAACGCTTCGCCGACAGAACGATTAATTCAACCATAATAAGCGAATGGTTAACACCCCGACTCGGATGGGTTAGGTTAGAAGGCTAAGGCGGGAACGAAGCGGAGCGGAGCTCCTGCCTTAGCCTTCGTAGTTATTTTTTTTTTGTTTTGTCGACGAGTTCTTATTTAGTGAACGATTCTGTCGTCGAATTAATCGTTCTGTCGGCGGAACGTTCGTAGTTGAAAGGTTCTGTCGGTGAACAACTCATAATCAAAACGATCTGTCGGCGGCTCATCCGGCAGAGAAACGTCTGTCGAAGGTGTGTTAAAGAATCGTTACATCCTGCGCCTGTCCATCTCAAAACGGCAATACGTCTCACCTCCTATTACGTGGGACAAATTAAAAAAAAGGTGATATGTGGGCATATAATTATACTCCTTTGGGGATAAAGGCGTGACCATATATATGTATGTATGTTGAATGTAATCGACAATGAAAATAGGGTTTTAAGTAATCCTACTAATATTATAAATGTGGGGAAATTTGTGACGATGTTTGGATGTTTGTTACTCAATCACACTCCAATGGCTGAACGGATTGTCCTGAAAGTGGGTACAGGGATAGATTATAGTCTGGAATAACACATTGGCTACTTTTTATCCCGGTAAAATGTTCGCACGGGAACCGCGAATGGATCGAATTTCGCGCGGGCAAAGCTGCGAGCACCGTCTAGTTCGTAATACACTCATTTGCAAAAAAACGGGCGGTTTTGATTTTCATTCATCTTTAAAAAGATACAATACCAAAAAGTTTTCCATCGTTTGTACACGTTACTGGCCGGTTTTAAAAATGCCGTGGTATTTAAAAAAGTACGTTCTAAATTCAAATTTTCATTTGATGCTCATTTTTACAGAAAACCCCTTTTTATCCTACATTTTTGGCGCAAAGTTCCAGAAGTTAACATCGACTTTCACAACTTTCATTCAATTTTTATCGATTAATTTCATATCCTTGACTGTCAAAGCTTTATTTATTGCTGTTTGGCTGTATCAAAAATGGTAGATAAAGTGGTAAAAGCTACCAAAATTATCGCGCTGCTTGAAGAGGGTTGCAGCCAATGTTTCGTGGCTAGGAGGCTAAATGTTAGTCGCTCGACGGTCCAAAGGACCTGGCAGCGATATCAGGAGACTGGTTCCGTCGAGAGAAGGCCTGGTTCTGGAAGAAAACCATGTACCCAACCACGGGATGATCGTTTTCTTGTGAGTCGCGCATTGAGAAATCGCAAATCTTCGTATGTGGATCTTAAGAACAACCTCCAAGAAGTAAGAAATGTGCATATTAGTCTATGGACGGTCAGGAGGAGGCTGCTCGCTGCCAATATACGCAGTCACCGCCCGGCCCGCGGCCCCAAATTACTCCGTGAGCACAGAGTTCACAGGCTTAGGTTCGCTAGAAATTGTGAATCATGGACTCAAGAAGATTGGAATAGGGTTTTGTTCTCTGATGAAGCCAGGATATCTCTGTTCGGTGAAGATTGACGTCGGCGAGTGCTAAGAAGACAAGGAGAGCGCTTTGCAGATGCATGTTTCGAAGAAATCACACCTTATGGTGGGGGCTCTGTTATGTTTTGGGCAGGAATAAATTCAATGGAACGTACAGAGTTAGTGTTCATTGAAAACGGCTCACTGACTGGGCATCGATACATAACGGAAGTTCTAATTCCTCATGCACAACCCGCATTGGCCGCTCTAGGTCAAGACTCGATTTTTATGGACGACAATGCTCGCGCCCACCGATCCCGCGATGTTAATGCGTATGTGCAAGAGGTCGGCATTCGTCGTTTGGATTGGCCAGCTCGAAGTCCCGACCTCAATCCCATAGAACATATCTGGGACGTTCTAAAACGGCGTGTGAGATCAGTACACCCGGCTCCGCAGACCATCAGAGAGCTGAAGAATGTGATTACTGCGGAGTGGGAACGTATTCCGCAAGCAAGTATCCGGGATATACTCGCTAGCATGCCCAGACGAATTCAAGCTGTGATTTTAGCTAGAGGGGGTCACACTCGATACTAAACATTTATCTGCTTTTACTTTATTAAAGAAAAACAAACAAAAAAACTTTTTTATTTTTACTTCATGAGCATATGCACTACTAGCGAACATACACTACTAGCGAGGTTTAGCATTATTTCCCATAAATTGTAACAAAATTTTATGAAATACTGATGAAAACGATTATTTTCTTATTAATTTACCAAATTGTGAGGATAACACTACCTATAATTATCAAACAAAGCAATATTAACATTTGAAATGGTTCATTGCTTAGGTGCCCGTTTTTTTTGCAAATGAGTGTATTTGAAACCCTATGATCTTACGAATGATTTAGAAAAAATAATTTTAACGATGGTGTCTGTGATGTGATGATGGTGATTATTACGTAACCCACGGAACAGCTCAAGGTTCCGTCTGTGGACCTCTGCACTTTTTAGCCTACGTAAATGACATGAACTCGATCTTTGATCATTGCAAATCCTACCAATTTGCTGATGACACTTGCCTTCTTATTGCAGGCAAAAATCTAGAAAAAAATATGTCGCTCATGCAGTACGACTTTGATAGGCTTAATATGTGGTGTCATGATGTGGGACTCGTACTTAATGCTCAAAAGACAAAACTAATGCATATTAAATCACCACATTTAAAATACCAGCGCTGTGAATATCAACTGGTTGCTCATTCCCACAGTTGTCTACACAATTACAGCACTAAACACCCATCAACCTGCGATAGCACATCTTGTTCCACTATTGAACAAGTTGACACACATACGTACCTGGGTCTGGTAATCGACAATAAATTTAACTGGGGTCCTCATGTCGGTCGCGTTTGTGACAAACTACGTGCGTTATTAGCTAAAATGCACATCATAAAAAATCGTATGCCTTTTAAAACTCGACTTCTGTTGTACAATGCATTTTTGACGCGGTCATTGGCTATGGCTTATCAAGCTATGGTAGAACATATAAGACTTACCTAGATTCGATTTATAATCTGCAACTTAGGATATTAAAATTAATCGTGCCACGTAATATCAAGAATCAATACAATGAGGACTCTAAAAAAATTTTTAAACATTGTCAAACACTTCCGGTACACGAAAAGACAAAATTTCATATCCTGAAAGAACAATTCTTTAATGAAAATTTTCAAGGCAAAAAGGAGCATCCTGTATTTACACGACGAGTAGCACAAAAGAAACTAGCGACGGTAGGTGCAAGAAATTGCTACGGTGAACGGACGAATACATTCCTTGTTCCGCGCCTTATCAATTCTTTGCCTACCGCCATGCGAGTTTTAATAAATGAGCGGAATCATCAATCAATACATATAATAAAATCGTAACAGGTCGCTGTCTGTACATGGAAGATAAATAAGAAAAAATATTATAGTGGGGCTTAATGAACGCAATAGAACCCAAAACAATGATTTTTAGAATTTTTGTCTGTTTGTCTGTATGTCTGTATGTCTGTATATCTGTTTGTCTGTACGGTTGTGCACGCTAATCTCAGTAACCGCTCAACCGATTGCAATGCGGTTTTTTTTATTGTGTTGAGGTTTGCTCCAGTTAACATTTAGCTTATGTAAATCGGTTTAGAAATAAAAGAGTTATAACACTTTTAAGAATCAGATATTTTGAAAATTTTAATTGTAGGGATTTCTTTGAATGTGAGTGAACCTAAACTGGCGTGTTGGCTTAATCATAAAGACTAATAAGAACTAAGACTATTTTTAAACTAGACTTAATCATTAAGCTCTTTTATGATTAAGCAAACAGGGCAGTTTCAGACGCTGCTTGATGACTCGGATGAAGAAATACCTTTCCTTTCATACACCTTATGTGACGTAAACGAAGTTGCGGGCTCAGCTAGTATAAAATATAAGCTGAAGTTCTATTTTTTGGAGGAATTGTAGGTAGAATGCCTGCCTTATATTCAGCTAAAGAGAATGACTTTGAAAGCTTCAAAATGAGTACCTTTTAAAGATAGTCTGTTTTTTTGCTCTCTGTCTGTTTTGTTTAATATTTAAGTGGGTACCCATTTATAATGTATAATATATAAAAGTTATATTTTTCTTCATTTTCTTTGTGTTATGATAAACTTATGCATGTAACGGGTGTTTTTTTTAGAGGTATAGAACTTTAAGTTGGCACCACTTTTTTAACTGGCGGTAATTTTGTCAACTGTCAAGTGATTTATGTTTAGTTTGGTTTGGCATTTCAACATGAATAGACTGACGCCGGAACAACGCTTCCAAATTGTGCAAATTTATTTTGAAAATCATGGTTCTCTCCGAAAAACGTATCGCGATTTTCATAAGCAAATTTTGTTCAGCGATGAAGCCCACTTTTGGTTGAATGGATACGTCAATAAACAAAATTGCCATATTTGGGTTGATGATAATCCTCAAGCGTATGTTAAGACACCGTTACATCCAGAAAAACTGAGTGTGTGGTGTGCTTTATGGGCTGGTGGAATAATTGTTCCGTACTTCTTTAGAAACGATGCTGACCAGAACGTTACAGTCAAAGGTGACCACTATAGAGCGATGATTACTGACTTTTTCGTTCATCAATTGAACAACCATGATGTGCAGGAGTTGTGGTTTTAACAAGACGGTGCAACATGTCACAAAGCTCGTGTCACAATTGATTTATTGAAGGAAACGTTTGGTAACCGCATAGTTTCACGTTTTGGTACCGTGGATTGGCCTACAGGATCGTGCGATTTAACGGCACTTGACTATTTTCCGTGGGGATATGTGAAGTCGCAAGTCTACGCCGATAAGCCCGAAACGATTGACTACTTGGAGGACAACATTCGGCGCGTCATTGCTGATATACGGCCACAAATGTTGGAAAAGTCATCGAAAATTGGACCTCTGGATTAGACTACGTCTGAGACAGCCTTGGCGGTCATATGCCAGAAATTATATTTAAATTATAATGCCAGAAAATTGTCTTTCGAATAAAGTCAATTTCATATCAATAAAAAAAATACCCTTTCTTTTATTCCATTTCAAAGTTCTATACCTCTAAAAAAAACACCCTTTATGTACTGAAGTGAGATCGTTCTGTATCACACACAAGCTCCAGTAGCTTTAGTGGTACATTTAGGCTAAGTTATTGTTTGTATGTGATCTAATAAATAAATAAAAAAAAAAAAAAGTTCAGTGAGTGAATTTGATATTACAAAATGCTTTATCATGAACAAATGCATTTTCAACAGGTAATTTATGGCATCGTTCATTGCATTTTTGCTGTACCTACCTACATATTTTGCCAATTGAATTTGATATTTTACTGAAAATCCAACTGTTATCATGCTAAACGACGAAACTCATTTATTATTAAATCCTAGGGACATTATGGCCTTAGGCCTTCGTATATTTTTATATTAGCCTCGCCACTGATAGAAAACCGTGGTGCATCAAGTTATTGAGGTCCACTCTAACAGCCCGTAAGACTTCTGGCAGTGGTTCTCAAGTTGGCGGCTCTGTGATGTGCCGCTTGAAGAACTCGGGATTGTAAGATGAGGGAAACACGTGTGCGGGCAGGTCGTTCCAGGTTTTCATAGTTCGATAAAGGAACAATCTTTTGAAACGCAGTTCTGGCAAGATTCTCTCTTCTGTGAATGAGTGGCATCTTTGCCCGGCACGTGTTGTTCGGGACCGCAAAGGAGAGGGATCAGGTTAAAGAGCACTTCAGAACGCTCGCCGAAGTTCCTTCGGGAACGGGAACAAATTTTACGCGGGCGAAGCTGCGGGCATCAGCTAGTTTATAATAAACTAGCTGTTCCCCGCGGCTTCGACCGCGTAGAAGTCGTTATCGCGTAAGAGTCGTTATATCGTAAAATCATAACTCTCCTTTTGCACAGTCGGTTAAAAAGTATCCTATGTCCTTCCCAGGGCCTCGAACTATCCCTATACCAAATTTCATCTCAATCGGTCCAACCGTTTAGGCGTGAAAGCGTAACAGACAGACAGACAGACAGAGTTACTTTCGCATTTATAATATTAGTAGGGATTAAATCCAAGTAAATGATGATGTGTTTATATTTGAGATAAGTTTGTTTGTAGCAATGCCACTGTTATGAACTATCGACATCCTTATCGATACCTACCCATGACTATTTTAATGTAAACAACCCTTTTTATTTCTGCCTTATATATCCTACAAAAATGCATTTACTCATTAAATATTGTTATTACTATGAAGGAAAATGCATAATCTACGTTATAAGTTGGATTTTCAGTAAAATATCTAATTCAATTGGCAAAATATGTAAGGCAAAAACGCAATGAACGAAGTCATGCCTGTCAACCTGTTAAACGAGTATTTCTTCTTATAATTGCGTTTTTTAATATCCTATTAACACACTGAACACGACACCATCGTTGAAAATATGATATTTTCTATTTTATTCGTAAGATCACTACAGAATGTTGACAATTATGAATAACATAGAGGTCATAGAGCCGCCATAGGATTCCACAGGATTTCAACGATTCAAAATACTGACATACGAGTACACAAGTTGCCATCTCTTTTTCTCTCGTGCTATGTGTACTGGTTAATGAGGTCTTGCTCGCACGCTTTGTATATCTATTGAGAGTAGCGAAAAATTCTAAATCTATGGTTTAGTCAGTCTACTTTCATCCATCCTCTCGACATGTCCGAACCATCTAAGCATCCCTTTTTCAATCATCGTCAGTACATCTTCAGTTATTCCACATTGTTTTCTAATCACACTATTCCTTTCTTTGTCCATCAATTTCACTCCAGCTATACTTCGCAGACTTCTCATTTCCACTGCATTAATTTTACTTTCATGCTTCTTCTGCCACACCCGACTTTCACTACCATACATTAGTGTAGGGATAAGCACACCTCTATGCACAGCCACCCTTGCCTTCTTAGACACGTTTTGGCTGCTCATGAAGGTGTACATCGCCCCATTCACTTGATTAGCTGCCAAAACTCTTCTCTCAATATCATAATCGTGTCGTTCGACATTAAGGATGCCATCTCACTCGACTTCATTTTATGATTAGTCGTTTACGGTTTCTGCGGTTTGACTTTGGAATCGACTTCCGGTTGAGATAAGACGAGCGCAGACCCTAGCTAGATTTAAGAAAATGATACGGGATCACTTTTTATCAGTATAGAGTAAATCTATTTCGGTATCTATGCATGTATATAGGATAGGTATATGTATGTGTATGTATTGAGTATGTATATAAATATATATTATGCTGTATGTATGTATCTATGCTTGTATGTATCTGTCTATATACCTATGTATCTTTAAGGTTGAAAATGTTTATTTATTTCGATGTACGCCTAACAACTACCACTCATTACCTTCAAACTAATTTCTCCATCCAAAGGTTGCCTGGTAGAAATCACTTTTAGTGATAAGGCCGCCCGTTGTATTACCTCTTTTTTTAGATTTTATGTACATTATTGTTATTTATCTGACTTACAATAAAGAGTAAAATAAATAAATAAATAATAAATAATCTCACTTTCCATCTCTTGCAAATTTTGAACCCAAGTAAACAAATTCTATCACCTGTTCCACTCTTTGCCCTTCAATAATAATGGGGCAATTCGTCATACATTCTTCTCTTTCAAACACCATTACTTTGGTCTTGTTTACATTAACTTTCATCCCTTTACCTTTTAGAGCCTCATGCCTAATATTAACCATCAACTGCAACTCCTCCGCTGATGAAGCTAAAATCACCTGATCGTCAGCATATAAGAGGCATTTGATGGTCATCTCATTCAGTTTTAAGCCATACGCACTCTCTTGCAATTCTATAAAACAACTGTCCATGTACAGGTTAAACAGCCACGGTGACGCTACACAACCCTGTCTCACACCCCTTTCTATATGAAAGAAGTCCGTGCAAGCACCGTTGATCCTGACACAAGTACTAGAGCCCTCATAAAGAGATTTCAGTGCTAGTATCAAGCTGCTGCTCACCCCGTACATGGACAATGTTGACCATAGTTCATTCCTCAGCACCAGTGACGGATTAACCCTTAATCTAATTAAGCAATTGGCTAGGGCATCACGTCTGAGGGGGCACCAGAAGAAGCACAAAAAAAAATCCGTCCTTAGGGCATCACGCCTCACTTTCACGTCACCAAAAACAACACCAAAAAGTTTCTAGGACTAATTTGAAAATTCGCGCGTTTTTAGTTGACATAGAGTCCGACCTAGAGTCATAACCCCACTCCCGCTTTTCGACAATTCTCGAATGGGTGAGTCGTGTGGACGATCAATGCGTACATAATCGCCACTACGATTCGTATTCGGGAAAATCGTGTTGACGCACGGCGATCCTAGTGGCAACTCCGCACGGTATACGGGAAAAACGTGTCTCGTACACACGATTTTGCCCGTATGGACCTTAGATCATCTAACCACAGGATGCGCCTTACTTAAGCATTCCTTTCTGCCAAGCCAATAGACCATTTGGTCTATTGGCTTTATAAAAAGCACTGTACATCAGTACAACATTTTATATGATCAAACTAGTACATTTCATTGTAGTTGACTGTACAATAAAAATTAACACACAACAGCCATTACGCGTTTGTCGATTAATACATTTTCTAAAATTTTCTGTGTTTGCAACATCAGAGTCGCTACACACGCGCTGTCGACCCAGGCGCAGGTTTTGACGACCGGAACTTGTGTTTCCCCCTTCACCCGCTATGACTAGCAGAATATTTTTGTATGAGGTGGTTCACAAAAGGCTAGTCCCGTGATATATGGTCTAAGGTATGGACACATGTGAACAGTTTCATATATTGTCTACTGCCACTACGATTTCATCGTGCACGAGAAAATCGTGTACGAGAAAAACGTGCGCCGTGTTAACGCAGCCATAGGCAGCTCCCTGCCCCCCACTGAGCAAGCTTCCCCACCCCCGCCACAGCTGTCATTATAGTTGGAGGGTATTTTCAGTTTCATTAAATAGTTAACTGTTTCATTAAAAAATTGTTCTAATCACATCTTGGACTTAACCTTATTACTAATTAAATTATTCAGTCTCAGATATAACATTAAAAATCACAATATTCGTAACAATATTAACGTATGCTAGTACGTCGATTATTTAAGTAATCAATTTAAGAAAACAACGAAATAGTTATTAAAAAAATACAGTAAAACTGCGAAATAGAACTGAAAAAAAATCTAAAAATATTATATTATTATCACATTATTAAATAGGAACTCTTAAATGCAAACGTTCACGTCTTATCAAAGAAAGTGGATATCCTCTTGAATCATAAAATAGTAACCATGTTAGAAGATAGTCTGTAACTATAATCTATTTAATGTGGAAGCGATTTGTAGAAGTCTTAGTCTTATCACTGGCGCATCACCAACTGTTAACGAAATCAAGTCGTCATATTTATTCTTTAAAATTTTTCGGGGTGTTTCGTTTAGACGACTGACTTCATCATTTAAGAAAGAAAACCGCTGCCGTTTTAAACTTAAAGATCGATATGACGTTTGGCTACGATCAGTTTTAAAGTACAGTATCGTTGGGTTGGTTTAACGTACAGAAAATGCGGTCATTTCCGTCCAATTGATTAGTAGCCCGTCATTATCACTTCGAACTGACAGAAGACTTATATCAGTGGATAACTTTTTGAAGTTGAGGAAATCTGTAAGACTCAGGACCACGACATCATAGGGATGACTCCTTCTTGATAATTTGAATATAGGAACTAGCTGTGAAGGCAAAAATACATCTCCAGCCTTCTTTAAGGTATAGCTAATTGCACTATGGGCAGAGTCTCCCTCGTTTTGGCCATGATTCGGCACGGAAAATTGCAATGTGATCTCTTCAAGATGTGTTGCATTGTTGATAGTGTACATTAAAGCAGAAGCTACAATAGTATTCCGATTTTGTCCGCTGCATCCATCAGCAAACAAATAGACGCACTCTAGACCACGAGCATCACTATTTTTCAGATGAATATGTAAAGCCGTCGATATTTCAGAGGAACCTCTTTTGCTCTGTGCTTCGTGCCACGTGAAACAAGTACAATCTCGTGAGGTCATGTCATAGATGGTAAAATTATAGACAGACAGACGTCTTTTATAGAAAAGCGAACTTTCGTTTGTTATTGGCAAGGATATAACTTGCTGCAGGTCGAAAGTTGTGCATTGTATAGAGTCAGGAAACTGCTTAGCTGATTCTTTGCATTCGGATCTCTTTTGACGAAACAACATTTTCTGTTCAATGTGTTTGTCATATTTGTCCTGCAATTTTAATTTATCTTCGGAATTACCTGTACGATACGCCATACATAAACTGCATTGATCTTTTTTCGGATTCTTGTTTGACGTAACTGAAACTATGTACTACCGCATAATATCCGAAGTATCACACTAAACGACGTGTGTCATTTACGTCCCCAATAGATCTTTTAAAGACTGCAAAAAAATCTTACTAAACGTTGTAAGTGACATAAGTCTTTTAGTAAAGTCTAAGTTTCAATAAAATGTAGATACATCTGCCTCAATCTTTAGGATATCTAAGGACTGGTAAGACATACAGATACGTCAATTAGACAGATTGATTCGTCTTCGAAAATGGATTAAAATGGTGTAGATAATTCAGTTTGGAAAAATATGTCAGTTACGTCAGTTAGAAAGGCAAGCGACGACATGGGACATAAAACTATACGGTGAAATGTCGGCGTATGCTATGCCTCTGCCTAGCCCTTCGGGCATAAAGGCGTGACTATATGTATGTACTAGCTGATGCCCACAGTTTCGCCAGCATAAAATTTGTTCCCGTTCCCGCTTCCCGTAGGAACTAATTCCCTAGAACTAAACCCGTCACTTCTTATGTCAACTGTCATAGTGATTTAAGGGCGGCGTTCACTAGTCAACAACTTCAGTTATATTATTCGCCATGTGATAGTCCATATTTCAAGTAATCACTAAGTAACCACCTGACTCACGCCATTATCCCCAACAGGTACAGCAGAGACGTTAAAGGAGTCTCGTATAACGAGCTCCACAGAAGACAAAGATGCCAATCTCTACTACATAATTAAAAAACATCCCCGCAGAACTATCGTGTTCTGTAATTCTATTGGGAGTGTTAGAAGGTAAGTTTTGTGACCATATTTTCTATTTTAGTTTAACAGTGGGCGCACACTCGGCGTCTTGTCGCGGCGACAAGCTGCGGGCGCCAAATTACATACATTTGGTTCTAAGCTCCGCACACTAGGCGACATGTCGCCGCGACTCCGCGACAAGCAAGGGGAGTCGCCGCGTCTGTCGCGCTATTGTCGCGGCGACACGGCGACAGTCGCCGACCGACAACTTTTTGTACGATGCAGGTCGCCCGATGCAGGCGCACACTGCGCGACATGTCGTCGCGACATGTTGCCGCGACTGTCGCCTAGTGTGCGCCCACTGTAACTTATTGAAGTTTTTATTGTTCCAAACTCTGAGAGAAAATACGAGATCATATTACTGAGACTTCGCTGTACGTCTGTCACCGTCACCAGGCTCAGTAACCGTTATAGATAGACAGCTGAAATTTAAGAGTCCGTCTGACGCCAAATTGACTATTACCTTGATCTAGATCTCAGGACTCGTGAGATCTAATGAATTGAAATTTTAACACAGACAACTTCAGTTCATGAACTAAAAACGCTCTAGGCTAGAAACACGATTGCTGATAAAATCCTCGATAGATTTTTGTGTTGAAAATACCTCGATTTCTTGTTATTTTAACCTAGATATCATATCATATCATCATAATAATATTAACACTTTCAATACTTTTTAAAAGTGGCCTATGTTTTGGTTATCTTTGTGCTAAATTTCATCTGAATCCATTCAAAGGTATGGGAGTGTTACTTTCGAGACAGACAGTTACTTTCTCGTTTATCTGTCCAATATAATAGTTCCTCATGTAATACAAGGCTCTTACTTTCCTTTCTTTCTCAGGCTAGCGCAACTCCTAACGTTACTCAAGTGTCGCCCCCTGCCGTTACACGCCAACATGCCGCAGAGACAACGCCTCAAGAACTTAGAACGGTGAGTTTTTTTTTTTTTTTTTTTTATTTTTTTTTTTTATACTACTTAGGTGGCAGACAAGCTTACGGCCCACCGGAAGGTTGGTAACCGTAGCCTATAGACGTTTGCAACACCAGAGGCGCTACACACGCGCTGCCGACCCGGGTGCAGGCTGTGACGACCCACAGTTGAAATTTTTCAAGCCGCCCATAAGGCCTTCAACTTGGCTTAACGACTGTCATTTTACTGACAACCGGGACCAACGGCTTATCGTGCCTTCCGAAGCACGGAAACGCTCGTAAATAAATGTCACAAAGTGGTCCACGTGGTGGTCACCCATCCATATCCGGCCATAGTAAATGTTGCTTACTGCAGTGATCGTTTACAGAACACTGAGTCCGCGGGGCCACGAGCGCTTCATAGAGTGGCCTTATATAAAGAAATATTGTGGGACATATTCTACACACACTCAATTGACTTACTGTTGATCACTGTTTTAATTATAAAAAAAAATTGCACGCCGTAAAGCTTAATATAAACCTATAAGTAAGAACATACCTATATGCAATTTTTGGTGAATAAATAAAATTTATAGGGTTTCTTACGTCAAGAGGAAGAAACGGAACCCATATAGGATCATGTTGTCCACATAAAATCAGAGCACACTTACTCGCATCGAATAGGTACCTGTGTGACTCAATTCAATATCATAAGTAAGCAACTCTTTACTTTAGGACAACGGGTAGCGGGGGCGGGAAACACAGTGGTGCTTATAGAGAGTTGCCAGTCTTAGCTTATAGGGGTGCTGGGTAGGACAACCTCCACGTGGTGCATCCTGGTAACGTGGCCGACGACATGGGCTTTGTGCGAGGCGCATGTCGTCGCCCGCGGCCAATAGTCCACCAAGGAGGGGGCCTTCATGGCCGGTTTGGAGTTCTCCGCATGCGCTCTGTTATGAGAGCGTACTTAGCGGAGAGCTCTCAGGGCGACGAGTACTTCACCACTGAGCGATTAGTGGCGAAGTACACTGTCTCACTGTACACGATCTCATTGGGACCATCGTTCGGCCGAGCCGTAACCCCGTCTGGCGACAGACGGGCACGGTGGCTCTTTGGAGTTGCGAGGAAAAAAACCTCTATAAAAAATTACCCCGAATCTCATGCTCTTACGCCCGGCGTAAGAGCATGAGATTCGGGGTAATTTTTGATACATCGCTAGGGGGGACTTAGTGCCTAGGGCGTCACTCCCACCTTTCCACCCTTCCCATCCTCACATCCACTCGCACCTCCTCATTCCCAACCTTACGTCGGCGGACGCAAAATAGTCTATGGGAAATTACAATCAGGATATAACTACCCATGAGGGCACCCGGACGACGCACGTAGGAGTATTTTCGTGTAAAATCCGGTCAAAAGTCAAATTTTAAGATCAAAATAAAGGTCTACTAATTTCACATATTTTTGCAGCTTATTAGCCGGTCTATCGACTAGCACACAAATTTATAACGTAACTAGTAGTGCCTTCTCGTACAATTAGTCGGAACCCAGTCGTTATCTAAACCGCATGACTTAATTCTCGACGTTCGTAATTTTTAACCGTATTTGAGTTGTAAACTACACTTTTGTGTGATTTACTATGGAAAAACAACAGTGCTGATATGGAAGTACAAGGTGTGTAGATTATTTCAATATAAAAATTAATAACTTAATGTTTCGTGTTAATATTTAAAAAATATCAGAAAGGTAAACAGAATATGTGAAATAAATTTGTAAAATGTATTTTTTTAAATCGTGTTTTTGTTTATTTGTCGGGCCTTGTCGCACTTTTATTTTACGATTAATATATTGCCTAGGGTTTGTTTTAATAAACACAATTAGATTTTGCTTCAATAATGTTCAACATTTTTGTTTTCAATGATTTGAAGATGGCATTGTGAAATATGGATATTATATTTGACTTGAATGTTGTTTTCATTTTTATTTTCAGATTTTATAGAATCTAATGTTATTTTCATCAGAAGAGCTTTGTTTGACATTATGCGTAACTGCAAAAGTAATAAAATCGAAGAAAATGTGAAAAAAATAGAAATAAAGTTAATTGAAATTAGTGAATGCCCTTCACGTGCTCTCAGGTATTTTAAGATCGAATTTAAACAAAGCCAGTGGCAACAACGAGCGTTTTCTGCGTAATAACAGTAAATGGCAAACATCATTCATCCATTTACTGAATATTAGTAGGTACAGAGCTAACATCAAATCTGTTTAGTCAGCAAAAACACCTGAAAGCTTAATTAAGCGTTGTAAGCGACGAATTGCGGAGGCAAATATCCGCTGAAGAACTTACATAATATATGCAGCTAGCATCAGGCAACGCATTAATGGAAACACTGATACTTCAGTAATCATAAAAGCAATAGTGGCAACGCCAACAAGAGCTAGGCCCAAACCACAATTACGGAAAGATTCGCGAAAGAGGCGCATGATCTGATGGTGGCAATTGAGCGACCATCAACAGTTTTTACCATCTTTACCACTAACATCAACAACAGAATATAAACAGCTACGAAAGCACAGAGGAAGACGATGCGAAAGAAAAAAAAAAAGTAAAAAATATACATGTTTTGTACATTTTACTATTATTAAACATAACAGTATATAATATTACCATGTTTTATTATTAAATAAGCCACTAAATAATTTTGACCGGATTTTACATGAAAATACTCCTGTGTGCGACGTCCGGGGAATCCCTTGCCGTGGCTGGTGGTCATTCGGTGACCATCCATGGCGACCTTCTCCCGGGTTCATCCCGGGTGGTATATGGGAGGGATCACCACAGTCTAGTCCCAAGGGTGTGCCTTAAAACACCCAAGAAAGTGACGCGGAGGACGCATCCACCCGCGCTGGCTCGGAGATAGAGTCGGCGGTTGACATGGGTACCGAGACCGAGGGTGTCCTCGAGGGTATCCATGCCGACGTAGGAAGGAAGAGGCCCAGGTCAAGCGGACCAGGCAAAGGCCTTTTCCACCGGCCTGGGTCTGAATCATCGTCAACCGAGAAGGACCTTCCGCGGAAGGATGTAGCTACCACTGCGGGTAGAGGTCGGAAAACCGACCTCTACAAAACAAAAGGGAAGGTAGCAGAGCCGCCGGCATTTGTGCCCCCGCTGCCCAGCGAGAAGGTCACAGATGTGCCGGCGGCTAAGGAGATCATGGCGGCCGTCACAGGTGCCACCAAGGCGTTGGAGGAGCTCCTCGAGAGGAGTGTCTCCAAGGAGGAGGGGAAGCTCCGGTCTCGGGTTGCGAGCCTGGAGGCGGAGCTTGTCGACTCCTGTAAGCAGTAGCAGCTGATGCGGGAGGAGATTGACAAGCTGACGCAGCTGGTCCAGGGGGCCGGGGAGGCTCGAGGTGTGAAAACCCCCGCTCCCCGTGCCTGGGGGTGGTGGGACTCCTGGTCCCAAGCCGGGGGCCTCCGCCCCCAAGAAGACGCCACCTGGGGGTGGTGGCAACCCCGCTTCCCCTAAAAACAGCCAGCGCTCCTGCCGCACCCCAGACTACCAGCTAGATCCGTTCAGCCGCTAGAGCGTGAAAGAGTAACAAACATCCAAACTTTCAACTTTATAACTGAGCAAGCTTTTTTTTTATATTTATATTCAGCACGCCAAATTGACGTCGCCACCAGCCTGATGGAAAGCCGAGGCGCATCTAGCGATTGAGGGCCACTTCTGACAGTGGTCCTCAAGTTGGCGGCCCTGTGATGTGCCTCTTCACGCTCCTCTTAAAGAACCCGGGATTGTAAGATGAGGGGAAAACGTGTGCGGGCAGGTCGTTCCAAGTTTTTACAGTTCGACAGAGAAGCAATCTTTTGAAACGCTCAATTCTGGCGACGATTCTCTCCACTGTGTACGAGTGGCATCTCTGCCCGGCACGCGTTGTTCGGGATCGGAAAGGAGAGGGAGGGATCAGGTTGAAGAGCTCTTCAGAACATTCGCCGTGATACATTCGGTAGAAAGCAGCCAAGGACGCTATGGTTCTTCGCTGCGCTAACGGTTCGAGGCCTCCCGTCACCTCAGGACAACCAATTATTCGGATAGCACGTCTCTGCATAGCGTCAAGCGCGTCTAGTAAGTACCTCGCAGAGTCATCCCAAAGGTGAGAACAGTACTCGACGCAGGGACGAATCTGCGTCTTGTAGAGTAAACATCTCTGATGTGGCGTGAAGTACCGCCTCACCTTATTTAGGACTCCCAAGTTTACGCGAGGCCAGCCCAAAACAACTCTCTATGTAGTTTTTGTGATTGAGCTCACGCCGGACGTCTATACCGAGGATCTCCAGGTTGTCCTTTCGTGGAACCGTAAGGCTCTGAAAAGTGGGTAGAGGAAGGAATTGGGACTTCTTAGCTGTAAACACACACGCCTGTGTTTTTTTGGCATTGAACTCGACCAGGTTGTCTGAACCCCATTGGGCAATGTGACCCAGGTCCCGGTCGAGATCCGCCCAGAGTTGCCGTCTCTTCTCCTCCACGTCATCACGCCCCTCCGCTGGACGGCCAGAATAGCTCCCATGTAGCGTACTATCATCCGCATAACAATGAATGCACCCAAGGGACAGCATGTCATTGATATGCAGAAGAAAGAGAGTTGGGGACAATACCAATCTGTGATGATTGTGATGGTCAGGCTTCCTGCAAAAAGCAGGAAGCCTGACCATCACAGAGAACCCGTATACGTCGCCCGTGCAGGAAGCTGGCCAACCAGCGGCACAACTGAGGCGATAAACCATATGCCGGCAGCTTGGAAAGAAGCGACGCTTGCCATAACCTATCAAAGGCTTTAGCGATGTCTAGGCCAATAGCCAGAGATTTGCCATAGCCTCACCCCAGGTGTGTGTTATGTACGCCAGGCGGTCACCCGTTGATCTTTTCGGCCTAAAGCCATATTGACGATCGCTAATTAACAAGTGATCCTCCAGGTAGCGCATGAGCTGTTTGTTGATAATTAGCTCGAACACCTTGCAGACGACGGTGGTTACGGCTATATGGGGCTATAAGGTTACGGCTATAAGGCCGGTGGTTACGGCTATAAGGTTCTGAGTTTCTTGGGGTGTTCTTCTCAGTCTGTAGCATTTCCGAACCCCCGGTAGAGTCACAAAAATTTGGACAAACCTAAATGTTTTTTTTTTTAAATTTCAAAGGGAATAAATTTTATTTTATTTTATTTTTTATTTGGGCGATAGTTGGCCGGATCCGACCGATCCCCCTTGGGGATCGGCTGGACGTTCGCCTCCTTCCAAGCCTCCGGCACTTCTCCCGACGAATAGGAATGGCGATACAGGCGTATTAGCGTTGGAGATAATTCAGCTGCACACTTCTTCAGCACCACTGCCGGAATGCCATCAGGACCACTGGCTTTCCGCGTGTCGAGTGACCGTAGCACCGCTCGCACATCGCACTGCCGGATTACAATATCCGGCATCGTGGTTCCACAGTCGGTGATAGTGGGAGGTTGCTTGCCACAGTCATCGACCCGGGAATTAGCCGCAAAGAGATTGGCCAGCATTTCTACTTTTTCTTGGGCCTTGTGAGCCAGAGACCCGTCAGGATAGCGTAGCGGCGGCAGCGAGGGCTTGCAAAAGTTGGCCTGCACGGCTTTGGCCAGTTGCCAATATCCACGACTGCCCGTAGGATGTGATGTGAGCTCTGCCCAAGCCGCGTGACGCGCTGGGCGTCCGCTCTCTTGAAGGCCCTCTTACTGGACCTAGTGGCTCTGTTGTACGCTGCTTTGAGGCGGGCCACATTCGGGTCGCGCACAGCTCGAGCCCTGATCAAGGCGCGGTAAGCCGCCTGTTTTTGTTGAACAGCTACGGCGCCCTCACGCCCGAACCAGGGGTGGGCTTTGCGGATGCTGGCGACATCAGTGGCAGCAACCGCAGAGGCGCTTTCCGATGAAGCCCTTCCTGCAAAGCAGCGCTGACTCCACGGGACGGCTGCAAAGTATTCTCGTAGTCCGTCCCAGTCTGCTGACGAGTAGTGCCATAATCGCCGCGTCACCTCTGCTGCCCTTGCAGGAGACGACACCTGCAGGCGGGCACGCACAACACAGTGGTCGGATTGACCCAGTGGGGCGCTAACCGACACACTGTACTGTCCTGGATAACTCGTCAGCAGTAAGTCCAGCAGGGCGGGTTCATGGTCTGACCTGTCCGGTATGCGCGTAATCCCGCGTACCACTTGGGTCAGACCATGGGAGAGAGCGAACGCGTGGGCGGCCCGTCCCGCCGGATCGGTCACGCGGGACCCCAGCCACTCAGTGTGGTGACCGTTGAAGTCCCCCAGAAAGACCAATTCAGCGTTCGGCAACCGCACCTGCGCGTCATCAGCCCCCTCGCTGAGGTGCTGATACAGCCTCGTTATCACAGCTGTCCCTGTGTGGGATCGATAGACACACACGTAGATCTGACTCATGGAGCCGTGATCTACGTGCAGCCAAAGGACGGAGAAGGAAGGGTTCTCAAGGCAGCGCAGCCGGCGACAGCAAACATCCGCCCTAACGAACGCGCACATCCCGGCTTTATCTCGAAATTGTTCCTTGATGATTATAGCCAGGGTAGCATAAGTACGACTGATCGGCAGGGCGGCGTATTTGCGTCTCCGTTAGGAACAACACAGCTGGCCGTGCTGTCTCCAGATGGTGATGGACGACGTTGAGGTTGGCATGGAGTCCGCGGATGTTAGTGAACTCCACCTCAAACAGTACGTTACTGGGAGTAGTAGCGGCCACTGTGGTACCTTGTTTTCTTTTATGCACTGCCATGATTGTTCAGAAAGGGACACGTGAAGACGGAGCGACATTTGCTGCAGCAGTGAGTGACAAGGCGTAGGGGCTAGCTTCATCTATGACTGTGTGGTGAGACGGAGGCCGACCCGCCGGACGGAAGGGCCCCCGTACCCCCCCGAGTGTGGTCGCCGGGTCCCAGTCTGGTCACCATCCGGCACGACGAACCACATCGGGATTATGCGCGGCCTGGTGGGGCCTCCCAGGGTGGTTAGTCCCAGTTGGGCCCCTATACTATGCCGCGGGCGGCCAGCGGCAAAACCGTTTCTACGGGTCGCCCTGGCCGGAGGGTCGACCCCCGTCAGCCACACTAGAATCCGCTTAGCGCCTACTGGTCCCCCCCTGCTGCATCAGACATAGCCCCGGGCTTCTCAACCCCGGCCACAGTAGAACTATTCCCTCAAAATACCCTATAACTTTTTGGAGGTTATTTTGAGGGGATAGTGCTGCTTAGCCTTAATGGTCACATACACATTGTAGCTCTATACAAGCATAACGTGTTTGTTATTGTAGGTGTGTAGAAAACTATTCATTTGTATGGAGTTTCTGCCCTGTTCTTATACGGCGGGCGGCTCTGTGTACACTTATCCCCTTTTGACGTGACAACGTCTTATAATTCGATGGAGCCGGCTGCACGAACGAAAAAAGATGACGCAATACGTCGTTACCTCCCTCGCGTTACCTCGCTCTGAGGCGTTCCATTTATTTTAGTAATGTTTTCAACAGATGTGGCTATAATCAATTAATGTTTGTTTTTATATTTGTTATTATTTTTAATGGGCGTTACCTCGCTCTGAGGCGTTCAATTTGAGTGTTTCGTGTGAAGAGAAACCATTTATCAATGTCAACTTGTAGGTTCCGCGACGACCCCCACGGTGTCCTAATCGCCACAGATGTAGCGGCACGAGGTCTGGACATTCCTTGCGTAGAGCACGTAGTTCACTACCAAGTGCCGCGCACGGCAGAGCAGTACGTACACCGCAGCGGACGGACTGCGCGGGCGAGCCGGGAGGGACTGTCTGTGCTGATGGTGGAGCCGGGGGAGGCTTATTTGGCCTCCAAACTGTGCTCAACATTGAAGAAAAGTGAGTATCCCTACTAACATTATAAATGCAAAAGTAACTCTGTCTGTCTGTCTGTCTGTTACGCTTTCACGCAAAACGGCTGGAGCGATTGAGATGAAATTTGGTATAGGGATAGTTCGAGGCCGTGGGAAGGACATGGTCTACTTTTTAACCGACTGTGCAAAAGGAGGGTTATGATTTTATGATATAACGACTCTTACGCGGACTGAATTATTTTACAATAGCCGTAATGTTTAAGTTCTTTTATGACTATGAAAAAAACCAGTTCAGAATGACCCTTACATTTAAAAGAATCCTTAAATTACTTATAGGTTTAACGAAACTTGAAATTTCTGAACTACAAAACCCTCAATATTGAAACTTGTGTGGAACATTCTTAAAGTACTTCACACTCGATACTCGAAAATTTTACAAAATTTTCGAGTATCGAGTCTATTTATCGCATTTCCACGGAATAATAAAAACAAAGTAGGTATTTGTGTACAAAATGTATGAGAAACCTTTTTGGCGATTTCTGTCGTTCCTAGTACTCAAAGCTAAAATGATTCTTTAGATTCTTTTGATCTCCATATGAAATAGAATCGATTGGTACAAAATAATATTAAAACTTTTAAAATAAGGCAATCCGTACGAAATGTATGGGAAACGTTTTTGGCGATTTCTGACTTTCCTAGTACTCAAAGCTACAATGATCTAGTAGAGTCTTTTAATTCCTACATGAAATAGAATCGATAGACACAGAATTTTTTTTTTAACCTTTTGCATTTTTTGGCCAACTGTATATGATTTTTGCAAAATCTGTAAACGTAGTTCAAAATATCTCAAAAAGTTGAGGAAGGTCTCCTTGCTGTAACTACGGCGGTTAAGGTACTTGCCCTTACTGCCCCGTTTCAAAAATACACCATGTAGAACGCCCTCCAATTAAAATTTTCATAATATCTTCCATGTACAGACTCTCGACCTTCAACAGTTTTATTATATGTATAGATTTTCGGCTTCAGTATACAACGTGAACTTTTGTATAGTGCAAACCTGAAAGTACTTTGTTCAGAATCAGTAACATTACCCAATGGACCCGATTTCCGAACGAATTGGACACACTAACTTCGTAAAGATCGTGTGTAAAGAAAACAGTCATGTTGTATCAGTATACGAATGCACAATACACCGAAATGGTGCGGGTTTTGGCATTGTGCAATGACAACGTATTTGCTACCACCAGCAAACTACTCACGCGCGGTACGAGAGCACTTGAACAAGGATTATGGTGATCATTGGATAGGTCGAGGTGGGCCGATTACATGGCCAGCGCGATCTCCAGATTTGACACTCCTTGACTTTTACTTATGGGGTCACGTGAAAGACTTAGTTTATCAGTCGTAACCACGCGAGTCCGACTCGCACTTGGCTGGTTTTTTTTATACTGTAGCGAAGCGAAGAATCCAAAATGGCGGCGATGTGGTTAGCAACCCATCACGTCTCGTTTCCCATCGAGGCGAAAAGTGGACTGGGGATAGCCACTTTGCTACGTTGAATGTAAGAGGAGGTATGATAGACAAAATTGAGGAAGTATGTAAGATGTTGAAAGAGAGACGACTCGATATTCTGTGCGTGAATGAGACAAAGAGGAAAGGATGTGACACCACCACACATGGACCCTACACAGCCTACTGGTCGGGTGTGACTGAAACCAGGAAAGCGTGTCAGGGCGTTGGTGAAGTACTGTCTGCGAGAATGAATGAATGTGTAACAGAATATGAATGTGTAAGCACAAGACTCCTTTGGTTGAGACTGAAGGTCGGGACTTACCCGCATAGTGTGTGCTAAAAATATGGAAGGAGTATTTTGAAAGTTTATTTGATAAAGAGGATACACAAGTGCAAACTCGTTTTTGTGAAATGAATGAAAATGGGAATGAAAGCGAGATAAGTGTAGAAGAAATTATGAAAGCATTGAACAGTATGAAACTAGGAAAGGCTGCTGAGATTGATAGCGTTTCCGTTGAGATGCTGAAAGCAGGACGTGGCGTGGTAATTTACCAGCTGTACCGCCTTTTTAACCTTTGCTTGCGGAGCGGCAGTGTACCAAAGGAATGGTCCAAAGCTGTCATTGTACCGCTGTTCAAAGGTAAAGGGTCGCAGCAAGAGTGCAGAAATTACCGCGGCATAAGCCTGCTCAGCATTGTCGGTAAATTGTATGCGAAAGTGTTGATAAAAAGAGTGATGGATGAAAGTGAAGGAAAAATGTGGGATGTTCAAGCAGGATTTATGTAAGGAAGAGGATGCACGGATCAGGTCTTCTTACGATGCATAGCTTAAAAAAGTTTTGGCGAAAAGTCAAAAGGTCTATTGCATATTTGTAGATCTGGAGAAGGCCTATGATAAAGTGGTGAAGCTATGGTCAACATTGTCCATGTACGGAGTGAGCAGCAGCTTGATACGAGCACTGAAATCTCTTTATGATGGATCTAGTGCTTGTGTCAGGATCAACGGTGCTTGCACGGACTTCTTTCATATAGAAAGGGGTGTGAGACAGGGTTGTGTAGCGTCACCGTGGCTGTTTAACCTGTACATGGAGGAGTTGCAGTTGATGGTTAATATTATGCATAAGGCTCTAAAAGGTAAAGGAATGAAAGTTAATGTAAGCAAGACCAAAGTAATGGTATTTGAAAGAGAAGAATGTTTGACGAATTGCCCCATCATTATTGAAGGGCAAAGAGTGGAACTGGTGAAAGAATTTGTATACTTGGGTTCAAAATTTGCAAGAGATGGAAAGTGTGATTATGATATTGAGAGAAGAGTTTTGGTAGGTAATCAAGTAAATGGGGCAATGTACACCTTCATGAGCAGTCAAAACGTGTCTAAGAAGGCAAGGGTGGCTGTGCATAGAGGTGTGCTTATCCCTACACTTATGTATGGTAGTGAAAGTTGGGTGTGGCAGAAGAAGCATGAAAGTAAAGTTAATGCAGTGGAAATGAGAAGTCTGCGAAGTATAGCTGGAGTGAAATTGATGGACAAAGAAAGGAATAGCGTGATTAGAAAACAATGTGGTATAACTGAAGATGTAGTGACGAAGATTGAAAAAGAGATGCTTAGATGGTTCGGACATGTCGAGAGGATGGATGAAAATAGACTGACTAAACAGATTTATAAGGCGAGAATGAATGGGCAAACTGGTAGGGGTCGACCTCGGCGTGTACATGATGACCAGATCAAAGACCTGTTGGGAAAAGGCCAGGTCAAGAGTACCCTTAACCGACGAGCATGTATGAAAGCACTTATGAAAGTAGAAGCGAAAGTGGTATGCCAGGATCGTAGCAAGTGGAAAGCCATAGTCTCTGCCTACCCCGATGGGAGACAGGCGTGATGATATGTATGTATGTATGAAGCTAAGAAGAGAAAGAGAAATTTTGAAGCGAAACTGTCTAGGTGTCTTGAGCTTTGCGCTATACAAAATTTCAGGTTGTAGATTAGAGAACGCCCTAGAATTAAAATTTGCAAAATATCTTCCATGTACAGACTCTCGACCCTCAACAATTTCATTATATGTATAGATTTTCGGCTTCAGTATAAATTAGAGAACGCCTTACAATTAAAATGTGCAAAATATCTTCCATGTACAGATTCTCGTCTCGACCCTCTACAGTTTTATTATATGTATAGATTCGTAAATAACACTAACAAACCCTTTTTATTCCCAGCCAGAGAATTAACAACATTCCCAGTGGAACATCAAGTTTTGTCGCCTATCAAAGACCTGTTGACTATCGCCCGGGAAGTGGTCTTTTTAGAACTCAAGAAACGGAAGGCTTCCCAGGCCATCGGCTGGCGGGAAAGAGCCGCAAGGGAGATGGATATTGTCATTGATAATGACGACATGTATCCTTTTTTATTGAATAAAATACCGGCTCAGTGTGAACTGGACTTGTGGAAGGTTTCGTACCATAAACATACATACATGTGATCACGCCTTTCATTCCCGACGGGGTAGGCAGAAGCACATTTTACCTTTTTTAGATTTTACACATTTACCACGTAATAGGTGGTGAGCCGTATAGCCGTGTTGATATATGCAGGTGCAGGTTGTGACTGCCCGCTGTTGAAAATTTTCAAGCCAAGTTGAAGGCCTTATGGGCATAAGGCCTTCAACTTGGCTTAACGATTGTCATTTTACTGTCAACCGGGTTTCATTTCGAGTTTTTCTTCTATACGCAATGGATCTTTTTGCGAAAGTGTCCCCTTAGTCGACTCTTACGACAGCCTCGGGGTGTATTGGGGTGGCGACGTTTTGTACTCTTACCCGTCGTAACACGGGATCCTGTCACCACACAGGGCAGTAATAGTATAAAAAAATCATTAACAACAATTCCTTAACACCAAACCAGTCCAATAACCACAACATCAATCGAAAAGGCCCTCAAAGTTAAAAGGCGACAACTGGAGAAATTGCTTGAGAGGCCCGTGTTCAACACGGGCCTCTCAAGCAATTTTACCCCAAATGTGTGTAAATTAAGTAGGTATAAATAGATTTTAATACAATTAAAAAACAAGAGCTAAAAATTTTGTTGTGTTTTCACTTCAACTACCCACAAATGTCTCCCAAAAACGTAATTGTATTTTGATACTAGATTTCTGTAGCAGTTACCGATTCCCACGGGAACTAATTCCCGGGATAAAATGTATCCTATATATCAACTGTAGACATTGCTTGAGAGGCCCGTGTACCCCAAAGGGTTCTCCTTCTCCTATAGGTACCTCACACTCAACCAAACAAACGCACCTCTCAGAAGCGAGGACAACGCTTTACAGGTAATAGGTAGATTGATAGATAGATAATGCTTTAATGTACACCATTACATACAGTATTTTTAATAAAAAACTTAATAACTAAGAATGAAGATTACAATAGGCGGTCTTATTGCTAAAAGCGATCTCTTCCAGACAATCTAGGTATGGAGAGAGAAAAGAAGGAAATAAATTTTAATGGTAGTTAATGGCACACCAAACTTCTCTCTGGCTGCCATAAAAATCTGATGACGCTGCCTTGTCAACAATTCTGATATAGTGATACCAGAACCCTTGAGATTTGACTCAGCAAACCAAACCTTGTCCCGAACAGCAACACTATCAAATTTAATGATTACTGTCCTTGGTTTACTGCCACCCGCAGAACGTCCCATACGATGACAGCGCTTAATTTGGGAAGTCTTCTTCTTTTCCTTATATCTTGGACTTTCTCGGCTTGAGAGTATGCCAATGTCAAGTCAAATATATATCGAAAATATCAATCCTTTTCATGTTGAGAATCTTGCAAATAGCAGTGTAAGTGTAATATATCTTTTTCTTAATAATTATTTTTATTATCAGCGTATTCATGTATGTTCCAGTTTGGACAAATTTTGTACTCAAGTAAAGCGGTGGTACTTTACTAAGAGTTGTCTTTGGAGTTTGGTGGTACAAAAAAGTCGCGTATCACTTCGTTTTATCACTTTCCAACACTTGTGCACGTTGTTGAAACTTTTATGTTTAAGAATCCACCATTATTAAACATAAATACTCATAAATACACTAATTTTGAAAAATTACAACACGGAATAATGTACGAGTCCTTTCGTGTTCGCGCCAAAACTCCATTTGGGAAGTCACGAAATCTATCTTGAGACTTTGTTATTTTTTTTTAAATATACTTTTTCAGCTTTTGTTTTTTTTTTGTTTTTTTTTTTATATTTCGCATAATCCTAATACATAGGCACTTGCGACACGTCAATGAATACAATGCAAATAGTACCACCAGTTCGAAACGCGGCCCGCTTGAGAAGAACTGGCAAGAAACTCGACGGGCTTTTCTTTTTGTGCTCTATTAAAAAATAATTTAAACAAAAAATCACAAACTATTGCTTGAGAATGCAGTAGAGCAAGCAGATCATTTCCTGGCTTCCTTGTCAAGCAAATAATCGTCAATTGAATAGTAGCCCCTGCAGTACAATTTACGTTTTATACACTTTTTAAACTTATTTAAGGGCATACTTTTTATTTCATTTGGAAGCCTGTTGTAAAAACGTATAGGTACAGTTACCCAGGAAGGAATTACTGACTTTTTTCAGTCTAAACTGATGACAAGCAAGGTTATCTTTATGTCGGGTATTTACACTGTGTATATCGCTTAACTTAACGAAACTAGATAGATTATTTTGCACATGCATAAGATTTTCAAAAATATATTGTGATGCTACAGTCAGAATATTTACCTCTTTGAATTTTTCGCGCAGAGAGACCCTTGGACCTAATCTATATATGGCTCTTATGGCTCGTTTTTGTAAAACAAAAATTGAATTTATATCTGCGGCATTACCCCACAGTAGAATACCGTAAGACAACACTGTGGAAGTAACTGAAATAAACTATTCTAGCTGTATCTACATCAGTCAATTGCCTAATCTTTTGTACCGCAAATGCTGCTGAACTTAACCTGCCAGCTAGCTTTTCAATATGTGGACCCCACTGCAATCCAGCATTGACCGTCAACCCTAGGAACGCCGTAGATTTCACAAGTTCCAACTCTCGGCCATTAAGTTGAACATTGGTTTCTGCCTGTGTTACATTGTACTACTTTCAGGATTGCATTGTTGACATCGTCGTAGTTATCTAGTTGTCTTTTAATTTTGAAAATTAAGGAAGTGTCATCTGCAATCAAAACAATCCCGTTGGTGTCCCCTACGTAATAGGGTAGGTCATTAATATAAATTAAAAATAAAAATGGTCCGAGTATCGAACCCTGCGGAACGCCCATAGTAACCACCGATCCCTCTGAACGTGTGCCACCAACATCGACCCTCTGAGTTCTATTGCTTAAATATGAAGTCAGAAGATCGAGAGCCTTGTTCCTTATCCCATAGTGATGCAGTTTCCTGATCAATGTTTCATGTTGAACACAATCAAAAGCCTTAGACAAATCGCAGAACACACCAAGCGCATCATGTTTATCTTCCCAGGCCTCATAAATACTCTTCATCAAATCTACACCAGCATCGGTAGTCGACCGTCCTTTAGTGAAGCCAAACTGTTTATCATGAAATAATTTGTGATTGTTAAAATAGGTCAGCATCTGCTCAAGTATTAATTTTTCAAATATCTTGCTCAAAGTCGGCAATACCGAGTGGAAATGCACTTACCTTGAACTCTTGTTGGTAGGTAGGCGCTGCTCCCAGCTTTGCGTTCGGGGTCTTGATTCACGACCGCGAAATATGCACACAGGAGTTATAACCGTAACTCTCGAGACTGTGGCTGATGATAAGCGATGTAGCGCGATATGATGGGTAATCACAGCGGCCGATAGCGGAGCGGAGCGTTAAGAGACGGGTGCGTGCGTATCTTCCAATAGCTATGGCGGAATGTGAATGTAGGAAGCGGGCGGGATAGTGTTGCCATAGACAATACATAAAAGTAAGATGCGTTTAGTGCGTGAGTGTTGACATATAATAATTATAATAAATACCATTAAATACATAAACTAAAAAATATGTATGCGTCGGTACTGGCGCATCCAACTTCGGGGGGCTTAGAGGATTCTTCCTCTACATTGAATAAACAAAATAAAAAAATAAAAGGAATGAAAACTTATGAACTAAAAAATAATTCAAAAGCGTAGGAGTTATTGCGTGGGTAACGGGCAAAGCCGAGTTACAGGACGAATGTATTCACCAGAAGAAGTCTTAATTCTGACGACTCTAATTACACCATCCTTCCCGGGAAACACCTCTGATACAACCGCGAGTGGCCACGATAAAGGATGCGTATTGTCATCCTTAACAACAACTACAGTTCCTATCGTCACAGGTTTGGACGGCATATTCCACTTATGTCTAAGTTGGAGAGAGGTAAGATATTCTTTGCTCCAACGTGTCCAGTAACTTTGAACAATTCTATTTAATAATTGATAGCGGGTGAGTCTGTTATCTGGTAATAGGGGTTCAATGTGTTCAGCGGGTAAATATTTAAGCGGAGTAACATTAAGAAAATGATTAGGCGTTAGGGGGGTTGGATCCGATGGATCCGAAGAAAGTATGCAAATCGGACGGCTATTCAAAATGCCTTCAATTTGCACCAATATTGTACTGAATTCTTCATAGGTGAGTATTTGACTCCCGATAGCTTTAAATAAATGAGACTTAACACATTTGACATTAATTTCAGGCAACGAATTAAAATTGGGCCCGAAAGGTGGGCTGTGCTGAAACTGAATCTTATGTTGAGTTAGATATTTATTCAGATCATTTTTATAATTAGTGGACTGTATAAGCGTGTAAATTTCGTTCAATTTTCGTTTCGCACCTATGAAATTAGTGCCTCCATCGCTGTACAACACTGAAACAGGACCCCTGCGTGAGATAAAACGTTTAAAGGCAGCGAGAAATAAATCTGTACTAAGATCACTTACTAACTCTAAATGGAGCGCCTTTGTTGTGAGACAGACGAACAAGCAAATATACGCTTTATGACTTTTTACTCCACGACGCCTTATGTGAGTTACGTAAAAGGGTCCCGCGTAATCAACTGCGGTATGCACAAACGACTTTACTTGTGAAACTCTAATGGATGGAAGATCACCCATAGGTGGAGTTGTAGAACGAGGCCTAGCTTTAAAACATAAATTACATTTATGTACTCGTTGGCGAATCAAATTTCGTGCAGAAAGAATCCAATACTTTTGGCGAGTCAATGCTAACACTAGTCCAGGACCGGTGTGTAAATTGTCGGTGTGATAGTGGTCTACTAAGAGCGACACTATACGTCCTTTAGGTGATAGCAGTATTGGATATTTTGTATTGTAATTTAGTTGAGAATGAGTAAGTCGACCACCTACTCTAATTAACCCTTGTTCGTCAAGAAAAGGGTTGAGTTTTAAAATAGCCTGATTTGGACAAATTTTAGTAGCCTTAAGTGCTTGTAATTCTACCTGAAAATACTTAGACTGATCGAAGCGGACCGCATAATATTCTGCGTATTCTAAATCGTATACAGAAAGTATACCGCGGGATTTGAGAATCCTTGTGAAACGTAATACATAAACCAGTGAACGAATAAATTTTACCCAACTCGAGCAACGCTCGGCAAGTTCGTCTATCATGTGAACGTGATCGGAGACAGGTATGGTATGTGCATGGAGAGAAGCTATTTTAATTTCCGGTAATTCTGTCTTCTCGTTATGATTGATTTTATATTCCTTCACAGGCCATGCATTTATAGGTGCGGACAGCCATTTCGGCCCGTGAAACCAAAGATAGTTATTTATTAACCCTTTAGGTGTCACAGGGCGCGAGACTATATCGGCGGGATTTTCAACCCCACGAACGTGATACCAATGGGAAGCAGGCAGATATTCATTTACCTGAGCGATGCGATTAGCTACAAAAGTTTGAAACTTATGAGCGGGAGAGTGAATCCAGGTAAGGGTTACCGTAGAATCAGAGAATGCGAATATATTGTTTATTTGACACCGCTTATTAAAAACAGTGCGCACAGAATTAATTAATTTTGCGAGTAAGACCGCCGCGCAGAGTTCTAAACGCGCTAGCGTTTTATTAGAATCTGACACTTTGGATTTAGCGGTCAGTAGATTCACATTAAGAGCGTTTCCGTTCTCAGCCGTTTCTATTCGTACATAGATAACAGCACCATAACATTGCTGGCTGGCATCCGAGAAGCCTATTAGAGTAATTCGACGAGCGGATGTTAAACCTATATGTCTCGGTATTTTTATTTCAGATAAACGCGACAACTCCCTATGAAAGTGTTTCCATTTAGACAGAATGCAACCCGGGACCGTCTCGTCCCAGTCCAGTTGTAATTTCCAACATTCTTGTATAAGCAACTTCATGTATGCGACCACTGGACTGATGATTCCAAGCGGATCGAACAAGCGCGCGGTTACGGAAAGGATCGAGCGTTTAGTGCATGTTAAAGGCATGTCGATCACTATTTTAAAGTTAAAGGTGTCATCGTTAGGTTGCCATTGCATACCCACGATCTTAGTGTCAACATGAGGATCCTCATCAAACTTGACAGCGAGACAGCTCTTATGAATTGACGGGATACGTGACAATAGGGTATTGTCATTAGAGATCCACTTAGTTAAGTTAAAACCTCCAGATTTAAACATAGCGACCATTTCCCTATAGGTGTCTTCAGCTAAATCTACATTCTCTATGGAACTAACGTAGTCGTCAACATACATGTGATTGTCAGCTTCGTAAGCCGCCAGAGGATATAAAGCGCGACAGTCTGACGCGAGCTGGTTTACGACTCGCATTGCCAGGAAGGGTGAGCTGGAGACGCCAAAACAAACGCGGTTGAAATGATAGCTTTCAATAGGAGAATTGGAATCGAACCTAAATAATATTCTTTGATATGTATGATGATCTTGAGTAAGTTTCACTTGAAAATACATTTTTTCTATGTCCGCGGTTACAGCAACCGGGTACATACGCAAATTGAGAAGCAAATGAAAGATATTGTTCTGTAATATTGGTCCCGTATAAAGCAAATCGTTAAGCGATTTACCTGACGTGGTTTTACACCCAGCGTCTAAGACCACACGCGTTTTAGAGGTTTCTTTGTCAGGGCGATAAACGGCCCGATGCGGCATATAATAAACTTGAGAGTCTAGAAAGCTATTTGACACTTTAGTGAGATAACCTTGATCAATATATGTTTGAATAATGGCATTATAATCGTTGCGTAAGTTAGAAGCGTCTAACTTTTTTTCTAAATTTAAAAACCTGCGTTTGGCGATTGTGTACGAATGCCCTAGCTCACTGGGAGGGTATTTAAAGGGAAGACTAACCGTATATCTACCGGTATCGTCGCGTGAGTACGTAGACGAGAACAGCTTTTCACATGCTGCGTCGTCCGTGCTAATGTGCTTCTTATCTGGCACCTGTTCTATCTCCCAAAAGCGTTGCGTTAATTGTTCGAGAGACACATCTTGAGTGTGACATAAGAAGGCCTTGTCGGACACGGAGGAATGAGACATGCGATCGCGGGGATGCTTGTTTGCCACTAGCGAATAAGGTAAAGCATGCGCCTTTCCCATTGCGACGTATCCGAGCGTGGTTTCTATCGCGATTACTGATGAGGTTGGGGATGTAATTTTTTGCGACCCTAAAATCATGGGGAAGAGTTCATTACCTAACAAACAATCTATACCACCCGGAGTATAGTATCGTTCGTCAGCCATAGGTAAATTTTGTAAATGGGTTAATTCCGCTGTATCAATTTCCACGTTAGGCAAAAAATCTGTAATAGTGTCTATAACCCGTGCACTAACCGAATAAGAACAGCGGGCATCAAATCGCGAATATATTTTGAAATGCGTAATTCCATAAGATTGGCTTTCAAGTTGACCTATGCCTTTAATGACAGAAGGAGCGTTAAGTATGGTTAAGTGCAAACGCTCACAACAAGACTTCGTAATAAAGTTACTCATAGACCCTGAGTCCAAAAACAAACGTATACGATCCGATTTATAATTTGCATATACACAAGCAGTCGGCAACAAAACCGTGGTCGCGCTGCTTGAATTACGCGGCGGAGGGATCACAGCCGATAACGACGCGATATTGCCACTATGTGACCGCGCCTCCCGCGAGTGCGAGCGGGACGGATCATCTGCCGATGACGCATGAGTCGACATGGAATGCTCGGACGGCGCAGTAGACGCGTTTGCCTGCCTCGATGCGTTGCCGGTAGCATGATTTCTTGTTGAATTTGATGCGTTCAAATTATTTTTATAACACAGTAAACTATGATGAGACCGATTGCAAATCGAACACCTATTAACAGATCTGCAAGCACTCACGTGATGAAAACCTAAACAATTAACACAAAAGGAATGTTTACGAACTATTTCATTTCGCGTTTCAACAGTCTCTTGAATAAAATGTTGACATTTGAACAAAGGGTGAGCGGAATTATTGTTACATACGATACAATTTTTTATGTTAGAAGTATCGACTGATTTCAAATTAGTAGGGCGGGTTTGCGTAAAAAATGACTTAGGTTTATTTAAATGAGAGGCGGTTGAACTCCGCTGAGCGCGATAATCACCTTTTTGGGAATGTGATGGTGAGCGGAGCGTTTGGAGTTTGCTTTGTTCTGTCAAAAATGTTTTGACGTCACTATATGTAGGTACACTCAAATGTCTATGAGATTGTTCAAACAATTCAAGCATAGGTTTATCAAACTTGCTTAATGCTAAATGAGTTATTATGAAATCTGATAAATTTGTGATAGGTAGACGCTGCAGAGCTGCTTCAGCTGAACAAAAGTTCTCCAAGATCTGATCAGCCGATTGCCCTGGCTTCTGGTGTAACATTTGTTCTAAATAGCACGACGCCTGAACCCTGGTATCGTGGTATTTAGCCAGAAGGGCTTGCCAAATAACATCGTAATTTTGTGCGGTAGCAGCTATGCCTGAACAAACAGTAAGTGCCTTACCCGAAAGGCAACCTATCAAATATTGAACCTTTTCGGCGTTGGTGAGACGAGTATTCGTATGTATCACACTACAGAAATTTTCATAAAATATAGGCCACTTACCATAAGTACCATCGAAACCTGTGAGTTTAAGTGGGGGTAATTTGATATTAAAATTATCACTTTTCTTTTTATCGTCGAGTTCTTGTCTCAGAGTAGTTTCCGTTTGCTTTATGAAACAGTATAATTCATCAAATGTATTAAAAACACTATAACTCGGCTGTACCTGCGGATTATCTTTTAATTGTTCAATTAACAATTTATCGATAGTTTCGATGTAATCCGATCGGGTTTTATCGATAGATTGAACCCGAGCGAGAAACATCATGCGTACTGTTTCATCGGTAACCTTGAGACTTAAGTTGTACACTTCTTGAACTATGTGAAACAAACTTTGTTTTTTGTATTCTAAAAAATTTATCATGACCTGACTTTCGTCTGAACTTTTACTATGGGATTTGTCTTTAGAAGCCATGATAATATAATTGATACGAGATACGAGTATGTATATAAGTGGGTAGGTAATAGAAATATTCAGCGAAAAAGTATAAAATTCGAACAACGATCAGCTGTTAGCTTAAATCAGCTGTTTGCGATAAAGTATTCAGAGAACAAACCCAATATGGAGTCTGCGTAACAATCAGCTGTTAATCGTTTGAATACCGTTATGTATCGGCTGCGTTGCCCAGTACCGTCACAATAAAATAAATATATGTGGGTATAAAATTAACGTATAAATATGAGTTTTATCTACGATTACAATTCGAAAGATAATATGAAATTGTAATGAAATTGGGGAAAACTACGTTAAATTTATGACGGTTGAGAAAATTGTTAATTTTGGATTGTCCGTTTTACTTTATGCCAAAACTCCTAATTACCAAAAAATATCAAAATGATTGCCTAGAATCGGACAACCGGACTAACATGGCCAGGATGGTCCAAGTCCTGGGTAGCGATAATTTCGGGGGCGCTACCTGCCAGCGGGTTGATTATATATAGGTAAATATGATTATGATAAATAGCGTAAATGCGTTATAGAATATGAGTACTTATGAGTAATATAAAATATGCGGTGTGAAAAGATAATTAACTTTTCTAATGCGTGCGGGTGGCGTTAAATATAATATTTGCGTTGAGTATTTATGAGTAATATACTAAATATATATATGCGTATGCGTGAATTTAATAGGAAAAGAGGTAATTAATATTATTAGTAGAAAGAATGCGTTAGATGGAATATCCGGCTCGAAGGACCACACTTGGAAATGCACTTACCTTGAACTCTTGTTGGTAGGTAGGCGCTGCTCCCAGCTTTGCGTTCGGGGTCTTGATTCACGACCGCGAAATATGCACACAGGAGTTATAACCGTAACTCTCGAGACTGTGGCTGATGATAAGCGATGTAGCGCGATATGATGGGTAATCACAGCGGCCGATAGCGGAGCGGAGCGTTAAGAGACGGGTGCGTGCGTATCTTCCAATAGCTATGGCGGAATGTGAATGTAGGAAGCGGGCGGGATAGTGTTGCCATAGACAATACATAAAAGTAAGATGCGTTTAGTGCGTGAGTGTTGACATATAATAATTATAATAAATACCATTAAATACATAAACTAAAAAATATGTATGCGTCGGTACTGGCGCATCCACCGAGACAGGTCTGAAATTACCTGGATCAGAAGCACTGCCAGCCTTGAACAAGGGTAAAACTTTACTATGTTTCATTAAATCAGGAAATACACCCCCTGAAACGCAATCGTTAAACACAGCTGCCAAGAGGGGGGCAATGACATCAATGACACTAGACACAGATTTTACTGATAGCCCCCATAGGTCTGCAGTTTTTTTAACATTATTAGCCTTAAAAGCTTTCAAAATGCCATTACAGTTGACAGCCGTGAATTCGAACGCGTCTTGACAGCTATCTACACATTCTGATAATAATTGCTCAGCGGAAGTGGAAGACGACCGAAGAGTATTCGTTATACCTACCAATAGGTCACTGATCTGTATTATTACCACTGGATTGGCTGTTGGCTGTTTCATACAAATGACAGCGAATTGTTTGTGTCGATTTGAAACGCCTATAGAATTGGTTCAGGGAACGTAGTATTGTATTCTCTTTGCAGGGAACTAAATCTGACGTTTAATGAACATGTCATCCCGTGTTCGATAACTCAGTGTAGTTAGTGGACTGTCTTTCTGGTAGTTCCTGCAGGCACATAAGACGACACAGGAAGTTCGAAAATCGGACCGCCACCAAGAATGATTCGCCACTTACCTGGATTCTTTCCCGCTCTTCCTTAGGGTTGCTCCGAGGCCTTGATATTCGCTTGAGGTTGTTTTCGAGTTGCCGTGTCGACCGAGGCGCTGACGTGTGGATGGGTTGCCGGCAATCCACCACAGGCGCACACACAAGATGTCCGAACCGCGTCCGAGATTTGACTGAACGGTCGATGAGTGGCCGCCCGCCTGGCGAGGCAGCGCGGGGCGGGTACGGGGGGGGGGGAATAGCCAGCCGAGTGACGAACTCTCCCGATAGCCGACCGTTCGCCGAAACATCCTGCCGCCTAACCAAGGTTCTGCCTTGGTTACCCACTAAACCACCGAAGGCAATCCACAAAGCTTAGAGACAGGTCGTAAGATGTTCCCTTGCTGAGTCCTGACCTCTACAACTCTGACAATTCCGTCCCTACCCGGAAGTAACCTAACGATCCGACCGCGTTTCCATTGGAGAGGGGGTAAATTATCCTCCTTTATCAATATCAGGTCATCGACCTTGGGAGCCTCGTTATGAGAAGTCCACTTATGCCTTTGTTGGAGTGTGTGAAGATATTCACATCTCCACCGAGACCAGAAATGCTGGGATATCTTTTGAATAAGTTGGTACCGAGACAACCGGTGCTCCGGAGTTTCCGTGTAGGGATACTCAGGAAGTGCAACGAGAGGTTGCCCTATTAGGAAATGACCGGGGGTCAATACATCAAGGTCTTCCGAGTCAGTACTAAGGGGGCAAAGCGGCCGAGAATTCATTACCGCTTCTACCTTGGTAAAAAAGGTGGTCAGCTCTTCGAAAGTGAGCTTGGCTTCTCCGAGAACCCGTTTCGCATGTGTCTTGGCACCCTTCACTGCCGACTCGAATATGCCACCGCTTGAAGGATTTGAAGGGCAATTGAAGAGCCAAGTTATGTTTTGAGCCGTCAGCTTCCGATCAATTTCCTGGTGATGGTTCCGTAAGAATATGTATAACTCCTTTAAATATTTATCGGTTCCCGTGAAGTTTGTACCGCAGTCTGATCGGATCAAGGACGGTACACCTCTCCTAGATACGAACCTAGTCAAGGCTGCCACGAAGGCTTCAACTGATAAGTTTGATACAATTTCTAGATGTACCGCCTTAACCGACAAGCAAATGAAAACGCATAAGTAACACTTTTGAACCCTTGCATTACGCAACGAGCTCGTTTTAACGTAAAAAGGTCCAGCGAAATCCGTGCCGACCCCGACGAAAGGTCTGACTCCGGTAACGCGATCGGCAGGCAAATCTGCCATATATGGCTGTTTAGGCCGAGCCCGGTGTCGAAAACATTGTACGCATTTAAACGTTATGTGTCGCGTGACACGCCGCGCCGAGATAATCCAGTAGCGTCGTGAGAGAATCGCACTCAACGCGTTAGCTCCGACGTGACAGTAGACCTTATGATAATGATTGACTAGCAAGTCTGTGAAACTACCCCTCGCCGGTATTAATATAGGGTGCCGTGACTCATATGGAAGGGTAGAGGCGCCGATTCTGCCGCCGACACGAATAATATCATCCCTGTCCAAAAATAAATTCAACCGTCGCAATGAATTTTTAATTTCAGTACCCGTTCGAAGGTTTGTCAATTCATCGGAGAAATTTTTTGACTGCACAATACGAATTAAGCACAGATTGGCGATTCTACGTTCCGACACCGTTAAACTACCGTAAACCTTCTCAGAGTTAATTTTTGAATTGTTTTTAAAGCGTAGTAAGTATGTAGTAACGTTTAGCAACTTTTCATATGAACTAAAACGATCTAATAAATTAAAATCCGATATCAATTCGTTTACATTAGCAACCCTAACGGCCGGCCTCAGGCCAGGTAACAAATCTGGCGGGAACTCTGGGCCCCCGGACGGCCACGTATGGGGCGGCCGCTCCAGCCAACTCGATCCCCACCACAAGGGATGGTTCAAGAGTTCTGCCGCCGAGCAACCGCGTGACGCAACGTCCGCACAATTCATCTCGCCGGGTACGTGACGCCAGTCGATGTTGGTCTTAGAGGTTATTATATCCGAAACCCGGTTTCCTTCAAAGACTTGTAATTTATGAGGTGGTGTCCGTAACCACGCCAAAACGATAGTGCTGTCGCACCGGCCTACAATTTGGTCTAACCGAACCTTATCCTCCATTGACTCGACCGTGTGATTAACCAACGTTGACAGCAACTTAGCACCATTCAACTCCAGTTTCGGTATTGTTAACTTAACCCTTAATGGCGTTATACGTGACTTAGCAATAAGTAGGCGTACGTGAGTCCGTCCGTCTGCGCCCTCCGCGCGCAAGTAGACTGCTGCAGCGTAACCGACGCTGGAGCCATCACAAAACCCGTGAAGAGTATATTTAGTTGGTCCTTCTAACTTGACACACCGGGGAATGGAGATACGTTGCAGATGCGGCAAGTCAGAGATGATATCCCTCCATTGTCGCACTAAATCTATGGGGGCCGGGGCATCCCAAGCTACCCCCTTTGAGTTATCAGAAGTCGCCAATAGGGACTGTAATAAAAGTTTTATTTTAAAAACTACTGGACAGATCCACCCAAGTGAGTCGTAAAGTCTAGCCACTATTGACAGAATACTACGACGTGTGACGTCACTATCTGTGGGCAGATTTACATGGTAAGTGAAATTGTCACATTTGGGGTCCCACTGAATGCCTAAAATCTTGACAAAACCCGTTCCATCCGAATCGCGATCATCGAAACGCCGCGGTGACTCCAAGTGTTCCGTGGGTAAGTCATTCAGTAATGCTGGCATATTACTGGACCATTTCCGTAACTCATAGCCGGCCGAATTCATCAATGAGATTAACTCATCGCGAAGCTCACGCGCCTCAATCAGCGAGTCTGCGCCGCCATTCAAATCGTCAACGTATGTGTTGTCTATGAGTAACTTAGCGGCACGGGTTTTATCAACCTCGTCCCGGGCGAGCTGGTGTAAGCAGCGTATGGCTATGAAAGAGCTCGACTTCAAACCGTATGTATTTGTGTTTAATTGATAGGTAAGTAGGGGCTCCGTGGGCGACGCTCGCCAGAGAATCAACTGATATCTCCGATCGTCCGGGTGAATCCACGTCTGCCTAAACATCATTTTAATATCCGTAGTAAATACAATTTGTGGAACCCTAAATTTCATTATAATATTAGTGATATCGTTTTGCAATCGTTCTCCCGAAAACAGACAGTCGTTTAATGACACTCCCGAACTTGTTTTCTGACTGCCATTGAATACAACGCGAATTTTATTCACATCGCCCGATTTTTTAAATACTCCGTGATGTGGGAGAAAGTAATGTTCTTGCCCCGAATTAATATCAAATTGCGATACACTCATGTGTCCCAGCCTAATATATTCATTAATAAATTCAATGTATTTCTCCCGAAATTCCGGATTCCGTTGCATCCGCCTCTCAAGCGACATAAATTGCTTATAAGCGGGCTGGCGTGAGTCTCCTAACAGACGTCTATCACCTGCCGAGATAAGAGGTAAGCGCGAGATATATTTACCGTCCGGGCCTCGCGATACCGTTGAAACAAATAATTGTTCGCATTCCAAGTCCTCGGGACTTTTAATTTTATTAAGAGGGGGTTCCTCAGATCGCCAAAACCTTTCCACCGTTTCCTTGAGTGTCAACTGGTTAACCGACGATTCGGCCAGCTCCCGCGTCTCCGGCGAAACTGGTCCGAATACCGCGAAATTAAATACCGTGCCCAACGCGTAGGGCCCACCCTGACACAAGGTAATCTTTTCCCCATTTAAGATTTGACCGAGTATATCACATCCAAAAATTACGTCTATCTCTGAAGAATTCAATGAGCCGTTATCTGCGAGTTTCAACTCTTTAAAAACCAAATTCGTTCTGTTAACCGAATAAGACGTAAGCCTTCTTAAAACTGCCGCCGTTACCGCTAGTACTGGGTGTGCTGAATGTTCTGGTCTGAAATATATAACAACAACGTGTTGATATGTATTGGCTTGAATGCCACCGATACCCGTGATTTGTACATTACTATAAGACCGTTTCAATCCGAGGGTAGATACCAAATCCCCCTTTATTACCGACATTTGAGCCCCTAAATCTAAGAGAGCCCGTGCTTTAACGAATTCACCATTTTTATTCTTAATTTCAATAATAGCTGTGGGTAGAACAACATTATACGGGTTTCGATGCAAAGACGTTGAAGATGAGTCATCATGTAACCTTAATTGCTATGCTGAATATTGCTTCTGAGAATTATTACGTGACTGACCGCGCGATTCGTGCGATTCCCGCCGTTCGCATGCCTGATAGCCGTTGCGCGAGCTGACCTGAACCACACGCTCAGCTGATGAGCGCGACGGTACCTCTCTTCTTTCGCGAGGAGAGGCCGTGCGCGTGCGACGACGCGGACGGTGGCTGCGGTAGCCAGGTCCCTCCGAAGGCGAGCTAGCGCGAGACGCAGTATAGTTGTGCATGCATATTAAGTCGTTGTGACCCCGATGGCCACAGCGTTTACATGCTGTCCTTTTATCGCACGTAGATGCCGAATGCTTACCAAAACATTTAAAGCATACGTTTTCAGCTCGCACCCAGTCTTTACGCTGACCCGCGGTTAATTTTTTAAATTTAAAACACTCCGAAATCATGTGACCGCTTATTTCACAGTATAAACAGCGCCTAGCGATTATTCGTTCATTCCTGTAAGATTCACTTTCGTTTCCGATAATGTGTATGGTGCGGCGGGTACGATTGTCCTTCAAGGTCGCGCCGTCAGCTGTTGTCGAGTCTATAAGCCGACATTCATTTTGCAAAAACTCCACAAGTTGATTGAATGTGGGTAGGGTGATTATATTTCCGCCGTACTTCTGTTCAAACCGAGTTTTAACGTCTAACGGAATTTTATTTAAGCTAATGAATAATAAAATATAAGACCATTGATCTATAGGAAGGCCTAAATTATTCAAGGCGCGCGTGGACTCCAACAGTGGGTTTAGAATTTTAGAACGCAGATCATAGGGTTTATTTAATGTAGGTAGCTGTAGGATTCTAGAAATGTGACTATCTGCCAGCATTCTGATATTTTCATATCTACCCTTAAGAATTTCTAAGCCTATGTCTAGGGATTCGTCTACCATAGGTAAATGCCGTATTAAGGTATGCGGTTCATTTAACACATGAGAAACTAAGTAATGAAATTTTTCCGTCTTTGATATATCTTTCCGTGTTAGTACTAACGAACTGAATAGGCTTATAAAACTTGTCCACTGAAAAACGTCACCATCAAATTTGCATAAATCGATTCTGGGAAGTCTTGCCGTATTTGAACTCTCGGACGGTCTGTGAACCCCGTCCAAACCCGGGTAAGCCGACGAGACCGCTTCCAGCTGATTATAAGCTAACTCCGCCTCATTATAATCAGCCGTATAGATTTTAATCATTTCCGAATCTACCGTATTATCCAGCAATAACTCATACTGTTCCGACAAAAGTGCGTATCGTTCATCGAGTTTACGCAATCTCGCCGAAATAACTGCATTGGTTTGAGTTTTTCCCGCGATCATTTCTAACGTGCTTCTAAGCCATTCGACTTGAATTTTAAATTTAGTTGATGATACCTTAGCCATTTTAAATCGTTAAGACTCCAAATCGTGATGCACCCACCCCCGGGTAAGAGAAAAAAAAATATATAACGGAACCCTACAATAAATCAATTAAATTGTTCTAATAACTGAGGATAATTTCACAAATATCGCATACCGCACAATATAATACAATAACCGAACCGCAAATGACAAACAAACTTAACGACTTTAGTTTGAATTGTATCCGACCGAATCGAGACTTGTGTCAGAGCTGTAAGTGGCGGTTAGGAATTTCAATTTTTAAATCTACAACCGACTTATGATTTGAAAAAATACCAACAAATATACCGAAATCCGGCTGAAATCCGCTCGAATGGACCATAAATATGTTCGATAACTCAGTGTAGTTAGTGGACTGTCTTTCTGGTAGTTCCTGCAGGCACATAAGACGACACAGGAAGTTCGAAAATCGGACCGCCACCAAGAATGATTCGCCACTTACCTGGATTCTTTCCCGCTCTTCCTTAGGGTTGCTCCGAGGCCTTGATATTCGCTTGAGGTTGTTTTCGAGTTGCCGTGTCGACCGAGGCGCTGACGTGTGGATGGGTTGCCGGCAATCCACCACAGGCGCACACACAAGATGTCCGAACCGCGTCCGAGATTTGACTGAACGGTCGATGAGTGGCCGCCCGCCTGGCGAGGCAGCGCGGGGCGGGTGCGGGGGGGGGGGGGAATAGCCAGCCGAGTGACGAACTCTCCCGATAGCCGACCGTTCGCCGAAACATCCCGTATCGCGCTGAAAATTACGTATTAAATTTGGTAATTTAAGGACTTTTGAGCAGTTAAGTGCTGATTTGTGTATTTTTAAAGTGAAATACATTAACAATGGATGTCCATTGTTAATGTATTGCACTTCATGCTCATAGCTTCATGGGTATATGCAAACACACATTTCACCATGTGGTGAAATGTGTGTTTGCATATACCCATGAAGCTATAGATAAACATGGAGGCCACACTTCGAACAACCGCTTGAGTCAAATACCTACGTATCTCTTTCTCACTCTCTGTGGGCTAACCTTCTCTTTCTAGGGAATTGTGCAGTGCTGCTATCTTCTTTTTAGCATCTCCTAGAAAATAATAGAAATAGACCATACTAACCAAAAATGCAAGTAAAATAATTTATAAATAGCTACATTGTTCGACGACGATTATTTAATATGTAAATTGAAATATTTTATACCATAATATGCATGATTGGGTTGTCGAATCGGTGAATTACATTCCCATTTTCTAAGGATTCTGTAATGTGGCAACATTGGTACTACATGTCAACTGTCAAAGTGTCAACTAACAATAGAATGGCGGTTGACTTCATTGTTTTCACACAATAGGAAACGTTCTGAAGTAGTATGTCTATATTGAGGATTTATATGGGACTTCCTGTGTATTATTAGAAGAAACACGAATGTCATTATTAGAGTAAATAAAATAAGTTAAGTATTGTTATCGTACGTTAATGATGAATAATTGTTTTAGGTTTCCTAAAAATAGTATTCAATGAGAAATATGGTTATCCATTGTACCATTAAAAATTAAGTTAAGATATTTTTATAAAAACAATTAGTATGCTAACTGATCATAAATTTTAAATATGGAAAGGAGTTGGTTTCGGAGCGGGATTCGAACATGCGTCTTCTCGCGTACCGTGCGGACGTCTTAACCACCGGCCACCGAAACTTACTCGGAACCAACCAAATTTTACACCTTATATATAAGCCCCGCAAGTTGGTAATGCGCTGAAACCTTGTCATAATAACAGCTATGTGACGTCATAGTGACGTAGCGCGAGCGCGCGCTGGCCTCGCGAAGCTGTGTACGGTATTTTTTTTAGTACTGACTGCTCGACGGACATACGTCACCAAGTGGTCACCAAGATGGCCGCCAAGCGCAATATCAACGTGCGGGGCTTATACGTCTTGGGGCGACGCATGCACCATCTACCGACACTTTTTAGAAAGTTACACGGCACGAATGTATAGAATTGCACCTATATTCATCCGATTTATGATGAAACCTGCCCGAACATTTAAATATTTTTTTGAAACGCAATTAGTATGCTAACTAATCATAAATTTTAAATATGGAAAAGGAGTTGCTTTCGGAGCGGGATTCGAACCTGCGTCTTTTCGCGCACCTTCTAAATCGAATGGATATAGGTGCAATTCTATACATTCGTGTCGTGTAACTTTCTAAAAAGTGCCGGTAGATGATGCCTCCTTTTCCATATTTTAAAAAAATGAAGTTCTATGAAAGCGCCGGGATTTGCAATTTGCATTTTCAAAAAACCGATTATGATGTAGTAACAAAGCGCTTAAAACCATCAACAGTTCCTAACTTGTTGTCCAATAATCCTGTTCCTAATTTATTGTCCAATAATCAAATTAAAAACACATAAAAATAAAATAAATAGATTAAATAACTAAACTACTAAACTATTGCCTACTGAACATTCAACCACTGATCATACCAGGCGCAAAGGTGCCCAATACACTAGCAGCGTTGCCGCGCTGGATAGCTATCCTTTGTACCAGGTACGACCAGGCGTGGGAGTAATGCGTTTTGTCCTGTAGCCTATGGCCGATCTCCGAGACCAGAGCCTTAGCATCACTCCCGCAACAGCCCATCGTTTCAACAGCTACTGGTACGACCAGATAACACGACTCCATCTCCGCGTACTTTTGGCGTTTTCTGTAAGCAGCATCTTCCGCTGCGGCCGCCGGTAAATGGACTATTCGAGCGAAGTGACTGGCGGTGAAAGTGCTGCCGCATGTTGCGTCCCACACTAAGCACTTGCCGTCCTTCCATGACACAAGGGTCAGACCGTCCGGTCTCTTGCCGTCTGCGCGGGACAAACCTGGTGGTTCAAGGATACAGGGGACCTCGACCGACACCAGAGCCCGCCGGATTAACTCATTGAGAGCGTGGTTACGCGGATGCCTACCGGTGCAGCGACGACAACTCAAAGCATGATGACCATCGCTCTCCACCATGGCACCGCAGATGCATACGCGACATTCCCCACAAAGGAAAAAGAGAATGAAAAGATAGAATTTAGTACCTATGTGCATACTGCATTACTTACATTCGCATTTCGCAGAGGAATCAACCCTCCGACCAAAGGAAAATTACAATATAACCAAGGAAATAATTCTTTTCACTTTCCTTTTTCGACATTCGTCACAGCCTGCCACGAGCTGCCGCAGCGCGCGAGACTTGATTAACCTAGAAAAATAACCCACTTGGATGAATAGCTTCGTTATTCGCAATGTACCTATGCAATCTGCAGAGAATACTACCTATCAGGCTTCGTAAAAAACAGAGAAAATAGTTAATCTCGCCTTTGTACATCTAATTTATATAATAAATTTTCACCACCTATTCCGTGTAAAGAAAAATAATCTTAAAAAGGTGAAATGATAATATACCTCTGCCTACCCCTTCGGGGATAAAGGCGTGACCTTATGTATGTATGTATGAATTGTACATCTAATTGTATTATGAATATATATTGTCTTTATTGCGTACAATAAAGAATATATAGAAAATGAAATATCCTGGCAAAAACAAAAATAGTGCTACCCTACTTAGAAAGAGACGTAGAGCCCACACAGAGCAAGACAGTAATATACAGACTACGCTTCAAGTAGGTATTCGAAGTGTGGCCTCCATGTTTATCTATATCTCTGTTTATCTATATCTTCATGCATATACCTATTATGTAGCTTTAAAAAAGGGAGCAACGTAACACTTTTCATGTAAGTTGATTTTTTGTAATTTTTATCATTAATCAGCGTGAACTACCTGTAAAATGCTTGATTATGTTACAGAATATGTATTTAAATAATGTATAGGTGAGATTGAATTGTTTTTAAGCACAAAATTGGATAATAATTTCGTTTAGTGATGTCCATGTTGTCATATCGATAAACTTGACCATGGTCTGATGTGATCTAAAACTTTTCTTTTAAAAGAAAAATTACTAATGGTATCTGTTATGGTGTCTGGCATTGACGCATAAAGACTTTTTAGTATTATGTGTCATTATATACTTCTTAATAGAATGCTAGGCAACCATGATTATTGACTGTCTTAATGACTTTGAAAAATATTGTAAAAGTGTAACGTAAAAAATACTGAAATATTGTTATGACTATTAAAGTGTGTTTAGATATCCGCGAGTGAAATTAGATAGAATAGGCCGTTCTATAGGTAGTGCAATAATCAAAAGTGTTGGTGCTCTCGCTCAGTAGCTTCTGCAAATCTCTCTGTTCTGTAAAGGTATATTCTTTTGTTTTATATCCTATTTACGATATCAGGTTATTGGACCCGCATCTGACCTTGAAGAGACTAATAATGGATTATTCTTCTAAAATAGATATCGGCAAACTAACAGGAAAAGAAAACTGGTCCACATGGAAATATAAGATTTCCATCCTACTTGATGGTACTGAAAAAGCCCTAGAAGTAGTAGAAATCCGTTTTCCTAAACCTACCCTCGCGGTCGGAGCAGGTGACGCTGACATTGCTAGATATAATGCAATGATGGCCAATTATAAGAAGGCTGAAACTGGCGCTCTACTCATGTTGACCACTAATATGTCTGAGGATACACTTAAGACAGTCATGAGATTTAAGACTGCTCATGAAGTCTGGTTGGAGTTACATAGACTTTTTGACGGACAATCGGAAGATAGAGCTTACATTTTAGGTTTGGAGTTCTTTGGACTAAAACATGATAAGGCGGACGATATTCCAACGCACATGTCAAAGCTCAAGAACGTCTGGAACGAATTGAAGGTGGAAGTTGGCAAGATTGACTCCACAGCTAAGCTTCCTGAAATGTTTCTGATCTGTAAGGTCTTAGACACACTGGACGACAGGTTCTTTAACTTCAAGTCAAGCTGGCTGATGCTAAAGCAGACTGAAAGAACAATTGACAGTCTTACAAGCCATATGTGTGCATTTGAGAGAGATCTGGCTTGTCAAGTAAGCTCCAAGGAGGAAGCACTAGTGACTACCCATACAGAGCGACAAATCAAGCGCAATAAGGATGAGCAACTGATTTGCAACTACTGTTCTGGCAAAGGACACAGAGTGCGCAAGTGCAGAAAGTGGATTAAAGATGGGAGGCCACCTAAACCAACTCCAAGCACATCAGGCTCTAGCTCGAAGTCCAATCAAGTGCAACACATCTCGCTGATGGTAAACACATGCTCGTCAGGACAAACACAAGATTTTCACAGCTGGTTTGTCGACAACGGAGCAACGACGCACATTGCAGTAAGAAGTGATTTCTTCACGGAATATCATGAATTTGACGCTGATCATACAGTTACGACTGCAGACGGAACCACAATTCCAGCGTTAGGAAAGGGAACCGTAGTGGTAGCATCAAATGTCAATGGCAAGAAGGAAGAAATCAAGCTTAATGATGTGTGGCTAGTACCATCGTTAACGAAAAACTTATTCTCTCCGGTAGCAGCTCAAGATAGGATGCAAAACAGCATTTTTACGTCAACAACTAGAGAGTGCAAACTCGACATCGAAAAGATCACTAGAGTTGTTGGCAAAAGAGTTCCTTTTGGAGGACTTTACAAGTTAGATATGGAGACAGTTATTCCTAAAAAGCAGAAAACTATAGAGGTTAATGCTATTACCGGGTCAAATATGCTGCAACTGTACCATGAACGCTTTGCTCACCAGGATAAGAATCATGTTATTCGTGTGGTGAATCGCGAGTTAGGCATGAAGCTGAGTCCTGACAAAATGAAATGTGAGGGCTGCATATATGGAAAGGTTCATAGAAAGCCGTTCGGAACTAGGGAAAGAGCATCGGCTTGTGGTGAACTAATTCATGCTGATGTCTGCGGACCCTTTGCAACACCAAGCATCTCCAAGTACAAGTACTTTGTGTTATTTAAGGATGATTACTCTGGATATAGCTTTGTCTACTTCATAAGACAGAAGTCAGAGGTTAAGGATAAGCTGGTACAGATGCTTCAGGAAGCAAAGAATGCAGGTCATGCCTTCAAGACGCTGTTGAGTGACAACGGTGGCGAATTCGAAAATGAAACCGTTCGGAATATTCTAGAGAAGCATGGCATCAAGCAGCGACTCACTATGCCGTACACACCAGAGCAGAATGGATGCTCTGAAAGGGAGAACCGTACACTTGTAGAGGCAGCAAGGTCCATGATGTACTCAGGTGGAGAGCTACCTCAAGTACTCTGGGCTGAACTTATAAACACTGCAGCATATGTTCTAAATAGAACAGGACCATCAAGGGTTGAAGGAAAATCTCCATACGAGTTATGGCTTGGGAGAAAGCCTAGAATCTCACACCTCAGAGTGATTGGAAGCATTTGTTATGCTCACGTGCCTAAACAAAAGCGCATGAAGATGTGCAAAAAGGCAATTAAAGGAAGACTTATAGGCTACGAGAATGATGACGGTTCTCGCGTCTACGACGGAACGCAGACACTGAGATCAAGGGACATAACGTTCGAATCAGATGTTGAGTTCAGGATAACGACGAGCGACCCCATTGTGTCAGAGGGAGCTGAGTTCGGTGACAATGGACGTGTTCTCATTCAAGAAGTACCTGAGTCACTTGTCGAATACCAGGAAAGCGATGAAAATGATCTTGAGGGAGAAAGAGCTGAAGATCAAGTTCATGTTCAAGGTGAAGCAGTTCAAGAAGATATCGAAGTGGATGATTTTGTTGATGCTAATGATGAGCAAGAGCAACTAATTGTAGCTGAGCCTCGATACAATCTTAGAGACAGGTCAACCATCGCACGACCTAAGATGTATGAAGACTTCGTATGCTTTGTAGGAACAGAGAACTTTCCTGAGACATACAAACAAGCTGTTGAGAGGGACGATAGTGCCGAATGGCTTAAAGCCATGGCGAACGAGATTAAATCCCTAGATGACAACAAGGTTTGGACGGGATTGGAAATTGATCGATCGGAAGACGGTTCTATATTGATTTCTCAGCAATCGTACGCTAAGAAGATCCTGGAACGTTTCCAAATGTCAGATTGCAATCCAGTCGCGACGCCCATTGAAAGGACATCTGAAGAAGGGAAAGTTGATGATACCCCTGAAAAGAAGTACTTTCCTTATCGTGAAGCTGTAGGAGCACTAGCGTATTTAATGACAGGTACGCTCTCCGACATTGCATACGCTGTCGGAGTAGTTTCAAGGAAATTAGAGAATCCTTCCTGGACTGATTGGCTCAAAGTGAAGAGGATATTCAGATACCTTAAAGGGACTATATCTTTCGGAATAAGATACAAGTCTGGAAATCACAAAGCCATAATTGAAGGATTGGGGCTGCAGTCATTAATACAACAATATGGGAAAGTGTTATGGTGTCTGGCATTGACGCATAAAGACTTTTTAGTATTATGTGTCATTATATACTTCTTAATAGAATGCTAGGCAACCATGATTATTGACTGTCTTAATGACTTTGAAAAATATTGTAAAAGTGTAACGTAAAAAATACTGAAATATTGTTATGACTATTAAAGTGTGTTTAGATATCCGCGAGTGAAATTAGATAGAATAGGCCGTTCTATAGGTAGTGCAATAATCAAAAGTGTTGGTGCTCTCGCTCAGTAGCTTCTGCAAATCTCTCTGTTCTGTAAAGGTATATCGACACCAGAAGTATCAATTAACGTAAGGGACATTTTGGCGAAAATGAGTTATATATATCATTGGATTCAGAATTTCGAGCTCTATCGATTGGTATACTCAAAATGTTTCTATCGTTAAAAAAATGTCCCTTACAGTACAAATTTTAGGAGTGCCGAAAACGATTTATGACGAAAAAATTGATTTAAGGGCCATTGAGATTTGTTTCTTCTCAGACAAGTAAAGTAACTCATACAAAATAATTTTGACCCTTACCTTAGACCTCAAATCGGTAATTTTATATAACATGTCCCTTACCTTAAGTCATTATTCGAGCTTTTTAGGGGTAATAATTGTTTTTTCGTGTAGAAATCGTGTGGATTTCATGATTCCATGTGATTAAAATCACACCCTACCTATCGGTGTATGGGCGGCGGCCCAGGGTAACTCTTCGGAAGGAAGTTTCAGTGTAGACGAGCTCATCACCGCGGCTCAGCGCTCAGCTAATGGTTCTAATCCGCGTTTTTGGAGGTGTTGTTGTTATGCTGTTTTGGACCTACTTATGTATGGACATCGTGCAGCCCCCCCCTCCCCCCCTTCAAGCTTCAGCTACTCGTTTATGACCGGTCTTAACGATTGCAGCGTTTTCCACTTTGGTTGCTCAGTCTGCACCTTCCATGTCTACTGAAAGTGGGCAAGGCGCGTTGTGTTTCCTAATTTTGGTCAACCACCGTGAGAGTGCAGTCGCTGCCCCTCCTCAGTTTAAGGACCATATCTCGGAAATGGTATTCGAAGTTCAAGCAGGTATCGAGTACGACTCCAAGATACTTCATAGAGAGCTAGATATCGACGCTTATTCCCCCTACTTGTATGCTGGTAGGTCGGTGACTCCTCACGAGGTCCGTGAAAGCACAGGACCTGAATTTTGTGAGAGATTACTTGCAGACCCAGCCGCCATCTTCGACGGAGAACTCCACCAACACTCTTAAAGGCCGCGTCTCGGTTAGTGGATTTTCGCGCAGTAACGTTGGAGGTCACCAACGTAGTACGTTACGTCAACCCCTTCGAGCAAATGACCAAGTAGCACCATCACCGCGGTTCTACAGAAGTGGACCAACACCTCCAACATACCGCACGATAACCTTTACCCGGTTGCTTATTCATGTCTCGAAGAGATAAGCTCCGATAATCCAACGTAAGTAGGAAAGCACTCCATGATGATAAATGAATGGCTCTCTAGCTTCAGGGAAAGGGGTTGAAAGCTATGGCGATGTCAAAGGACACCACCATCACCAGCTTCCGCATTATCGCTTCCTCTGTCAGACCCCAGACACGCATGATCGCGTTAATGATGGAGCGCACCCAACGGAAACTAAACGAGCTATCCGTCAGATCTGACCCACTCGTGTGAAGTGCCCAACAAGGCGGTCTGCAATAATATGCACCCTGGCGTTTTTTGAGCTGTGCTGGTGACTTCAGGCACATCGTTCTAACAGTAATTCCCTTCCAGTGCCTGAGACGGAACTAATATGTCCCTAAACTCCTGATGGAAACAAGGAACCAAGACCCTCTCCAGCTGAGTTAGTCGTGGCGTGGCATCTTAGTGCGAAAATTTTTGTTTTTATCTTTTAATGTCGATTCATACCAATATTAATCATGCAAAAAGTTATCTCCCTGTAGTAAAATACCACTAAGTAATTTTTCGGGTCTATAATATATATTAAAATCAGAAAAATAATAATATTTAAGTATATTGGGTGTAACAAAATTACCTATCCAAATTTCGTCACGTGACGTGGCATCGGTCAAGAAACATTACAAAAATGAAGAAAAAAAAAATCACATGAATACCCCCCTTTTTTATTAAATATTTGTATTTGATTTCCGATGCCAAGTCATCTCATGAAATTTGGAGAGGTAGTTTTGTTACACCCAGTATAAATAATTTGTTTATAAAAATCATGTTTGTTGTATGAGTACCCCACTCATACAACAAACGTGATTTTTACTAAGCCCTCCGTGCGTGAGTCCGACTCGCACTTGGCCGTTCTTTTTTTTTCGATAACCTACAAGTAACAAGTTACATCAAATATCATCAAAAATCTTGTATAATAATACCCCAGTCACGTCTTTCGTCCTAGAGCAGACAGACCCTGGTGAAATTGCGTCAATAATTGGATCTTTACGAGCGGATGCTGCTGCTGGTTGGGATAGGATTACACCACTTTTTTTAAAGACATATACTGATGTTCTGGCGCCCATACTATGCCATATATTTAATCTCTGCTTCGAAACAGCTGTATTTCCTACTTCATTGAAAAAGGCTATTATTCATCCCGTTTTCAAGGGTGGGGATGGGAATCAACCCAATAACTACCGTCCAATTGCTGTTCTAAGCGCATTATCTAAGGTGCTTGAGAGACTTATAAATAGAAGACTGGTTAATTACCTTGAGCATTACAATCTTTTATCCCCACATCAGTTTGGCTTTCGTAAAAACAAATCTACCTGTGATGCAGTTCAGGACTTGACAAATTACATAGCACAACACTTAGATCAAAGCAAAAAAGTCCTTACTGTGTTTCTGGACCTCGCGAAAGCCTTTGACACCGTCCCTATCCCCACTCTTCTAATCAAACTTGAGAATATGGGCGTCAGAGGATTACAACTGGAACTTTTCCGTAGTTATCTTACAAACCGCACTCAAAGTGTCAGAATAGACAACCACAATAGTGACGAACTTTCCATCTGCTACGGTGTTCCCCAAGGGAGCATACTAGGTCCTACCCTCTTTCTTATATTTATAAATGATTTGTGCAACCTCAACATCTCCAAGGGTAGGATTGTATCTTTTGCAGACGATACCGCTTTGATTTTTACGGCTGACACTTGGTCGGGATTGGAATGTGTGGCACAACAGGGACTTAATACAACAATGGACTGGCTTGCTGCCCACACCCTCACACTAAATGCCAGCAAAACAAAATACATAATCCACTCCATCAGCGAAGCTTCTCAACCACACACTCAAGTGACTTTAAAAGCCCACACTTGCCGTGCAAAATATTTCTGTGAATGTCCATCTATAGAATCCGTTGAACAAATAAAATACTTGGGTATCATTTTAGATAAATATTTAAACTTTAAAAAACATATTACTGTACTTACAAGTAGAGTCCGTAAATTAATATATATATTTAAAACACTCCGGAACGTTGCAAATACAAGAACAATAAGAACTGTCTACTTTGCCTTGTGTTCGTCTATTGTTACATATTGTGTTTCGTGCTGGGGTGGGACGGCTAAGTCTATTTTGATGCCACTGGAAGTCGCCCACAAAGCTATATTAAAGGTCGCAACCTTTAGACCTATTATGTACCCCACCGATGAGCTTTACAAGAATTGGAAAGTTCTTAATATTAGACAACATTTTATTTTGCAAATTATACTGATGCAACATCGTAAAACTCCCTTTATTCAAATCACAAAACGTAGAAAAGACAAAATTTGTACACTCCCAAAAATGCGAACATCCTTTATTAAGAGATTTGCTTACTACCAGGGTCCATCGCTTTACAACACTATTAACAGGCACTGCAGGATATACAACTTACCGTATCATGACTGCAAGAAGACGGTGTTCTCCTTCCTTCAAAGTAAAGGGTACAATGAAACAGAAGAAATTGTAACACATTCATTATTATACTAAACATAAAGGAAGAGCTGCAAGCGCACACACCCACTCACACACACACACACACACACACACACACACACACACACACACACACACACACACACACCTATTCTTAGTTTAGTTTTATTTACTTTTTTAATCGTTATCTTTAATTTATTGTGAAAGCTATTTTGTATTTAGATATTGTCATAACCTAATTAACAACAACGGGCACTGTTAGTGTCATGTAAAAATTGAATGGGGATCTGCACTGTGGTCCTTAACACAGGTTATCTAATAACCTAGCTAGGACTGCAGCACCTTAACCAATTGAATTGTAATAACCAGTAGGTAACAAACATCGATTTATTTACCATTTATGTACTACAATATCATATTGAATTGAATAAAGTATTATTATCTTGAAGCGAAGTCCTTTACAATGCATTTAAATTTGATTTTCTATAATCTCTTGCTACTTACACTATACTCATTTGTTTATACATAAAATATCAGTAACGTAAGGTACAACTAAACATATTTTTTTAATGTAAGGGACACGCTATTTTGGAAACCAGTAGACATTCCTAAATTTTAAGTTTATAGCATGAAAGAGGAAGAAATTCTAAGAAACTTCACTCTTGACACAATTAAAATCGGACCAGACAGTAAAAAAATACAGAGAGATTTATGAAAATAAAATCGTTTTTTGGCTCTCCTGAAAAACCGTGTTTTGTCCCTTACATTAATTGATACTTCTGGTGTCGATATTCTTTTGTTTTATATCCTATTTACGATATCAGTATCAACTTAACAAAATCCTATTAGTATTATTTTTCTGACATTAACTTGTTTAGGTATTGCTTACTATTTAATGTTTTTTACTCTATTGATGGATGATTATTTCATTGCAGATTTGCTGACTGATCCAGGTATCAGAAGTTCATGGCTTGGCAGCATGAGCGTCCATAACTGGACACCAAGAACAAGCGATCGTCTATGTTTTCTAGATCCAATCGTGGATAATTTTTAAAATGGATAACTTTTCGAACCCCAGATCCGAAAATTGTGAATGACTAATAAAGTTAAATCACGTTTATTTTTATTTTTTCTCTACTTCCTCCAATTCAACTCTCTTTCTATGGTGCACGGAAACAATCTAATACTTCTCTCCTTCTCTTCAAGAAAATAATATTTACCTGCAATTTTGCGCCATGGGTATTGAAAATTGCTGGTAAATTTTATTTCATTTAGGTAGGTATACTAGACACGACACCAATTTGAACCACCTTTAAATTAAGAGCACTGTTCATTTAAGCGTCGATAGCTTGGTGGTTAAGCCGTTAAGGAGTCGGTCTTGCGATCGAGAGGACCCGGGTTCGAATCCTGGGCATTACATTCCTAGCAGAAGCAATTTAGCATAGTCCCCAATTTAGTTTAGTTAAACCCCTCCAGGGTTTAAGGGGATATTAGTAATTTCGGTTGCTAATATTCTTATATCGTATAAAAAACATTTTGTAAATGTTTTAATTTCAAATTTAATCTATCGATATGCGTCACATCAAGAAAGTTTGGCACATCACTAATTTTAGTTCTCTGAACCAACGCTACTGGACTACAGCGCCACAATGGCGAGAATCAAGAAGGCATAATATTAGTTTGACAGCCACCTATCCATTATAGTCCGTTCACAGTTTATTTACCTCTGATGATAATACAGATCAGTGCCTCTGACAGATCGTTTTCTGTAAGTTGGTATTGCAGTAAAGTCCCCCTATGAGTGCCAGCTTCAGACATTTTACCGCATATTAGGGGAGATTATAAGATGGAACCGTTAAGCCTGAGAGTTTTTTTTATGTAAATATCCATTAGTCAGTATAATTAACATTACTAAAGACGTAGTTCTGTTACTAAAATATTCTCCTTAAATTTCATTTTTATTTACATAAAATGGATATGTAATTCAAAAAATACACTCATCATCGTCATCAAGGAGGGCACAGGTGCTGCTTCCACATCTCGTAAAATTTCCACGCCCGAAAAAACGGCAGCAAACGAAGAAAATAAGTTTCGACTTAAGGTTGGAGTACATGGGAGAAAAAAATCTTAGTGTGGTAACACGAAAATCGGGTAAGCCAACCTCACAGCTAGAGGTAAATTAACTATGAACGGACTATAGTTTATAATACAGATCAGTGCAATAGGTATATTACTGAAATAATTTTCGAACTCAGTCGCTACTTCCAGATCCCCTGTAACGTGGCGACCGTTTATCTTTAAATGAAAGCTTCGTTCACTTGTTTTAGACCTACCGCATTCAGAATTTATAATGTTCCATGTAGTTTTAATTACATTTGTCGAAGCTGTAATTTTATTTCTAATGAAATTTGACTTTGCCAAGGAACAGCTGCCTTCTTAGATCATCTAACCACAGGATGCGCCTTACTTAAGCATTGTTTTCTGCCATTGCACATGACCATTTGGTCTTTACGCTTTATGAAAAGCCTGTACATCAGTACATCATTTTATATGATTAAACTAGTACATTACATTGTAGTTGACTGTACAATAACAATTAACACACAACAGCCATTACGCGTTTGTCGATTAATACATTTTTAAATGTAATGAAATTTTATATGTCTTTGTGTTTCCCCCTTCATTTGTATGAAAACTGGCAGAATATTTTTGTATGCGGTGGTTCGCAAAGGCTAGTCCCGTGTTATATGGTCTAAGGCTGCCTTACTCTGCAAATTAATTTCAATCTCAATTTAAGCGTAATCCAATTCCAATGTTAATTTTAATGTCGCCTAATTTGGTACTCATAACAACATTGTATCGGGATCGCTATTGCCGCGCGATTGAAATGTCATCGTTCTAATCCACTTGAAGTTAGCTACGTCACCGGCCGCATAGTGTTGCTCAACATATTACGATAAAGGGCAAAGGATTAGGGAGAAAACAGGTGACTCCCGCTCCAAGTCGTTCCTGGTGCAAAGACTGGCTATAGCCATTCAACGTGGTAATGCAGCTAGCGTTATGGGCACCTTTGCACCAGGAACGGTTAGGGGTGGGTTATTTGACTAAAGGCACTGACCTGTAATAATAATCGCTGGACTGGCTATTCCATACAAAATGACAGCTACTTTTTTGGGCCGATTCAAAGCGCCTCTGCCGAGTGCACTGAGAACTAAATTAGTTTGCAAATGGCCGTTGTTTGTTTATTTCAGAAGAAGTTTATGTGTGAAATTTCGAATATTTTTAAGTTATTACTGTGATTGGTATAAATTTGAAGTGTTTTGATGTATAAATTTAGTTCATAGTGTAATTAAGTAGATATTTAGCATGAGATCGTGTGTATATTGTAAAACAAGATACGATAAGGGCTGTGGCGTCTCTTTTCACAAGTAAGTAAATCTAAGAATCTAATTCTTAAACAATTATTATAAAACCATAATTTAGGTTCTTTTTTACCATCATAAGCGAGTTTCGGGGATTTTACGAATATTTTTATAACCTATAATGATTAATAGGGATGTCAAAATGTATATCGATAATTTTCTGTCCAATGCCAAAATTCGTAGTTTAAAAAACAAGAGGCATGGTAAAAGTTCTTTAATAATTTAATGAACATATTAAAATTATTAATAAACACTTAAAATTGTAGTTGATAATCGAAACAGTAACTAACTAGCGTGTGAAATATAACTTTCTAGCACTAACATTGAATTATAACACTTAGTGAGACTATTTTTTGTTAATAATTAAATTATTTACTCTTGTTCATAATATTTAAATGTTCCTTTTATTACAGGTTTCCCTCCGATTACAGTTTAAAACTGTGGCTAAAAAAAATGAAGCTTGTCAATTGGACTCCGAAAACATCAGATTATCTTTGTTCAAAACATTTTCTGATGACTGTTTATTAAAACATGGGTCACGGACTGCTTTAAAAAAGTGCAGTATACCTACAATATTTCTTGGTAGGTGTAAATTAGTTAGTGAATACTTCTTTGGTATTTAAGAAATATAATTGAATATAAATAACCAACACTCAATATTTTTCAGAAACTGATTTATCGTTGGTCACTGCAGAAACTGATTCATCTACATATGATGACCCATGCTCTCGTGATAGTCCAATCAACTTACCTAAATCTAATTCACCTGTAGTACATATGCAAGTCCAGTTACCAACTGATGATTCTCAGCATAGCCAAATGAATCCAGAGGAAGCAGGTTTTTTTTTTTATAATACCACAAAATTTCCAAACAAGTATACAGCCCGCCTGATAGTAAACAGTTACCATGACCATAGTCATTTGTAACAAGAGTCAACACTAGGTAGTAGTTTCCAAGTTGAATGGCCTATTCATGCCAAGTCAACAATGCTCTACGACTATTGGGTTATTTGAAGTATTCTTTCTCTATAGCAGTGATGCTTTCTGCTGCACTAAGGCCCACTTGCACAGATCTGATTTAACGTGTTTAACCCAGAGTTAACTGCTAACCCCAAGTTCAATCAATGATTTGTCGTGTATCAACAAGGCGCCAAAAACGAATTATTACACTGATCGTTCTGAATAACACAAACATAAATCAAATTAAGGTACAGTCAAGGGCAAAAATATGGATACACGTACAGTTTACATAATTTGGTATTCATCTACACAGACAATAATTTGAAAAAGGTCATCTCGCTTTGTGTAAAATTTTAGTTTTTTTAAGCAGTACATGCTTAGTTAATCAATTTGGTTTCGGTACAGCATTCAGATTTCTGGCGTGCATTCAGTTAATTGGTGGAGTTACCTAGTGTGCAAAAAAAATATATAGATGTATATTTAAAAATATCCCAATTTAAATTTGTATCGAAAACGCTCCAAACTGTCATGGTGCCTCGTGTGACTTCACTTGTTGCCAAATAAAACAAAAAGAAAATGTGTATTATTTTTTTATGAGTCCTTTCAATGATTTGTTTTGTGATTTAGATTTTTAAAAAGTTTTAGTACTAAAAATAAACGTTTAGGGGTGAACTTTTACTGTTGAAATCTGTTGTATTTTATGAAAACGTGTGAGAATCTAAGCAATTACACAAGATGACACGACTTGTGACATAAGATGTCAAGACTCAAGACTGCCTGAGTGCGTCAAACGTCAAAGTAGCAAACTGTTACGTCACACTTTCTGATAGAGGTATTTGATGTGACGTGACGGAATGCCTATTTATTCCAATCTTATTTTCTAAAAATAATAGTACCTAATCCTTAATTTGTGTACCAATTTATAATACTTTTTGTTATTTATATATTGGACATAGTCGTTAGAAACACACATCAATCAGATTTATTCTTAGTGGACACAAGCCTATTTTAAGAGAATCTACTTTGTTTTTCAATCTTTTTAAAATATGTGATATATTTATACAGATAATTTCCTTTTAAAAATTATACAGATGTGCATTTAAAAATATACCGTAATAAATGTGTGATGTCTTATTTTTTTTAAATACCCACCCTCCTCTGTACTTACCTACTGCAAACAAACAAAACTACAATAAATCCTAATCCTAATTAACCTGTCACTTAACAAAATTCCTCTCTGGGCACGGCTGCTTCGGGAAGTAAATGGGAAATAGTTGCCATTGAGGCGGAATAGCAAGTTGGCATTGGCTGCTTCGGGGAGCACGCTCGCACGGCTCACGTTAAGCGAGGCGTCCACCAGGTGGACCGGGCCGCAGCGCAGAGCAAAAATTCGCGTGCCGTACTTTTCATATGAAATTGTGTAGCATCTGCCTTTACTAGAGGCGGGCCGCAACGAAACGCAGTTTCATTAAAAACGTATGGCATGCGGATTTTTGCGTTGCGGTCCGGCCCGGCCCATCCGCCTATTGGACGCCTAGCTTTAAGTTCTAACATGACCCAATTATGATTAAAGACAACCAATGACTGTGTGGGCTGTGTCCGGTGTCATTTTTCAGCCGATTTACAATAGTAACACTACTTTGGCAACATACCTGCGACCACTGTTTAAGCAAACACTTTTTTTTAATATTAAGCTCGCCAAACTGAATTCGCGAACCTGATGGTTAGCCTACTTAGGTACTTTAAAGTAGTCATTCATATTATGTAAACATCATTGGTACAAAAGTAAAATTAACATTGTAGTCGATATCTGGTAAAGTTTTTATCGACACCAAGACAGGTGTTGTACATCACTAGTATTAGTTCCAAGTACATTCGCCAGCTGCCGTCAGCGCCAAATGGCGATTTTCAATTAGGCACACTTTTATGAAACCGATCACCAGTCCAGATACTATTACAGGTCAGTGACTAAAGGGCTATGCTTATGTTTGACATTTTATTTAATTCTTTTGTATTTAATGTAATGTGATGTAATTTAAATAATAAAAACAGCGGAAGGTGGGTGGTTAGGAACTTTTATTCCTAACTGACCAACCAGGTGGATAACTCAGGTGGTCTGGGGGAATAATACACTCAAGAGTTGGCAGTATGGTTTTTAATACCTTCGCCTGTCCTTTGGATGAATAAAGCAACAACAGCAACCGCATGCTGCCTACGGGCTGTCCTGTCAGTTCAATTCAGTCACCGAGTTCACTGACAGTCGTGGTTTGTGGTTGAGAAAATATTTTGAGGTTATCACGGACGAAATTGATAAAAAACCTTTTCTAAGTGATTTATTGAAATTCTTACAATGAGTAAAAGAATAAATGATATGAAATGGGAATCGGTGGCTCTAGAAGGCTTTCCGCTGTCGATGAAAGATCAATTTCAAAGCTTTGTGGGGTTAGAAGAGTGCACAGATTACAGTCTTGACAAAGAAGGCAAACGTTCCAAAAAGGTTAGATATTATCACTTATTTACACCTGTTTCTTAATCCCATATGCAGTATACTCCCATATCCTATAAGTCTCCTTCAAGTTTAAGGCTACGTCCGCACAGGCAGGCGGCTTGCTTGTCACAACCTGCGCCTGTCCATATCAACATGGCAATACGGCTCACCACCTATTACGTGGGACAAAATCTCAACGGTGAAATGTGGGCATCTAATATGCCTCTGTCTACCCCTTCGTGGATAAAAGCCGTGATCATATGTATGAATGAACCCATTATGATGATTAAAGCCGTGGAGTGGTATATTATAAAGATGAATTTTCTGTAAGTAGCAGTATAGAGCTATTTTTAAAAGTGAAATCTCGTCAACATGCCGACAAGCAAGTGACCAAGGCACCTAGCGACCCACCACGCAAACCACCTTTCAGTGCGGCCACCGTATAACCTAGCAAGTAGCCAGGATGCATGCCACTAGGCTCTAGGCACCAAGCAAGCCGCCTGCCTGTGCGTACATAGCCTTAGTGTTCTGCAATGTACACACATGATAAATTATTGGAGGTTAGGATTAAAGATAAGTAGTATTAGTTAGTTAGTTTCTTAGTTCTACTGACTGATTTTTATAAATTAAAGTAATAAATTAAACACAACATTATTCCTGCACCTGGCAATAGTATTGGCATTTACCTTATAAATATGAATCATTATGTTGGAAACGACAAATAAAACACAATGAGTATCACTGAAATCAGGCTTTCAGAAGCCCAAGCCAATCTAACCATGTGCGTTAGGACCACGGGTGTACAGCACGGAATCGAGCTGCTCCTCTACACAAAGATGGTACCTGCAGTGTACCTCAGTGTACCCTTAATGAATTCCAGTGTACTTCTTTTGATAAAAAAATATATAGTACAATGTGTACACCCGCGATCCTACAGTTAGGACTGCGGGTGTGCATTGTTTCCCATCAGGAGATGCGTATTTTACATACGTTTTTTTTTGTAACAATGTGTACCTGCAGTGTACCTTAGTATACCATTAATGAAATTCAATTTACCTTCTCTGATAAAATATTATATAATAAAGTATGTACACCCGCCATTCTAAGTTTAGAACTGCGGGTGTACACGGGTGCCTCGAACTATCTCTATAGGTACCAAATTTCATCTCAATCGATCCAACTGTTTAGGCGTCAAAGCGTAACAGACAGACATACAGACAATCTCTGGAAGTTTAGAATTCCATGCTCAGACCACTCTGTTGCTGATAAAATGCTTTAAGTTTATTATTTACCCGTCTGTGAAGAAGGAGGGTTATGTTTTTCTAGCCCAATAATGTATGTATAGGTACATATAGAGTATATGTATGTATATTTTTACCCTTGCTTGAGTGAATAAATGTTGAGACAACGGGGTACCCGTTGTCTCAACATTTATTACTCGTATTTTCAACATCCCTACTATAATGTTATAAATGCGAAAGTTACTCTGTCTGTCTGTCTGTTACGCTTTCGCCTAAACAATTGAGATCGATTGAGATGAAATTTGATATAGAGATAGTTCGAGGTCCTGGAAAGGACATAGGCTACTTTTTAACCGACTGCGCAAAAGGAGGGTTATGATTTTACGTGATAACGACTTTTACGCGATCGAAGCCGCGGGGAACAGCTAGTTAGTTATATTTAATATTTTTATATGCAGGTACACAGTAGGTACGCATAAAAAAAAATTAAAAAAAAGTTAAATATGCATCTGCTTGCCGAGAAAAAAATGTACATCCGCAGTTCTACACTTAGAATGGCGGGTGTACATACTTTATTATATAATATTTTTTCAGAGAAGGTAAATTGAATTTCATTAATGGTATACTAAGGTACACTGCAGGTACACATATTTACAAAGAAAAACGTATTTAAAATACGCATCTCCTGATGGGAAAAAATGCACACCCGCAGTCCTAACTGTAGGATCGCGGGTGTACACATTGTACTATATATTTTTTTATCAAAAGAAGTACACCGGATTTCATTAAGGGTACACTGAGGTACACTGCAGGTACCATCTTTGTGTAGAGGAGCAGCTCGATTCCGTGCTGTACACCCGTGGTCCTAACGCACATATCTAACCTGCAGCTTGTGAATATGTTGACCAATTGAACCAGCCTAATGTAGTCCACTGCTGGACTTAAGCCTCATTGACACAGAGTAAAATTATCACCTTAAAGCCAGTGAGTTCGCTTGCAGCTTGAAAACTCGCTCCTTGTGCTTTTTAAAAAATCTACTTTTAAATATCCCATTGTAAATCACTACATGATACATCTGTTCGTAGACCATGTATGTTTTGTTGATATCTGCTCTTTGAGAAGTGATTTTTATTATATGTGCACTACTAGGTAGCCAATAACTGTTGGGGTAGCCAAGGTCTGCTGGGCGTCCTGGGGTATCCTTCTGAGGGCCTGCTCGGGGCTCTCAACCATGTGGTTTTTAGTCAGTAGGAGTCCGGCATAGCATCTCTGTAGGATTTTCCTCATGTTAAAAAAAAGACTCTCTACAACTCGCACAATCCTGAAATAGACACATTAGTAAAAATATTTGCTTAGAAACTGATTATTATAACAAGTAAAAAAAGGTACTGATTGGTTTTTGTGCAATTCCAGAATAAACTAAAAGAATTCAAAGAAAAGATAAAAGCCAGAAAAGAAAAGAGAAAGTTGAAAAATTCCGAGGCATCACAAATAGAGGTGCCAAATAAAAAGGTCAAACTTAGTAATGGGTTTGTTGTAGAATCATGTCAAATAATAAAACCTTCAATTACAAATATTTTGAGTCAAAATAAAGCAGAAAAACATATTAATGGCAAATTAAAAGACACAACAAATAATAAAAATGTAACAAAGAAAAACAAACAGTCAAAAATTTCTATGAAAGAAGAATGTAATAGTAAATTAAAAGATGTTACAAATATCAAAATTAAAACAAAGAAGAAAGAGCAATCAAAAGATGCTATAAAAGAAGAAATCAAAGCCAGTAAACCAAAACTTGGTGACTTGCCACAATCAGAAAGTATTCTGACTCCAGAAGACATGTTAACATGGGCCGAGTTTAAATTGCAAGAGCCTATCTTGAAAGCACTAACAGAACTTGGATTTAAACAACCTACAAAGATACAGCAGTTAACACTACCTGCTGCTATTCATGGTGGGTAATTTTATTTTTATTTCAGTTGCTTTTGCTCACAGCTTTGCTCAAATCAAGGTTTTTTTTTTGGTTGACTCACTGGTTAGATAGTTGTAAACAAGTTTTTTTAGTTAATAAATTATTTTGAAACATTTTTAGTATAACAGATACATCTTCCCCATTAAGCTATCTATGGTTGCTGATTGTGCATTATAAAGGGTGAAACTCGATCTAAACTCTAGTTCTTTTCTATGTAAGATTTTTTCCTATTGATGAAATCAAATCAGCCCATGGGAGACCACTGCTAGATGTCGACCTCTCCCAATTTACGCCATAGAACACGGCCCTGCATCTTCCACATCCATGTTCTCTTCTTATTCTCAAATCATTTAAACCATTATGTTGCCTTGTTAACAAAATTTCTGAATCTTATCCAGGTCGCAGAGACATTCTAGGAGCAGCCGAAACAGGTAGTGGCAAAACCTTAGCGTTTGGACTACCAATTCTCTCTGGTATATTAAAATTGAAAGAAAAAGCTGAACTTAAAGGTCTTGATGTTTATGATATACCTTATAAAAAAGGATCAACTAAAAAGAAAGACATAGAAGTAGTGCAGAAAGATAAAAGTAAGAAAAATAGAGACCCAAAACTTAAAAACAAGAATGATACAAAGGTGGAAGCACCAAAAGAATCATCTGAAGAAGATTCCAGTGATGGAGAAGAGAGCAATGAAGAAATTGATGAAGTAATGCCATTGCCAAAGAAAGATGTTGGTAGTGATGATGATTATATAGAAGAAATTGAAGTACCAATCAGAAAAAGAAACAGTACATCAGTTGATGAAGAAAATGACAGTGATGACGAAAATTATATACATCTATCTGATATGCTAGATTCTGATGATTTGGCAGAAACCAGTGATGATGAGGGTGACGACAAATCAGAGGAAGTTGAGGATGAAGGTTATAGTGAGCAGGAAGTTGAAAAAGATGATAATGATTTATTAAGTGAAGATGATGATGTGGTTAATGAAGAGGGTGGTGAAAGTCCTGATGAAAGAAATGAAAATGAACAAGGTAAATATTATACATATTCATTTCTGTAGTACAATTCTATAATCTCCGCTTTAGAACAATATTAATATTGCTGGCAAGGCTTATAATGACTTAAGTGGTTACAAGTGGAAGACAAGGTGGATTAATAGGTAAAATTTGAGAGGTGTAAGAGTTCCTGACGGTCATCGGGTAATTTTATTAATCTTGAAATCTATATTATAAGTATCAAGAATCTCAAGAAAGTGTGAAAAGGTTTCCCCTTTTAGGGGTAAAAACCCCCCATGGCTTAAAAAGTAGACACTCACACAGGCGAAGCCGCGGGCCACAGCTAGTCTATATTGATATTATAAAGAGGAAAGATTTGTTGTTTATTTGTTTGCATTGAATGAGCTCTGAAACTACTGAATCAATTTGAAAAATTCTTTTACTGTTGAGAAGGTACACTATTCCCGGCTGACATAGGTTATATATATCTATTCCCTGATTCCCACGATTTCCCACATCGGCTATACTATCTAAAGATGCAATTTATAATTTTTAGGCATAGGCTGCGTGAAAGTTGTGGATGACATTGAGATTCCTGGCCATGTGTCCATGAAGACTGGCAAACCATTGTATGCGCTTATCATCACGCCCACGAGAGAGTTGGCCATACAGATCAGCAGACATCTAATAGCTGCTGCTAAATACACAGGTAAGTGTATTTCTAAGGAAAACGTCGATTCTTCGATATATTCGATATATTGATATTGATATTGATATATTGATATTGATTCTTACCAGACAACAGCTGATTTTGCCCAGGTTGCAGTTGATTCCTACTTGATCATAGTTCATTCCTACTTGATCATAGTTTATTCCTACATGATCATATTGATTTCTACTTGATCAAAGTTGATTCCTACTTGATCATAGTTGATTCCTACTTAATCATAGTTGATTCCTACTTGATCATAGGTGATTCCTACTTGACCATAGTTGATTTTAACCAGGTTAAATGTAACCTGGTTAAAATTATAAAAATCAAATTAATGAATTTGATTTGTATTTGACCACCAGTTTCGGTTGTCGCAATTTGATTTACCTACCTGTTTTTTTACCACAATTGATTTTCACCTGCCTACAGTTGGGGTTAGGGGACATTCGTCCTAACTAGGCCCACATCAAATTGTTGTTGTATGGTTAAAAAAAAACCACGAAGGCTAAGGCGGGAGCGACTCGGATAGGTTAGATTAGAAGGCTAAGGCGGGAGCGAAGCGGAGCGGAGCTCTCCCGCCTTAGCCTTTGTGGTTATTTTTTTTTATAACCCACCGGTATATATATATGGACGTTCTGGGATTTGGACATTTTGGGACATGGACAACGTAATGATGAATATTGGACATTTTGCGAACTGGACATTCTGCGCCTAAACGCCCTTCGCTTGGTTAAAACCAAAACAGATGTGGGCCCAGTTAACCATTATCAAATTTTAAAAGGGGCAACTGGTCCTCGGGCCAGTAGTTCCATAGTGGGACGGATGTCCCCTAAACCCTACAGTTGATTCCTACTTGACCATAGTACCTAATGCTTGTACCTGACCATCGGCGATTCCTACTTGGCCACAGTTAAATAAATTTTTACCATACTTAGGGTGGATTCGAACAAAAGTGGAGTAAGACTATACTAGAGGATAACTTGTACCTACTTATTCTAAAAGTAAAGATTTTCCGTTTCGTAGTTACGTCTAGTTCAGTATGGTTACTATAGGTACGTTGTGCTTATTAGTTGTTGATAAAACGGAAGTCGAATCCGCCCTTAATAGCTTTTTATAGTAATATGTAGTTCTAATAAGTCCTTCACATTCTCGCGAGAATATGGAGGACTTATTAACGAGCGCCCATAATAACCTTCAGAAAAGTTGTAAGATACACATTGCCTAGGGTCTAATTGAAAAAAAAAATGTCACTCTTACTATACTGACATTTTTTTGTTAATTCCCTTAAATCGTCCTTTAATACTGTCTCCTCATTTTCCCAAAAACAGACTGAAATTCCAATAAAATATCTTACCAACATTCTTTTTTCACCCAGGTATAAGAGTGGCAACAATAGTAGGGGGTATGGCAGCAGTGAAACAGGAGAGAGTGCTGAGGTCCGGGCCCGAGGTGGTGGTGGCCACTCCGGGGCGGCTGTGGGAGTTGATCGGGCAGGGGCAGCCGCACTTGCAGCAGTTGGATAGTGTCAAGTAAGGAGATGGATATTATTTTTACCCCTCAACATTGTGTGTATCTGTGTGCTTGTCTATCTATCTGTGTTATCATAGCTGCCCAACCGATGAACCAATGTTGATGCGATGTTTTTGTACGAAAGCCAATGTGATAGAGATGGTTCTTAGCTATAAATTTTGAAGATCTTCACCTTACTTCCTGGATGATGAAGGGATTTCACTAAAAATTCCCAGGTCTGAATGATCTGAAAATTTACTTTGATTGTATTTGCATGTTTACCTAGAACTGGCTGCTACATCAAGTACGTAGAGTAGCAATAATCCTAGGGGGTATGGTAGCGGTGAAACAGGAGAGAGTGCTGAGGACCGGGCCCAAGGTGGTGGTGACCACTCCGGGGCGGCTGTGGGAGTTGATCAGCCGCACTTGCAGCAGTTGGATAGCAGGATAGAAGGAGATGGATGTTATTTTAACCCCTCAACGATGTGTGTATCTGTGTGCTTGTCTGTCTGTATGTGTCCTAATCATAGCGGCCCGGTATGCTTAGGTGACATCATATCGGCTCGATGGACAGACCAATCTTGGTCCAGTTTTACAAACGAATGTGATTGAGATGGTTCTTAGCTATTAATTTTGAAGAACATCAACTCGTTTCTACCTACCCTGTTGGGAGACACACGTGAGGTTATGTGGAGGTATCGGTGAGATGTTCCTCCAACCAGGCAAAGTGATCACGCTTGGCGAGTCGTGGCTCAACGGTTGATGAGTTTTTTTTATCCCTGCACCAAATTTCAATCAGATTTTTTCAGCCGTTGAAGTGTGATTGAAAACATATTATCCAAACATGTGCACTAATCTCTACTATTATAAAATTGTAAAAATAGCTGTGACGGTACATTCAAGATAAATTTAAAAAATAACTCTAATCGACTAATTTAACTATTTTTTTTTCTTTGTGTCTGTTTGTTTGTTTGTTCGGGGTTGGACCAAAATTCAGTAGCTTGATCATAACTACTATTAGGATTTTGTAGGTATTTTTTTAACTTAAATAACGCTGTGTGTATCATTAAAATCGGTTCAGCGGAAATGATAATACAGCTTGACCTATGATTTAATAGAAGACCTATACATTGGACAGGTCAAAGTCGATTGGTTATTAGTTAAAATCACCTCGCGAACGAAGTCGCGGGCAGAAGCTAGTTTACGTATAAAATTAGAAAGATTCTTCACTGTGAGAACTTTACTATCGCGATGCAGGATTTCAATTGTTCTTCGCCATAGTGGTTACCACAATATTAATAATCTAAATTCTCTTCTCTCCAGATTCCTAGCAATAGACGAAACCGACCGCATGGTAGAACGAGGCCACTTCGAAGAACTCTACCCTCTACTGGAGCGACTGAACGCAGACGAGGCTAAAATGGCCGCCAGACAGAACTTCGTGTTCTCAGCCACGCTGACCTTGGTGCATGACCTGCCTAGCCATATGAAAGGGAAGAAGGTAGGGGTCTATGTTTCTTGGTCTTTAGCGTATCCTACTAATATTATAAATGTGAAAGTTTTTGAAGATGTTTGGATGTTTGTTACTCAATCACGCTCTAACGGCTGAATGGATTGGGCTGAAATTGGTACAAAAATAGCTTATAGTCTGGAATAACACATAAGCTTTTTATCCTGGTAAAATGTTACCACGGGAAGTGGGAACGCGTACCGAATTTCACGCGCGCGAATCCGCGAGCATCATCTAGCTAGAAATAATTTTGAAAAGCAATTAGTATGCTAACTCAGTAAAATTTTACCATAGATATTGTCTATATGTCGCCATTCTGCCTCGGTTGCTCATTCAGTAGTGATACCGCCTGCTGCGCTGAGGTCCCAGGTCGGTCCAAATATTTGTGTGATCCACAAATGTTTGTTTCGGAGTTTGGGGTGTTAACCTCTACTCCCACCTGTTCTTATCTATATACATTTAATAAAACTGTAGAGGTTCGAGATACATGGGTACATGGAAGATATTTTGAAAATTTTAATTGTAGGGCGTTCTCTAATCGATACTGAAGTCGAAAAATGTAATTTTTAAATTTTTGTCCGTCTGTCTGTCTGTCTGTATCCCGAATAAGTATCACGCGGAAACTACTGAATAATTTTCAATGATACTTGGCACAATAATATAATAATACTTTTGATCCCGATATTTTGCGTGGTTCCTTCAGGAGAGAGGATGAAAGATAAAATGGTTGTTCAGCTGTAATAATCTCACCGCGTAATCTGATTTCAATTATTTTATTGGCGTCAGAAAGGGCGCTTTAAGGGTGCCTTCAAATTAGAAGCTTGAAGAAGCGCTTTAGTCGCGCCACCAAATAAAAGTGGCGCGTCTGTGGCGCAGCAGACGCGCGTCAGTGGTGCTTCAGTAAATTCTAGTGATGTTCATTAGTTACGTTCGTTACGAAATGGATTCGACGCATAACTTTTGTTAATTTTATTAAAAGAAAAAAATAAAACATATTAGAAAGCTTTCCTTACCTTTATTTTGTTTAAATAATAATAATGAATATTACCAAACTAGCTGATGCGCGCGGCTTCGCCCGCGTGAAATTTGGTTCCCGTTCCCGCTTCCCGTGGGAACATTTTCCCGGGATATAAAGTAGCATATGTGTTATTCCAGACTATACTCTATTCCTGTACCAAATTTCAGTCCAATCCGTTGAGCCGTTAGAGCGTGATTGAGTAACAAACACAACATCCAAACATCTTCACAAACTTTCACATTTATAATATTAGTAGGATACACTCGTTACCTTCAATCAACTTTCTCCATCCAAAGGTTGCCTGGTAGAAATTGCTTTTTAGCGATAAGGCCGCCTATTGTACATCTTCTTGTACTGTATTTATGTAACATAATTGTATTTACTTGGCGTACAATAAAGTGTAAAATAAATAAATAAAATACGCCAATATGATGGACATAAGTTTTATGTATCGTGATAATTTCTAGTCAGGAAAGTTTCCTCCACTTTTGTGGCGCAAGACTGACTTTGCAGTAGGGTTGTAGGTACCCATGTACTGGGCTGGGACTTAGAGGACGAGGGCTTATTAAAGAAATTATAGTTTAAGATTTTTTTTTGTCAAAGTCTGTAAAATATAATACTGCTCGTTCGCTCTAACTTTGCCGCTCGGCTCCATACTAAAGTCGAATTTTTAATTAGACGAAGTAAATTGACAGCAACTAATGTCACTTCTTCTTGTAGTGTTGCGTATTTTCTATGACGAAGTAACATTAGCTACTGTCAATTTACTTCGTATAATTAACAATTCGGGTATACGCCTCTACGCCAGCGGCAAAGTTAGAGCGAACGGGTATCTATCTATATATATATATATAAAAATGTTGTGTGCGTTTAAGTACGTATTAAAAACTCAAAATTTACTGAATCGACTGAGCTCAAAATTGGACACGATATACAATAGGATTCAGAGATGGTTTTAGGCTACTTTATACACTTTTATCATAACAACAATAAGAATAAAACAGCTTTAAAAAGTGATTTTACCAATAGATGGCGCTGGTCGTTTTTTTTTAATTATATTCTGCCAGCTTCAGAACAAAATATTATAAACAACCTATTTAGAAGGTACCTACCAGATTGCTGTTTTTTAAGAGAAGTTTGATTGCGGCCTCCTTGCATTCAGAATAATAAAAGAGAGTACTTATACCTAATAAAGAGGTCAGATATGTTTTGCATGTTATTTTTGAAGTTAGAGTTTTGGCGCGTTAAATATTATTAGAGTAAATTTATTCTTTTGAAGCGTGCGCACGATGTTTTAAAAACTGAACATTGATCACAGAATAGATTTTTTTTTCAAGTGAAGCTTCTATTGATTTCGATGTTAATTGGATTTTCAGAAAGATTTATAATTTTGGTTACGGCTCAACTTTTTTTTTTGTAATGTACCCATCCTTTGGTTTGTTACTCATTTCTCATAGGTACATAAAACCACAATAAAAAAGTCACAGCGAAGCGTGGCAGGGTGCCGCTAGTTACTTATAAAAACATAAACTTAAAATCAGAGTACAGTTTCAATATTAACTATAGTTCCTTCCCTATACAGAAATGCCGTGCATGTGGCACGTTAGTGGCGCTGCAACGGCGCTTCTAAAACTTGTATGAAAACTAGTGGTGGCGTGTCCAGCGCACCTCTGTGGCACCACTGCAGCGCTTCTTCACGCCTCTTATTTAAAGGCGTCCCAAGCATTGTTCTACACAAGTTTCAATATTGATAGTTTTGTAGTTCAGAAGTTAGTGACATCTCAAGTTTTGCTAGACTTAGAATTCAAGAGTTCCTTTGGATTTCAGGGTAAATGTAAACAGGGCAGTTTCACATGCTACTTCATGAGTTTGATGAAGCAATACATCTTCTTTCGTACACTTTATGTGACGTAAACGAAGTTGCGAGGGTCAGCTAGTATATATTATGTCTTTATTTAGAATTATATTAATATGTATATTAGTATGGTCTAGATCACATAGCACAAGCTTATATTAGCTTAATTTGGGCTAGACGATGTTGTGTGACAATGTCCACAAAAAATATTTATTATTAAAAAAAGCTGTATCTGTTGTACTGTATTTTATTATAATGTTATTTCCCAGGTAACAAAACGCGGCAAGGTAATCCACCGAAAAATCGAGAAAATGTCGGCTCAGCAGAAAGTGAGCAAACTCGTAAAAATGATAGGCATGACGGAACCCAAAGTAGTGGATATCACTACACAGAACCTCGGTACGTACAGTCTTGATTAAAAACTCGATTACCAAGGACTAAAATTGAGTGCACGTAAATCATGTACCACGTCACAGATTATAGAACTAGAGCACAAATTAGAGATAGCACTGATGGAAACCTACATACTAAATTCGCTGAGGCTACGCACACATAGACAACTCATTCACAGACACGAGGTCAGGCGGTCTCAACCGAATTTTCGATACTGATTTGTGCGCGAGTGTGTGTAGCAGAGGGTAGGTGTGAAAAAAAAGTACATACATGAGTTTCCATCTGTACTATCTCTAATTTGTGACTAGAGGCATGCATCATCTGCTTTTAGTTATTTAAAGCTGTGGATCAGGTTATGCGATATTTTTTTACTCCCGTATATCCTCTACTAGCGAACGTTACGCGGTTTCACCCTCCTTATTTTCGTTCCCGTGGGAATACTGGAATGAAATATAGCCTATGTCACCTGGGGATAATTTAGCTTTCCAGCAGTGAAAGAATTTTTCAAATCGGTTGAGTAGTTTCCGAGCCTATTCAATGCAAACAAACAATCAAATTTTACCTCTTTATAATAATATAAGTATTTTATAAGATTAGTTAGAGCTCATCGTAAATTACTTGATTAAGGTACTAAGTTTCAGTTATAGAATGGCTTCCATTTCCTACTATTAGTCCATTGAAATGTTACATGAGCTTTGCATTTATTAGAGGACGCAATTTTATTTTCGGGACATGTGTGGGGGGTCAATAGAAGCTTAACCTCAAGTTTGTGGGGTCGCCACCCTTGTCCCCCGGCCGCCATCTTGAAAAGAGGGGGGAAAAAACACGCTTTTCGCAATATTTCGGAAACTATGAGTCTTACAAAAAAATTGTAGAGGCGTAATTTGTAGCATATTGTTTTGCCTACAAATGTGTATATAACTAAACAAAAAATTTTACAAAATTTTTAGAAAAGTTTATAAAAAATTTCTTTTTTGCTCTATAACTTTTTTTATACATTTTACAAAAAAAATACCTCAAACTAATCTTGTAGATGATCTTTTAAGAGAAATTTTAAAAAAAACGCCACAGAGCAAAAAATATTTTTTTATAATTTTATTTTCAATTTTTTGTTTATAACTTCTTCAATTTTTAATTTAGGGCAAAAATTTGTTAACATATTTGTAGGCAAAACAATTTGCTACAAATTATGATTTCACAAATTTTTTGTAGGACTCGTAGTTTCCGAGATATTGGGAAAAAAGTGTTTTCACCCCTTTTTAAGATTGCGGCCGGGGGACAAGGGTGGCGACCCCACAAACTTGAGGCTAAGCTTCTATTGACCCCCCACACATGTCCCAAAAATAAAATTGCGTCCTCTAAGAAATGCAATATTCAGTCCTTAAATTGTAAAATTTCAATGGACTATATGGCGAAGGACGTGACTGAATGATTAACATAAATATTTCCTATTATCAATCATCCTCACCTTTAGGATGACTCCGCGAGGTACTTACTAGACATGCTTGACGCTATGCAGAGACGTGCTATCCGAATAATTAGTTGTCCCGAGGTGACGGGAGGCTTCGAACCGTTGGCGCAACGAAGAACCATAGCGTCCTTGGCTGCCTTCTACCGAATGTATCGCGGTGAATGTTCTGAAGAGCTCTTCAACCTGATCCCACCATCTCCTTTCCGATCCCGAACAACGCGTGCCGGGCAGAGATGCCACTCATACACAGTGGAGAGAATCTTTGCCAGAACCGAGCGTTTCAAAAAATCGTTCCTCTGTCGAACTATAAAAACTTGGAACGACCTGCCCGCACACGTTTTTCCCTCATCTTACAATCCCGGGTTCTTCAAGAGGAGCGTGAAGAGGCACATCACAGGGCCGCCAACTTGAGGACCACTGTCAGAAGTGGCCCCCAATCGCTAGATGCGCCACGGCTTTCCATCAGGCTGGTGGCGACGTTAATTTGGCGAGCTGAATATAAAAAAAATATTACGAATACCGCCATACAGATCTTCTTGAATTCCACGCGTAGTCCCGGTTTTTATACATGTGTAGCTCCCAAGCGTTTGACCAATCAGGTAACATAATGGCATATTGCTCAGACTCAGAGTCACGCTGACCATCGGCGCTGACAGCTCAGCGCGTAGCTCTTTAGCGCGACACGTTTTAGTATCGTGCTTCTTCTCGGCGCGAAACTAGAACGCTCACCGAATACAGAGGCGCGATCATTTCCTGTGTGTTGGCATAGCAGTAAAGTCCCCCTATGAGTGCCAGATTATGACATTTTACCGATTATAGTGGAGATTATAACATCCAACCGTTAGCACGAAGAGTTTTGTTTTTCATGTCATAATATACTTAATTTTACTAAATCAGTGCTCTTATAACTAAGTATACGATTGGATTTGAGATTTTTTTAATGAATATTTGAAAACAAACATTCACTACCATCACCAACGGAGGTGAAGTTGCTGCTTCCACAACGTTCCACATCTCAATAATCGTCACACCCGAAAAAAACGATAGCAAAAGAAGAAAGTAAGTTTCGACCAAAAGTTAGATTACATGGGAGAAACAAATACTTATTCGGGTAACACAGCAATCAAGATAGGCAACCTAAGTACTAGAGGTAATATATCTCTGAACGGACTATACGCGTCACCGACGCGCGACGCGTACGTCAGCGCTGACCAACGCACGCGTGATAGCTACGCGATAAATTTTGAAAAATTAAGCTAATATAAGTAATATTTCAAGTAATCACTTGACTCACGCCATTATCCCCAACAGGTACAGCAGAGACTTTAACGGAGTCCCGTATAACGTGCTCCACAGAACACAAAGATGCCAATCTCTACTACATACTTAAAAGGCATCCCGGAAGGACTATTGTGTTCTGTAACTCTATCGGGAGCGTTCGAAGGTAAGGCTTTCTTTCTTTCTTTCTTTCTTCTTTCTTTATCCCCGAAGGGTTAGGCAGAGGCATATTATATGCCCACATTTCACCTTTTTAGAATTTGTCCCACGTAACAGGTGATGAGCTGTATTGCCGTGTTGAGATGGACAGGCGCAGGTTGTGACTGCCTGCTGTTGAAATTTTTCACGCCGCCTAAAAAGGCCTTCAACTTGGCTGAACGACTGTTATTTTACTGGCAACCGGGACCAACGGCTTAACGTGCCTTCTGAAGCACGGAAACGCTGAAGCGCTCGTGGCCCCGCGGACTCAGTGTTCTGTAAACGATCACTGCATTTAGCAACTTTCACTACGGTCAGTTCTTGAATGGGTGACCATCTATGTGACCACTTTGTGATTTATACACCCGTACCTATAAAATCGACAGCTTGGCCAGTCAATTTTAATAAGAAGTGTTAATTTGCAAATTAAAAATTCTCCGACCCGTATCAGGATTCATACTTATAGATCTTTGTACGATTCGTCAAGGTTATTATGTAAAATAGTTCCTCAACTAATACATAATGTTTCGTTTGTTGTCTAGACTAGCGCAACTGCTGACGCTGCTCAAGTGTCGCCCCCTGCCGTTACACGCCAACATGCCGCAGAGACAACGCCTCAAGAACTTAGAACGGTGAGTGGCCTTATATAATATACTAGCGGACGTCACGCGGTTTCACCCGCGTAGTTCCGTTCCCGTGGGAATACAGGAACAAAATATAGCCTATGTTCACCGCAAAGAGTGTAGCTTTCCAACAGTGAAAGAATTTTTCAAATCGGTCCAGTAGTTCCGGAGCCTATTCGTTACAAACAAACAAACAAAAAAACAAATCTTTCCTCTTTATAATATTATTTGTTTACTAGCGGACGTCACGCGAATTCACCCGCGTAGTTCCCGTTCCCGCGGGAATACGGGAATAAAATATAGCCTATGTTCACCGCAAAGAGTGTAGCGTCCTAATAGTGAAAGAATTTTTCAAATCGGTCCAGTAGTTCCGGAGCCTATTCGTTACAAACAAACAAACAAAAAAAAACAAACAAACAAAAAACAAATCTTTTCTCTTTATAATATTAGTATAGATATTATATTATAAAACTAGTTGACCCTCGCAACTTCGTTCATGAAAGGAGATATATTTCTTCATCAGACTCATAGGAGCGTGGAACTGCCCAGTTTGCATAATCACAAAAGAGCTTTAAGATAAAGTCTATTTATTTTAAAATACCCTTATCATTAAGCTCTTTTATAATTTTATTAAGGCCCATCCGAGCGCACGAGGCAGCGGCACTTTCGGTGTTTTGAATCGGCGGTTCAGCTGTGTGCGTGCAGCACTCACACATAGACAATTTTCTCAGCGACAGTCGCTCTGTTTGGTGGTAACGCAACATTAGGGCAACTTAAAAATTTCAATAAATATTAGTATTTTTATTGAGACAAATGGCTCGAAAAGATCATGACTACTTTTTATATTATGAAGTACGTTTAGATAAGTTTAAATCAATGGACCGTATTAATATGACACGGACATTTGTTATTCTTTTACAAAGCGCTATCTGATCCCAAAGTGCAGTACTAGTGCTAGGCTGCAGATATTAATAGGTACTTTTATAGGTACATACATATAGACACGCCTTAACGCTGAAAGGATCGGTAGAGGCACATACACATTTCACCTAGTCTTTAGGGTTCCGTACCCAAAGGGTAAAAAACAGGACCCCATCGCTGAGACACGGCTGTCCGTCAACAGGAGTTAAAATTTCACAGATTATGTATTTCTGTTTTAACAACAAATCCAAATTACAGAAAAATAATAAATTTTAAGGCAGGCTCTCATTCAACAAACGTATTTTTTGTTTAAGAACAAATATTTATAGACCACAGATATTTTTTTCCGTGGGCAAACTCAAACTAAAAAAACAATAATATAGCTATTCAGAAATTATTACTTAGTTTCATTTTACTAAAATAAAACATTTAGGTATTTGGCACACGTGTGACGTGTGTGACTTGTACTTGCGAAACGTTATCCCCAACTCTCTTTGTGCTCTCTGTCCCTTGGGTGCATTCATTGTTATTCGGATGATAGTACTCTGCATGGGAGCTATTCTGGCCGTCCAGCGGAGGGGCTTTGCGACGTGGAGGAGAAGAGATGACAACTCGTGGCGGATCTCGACCGGGACCTGGGTCGCATTGCGAAATGGGATTCAGACAACGTGGTCGAGTTCAATGCCAGAAAAACACAGGCGTGTGCGTTTACAGCTAAGAAGTCCCCATTCCTTTCCCTACCCTCTCTTCAGAGCATTACGGTTCCACTAAAGGACAACCTGGAGATCCTCGGTATAGACGTCCGGCGTGAGCTCAATCACAAAAACTACATAGAGAGTTGTATTGGGCTTGCCTCGCGGAAACTCGGAGTCTTAAATAAGATGAAACGGTACCTGCGTCGAGTACTGTTCTCACCTTTGCCTTTGGGATGACTCCACGAGGTACTTACTAGACGCGCTTGACGCTATGCAGAGACGTGCTATCCTAATAATTGGTTGACCTGAGGTGACGGGAGGCCTCGAACCGTTAGCGCAGCGAAGAACCATAGCGTCCTTGGCTGAGAGAGTTGCCACTCATACACAGTGAAGAAAACCTGCCCGCACACGTGTTTCCCTCATCTACAACCCGGGTTCTTTAAAAGGAGCGTGAAGAGGCACATCACAGGGCCGTCAACTTGAGGACCACTGTAAAAAGTGGCCCCCAATCGCTAGATGCGCTACGGCTTACCATCAGGCTGGTAGCGACGTCAATTTGGCGAGCCGAATGTAAAAAAAAAATCACAAAATGTTGTTTGAGAATGCAGTAGAGCGAGCAGATCATTTCCAGGCTTCCTTGTTCCCATGCAGTGAAATTTTGGTACTTTTTATACACTTTTGAACTTAATTAAGTGCATACTTTTTATGTCATGTGGAAGCCTATTGTAAAAACGTATACAGTTACCCAGGAAATAATTGCTGACTTTGTTTAGTCTACATTTTGTTTTGTTACCACTCAGGCTAAGAATATTAGTGTTACACAATGTACTACTTTCAGGATTGTATTGTTGACATCATTATAGACGACCTTATTACTTATATACTATGGATCAGCGAGGCAATTAAAGATCATATTCATAGACTCAAATGTGTATTTTGATAATATTTACATTGCAAAACACCCTTAACCTATTTGTGAATTTGTATCTATTATTCGAATATTTTGAAGAATAAAATGTGGCCTTCAGCCACAATACCATCATAATACATACAAATAAATGACAATTTATAATTTTTAGCCATCATGGTTTATGAGATCAAATCAGATGATAGACTGAGTCACAGTTATAGGGTCCCATTTTTTCCCTTTGAGAACGGAACACCAAAAAATTCAAATAACTTATCGTGCAACTTGTAGTAAGATATCCTATTTTTGCGGAATCTCGCCCACTTTTCTATTTATAATACTTTTCCTTGCATCGTCCCATTTTCTGTGAAATACAATAATTTTTGTTAAATAACACATTTTCAGATAACTCAGACATTCGGTCTAAAAACCGCGATAGGTTATAAAGAACATCTTAAATAGAGTTACAATAATTGCAAGGAAATCAGACATAGAACATATGATTTATTGTAGTCGTTAACACGTTCAGTGCTGACTTACTCCCCATAGGTGTTTTTTTTTCCCCACGTTTGTGCTGATTGACGCGACCATGTGTGATGCAGCAACTACGCGGAAATTACCTTGGCAGTGCTGGCAAACACGCGGGCTGTGTAATATGAATCAATACGTCTGTGCTGATCTGTGTACACATGTGTGTTGATGTTTTTTTTATAGAAAATAGTTTTTCTATAAAAAACGTTCTCTCGTATATTAATAAACTAGCTGACCCTCGCAACTTTGCTTACGTCACATAAAGTGTACGAAAGTTTTCTTTTAACTTAGTTTTATTTCCCAACCTCTCAGATGCCAACTGTATCTTTTATATATTATATATTTTATATATTATATACCTATATTATAAATTATATTTATTATGTTTTTATTTTATTATATTCTTTATTACTTTTTATTGTAGCCGTAGCCGAATGTTTTAGTTAGCGTAATATTTACTTAGTTGTTTATTGTTTTCCAAATGTTATTTTTTTTAAATCACCCAGGAAAAGTAACAATTTTATAAAATCGTTTGTCATAACTTCTTCGAAGTGGTTTAAAAAATCCACGAAGGCTAAGGCGGGAGCACGGCTCCGCTACGCTCCCGCCTTAGCCTTCTAACCTAAACTATCCGAGTCGGGGTATTCAGAGTACCATAATGACGTTTTTTTATATAAAAATTGCGTTAACATTAGTTTATTTTTTATTATTTTATCAATGCACGAAAAGGTACGAAACGTTATTCGTACAATAGTTGTTTGGCCTAGTGAAAGATTTGACAAATGATAAATCGCCCAAACGTTTTGTGTCATTATAATATTCAGCATAACAAAAATTGGTCCAAATGAAACGTTTCATACAAAAATTTGGTAATCGTGAGTTGTCAAAGTGATAAATAGGTGAAACGTTGGTTGGCAAGTGATAATCGGGCAAACAATTTTCGGCTAAAAGGCAGGACTTTTATTTCAAATATTTATTATTACTTTATTCATCATAAATGGCAATATAAAAATGTCAGTAATTTTAGTTAAAAATTCATACCTAAATGGCGCTGTGCCTTTTTTAAAAGAAATTATTCCTTATTAAAAATAGGCGTGTTATATGTATGTATAGTATTAGTCATTTGTATTCCCAAAATATTCATTTATATTAGGCACACACGGTGTATGGGGTCCCAGCACTACCGTTTCGCTCACGTTTAGCACACATTAGTGTGTGCCGCAGCCTCCGTGTCACTTCTATTTTACAGAACCATGGGTGTGTACTGAAAACACACCGAGTGTGAGTAACCCAGCATAGTGATTGCTTGGTCGAAATGTTCGCCAGCAGTCAACGTGTCCTATTAATATAAAAAAAATATTATGGACCTATTTCTATTCATCGTCCACTACAATTGCGTACATAAGTAAAAAAGCTTGAAAATGTGTAAAATGTACTTACCTCTTTTTTGTTTGCACGTCCAAGTGTGCGTACACGCTATGCTTTACGTAAATATTTCTATTTTTTGCGACGCAACGAGACGTGTACTCACTCTGAGCTCTTGCGGATCACTAAGGTTTGTCAGTCGGCAAGCTGCGTGCTCGCAGAAATGTATGAGAAACTTGGGCAACTCTTTTGTTTTTAGGTATTAATGAATTAAAATTTTAACGTAGGTAAAATATTAGCATTACTAATTGTAGTTTATGAAATGTAGTTTATTGAAAGTAAAGATATACATAGTAAACTACATCCAATTTTGTTAAATCCCTTAAACAGTAGCATAAGATTTTTTAGATATTGGTGATTTTTAAACGTATTTTTCTAAATACCTATTAATTATATCCTGATTGTACGAGCCACGTACAGCGGCTAACATCGTACATCACGTTGCGCGTAGTCAGCAGATTACGCCGATCAACGCCAATACATTATGTATATCGAATCAGTGCATTGACAACTACCATCCGGTTCGGTGTACTCACAACCATTTACCATTTTAGTATAAGTTGAGATAATATACCATTTTTATCCTTAACTTATATTTTAATGCTACCAAAATTCCTGTACGGTTACCATTTCCCCGTACATTGTGGTCCTTCGAGTTTTGTGCCGTAAAACGGGACCTAAACGCGTGCGAAAGTATACGTTATAATAGTCCGGTTTACGTCGCGTAACCAGTAACCATTTACTACCATTAGCTTTACCATTAACCAGTGAAAAGTGACCCGACTGTCCAGTTACCATAGGCACAGTTACGCAGTCCTTCTAGTGCTATTCATAGAACCGTTCGCGAGTGTTTGTACACGTCGTCGGAGTGAACCAAACTCTTAACCAAAGTGTAGCGAACCATTTTAACCATACCTTACCATTGAACCATTGACCATTGTGAAGTGACTCAAGAGCTCCAGAGCATTTCAACTAGATCGAGCGCCGGGACAAACCAGGTTACCAAGTACCAGTCCTACAAGTAAGATCTTTCCTTTTTTTTACCACTTTTGATCAAGCTACACCAACCCATAATGGAGGGACTTTTGGCCACGCAAGAACAGATCATGTCTGCGATGGACACCCTTCGCGTTAATTTCAAGAAGGATGGGTCGGAACGCAAGACGCCCACCTATCTTGAAAAACGTTTAACCACCCTAGATGCGTATTGGAACGAATTTCAGACAAACCATACAAAATTGCGTGCTGAATTCGAAGACGCCAATCACCAATACTTCAGGGAAAACTACTACCAAAGGGCTCTTAATTTCTATACCGAAATTAAGACGCTAATTAAGAAATTCATGACCACTGATATTTCTAAACCCCTCTTAAGACCAGCGACACCATTATCGCAACCGTCCGATTGGCAGGATGTTTCTTCAAATCCTACCGACACGGACACTCGTTTACCATTTAATACAACCACTCAGGGTAATCTAAGCAAAGTTGAGGAGATGCTGCGTAAGCAGAAAACCAATTTTAAAGCATTCTCACGTACCATCGAAGCCATCGATCTAGAAAGTCTTTCCGAGCGATGGGAATTCGAGGATATCCTGAAAACCATTCAAAGTAGGTGGTCCGCAATTGATACTATGTATTGGGATATAGAAAATGAAAGTATCGGGAACAACGAGAGATACCAGTTAGTATTTGACGAGTATGAAGAAAAGTATAATACCATGAAAAAAGCCATAAACAGCAAAATGTGGTCGACTTCGTATAGAGAGAAGTCTACGCCAAAAATGGAAATACCGGCATTTAGTGGCAATTACCAGCAATGGATTTCTTTTAAAGACCTCTTTTGTGAAGCCATTCATAAGAATAAATCCTTACCAAATGCTCAAAAAATGCAGTATCTCAAAGGTAAACTCAGGGGAGAAGCTGACAAACTGATTCAACACCTACGAATATCTTCAGACAATTACCAAATTTGCTGGGATATACTGAACCACCGATACAATAATATGAGACTTATATTCAATTCCCACATTCAAGTACTTTTAGCGCTACCTAACTTACAGCAACAATCCGCTGCGCTGATTAAAAAGTTACATGATACTACCAATGAATGTCTTAACGCTATCAAAGCTATGGGGGTGAGCACAGACAACTGGGATCCACTCATCGTGTATATTTTGACCCAGAAATTGGATACGGACACCCACCACGACTATATTGAATCGTTGCGGAACCCTAGAAATTTGCCAACCATAACCGAATTTCTAGATTTCCTCGAAACCAAATTTACGTCCTTAGAATCGGCAAGGCGTAAAAACGAGGCAACCAAACCAACAACATCGAATTTCGCAATCGGTGAAAGACATTCATACAAATCAGCAAATAAACCATTTCAACATAAAACAGCAATTAATCATACGACGACAAAAACGCTACAGAACTGTTTGATTTGCAATAATAACCATGCATTATACAAATGCAAATCTTTCTTTAAATCTGGGCCAGAGAAACGTCGACAAATCATTGAAACCAACGACTTGTGTAAAAATTGCTTAATTTACCATGTTGATAAAATATGCAAGTCGGAAAAAAGATGCCGCGTGTGCTTTGAGGCCCATAACACGATGTTGCACAAGGCTTACGTGACACCAGAACCATCGACGGAAAAAGAGCCACACCAAGCAAATGTTTCTGTTGCTAGGAGCCCATCCGAAAACATAACCAAGTTACTAGCCACTGCCCTAATCAAAATTAAGACCAGTGATGGCAGTTACCATACCTTGCGCGCCCTCATTGATCCTTGTGCTGAGTCATCGCTTATCACAGAAAAGGCAGCTCAATGGTTGGGTCTACCCCGTATAAAACGAAACTGTGTAGTTGTTGGGGTAGGGGCCAAGGCTAACACCAGTAAGGGGCTCGTCAAGCTTGTCATATCCTCTCTCCATAACAATTTTACCATTGACACAGAAGCTTACGTCATGAAGCATATAGTCAGCCACCTACCAAACCAGACATTCACCAAACCAGCGTGGTCACACCTTAAATATATACCCCTAGCGGATCCCGAGTTCTACAGAAGTCGCCCCGTAGACTTAATATTAAGCGTAGAGGTATACGAGTTGATAATATTACCAGGCGTTATCAACAAGGGGGTTGTTTTTCCTATTGCACAGCAAACAGAATTAGGTCGGATATTAAGTGGAACAATTCAACCGCAGAGCTATTGTAATGTCGTTACGGTTGACTTAAATGACATTCGGAGATTCTGGGAGATAGAGGATCTGTCTCAAGATACACCAGCCGTATCTAGAGATGACTCACAATGCTTGAAAGAATACCAGCTTCAAACGAAACGCCGACCAGACGGACGTTATGTCGTAAGATTACCACTTAAACCAGAGGCGATGGACAAATTAGGAGAGTCTAAAACCAAGGCCATCGCACAATATAGGCAATTAGAGAGAAAATTTGCCAAAAATAAAATAATTCATACGAATTATAAACAAGGCATTCATGATTATTTACATTTAAACCATATGATTGAATGCGCCGGTAACCGGACACCGGAGTCATATTTACCTCACCATTGTGTACTATCAGAGTCTAAAACCACCGCTATGCGTATTGTTTTTAATGCATCAGCTAAAACATCGACAGGTTATTCACTTAATGACCTTATGTACAGTGGACCAAATCTGCAAAACGAGCTGTTATCTCTTATTATTAGTTGGAGGCAATATCCAATAGCATTTATCGCTGATATAGAGAAAATGTTCCGGCAGATTTTTGTACATGAAGATGATCAGGCTCTACAGAAACTGATCTGGCGTAACAGTCCACACGAACCACTGCGAGAATATCAGCTAACCACCGTGAGCTTTGGAATGAAAGCTGCTCCTTTCTTAGCTATGATGACACTTCGACAGCTCGCGCAAGATGAAGCTCATCGGTATCCAGAGGCGGCAAAGGTTGTCGAAACCAGTTTCTATATGGATGATCTTCTCCAAGGTCACTTCAATATAAAAGCAGCCAAGAATCTAAAGTCAGACCTCACCGCTCTTCTAAGCAGCGGAGGCTTTAACCTTCGCAAGTGGGCGTCCAATAAAATAGAATTATTGGATGAGTTAAATTCGGACGATACCAGTTATCAGCCTTACAGCTTTAAACACCAGGAATCTACCAAAGCACTCGGATTACAGTGGCAGCCCGTAGAGGATAGATTTTCGTTTCTATTTAAAATAGAGCAGCCATCCAAACTTACCAAAAGGACCTTGCTCTCCACCATATCCAAGATATTCGATCCTTTAGGCTGGGTAAATCCCGTGACGACCAAGTTCAAGTTACTATTCCAGGAACTCTGGTCCCTGAATGTACAATGGGATGATGTCTTACCAGACGACATTATCTCAAGGTGGAATACCATGAAAGAAGATATAACCAATATCAACGGTATCCAAGTTCCACGCTGGCTCCAATGTGATGAAGGGGACACCATAGAGCTCCATGGATTTTGTGACGCATCGGAGAGGGCCTATGCTTGTGTAATTTACTGCAAAGTGAATAATATTAAACACAAACAAACATCTACGGTCATCGTTGCAGCTAAATCACGTCTTGTTCCATCAAGAAAAACAGTTTCGCTGCCTAGATTGGAGCTATGTGCGGCAGTTCTACTCGCAAAGTTGATGAAAACCACTCAGCAATGCTTGCAAAACTTCAGAATTAAAATGCCGCCATATACTCGCTGGTGGCAGTATGTCTAGTGACAGCAACCGCCTACGGAGTGCGGCAGTGGCGGGCGCGCCGCCTGGCGCCTACCGCAGCCCTACCAGCCGCGACTCAAGCCGTGGCAATAACCGTAACACCAGAACAATCTTCCCAACGCGGCCTAAGCAACGCTGCTTTTCATTTTAATGTTAGTGACCAAAGTGTTAGTGTAAGTGAAAATATAAACCAAGGTGCCGTGAATCCAACCCCTAGTGTCCGTGTTGATGGGTCAACTTCACCCATTATCTCTAGACCAGTGTTTAGTGATCTAACCAACGGCAAACCATAGGGACTCTAAATTTATTTTATACACTGATATTAATCACCTTGTTATTTCACTTTTCTATACTAATTGTTTATCATCTTGTCTCATCTCATTCACTACCATCAAACCATCACCATCGCCCATCTCGCCAGGTGGGAGCATGTACGAGCCACGTACAGCGGCTAACATCGTACATCACGTTGCGCGTAGTCAGCAGATTACGCCGATCAACGCCAATACATTATGTATATCGAATCAGTGCATTGACAACTACCATCCGGTTCGGTGTACTCACAACCATTTACCATTTTAGTATAAGTTGAGATAATATACCATTTTAATCCTTAACTAATATTTTAATGCTACCAAAATTCCTGTACGGTTACCATTTCCCCGTACACTGATTGTGAGTATTAGTAATGATGTATTGGTTCTTGCTGACATACATATTAAATTTTTATGCAAATTGTGCAAATAGAATTGTTTGAATCAACGAAATGGTAACTATCGTTTTGCCATTATTCGCTCGATGCCGGCTTAAGCAAACACGCCAGTTTAGAGTGACACTTACATTCAAAGGAACCCTTGAATTCTAGGTTTAGCGAAAGTTGAGATGCCTCTAATTTCTAAACTACAAAACCCTCAATGTTAAAACTTGTGTGGAACAATCCTTAAAATACTTCCTTTCCGACACGTCATGTTTTCATTGTCATGGCAACTTGTACAATGTGGAAAAATTACAACGTAATACGTCATACAATGCAATGACAACTCTTCATCAAAGAATAGTTAAGAACGGGGCTGGGGAAGTTGCTTCAGCGGGTGGCGGACAGTTGCCGATCTGTATGTCAATCAATCAGCCTGCTTAGCTACACAACCAACTCGTACCATTGGACCGTGTTACGACGGGTAAGAGTACAAAATGTCGCCACCCCTATACATCCCGGGGTTGTCGTAGAGGCGACTAAGGAGACATTTGCAAAAAGATCCATTAAGTGCAGAAGGAAAACTCGAAATGGAACCCGGTTGTCAATAAAATGACAATCGTTAAGCCAAGTTGAAGGCCCTATGGGCAGCTTGAAAAATTTCAACTGCGGGTCACGGCGACCAGCGCCTGTCTATTTCAACGCGCTCACCACCTATTACGTGGGACATAAAACTATAAGGTGAAATGTGGGCGTATACTATGCCTCTGCCTACCCCTTCGGGGATAAAGGCGTGACTATATGTATGTATGTTTACCAATTCACGGTCCATAACTAGCAAACGTGCTACATGCCATGCCATCAGTTACTCTGCAGATATGATCAGCTCCTTAAACGCATTATATGCGAACTATATCTACCTCTCATGTTCGGATTTCAAAGATACTCCTAGCATAGATCTGTATTACAGGACGGAAACTCAGTGTCCAATTCTGTCACATTGCTTGAATGTGTGTGTGACCAATGAGGCTAAGCAAATGTCAAAACACCGGCGGAACTATGATGACAGCTGTGGCGGGACTGGCGGGGGTGGGGAAGCTTGATCTGTATGTAACACTATTATTATATTATCTTTGTCTGTATGTAGTACTATTATTTTTGTAGGTTTCGCGACGACCCCCATGGTGTCCTAATCGCCACAGACGTAGCGGCACGAGGTCTGGACATTCCTTGCGTAGAGCACGTTGTTCACTACCAAGTGCCGCGCACGGCAGAGCAGTACGTACACCGCAGCGGACGGACCGCGCGGGCGAGCCGGGAGGGACTGACTGTGCTGATGGTGGAGCCGGGGGAGGCATATCTGTACTCCAAACTGTGCTCTACTCTGAAGAAAAGTGAGTATTTAGAACATTGGTAGTACAGTACTAAGTGCCTCGGGGGAGATCCACGTACACCGCAGCGGTAGGACGGCACTGGCGAGCCGGGGGGGACTCACTGTGCTCATAGTGGAGCCGGGGGAGGCATATCTTTACTCCAAACTGTGCTCTACTCTGAAGAAAAGTGAGTATTTAGAACATTGGTAGTATAGTACCTACTAGGTGCCTCAGGAGAGAACTACGTACACCGCAGCGGTAGGACGGCACGGGTGAGGCGGGAGGGACTCACTGTGTTCATGGTGGAGCCGGGTGAGGCATATCTGTACTCCAAACTGTGCTCTACTCTGAAGAAAAGTGAGTATTAAGAACATTGGTACAGTACCAGGAGCCTCGGGAGAGAACTACGTACACCGCAGCGGTAGGACGGAACGGGCGAGCCGGGAGGGGCTTACTGTGCTCATGGTGGAGCCGGGGGAGGCATATCTGTACTCCAAACTGTGCTCTACTCTAAAGAAAAGTGAGTATTTAGAACATTGGTAGTATGGTACCATGGAGCAAATATAAGAGAGGAGAGGGCCTAAGCAAGCGTGCACTGTGACCGTTCAATGCGGGTCCTGACGTCATCAGTGGGCGTGGCTTAGGTCAGTGCGCTGTCCGCGTTCGTCAACGCAACTTCCGGTTCGTTATACTCATCGATATAGATAAGACTAGATGACTAACGACCGCGCCAACAGCAAGCCTACCTAACGTAAGCCCACAGGCTTAGGTGAGCCAAACGTCAGTTCAGTCTGACGCCGTTACGCCAATCGTACGTACAAATTGAACCGGGTGACAAAATGGTCAGATACACAGTATAAGATTGCGATTCTAAAACATAAAAACACAATTAGTCATGTAGAATTACTTTTCACACGTAATTATACTATTTACGCATTGATATCAGCGTAAATACCGCTATAATCGAATTTTGAAAATAAAATTTGTGATTGCCATTCAGTGTTACCACTAAAATATCGGTTTGGTTTACCCACATCAGTGGGAGAATTAGTAATTAATTTCCTATGTAAGATACATTAATAGTATTACCCGACTAAGGCAGGGTTATGATTTTGACAGGCTATATATACGTATGTCTGTATGTTCATGTATTCCCTCAGAGCTCCTCAACTAGGTACTTATTAGAACTGGACTAATGAGATATTGTTAGAAGCGTCTTGACGTTCGACTGGTTATAAGCTATATATCGTGTCACTGAATTTAATGGTGCGCCCTCTAGCGGCCATAAAGTACTCTGTTAAAATAAATTTAAGAAAAAAATATCGTGTTTGGTATTAAATGAAAGGGTTAGACGTTTTGTAAGTAAGTGCCTTTTTAATGGTCTATATAAGAATATAACCTAACGTCATATGTGGTGAGACGTACTGCCGTTGCCGTGTTGAGATGGACAGGCACAGGTTGTGACAGCCTGCTGTTGAAATTTTTCAACCTTGGTCAAGCCTTTCAACTTGGCTTAACGACTGCCATTTTACTGGCAACCGGGACCAACAGCAACGTGCCTTCCGAAGCACGGAAACGTCGGAAACGCTCAAATAAATGCTAGCCGGGACAACCTTCGTAGGCAGTAGCAGGGCGCAGTGTGGTTTTTGTCAGTAGGCGTTCGCAATAGCATCCATGTGTAATTTCAAACGTAAAAGAGAGAAACCCATTTTAAGGTAGAGAAATTTCTTAAATAGACATTAGAGAAGATTTATATCTACCGTTGATTAATGGCACTTCGTGAAACTTGCTGCACATATTGCTAAAAAAACCGGCCAGGTGTGAGTCGGATTCGCGCACAAAGGGGCAAACGTGAGACTCTATGAACAAGACATGAGGCTTTGCCGTCCGTCTGTCTGTTAGTCACGAGGCTGTATCGCAGGAACTGTGGTTGATAGAGCAAATTTTTTCACAGGTGATGTATGTTTCTGCCGCCACTAAAAGCAGAAAAAGACCCCACACAACAAACGTAAATTGCCGTTTTTGTATGGGGACCTGGACTCTGTGCTTAAATTCGACTCGCACTTGGCCGGTTTTTTTTAATATGAACACGTGATTTTCGGTTACCTACAACCGAAATAGAAATATAATAAATGAAATAGGTACATAATAATTTTAAATTTGTTTAGTAAGTAATTCTATAATTATCGTGGGTAAAAATTTCATACAGTAGTCAACACTGGCCCACGTTCGTCATGTTTATGTTTTTGTCTTTGTCTAATCGCAGTGGCGGCGGTGTTCACCGTACGCGTGTGAGTGAGACAGATGTATGTTTACCATCATTGCTTAAAAAGTTTCATAGTTGCGTCTTCTCAGCTCATAAGTAGCCGTGCTTTTGTCGAGACGCGATGTTCGTGCTTGCCTCTCTAATGATAATATATATAACTCTATGGTTATACTCAAATATATCGTCGCTGCGCTTGCAAAAGTCGCTATGTGATTTTTTTCGAATTTTGGATTTTGATGCCATTTAGATCCTTATTTCAAGGCACACAAAGTGCAAAAACCGAAATTTTAAAAACCCTAATATTAACGGAGTTTCGAAAAATAGCTATGTGAAATCTATACTTTTTGCGCCCTCAAAATAATTATGTGATTCAAATCACATAGCTAAAAAGTTCACCTTGACTAAAATAAAGTGAATTGCGCGGAATTGCGCCCGCTATGTGTTTACGGGCACATAGCGATATTGGTGTACAATATTTGAACTGAAACATCGCGCATTTCACAAATCAAGTGTCACATAGCTATCTTTTTCTATTAAATTTGGCAGTCGTTTTGGATATTTATGTCAGCGATCCGTTCAGGAATGTATTGAAATAATAAGGCTGCTTTGGAGCTAGAATATTTCAGTAAAGTGCAAAAAGTTTATTAGATTTTATATTTAACTCGCCAATTTGACGTCGCCACCAGCCTGATGGAAAGCCGCGGCGCATCTAGCGATTGGGGGCCACTTCTGACAGTGGTCCTCAAGTTGGCGGCCTTGTTATGTGCCTCTTCACGCTCCTTTTGAAGAACCCGGGATTGTAAGATGAGGGAAACACGTGTGCGGGCAGGTCGACAGAGGAACGATCTTTTGAAACGCTCCATACTGGCGAAAATTCTTTCCACTGTGTATGAGTGGCACCTCTGCCCGGCACACGTGGTTCGGGATCGGAAAGGAGAGGGTGGGATCAGGTTGAAGAGCTCTTCAGAACATTCACCGTTATACATTCGGTAGAAGGCAGCGAGGGACGCTATGGTTCTTCGCTGCGCTAACGGTTCGAGGCCTCTCGTCACCTCAGGACAATTAATTATTCGGATAGCATGTCTCTGCATAGCGTCAAGTGCGTCTAGTAAGTACCTCGCGGAGCATCCCAAAGGTGAGAACAGTATTCGACGCAGAGGCGAATCTGCCTCTTGTACAGTAAACATCTCTGATGTGGCGTAAATTACCGTCTCACCTTATTCAGGATTCCTAATTTTCGCGAGGCCAGCCCAATATAGCTCTCTATGTAGTTTTTGTGATTGAGCTCACGCCGGACGTCTATACCGAGGATCTCCAGGTTGTCCTTTAGTGGAACCGTAATGCTCTGAAGAGAGGGTAGGGGTAGAAATAGGGACTTGACCAGGTTGTCCGAACCCCATTGGGCAATGCAGCCCAGGTCCCGGTCGAGATCCGCCACGAGTTGTCGTCTCTTCCCCTCCACGTCGCCTCGCCCCTTCACTGGACGGCCAGAATAGCTGCCATGCAGAGTACTACTATCATCCGCATAACAATGAATGCACCCAAGGCACAGCATGTCATTGATATGCAGAAGAAAGAGAGTTGGGGACAATACCGATCCCTGTGGTACTCCGGCATTTACCTGCAAAAAACAGGAAGCCTGACCATCACAGAGGACCCGTACACGTCGCCCGTGCAGGAATCTGGTCAACCAGCGGCACAACTGCGACGATAGACCGTATGCCGGCAAATTGGAAAGAAGCGACGCATATCAAAGCCTTTAGCGATGTCTAGGCCAATAGCCAGAGATTCACCGTGCCTCTCCATAGCCTGCTACCTCCCCGCCGCCTCTTTTACAAGCATGACCTGCTCACAGAAAGACGCGGTGGCGCGAAGTCTTAATTAATTCCGCTGGAGATGATTGCTCACTCCATAGTCGAGAGAATATCCACGCCCAGACCTGCAACGAGAACCTGGCACTGCTGCGCCCACGTTATGTACTCCCTAATTTTGAGAAGTGCTGTGGCCTCGCTGAATTTTATATCCGTCTTCGCTGGATCACTTGAATGTCTATTTTATTCATTACCCCATAAAATCCCAATCTCTTTTACGTAAGCCTGTTTTTCTCACAAAGGACCCTTTTACGTTTCATTCTACAATTTCTTGCTCAAAAATCCGAGCTTTGCTGTACTCATTCCTTTCCAGCCATTATTTTTTTGGATCACACAAATATTTGAGTCTAATCGAGAATCAACCTCCTTACGGGATCTTAGCACAACAGTCGCATACATTTACAGACAAGTATCTAAAACTACTAGTATCATAGGTGGTACGTAGTACGTACATTTGCATACCTACCAGGGTTCCTTAAAAAATAGTAAGGTTTTTTGGTTGCTGTAAAGGAGTTGGTAGAGGTAAATAATTGGGACAGCACGCCTTTTCGTAGTCTCCTTCCAGGCTGTATGTAGCAAGGGATTTTGGTGCACTCTCGAAAGGAAATCCCAGGCACCCTCACCAGACGTGGTCGCCAAGCTGCGGCGACCTTTCGCCACGGTTGTCGTGGAAACCATGTCTTACTAGACTGGGCAGGTCTGGATGTGGATCTCTCGCTGGAGACCATAGTACGAGCCATGAACCCTAGCGGGAGTAAGTGGGACTGCGCTGCCTGTTTCTGCAAGCAGGTCATGCTCGCGAAAGAGTTTGGAGAGGTTTGGGAACGAGAGAGAACTCTCCCACCCGAGTTCCACAGTCGGCGGAGCTGCCGCCGACATATCTTTGCCTAAGACTATCAGCCTCCATGACTGGGGTCCTGAGGACAGTAAGGGGGCTACCCACTGTCCTTACTGAAGCAGGCCGCCGTCCTTATAGATGTCAGCGTGACGAAGGGATTCACGCACGCCCCCCCTAAGAAGCGGGATAGCACCCAAAAAGCCCCCAAAGACGCGTGATAGCATCTGATAGGTGAGGCTGCAGTGGTAGCCGTAGGTCTGTTGGGAGTCCTGGGGTATCTTTCCGTGAGCTTTCCCGGGGTTCCCTAACCGTAGACTGTTCTACAGGATACGTGAGGTTTTTTAGTCGGTAAAAGTCTGGCATAGCATTTATGAGGATTTTCCCTCACGTTCAAAAAAAAAGGAAAGGGTAGTAGCCAGCCCAGAGTGATGGAGATCGTTCTGGGATCTCCGGCGACCAGTGCTTCTGCTGCGGTACGGGAGAGAACTGTTGCTCTCCCGATCCTTCCTCGGCGCCTTTATTGCGTACAACACATCCTCACACATCAAGGCAGCAGAGTTTTATGGCAAAGAACACCATGCTTGCCATAGTTTCTTAATAATTTGATATTATTTTCAATTGACACCTTTTATTAAATAGCTATGTGTAATTAAACAACGTGAATTATGTTTTATTTGTTCGCGCTATGTGCTCAACAACACATGGCGATATTTGTCACCCAAACAATTTTAGCTATGTGTCAGATCCACAATATAATTTTTTTGGTATTTTCGTTTTAAACGTTATCTTTCTAAAAGTCATTTTCCACAACGTAAATATAATATTTACATTATAAAAAAATTACGTACTTTCTCCATCAAAATTATATTTCGAGTAAATCGGTTTTTACTTCCTCCTGAAAAGTAGGCTAAAAATACATAGCGACTTTTGCAAGCGCAGCGACGATATGTCAAAATTCGTATTTCTGTGAAATTAGAAGAATTTAAAAAGATATGGATAAAGTGTTGTGTTTTATCGTGTAAAAATTACTCGGATAGACGTTTTGATGCTATGCATGGCATCACATTTTAGTTGTAAGTATTTTTATTCTTTATTTTCATAAATAGTTCTAGAAACATCTCTGATCCCCGGATACAGCAAAATATTTTTTACTCGACGCTAGATGGCGATACTTTGTGTTTTGTTTACCTAAAATATGTAGGTGCGTAGAGCTCAGTAATAATATAATTTTAATATTGTTAAGTATTTAAACTTATTTAGCAATAATTCCGAAATAAATTTAGGCAACCAAAGATTATTTTTACAAATTTATTTAAGAACTTCGATAACAGACCGCAATCTATTGCCAAGAATAAACAGCACTATAAACAGGATCAAATTTAGAATTTCACCGAGGGGCCCATAACCGTCCTACCTTAGGTACCTACAAAAAGTAATTTAGCTAACGACTGGTTGCAGTTCGTTCGTACTACAATAGGAGCCATTTTATATCTATCTTTAAATAATATATAATTCTACTGTACATGTGCATGTCGCTAAATTTCTCCTAAATGGCTGGACAGATCTGAATTTTTTTTTTGTATGCGTTTGGGTTGCGCCCTGGCTAGTTTAGGGTCCGTTCACACAGACCGGCTCCGAGAGCAGAGCAGATTCTTATCACGTTGAAAACAGAGCTTTTATTATTTGAAGTAAGGTTTATTCTTGCATGTGCACTGCTTTTGTCAGTAAGAATGCTTGAACGCGCTTGGTGTGAAATAATAAGAGGAGCTGACCGGCTCCGATCGCGTACTTTTCTCGTTCGCGCAGCCGTTCGACTCCGATTTCCTGCTCTTTCTTGCTCGCGCAACCGATCGGCTCCGATTGCGTGCTCTTTCCCGCTCGCGCAGCCGATCCGCTCCGATTGCGTGCGCGCTGCCCCACGCCGACCGCCATTTCGATAGCACAATTTAAACAGAACAGTTGTGTGCACTTATACGAAAACATGACTGATGAAAAATTAATATATTTCTTCATCGGAGCTATCTAAAACCATGTTCCGAAAAGCACCCGTTAACACCGAAAACAAAACTTGGAATACTGGTACTGCCTTTGTAGTGAATCGAAGCACAAAGCATGAATCCGACCGGCTGCGAGCGCATCCGACCGGCTTCGATCGCATCCGACCGGCTCCGAGCGCATCCGACCGGCTCCGAGCTCATCCGACCGGCTCCGAGCGCATCCGACCGGCTCCGAGCGCATCCTCTTTCAGCCGGTCTGTGTGAAATAGTTAGCGGCTCCGCTCCGACCGACTCCGAGCGTATATGATCCGGTCTGTGTGAAAAGAAAAGTGCGAAACTGTCACGTGAGCGAATGTCAGTCGAAGTCATAATTTGTTATTCTCTCTCTATTAAGACTACTTACAATCTTTAAAAGACTTTATAAAAAAATATATTTACGAAGATTTATAATCTTTACAGCAATAACCACTAAGAAGCGGGTTACTTTCGATAATAAAAAATATGCGAATGTGTTATGATTTTTTTTCATAGTGATAGAAATAAAAAAAATAATACACTATTCATCTTGCTAAGAGTTAATACTCCGGGGGACAAAATATTCCAACTTCGGCCCTGTTTTCAGTGTACAGTAGTAGTACTACGTAGTAACCAGGAAGTTGAAGTAAGCAAGAAGTTTTGACACTGACCGCTAGATGGATAATAGTAAAGTGGGCGGATACGAACCCCTCCTCACCACACCCTTACCCCGCGCCGAGTCACACATTGTTTCATAGGGAAATCATATTACAACACCTCCTCTCTTATATTTGCTCCATGTATGGTACCTATTAGGTGCCTCGGGAGAGAACTACGTACACCGCAGCGGTAGGACGGCACGGGCGAGCCGGGAGGGGCTTACTGTGCTCATGGTGGAGCCGGGGGAGGCATATATGTACTCCAAACTGTGCTCTACTCTGAAGAAAAGTGAGTATTGAGAACATTGGTAGTATGGTACCTATTAGGTGCCTCGGGAGAGAACTACGTACACCGCAGCGGTAGGACGGCACTGGCGAGCCAGGAGGGACTCACTGTGCTCATGGTGGAGCCGGGGGAGGCATATCTGTACTCCAAACTGTGCTGTACTCTGAAGAAAAGTGAGTATTTAGATATGAACGATAGCTGCCGCGGACTTGAGTTTTGTGATGAACTTTTTTAACCAAAATTTTAGTTTGAGTTTACGCGCGTTTGAAGTGCAACTTTTCATTTCTTATATTTTTTTTCGTTCATCAATTATTTTTTTAATTTTATGAAATCTAATTTTTTATTCCAACATAATTCTTAAGATTCTACCATTTTTCCAATTCTCTGCAATCTTATTTTTCATATTCGTACATAACACTAACAAACCCTTTTTATTCCCAGCCACAGAATTACCAACATTCCCGGTGGAGCCTCAAATCCTGGCGCCTCTCAAAGACCTGGTGTCAATCGCCCGGGAACTGGACGTGTTAGAGCTGAGAAAACGGAAGGCTTCCCAGGCCATCGGGTGGCGGGAACGAGCCGCAAAAGAAATGGATATTATTATTGATGATGACGATATGTATCCTTTTTTATTGAAAAAAATACCGGCTAAGTGTGAGCCGGACTTGTGTTTGGAAGGTTTCGTACCATAATAGTTATATTCAACACCCTTGCTCATAAAGTGGTTTTTATCACATGGCTTTTACACTCATAAACCATGGTATTAAACACTTGTGCTTTTTTTTCTTTATCGCACTAGTGTTTTATTTTATATTCCATCAAATTAAGTGTGTACCTAGCTGAAAGATTTTATTTATGCATTCTATTTGCTCTTAATTTAACTGGGTTATAGTTTTATTTTTAAATCTCGGAAAAAGTATTGACTTAGATACGTTTCGTTTTAACATTATGACTAAAAATAACACAATTTTTGTAAAAAATAAGAAGTGTACCATCTTGAATATGATACATTTTCAACAACTTATTTACTTTAATTAATAATTCAACGTGAAATTAATTTATAAATACATAAAAAATAAATTTTGAACATTTAGCGCTTTGGCTGTTTAGCTCCAACAGCTAACATCCCGCGCGCAGAAAAAAAAATATTAGCGCGGAGCGCGCCTTTTTGACAAACTTTCCGTCTGTGACTGTGACTCTGTGCTGTGAGGCGTGAGCATTGTTTATTTGAGTATGAATAATCATAAAATTTGTTGTTTTACTCGTAAGTGTGTTGAAAAACGTCGTATGACACACGTGAGGTTTGGTCATTACACTCTCGGTTTCCTTGCAGCCCTCGCCTTCAGCTCGGGCTGTGCAATATCACCTCGAGTGTAATGACCAACATACCTCACTTGTATCATAAATAACTATTATGATACAAGTGTGGTATGTTGGTCATTACACACGAGGTGATACTGCAAGGAAACCGAGAGTGTAATGACCAAAGCTCATGTGTCATACGACGTTTTTCAACACACTTACGAGTAAAAAAAACAAATTTTATAGTTATTCGTAATCAAATAAACAATGGACACAGCAGCACAGAGCAGACGGAAAGTTTGTTAAAAATTGCGCGCTGATATTTTATTTCTGCGCGCGGCGTATATTTATTGGAGCGTAGGCACGAACCATTACGCTAAACAGCCAAAACGCAAAATGTAAAAATCTAATTTTTATCCATACTAATATTATAAAGCTGAAGAGTTTGTTTGTTTGTTTGTTTGAACGCTAGGATCTCAGGAACTACTGGTTGGATTTCGGAAATTCTTTTACAGTTTGATAGTCCATCTATTGAGGATGGCTATAGGCTATATAACATCACGCTAAGGCAAATAGGAGCGGAGCAGCAATCAAGAATGTTTCGAAAACAGGGAATATTTTTTACCGTCTGAGAGCGTCCGAAGCGTACGCTGCGTAAATGGTTAAAGTTACGTAAAAATTGTGTATTACAAAATTGTTTCTCTTAAAAAGTTCTAAAAAAAAGTCCGCGGTAGCATATGTCTATCTTTTAAGGGTCGCCCACAATAACCTAATTTGTCTATCTCTTAAGGTCCGCTCACAATATTTAAAAACCGAAGAGTTTGTTTGTGCTACGATCTCAGAAACTAATGGTTATATTTCAAAAATTATTTTACAGTTTATAGTCAATTTATTGAGGATGGTTAATGACAGTATAACATCACGCTAAGACGAATAGGGGCGGAGCAGCCATGAATAATGTTTTGAGAACGGGGAAAATTTCTTTCTTTTTAGAGCTTCCATTGCGTACACTGTGGAAATGGTTAAAGTTACGTAAAAATAGCGTACTATAAAATTGTTCCTCTTAAAAAGTTTAAAAAAAAAATCCTTAACTGCATATGCCTATCTTTTACGGTTCGCTTACAATAACCCTCTTAGTAAGTTTTAAAATATGAGCGAGGCGACGACGGCAGTAATCGTGGTCTGCAGTGGTAGCCAGTCAAATGAACGATAAAAACTGGTCGAGTGCGAGTCGGATCCGTACCATAAAAGGACGGGCGGAAGTAGATGCGACGGGAAACATCATATCACTTTACATATTAATACCACGCCTCTCTCTTTCTCACTCTCATGTGACGCAAGCGAAGTTGTGTGGGTCAGCTCTAATGAACATAAGTGACGGAGTAAATGCGACGGGAAATATTATATCACTAAATATTTATACTACACTTCTCTCTTTCTCACTCCCATGTGACGCAAACGAAGTTGCGCGGGTCAGCTAGTGTATTTATAAATTAGTTTCACGTTGAATCATTAATTAAAATAAATGTGTTGTTAAAAATTTATCATATTCAAGGTGGTACACTTCTTTTTTAATATATAAAAATAGTGTTACGTTTAGTTTCAACATGAAACAAAACGTATCTATGTCAATTTTTTTTTACGAGATTTAAAAATAAAACTATAACCCAGTTAAGTTAAGAGCAAATACAATGCATATAATATATCTTCACAACACCCAAAAATTCCGAAATATGTTTTTCCGAATTTCAATATTCCGATGTTCAAAATTCCGAAGATTATAATTCCTAAGAAACAAAGCTCCGAATATTCAAAAGGACGATATTCATTTATCCGAAAGTTATAAATACGAATTTTAATTTTTCCTAATTTCATTAGTACGAATAATCAAAATCTGTTATTTTCCCGAATAACATTATTCAGAATTTCAAATATCCGAAAAATTCACTATTTAAGTTTTTTTAGTAAAGTACGGTCAAGTCTAACAACCGAAGATATTATTTCCAAGTGAGTGGAAGGCAAACGACAAAACAAAATAAAATAACCACGATGGCTAAGGCCGGAGCTCCGCTCCGCTTCGCTTTCGCCTTAGCCTTCTAACCTAACCTATACGAGTCGAGGTGTTAACCATAATAAGTGAATGGTTAACACCCCGACTCAGAGTACCCCGACTCGGATAGGTTAGGCCTTCGTGGTTTTTTTTTGTTTTGTCGTTTGCCTTCACTCACTTGGAAATAATATTTTCGGTAGTTAGACTTGACTATACTTTATTAAAAAAACGTGTGGAATCGGGAACATAAATAATCGTCTTTAATGATAAGTTTTCGGGTTAAAACAGGAACGGGTGGAAACGATATTCAGCCTTCGTATTTATGATATTTCGGATTTTTGATAATCGGAGTTCGTATTTATAATATGGCGGATTTTTAATGATTCGGAATCCAACGGTTCGGTTTCTTGAAATTCGGCATTCTGACAGTCGGAATTGTAAACATACGGAATTTTAAAATTATGACTTTTAATAAAAAGGATTTTTGAAACATCGGATTTCTGACTTTCGGGATTTCGAATCATTCGGACTTATGAAATTCGGAATTATAAAATTCGTGATTGTGACTTTCGGAATTAAGTTTTTCGTATTAATGTAGTGTACCCCTTTCAGCGAGGTACAAACACTTGTGCGATCAAGAAAAAAAAAGTACAAGTGTTTAATACCATGGTTTATGAGTGTAAAAGCCATGTGATAAAAACCTATTTATGAGCAAGGGTGATGAAATAGTAGTTTTCGATACAAGTGTGGGATTTCTGTTATTACAACGAGTTACGACAGGTATTGACCCGAGCCGAAGGCGAGGGTAGACAGTCGGAACGAGTTTAAATAACAGTCCCACACGTTGTATTGAACAACTATTTTTAATACAGTTGCGAAACAATTAAGCAATTTTATAAAATACTAAAAACACAATAAAGCTGAATATCCAAAATGGCGCCAACCGTAAAAGAATATATACCTTCCTAAGCAGAGACTATGGCCAACTTCATACAGCCAACTTTTTTTATATTTATAAATTTAATTTGGCCGATACTTATATTAATTTATGCTTAAAATTTAATTAAAATTACTTTTAATCTAATATTGAAGCAAGTTTTTTTTTTTTTTAGAAATATTTGCATGAATCACAGACATTAGTTTGACTATTGGGAAAGAAAACGCACGAGTGCGGGAATGGTAAAGAAAAATCACGAGTGTGTAATAGCCCACATCCCGACCGCTATACGTCCCTGTAATACGCTACTTTTTGAGCAACTGTATTAAAAACATACATACATGTGGCCTTTCATCCCCGAAGGGGTAGGCAGAAGCACATTTCACATTTTTTATATTATTTACATTTACCACATAAATAGGTGGTGAGCCGTATAGTCGTGTTGACACGAACAGGTGCAGGTTGTGATTGCCCGCTGTTGAAAATTTTCAAGCCGCCCGTAAAGGCCTTCAACTTGGCTTAACGATTGCCACTGGCAACCGGGATTACGGGCCCTTCTTCGTTCTTACTGAAACGCTCGCAAATAAAGTATAAATATCATACATTCATATACCCGAAGGGGTAGGCAGAGGCATAAAATCGCCCACATTTCACATTATAGTTTTATGTCCCACGTAATAGGTGGTGAGCCTATTGCCGTGTTGAAATGCAGGTCGCCGCGACCTGCAGTTGAAATTCAACTTGGCTTACGATTGTCATTTTACTGTCGACCTGGTTTCATTTCGAGATTTTCTTCTCTACGCAATGGATCTCTTTGCGAAAGTGTCCCCTTAGTCACCTCTTGCGACACCCTCGGGATGTATTGGGGTGGCGACATTTTGTACTCTTGCTCGTCGTAACACGGGACCTCGTCGCAGTAGTAGTATTAAAAAAATCATCAATAACATAATTCCTTAACACCAAACCAGTCCTATAACCACAATGGATACATCAATCGAAAAGGCCCTTAAAGCCAAAAAACGACAACTGGAGACATTGCTTGAGAGGCCCGTGTACCCCAAAGGGTTCTCGTTCGTGTACCCCACACTCAACCAAACAAACGCACCTCTCAGAAGCGAGGACAACGCTTTACAGGTAATTGTATTTTGATTCTAGATTTCTGTAGCAGTTACCGATTCCCACGGGAACTAATTCCCAGGATAAAATGTATCCTAATTATGTCAACTGTAGACATTGCTTGAGAGGCCCGTGTACCCCAAAGGGTTCTCCTTCTTCTATAGGTACCCCACACTCAACCAAACAAACGCACCTCTCAGAAGCGAGGATAACGCTTTACAGGTAATTGTATTTTGATACTAGATTTCTGTAGCAGTTACCGATTCCCACGGGAACTAATTCCCGGGATAAAATGTATCCTATATATCAACTGTAGACATTGCTTGAGAGGCCCGTGTACCCCAAAGGGTTCTCCTTCTCCTATAGGTACCTCACACTCAACCAAACAAACGCACCTCTCAGAAGCGAGGACAACGCTTTACAGGTAATGGTATTTTTATACTAGACTTATGTACCAGTACGCGATTCCCATGGGAACTTTTCCCGGGATAAGGAGGGTAATGTGTTAGAAAAGACTATATTCTAACCTTGTACCAAATTGCAGCCATATCCGTTCAACCGTAGAGCGTGATTGTGTAACAAACATCTTCACAAACTTTAACATTTATAATATTAGTAGGACTAGGTCCTTTCCCGCTTCCCACGGGTACTAATTCCCGGGATAAAATGTATCCTATATGTCAACTGTACACTGCTGACGCGGCCCGTGTACCCCCCAAAGGGTTCTCCTATAGGTACCCCACACTCAACGAAACTAACGTACCTGTTAGAAGCGAGGACAATGCACTATTTTTTACTTTTCATACTAGATTTATTCTGTACCAGTTTCCGCTTTCCATGGGAACTTTTCCCGGGATAGGAAGCTTATGTGTTGTTCTAGACTATTTAATCTATCCCTGTACCAAATTTCATCCATATCCGTTCAGCCGTTAGAGCGTGAAAGAGTAACAAATATCCATACTTACGAATCTTCCCATTTATGATATTACTGAAAGGCACGCAACTCCACTCGCGTGGGATTTTCTTCTCCTACCCTCATCCTATGGGAAATTATTATAGCATTTTGATACTAGATTGTGAATTTTTCACGGTACCTATTAAGTTATTCCGTGGATAAACAAGAAGCCGTGAGATCGGTCTCACCAGACTGCCCCTCTCTTTCTCGTTTCTCGTCTTTTGTTTTTTTTTTTGAAATTTTGTATACTCTCAAAATGACCAGCTATTACTGTCGGCAAAATTCTAGTATTGTAAGTCACGTGGCTTTGAAGTTATGAGTTTCATGCAACAGAGTCACAGACTACAGACAAAATCTGGACATAAGCCCCTCTGCGCTTTTATAGAGAGGGCCTAAAACAGATTATACTAATATTCCTTAACCAAATTTATCTAGCAGTTGGAGCGGAAAAGAGTAACAGACTTTTATACATCCAAACTTTCATATCTCTTTTTTTTTACGTGAAGAAAATTCTACTGGGTTTGAGGACTGACTCCTACCGACTAAAAACCACACATATCCTATCTAACAGCCTACGGTTGGGAGCCCCGGGTAAGCCCTCGGAAGGATACTCCAGGAAACTTTCACATCTAACTAATCTAATCTTACTTCTTACTATTCTACTTCCTACTAATATTATAAACTAGCGGACGTCACGCGGTCTCACCCGCTTAGTTCCCGTTCCCGTAGGAATATGGGAATAAAATATAGCCTATGTTCACCGCAAAGAGTGTAGCTTTCCAACAGTGAAAGAATTTTTCAAATCGGTCCAGTAGTTCCGGAGCCTATTCGTTACAAACAAACAAACCAACAAAAAAACAAATCTTTCCTCTTTATAATCTTACTTCTTACTTCTTACTAATATTATAATGCGAAAGTTTGTGAGTGTGGATGTTTGTTACTCTTTCACGCTCAAACCGCTGAACGGATCGAGCTGAAATTTGTTACGGAGATACATTATAGTCCGGAATGACACATAGGCTACTTTTTATCCCGGGAATAAGTTTCCACGGGAAGCGGGAATTTTTCGCGGGCGAAGCTGCGGGCGTCAGCTAGTATTAGTATAGATGTGAAAGTTTGTGAATATGTTTGGGTGTTTGTTACTCAATCACGCTCTAACGACTGAACCGATTGGGCTGAAATTCGGTAAAGAGATAACTTTTATTTTGGAATAACACATAGGCTACTTTTCATCCCGGGAATATGTCCCCACGGGACGCGGGAACAGGTACTGAAATATTATATATAAATGAGAATGTTTATAAATATGAATGTTTGGATGATTGTTACTCTTTCACGCACTGACGGCTGCACGGATTTGGCTGAAATTAAGGACAGTAATAGATTATAGTCTGTAATAACACATAGGCTACTTTATATCCCGGGTTTAGGTTCCCATGGGAAGCGGGAACAAACCCTCAAGCGCGCAAAACTGCGGGCATAAGCATTATATTATTAGTAGGATTCGCAAAGCTGCGGGCATAAGCATTATATTATTAGTAGGATTTGACAACTGTCAAACAAGTAATTAAGCTTATAGTGCTAAGGCGACTACCTACTCCATAATTTTAACTACCTCTGTGGCGCAGTCGGTAGTGATACCGCCTGCGGCGCTGGAGGTCGTGGGTTCGATTGCCACCGGAGACAAATATTTGTGTGACCCATAAATGTTTGTCTCAAGAGTCTGGTTGTTTCTATGTAAAATATGTATGTATTTAAAAGTATATAAGTATTAATATCCGTGGTCTGATACCCATAACACAAGCAGGTTATTCCTAGCTTACTTTGGGATCAGATAGCGTTGTGTGAAATGTCCGTGAATATTTATTTATTTATTAAAAAAATAATAATAATAATCTTAAAAATAAACTATGTGTTTTTATTTGCAGGCTATGAAAAAGGCGATAGAATCCGGCCAGTTGAAGAAAAATAAAAGAAAAAGCAAAAATGCACCTCTACTGCAGTTGCAAAAGAAATTTAAGAAAAAATAATTATACACTATGTCGGTATTATGTAAATAATATAAGTAAATGATTTATTTTTTTATGCCTTATTTAGGTTTAGTTTAAATAGTAATAATGTAAATATATAGATACATAAGTAATAATTGTGTTTCTCTTTAATTTTTAACAAACAATATTTTAAATCAACACTTTCTTTATTTAACCCAATCTTAATATTGGACACATACGTAGACATACGAGTACATAAATGTTCACGCCTGTAATCCTGAAATGGTAGGCAGGTATACTCGCCGACATTTTTCATCGTGTGACGTGTGTATCTTGTCCAACGTACGGTGATGAGCTTAATGCCGTATTGAAAAGAACTATAGCAGTTTAAATATTTCAAATCTTAAATCTCTACTATAGTCCGTTCACAGTTAATTTACCTCTGACAGATCGTTTTCTGTAAGTTGGTATTGCAGTAAAGTCCCCATATGAGTGCCAGCTTCAGACATTTTATCGCATATTAAGGGAGATTATAAGATGAAACTGTTAAAACTGAGTTTTTTTTAATGTAAATATCTATTAGTCAGTTTAATTAACATTACTAAAGACGTTGTTCTGTTAATATAAGATTTTTCTTAAGTTTCATTTTTATTTAAGTACATAAAATGGAACTGTAATTCAAAAAAGACACTCATCACCATCACCAAGGAGGGCAAAGGTGCTGCTTCCACATCTCAAATAATTTCCACGCCCGAAAAAACGGCAGCGAAAGAAAAAAATAAGTTTCGACTTAAGGTTGGACAACATGGGAGAAAAAAAATCTTATTATGGTAACACGAAAATCAGGGAAGCCAACCTATATTATAAAATTGTAAAAATAGCTGTGACGGTACATTCAAGATAAATTTAAAAAAATAGCACTAGTCGACTAATTTAGGGATTCTGAGTCCAAATCTACGGATTGTTCTTCGTGTCTGTTTGTTATTTGTTCGGGGTTGGAGCAAAATTCAGTGACTTGGTTATAATTATACTATTAGGGTTTTATAGTTATTTTTTCGACTTAAATATTACTGTATGTTTCATCAAAATCGGATCAGCGGAATTGATAATACAGCTTGACCTCTGTTTTACTTTAGTATCCGCAATACGAACTGGCACTTTGGGCCATAAATGTCACTTATTGTAGGGGTTGAACCATGTCGATAAAATATTTAAAAAAATTTCGATATGTCGTAATCTGATATTAAGTGGGTAATTTGCTTTTAGTTGTATATATGATATTAATAGCAAATAAGATCTTCTTAAATAATTACCTAGCTAAATTTTAGCAATAAAAAAGTTAAAATTAGTAAATTTGAAATTTTTTTACTTAGTAATTCACCTCTATTCAACCTACTTATTTTAATATATTTATTTAATTGAATACATTTGTCCTAATAAATCAATGCTGATATAAAAATAAATAAATCATATTAAAATTTTTCATTTCATTACTTTTGTCGATACTGTTATGGAATACGTAAAAGATTACCTGCACAGCACTATGGGTGCGAGTCCCGCTCCATAAGACTGTGTAGGTGCGAAAGAGAAAGCACGAATCCGATGATTTATGGCCCCACGTGCCAGTTTGTATTGCGGATACTATAGAAGCCCTGTGCGTTGGACAGGTCGAAGTTGTTTGGTTATCCTACTATCCTACTTCCTACTATCCTACTAATATTTAGTGTCCGACCGAAACTGGTTTTCCAGCCGAAACCGAAACTCACGTGTTCATCTTGAAAAGAAAAAAAAAACACCAGCCAAGTGCGAGTCGGATTACCGCACAGAGGGTTCCGTTACAAAAATTACGTTTGTTGTGTGGATGTTTCTTTTCTGATTTTAGTAGGTATTTTAGCTACAGCGGCAACAGAACAGAGTGGCAGTGTCTCTTGACATCGTCAACGCTTTCAACACCTTGCCCTAGAGCTGTGTTTGGGAGGCGTTTATTTACCATGGAATGCCCCCATACCTCCGTCGAATTGTCGGGGCCTATCTTTCCGAGAGAGCCATAACTTACCCGGCTAGCGCAGGGTCGGCGAGATGAGTTGTTCGGTGTTCCATATGGATCGGTCTTGGGACCGCTTCTGTGGAACATCGGTTACCATTGGGTGCTGCGTGGTCCGTTGCTCAGAGGTGTCATCGTAACGTGTTCCGACAACACCCTTATTACAGCGCGAGGAGCAACGCACCGAGACGCAGCCATAAAGGCTACCTGCAGGATTCAGCTTACATATAGGGGGCGTCAGCATCGGCATCGAGTTTTCGATGACGTATCTGGGGCTCGTACTCGATAGCCGGTGAATCCTCGGATATCACTTCCGAAGTTTGGTCCCATAACTGAGGGAGGGGGGCATCAGCCGCACTTGTTGCCCAATATCAGGAGACCCAACGCTCCCTGCAGAAGGCTGTACCTTGGGATCGTATGGATCATGGCCCTACATGGGGCCCCTGCATGGGCGTAGGTCCTGATGACCAGCAATGCAGCTAGATTGCTTAGCCCGCAGAAGGCGACGGCTGTCAGAGTGATAAGGGGATACCGAACGAACTCAGTTGAGGCGGCATGTCTTCTAGCCGGGACCCCTCTGTGGAACCTGGGAGCGAGAGCCCTTGCGTCATTGTTTTAATGGCGCAAGGAGGCGCTGGAGGGGGCCATAGGCCTCTTACTGTGCGCAGGTTATGCTCGTGGAAGAGACGGCGGGGTGGAAGCGGGAGAGAACTCTCCCACCCGAATTTCAAAATCTGCGGCGGCAACTGACAACCCTCCAAAGACGCGGCCGCAGTATGCATCATTCCGAGAGCACACTCGGGGCCCCCAACCGTAGGCTCTTAGGTACAATACGCGTGGTTTTAGTCGGTAGGACTACTGTACAGTGAAAATTTTAGGCCTCTATCTGGCAAGGTTCCAGCCAGCGATACAACCTCGTGACTTATAGACAGACGGACAGCTAGGCCTCATGTCTCGTTAATAGGGTCCCGCTTTAACCCCTCCGTGCGAGAGTTCGACTCGCACTTGGGGGATTATTTTTTCAACAGGTGCAGCAAATTCCACTAAGTGCCATCAATCAACGGTATAAATCTTCTCAAGTGTTCATTTTACAAATATCTCCACCTAAAAATGAGTTTCATTCTTTTAAGTGTGGAATTACTAATGGATGCTATTGCGAACTCCTACCGACTAAAACCACACGGTGCCCCGCTACTAGCTCTTGGCTGGTTTTGGTTACATTCTAGAAGTATATCGTCGTTGCGCCTGACAAGTTCCAGATGTGATTTTTACAAGGTTTTGGGAAACTCAAAAAAACATTTTTTTTCAAAAACAGTAAGTAATCAAAAATCTGTAAATGCAGTATTATGAACATTCATTTTTTACATATGTAAGAAATACATTTGAAATGCAATGTTGCATATATTTGAAGATTTTTTTTTTTTTCCGGTAAATCTGCACATACCTGTTTTGGCACTGTGCATGCAAATTATTCATGTGCCATTTTCATGCACATAAGGGATAATGTTAACACTGTTTTCTCAAAAACTAATCTATTATGTGACATTTCGGTATTAAACATTCAGTGTACTGCTGTCATTTTCACAATTATAGGTCGGTCTTTTTGTAATGTATTAGTATTAATTAAAACTTCTGTCCTTAATCGTAAAAGTTAAATTAAAAGTATGTTAAATTACCTAAAAGTCACAATTTAAAATCCTCTATATAGTACTTAATCCACTAACACGAGTCCAATGCAGAGTGTAAAACAAAATAGATGGAGCTTAAACTTATGAATAATTGCGTACGATCTTGTGCTCAGCTTTATGCCTATTATTAATTAGGTAATCAAATTCAGGCAGTCCAATGCTGGACTTGGCCTCGCCCACAAATACGCCGGAACTTACGGTCCTATGTCTTCCGCATTCAGTCACTCTCTGTGACCTTTTCAGGCAGTCGAACCATCAGGAGGGGAATCGTCCTATCCTACGTTCGTCAAGCTTGGCTATCGTTTCTTCTATAGATGTGTACCTACCATCAAAACGCATGCTCTGAGAGCTATGGCGATAACTCTGGTATTCTGACGGATAACATCATTTCAAATCAAGTTTCAAGGTAAGTAGACTCCTGGGCAACCACAAGCCTCAATCTTTCGACTAGGATTAGTCCCTGCTACGTCGTTTCTTTACGGCGAGGCAATTTGTGACACTATTCTCGAGAACAACTTGTAAACATGGCTCGCGCATAAGTGACATGGGGCCGGTCTTGTCACTTTTTTTAAAGATCAGAGTCACCACACTCCCTCTCCCCGCTTTAGCTGTCTGTTCCAACCGGATATAAAATTTAATACACTTTAAGGACCAGAGTCCCACCAAATTTAAGGTGTTGTTTATTAATTCCGTCCTCTCTAGAGGATTTATTATTTTTGAGTTGCTCGAAAGACTTTGCTCTGATCGATATCTGGTACATTAGTGTGTTGTCTAGCCTTGTGGACCTGTGATGGTATAGGTCTCTGTAAAAGCAGTCCATTTCGTTGAAAATATTAATTAAATTAACCTTGAGGGTACAACTTTGCTACCTGTGGCTGTTTGCTGCGATTGAACTGTTGGATACAGACCTTAGTGCCTCTGTTCTGCTCAATCGTAGCCTCGAAAACACTGGTGTTATTACGTCTGAGGTCGTGTCTTAGCAGCTTTAGAATTTGACATAAAGGTCAAACCGTTCTGGCGAAAACGCCGGCGTAGGTCACTTTTCCCGTCTAACCTTTATAACTTCGAGAGTCTCGAGCTTTGAACGCCTTTTTTGCCATTGTTGGACAAAAATCTTCGAGCACTTGTTGTAACGTTTTACCACTGTGTCGGTTTTATCGTTGTCAGTGGTTTCTAGCAAATCGAAACGATTTCGAAGTTTCATTTGAAACCTTTCGGATCCCAATTCTATGTGGAGCGTAGTAGGTCGAAGAGCAGGCTTTATAACCTGGGCTCTTTCTGAAAATACTGGGAAAAGTCAGTGATCACAACCGGCATAAAACCAAGAATGTCAAGTGACAATCACAAAGTCATCACTTTTTTCCGTTATGATAAAGACTTTCTCATTAATTGTGACTTTGTCGGGGCTTCACCAAATCTACTTTTTATGGGGCCTCATATTAAAGAAAGAATTCACCAAGAAGTGACCCTGAGATTGGAGGGAAAATCAACAAGTAAGTATGTGCCCAGACATTCGCCGTATCACGGTTTTGCCGCGACCTTATACCCTACAGTTTGGCGTTGAAAATCCCCATTAACATTGTAGTTGGCAGTACTTTGTAATATCTTCACTATGGTCTTCGTACACAGCCTCGATTGCTTCTTTCGTGCTTCTCGAGGTAGGGGCAAACACATGTATCACATTCAGGGAGTTCATGTCGGTGAGTTCCAGTATAAGATATGCTTCCCGAGCCGATACACTGCTGACTTCCACACCACTGCTAATGAGGCACATTTTCACCATAAAATCGACACCACCGTCGGAGATCCTTCCATCACTTTGCTAAAAATAGAGCGAAGTGCTCTATTTCGTATATTGTATTTTTATCTAGTGTGAGGGTTAGCGTGTTCTAGTGTTCCTTGATTGAAGTGTGTAAGTGAAGATACCCTTTATTCGGACCTCGCACAAGTCTAGTATGTCTTTGCGACTTAGTCTACGTCGAGTTTGATAAGATGCTCGTTCAGCTATGGAGTGTACCTAAAGTGCGTCGTTATATGGAGCCAGGATCAGTCGTGAATGGTAGCCTGTCTTAGCCCGTAAATTCTTTGCACTTCCCTCCCGCCATTGTTGCGACCGCTACCGTGACCGGAACAGCGGAAGTGCAGGGAACGGGGGGCCGTTTATTTTTATAAGCTTTCACATTGGTAGGGGTTTGGGCCTTACTGTACGACGTTGGCCAGACGACAAATAAGTTCGTAGTGCTTTATTTTGTTTGTTCTTCTCTTCGTCATGACCTCATCCGTTAATCAGCAGGAGCACCACTCATAGGTGAGACCGGAAAGTGGCCCCTATGTTGTGGGTAGGACTCTATCCACAACAAAACTTAACAAATAAAATAGTCCCAAAATAAATAAAAAGCACATTACTTACGAATTTCGACACACTTTTCTTTTCAATACTAATTAAAATGATGGTTAAATTCACCTTAGACTATGTTTGTCGCCAAAAAGTTACATATTTATCATGTTCTCCGCTCGATATTGGCAAGATCGCATATTCCATATGTGCGTGTGTGCACATAACGTTTTTTTCCAAAGCTTAAAACACATATGGAATTTTGCAAAATTGGTTCTAAGCTAAATATTACACAACGGATTTAACTAGCATGTGTAGATTTAGACGGAGATTATAAAAATGCAAAAATCGAAAAATCAAAAAAATGCACATATGGAACTTGTCAGGCGCAACGACGATATAATTAAAACTGGACAACAGTGAGCCGGACTAGCGCACGTAGAGTTCCGTACAAGAAAAGCGGCAAAAAAACGCGTATGGGAGGCCCCCTTTAATATTATAATTTTTGTCTATTTTTATTATTTGTTGCTATAGCGGCAACAGAATACATCATCTGTAAAAAAATTAACTGTCTAATTACCACGGTGCATGAGTTACAGCCTGCTGACAGACAGGCAGACGACCAACGAAGTCAACAGAACCGACAACAAAGGGGTAGGGTTATGTAATGTTCTAGATCACCTTTTTAGGCTTCCGTAAAAATGGTATTGTGATAACTATGGATTGGAAGTCCTTTATAAATCTGTAAATCTTCGGTTAGTAACATATTAACTGGTTGGGCTGACCCTAACCACGTCACAAGCAGGGCCAGGCACTCAAAATTCAATAACACGTGAGTTTCGGCCAGGCCGAAAGTTTCGGTCCATTTTGGCCGAAACCGAAACTGCGGCCGAAACTCGTTTTTTTGGCCGAAACTGGCCGAAACCGAAACTTCGGTCGGTCACTACTAATCCTACTATCCTACTAATATTATAAATGTGAAAGTTTGTGAAGATGTTTGGATGTTTAGATGTTTGGATGTTTGTTACTCAATCACGCTCTAACGACTGAATGGATCTGGCTGAAATTTGGTACAGGGATAGAGTATAGTCCGGAATAACACATAGGCTACTTTTTATCCCGGGAAAATGTTCCCACGGGAAGCGGGAACGGGGACCAAATTTCACGCGGGCGAAGCCGCGCGCATCAGCTAGTAGGTATTATAAATGTGAAAGTTTGTGAAGATGTTTGGATGTTTGTTACTCAATCACGCTCTAACGGATGAACGGATTGGGCTGAAATTTGGTACAGGGATAGAGTATAGTCTGGAATAACACATAGGCTACTTTTTATCCCGGTAAAATATTCCCACAGGAAGCGGGAACGGGAACCACATTTCACGCGGGCGAAGCCGTGCGCATCAGCTAGTTAGTTATAAAAGTTAAACTCACCTCGCGAACAAATTCGCGGTCAAAAGCTAGTACCTATTTAATACACTCATGGACAAAATTAGGGGAACGCAAAGAAATGTTCAGGTAGTAATAAAATAAACGATTTATTTATGTTTAATACAGTTTCATTTGAGTATTCTTAATTAAATTAACTTTTTAAAATACAGAAATGTACAATTTACTGTTAAAAATAGACAAATATTGAAGTTATCGCTTATTAACGAGAATGTTAAGGAAACAATGAAATTTAATCTTATCATGAAATTTATGGAATGTCTGGTTTCTTCTCTAGTAAAAGTTAACATGACCACTCGTAGGTACATTCAGTATTTGGTGTTACCTCCTCTTGCTGTTAAAACTGCCTCCAATCATCTGGGCATACTTTTTATTAATTCATCTATGAAATTTTGTGGCATTTGCTCCCATTCTTCTACCAACGCCGTTTTAAGTTGTCGTAAGTTGGTTATTGCAGGGATTCTTTTTTATTATTTGTCTTCCCAGTTTATCCCAGACATGTTCAATCGGGTTTAAGTCTGGCGAGCGGGCTGGCCATTCCAAAACATCGATTTCGAACCCTTGAAGGTATCTTGAAACTACAGCGGCAGTGTGTGGCCGAGCATTATCATGCATCAGTAGAAAATTATCACCTATGTATGGGACAAATGGTATCACAATTTCTTCTAAGATGTTAGTTACGTAGCGTGCTGCTGTCAGAGATCCATTTTCGAAGACGTGGAGCTCCGTACGTCCTCCTAAGGAAATGCCGCCCCATACCATCACTGACCCTCCACCGTAAGGTTCTCTTCCGACAATGTTACACTGTGCATATCTTTCTCCTGGTCGTCTCCACACTTTCATCCTTCCATCATCTGGCTTAAGGCAAAATCTGGACTCATCAGTGAATAATACTCTTCCCCAGTCATTGTCATTCCAGTGACGGTGAATGCGAGCAAAGTTACTCCGAGCTACACGATGACCTGTGGTAAGAAGAGGTCCTTTGGCAGGTATAAATGCCCCTATTCCGGCTGCTTTAAGTCTTCTTCGTATCGTTTTAGTGCTAACTGCCACATTTCGGACTTCTTGGAGCCTTGCTCTTATCTCAGAAGACGTCGAGGTCCGATTTCTTAGCACACTGCTTACGATAAATCTATCGTCCCTAGCTGTGGTCTTCTTTTTTCTCCCTTGTCCTCTGCATCTTGTGTGTATTCGCCTGTCTGCCGGTATCGTTTTACGTTGCGAAAGATAACTGATTTGGAAACTCGCAACATTTGAGCCACTTGATTGTAAGTGTAACCTTGTTCGATTAAAGTTACAGCTTTGGACACCTGTGCTACGTTGAGATCCGGCATTATAACTTCAGTCTTTTTAAAAAGTCTCTAAGTAACACTCTGACGAATAATTTTTGTAAAAAAAAAGATTTACTAAAGTTTTCAAATACGAAAATAAACTCTTAAATTGTTCTCTTACGAAGTTACTACACACATTTATTACATTACTACGTAGAGAAAAAAAACCAAATGATATTCTGAAACAAAAGACGATAAAATGTCTTTCTTCAAATAATACAAATGCTGTTATAGGTGGCCAGTATAAAAAAATTAACGTAGTCGACCTTTTTTTTTGCGTTCCTCTAAATTTGTCCCTGAGTGTATTTCAAATATTAATAAAAGCTCGGAACTTGCATACCCTGATTGTGTTATGTATATCAGACCACGGAAATTAAATACATACCTAATTATATTCTTTTAAGTATCATACCGCGTGTGCTTTTTAGAAGCGCTCTTGGCCTAGCGGACCATGCCTCTTTATGCTGGCACCTCGATTGAGAGCCCAAGTTATTTCAAAATAACAGCTTTATTTCGCGTTTAAGAAATTTGTGGCATAGTGCCCTAAGTTTAACAAAATTATAACTAAAGTCCCTGTAAATCATAATTTAATTTGCCAAGATTTAATTTTTGGGCCCTCAATCAAGATGCACATGAAAAAAGTAACTACAACAAAAAAATAAATAAAATATACAAAACTAATAATAATAATTGAATAATTTATTTATTTTTCCCCGGTTTCTTGTACAAAATTCAATTGTTCTTCGAGGGTGTGAAGAGTTCTTCTGTTAGTGATGCTAGCATAAAACCTTGCGGATTCCCTCGGGGTCCGGGTTCGATTTGGAGAATTGAAGTCTACTGCATATAAACCAAAGCCTGCACTGTAAAAAAATAGATGAGTATTATAATAATTTGTTAAGTCATTTATTTCAAATCAAATAAATAAATATTCACGGACAATTCACACAACGCTATCTGATCCCAAAGTAAGCTAGGTATAACCCGCTTGTGTTATGGGTATCAGAGCACGGATATTAATACTTATATACTTTTTAAATACATACATATTATACATAGAAACACCCAGACTCTTAAGACAACCATTTATGGGTCACACAAATATTTTTCTCCGGTGGGAATCGAACCCACGACCTCCAGCGCCGCAGGCGGTATCCCTATCGACTACGCCACAGAGGCAGTCGAATAATTTTGCTTACAATGAAAATGGTTTGAATATTGTTGGTCCTGTGATGTTTACTACATAGGTACATATTATAGTCACGTCATTATCCCCGAATAGGTAGACAGAAGCATACTCAATCAATTAATCAAATCTGCCATGGCAGTTCACAACTGGACCCAGGCCTCCCACAATTTTCGCCACAAAACGCGGTCCTGCACCAAACTCATCCAGTCCTAATGGAGACGCGCATTGATGGAAAAGCTAACGTTCACCCATCTCAGCTCCCACGGTATCGTAAGATGGGTAACTATTAGCCCCGCAAGTTGATATTGCGACGGAACCTTAGCACAATAACAGCTACGTGACGAAGCGCGACGCGGGCTGACCTTGCGAAGCTGCGAACGATATTTTTTAGTACTGACGGCTCGACTTCGCACACGTGTTTCCCTCATCTTACAATCCCGGGTTCTTTAAGAGGAGCGTGAAGAGGCACATCACTAGGCCGCCATCTTAGGACCACTGTCAGAAGTGGCCCCCAATCGCTAGATGCGCCACTGCTTTCCATCAGGCTGGTGGCGGTGGTGGTGATCTTCATTTGTTTTGTCGATCTTCATTATTTTGTTTTCTGGTCGTATAAGTATATTTTAAAATACTGTTATTATGCAAAAAGAAATTCAGGTCATTGGCGTGTCTGGTCTTATGCGTAAATAAATTCTGGTCATATGCATACAGGTCGTTTGCTGATGAAATTATGGTAATTTGCGTGTCGGGTCATTTGCGTTTGTGGTCATATGCGTCGAAAGGAATTTAGCGAGCAGAATATAAACAAAAATATGTCACCAAGATGGCCGCCAGTCGCAATATCAACGCGCGGAGGCTAGTAACACATGCTAGGAGGGCTACGAGCGCTTCAAAAACTGTACCTACTTAGGCATTACAAATATAAATTTCCACAAACCTGTATCCACCAAACCACTCAAAATTGTCCATCAGTGACCATACCGTGTAGCCGGTTACTGGGATGCCGTCATCAATCGCCAACAGGATCTTAAAGGAAATCAAAGTATTATTATAAATAACAGTCTTTTTAATTATTATCTATACAGTACATTATGTAGGTAGTGCAGTGAAATCTAGGCCAAATAAGGAGTAGGTAACTCATAAGGGGTATGGAATGCGTGAGCAGGTACCTAAGTGATATCTTCAGAAACTTATTCAGAGCCTATAAAAACCATAGGTAGGGGAAGGTGGTATGAGATGATCCCTCTAAGGGAGAATGCCTGTAAATCTGAGAAAGTACAATCTAATGTTAATATTAAAGATGTTTTGAATAGTCAGTTTATCTATCTAGGTATTGTCATACCTTATGTTCTCAAAATTCAGTATTGATAAGAGTTTCATTAATTATACTAAATGTCTGCTAAAGGATCATCTTGTCCACACAGGTGTATAAGATGATCCCAGAGGATCATCTTGCCCCGTTCAGATCCAACCCAATCTCTATAGTCGAATTTTTAATTAAACGGAGTAAAGTGACAGCAACTAATGTCACTTCTTCATAGAAATTATGCAGCATTGTATGAAGAAGTGACATTAGTTGCTGTCACTTTACTCCGTTTAATTAAAAATTCGACATAAGGTATCGTTAAAATGACTTTACTCAAATAATTATTTTAAAATATTTTAATCAAATATGTGTTTTGAACAATGAGATCAACCCTTATGCATAATCAACTGCCACAGCCCCTAGTGCTTTATCATGAATAGATCCCACTGTCCACGGCTGGTCTTCCACGATACGTGACACGTGGCAATTTCCTTTTAAAAAAAATCCATAATAAATAACATAAATGATTAAAAAAATAACAAAATCGAATGCTACTGAGAAGGTCGAAACAAGCTTGATATCAGGCGGTACCCATTTGAAAATCATAAACCGAAAGAAAATGTGTGGGTACCGCCTAATATCATGGGTTATCAAGCTTGTTTCGACCTTTTCAGTAGCATTTGAGTTTGTTATTTTTTTAATCATTTAATTTATTTTAAAATGTAGAATTGCTATATTATCTTGTTACATATAGTATATATACATATAACATACATACGAGTACATACATACATACGCGCGAATTTATTACCCTCGCTGGCGCAGCCGGGCAAAAAGACATTGGGGTGAGATGATCCACGGATCATCTTGTACAGAAGCAGACGAATCATCTTGCCCCAGAGCTTACTTTTTATTTGAAATTCTCTAACCTAACCTATAAGTATCCTACAGTCACCGCAATACGTTTTTATAACAAATGAACATATTTAGAAGCTACTAATATAATAATCATTACATAAAATCGGTTACACGAAAAGTAAAGGAGTTTCAAATTCAGGCTTACTTTAGATTAACACTGTACAATTTTTTAAAAATCACAAAACACAGTGATCGTCCTTCACGCAGCCATCGCGGTTTGACTGCAGTCGGTGGGGGCGGGAACCTACGCTTTTCTCGAAAAAACAACTAGATGGCATGCACAGTATCGTCACAATCGAAAAGGATCGTCTTACCTCGAGGGATCATCTTGTACACCTTTCCCCTACCTACTTACATATTGAAAGTCCCTAGGTCTAGGAGGGGGCCGGAGGAATGAAAGGGGGCTGGGCGACAAAGGCCTCAATTTTATATTTTTCCCAAAGAACATTGCGTTGTAGTAAAAAATGTTCTTAGATGAATGAAAATGAAAGCTTATGAAATTTTCTACACATCTTCACAAAATTTTCAATTTTCCATACCTAAGTACTTATGCCCAATCGTTTTTGAACTATACGCTTCCGGTTCCGAAACGTATGTAACTATAACTAAAAACCAACACATTTCCTACCTTCAACCTACGGTTGGGAGACCCTGGTAAGCCCTCGAAAGATTTTGATTCCCAACAGACCTTGGCTACCACTGCGGCCTCGCCTAGGGGGTTCGGATGCTATTCGTCTTTGGGGGGTTGTTTGGGTGTAATTCCGTTTCTGGAAACGTGTGGCGTGCGTGAAACATCATCCCGTCGTCTTGGGCCTGCTTCTATAAGGAAGGTGAGCAGCCTCCCACCGTCCTCTATGTACCTAACAGTAAAGAAAACAATACAAGCATTATTTACCTGTTCCAAATGATCCCTGATATACTCCACGCGATCAATGTCCGCTAGGATTTTGTCAAAAGTGGCCATGCCATTCTCTATGATAATGATCTCTTTCACGTCGTAGTTTGAATGCAGCCAGTGCAACTGGCGCCGGAGACCTTCAGGATATACCTACGACATACCTAACCGATTACACTTCAATCTGTACTGATATTAATATTACAAAAAGAAAATATTTTTATTGTTGGCAATGCTAATGATTGTGGGAATCATACGCAAATAAATGATGTTAATGAATAGGCTCTAAAACTGCTGAACCGACCGAACGAACCTGACACTATCCCCGGAAGACATAGTTTATGTCTTATTCCCGTGGGATTAGGTACGGGGCTACTCGGGGGATTGCTTTAGAATCGTGCCAATCGAATTAAGGGGGGAGAGGGGTGGGAGGGGGTAGGGGGGAGGGAGGGAGTCCCCCCCAGCAACTCCCCCCCTGCGGATACGCTTAGTTTTTAAGTTATGAACATTTTCATAAACTAACCTAAAAGTATATTTTTGAAGGCTAAGTAAGTTTCCTATACCTACTCCCTAGCCCCCATTTACCTACTCCCCCACCCCTATGTACCTACTCCCTAACCATTATCAACCTAAGTGGGGCCTGGCCTGGATGCAATTTATTACCAACGAACCCCGAGTATCTGTCCCCACACGGGGTCCGTTGGGAATTAAAGATAATTTCATGTACAAGGGCTTGCCAAGTACGTGGGGTCCGTTGGGGAAAAAAAATCCTTACAGACACCCACTCTCCACCCTGCTAATAAAAAAAATTGTTTAGGTTGCTACAAAAAAAATAACCACGAAGGCTAATGCGGGAGCTCCGGTCCCGCCTTAGCCTTCTAACCTAATCTATCCAAGTCGGATTGCGCGAGGTGTATACTGCACTACATGGTGGTTGTACTAGGTATATCACTTTATTGTTTTTTTATTAATTATTGCATTATTAAATAATACAAGCGCTAAAATATATTCAAATAGTAAAAAAATAGTAAAATTATTAAAATTAACTATATTTATAATGTATAAAAATAATAGTATAATTTTTATACAATATACTAATTTAAAAAATAGTATTTATAATGTATAAAAGTAATAGCGTTTTATTACGCATTACTTAGTCCCGTTACCTGAAACTTTAAGGTTGTTTTTTTAGCATTTATTGCAATTTTAAATAATACAGACGTTAATATATATTCAAATAGTAAAATTATTAAAATAAACTATATTTATAACGTATATAAATAATAATATAGCGTTTTATTACGCATTTTTTCATTCCATTTCACGCAACTTTAAACAGCCCTAAAAAAAACCACGCATCTCCTCACTGGGGGAGGGGTATTTTGAGAAGGGGAGACCCACCCCTATCCAACGCAACCCCTAAAAACCCTAAAATCGATTGGCACGATTCTAAAGCCCACCCCTACTCGGCCGGGTATAAAACATATAGATTTGTAGATATAAAATATCTCTTACCGACAGCCATTTTAGATCACTAGTCCTCCAAGAAGGGTCGCTCTCCATGATAATGTCAAGTTCCGCGATACCGAATACAGGCCAGTCCCCTGGGGTTTCTCCAGGTTTCCTTTTACGAACCAGTCTGGTCGAGTAATGATTCAGACCGTAGTAATCATAGGTGCCTGGAAAATTAAGGGTTTTAAAAATGAAACTATGAGATTTTGAGAGCCCAAATCAGATAAGTACGTGATAGAGTGTCATTGCAAATGCGGAAGGCATTGGAAAGACATATAGTAAAACAAAACGCGAAGCTCAAGACCGACAGTGGTGGCGATGCACTGTGAACGCCCTCCGCCCCATCTAGGGGCCATAGGACCTTAAGTCAAGTCAAATCAGTTACCTACGTCTGCCGAAGGAATGATCTGCACGCGCATGTGTTCCCTCCTCTTATTCGTGCGACTTCTGACAGTGGTTCTCAAGTTAAATATTAAGTAGGTACCCAGGGCCTGATTTACCCATAAGCTAACTAAGCTGAAGCTTAGGGTGCCAGGATCAAGGGGGCGCCTGGCGTTGGGCTCGGCGCAGGGCTGTGACTTACGGTGCTCCCAAAAAGGAGCACACAAAACATCTAGCTATTTTTAACAGATTGTAACAACTCCTAACAAAATGTTTAAAATTGTTAGTTAACATTTTGTTTCACCAAAGTACATAATAATATTTGGTTATTTAGTGAAAATACAAATACGTGCGTTAAAATTAAATTCCTGCACCCATCTCCCTGGTAGTAAATACGACAGCTCCACCCGTGTCGCGTTCAAGGCACCCAGGAACCAAAGTGTGTGGGTGTCCAGCTTTTTGGCCGGTAGAAGCATAAGTTCTGAATACATGGCCATAAACGTTGGAGTACCACAAGGCTCAATGTTGTCTCCCACTCTGTTTCTGCCGCATATCAATGAGATGTTGTCTATTGACGGCATTCATTGTTATGCGGACGACAGTACGGGCGACACTTGTTACACGGGCCGCACCGGTATCTCTCCGGCTGCAGTGGAAGAAAGCTGTGAACAACTTGTGTTTGAAATCGAGACAACTGGAAATAGAGTGTCCGATTGGGAAAAACAAAATCTTGTTCAATTCAACCCTACTAAGACACAACTCTCTCCTTCTCTGACAGTATCGGTATTCTTGGAAAATAAGGCCAAGCTGTCGTCCAAGCCGCTCGGTGTGCTCAACAGGGCGCGGCGGTACCTACTTACTGCGGCGCATTTATTATATACTAGCTGACCCTCGCAACTTGGTTTACGTCACATGAGGTGTACGAATGGAGGGGCACTTCTTCATGAGACTCATCAAGCAGCGTGTGAAACGGCCCTGTTTGCTTAATCATAAAAGTGCTTAAAGATTAAGTCGATTCTAAAACAATTCACTGACTGAATTATTTTACAATAGCCTTAATCATTAAGCTCTTTTATGATTAAGCCAACACGCCCGTTTAGCCTCACTTTCAAAAGAAACGTTGAAGTCTAGATTTACCAAAAGTTGAGATGCCCCTAATTTCTGAACTACATAACCCACAATATTGAAAATTGTGTGGAATAATGCTTAAAGTACTCCCTTACAGACACCAAAAAAATATTTGAAATCGAACCACGCAGTGAGAAATTATAGCTAAAACACTATTTTGCCTTTCATCCCCACTCCTGAAGGAACCGCGCAAAATATCGGGATCAAAAGTATCTAAGAACCTTCCTCGGACTATAAGCTTAGATCGTACAAAGTATCATTCAAATCGGTTCAGTAGTTTCGGCGTGATACTTATTCGGGATACAGACAGACAGACAGACAGACATGAAAATTTTAAATTACATTTTCGGCTTCTGTATCGATTAGAAAACGCCCTGCACTTAAAATTTTCAAAATATCTTCCATGTACAGACTCCCGACCCTCTACAGTTTTATTATAAGTATAGATTTATTTATTTAGTTACTGCTTCTGTTTAAGTCGCAAGTGCGGCCGCACTTGGAGTACAGCTGCCACTGCTGGGCGGGGCACCAGAATATCAGAATGAATTGACTGAATTCTTCCGTTCGACTCGGTGCAGAGGCGAGCCATGAAGTGGTCAACGATCCCATGCTTGCAGGTGGTGTGGAACCTCTTTGCGTCAGGAGAGACTTTGCCTCCTTGTGCGTGAACACCGGTACATCTGGTGGGCCGTATGCTTGTCTGCCACTTTGGTGGTATAAAAAAAGTGTGAGACGGTGAAACCGGTCATGGAGGAGTGGCTGGAAAGACACCATCGCACCAATACTGACGATTTAATTAACCCCGCCGAAAAACGAGAAGTGTTTTATGTTTGACCTGTGTATTTGCTGTGGCATCGTAGCAGCCCAGCACATGAGCCAATTTTGCGGTTTTCTATGCTCGAAAGCCAATGTGCCGCGGCCATCCCAAGCGCATCGGCTTTGGAACCGTTCTTAGCTATAAATTTTGCATTCATTAGCTCATTTCCTGAGTTATGAAGGAATTTCACTAAGATTCACTGGTTCGATTTATCGGAAACTGGATGTACCGAGGTACTGTTAGGTACTTTGATATTGATAGCTAGCCTAGGGCGCGCTGAACCCTAAATCAGGCCCTGTAGGTACCTATAGGTAATGTGCCGTCTACCTCTTCGGGATAAAGGCGTGACCATAATACATACATAGGTACATATATACATATAATCACGCCTTTATCCCCGAAGGGGTAGGCAGAGGCATAGTATACGCCCACATTTTATAACACAATGATGTTACTCACCAACTAGCGCGAGGTAGCTATGCAGAGAACTCTTTCCCAGGGCGCCTTGTTACAGAGTTTCTAGTGGGTGCGCAAGGGAGGCCAGGGCTCTGACGAAAACAGCCAATAGGGTGTACACACATATATTTATTAAATACACAGAGATACACAGAGACACACAGAGAGCTTATTCACTGATAGACACAAATATCACAGGTACACAGAAGTATAGTCAGGGCTTAGGTACTAATACTACTCAATAGACCACTGCCGCGTGAGCAGGTAAAACGGGTAAGCAGCTAACTACACTTATAATTAGGTGACAATTACTGGCCTTGAGTCAAGCTGAGAGCAGCACAGCACGAGAATGCCACGTGGAGGCGGCTGGTTCCTCTCAAAACACCTCGCTCGTGTAGTCCACGTGTCTTTGGGTGTGGTTTTGCTAACCGTGGACGGGCCGCTTTTCCCCGTAGTAAAAAACCCTGTTATGACAAGTAAACGACAAATGAAATAACTGACATCGCGACCGACGAAATTCGAACCGCTTTGCAAACAAGAAATGACACTTACCGGTATCCCGGGTGTAGGTTGAAACAGAAACTTATTCTTTCTGAGGAAAATAAGTAAACTCAGATTAATTCCTTAACAGGTCCTCAGGTTGCAACTTACAACCTCCAAAGAAAAATTGAGGCGTGCCACTCAGAGTAATATCAATTTCCCTCGTCCTTAGCCGATCGTAAAAAGAGCCTTGGAACTTTGTATCAGGGCTTTATCCCCTCTCTCACGTGGAATCGTCTCGAATTTCATCCAAAACCTGCTTTCATTTAATGCAAAAACGATTCGTCACTGATCCTTATGACATCCTGTCATTCTGACAGCAGAAATGTCACCACTGACAACCGATTAAAAAAAGATAACTCGATTAAGCTGCTTTCACATACTGAATACTGCATCTATAGAAAATAAATGCTACAACCACCCCCCCTTTAATAGTATTTCCTGCGGATATGACACGCTGGAAATACACAATAAAGAAAACAGAAAAGTACTGACTAATAAACAAAGACAACCAGCTAGGTCCTTCAAACACCAGCTGACTACGACCATTACAATACCACAGAGAGATCCTCCCATACACCTAACTAGACACTGTCTCGTGTACCGGATAGGCTAAGTAACTAGAGTCTAATGCCCTTCATAGAAAACGAATGCTCCCTTTACTCACTGCCGATACCCTAACACTACCCAAGCTCTCAGGATATTGTAGAGTACTGAGAAGCGAATGAGAGAAAAACGCTCGGTGCGGTGCATAGAAGAAACTACAACGTGACAATTTAAAGTCACGTACACATATAGAAATACAAACAAAAGATTAAAATAGTCTTACATAATGATCACATAGCACTGGTTTAATAAACTAGAGAAACAGTGCTATGTAGTTACGTTAGGTATTGGCGACTGCTCCTCCTGATACTTCAGGATGTCCTTGATATGGTACTCCCCAAGATCCTTACCGTCCAGATCTGACAGCCTATATACTAAAGGGGATCGTTTAGCAGTCACCACACATTTAAGGAACTTAGGGGCTAGCTTAGAAGTAAAATTCTTGGCCTTGTTGGACAGGTAGAACGTGCGTTTGTAAACTATCTGTCCCACTTTCAGCTCTACATGCCTTTTTCTGAGGTTGTAATACTTTTCATTACGCTGGTGGGCAACGTTCAAATGTTTCCTCACCTGGTCGTAAATGCGTTGTATTTCTCTCAGCTTGACACCGAAGGCTGATGGATCGTCTACAGAGACTGAAGTAGGATGGCACGCGATATCTGTCTGCCTGTATAACACTCCATCCCCAATAAATTCCCTACCATGTACCAAAAAGTAAGGGGTGAAACGAGTTGCTTCGTTAACTGCAGTGTTTAAAGCACACTGTATCTCAACCAAGAACTGATCCCAAGACTTGTGTTGTGACTTCACATAGCATGAGATCGCTTGAACCACATTGCGAATAGCTCGTTCCGCCTGATTAGTTTGGGCATGATACCTAGGGTTATAATATATATTAGGTACATTGTATTTAGCCAACAGATCCTTAAATGGCTTACTCACAAACTGAGGGCCATTATCCATGTAAATAGTCTTGCAGACTCCGTGCACGAGAAACACACTCTTCTCTATGAACCTCGCGACTACAGCGCCTGTGGCAACCCGAACAGGGCACAACATGACGTATTTGCTAAAGTAGTCGGAGACCACGATCAGGTGTACGTTTCTATTGCTCGAAGTGGGAAAGGGACCAAGCAGATCGACAGAGATAGCTTCGAATGGCTTCGAAACCCGCTTCGGGCTACCCATTAGGCCGGGACGAGACGTATTTACGGGTTTGTACTGCTTGCATGTTTCGCAATTCCCAACATATTCTTTGACGTCCTCGTACATCTTGGGCCAGTAATAATTTAGGGCTAACCTTTTATGCGTCTTCCAAACGCCACCATGGGCACTAAGTGTGTCATCGTGGTACTTAGAGAGCAGGGGCAAGCGATCCTCCTGAGGTACCACCAGCTTCCAGTCAAAGTCTGAAGTCAAAGAATATTTATTTTTTGTTAACCTATATAGAAGGTTGTCACGAATGTCATAATTTGGTGACTTCCTAGGGTTCTTCCGAACACTATTCATGGTGTGGTCATACCACGGGTCTTTAGTGGGTACTGCATCGAGGGAATCAATTTTGATACGAGACAGAGCATCAGGTACAACGTGGTCTTTACCTTTTCGATGCTCTATGTCAAAGTCGAATTGACTGAGCCTCATACTCCAACGTGCTAGACGACCCGTGGGATTTTTCAGTTTATGGAACCACAGAAGAGATGAATGATCCGTGACGACCGTACATTTTTGGCCTTCGACGTACTGTCGAAATTGTTCCAAAGCGAAAATCACGGCCAGAAGTTCTCGCTCAGTTGTGCTGTAGTTCACCTCGTTCTTGTTGAGAGAACGGCTACAGTAGGCGATAGGGTGCTCAACACCATCGTGAGTTTGTGTCAGTACAGCAGCAACTGAGTAAGCTGACGCGTCACTAAGAATGCGGAAGGGCATCTCAAAGTTAGGCATTTTTAATATAGGGGCAGAAACCAAGGCTGACTTTAGCAGGTTAAAGGACTGTTCAGCCTCAGGGGTCCATTCGAACTTAAGGTTCGTAGAAGTGAGTTTGCACAGAGGTTTACTAATCTTCGAGAAGTTGTTATCAAAGCGACGATACCAGCCGGCCATTCCCAGAAATCTCTTAACCTCCTTAGGGTTAGAAGGGGTGGGATAGTTGAGGATAACCTCAACTTTACCCGGGTCTGTCCGTAAGCCATGTTTGTCCACATAATACCCCAGGTATTTGAGTTCACTCCGACAAAAGTGGGATTTTTTCATGTTAATTGTTAGGCCAGCATCCTTGAGTTGCTGATAGACTCTATGTAAGAGCTCTACATGCTCCTCAAAGGTGCTGGACACACAGACTATGTCATCCTGAAACGCAAATACCTTGTTGTCGAACTCGGGACCAAACAGACGGTCCATGAGGCGTTGCATCGTGGCACTGGCCCCGACAAGACCGAAGCACATGGAATTGTAATGGAACAATCCTCTCCGGGGAACCGTAAAAGCAGTCTTCTCAGCACACTGGAGTGAGTCGAATGGAATCTGCCAGTAGGCCGCACTCAGATCTACATAGGTTAAATACTTAGCATTATTAAGATGGTCCAAGATTTGATTGATATAGGGTAAGGGGTAGGCGTCACTCTTAGACACAGAGTTCAGCTTGCGAGAGTCCAAGCACAATCTGAGGTCGCCGTTCGCCTTCTCCACCATGACCACTGGAGAGTTCCAGGCGGACTGAGACGGGGACACGACTCCCATCTCCAGCATTCGGTCCAGCTCTGCTTCCAGGGCCTTCTGCTTAAGGGGAGAGAGCGGATAATAACGCTGCTTGATCGGCTTGCTGTCACCAGTGTCAATGACATGGTGCACAAGTGAGGTCCGACCTAAACCCACCTTATCAGTGTTCAACGAGTCGAATTTTTCAATGACCTCGTTGATTACACACCTTTGTTTAGTTGTCAAGTTGTCGTAATCCTCGAGGCCACCGTTAAGGGACACAGACTCTATAGGATTATTATCACTAAAACTATCAAGGCTAATATTTTGTATAATTAATTTATCACTTAACTTAAATTGTTGCCAGAAATCCACACCAAATATCATGGAGGTGGTTATTCCTGGGACAACATAGAACTTGACAACTCGGATAACCGAATTGTACTCAATTGGCAAAGAGATACAACTCAGACATTGCAAGTGAGTGCTGTCTGCAGTTGTAATACGAAAAGTAGGATTGATACTCACAAGATCAAAACCCAGTTCCAAGAAGATGCGGTGCGCTCCCTTACCTAGTATAGAGCAGGAGGCACCGGAATCTAGAAGGCCTAAGACATTTAAATTTAAAACCTTAACAACCAGATACGGTCTAATGTCACTATCCCGTTTAGGAAACAGGACCTTATCAGAAATAGACTCAGATACAGAGTAATGCACAGAGTTCCTAACAAGGCCCTGGCATACGCGTTTTTTAACTTGCTAGTACAGTGTGAGCAGTCTGGGGTCTTGACTCCTTTGAGACCACACCGGAAACACACCAGCTCCCTTGACTGTGTGCAGCTGTATGCAGTGTGACCGCCCCCGCCGCAACGAAAGCATTTGCGATCGTGGGGGGTAACCGGCGTCTCCACTGCAGACACCTGCTTAGCGGGCTTTTGTACACCTTTGTTCTTAAGCTGGTGTAAGTCAGATGAAATCTCAAACTTGTCAAGAGCAGGCTCATGGAAAGCGTCTGCCCTAGTACGCGCAAGCTCCAAGCGCTTACCCAAACGTCTCAAGTCATCTACAGAGTTGACATCATGCAAGGCCAGTTCCTTCATGTATTCAGGTCTAATGTTGTGCATGAGAATGTCCAGCTGTTCCTCACTGGGCATCTTACATGACAACCTTGAGAACATGGCTTGCATTGTACATATATAGTTAACCAAGGACTCAGAGCGGGCTTGTGTACGCTGTCTTATCTCGTTCCTGAGGCGGTAATCATAATCAGGAATATCGAAGGTATCTCTAAGCTCACTAATAAGATCCTCATATGAGATGAAGTTAGCTTTGTTTGTACGGAACCAAGACAAAGCCGGTCCATCCAACAGGTCGGAGAAAGCCATAAGGAGTCTAGGCTTAGTAACCTCCCGAGCACATCTAAGTTCCTCTAATCTCTCTAAAAACACACGTACACAAGTAGAACCATCATATTTTAAGTTAAATGAACATAAGTTAAGGGGACGTTCTTTATACACTATGTTACATGTAGAACTATTCCTACTTGAACTAGCTCGCACCGAGCGGTCCTCTCTCACTACTGGTGAAGTATATTCCACCTGGTCACGACCCGAAGGATCATCACCATCATCATCCGAACCTTCGGATTCAGAATCACTACTGGGTTCAGCCCTAGCGATGATCTTCACTAGCCTACCACGAATATCCACCAGGTCGGGGCAATCCAGACCACAACGAGCTAACCTACTCAATAAGTAGTTGGCTCTGATAGACACCCTACCCTTATTAATGAAGATGTCACCTGACTGAATAGCCTCCTCCAGCTCGGCGACTTTTGGAAGGCAGATCGAGAGCTCAGCCGATGCATCAGCGGGTACCGGAGCACTCGCTTTGATGCTACCTCGACGGACGAGTCGATGTGCCGTTTTTAGCTCACTCCGAAGGCCAGACACTGTCGTTTCCGGTTCCACTGAAATTCCCATGTGGGACAGCTCGTTAGCAAGTTCATCCTTTCTTAAATAATTAATATATTTTTTCATCTGTGCCATTATGTAAAAATTTACTTACAACAATTATAAAGATAAAATGGCACAGATAGGGATTAATTACAAAGTAAAAATGTAAATTGAGTTACAACAAAGTGTACTAAGTTAGGTAATTATGTTTCAAATTGACTTTTAGAATTTAACAAAGATTAAGGGTATACTAAGAGAGAAAAGTTTCTAAATTTTCTGATAACACAGTTCAGGTTAATAATTAAATTTCAAGGTATCTACACACCTTCAACAAAGTTTATAATTACACAGAGTGAAATTCACTAAGTTAACCTTACAAGGTGAAGCTATAGAATAATATATATTATATATTAATCTAAACTAATATTATAATAAATACATGTGTGCACCATAAAAAAAGAAAAAAAAGAAACACATAAAAGAAAAAACACAATAAGAAAAAGAAGTGGGTATGCCAAATAAAATCAAAAAGTTTTTCCAAAATCACAGCTATTTTAAATTTTTGAATTTAGAATTTAGTGTCTTTTCCAGCCAAAGATGTAGGTAGCTGGAAGAAGACGAAAGGAATAATTTTGTGCTTAGCTGTTAGCACCACCAATTAACGTCCTGGAGCGTCTCGGACGATACACCAGGATGGTTTCGCCAGAGGTAACCACCTATGCACACACACTAGACTGAGGCTACCGCAGAGTAGACCCAGAGATTTGCCCCACGTTGGGCGCCAATTTATAACACAATGATGTTACTCACCAACTAGCGCGAGGTAGCTATGCAGAGAACTCTTTCCCAGGGCGCCTTGTTACAGAGTTTCTAGTGGGTGCGCAAGGGAGGCCAGGGCTCTGACGAAAACAGCCAATAGGGTGTACACACATATATTTATTAAATACACAGAGATACACAGAGACACACAGAGAGCTTATTCACTGATAGACACAAATATCACAGGTACACAGAAGTATAGTCAGGGCTTAGGTACTAATACTACTCAATAGACCACTGCCGCGTGAGCAGGTAAAACGGGTAAGCAGCTAACTACACTTATAATTGGGTGACAATTACTGGCCTTGAGTCAAGCTGAGAGCAGCACAGCACGAGAATGCCACGTGGAGGCGGCTGGTTCCTCTCAAAACACCTCGCTCGTGTAGTCCACGTGTCTTTGGGTGTGGTTTTGCTAACCGTGGACGGGCCGCTTTTCCCCGTAGTAAAAAACCCTGTTATGACAAGTAAACGACAAATGAAATAACTGACATCGCGACCGACGAAATTCGAACCGCTTTGCAAACAAGAAATGACACTTACCGGTATCCCGGGTATAGGTTGAAACAGAAACTTATTCTTTCTGAGGAAAATAAGTAAACTCAGACTAATTCCTTAACAGGTCCTCAGGTTGCAACTTACAACCTCCAAAGAAAAATTGAGGCGTGCCACTCAGAGTAATATCAATTTCCCTCGTCCTTAGCCGATCGTAAAAAGAGCCTTGGAACTTTGTATCAGGGCTTTATCCCCTCTCTCACGTGGAATCGTCTCGAATTTCATCCAAAACCTGCTTTCATTTAATGCAAAAACGATTCGTCACTGATCCTTATGACATCCTGTCATTCTGACAGCAGAAATGTCACCACTGACAACCGATTAAAAAAAGATAACTCGATTAAGCTGCTTTCACATACTGAATACTGCATCGATAGAAAATAAATGCTACAATTTCACCTTATAGTTTTATGTCCCACGTAATAGGTGGTGAACCTATTACCGTGTTGAAATGGACGCAGGTCGACGCGACGATGAAATTTTTCAAGCCACCCATAAGGCCTTCAACTTGGCTTAACGATTGTCATTTTACTGACAATCGGGTTTCATTTCGAGTTTTTCTTCTCTATGTTTCTTATTGTGACAGTGTTCCCTCAGTCTCCTCTTACGACACCCTCGGGATGTATTGGGGTGGTGACATTTTGTACCCTTACCCGTCGGGTCAACACGGGACCCCGTCGCCGCACAGGGCATACGTGACCGTAATGTGTACCTATATTAAATTTCGGAATGGGGTACACCTACCTCTTATTAGTTTAATATCTTCTGCACTAAGCGAGGGAAGTCTGTTACGAAGATAACCTTCTTTTCTACTTTTTTCCAGTAAAAATGTTTCCAATTTCTTCGGCCACCCACCTTCTTTGGAAAAAATAGCATGTGAATGAGTTCCTTCCTACAAAAGCTTTCAAGGTTACAATTTTTACAAAGGAATAGCTAGTACCTATATTTACCTATTTGTTATTACTTTATTCGCTAACGGCAACTTCTCAAAATGGCAAATTCGCTTACAGGCAAATGTGGCAAACAACAGGTACAGGCAAAACAAAAAGTGGGTTAGTAAAACAAAGATAATACAATAGTATTACATACAGATCGGCAACTCCCATCCCCCCACCAAAATTTAAGTGTCGTTTGCCGTGTCAGTACCTACTTGAGAGAGTGTCACTGCGTTGCATTACGTATTACTACCTACGTACTTTGTGCTATTGCTTTGATTTAATTTGTGCTAAGCCGAGGGTAGACTTGAAAAAAAAAGTACCTACATACATGCGATTGCGTTCTGTCCCTTATTATTTAATTTCTATAGCTAGTGTCCCTAGTATACTCACACACACATTCAAGCTTGATTCAAGCATCCACGTAACGTGGATGCTTGAATCAAGCTATATTATTAACACAAACCTATATTAGTGTGGGTGAAAACGAACATTTTTGTATGGAGTTTCCACCCTGTGAGTAAAACAAAAAAAGTCGGTCAAGTGTGAATTGAGACTGGACACGCGCACGTAGGGTTCCGTACCAAAAAAAAGCTTAAAATCACATGTGATGTATGTATCTCAAATAATAAATCAGAAAAAAGGGAGGTTTAAGGGAGCCCCCCTTAAACCTCCCTTTTTTCTGATTTATTATTTGTTGTTATAGCGGCAACAGAAATATCAACATCATCTGTGAAAGTTTTAACCCTCTAGCTATCATTGTTTCTAAGATACAGGCTCGTGTCGACAGACAGACGGACGGACGGCGAAGTCTCATGAATAGGGCCCGGTTTTAAACTCTGGGTACGAAAAGCTAAAAAAATCACACGGACCTGTAAAAAATGCACTTGAAGTAGGTGAGCAAATTTTTGTAAGTGTATGGTCAATGCAAAGATCTTGATGTCAAACATCTGTACAAGGTGAACCACGTTTATAAGTCACATCGACAAAGTTCGCCTGCTCAGAAGAGAGCAAACTAACGTCGATTAATAACGATTGCCAATGCTGTTAAAACACCGACTTTATTGCGTTACGTTAAGATTGAAAATGCAATAAATCCAGAGGGTAGTGCTATCTCGCTCATTGTAGCTCATTGCACCGCAATGCTGCGGGAATCCAACATGGCGCGCAGGCGACAACCAATAACAAAGGGCCATGTTTGGCGCGTCTATGCGGAGCGTTGTGATTGGTTAAGATATTTTCGCGCGTTTTGAATATGAGAATTCTGCGCAGGTACATCGGTGTAACTTATAAACGTTGTACTACTTGTAGCCGAGGGTTAAACAAAATGTTCAAGGTGTTGGGTTGAGTTGGATTTAGTATTATGGATTTTGGCCGTCGAATAGACAGCCGCCCGCTAAATGGACTGAGGACCTGAAAACGGTCGCAGCGAGTGACTGGATGCGGAAGACGCAGGACCGTGCGTGCGTCCAGCAGTTAACAGCCATAGCAATAGGCTGATTTGATTAATTGATTGTTTAAAGCTTCACATCAAAATGTTACAGTAATTTGTATTTTTTTAACTCCGTGATTGTCTTTATTAATAAATTAGGATAATAATCTTCGTACCCAATAGTCGATGGTCAATTCTGTGACTTCTACGTCATCAGGTGTTGCTGCTTCAAACCATAAGAATATGTTAGCGATCGAAACTTTACCTGCGAACAGAGGGACCTTATTAAAAAGGGGTTGTCTGTAAAGTCTGTAAAGATCTTTGGATGTTTGTTACTCAATTACACACTAACGGCTGACTGGATCTGGCCGAAATTTGGTACAGGTATACATTACAGTTCGGGATAACACATAGCATAGGCGTTTTAGGGTTGACAGCGCGGGTGTAGTGCCTCTGGTGTTGCAAGCGTCCATAGGCTGCGGTGACGACATTTGATACATTTGATAGGCCGTATAACCGTATTGTCTGCGATATAAAAAATAATACTTTTTATCCCGGAGAAATGTTCCCATGGAAAGCGAATTCCACGCGAGTCAAGCCGCGAACATGAGGTCGTATTCTAACAAGAAATTACATAATTTTATAGAGAACTTCGACTCACCATGATATTTAGGCTTGTACACTTCATCATAAATCCTGTAAGCTTTGGCATGAGCCAGCAGTGTATTCTTATTACACAGATATAAACCAATCATAGGGTCATCGATATACGGGGCTGCGTTTTGTCGATATCCATTGCCACATATCCCTATTGGTTCGTTGAGGGTGACCCAGATCTTTACTCTATCAGCATAGAGAGAGTAGGCAGTATCTGCGTAGTCAGCGAACCAATCAGCTATGAGTGGATTTGCCCAGCCACCTGAAATAAAGAAAATAAGGATTATCTAACATTTCATTGAAATAAATATAAATTTTAAAATACAATTTGATAGATCCAGACACAATCAGAACTCATACAACCAACAGAAAGGCTAAACAAATAAAAAAGAAATGGATAGAAAGCATGAGTTATGATATGTGATATGACACAGGCTTATGATAACGTAGGCCAAGGAATTATGTATCAGGAGTAACGTATTGCATTTATTCATGACTCTGATAAAAAGCAGCAAACAGTAATAACAAGATTCAACAGCAAGTTTTGGAGAGAAAATACATAATCTCTAGAGCGACATACTACCCGTTCGCTCTAACTTTGCCGCTGGCGTAGAGGCGTATACCTACCCGAATTTTTAATTACACGAAGTAAATTGACAGTGGCTAATGTCACTTCGTCATAGAAAATAAGCAACATTGTATGAAGGAGTGACATTAGTTGCTGTCAATTTACTTCGTCTAATCAAAAATTCGACTTTAGTATGGAGCCGAGCGGCAAAGTTAGGGCGAACGAGCAGTATGTATCACTTGCAGTGTACCCCAAGGCAGTATACTCGGACCTTTATTCTCATAAATAACTTTTCAATTAGATACTAATAAGCATCACGTGAAATGACGATGGTAGCACATTGGCATTGGCTATCGAATTCAAAGAATTTGCCAACGCTACATGAATCAAAATTCAACAAAACTTGGCCACAATATTTCATAACTAAATTAAATTTAAGGGCGCCTTCAAATTAGTTTTTAGAATTACCACTAATTTTCATACAATATTTAGAAGCGCCGTAGCAGCGCCACTGACGCGTCACACGACGTTTCAAGTTCAACACTGTCTGCATTCAACAAAATTTACGGAAGTCCACAGAGGGTTTCTCCAACACCATTATTGTTAATAGGAGATTTCAATGGTCAAATCGGAAAGAGAAGGAAAAATGAATACAGAACACTTGGACATTTTTTTTCTTTACGTGAGGAAAAATCCTCATGGATGTTATGCCGGACTCCTACCGACTAAAAAAATCTCACGTAACGCCCAACAGCCTATGGTTGTGAGCCCCGGGTAAGCCCTCGGAAGGATGTCCCAGGACAAACAGGCAAAAGAAACGACAACGGGCAGAGGATGTTTGAATATACCATGGAAAATAACTTCTGCGTTGTGAATAGCTACTATAAGAGAAAATTTAACAGGAAGTGGACATTGCAATCACCAGATGCACGCCATCTGGTGATTGCAATGTCCACTTCCTAATAAGTAACGAAATAGACTACATAATTACCAATAAACCATGACTAGTTTCTAATGTAGAGGTTCTAAATAGATTTAACTTTAATAGCGATCATAGACTACTGCGGGGACATTTATACACAACAGAGCCCAAGGAAACGTGTAAAAAATATAAAACAACCGTTACAACTACCTCTACCAAACAACATCTTAGAAACCTTGGATAGAAATATCGAAAAAGTAAAAGAAATTCGTGGAGTCCAAGAAAGATACGATGCCATATAAAGAGAAGTCAAGGAAACAGAACATCAACTTAGAACAACTAGAACTCCCAAAGACAGGTTGGGAACAGAAGCAAAAGAATTAATTAAACAGAGGGCAAATTTATTTAAAAATAGAAAACTAAACAAACAGTATATAACCAAACTAAGCAAGCAAATAAACCTAAGTATTAGGAAACATAGGCAAAAACTAAGAAACAATACTATAAATTTTCATTTACGACAATCTGGAGGAGTTAAGAAAGCATGGAAAGAACTGAATGAGAGTTCAAGCTGGATTAACAGTATGATAAATCGTAAGAATAAGAAAATTATGACGAGAAGAAATGATATTTTGGAAATGGCAACTGATTTCTACCGCGAACTCTACAATGATGAAAAACCTAGTTCACTGTCTACGCTACCAAATATCGTTAACAAAGAAGAACTAATGCCATGCATAATGAAAGAAGAAGTTGTTAAAGCTATTAGGTCACAAAAAAGGGGAAAAGCATCGGGAGAAGATGGCATCTCAAATGAAATTCTTGTAGGAACATCTGAAACTATCCTAACTTTAATTAAGTACAGATCTTTTTAACGAAATTTTGACCACCGAGTACATACCGCATCAATGGACAACGTCGACGATAATCTTACTTCACAAAAAGGGAAAAACAGATGACATTGCTAATAATAGACCCATCTCCCTGATGTCCAACATATATAAAATATTCTGAAAAATAATACTAGAACGCATGACAAAACTCTTAAACGAGAATCAACCCAAGGAAACAAGCAGGGTTTCGCAGTGGCTTTTCTACAATAGATCATATCGACACGGGAGCAAATAGCAAACGGACATCTGCATTTTTGCGAAAATCGTTTTTTTACATAATTGAATTAAAAATTTTGTCTTCCATTTGGACATATTTTTTTATTGTTTTTAAATCAAATATTTAGTGGTATTTCGCAGCGTATAAAAATACACCTACACCCTTTTTTTAGAATGCACGATGTACACACGGGCATATACACTTGTCCGTGTGTGCTTCGGACAATTTGGCGCGTCGCTTCATTAAACAAAGGTATCAGTTACTTAACCGTTTCGTCACGGGAGGTTGACATATATAAGCTTTCGTACTAAATATTATTATTCTAAAATGCTCAAGTCGCACCCTCCATGTCTCCTCGGTTTCCTGGTGGAGCAGGGACCGCTGGGCCTCGATTTCCCGACACGCAGGCCTTTGGCCCCACTCCAGCGCCTCCTTGCGCCATCTAAACAGTGACGCAAGGGCTCTCGCTTCCAAGTCTATCTATACCTATTAATATTATGAAGAGGAAAGATTTGAGTGTTTGTTTGTTTGTATGCATCGAATAGGTACGCTCCGAAACTACTAAACCAATTTGAAAAATTCTTTCACTATTGGAAAGGTACCTACACTATTCCCGGTAAACATAGGCTTTATTTTATTCCGGTATTCCCACGGGAACTCACTAAACAGCGTGACATTCGCTAGTTAATCATAAAGAAGCTTACCAAGTTCTTGCAGGGACTGTGGCAGATCAAAATGGTACAAAGTGGCGACGGGCTCAATGCCTTTCTCCAGAAGACCATCGATCAGGTTGTTGTAGTATCTGGCGCCGTCTTTACTGATAATATTGGGGAACCCTGACGGAAGGAGTCGGGGCCAGGATATGGAGAATCTAAAAGCATTACAAATTTTTTTAGAACTCGGAGTTAAAAAGAAATGAAGAAAGAAAAAGATTCATTCTGCTCTCAGCAAGGACACATAATTATAAAAGTAAATACATGATAGCCCCGGCATGAGACAGAAATGTTCCCTAGCTAGCTCAGCTTTGAAGCTACTTCGCGTAATTAGCGAGTTCTTAGCATAAGTAGGCTTACGGATGAGCTTGTGGTCCATGCTCATTGTTGCTCGGATGGTTGGCCTAAGATTGGTCGCAGTTCGAGGCATTACCATTTTAGAAGGCACGTAATGTCCGTGGTCATTATTCCAAGTTGTTACTTGTACGACGACTGGTAATCGTTAAACTTTTAACAGCATGTACCCACCACCACCACCATCCATAACCATAGTCTACAGTAACCAGGATGACAGTTTGTTCGTCTACCACCTGAGTAATCAACTTCACTGCCTACTATTTTTTGGTAGGCCTATGTGGTAGGATAGAAGCTCTCTATCATTGGGTATCTTCATGACTTTCGATCGAGTGGTAATTTCACGCGAAGGGATATCTCGACGTGCCTACCTAGTTTCTTTACTGGTTTGCTTAGCCATTGAAAGAATTATGTTCAAAACCAACCTGTACATATCCAGCCCCAACTCCTCAGCCATTTCGATGTCCCGCCTCCATAAGTGATAGGAGTCACACGCCACGTCACCGTTACTTCCATCTATGACGAGTTCTGGATGCCTGTGGATTAGGTTGTCCCAGATGCTTTCGCTTTTGTCTAGAACAAAGTGCCAATCTATGCTTAATATTTAGGTGGCAGTAAGATGGAAATCAAACCAGTCTAGTCTATCATAGTTCCCTATTGGACAGAGGTATTAATTACATACTAGCTTACCCCGCAACTGCGTTTACGTCACATAAGGTGATTAAAAGGAGAGGTATTTCTTCATCAGACTCATCAAGCTGCGTGTGAAACTGCCCTGTTTGCCTAATCATAAAAGAGCACAAACGTACAGAAAAACAGATATAGGTACAGACATACAGACAAAAAATCTAAAAATCATTGTTTTGGGTTCTATTGTGTTCATAAAGCCCCCTATAATATTTTTTCTTATTTATCTTCCATGTACAGACAGCGAACGGTTACGATTTTATTATTGTATTGATTGGGGGCATAAGTAGCTCACTGTCAAAACAGTCCAAGAACTTTACGCAGTTGCTATCACAATAGATCAGGAATGGTCGTAGTGAAACTAGCACCATAGGCTGGAAATGAGTCCTGCTAATTCCAGAAAGTGCATTAACTTTATAGCGCAGATTCATTTGATCTCACTTGGGTCCAATACCTATGTGTCCTCCAAATGGCTCCAAATTCCCAGATTGTGAATGTGTTTGTTTAGTTCACTGTTCCCAGTAATTCAAGCAACGGGACGTCAGGCGGGAGCTTCAATCCCTAGATATTCATAAGTCGAGTGGGCCGGACGGCATTCCCGCGGTGGTACTTAAGCGGTGTGGTCCGGAGTTGTGTTCGGTGCTTACACGTCTTTTCACGCTTTCATACTCCATGAAGCAAGTCCCGGCGTCGTGGAAGATCGCGCACGTGCATCCTGTGCCCAAGAACAGGACCGACCCGGCCAATTATAGGCCTATAGCCGTCACCTCCCTTTTATCTAAGGTGATGGAGCGTGTAATTAATACACAGCTCCTGAGGTACCTTGAGGAACATGACCTGCTCAGTGACCGGCAGTACGGTTTCCGTCACGGTCGCTCGACGGGCGATCTTCTTGTGTACCTCACACACCGCTGGGCGGCGGCTATCGAGAGTAAGGGTGAGGCTCTAGCAGTGAGCCTCGACATCTCGAAAGCCTTTGATCGGGTCTGGCACCTTGGTCTTCTTACGAAACTGCCCTCCTATGGACTGCCCGAGAGTTTATGCGGATGGGTGTCCAGCTTTCTGGCCGGTAGAAGCATCAGGGCCGTCGTTGACGGCAGCTGTTCTGACTGCATGGCCATAAACGCTGGTGTACCACAAGGCTCAGTGTTGTCCCCTACTTTGTTTCTGCTGCATATCAATGACATCTTGTCTATTGACGGCATTCATTGTTATGCGGACGACAGTACGGGCGACACTTATTACTAGTGACCGACCGAAGTTTCGGTTTCGGTTTCGGCCAGTTTCGGCCAAAAAATCGAGTTTCGGCCGCAGTTTCGGTTTCGGCCAATATGGGCCGAAACTTTCGGCCGGGCCGAAACTCACATGTTCGTAAATTTTGAGTACCTGGCTCTGCTTGTGATGTGGTTGGGTCAGCCCAGTGGCGGATTTACCAATAGGCCAAGTAGGCCGGTGCCTAGGGCGGCAGATTTAGAGGGGCGGCAAAGCTAATGTTTTTTACAGAAAAAAAAATTATACGTGTACACATTCCATATAGGTACAGTAGACCCGCGGTAATCGGACAAACGTGTTGCAGGGCAGTGTCGGAATATCCAATTTGTCGGATTATAGAGTGCTCACCAAGACCCCCTATAGTTCGGAATTTTTTACATAAGAGTACCTTGTAATCCGACAAATTTCAGATCCAAAAATGAGATTCCATGTGTTATTGTCACTGAAGTACCTACAAATTCTACAGATGTCGAATTTAGTTAAATAAACAAGACCAAAATATTTAATAACTTTACATTATAAAATAATTCTGATTGCAGCGATCTAAAAAATATTATTTTAGTTATAAACCCGCTCAATATTGCATCGACCCTAACGGAAAAAGCCATTTCGTTGAAAAAAAATGTATCCTAATGATTTAGAATCTGATTTAGTTCAGGAATGCTTACACTTACAATGCCACCTTTCTTCTGAAAGAATTTCGATAAAACCAGATTCTGGATCATTACAAAGTCTATCTTTGTTTCTGCGAAAACAGAATTTGGAGCATATTTATCCAAACTTGGATATAGCACTTCGCATGGCTCTGTGCACACCGGTGACAAATTGTTCAGGTGAGAGAAGCTTTTCTTGCTTAAAACGGGTTAAAAACTATCTACGATCTACTTTAAGTCAAGAAAAGCTTAATGCTTTGTCTCTTTTGTGCATAGAGTCAGAACTTATGAAAAAGATTTCATGCGACGATATAAATGATGATTTTGCAAATTTAAAATCCCGCAAGAAAATAATGTAAAACTTATTTGATCTCATTGTCTGTCACCATTAACTGATTGTTAATGGTGACAGACAATGAATAAATTGTTTGTATTGTTTTTAAACTGTTAAGTGCAATAAAAATATTTAACAAAAACAATGTTTACTGTGACCACTCATTATTTTGTCTGTGTTTATATAGTGTAGATATTTTTAAGTCATGCCTTTTCCCACCTTATGATTAGTACATGCTGCTGTTTTTAACCCCCGACGCAAAAATAGGGGTGTTATAAGTTTGACGTATCTGTCTGTCTGTCTGTGGCATCGTAGCACCCAAACGAATGAACCGATTTCAATTTAGTTTTTTTTGTATTACAGGTGTTCTACGGGCGAGTGTTCTTAGACATGTTTGATGAAAATCGATTGAGCCGTTTAAAAGTTACAGAGGTTTAACGCTTTAAAGTCGGGGGTTTTTTAAAACTTGTTAGGTCAACATTAAACTCTTCAGTACATTGCGGGTTGCAAAAATAATCTAGGAACTGACAGAAATATCATTGAGTTCACAATCATACTAATAACGGGATTAAACTAACGTATTGAATTTCAAAAGTCAGTAGGGGCGGCAAAAATTGAATGGCCTACTAGCGGCAAATTTGTAAATCCGCCGCTTCAGCCCAATTAGTTAATATGTTACAAACCTAAGATATAGAGCTCTACAAACGAATTCCAATCAATAGTTACAACAATACAGACGAATTGAGAAGCATTAGACAATTACCCCTGTGTTATGTGTTTGACCACCTTTTTAGGGTCCTGCTTTTACTTTTTAACCGACTTCAAAAAAAGGAGGAGGTTCTCAATTCGTCTGTATGTATTTTTTTTTATGTATGTTAAGCGATATTTCCGTCAATAATAGACGGATTACAAAATTTATTTTTTTGTTGAATAGGGTTTACTTCTGAGGTGGTCCCATTTTCACCAGGTCAGGATCTGATGATGGGATCCAGGAGAAAACGAGAGCAACCACTGAAAATTGTAGGGACAACTAGTGCGCTTGTTCACTTTTTAATTAAGTGCTTTAATGTTCTACACTTTAATGAAGGTCTGGAGTCGACCTGATGATAGAGTCGAAAGACAGTCGAGGGCATTCCTTAACAATTTACAGGAGCTACCTTGTGTTTGGGCTTGATTGATTTGTATTGATGAGAACTTTACACATAGATTGATAGATCCGACTTAAAAAAAGGAAGTTCTCAATGTTTTATGTATATTCACCGATATTTCGTCAATTATAGACGAATTTCAAATCTGTTTTTATTGGATAGAGTTCACTTCTGAGGTGGTCCCATTTTAACCAGATCAGGATCTGATGATGGGATCCAGGAGAAATCGAGGGCAACCACCGAAAATTGTAGGGACAACTAGTGCGTTTGTTAACTTTTTAATTCAGTGCTTTAATGTACTACAATTCAATGAATGTCTGGAGTCGATCTGATGATAGAACCGAAAGACAGTCGAGGGAAGTCCTTATCGATTTACAGCAGCTGCCTTGTGTCTGGGCTTGATTGATTGTATTGATGAGAATTTTCACCTAGATATATTTTTCGGTTCACCCGTCACTTAAAATATTGAAAAAAAATTTTTCAATAAAAAATAAAACCGACTTCAAAGAAATCCTGAAAAATAAAATTTACTTAGCACAAAGTAATATATATTTTGATTTATTAGATTTTATTCAATGTAATATTGAAGTTGGTGCCATGAATAATACCTACATAAAACTATGGGTTTACTTGGCACCAACTTCAATATTATATTGAATAAAATCTGATAAATCAAAATACATATTACTTTGTGTTAAGTAAATTTTATTTTTCAGGATTTCTTTGAAGTCGGTTTTATTTTTTATTGAAAAAATTTTTTGTTTACGGAATCCTAAAAAGGTAATCTACGACATTATTTACTTATAACATAAGCCCCCCGTTTCTTGGTGGTCCGGTTCCGTACTAAAAGAGTAAAACCAGGGCCCCATTCCTAAGACTTCGTTGGTCGTCTGTCTGTCTGTCAGCAGGCTGTAACTCATGCATCGTGATAGTTAGACAGTTAAAAATATCCCAGATGATGTATTTCTGTTACCGCTTTTTTTTTAACGTGAGTGAAAATCCTCATGGATGCTATGCCGGACTGCTATCGACTAAAAACCTCACGTTACGCCCTACAGTCTATGGTTGGGAGTCCCGGGTAAGCCCTCGGAAGGATGTCCCAGACGGAAGGATTTCCCAGTTCTGTTACCGCTATGAGAAAATTAATAAAAACAGACAAAATAATGATATTAAAGGAGGCCTCCCATACAACAAACGTGATTTTTTGCCGATTTTATAGTATGGAACCCTACTTGCAGGAGTCCGGCTGGCTCTTGTCCAGTTTAAGTTATATGTGTACTGAATGTAACCAAAACCAGACAAGAGCTAGTAACAGTAGTAGGGCACCGTCTGGTTTTAGTCGGTAGGAGTTCGCAATAGCATCTATGAGTAATTCCACACGTAAAAGAAAGAAACCCATCTTTAAGTGGAGATATTTCTAAAATGAATACTTGAGAAGATTTATACCGTTGATTGATGGCACTTGGTGGAACTTGCTGCACCTATTGAAGAAAAAAACCAGCCAAGTACGAGTCGGACTCACGCACGGAGGGGTAAAAGCGGGATCCAATGAACGAGACATGAGACTTAGCCGTCCGTCTGTCTATTAGTCACGAGGTTTTATCGCTGGAACCGTGACAGAAAGAAACCTACAATTTTCACAAATGATGTATAATCTGTTGCCACTTTTTTTTACGTGAGAAAAATCCTACAGGGATGCTATGCCAGACTCCTACCGACTAAAAACCATACGAATCCCAAACAGCCTACGGTTGGAAGCCCCGGGTATGCCCTCGCAAGGATGTCCAGAGAATTTCCAACAGACCTAGACCTAGGAAGCGCCCTGCAGGAGACTCTTACAGAGAGCATTGGGTCCCCTGATGAGGGTAAACACAACCGCGAGATTGCGGCTGATGCCACCCCTCAGTTTTGGAACCAAACTTCGGAAGTGGTATCCAAATTCCACCGGCTATCGAGCCCCAGATACGTCATCGAGGGCTTGATACCGATGCTTACGCCCCCCCATGAAAGCTGGATCCCACAGGTGGCTCCTTCCGAGGTCCGTGAAAGCACAGTGCCTCGGATTGGTGAAGGGCGACGTCAATACTCAGGTACCGTATTCGACCCACCACAGGGCTGTATTAGCGATGCGTTGCTCCTTGCGACGTAACGAGAGTATCTAAGCAACGGACTACGCAGCATCCAATCGTAGACGATGTTCGGTCGTCGACAGAAGCGGTCCTAAGACCGATTCCTGTAGAACACCAAACGACACACCGCTGACCCGGCCCTAGCCAGCAAAGCTAAGTAATGGTCCTCTCAGAAAGATAGGCCCAAACAATTCGACGGAGGTAAAAAGCATTCCATGGTGAATAAGGCCTCCCAGAAACGCAGCTCCAGGGCAAGGTTTTGTAGGCGTTGGCGATGTCAAAAGACACTGCCACCACCACCTCACCCTGTTCTGTTGCCGCTATAACAAAAATACCTACTAAAATCAGAAAGAAACATTCATAAACAACAAACGTAATTTTTGTAACGGAACCCTCTGGGCGGGAATCCGACTCGCACTTGGATGGTTTTTTTTTTTCATATAAACACGTGAGTTTCGGTTTCGGTTTCGGTTTCGGCCGAAACTGACCCTGAGGCCGAAAGTTCGGTTTCGGTTTCGGCTGGAAAACCAGTTTCGGTCGGACACTACTTATTACACGGGCCGTCCCGGTATCTCTCGGGCTGCAGTGGAAGAAAGTCGTGAACAACTTGTGTCTGAAGTCGAGGCTACTCTCATCAGAGTGTCCGATTGGGGTCGACAAAATCTTGTCCAACTCAACCCTACCAAGACACAAGCTTGTGTTTTCACCGCAAAAAAGACCCCATTCACTGTGGCGCCACAATTTCAGGGCACATCTCTCACCATCTCTGAAAGTATAGGGATCCTCGGTGTTGACATCTCCAGTGATGTGCAGTTCCGCAGTCACTTGGAGGGCAAGGCCAAGCTGGCGTCCAGGAAGCTCGGAGTGCTCAGAAGGGCGCGGCGGTACTTTACTGCGGCGCAAGCACTGCTTCTCTATAAGTCGCAAGTGCGTCCGCATATGGAGTGCTGCTGTCACCTCTGGGCGGGGGCACCCGATTACCAGCTTCGTCCATTCGACTCGGTGCAAAGGCGAGCTATGAGAGTTGTCAACGATCCCATACTTGCAGGTGGTGTGGAACCTCTTACTCTTAGTGACAGAAGAGAATTTGCTTCTCTGTGTGTGTTCTACCGCCTGTACAACGGTTTGTGCTCTGAAGAATTGTTTGATATGATGCCTACGGCTACATTCTATCATCGCACCGCTCGCCATAGACAGGGTTTTCATCCTCATACGTTGCGTCCTGAGCGCTCGAGCACGTTGAGATCTAATAGAGGCTTTCTTCCGCGTACGCTTAGGTTGTGGAATGATCTCCCTGCTTCGGTTTTCCCAAACGCCTACAGTATGGGGTTCTTCAAAAGGGGACTTAGAAGGTTTTTAAAGGGTCGGCAGCGCGATTGTGGCGCCTCTGGTGTTGCAAACGTCCATAGGCTGCGGTGACCACCGGTACATCTGGTGGGGCCGTATGCTTGTCTGCCACTCTAGTGGTATAAAAAAAAAGTGCCCTTTAAAGCATGCGTAAGTTATTTTTGCTTGAGGCTGAGGTCATTTTATGATAGGTAGGAATTAGTGGCTCACTGAAGCACGCCTGGCCGTACAGTTGGTACGAGTAGGTACCTACCACACCATTTATTTGACTTGACTGCCTATGTGGAGTAGTCGGTAGTGATACCGCCTGCGGCGCTGAAGGTCCTGGGTTCGATACCTGGGTCGGTCCAAATATTTGTGTGATCCACAAATGTTTGATACGGAGTTTAGGTGTTTTCTATGTATAATAGGTATGTTTGTATTTAGAAGTATATTAGTATATCTATTAGTCATCTGCCCGCGCGTTCGACAGTATCCACACGGGCCTGCTTTTGGCTAAATTAAACTATTACGGAATCGACGAAAAATCACTATTGTGGTTTCAGAGCTATTTATATAATCGCAGGCAGCTGGTGGAGCTGAAATCGGGTGATGGGACCTCATTCTCCTCGCCCCTTGCCTCTATTAAGAGGGGTGTACCACAGGGCTCAATACTGGGACCAATTCTGTTTAGCCTATACTGCACAGATATAATTAATTGTGTTCAAAACTCGCGATATCATATATACGCAGATGATGTGCAAGTGTATTTGTCTTTTAAGTCGAGCGAGTATCGGCTAGCTATCGAAAAACTCAACGAGGATCTCCGCCGAATAGATGCGTGGTCGGAGCGTAACTGTTTGGTTTTGAATGCACTCAAAACCAAATACATGCTGTTCGGGACTAAGTCTCAGATAGGTGCGGTCCCAACTTCTTTAAATATTACACTCAAGGGCGAGTCGATAGACAGAGTTCCTCAAGCTCGTAATCTAGGGCTGTACGTTGACTCCGATCTGAGATTTGAACACCATATAGCGGAGTCGGTTCAGAATTGTTTCTACCGACTCAAAGTACTATACAAAATGAGACCCTATCTTTCGGAAGAACTGAGGATGCAACTGGTCGAGGCTCTGGTGCTGTCTAGACTTAATTACGCGGATGTCGTTTACGGTCCACGTTTGCTAGCGAGAACGGAACGGCTCATCCAGCGAGTACAAAATGCGTGTGCGCGGTTCTGCTTCTCGATACCGCCGAGGGGGCATGTCACACCTTTTCTCAGCAAAAACTCATTGATTAAAATGAAGACTTGACGTAAGATGCATTTGGCATGCCTTCTGTTCGGTGTTGTCAGGTTTGCGGAGCCGCAATACTTATACAAAAAGCTTTGCTGGGTAACTAGCCGAAGAGGATGCGCTAGGAGACAGTGCTCGCAGCAACTCTCGATACAGCTGCACAGAACCGCATCCTTTAGAGGTAGTTTCCGCTACTCAGCATCCAAAATATGGAACAACCTTCCTCCGCCATTGCGGTTAATTAAATCTGTGACTACCTTCAAATATAGATTGCGTGAATATCTCATGGAAGCACAGCGGAGGCTGGATGGCGTGGTCTGTAATAATATTTCACTTGTTTGACTTGGGTCGGCTTGCAGACGCTCTAACCAATGGTAAGACTACATTACCAAATTTATAATTTGAATGAATGAGTTATACAAGTGTGACATAAATGGATAGAGGGAAATTGTGTTGAAATGTGAAGAGATTGTAATATTTGATTAAATATATATTATAATAAATAAAATGAATTAACGAATTTTGATGTATTCTATGTATGAATTGTATGATTAAGTTAATATAATGTGTATTTAAAATTGAACGGGTAACTTCGCAAGTTATCAAAATACCATACCTAGTACAGTACTTATTGGAATTGATACTGGGTGGAGCAAAAAATACTTACCTACCTCAATATTTATTTAAAACCAGTTACGATTCTATTATATGTAGTGATGTGTTTTTATTTTTTTTTCTAAATAAATAATTATTTATGTACCTACTTATAAGTATTTATATCTATTTAAGTATATATCTAAAATGCCTAATAGTATTACGTATTTACTACACATCCACACTTACTACATTCACACATTAACATAAATACACAAATAACACAAAACACACGGGTTTCAGTTGAAAATCAGCGCCAAGGTCCGCCTGGCACATGCTGAACTGGACACCCCTTTGGTGCAATCGTGAGGCACACAATAAAACATTTTTATTTTTATTTATTTTTTAGAGTTGAGCAATTTATGTGCCCTACTTGCACCAAATAAACGTTTTTTCTTTCTTTCTTTCTTTCTTCTTTCTTTCTTTCATCTATATCCCATAGCGCAGCTTATATTAGCTTAATTTGGGCCAGCTAGATGATGTTGTGTGCGAATGTCCACAAATATTTTTTACTATATTAATTTATCAATATTTAAAAAAATATGCCATTTTGAAAATACGGATGGTGGATGGGTGCGATCCATCTCACCCACTAGGTGCACTTACGTACGAGGACTTGGTGAAGAGCAGCAAAACTCGAAACAAAACCCTGCCTGCACCAACCGTCTTGCCAGCGTGGAAATATTTGTTTTATGAGATTCCTGGTTATCGCGTTGCTAGCCCACCATAAAAACCTTTATACACAATGACTTACCGCTAACATTCCAAGCACCCTCTATTTGATGAGCAGCAGAGGACGCTCCGAACTTGAACCATTTTGGGAAAGTGCGATTTAAAGCTTGTACTTCGCAGAGCAGTATGCTGAAAGAGGAGAAAGATCAGCTCGATTACGACTGGATACCTCAACGTATTCACAAGATACCATCGAAGTGCCTAGGTACATCCAGTTTCCGATAAATAGGACCAGTGAATTTTAGTGAAATCCCTTCATTACTCAGGAAGTGAGCTGATGATCTTCCTCCCGTGGGTTTTTGTTTTATCTATTTCTTGGGGGAATTGGGTGTATCGGGGAGGGGGAATAGGGTACTGTCCTTTTCCTTTGAGGGATAAAGAGACACGCCCTCGTCGTGATCTGCTTCTGTAAGAACGGCAAGATGACAACTTGTTTCTACATGTATGTACTTGTACTAATTTGGAGGGATTAATTTTGTTGACAATTAATTTGTGATTAGACACTGACAAGACAAGCTACAGTCAGTCATACTTTTTTTTTTTTTTTCTCTTTATTTGTTGTACGCTTCTGTTACTGCAGCTGGCAGAAATAAATTATTTTTCTTTCTTTTTTTCTTTCTTTCTTTACTTGCCGTTCTCAGGCCCTCCATTGTGGAGGCGGGAAGTCCTAAGCATATTACGTAGTTTCCTCTCCCGCTGACTCTTTCGCAAACAAGACTTGCTCGCAAAAAGACTCAGCGGCGTCCTACTTTGTCACATTGAAGATCATGGCTCTCACGGTGGTCTCTCAGCCTTAGAACATCTACGCCCAGGCCGGCTACGAGTTTGAAGCGCACAGGCTGAGCACTCCACCATTGCATGAAGCGCCGTATCCTCGCAGCAGTCGCCGTAGTGCTGGCACTCGGGTGTTAACTTCCGCTAGGTGCCCCGCAGATACTTACCTACTGATGCGCTCTTGTCCGGTAAGTATCTGTGGCATCCGGTTGGTGAGGCTGCCATGGTGCCTTTCCAGCCACTACTCCTTGACCGGTTTTACCGCTTCAACAGTGCCGTCTCTACTTTGATTCCGGGGTGCCTAGACTGCTATGAACGCGACGCGGGTGTAGCTGTCGTACCTACTTACTGCCACGCTGCCAGGCAGGTGGGCGCAGGAATTTAATTTAAACGCACGTATTTTTATTTTCACTAAATAACCAATTTTTTTTTAACTTGAGGGAAAATCCTTATGGATGGATATACTCCTACCGAGTAAAAAACCTCACGTAACGCTCAAAAGCTTGCGGTTAGGAGCCCTGGGTAAGCCCTCGGAAGGAAGTCCCGGGACTCCTAACAGACCTACGGCTACCACCTCGGCATCTCCTAGGGAGGTTCGGGTGCTATCCCGCGTCTTTGGGGGGGCTTTTCGGGTGTCATCCCACTTCTTAGGGATGGGGGGCAGCGTGCGTGAATCCCCCACGGCACGCTGTCGTCTGGGGCCTGCTTCTGTAAGGACGGTGAGCAGCCGCCTCACCGGCCTCAGGCCCCCGGTCATGGAGGCCGATATTCTTGTGCGAACTCACTTCGGCGGCGCCCCCGCCGCCGACTGCGGAACTAGGTGGGAACGTCCACTCCCGCTCCTTACCCGCCGCCGCCGTCTCTTTCACGAGCAAGACCTGCTCGCAGAAAGAAACAGCGGAGTCCCACTTACTCGCGCTGGAGGTCATAACTCGTACCATGGTGTCGAGCGAGAGTGTGTCCACGCCCAGATCTGCCACGAGGACCTGGCGCTGTTGCGCCCACTCCGTGCACTCCACCAACAACGTGTGGAGAGCTGTGTCCTCGCTGCGCTCCTCGCAGACCAAATAGGATTATAATGTATACTTCAGTATAACGGTGTTCCCAAACTGGCTGTTACAAAATAGTAACTAACTTTCAAACAGGTTGGTAAGAGTTTTTACAATCTGTTAAGAATTGATAGATGCCGTCATCCGCTGCCTAGTCTTACTTCTTACTAAGTAATATTATATATGCGAAAGTTTGTGAGTGTGGATGTTTGTTACTCTTTCTAGCTATAAGCTACTTTTTTATCTCAGGAATAAGTTCCCATGGGACGCAGGAACGGGAACAAAACTACGCGGGAGATTCCTACGGTCTAGTACGTTTATACATCGCGAGCCAGTTCACTCACCTGACAACAACTTCACACGCGAACCGCATTCTCACGACTAAACGAACGAAATCAGTAGATTGTATGAAATTATCATAAGCCTCGATCACACTGAGCGAGTTTACAAGTAGCTTGTAAACTCGCTCAGTGTGATCGAGGCTTATGATAATTTCAGACAGCTAGTCTTTCTGCAAACAAGTCATGCTCGTGAAAGTGGCGTCTAGGAGGAAGCGGGAGATAACTCTCCCACCCGAGTACCTACCGCATTCGGTGGCGAGGGCGCCCTGACTTGTCTGGCGCCCAAAGCTATTGGCCTCCGTGACCGGGGACCGGTCCGGGGCCGGGGGGCTGCTCGTCCTACTTTTTTTTTATATTTAGCTCGCCAAAATGATGCCGCCGTCCGATGGAAAGTCACAGCGACGGTAGTCTAATCTGTAAGACTATAGAAAGCGGCCCTCAAGTTGCCGGCCCTGTGATGTGCCTCTTCACGCTCCACTTGAAGAACCCAGGATTGTAAGAGGAGGTTTTTATGGTTCGACAGAGAAACGATCTTTAGAATCGTTCAATTCTAGCAAGATTCTCTCCACTGTGTTAGAGTCAAGCATGCGTTGTTCGGGATCAGAAAGGAGAGAGCGGGATTAGGTTGAAGAGTTCTTCAGAATTCTCACCGTGATGGATACGGTAGAATGCAGCCAAAGACGCAATAGTTTTTCGCTGCGCCAACGGCTCCAGACTTTCCGTAACCTCCTGGCAGTTGATGATGCGAATTGCACGCCGCTGCATACATCACAGTAGCAGACACCAAGTCGGCCGTGCGAGTTGAGAGTTGTACGCACCCCTCAACATTCGAATAGCCCTCAAAGACTCGGGATACTATACGAACCCGCTAGGTGAAGCCGTGGTGGTAACCAAATAGCCAAAGCCTGTCAGGAATCCTGGTACATCGTTTCGATGGCTTACCCGGGGCTCCCAATCGTAGGCAGTGGGAAGGCACCGTGAGGTTTTAGTCAGTAAGAGTCTGGCATCGCATCCAAGAGGTATTTTAACTTTAAACTCACACATTCATTGTTCTTTTTTACAAATTCTGCTTTGGGTTACTCGCTCACTTACTAACCTTTTATCTCGGCAACAAGCAGGTTGTTAACTCGCCCCGTGTGATCACACCTTAATGCATTAAGATTGACACAGATTACGTAATTTAGATAATTACAAACTTAACGGCTTATTTACATTTTACAATGACGATGAAATGGTAATTCTTAACATTCTTGTAGACCTTCGCCCGCTACTTACGTCATTTGTCAGAATTTATTTCTCTTTAACATAGATTAGTATCTACGTAGAGAATGAAAACTCGAAATGAAACTCGCTTGTCAGTAAAATGATAATCGTTAAGCCAAGTTGAAGGCCTTATGGGCAGCTTGAAAAATTTCAAACGCGTGTCGTGACGACCTGCGCCTGTCCATTTCAACACGGCAATAGGCACACCAGTCACCACCTATTACGTGGGTCATGAAACTATAAGGTGAAATGTGAGTGTATACTATGCATCTGACTACCCCTTCGGGGATAAAGGCATCGCTATATGTATGTATGTAGGTAGTATCTACGTATGTTATTGTGTATGTAGACATTGTAGTATTATTCTTCGTGCTAGCGTTAACATCCCAGTTGCGTGAATCCACAGAAATCAGATAATATAAGCACGGGTACCCAACTCATACAGATTATCTATACATATAATAATCTTTAATAAACAGAAAATATCAAGAGATGGCACTAGTAGTTTCATATTCCGAAATTCCAATTACAAAATATCTTATTTAGATATATAATGCATGGCAAATTATTTTAAAAATTAAATTATGATATTAGCTGCTACAGTAGCACATCAAACTCGTTGATTAAAGAATAAACGTAGATTGTGTAAAAAATATCTCTCGATAGCGTTTGCTTAAGATAAAAGATGGCGCTCATGTTAATCATTGACATCGATGTCATAGAAATTATTATTTCATTAGTTTTTACGAACGGCCAGTTTACGTTATCGGAATAAGCAAGCGACAGTGTGGTGGTGATGAACTTGTGAAGCGTTATTTGGCCAACACTCTCAGTGGTACTTTAGCTTAGCGGGTACGCAAGCGGCATGGGGCGTATATTTTAGTTAATGCTGGTTCGAGCCTCGCAGGATGACTTTTTGTAATTTTCTTTTATTTTTTAACTTAATCTAACATATATTATAAATAGTCCTACGTATAGCTATTCTCGAATTTAATAATCCTTTTTTCCTTTCAGAATTGTTTCACGTTCTTGTTATAAAAAATGAAAGCTGTAATCTACGTGATTATTGTAAGATATGTTCTAGCGAGATTTTGTACCAGCTTTTATTAGGGTTCCAAAGGGTAAAAACGGGACCCTATTGATGGACTTCGCCATCTGTCTGTCTGTCTGTCCGCCATGACGCTGTATCTCAGGAACTGTTATAGCCAGAGAGCTGAAATTTTCACAGATGATGTATGTAAAAGGAAAGATAAAGGGGAATCTCATTCAAAAATCGTGACTTTTTGCCGTTTTTTGGTACGGATCCCTGTGTGCGAGTCCGACTCGCACTTGCCCGGTGTTTTTATATAATTCCACCTGCCACCCGCTGTAAAAATAATTATCTACCAAGATAAAGTATTTATTTTTTAGTACATATGCCAACTTTTCCATAGTATTTATTTTTATTGTAAAATATAATTTCAAATAAAAATTAAAATAAAGACAAGTCCTGTGTGAGCCTATTGTCATTTTCACTTCATAATAAAAATATTAGGTAAAAAAATAAAACAAAAAGAACCGTGATACCAGCTGGATTTGAACTGGGACAACTCGTATCAGGCGCCACCCGCCTACCCGCTGAGCTAACTGTGCGACTGATGCATGGAGTGAAATACTTAGTCATATCAGAACAGTTGAAACGAATTCAACTGTTCTCATATCATTAAATGATATGAGAACAGTTGATGATTGATTTAAATTTTAAATCAATCATTTAAATTAAATCAACTTATTACAAAATTTATACCTATAACATAAAATATAAATAACGAAATATCTATACATATAATAAAATGATAGAAAAGTCAAAACTGTACATTGGAAATATTAAAAAAAAAATACTCGCTGGGTGTTCAGCATAAGATACCGAAGCCGAAAATATGGTTAGAAATTTTTTTGTCTGTTTGTCTGTTTATCTGTTTGTCTGTTTGTCTGTTTGCTTTACTTTGTCCGGAAGGATCTCGAAAAGTACTCAATAGATTTGATTCAAATTTTGCACAAATATTACCTAGGGGTAGGGTCTTAAAATAGGCTATATATTATCACGCTACATATCCTAGGGGCTAAGCAGAGAGCAATCAAATTGGCATTGTAACAATTTTCACGCGTACGAAGTCGCGGGCAACAGCTAGTTCTAAATAAGGGTAAGTATAACAAATTTTAAGACATTGATTAAGTTGATAAAATAAAAGTAAAATAAAATAACCTAAAAAGAAAACAAAAAGGAAATCGTGTTAACAACGGGATTTTTACTGGCTATGCTAATTAAGTGACTGCGTCACGATTGAAATTAGGGCTTCCAATACGTAATTACGGAATAACGCAATTACGTAACTACGGACAGTTTAAAGAGCTTTTATAAATACGTAATTTAAGATGAAAACACCGTAACTACGTAATTAGTGATATCATTAAATTCTGACGGTAAAGACTCTGAAAAAAAGCGATGATGGACTTACTATATCCGTATCTCGAGTGTCACTTACATAGTTTTGTATAAAGATACCATAGAAAAAGTAAAGAAGTTGGTTAAATTTTTTAAAAAGACCTTAAAGAGCGATATATTGCAGAATATTCTGCAAAAGAATTTGGTCTAATCTAGCGTATAAAACTGCCCCGTTTGTTAAATTATAATAATTAAGTTTATTTAATTATAGTAATATTAGTTCAATGAGCGAAACTATCCTAGATCCTTCCTTCAGCTCAAATTGTGCCAAGTACCATTCAAATTGATTTAGTAGTTTCGACGTGATACTTATTCGGGATTCAGATAAACAGACATTTTTTTTAAATTTCATTTTCAGCTTCAGTATCAAATCAAATCAAAATATATTTATTTCACTTAGGCATTATACAGATGCGCTTGTAAAACGTCCAGAATATAAAACAAAAGTTCAACTGGCAAGAAACTTTTAAAGAATCTAAAAACTATGCATTTTAACATTTTTTTTTGAGAATCCAGCAGAGCAGGTCATTTCCAGGATTCCTTATCCAACAAATAATCATTAATTTCTTTAGTAGCCCTTGCAGTAGGTATAGTATGTCGTTTGGAAAACGCCCTAGGTACAATTTAAATTTTCAAAATATCTTCCATGGACTATTTCTTCAAATAAGTTGGTAGATTATAGATATTTCCTTAGTTTTTGAAGAAAATACCGGCAGTTTTTATAAACAGTCAAAGCAGTTACGTAATTCCGTAATTACGTAATTAAGGCATAAAACTGCGTAACCAGTTCCGTAATTAAATAATCCGTAATTTTGGAAGCCCTAATTGAAATAACTAAATACTTTATCAAAACAGTTGAAACGAAATCAAATTTGACCTTGAAATCTAGTTGTACATTTTGCTAAAAATATTGTCGCCGATGTGTAACCGATTTTTGTTCCTGTTCGTGCATCTGTATAGAATATACTTATTAAAAGTACTTGACCGTAATTCGAAGCTTATATAATGAGATAAGCATATCCGTTTCCCGTAGACTTATCTTACTCATGTTTGATGACGTATTTTCGTCGACTCAGCAGGCAGGGGGCGCCACTTGTAAACTTAGAAAAGTAGATTGCCGCCATCTTGTCCTCATTGGCGTTTTGATTCCCGTAGCATAAGGTTATAACAGGAACACCTCCTAGTGCATTTATTTTTTTCTAGTTACTAGTTGTATACCTAGTAAAGTTATATAAAGTGACTTGGGATGAAGTAAGTGAATTTACAGAAATAATTATTTAGAGCCCCTTCAATACACACAAAATTTATATCGAAAATCGATAATCGCAAGCACCTATTTCCACCACCCTAAAAATGAAAAAAGATTTCCCATTTTCAAAAAAAAAATTTTTTTTCACTTACCAGACCAAATTTTACGATTCTGCAAACAGCAACCTGATTATTGATAAATTGTTTATTTTACTGTGTATAATAATAAATAATAATGAAAACACATTATTTATAATAAAAAAACAAAACACACACGCACACACGCACTTGGTACACACGCACTCAACACAAAAAAACCTTTATTACTCTACCACCACACCATATTTTACGATTCTGTAAACACCAACCGGATTATTGATATATTGTTTATTTTACTGTGTATAATAATAAATAATAATGCAAACACATTATTTATAATAAAAACACGAAACACACACGTACTACACAAACGCACGCCATCCATGCGCAATCCACTCTCAACTTCAACTGTTCGATTTTTGTAAAAAAATCTGGCCCATTGACGTCATTTTATAAGATTCCAAAAACAAGAAAATGTTATATACTACACATTCAATCAAACTGTTCATAGAAAAGTAGGACGTAAGAAGGCTAAATTTAAGTTTAAAGTCGTCTGGGTAGGTGCGGCGACCGGTCGCCGCGCGGGGCTTTACGGAAAAGCTTGATTATTATGCGCGGCGACCGGTCGCCGCGAGGAGCTCTAAGGGGTAATTACTATAGTCCGCGCCAGTTAGCGTCGCAATACAAGTCATTCACACCCCCCTACCACTGTTACGTGATTTGCAAATACGACAGATCCAATGTTCTTATAACGACAGAAAATGCTGTCGTTAGTGAATCGTGGTATAGTCATCTAGACAGCTCCGAGTTAGGCAGTGGATGATAACCGTAGGATGCATTATTGAAGCAACACATAATTAAATATCAGTCATTTATTTTACATAATAATAGTTACTATTTACAACACAAAAAAATACTACGCATAATTATAATTCATTACTATCAGTTTTCTTTGAAATTAAATACAACTGTTGCCGAGAGTTTTTCGTATTCTGCCTTAAAGATCTAGGGCAGCTTTCAGCTGTTTTCTTCACCAAATCGTGATTAGAGACGTGTTCATGCTCAGGCGTTGATTTTTTCACATATGTTAATTATTATAAGATTTTCGCCACTGGTGATAACTTTTGATGGCCGTTTCTGTGTCGGGGAAGTAAAAGGTATACGCCCGGAACCGGCTTCTGCTTCTAAAATATTACGTCGACGGCGGCGTTTACTGGGTTAACCAGTAGATGGTCCGGCCTCTGGTTCCATTTCTCTACAATAAAAATCAACAACACAATAACAATAATAACAGCAACAATAACAACAACATTAACAACAAAGAAATAACAAAAACTTTCCACAACTATCACACAAAGAACAAAATCAACAACAATCTTAAGGGGGGTCGCTCACTGGAAGTCTAGGCGCGGTAGCGGCGGCGTCGCGGCGCGGCGGCGCGTGAACGTTAAGTAGAGTCGAGGCGCGGGCGGCTATGCTTCCTTTACACATTCCAATTTATTCACCATGTCGTCGTCAGAAGATGAAGACGCGCTTGCACACAGCGTTTATGTACTTCGGAAGGCACGTTATGCCGTTGGTCCCGGTTGCCAGTAAAATGACAGTCGTTAAGCCAAGTTAAAGGCCTTTTTAGGCGGCTTGAAAAATTTCAACAGCAGGCAGTCACAACCTGCGCCTGTCCATCTCAACACGGCAATACGGCTCACCACCTATTACGTGGGACCAATTCTGAAAACGTGAAATGTGGGCATATAATAATATGCATCTGCCTTCCCTTTTGGGGATAAAAAATACACGGATTCATTCGTACAATTTCAATAAAGTTTACGGTAGTTTCAAAATCGTCACGCATTTTTGAAGAGTGTAAACACGTCTACGCACGAAACAAAATGACAAAATGGTGACGGAGTCGCGGCGCGGTCGAGCGCATCAGCCCCACCCCGCCTCCGCCTCGACTCCACATCGCCCGTGACGCGACTCTAGCACTGTATACTGTAGTTTGACTCGGCCGGATTTTAGAAATAAATGCCTACAGCCGCGCGGTACGTAAGCATGCGATAGGGCTGCCCACCTACAGCATTTTAATAATATGTGCCTACTTTGACTTTCTTTTTAGTATTGCGATTGTAAATATGTATGTACATACATACATTCATATAGCCACGCCTTTATCCCTGAAGGTGTAGGCAGAGGCATAGTATACGCCCACATTTTACCTTATAGTTTTACGTACGCGTAATAGATAATGAGCCCACAAGGCCTTCAATTTGTATTAAGGATTGTTGTTTTACTGACAACCGGCTTTCATTTCGATTAAATATGTACCTTTTTTATTTAAACAAAAAAATACTTTGTGAGTAATAATATAATATCCCCGCAACGGCTGGCGGCGCGGGGTGGCGGCGTGGCGGCGCAGCTCCCGTTATCTACTAACGATTGAGTGAGACGGGTGTAGAAATTTGAAAACGAGTAAGCGGCGTAGACAATAATAATCGGTTCATCACATGTTTCGTCAGTGATAGAATCACGGAATTCTAGTCTTTATAATCATTGCGTTAAATTTTTGATTTACGAAATTAAAACTATTTTTCGATTTGAAAGTACTAGTCAGTCTCTAGTACACTAGTACTTTTCGTACATTGTCAAGTTGTGTTAAACTTTGGAAGTTCATATTTGACTCTATGCGGGTAATAAAAATCAAAGGTAACAAAAATGCTGTCATTTTTTTTTTATTCACGGACATTTCAGGAAGTGATGAAAGAAATTAAAAACAACATTAGCTCTAAAAAATCGCCAGGATATGATCTGATTACAGGGGAAATTTTAAAACAATTGCCACAGAAAGCCATCATTAAAATCACAAAGATTATTAATGCCATCTTTGTGTTAAAATATGTACCCGAGGCATGGAAGGTCGCTGAAGTCATCATGATCGCTAAACCTGGCAAGCCACCTCATGAAGCAACTTCATACCGACCTATTTCCTTGCTGCCTATGATCTCTAAGCTTTTTGAAAAGCTCTTTTTAAAGCGGTTGAAACCAATCATTAGCAAGAATAATTTAATACCAAACCACCAATTTGGATTTCGAGAAAACCACTCTACTATAGACCAGGTTCATAGGATAACGAATAACATTGAGAAAGCTTTAGAAGGTAAAAAAGTTTGTAGTACAGTATTCTTAGATGTAGCACAAGCTTTTGACAAAGTCTGGCACGAAGGACTAATATATAAACTAAAAAAAACGCTGCCAAAAGCTTTTTCAGACATATTAACATCTTACGTCACCAACAGAGCATTCAGAATACGACAAGAAGATGCGTATTCTGAGCTTAACACAATTGAAGCAGGGGTACCACAAGGGAGTGTATTAGGTCCAATTCTCTACCTGCTATACACCTACGATATACCAGAAACACAACAAAATACAATCGCTACTTTTGCTGACGACACTGCCATTATGGCTACAGGGTCGAGCCACAAAGAAGCCGTTAGGAAAGTTCAAGTGGCTGTTACGAAAATTTATGACTGGGCACATAAATGGCAAATAAAGTTAAATGAATCAAAGTCCTTACACATTGACTTCTCAAATAAAAAACATGAGTACCATCCCATATTTATAAATGGCCTGCAAGTGCCACACGCAAACACAGCAAAATATCTGGGCATGACGCTTGATGCCAAACTTCGGTGGAAAGCTCACGTTAAAAAGAAAAGGCAAGAGCTGGACTTTCGATACAAAAGTATGCATTGGTTACTAGGCAGAAACTCTAGTCTGTCAATTCATAATAAGCTACTAATATATAAGCTTACATTGATGCCTATCTGGAAGTACGGTATACAACTCTGGGGCTGTACTAAACCAACCAACGTAGACATAATACAGCGATATCAAAACAAAATACTAAGGGCAATCGTCAATGCGCCTTGGTACGTACGAAATGACGACCTCCACCGTGATCTCAACGTGGACACTGTCTACCAACCCATACAGAAGTCTGCTGCAGCCCACGAACGCAGACTCCTACACCATGTGAATATCGAAGCGATCCAATTGCTTGATACCACGGACATAGTGAGACGATTAAAACGAACTAAGCCTTTTGAATTAGTGTAGTGAACAAATATTAGTGATAGTGCTATAATATAGAACACGTGAACAAAGTGTTTTCATACTTAACAGACTCTAAGAAAGTGCAATGAACATTAATCTTAGTTTAAAAACAGTATACCTAGTAAATTAAGTTAGATGTAAATTACTTATTAGCCATAAACTTATATAACGGCTAGATTGTAATTAATTATTAAGAACGTTGTTCTTAATAAAAAAGAAAAAAAAAAAAAAAAAAAAATACGGACATTTCACACAACGCTATCTGATCCCAAAGTAAGCTAGGAATAACCTGCTTGTGTTATGGGTATCAGACCACGGATATTAATACTAATATACTTTTTAAATACTATATATAATTATACATAGAAACAACCAGACTCTTGAGACATACATTTATGGGTCACACAAATATTTGTCTCGGGTGGGAATCGAACCCACCACCTCCAGCGCCGCAGGCGGTATCAATACCGACCGCACCACAGAGGCAGTCATACGGTGCTAAGTGTACTGTAACATCGGTCATTCACAAAGAAATGAATACTTTTGAAACATACCTAAATCATTGCTCTCAATTAAATAACTACGAACTGACAACGGAACTAAATGTACTACCTACACGTACTAGAGTTCTGAACTAGTTTATTTTTTTGGATATTGTACTATATTGGATCGCACCGTTCACTGACTGAGCAAGCACAAGTCTAGTTTTAAACACAAACATACCTACTTCATGTAACTACCTAGTTCACTCGTGTCAATCACTTTGTTTAACTTTAGTCAACTATTATAGTATATAGTATAGTATATAGTATATAGTAGTATAGTACCAATTAGTACTTAAGTAAAATCAATTTATAGTCTTACCTTTCGGAGTTTCTAGGTAATCTAAAAAACGTTATCTCTGGGTGCGTTATTGGCGAATTCATGCAACCAAAACAAGCACAATAGACTCTAGTTGTCATATTAAATATTTTTAGTAAATAAAACACGCGCGGTTACTATTTAAAAAACGACACACCGTCCATTCGTCTACTGGGCACAATCGCGACTGCGGACGCTGCTTGCGTGCTGAAAGGCCTGCCAAAAACGAGAATCGTAGGTATAGCTTGCGCTTCGTTCGTTTGTAGGGAGCTACAATACTGGTTAAACAACATATATTTATACTGTGACTCTAGTGTGTGAGCGCACTGCCATGTATTGCTGAAGGAAACGTAGAAGCGGCGCGCCGCTTATGCGCCCGTGCTTCGACGCCGCCTCGACTCCAGCTCGTGTGGGCGACCCGCCTAAGTTTCCGAAACACGTCTGTGCACGAGGCGCATGCGACACGGTATAATATAATACTATAAACGAACAAGAAGGCGGAACTGTGCCGACACACCGGCGCGGGCGCGGACGTCGGCAGGCCGAGGGTGCCGCATCGTTCGGCAGTGGCATCGAGGTGCAGTGTTCGTAATCTACTAGAAGCGCCGCGTTTGTCTAAAATTTCCGTTTTTTTTAATTTCAATGATACTCAATTATCAGAAATTGTAATGTTTCCGGTTTTTTATTTGAATATAATGATATTCTTTAATTTATGTGACAGTTGTTAAGGTTTTAACATTACAATAAACGATTTTATTAGTACTTAACAGTCAAAATGTCGACCTCTTATACAATTTACACTCATAATAATCAGTTCTGATGCGGCACATTTTTGCAATTATCATTTACTACTAGAAAAGTGATTATGTAAAAATCTTTAATTCTTTATTTTTAGTGCGTTCTCTTGTAGCTTCCTAAGACTACATTCCCCCGTATTATGATAATCGACCGATGTCCGTTTTCGGCAGTTTATCAATGGGAGCGATACTATAACGATACTATAGTAATCTATCATTTTTTTCGGGAAGAAGGTGGGTTTAATGTCCTGTATTGCCACGCTAACTGGCGCGGACTATAGACTTATTGTGCCTATACATGTAAAAATATGGCCTATTATGGGTAAAATCGTAATCATCCCAAGTTTCTGAATACGTACGAGTGTGTCAGAGTAATTACTAAATGTTTACCATGAAAGTAGTACTTAAATTTTAGGTACATAACATAAAACTATTTCTTTTAGTTTGGTTTCTTAATAGAAGTGAATCCTCCATCCTTAGAAAGTGAGCTAATTCCACGTGGAGTATTTCAGAAGCGCGCTCTGAGCTGAGCTCCAGTTACGGTATTACGTCAAATAGCTACAGTTCCAGCTCATTTAGCTCGAACTTCAAATAAAGGCGATCGCGACGCCACGTGCGTTGTCGTAAGTGGAGTAAAAGAAGCCGACGTCTACTAAACCAGATAAGGATGATGGAAATAGGTGAGCTATTCTCATTTACCTAACACTGGTCCTGACCAAGTGTCAATTTCTTCACAGATCAGAAGTTAATTTACGAAGATGATAGAAACAGCCAATCATCCTTGCTTCGTATTTATTTTCATATATGGACAGCATTAAAAGAGATTTCGGTTACCCAAGCTCCTAAGAGGTTGATAAACACGTTTTGGCGACAAATTGCCTAGATCAGATAATATGCTGATACCCACTATTGTAAAATCATAGTCCTGGGTTCGTAAACCTAAACAAAAACGGGGAGATCTGACAATTCGAATCCCTGCTACATTTTGAAAAAGCTGACAAGGCTCTTGCTGCCAAAAGGCTTTTGCTGCCGAAACCTTTTGTATTTTTAAACAAATAGAATCTTTTGAAAACTTGAAAGTTTCTTCGAAAAATATTTATGAAAAAATCGAAGACCTACTTTAATAATCGGATTTCCAAATGACCTGCGGCCATAAATCTGAGTTCATACATTGTTCTCAGAATTTTCAAATACCCAATTCTTAAAAATGAACCTTAATAAAATATCGCCTTCAATAACATATATTTTCGAGGCTGAAGCTTTTTCAACGGCACTCGGGAAGGCATGCATTTTGGTCTTCGACCTCCAAAAAGGATGACCCACCAAATAAGTTCATCCAAATCATTACGCCAGCCTTCGAGAGGATCAGGCGTCAAGATCAGATCTCCATCGATTGGAGTCCAGATTCCATTGTACCAAGAGCCTTTTTAGGCTTGTATTACAGTTACCACTCTCGATGGGTGTGTCTGTGTACAATATCTATAATAATTGGGCATACGACAGTAAATGTCTCTTCAACTAATAAATTTCTAAGCTCGAGGCTCTCGATCAGACTGAGAAGTTTAACATCCTCTGCTCATACCAGCAAAGGAAACACTAACCAGTTACCACTCTCGAGGGGTGTGTACAATACAATATCTATACTTATAATAAAACTGTTGAGGGTCGAGAGTCTGTACATGGAAGATATTTTGAAAATTTTAATTGGAGGGCGTTCTCTAATCGATACTGAAGCCGAAAATGTAATTTAAACTTTTCATGTCTGTCTGTCTGTCTGTCTGTCTGTATCCCGAATAAGTATCACGCCGAAACTACTGAACCGATTTGAATGATACTTGGTACACTTGGAGCTTATAGTCCGAGGAAGGTTCTAGGATACTTTTGATCCCGATATTTTGCGTGATTCCTGCGGGAGAGGGTATGAAAGATAAAATGGTTTTTCAGTTGTAATTTCTCAACGCGTGATGCGATTCCAAAATTTTTTTCAGTGTTATAAAGGGAATACTTTAAGATTTGTTTCACACAAGTTTCAATTAGAGGCATCTCAACTTTCGCAAAACCTAAAATTCAAGTTTTCCTTTGATTGTAAGGGTAATTCTAAACGGGCGTGTTGGCTTAATCATAAAAGATTTCATATACATATACATATTCGATTTGTAAAATAATTCAGTCCGCGCCGTAGGCGGGGACTGAATTGTTTTAGAATAGCCTTAATCTTTAAGCTCTTTTATGATTAAGCAAACAGGGCCGTTTCACACGCTGCTTGATAAGTCGGATGAAGAAGTACCTCTCCTTTCGCAAACCTTATGTGACGTAAACGAAGTTGCGAGGGTCAGCTAGTCTATAATAATTGGGCATACGATAGCAACCAGGCGTACGATAACATACTAAGTAACCATGCGAGGATGTCCTTTCAATTACGAAATTTCCGAGCTCGAGGCTCTCAAAGAGATGGAAAGGTCTAACATCCTCAGCCCACACCAGCAAAGGAAACACTAAATGATATGACCCCGTCATTCTACGTCGGTCAGTTAACTCTACACAAAAAACGTTGGTAAGGAACGAGAGTTTTCAGCATTCCCTTTATTCAGAAACTCCAATCCTTACTGCACGATATGCGAGAAGACGCAGATTCGAATCCTGCTCAAAACTGATAACCTTTCCACATTTTAATTTACCGAACTCGGTTAAAGTCCCGTCCTGACAAAGTTGTAATTTTTCACTTTATGTTAAAATGCTATGAAAAGCTTGGCTAACGTGGAATACTAATTGCTTTTAATATTTAAGTATCCATACAACGAAATCGTTTTAAAAAGGTTTCCCTTTTAACTGAAATTATCACATTGTTCAATGGTTCAAAAGATGAATGCTCAAGGCACTCTAAAACTAGTTCCTTTGTCACCAAGTTTGATGTCTCCACTTTTCCCAACTTCAAATAGCGATGGGTCATCCGCCCAGTATTCAGTTTTAGGACATTGTACGCTTTTGTGAAGCCAGAATAATACCATCTTTTGACATGTTCCGTCTATCAGATTTCCTCCAACCACGAGATTGGATTTGCAAAATACATCTCAGTCAAGCTTATTTTCATGGTAAAAGTAGCTGAAGTAGTGTACATTATTCTTTCTCAGAGCACATTCTTGTCTTCCGCTCTGGTAAGCCGCACCCAAAACATTTTCGTTTCTCACCATCTGGGTGACTCGATTTCTATAGAATAAGAGTATTCAAATTCTCATCTACATACACAAAATCTCATTTTGCGTATCAAGACCATGTTACTCTTCACAAACACGTACAAATAGCCTCGAAAACTCTTCAAACCCAGGGATTGTTAGACAATTAGGAGAAATCAATAATAGGTTCCCAAAGAAACCTCTCAAATCGTTATGCGATAGACATAGAACAACCTGAAAGTCCAATACCAAAAGAAAAGATATTAGACATAAAAGGAAGATATATTTAATTCCAAATCAAAGGAACGTAGCTCTTTTAAAGAAAATTCAAACTTGGTGGGTCATCTGAATTTTTACCACTTTCTTAGTGCCTAGAGGTAGCTTTACCTCTGCGTCACATCCTGAATTCGGTCAATCCCCTAACCGACAACCCACTGAAGAAAATAGTAGTGCACGTGTAACCTTAGGGGTTAGGAGATAGAGAGGAAGAAAACAATTAAATAGTAGGTATACAAAATTTATTAAAAAATAGGGGTATGTAGGTGAAGGTTCTCTCAGGGGGGGCATCGGAGCAGCGGCCGTGCAGCAGCAGTAGGCAGGTCTCTGGCCGTGCAGGTAGATGCAGCGGCAGTGTGACCGACGTCACGTAGATGATGTGAAGGAGTAGATGAAGGCGAAGAGTGGAGGTGAACGTGAACGTGAAAGTGAAAGTGAACCCCAATAAAACTCGGGGTTCACACACTGACTTTAGTTTAACGACATTCATTATATTAATTAATAAAATTTACAGTTTAAATATAATATTAGTTGCCGGCGCGCGGTACGTGCACACGTTAAGACGATCTAAGGTTCTGTGTCGAGTCAAGTCTCGAATGATCTCCTCAGCGCGCGCGTGCCGCGCGTCGTGACTGGTTCGGTATAGACACAGTATAAAGAGTACTAACCAGTATTGTAACTCCCTACAAACGGACGAAGCGCAAACTATACCTACGAGTCTCGTTTTCGGCAGACCTTTCAGCACGCAAGCAGGCGCCGCAGTCGCGATTGTGCCGAGTAGACGAATGGACGGTGTGTCGCTTTTTAGATAGTAACCGCGCGCGGTTTATTTACTAAAAATATTTAATATGACAATTAGAGTCTATTCTGCTTGTTTTGGTTGCATGAATTCGTCAATAACGCACCCAGAGATAACGTATAAAGAACGAAGACTATAAATTGATTTTACTTAAGTACTAATTGGTACTATACTAATAGTTGACTAAAGTTAAATAAAGTGATTGACACGAGTGAACTAGGTAGTTACATGAAGTACCTAGGTATGTTTGTGTTTAAAACTAGACTTGTGCTTGCTCAGTCAGTGAACGGTGCGATCCAATATAGTACAATATCCAAAAAAAAACTAGTTCAGAACTCTAGTACGTGTAGGTAGTACATTTAGTTCCGTTGTCAGTTCGTAGTTATTTAATTGAGAGTAATGATTTAGGTATGTTTCCAGAGTATTCATTTCTTTGTGGACACAGAACACTTATACTCCAAGAGTTTGTGGATGACCGATGTTACAGTACACGCTAAGTGTACTGTAACATCGGTCATCCACAAAGAAACAAACCGTATGACTTTGATTGACAGTATTTTTGTTACCTTTGCTTTTTATTACACGCATAGAGACAAATATGAACTTCCAAAATTTAACACAACTTGACAATGTACGAAAAGTACTCGTGTACTAGAGACTGACTAGTACTTTCAAATCGAAAAATAGTTTTAATTTTGTAAATCAAAAATTTAACGCAATGATTATAAAGACTAGAATTCCGTGATTCTATCACTGACGAAACATGTGATGGGACGATTTATTATTGTCTACGCCGCTTACCTACTCGTTTTCAAATTTCTATACCCGTCTCACTCAATCGTTAGTAGATAACGGGCGCTGCGCCGCCAGCGCCGCCGCCCCGCGCCGCCAGCCGTTGCGGGGATATTATATTATTACTCACAAAGTATTTTTTGTTTAAATAAAAAGGTTGCCTGGCAGAAATTGCTTTAAGCGATAAAGCCGCCCATTGTATTGCTATTCTGTTTTAAATTTCTATCCTTTAATACTATCTTGGCGTACAATAAAGTATATAATAAATAAATAAAAATAAATAAATCAAAGGTACATATTTACTCGAAATGAAAGCCGGTTGTCAGTAAAACGACAATCCTTAATACAAATTGAAGGCCTTGTGGGCTGATTGAAAAAATTCAACTGAATTACGCTCACTGTCTATACGCGTACGTAAAACTATAAGGTAAAATGTGAGCGTATGACTATGCCTCTGCCTACACCTTCAGGGATAAAGGCGTGACTATATGAATGTATGTATGTACATATTTACAATCGCAATACTAAATAGAAAATCAAAGTAGGCACATATTATTAAAATGCTGTAGGTGGGCAGCCCTATCGCATGGTAACGTACCGCGCGGCTGTAGGCATTTATTTCTAAAATCCGGCCGAGTCAAACTACAGTATACAGTGGTAAAGATATATGTAGATATAGCTGCGCGAACAAAAGAATATTTATACTACTCGTTTGCGCGAGGTTTGCCTCCGCGTTATTTACTTAGATCTATTAACTGTAGTATTAAATAGATTAAGCATAGTTTTAGTGTAGCTAAACTATGATAATAGTAGGAAGTGTAACGAACCGTTACACACGGAGTGGTACTAGTGGAACTCCAATAGTAGGTCCGCAATTACCGGTTCTCGACAATTTTACAAGCTTTCCATCCGAGATGCTTTCTTACCACGTATGCGTCAGGTTTCACTTGGGAGCCCAGCTAGAAAACATTTCTCTAACAGGCTCGAGGGTCTAAAATAACAAAGATTGCACTGCATCAAAAAGAGATGTTTACAATCTTACACATGATTCGAAATCATATACCGGTACTGTGTTACAGTCTGTACTCATTCAAAGCAGTTGTAGTCCATCCTCGCAGAGGGACGAGACCAAATCAATTGCTTTGACGAACTCGTCAGCTTGCGTGTAATGGTCCGACATCAAATTGACTTCACCATACACTATATTCCGAGCCGATACCATATGTATCAGCTCCTCCGGGTATTCTTTGTAAGCAAGTGGTGTTTGAAGCAAGGCTTCAAACACCACGAAGGCAAGATTGCCTATAAACAATATTCCTATTATGAAATAGAGAACACCACATGATAGGCCTGTTTGTAATGTGTGGATATTACTCCCACCAACATTTTTAATACCCAAGATGCTGTCACACCTTAATCGGTCAACAGGAGTGTTTGTGTTTGTGGTGCCGCGATGGCACAAGGTATTAATAAAGGGCAGATCTCAAAGCGAGAGCTCTGTAAGCTCCATTCGTTCTGCAGAACCTGCTAAAGAACCTAATAAACATTATTTCTTTCCTTCTAATAAAAAGCTCGACAGGTCTCCCACCACCTCACATAGAGAATCTGTGGAAATGTGGGGGGGGGGGGGGAGGTAAATAACAGATATAAAATCAAAAACTTCTACTATTGAGCTCCTGGAGACCTACCTTTTGAGATACCTAATACTTAAAAATTTTACAGTTTTAACCAACTTGCATTTTATTCATGGTTATTATATAATACGATTCTGTTACATAAATCTGTTGTTGCTGTACTTGATAATACAGAAACCGCTAGTCAACTTTACATAGTTCGCATGTTTTGGTTAAACATATCTTGGTCGATCTCTCTGAAAAATGTAAAGAAAATTAAGTCACATATTGATTGATATTGGGATTGATGACTTAGTTCAATATTACCAAGTATTGATACACAGAGAACATTTTTCAAGTTTCTCGTCATAGTGATTTTATGCTTAGGTCGCCGCATGCACGATCTAACTTTGCTCGATTGTTTTAACTCACGTAATAGGTACTACTTTTAGGCCCGAATCAGAGTCCGAAACTGATCATTTTCATTTCAGACAATCTGGTTGGAAAACTATTGTAAACAAAGATATTACCTACGACTAATCAATCAAATCCTTTATTCTAGATAGAAATTAGGTTAATCAGAGTAACCGATATGAGACTACACAGTCAAATAGTTTATTTATGACTGTTGGAGGTCCTCCAACAATTCTAGCCCCGGCACTACCCGGTCAGCAGCAGCTTCTAAGAATTGGTGGTGGTGGTAAGATTAAATTAATCCTAACACGAGGTAATTGACGATGGGTTGGTAATAATGTCAGCAAATACCACCAATCAAATAATATTTGATTGGTGGTAGTTGCTGACATTATTACCAACCCAAATAATTGCGAATTATTATATTATAATAATTCGCAATTATTTAATCCTACCAGGGGTGTAGTGGGGCCCTACCAACACCTTCGGGCCCAAGTCAACCTCACGTGCAAGCTCGTGCACCTGCTGAACAACGGACGAGGCTCTGACGGCGGCGGTCCATTTCAACACGGTGATGGGCTCACCACCTGTTACGTGGGACCGAATTGTACACAGTGAATTGTGGGCCGGTATAGGCCTCTGCCTACCCCTTCGGGGATAAAGGCGTGAGTATATGTATGTATGTATTTAATCCTGTAAATAGAAGGAATACTTACTACTCCTTAAATAAGATTCCTTATTTAGTCTATTTAAGATTACATATTAAGTTGTTCAAGGTGGTAAAGATTATAAATCTAAATACCATGCATACAACATTCTGTAATATTATTTTCCTAAAAATAAATTAGAATCACATTGGCGTTTCCGTCACTCACCAGGCGAAAACAAACATTTCTCATTATATGAGCTTCGAATTACGGTCAAGTACTTTTAATAGCGGCGTTTTCCCTGAAAGAAAACGCATATTAAAATATATTACCTAATTCGAAGCTTACTTTTTAAATCTGCCTGGTGAATAAAAGCCAATAAGGAACAGATGGCGGCCATCTACTTTTATAAGTTCAAAGGTGGCGCTCCCTGCCTGCTGAGTCGACGGAAATACGTCATCAAACATGAGTAAGATAAGCCTACGGGTAACAGATATGCCTATCTCATTATATAAGCTTCGAATTAGGTAAGTATTTTAATATGCGTTTTCTTTCAGGGAAAACGCCGCTATTATATTATCTGTGGTTATAGGCACCTTGCCTATAACGTTACAAGAATATTTTAAGTAATTATCTAAACGTTACATCACAAGATTTAGGTATGACGTCTATCGTCTATTAAGTGTTATGTTGTTACAAACCATTAATTATGTAAAAATAGTAAAAAAACGAAATAATTTGTAGGTACATTGTTTCCTCGTAAAAGAGTAAAATAATCTGTAGGTACATTGTTTCCTCAATTTAATAGCTCAGTCATTAAAACAGACACTTCGTGTATTTTTTTATACACAACTAGCGAACGACATGCGGCTTACCCGCGTAGTTTTCGTTCCCGTGGGTAATCAGTCTTTGCACCACATCGATCGAGTCTCTCTTAATTCTTGTGACTAAGGATTGGTTACTCTTACTACATATTATACTAGCAGATTTGACGCTAAACCGTTCCCGTGGAAATGCGGGAATAAAATTAAGTCTATGTAACTACGGCACAGTGTAACTTCCCAACAGTACCTAAACGAATTTTTCAAATTGGTTCAGTAGTTTTGGAATCTATTCAACTTAAACAAACATACTAACAAGCAAGCATTCAAATCCTTTTTAACACTCTTTTATTAGCTTCACTTGTAACTATGTATGTAAGAAAATCTTGGAATGTTAATTTGACCCACTTTCCGTCCTTCGATCAGGCTGAAATTTTGCACACGCTCTAAGTTCTGATGACAATACATGACTAGCTAAAAACATCATTACAAATCCAATATGGCGGCCTCCCCAAAATGGCGGACTGGCTTTTTGAAATCCACCCCCATGATATGAGTTTCGAATGAAAGGGTTTGTTGTCAGGAATACGAAAAAAAAAGTCACGTGACTTAAATCCAACATGGCGGACATCCAAGATGGCGGATTGGCTAATTGAAATGCACTCCCTTGATATGGGTATTAAATGAAAGGGTTCGCTGAATGGGATACGAAAAAAATAATAACGTGACCTAAATCCAACATGGCGGCCGTCCCACGTGCTAAAAGCGTGTTTTTTAGTTTTTCAAACTATTATACTTATTCATTACCTACTACTACTTATTCATTACATAAACTATTATTCTTATACATTAAGTAGGTACCTAACATTAGTTTTCATTATTATAAGTAATTCATCGCATAAAACTGTCAAAATAATAATTGATGAAGAACCTGTTATGCTGGGCGATTCCATAGATATTATTATAAATAGATACATTAATAGCATAATAGTAATAAAAAAAAATGTTCTAAATAGGGCTTCCCAAACTTGTTTGTACTGCGACGCCCTTGGTACTTAATCATTTTATTACGACGCCCCTCAACCCCCCCCCCCCCCCCCCGTGACAATAATAATATTATTTACTGAGGGAGCCTGAAAGTGCCTGTCACCTACTGTTTGGAAAATGTGTCTTGTTTCGATCTGTACTTAAGTACTTGTTTTTTGTTGCCTATTAGAACTGCAGAAAAGAATGTTTCCCACAAGCTCGAAGTAGCAAATGATAATAAAACCTTTAATACAGCAGTGCTGATGGCACGATGTTCATTAGAATCTGAGCTCCAAAATTCACACTGTTTGTCCTTGTCGTGTTGAAGTGAAGCTTTAGTTTATAATAATAACATAATAAAGTTTATTTATTTATCTCCACAAATTACAATCTTACTATGTATACAACTACAGTTGACAATTTTAAAAACAAAGTCTGCAGTTTTTAGGAGATCTGGAGTCTAAACTAAGCCGGTACATGTATAATAGAACTTCAGGATCCCTAATTACATATTTATCATGATTACAAAATTGTCAGCGCGTGCGTTTGGGCACAAAATAATAATGTATTTTGAGTGTATGTAAGTTCATTGTGTACTTTTGTATGTGTGTGTGTGTGTGTGTGTGTGTGAAATAATAATAATAATATTTTTAATCGGCGCTAACCCGACACGCTCGTATCAACTCGCGACGACCCTAGGATCATACCGCGACGCCCTAGGGCGTCGTGACGCTCAGTTTGGAAAGCCCTGGCTTAGGGTAAAACCACGTTAGAAGCAAGACCTCCACCTACGTTCCGAGTTCTGTCGATTTGTCAATTTGTTAGTATGACTGTATCGGTCATTCCCTATAATACAAGCACACATGACTCATTAATGCATGATTTTTTTATTAGAAAAATCTTAGTCAAGACTTGAAATCTTAACCCTAGAGTGGTCACGTGCACTATATATGTAATCCACGAGTAGAAAATCAAAAACTTCTCTAAATGTGCATCCAGATATTTAATGAATAACAGAGAGACTCATTAAAATATGCGCAGCGCAAGTAGTGCCGATCTCGGACGGATGTGTTACAAGAATACCTTGTCAAAGTTCGTGGACTAATTATGTAATCCGCGCGACCAAATACGTTAGTAGGTATTTTTGAACTATAATTATTTTGTGTTTTTAATTACCTATTTTATATCTGAAATCATCTAAAAAGATGATTTAAACTTTGTTTAAGTATAGACTGTTGTAATAAATGAATATAATCATTTAATTTTTGCGTAAAATAAACGAATATATTCATTTAGGGATTCTCAAGAAGATGAGCATATTCGGGTGCGCCTGAATGAAGTTGATGGCGAGAATAATAATTATCAAGCCAATTCAGCTTTAACAAGAAAGTCAATCATTTGGAAGAGCGTTATCGTGAATCGGAATTCAAGCAGGAGCAAGATAACAGAAATGATGTTCAAAAAAGCACTGAAGATGATGAGCCTCCTCCGCGTTAGCTGACTTTTATATTGGAGTTGATGACACATTTTGCGGTCGTAAATAGTAACGATACTAAAAAGTCATGCATATCATACAATTGTTCATTTATAGAGATCATTCTAAATGATTTATTACTAGCTGTTCCCCGCGGCTTCGACCGCGTAGAAGTCGTTATCGCGTAAGAGTCGTTATATCGTAAAATCATAACCTTCCTTTTGCACAGTCGGTTAAAAAGTAGCCTATATCCTTTCCAGGGCCTCGAACTATCCCTATACCAAATTTCATCTCAATCGCTCCAGCCGTTTAGGCGTTAAAGCGTAACAGACAGACAGAGTTACTTTCGCATTTATAATATTAGTAGGGATATAAAATGACCAAATGCGAGTCGGATTTGCGCGAGAAGAATATCGGACCAAAAAATGGTTAAAAAATCACGTTTGTTGTATGGGAGTCCCCCTTAAATTTTTTTTCTGTTTTTACCATTTGTTATTATAGCAGTAACATACATACATAATCTGTAAAAAAATCAACTGTCTAGCAATTAAGGTTTATGAGATACAGTCCGGTGACAGGCAAACGGACAGACGGATAAACGGACGGACGGACAGAATCCCTGTCTGTACTCAGTGAGAGTAATATTACGGTATCAATACCGTAATTTCTACCGGTTTATGAGATACAGTCCGGTGACAGGCAAACGGACAGACGGATAAACGGACGGACGGACAGAATCCCTGTCTGTACTCAGTGTCAGTAATATTACGGTATTGATATGATTGCATTATTACGAGTATAAGCAACTAATTTTTGATAAACTATTTTAGTGTGATCTCATTTGAAACGACATGTGATTTTTGAATTTGGCTCAAAAATCATATTATACAAGATTATTGTTTTCATTTATTAATTCGGACACAAAGGTTGTAGTTTAGTTTTTTGGTTATATTTCATAACTAGCTGACCCTAGCAACTTCGTTTACGTCACATAAAGTCTATGAAAGGAGAGGTGTTTCTTCATCAGACTGATCAAGCAGAGTGTAAAACTGCCCTGTTTGCTTAATCAAAAAAGAGCTTAAAGATTAAGTCTACTCTAAAACGATTAAGTCTACTCTAAAACGATTCAGTCCACCCCTTCGGCGCGGACTGAATTATTTTACAAAAGTCTTAATCATTAAGCTCTTTTATGATGAAGCCAACACGCCAGTTTAGATTTACCCTCACTTTCAAAGCAACCCTTGAATTCTAGGTTTTGCGAAAGTTGAGATGTCTCTAATTCCTGAACTACAGAGCTTTCAACATTGAAACTTATGTGAAACAATCCTTAAAGCACTTCCTTTATGACAGTGAAAACAAAATTGGAATCTATTCACGCAATGAGAAGCAACAGCTAAAAAGCCATTTTGACTTTTATCCCCTCTCCCAAAGGAACCGCTCAAAATATCGGGATCAAAGTATCCTAAAACCGTCCTCGAATCATAAGCTCAGATTATACGAAGTTTTATTCAAATCCCTTCAGTAGTTTCAGCGTGATACTTATTCAGGATACAGACAGACAGACAGAAAGACAGACAGACAGACATGAAAATTTTTAATTACATTTTCGGCTTCAGTACCTATCGATTAGAGAACGCAGTACAATTAAAATTTGCAAAATATCTTCCATGTACGACTCTCGAGTTCGACCCTCAACAGTTTTATTATATGTATAGAAGACAACTGTAATTATCATACTTTGATGTTTACAATAAAAAAATACGACTAAATATTTTTTACTTCGATTTAAAAATGAACTACATATGTAGTCCACGCGACTACTCATGCCTCATTTAGGTGCGCGACCACTGCAGGGTTAACATAACACGTTGATTTCATCGCAATCTGTTATGTAATAGCGACGGTACGATTAAATAGAGTAATCAAGCTTGGATTTCTTTGCGATCATTTTTTATTGTTTTGGGGTCGCGATAGCCGCGGGCATCGGCCATAAGTAATATAATAAATATGTTTTACATTTTATAGATCCCACGGTCCCACCACAGAAAAATATTCTTGATTATATTTCTGTGGTTCCCACGGTACCAGCTTAAATACGGCTAAATGACACAGTGTAAAAAATGACCCACACCTAAAGTTTTAACTTTAGCCTTTTTTCCGATTTCCAGAACAGAAGTACGCGGACTTATTTGAAGCTGACAATTCGTCGCATATTTTCTGTTCAATGTACATCTAACCTTATGAGCCTCATACTTATAGAATTCGGGACTTCACGCGAAATACTATTTACTTACATTCACCGACGTTTCGAGCACGTTGCAGCGCCCGTGGTCGCGGTTGGACTTATGAGCCTGTTGGTCATAAATAAAATAAATAAAATAAAAAAATAAAATAAAATTTATTCCCTTTGAAATTTTTAAAAAAATATTTAGGTTTGTCAAAATTTTTGTGACTCTACCGGGGGTTCGGAAATACTACAGACTGAGAAGAACACCCCAAGAAACTCAGTCTGGTCCCTTCTCTTCTAGTATCTTAGTATCTAATACAGTTTTTTTTTATGTAGAAAGGAGCAATTCGTGTCACTGCCAGGCAGCCTTGTCTTGTAGAAATTCTTTAATGCTATAATAAGCTTTCTGGCACAATTTAAGTTTTATTAGTTTTTTAAATTTATTAACTGACAAACCTGTTATGGCTGTCGGCAATGTATTGTACATTCGAATACAATTGCCCGCAAAAGAATTGCTTATTTTATTAAGCCTAAATCTAGGTACAGCCAATTTATTCTTATTTCTTAAGTTTAGATTATGGATATCACTATTTTTAATAAATTTACTGTTATTTTTATGAGTATATAATAAGTTTTCATATATGTACTGTGAATACACAGTAAGTATGTTGATTTCCTTAAACTTTTCTCTTAATGACTCCCGAATCCCCATACCATAGATAGCCCGGACAGCCCTTTTCTGCAACACAAAGATAGATTCGATGTCGGCAGCGTTACCCCATAATAGTATGCCATAGGTCATGACACTGTGGAAATAGCTAAAGTAGACAAGACGCGCTGTTCTAATGTCTGTCAGTTGTCGGATCTTTTAACGGCATAGGCTGCAGAGCTCAGTCTGCCCGAGACTTTCTCGATATGAGGCCCCCACTGCAAGTTGGAGTCTAACTTTATGCCCAGAAAGACAGTTTCATCGACCAATTCTACTTGATCATCCCTAATCTTAATACTGGTGTTAACGAGCCTAACATTTGGCAAGGTGAATCTAATACATTTTGTTTTAGTTTCATTTAACAATAAATTATTTGCGTTAAACCAGTGGACTACCCTAGAGAGGGCATTGTTTACTTCGTCAAGATCGCGTTGTCCACGTTCAACTTTAAATATTAAAGATGTGTCATCATCAGCAAACAAAACTACCTCGTGATCGTCTCTTATAAGGTGAGGGAGATCATTTATGTACACTAAAAATAGAAAAGGTCCCAGAATTGAACCCTGAGGCACCCCCATTGTTACAGCAGAACCATGTGACTGTTTACCATTTATAACTACTTTCTGTACTCTATCTCTTAGGTAAGAACTAATTAAATCCAAGGCCGTCCCCTGGATCCCATAATGATCAAGTTTTTGAATTAAAGTCTGATGCTGGACGCAATCGAAGGCCTTAGATAGGTCGCAGAATACACCATAAGCATCATACGACTCCTCCCAGGCCTCATATATATACTCTAATAATTTGATTCCAGCATCCGTGGTAGACCGACCGCGCGTGAAACCGAATTGTTTAGTATGGAATAGTTTATTTGTATTAAAATGATTTTGCATTTGATTAAGCATTACCTTTTCAAAGATTTTACTAAACGTGGGTAGTACAGAAATAGGACGAAAATTGGACGGATCCGAGGTGCTACCCGATTTAAACAGAGGAGTTATTTTACTAAACTTCATTAAGTCAGGAAACACACCACTATCAACACAATTATTAAATATTATTGATAATTCAGGAGCAACCATTTCAATTAACGAATTAACTAAATGTACTGAAATTCCCCAGAGGTCAGCCGTTTTCTTAATATTTAAAGATTTAAAAGTTTTTATGATAGTGTGTAAACTAATTTTACTGAATTTGAATATTTCATTACAGCAAGGAACATTTGCTTTTAACAAGGATTCTGCTATTGGGGTAGAAGAACCTAGGGCTCTGGTCAAATCTACTGGAATACGAGAAAAAAATTGTTCAAATTCGTTAGCGACTTCGGCATCTGTTGTAATTATGTTACCATTTACTTTAAGTTTAAAATTATTATCATTTGATTTTGCTTGGCCTCTTTCGGCGTTAATTATTTTCCAAGTAGATTTAACTTTGTCTACACTATTGATAATTTTATTACTTATATACTTTCTTTTGGCCGCTAAGCAGTCTGCTTTAAACTTTTTTGAATAAGTTTTAACATAATTTAGAAATTCATCTGTTCTATTAAGCTGTCTTTCTGAGTATAGTGCATACAGTTTCAATCTACTTTTATGTATATCCTCAGTGGCCCATTCACTGAAGGCTGGCCTGTCACCGATTGTGACTTCCTTAGACTTGAATATGGAGTTGAACTCATTGTAAAAGGAATCAAAAAATAACTTATACATTACATTTGGATCTAAGCCAGTGTCTAAAAATGGAAGTTTATTGCAAAGTCCAACTCGCATACGTTCCAAGCGGCCACTAGTTACTGGTCTACATAATATTTTACGTCTTTTAACTTTTTCTCTTGTGATCTTGAAAGATGCTATTTGCCCAGTATGATCTGATTTTATCTTATTTATAATACTCTTACTTTCTGGCAACATATCACTGTATATATTGTCCAGACAAGTAGCTGTTGTATCACAATATCTAGTAGGCTCTAAAAATAAGTTAGTGAGATTGTGTGATTTAAATAAATTTAAGATATCATTGGTCTGACGCGTATTTATAAGTATATTAACATTAAAATCACCGCACACTATTAGGTGTTTATTAGTTTTTCCAAGTTTAAATAGCACTTTATCCATTACTTCCTCAAACTCACAAAAGGGTGAGACTCCAGGTTTATATACGCATACTACTATGAATTGCTCCAATTCTACGCATGATATTTCAACTGTACACTCTACAGAGAGGGACACAACATCTTTCCGTTCCTTATACTTTAATTTCTTATTTAATAAAATCAACGAACCCCCCCGTGTTGTGTTGACCCTGCAGAACGCACTACCAACCCGGTGACTACTGAAACTGAACATGAGCTCATACTCCTTACGCATATGTTCTGTAAGACAAACAATTTCAATATTTTCTGAGGTCATTCATTTTAGCCCTTCTATTTTATATAAATAGAGTGCAGAGGGACTTATGGCGAGACCTGTGTCTGTAGTCTGTGACTCTGTTGCATTAAATTACGTCACTAGGTCACGTGGATCATCTGTTCACAGTTTGAAATAAAACAAAAATGACAACTTCAATCGGATTGAACTTTCACAATAAACGTTTTTAGAGGGGCAGTCGGGTGAGACCGTCTCACGGCTTCCTGTTAAATCATGTAGTAACCAAGCATCAGTCATAAGAATGAAGATAGTGTGTGTGGTTGTGTTAAGGTGAGTGTCGCTTTATAAATAAAGATTACATAGTCTATCGTGCTCTTAAATGATTGTCTGTGTAATTAATATTATACCCAAGGCAAGTAAGTGTAAATAAGTTACAGTTATAAATAACTTTTTGTCGCAGTGTATAACTGAAGGGGTAAGTAGATATATTAGTATGATTTATATTAATCATCATAACATCCAACTTTGGATTTCCGGCGGTTAGATTCACATTAATCTCTATCAGTTACTTAAGAGCCTACCAGACGCCAAATTGTTGAAAGAAGATAGAAGATATACATTTAAACGTGCAAGACAGAGAGAGATGCGATCGGTTTTTGTGCGTTTTTAACGAAATAAATTAATTATAAAAAACTATAAACATAATTAAAAAAGTGGTCTAGTGCAAATAAAGATTTTACTGTTGTCTTTCTTATAAATATTTCATATTATAAAAACAACTTAAAACTTATGAGATCTAGGTTAAAATTACAAGAAATCGAGGTATTTTCAACAAACAAAACTATCGAGAATTTTATCAGCAATCGTGTTTTTAGCCTAGTGCGTTTTTAGTTTATGAACTGAAGTTGTCTGTGTTAAAATTTTAATTCATTAGACCTCACGAGTCCTGAGATCTAGATCAAGGTAATAGTCTATTTGGCGTCATACAGACTCTTAAGAATAGATGGATCATACATACATAAATGTCCACGCCTCCATCCCCGAAGGGGTAGGCAGAGACATATTATATGCCCACATTTCACCTTTGTATAATTTGTCCCACGTAATAGGTGGTGACCAGCATTGCCGTGTTTAAATGAACAGGCGCAGGTTGTGACTGTCTGCTGTTGAAATAAAGCCTTCAACTTAGCTTAACGACTGCCATTTTACTGGCAACCGGGACCAACGGCTTAACGTGCCTTCCGAAGCACGGAAACGTTCAAATAAATGTCACAAAGTGATCACATGGATGGTCACCCATCCATGGACCGGCCATAGTGAAAGGTGCTTACTGCAGTGATCGTTTACAGAACACTGAGTCCAGAAGGATCATACCCTATTTATATTATACCCTATTTATAATTCTTTTCTCATTATACACTCATTTGCAAAAAAAACGGGCACCTAAGCAATGAACCATTTCAAGTGTTAATATTGCTTTGTTTGATAATTATAGGTAGTTTTATCCTCACAATTTGGTAAATTAATAAGAAAATAATCGTTTTCATCAGTATTTCATAAAATTTTGTTACAATTTATGGGAAATAATGCTAAACCTCGCTAGTAGTGTATGTTCGCTAGTAGTGCATATGCTCATGAAGTGAAAATAAAAAAGTTTTTTTGTTTGTTTTTCTTTAATAAAGTAAAAGCAGATAAATGTTTAGTATCGAGTGTGACCCCCTCTAGCTAAAATCACAGCTTGAATTCGCCTGGGCATGCTAGCGAGTATATCCCGGATACTTGCTTGCGGAATACGTTCCCACTCAGCAGTAATCACATTCTTCAGCTCTCTGATGGTCTGCGGAGCCGGGTGTACTGATCTCACATGCCGTTTTAGAACGTCCCAGATATGTTCTATGGCATTGAGGTCGGGACTTCGAGCTGGCCAATCCAAACGACGAATGCCAACCTCTTGCACATACGCATTAACATCGCGGGATCGGTGGGCGCGAGCATTGTCGTCCTTACCCAACGAGCAAAAAGCGGTTTTATAATTATCCTAAGACCAATTTTCAATAGACTTATAACGAACTCATAAGAGCTTACAAGCCCGGAAAAGGGCCCATTTTATTAGTGTATTCAGTTTTTTAACAGTCTAACAGTACCCTCATGGAATTCAACTAACGACTGTAACAGCCGTGTAGCGGCATTTTGTAAAACCGTACAATCCTACCAAATCTATTAATAGTCTCATAAAAAACTAAACTAGATTGTTATGCACTTTACAACTGTCCTACAAGTTCTCATTTCGTTCATTTCGTTCAGTCAATCATTCAGTTATTAATATTGGGAGTTTTACACACTCCGTGTACATAATACTAAAAACTTTATTAAAATACTTACTAATAATATTTTATTATATGATAATTTTTCAGAGTCCTCGTATTTCATGATGTTAATCAAAAACGTACTGGGAACTCGTATTTCTCGTGCAACATACCAAGTTTCTGGTAAAAGCCCCTCTTAAAATAAGTAATTATACATTCGTATTCATTATTTTAAAATAACAAAATGTTCCCCATTAGTCATTTTCGGTAGCCATTTTTAGTTTAGCATTTGGAAGTGTTCTACTATAGCACTATAGACAAACTCGGTTCTATAATGTCTCATAGTCGCTGCATTCACTCGCCATGTTTTTGTCTTTTGGGGATCCGTGGTGAAATAAGAAAAACGCTAAATATACAACCTAATATTGAAATAACACCTGTAGGTGGTATTTGTGTTCATGAATATAAGCAGGCATGTATTTATTGACGATTTGTGTAAGTAATTAATATTTTTTGAGTTAATGCGCTTTTGCTCTAATACTACCTAACAGTACAAGTTTGTCACATTTATTCAGGAGCATAATCACCACTTGGTTTGGTGTTAATTCTTCTGTATCTGAGTCATAGTCCAATATACGGAACCCTTGCCAGGTTTTGTGACTTGAACTTCACAAGGTCGTACTGCGAATCAAAAGAACTATTCTTATAATGACTTTACCAACGAATCAACAAGTGTTTCTTTGACAATAACAGTATTGAACTTAGCTCGTATAAAATCATTACACTTATAATAGCACGTGGCAAGTATGTTATTAGTAAAAGTAGTGTCATTATAAGCTCGCATTAAACTAGATTCAATTACGACTTACAAATGGTTTTATAAAACTACTTTATTTGTAACGGATTCAAATATTGTACTTATTAGCGCTTATAAAACTAAGTAACAAGTGTAAATGGAATCAAGTGTATTTACACTTATGGGCAGCTTTAATAGGTGATTCGGGTCTATAGTAGTCTAATAAGCAATCTTAAAAGCGCTTACAAGTGCTGGTTATAAGAACCTTCATTCTTAAGTCTGATTGCTCTTACTAAAAGCTTTTACAAGAGGGTGCGGCTTATAGTGATCTGTATACATAGTATTATAAGCCCTTAAAAGGCTAATTATCAGAATAATCGTGATCAAATACCAAATAGCATTTTCTGAGACGCATATAAGAGTAATTGCGAACGCCAAAATCAATATAAGAATCTTATAAGTGTCTTATTCCTATAACATATGTGTTCTGAGGCTATTTTGCTTGTTGGATAAAAATCGAGTCTTGACCTAGAGCGGCCAATGCGGGTTGTGCATGAGGAATTAGAACTTCCGTTATGTATCGATGCCCAGTCAGTGAGCCGTTTTCAATGAAGACTAACTCTGTACGTTCCATTGAATTTATTCCTGTCCAAAACATAACAGAGCCCCCACCATAAGGTGTGATTTCTTCGAAACATGCATCTGCAAAGCGCTCTCCTTGTCTTCTTAGCACTCGCCGACGTCGATCTTCACCGAACAGAGATATCCTGGCTTCATCAGAGAACAAAACCCTATTCCAATCTTCATGAGTCCATGATTCAAAATTTCTAGCGAACCTAAGCCGGTGAACTCTGTGTTCACGGAGTAATTTGGGGCCGCGGGCCGGGCGGTGACTGCGTATATTGGCAGCGAGAAGCCTCCTCCTGACCGTCCATAGACTATTATGCACATTTCTTACTTCTTGGAGGTTGTTCTTATGATCCACATACGAAGATTTGCGATTTCTCAATGCGCGACTCACAAGAAAACGATCATCCCGTGGTTGGGTACATGGTTTTCTTCCAGAACCAGGCCTTCTCTCGACGGAACCAGTCTCCTGATATCGCTGCCAGGTCCTTTGGACCGTCGAGCGACTAACATTTAGCCTCCTAGCCACGAAACATTGGCAGCAACCCTCTTCAAGCAGCGCGATAATTTTGGTAGCTTTTACCACTTTATCTACCACTTTTGATACAGCCAAACAGCAATAAATAAAGCTTTGACAGTCAAGGATATGAAATTAATCGATAAAAATTGAATAAAAGTTGTGAAAGTCGATGTTAACTTCTGGAACTTCGCGCCAAAAATGTAGGATAAAAAGGGGTTTTCTGTAAAAATGAGCATCAAATGAAAATTTGAATTTAGAACGTACTTTTTTAAATACCACGGCATTTTTAAAACCGGCCTGTAACGTGTACAAACGATTGAAACCTTATTGGTATTGTATCTTTTTAAAGATGAATGAAAATCAAAACCGCCCGTTTTTTTTTGCAAATGAGTGTATAACTATAACTACAGACGCTTGGTCCGTACCATTTTTAGGGTTCCGTAGCCGAATGGCAAACAACGGAACCTTTATAGATTCGTCATGTCTGTCTGTCTGTCCGTCCGTGTGTCACAGCAATTTTTCTCCGAAACTATAAGACCTATGCCATTGAAACTTGGTAAGTAGATGTATTCTGTGAACTGCATTAAGATTTTTATATAAAACTAGAAAAAAAGCAGTAAATTTTCTGGGTCCCCTCAGAACTAAAACTAAAAAATTTTTTTTTCGTCGAAGTCGTACGTCCACACGTACGACTTCGACGAACGACAGTGGGAGCGAAACTCCCAAATTTAATGCACACAGCACGAGACATGCTTCTACCTCAAACTCCTCAAAGGCTTCCGAAGGAGGTAATAGTTTGGAGGTCGTGAGAAAAATGGCAGGCTGGACTACACACTTTTCCACTATTGCCAGGTTTTATAAAAAGCCTATTATAAGTAATCCGAATGCCTTTGCAAGGGCTGTGTGCTCCATACATACATCTTTATTCAAAATTGTCATTATGGTTATACTAATATTCGATTCAAAATTTTGTTAAGAACCAGAATGTTAGATTTATGTTATTTTTAAACTATCTTCTTGTCTGTGTAGTAGACACAGGTGTTTGTGTGCCTTGAAATTGCGACCACAGCATGCGGGACACTTTGGAGGATTTGGGATTAGCGTGATGTTGTACGTACTATAACTACCTTTTCGTATGTCAATCCCTGCGATTCGTGAACCGTCAGTGTGCGAGGGATCCCCCCCTCGTTGTTACCGTGGCTGATTAAGGCTGATTAAGAGAGCTTTCTCAGCCTGGGTGTGGACGAGGTATAATGTGGCATCCTGTTTCGGGATCTCCGCACCTGTGAAAGGTCTCAACGACAGTGATTTAGTAAGGTTTTTGAATGAGTATATGCCACTATAGATTTCACTGAGGGCATACGCTACATCCTGGGGGTTTCTGTACATACATCTTTTGTTATGTAATAAGGTTGGGTCTATTATAGAACAGTGGGAAAAGGTTGTCTCAATTTATGTACGGAAGCTGATTGTTATCACCAATCAATAGGGCTTCGCTGGCTTTGGAAAGCTGTATTGCCATTACTATGGATCCAAAGTGGTTCATAAGAGCCTCGTCCACCATGAGGCGTAAACACGATTCGTCCTTACTCATTCCATTGACCAGAAAGGATACCATAGCCCGCACTCTTGTTTTGACACGATCGCCTATTCGGGGCTCCAGCTTGTCCCTAAGATCCCTGGCAGCTTCACTTTCAATTTTTATTTTAATTAGACATCACCCAGGTCGTCTTCCCGCACCCGGGAACTCCATTTACCCATGATATAGTGGGCTTCGTCCAGTGCTCCGGGTATCCGCTGTCGCTCAGGTCTGCCGATATGGTTTGTGCCATATTCAGAATCCTGTCTTCGAGCATCACCTTGGTACACTTGGCGACTACCACCATTGAATCGCCGGGTGGTGTTTTGAATACCAGCTTACCCTCAATTGACTCTTCTTCATTCAAGGGCACAAAACCACACCCGTGGCTGTAGGCCGCCATGTACGATCCCGACATGTTTCCGTATACTACTAAGGATCTGTCATTGTCGTACACCGCCGCCCCCGCCTCATTCAACAGTTCTCGCAGCAGTCTTTGGTTATCACGGCGGTAGTTCTGCATGATTTGACTGCAGACATCCGTGTTTACCTTTCGTGTGGCTTTCGTGACTGCTACAAATTCCATGAATGCATTCACTTTGTTATATGGTCTCGCGGTTCTCGAGCGCTTCTGAGTGTTGGAGGGTTACCTATCCCATGTCGGCTTTAGTGCGTTGAGGTCTGGGCAGCTCCAGTTGGTTGCAGGGAGGCCCTCTAAAGAAGTCACGCACCGCATTTTCCATGGCAAGTGAAATGCGCGTGTCGCACAGGGTATAGTCCGGAAGACTGTGGTCAGTATCGTTGCTGCTGTTGATTGTGTCCTTGCATTGGTTTTACCAACTTGCGCTTGTTTGGCTTGGAGATTTCCTTCTCGCACCCGATTTTCCAATAGCTTGGACCCGCTGAGGAATTCAGTGGTTTGGTCGTCCGCGCAGAACAGTGCGACAGTTTTGTTCTACTTTCGCACTGTTTTGCACGTCTGACCCTCTATTGTCACTGTTGGCAGCTCGTTATTGGTTTTACGCCTCATAGAAGTTTTCGTCGTACTGCCGTTAAGCAGGGCACCGAGACCCAATGAGATGTACACCGTACTAGCAGTACGGTGGGGTTGCAGAAAGCTATGCCCGCTCTTTCAGAGTTGTCTTTCATAAAGAGTGCAACGCCTCTCAGACGATTGATTGGCAAGACAGAGATTGCCAAGTTGAAAGTTGGATTTGGTATCTGTGGTAGGTTCGCTTGTCTGATTGTTTGTGTATCCATGTTTATGGTGGGGGTATTTGCATGGACTTCTGTTAATGTACTATTGCGTCGTGTTGCTATAGTAGCAACGTAGTCCATGTATTCCAGAAGGTGTTGTCTAGAATCTTTGTTCTCCAAGATGGTATTTAGATTGTCCTTTTTTAGTTCAAAGTTAATTGAGCATTGTAGGTTGTATCGCGCTGTTTGAAAACGTGGGCAATCCAACAGTATGTGCCATATCGACTCGCTGATATTTGGATCACACTCGCACCGTGGACTGCTTCGCAGTTTAAAGCTGTGCAAGTATTCCCCAAAACCTCTATGTCCCGTCAGAATTTGTATTTCGCGACTAGTCAGAGACGATCCTCTTACTATGCGATACGCATTGGCCACATCTGGGAGGAACGCCTTCGTAACTGCTCCTGTTGTAACGGTCCTGCCACTTCTTGACTGTTTCTTCTCTGATCTTCTTTCTGACGTAGGATAATGGAATTTCCGCATAGTCGAGTGTTTTGATTGTATAACTCGCTGCTGCTTTTGCAAGTTCGTCAGCCCTTTCATGAGTCGCACTTGCCTGCAGACTTGGTAACAGATTCCCGAATCTGAGCCATGTCCTAATTTATCGCCTTTGCTAGGGGATGTAAAAGTTTGTTTGCTCAACATTTCTAATGCTGATCTTGAGTCACTGAGTATGTTGACTACTTCCCTTGAGCTCTCTTTTGCCCTTTTCACGGCTTTATGGAGTGCGTATAGCTCAGACGGAAATACAGTGCACGCGTTGCTGAGGCGTAAGGTGTCATGGAGAGTCTCTCTTCCAGTCGTCTAGATCCCATAGCACAAGCTTATATTAGCTTAATTTGGGCTAGATGATGTTGTGTCACAATGTCCACAAATATTTATGTATTTTTACATACAGTTACACCTTTTTTGCTTGAAGGAGTAGGCAGACGCATACCTACCTATAAAGATGGTGAGCTTATTGCTGTGATAAAAAGGACAGGAGCTGAAAAAATTGGCGTTGAACTTGATTAAAGGACTAGTTACAAATACTACAGATGCCGTACGAGGCACGGATACGCTTGTAACTGGAAATAATTATCACAAAATGCCATGAGGTGCTTAAGGCTTGATTTCAACAAGTTCGATTTTTTTATCATTTCCGTTGACATTTCTTATTTTTAAGTTTTTTTATATTTCAGCTACAGTTCTTTATAGTTTGTGATCTTTTACATGCCTGCTGTGAAGGGCATCCATATAACTTCACTAGCTGACCCGTGCAACTTCGTTTGCGCCACATGAGAGTGAGAAAGAGAGATGTATGGTATTAGACGATTTCGAGTATTAGGTATAATGTTTCCCGTTGCCTTTACCCCCGTCGCGTCGCGTTGCTTGTATTCATTAGAGCTGAACCGCATATCTTCGTTTGCGTCACGTGAGAGTGAGAAGGAAAGAGGTGTTAAAGTGATATAATGTTTCCCGTCGCTTTTACTTCCACTAATCCGTTTTTCGGTATGGAACTCATCGTGTGCGAGTCCAACTCGCACTTGGCCGGTTTTTATAGTTCAGTTTTTTTATATTATTTTTTATTTCTTGTTGTTGTTGTTGTAATTGACTGGCTGCCACTGCAGACCAAGTTTACTCCCGGTGCACAAATACTTTTAAACCTAATAAGAGGGTTATTGTAAGTGAACCTTAAAAGATAGGCCTATGCTGTCAAGGACTTTTTATTTATAACTTTTTAAAAGAAACAATTTTGTAGTACATAATTTTTACGTAACTTTCAACTATTTATGCAGCGTCCGCAATGGAAGCTCTCAAAAGAAAGAAATAATCCTTGTTCTCGAAACATTATTCATGGCTGCTCCGCTCCTATTCGTCTTAGCGTGATGTTATATCGCCATTAGCCAGCCTCAATAAATGGACTATTAACTGTAAAATAATTTTGCAAATGCAACCAGTAATTTCTGAGATCCTAGCACAAACAAACTTTTCAGTTTCATTATATCGTGAGCGAACCAGATTAGCAAACAGATAGGCAAATTAGGTTATTGTGAGCGAACCTTAAAATATAGACATACGCAGTCGCGGACTTTTTTGTAGAACTTTTTAAGAGGAACAATTTTGTAATACACAATTTTTACCTAACTGTAACCGTTTACGCAGCGTACGCCTCGGAAGCTCTCAGACGGTAAAAAATATTCCCCGTTTTCAAAACTTTCTTGATTGCTGCTCCGCTCCTATTCGTCTTAGCGTGATGTTATATAGCCTATAGCCATCCTCGGTAAATGGACTATCAAACTGTAGAAGAACTTTTGGAATCCATCCAGTAGTTCCTTAGATCCTAGCGTTCAAACAAACAAACAAACAAACTCTTCAGCTTTATAAAATTAGTATGGATAAACGTAGAAGATAAAAATGTTTTAAAAATTTGATGGCACTGAAATGAAACTAAGGTACACTAAAATGAAGCAACAAGCCACTGAAATGAAAGAACTGACCATCGAAATGAAATAATTCCCCACCGGAATGAAATATTTAACCACCGCCGTTACAAATGTCTTATTTACTTAGGTATTTTATAATGGGATATAATAAACCGAGCCTCAAAAGTTTTTATCGGCCACGGCATTTAGCTTCTGATTTAATAACTAAGCCACGCGAAAATGAAATAGCCTCTAAAATGCTAATTCGTCCTCTTTACAACGTCACCTAAAAATTTCCATAATAAGCATCAAATAAAGCTCAACAATTATTTTAACTTGTCTTGCGTATTAATATATTAACACCTAATTTACTAATTCAGCCACAGATTTAATATGTTATCACCATTTTATATTTTACAGCTTCAAATCGAGAGCCTCAAAGAATTATAATTTAAGCCTCCACAGCCAACATCAGTTTTTATAACTTAGCGTGTAAAATAAATATATCACATTCTTTTTTCGTGAAAATAGCCACTGCAAGGTTTAATCTAAGTGCAAAGGACGACAGCGACCAGCCATTTGCATCAATTAGAGACTGGTATTTGATGTCACTTTGTAACTAAAAACAGATTACGCTTACCGAACAAGAAAGTGACGTCAAGAAAGCAAATACTAAACTTAAAAGTGTATAATACATTATACACTTTTGACTTTAGCATAGGTATATACATTAAGTGAACATGTGGATAATATCGTCATAAATTTCACGATTAATGAAAAATTACTCGTTATGTATAAACAGTGTTTAGCACTGCCACGTTTCTTTTTGAACTTTTGAACACTTCCACTCACATTTGAGTTTAGTATTTGCTTTCTTGGTCTTACTTTTTTGTTTGGTGAGCGTTATCTGTTTTTAGTTCTATAATCTGTATTACATGCATACACAACGTCGCCGACCGAAATCTGTATAATGTCTGGGCATTCTATAGAATACCTGAAACTTGCAGGCAAGTCAATGTATGAAATAATTATATACGAGAGTACGGAAGGTTTATTGGCTGCTTGCGAAGGTTAGGTTAGGTTGGAACAGTTACCACTAACGCGCGAAGGCGAGCGAGTGAAGCGAGCATGCCGCAGCAGCGGCCGCCGAGCACCACATGTCAAAAATTTAATATTTGGCATTGTGTTACAATTTATAATTTCTCGATAGTTTATAATTTTGCGGTATTTACAATTTTATGGTAACCCCAGACCTATTTATTTTACACATTGCCGGTGTACGAGCAGGTATTCTATGCAATCCCTAGGAATTTTGTACAATACCTTGACAAAGTATGAACAATCATATACTTATTCAAAACATTTCATACATTGTCTGGAGTCTGGGTCAGGTATTCCTTAGAATGCAGGTATTGTGTAAAATATCTGAATTTTAAAGACTACAGGTAACATCATAATAAATAAAATCATTTATTCCCGAAAGTCTGTCCCACGCTCCCGTGTTGAAACTAACTCGCTTGTCCGTGACACCCCATACAGTCATCTTAACGTGCCATTCAAAGCAATGAAACTCTCGCAAATCAAATGTTACAAACTGGTCACCCATCCGAGCACCAGCAATAGCGGTTATTGCTTACTGCAGTGATCATTTACAAAAGACTAAGTCCAGTGGCTACAAGTGGTTCTAGCTATTTAGGTAATATTAGTGGCCATAATTTGTTTTTTGATGGCAATTTTACTTAACTCTGATGATCCATTAATGTGGGATCAGTTACATTTTAAACATGCTGAATTAGGAAATTAGAAGCTAAGATATTAATAAATAATGTCTATTTTGATGCCATCTTTTAGTAATTTAGAAGTTCACTGTTTGAATGCATTTTACAAAATTAGATGCTAAAAAATAATCACGATGCTGAATTATATTAACAGTGGCTAAAAAAGAAGTTAAATGGTGGCTAGAATCTATAAATACTGACGCTCATTAATTGTGGCTGGCTTATTAATTTGGGGGGCAAAGAATTTTTTCGGAGGCCAATAATGCTATTAAAAAGAAGGTGGTTTAATTAGCACCCTTTTATAATTATTAGGTACTCCGCTATTTCATTTACGTCAACCATAGGATGCGGGTACAGAATTTCACGCGAGTGAATCTGCGGGCATCAGATATTATATTATGTATTAAATATATTCACGGCTTCATAATCAGCTTTTATCATTAGTGTCCAAATTGTCACTTCGAAAATGTATTAAAATTACCTCTTCGGACAAAGTGTCCGAACCTTCGGTGTCCGTAACGTCATTCACCCTTTCTATTGTATCTTTTCAGTGCACTGGTAAGCTGGTCACAAGCCGCGAGGTACCAGTTCCCGACATGGTTCCAGTTTGGAGCAGCCTCTTCTGCTTACCAGGTGGAAGGAGCATGGAATGTCAGTGGTAAGGATCACGTAAATTTCATTCAAAAAGACTTTCATAATCAGTCGTTTAGTATGTCCACCAGATGAAAAGTGATCACAGTAGGTACTGGATGGATCCAACACCAGAATTGCTACCCTCACGCTGCTGATTCTGCGACAACCTTCTAAGACCCCTTTTGAAGAACTCCATACTGTAGACTCTCGGGAAAGTCAAGACAGGGAGTTCAGTGTCGGGAGTCCTGGGGTCATCCTTCCGAGGGCTTACCCGGTACTCCAGGCCTTAGACAGATGACAAGGCACCGGGTGGTTTTAGTCGAAGTACTGCATGACGTCCATGATTTCCACACGAAGAAAAAAAACCGTACAAGTGCGAGTCGGAATCTCCCACCGAGGGTTCCGTACATTCGTCAGCCCCTCCGTCTATACAAACTATACATTATTTGATTCAATTGTTCGAGAAACAAGAAATTCAGGAAAATCGAATCTCGCAGTTCCAAGTAACAAGAAACTCTGAAATCCTAATCCTAAACGAATTACCTACGTTTGCCCATAGATTTAGAATTTTTCAGTACTCTTGGTTACCATTTTTATCATCTACTAGCTGACCCGACGGACGTTGTCCTGCCATAACTATGAATATGGAAATCGTTATCCCGAGTTCTGAGTTCCCGGTCCCAGTTCCCGTTCCTGGTTTCTTGATCCCTGTTCCCGGTATTCAGCTCGCCAAATTGACGTCGCCACCAACCTGATGGTAAGCCGTGGCGCATCCAGCGATTGAGGGCCAGTCTCACAGTCCTTAAGACTTACGACAGTGGTCCTCAAGTTGGCGGCCCTGTGATGTGCCTCTTCACGCTCTTCTTGAAGAACCCGGGATTGTAAGATGAGGGAAAAACGTGTGCGGGCAGGTCGTTCCATGTTTTTATAGTTCGACAGAGGAACGATCTTTTGGCACGATCGGTTCTGGCGAAAATTCTCTCCACTGTGTATGAGTGGCATCTCTGCCCGGCACGCGTTGTTCGGGATCGGAAAGAAGATGGTGGGATCAGGTTGAAGAGCTCTTCAGAACATTCGCCGTGATACATTCGGTAGAAGGCAGCCAAGGACGCTATGGTTCTTCGTTGCGCCAACGGTTCGAGGCCTCCCGTTACCTCAGGACAACCAATTATTCGGATGGCACTTCTCTGCATAGCGCCAAGCGCGTCTAGTAAGTACCTCGCGGAGTCATCCCAAAGGTGAGAGCAGTACTCGACGCAGGGGCGAATCTGCGTCTTATACAGTAAACATCTCTGATTTGTCGTGAAATACCGTCTCATCTTATTCAAGATTCCTAGTTTCCGCGAGGCCAGCCCAATACAGCTCTCTATGAAGTTTTTGTGATTGAGCTCACGCCGGACGTCTATACCGAGGATCTCCAGATTGTCATTTAGTGGAACCGTAATGTTCTGAAGAGAGGGTAGGGGTATGAAGTTTTGCTGAAAGGAAACATTCCTCTATTTTCAAAAGTAAGTAAAGCTACATTTATAGTACAAATCACCCGCTTGAATCGAAACTGGCAGATGTAAAAAAAACATCCTGTTTTATGATACCAACCGAAAGAGTCTTTTAGGAACAATTTATTTTAAACAGCATAGCGTCGTTGCGCCTGACAAGTTCAATATGTGCATTTTTTTGATTTTTCGATTTTTGCATATTTATAATCTCCGTCTAAATCTACACATGCTAGTAAAATCCGTTGTGTAATGACTAGCTTAGAACCAATTTTGCAATATTCCGTATGTGTTTTAAGCCTTGGAAAAAAACGATATGTGCACACACGCACATATGGAATATGCGATCTTGCCAATATCGCGCGGAGAACTTGATAAATATGTGACCATTACCAACATTTTAATTAGTATTGAAAAGAAAAGTGTGTCGAAATTCGTAAGTAATGTGCTTTTTACTTATTTATTACCATTATTTGATAAGTTTTGTTGTGTATAGAGTCCTACCAACAACATAGGGGTCACTTTCTGGTCTCAGCTGCGAGTGCTGCTCCTGCTGATTAGCGAATGAGGTCATGACGAAGAGAAGAACAAACAAAATAAAGCACTACGCACTACTAACGCACTAGGTACTTAGCCGTCTGGTCAACGTCGCACAGTAAGGGCTAAACCCCTACCAATATGAAAGCTTATAAAAATAAACGGCCAGTTCCCTACACTTCCGCTGTTCCGGTCGCGGTAGTGGTCGCAACAATGGCGGGAGGGAAGTGCAAAGAATTTACGGGCTAAGACAGGCTGCCATTCACGACTGATTCTGGCTCCATATAACGACGCACTTTAGGTACACTCCATAGCTGAACGAGCATCTTACGAAACTCGAGGTAGACCTGAGTCGCAAAGACATACTAGACTGGAGCGAGGTCCGAATAAAGGGTATCTTCACTTACACACTTCAATCAAGGAACACTAGAACACGCTTATTCTCACACCAGATGAAATGCTCTATTTTTAGAAAAGTGATGGAAGGAACTCCACGGTGGTGTCGAGTTTATGGTGAAAATGTACCTCATTAGCAGTGGTGTGGAAGTCAGAATTGTATCGGCTCGGGTAACATATCTTATACTGGAACTTACCGACAGGAACTCTCTGAATGTGATATAGGTGTTTACCTCGAGAAGCACGAAAGAGGCAATCGAGGCTGTGTAGACATAGCGAAGATATTACAAGGCACTGCCAACTACAATGTTAATGGGTATTTTCACGTACGGTGTACGGTACGCCAAACTGTAGGGTATAAGATTGCGGCAAAACCGTGATACGGCGAATGACTGGAGCACATACCTACTTGTTGATTTACCCTCCAATCTCAGGGTCACTTCTTGGTGAACTCTTTCTTTAATATGAGGCCCCATAGAAAGTAGATTTGGTGAAACCCCAACAAAGTCACAATTAATAGCCCAGGTTATAAAGCCTGCTCTTCGACCTACTACGCTCCACATAGAATTGAGATCTGAAAGGTTTCAATTGAAACTTCGAAATCGTTTCGATTTGCTAGAAACCACTGACGACGATATAACCGACACAGTGGTAAAAACGTTACAACAAGTGCTCGAAGATTTTTGTCCAGCAATGGCAAAAAAGGTGTTCAAAGTTCGAGACTCTCGAAGTTATGAAGATTAGACCTACGCCTGCGTATTCGTCAGAACGGTTTGACCTTAACGTCAAAATTCTAAAGCTGCTAAGACACGACCTCAAACGTAATAACACCAGTGTTTTCGAGGCTACGATTGAGCACAACAGGCTCACTAAGGTCTGTACCCAACAGTTCAACAGCAGCAAACAGCCACAGGTAGCAAAGTTGTACCCTCAAGGTTAATTTCATAAATATTCTCGAGGAAATGGACTGCTTTTACCGAGACCTATAATTATCACGGATTAATTAGCCTACGTGGCTACGGTGCTCCATATACCACCAATGTACCAGATATCGATCAGAGCAAAGTCAGCGCGGCACTCGAGCAACTCAAAAATAAAAAACCCCTTGAGAGGACAGAATAAAGAAATAACACCTTAAATTTGATGGGACTATGGTCCTTAAAGTGTATTAAAATTCATTCTCCGGCTAGAAGAGACAGCTAAAGCGGGGAGCGGGAGTGTGGTGACTCTGATCTTTAAAAAAAAGGTGACAAGACCGGCACCATTTTACAAGTTTACAAGTTGTTCTCGAGAATAGTATCACAAATTGCCTCGCCGTAAAAAAACGACGTAGCAGGGACTAATCCTAGTCGAAATATTGAGGGTTGTGGTTGCCCAGGAGTCTACCTACCTTGAAACCTGATTTGAAACGATGTTATCCGTCATAATACCAGAGTTATCGCCATAGCTCTTAGAGCATGCGTTTTAATGGTAGGTACACATCTATGGAAGAAACGATAGCCGAGCTTGATGAACGTAGGATGTGACGATCCCCCTTCTGATGGCTCAACCTCCTGAAAAGGTCACAGAGAGTGTCTGAATGCGGAAGACGTAGGACGGTATGTTCCGGCGTAATTTGGGAGAAGCCTACGTCCAGCATTGGACTGCCATAGGCTAATTTGATTACCTAATTAAGAATAGGCATAAAACTGAGCACGGTTTCTACAGACGTAAGATCGTACGTAAGTATTATAAAGTTTCAACCAAAGGGGGGATTCGCCACAATCGCGGCCGTCAGACCGGTCATGGACGAGTGGCTGGAGAGGAGACACGGTGCTCTCTCCTACCGGTTGACACAGATACTTGCCGGGCACGGTAGCTTCGGTAAGTATCTGTGGCGAAGACACCGGGAAACCACGGCCGAGTGTCAGCACTGCGAGGACCGCAGCGATGACACCGCGCTCCACACGTTGGTGGAGTGCACAGCGTGGGCGCAACAGCGCCAGGTTCTCGTAGTGGGTCTGGACGTGGACACTCTCTCGCTCGAGACTATGGTGCGAGCCATGATCTCCAGCGGGAGTAAGTGGGACCGCGCCGCCTCTTTCTGCGAGCAGGTCATGCTCGTGAAGGAGGCGGCGGGGCGGGTAAGGGAGAGAACTCTCGCCGCCGCCGACGTGTCTTCGCCGAGGACTATCGGCCTCCATAACCGGGGGTCTGAGGACGGTGAGAGGGTCGCTCACCGTCCTTATGGAAGCAGATCCATGACGACAGCATGAAGTGAGGAACTCACGCACGCCCCCCTTAGAAGCGGGATCACACCCGAACCACCCCCTGGGCGAGGCCGCAGCGGCGGCCGTAGGTCTGTTGGGAGTCCTGGGATATCCTTCCGAGGGCTTACCCGGGGCTCCCAACCATAGGCTGTTGGGCGTTACGTGAGGTTTTTTGGTTGGTAGGAGTCCGGCATAACATCCATGAGGATTCCCCTCACGTAAAAAAAAAAGTTTAAGCTCCATCTATTTTGTTCTGCACTCTGCTTTGGACTCGTGTAAGAAGGATTAAGAACTTTATAGAGAAGTTTATATTGTAACTTTTAGGTATTTTAACATACTTTTAATTTAACTTTTACGATTAAGGACAGAAGTTTTAATTAATACTTATACATTACAAAAGGCCGACCAATAATTGTAAAAATGAAAGTAGTACACAGAATGTTTAATACCGAAATGTCACATAATAGACTAGTTTTGGAGAAAACTGTGTTAACATTATCCCATATGTGCATGAAAATGGCACATGAATAATTTGCATGCACAGTGCCAAAACAGGTATGTGCAGATTTACAGAAAAAAAATTATATCTTCAAATATATGCAACATTGCATTTCAAATGTATATCTTACATATGTAAAAAATGAATGTTCATAATACTGCATTTACAGATTTTTGATTACTTACACAGTTTTTGAAAAAACATGTTTTTTTGAGTTTCCCAAAACCTTGTAAAAATCACATCTGGAACTTGTCAGGCGCAACGACGATAGTATCTTACAATAAAGGAAAAAAAAATGTTTATCGTGTCTTTTATCTTAGGTATATTGGGCATAGATTTAGAATTTTTTGTTGCTCTCAATAGATACACATAGCGTGCGAGTGAGACCTCATTTACCACTACACATAGCTCGAGAGGAAAAGAGATAGCAACTTGTGTACTCTTAATTTATCACCCTATCTCCCGTGGTGATAATATATGTCATTCATGTTTTACAATATTCTGTAGTGATCTTACGAATAAAATGGAAAATTTAATATTTTCTACGATGGTGTCGAGTTCAGTGTGTGAATTTGATATTAAAAAACATAATATAGATATTCATATATTCATTTTTACACATAGATATCCTTTTTTGGTTTCGTTTTCTATCTGACACTGTTTATCTTGTACATTCTAAATCTACGATATTAAGTTAGCTTGATATGTCGGAACAAAGCCCGCCAGATCTAGCTGATCTGGCTAGTTTAATTATAAATGTATAGTTTTTTCATCCCTTCTATTCAAAAAATATCACTTTTTACCCAAAGACTTCTATATAAAGAGACTTCTATATAAGACTTCTATATAAAGAGACTTCTATATATCCTCATTTTATATAGAAATCTTTGTTTGTACCACTAATAAGAGGCCCCATATACCTACAATAATAAATAACATTGCATTAATATTTATTTCCGTGATTTTCGTCCGAGTATGTCTGTTCAAACCACAATATTACCCTAACACGGTCAATTTATTGAAGACTCATCTAGTGGGTGTAACAAAATTACCTCTCCAAATTTCATGAGATGACTTGGCATCAGAAATCAAATACAAATATTTAATAAAAAAGGGGGGTAAATTTTTTCATTTTTTTTTTTTTATTTTTGTCGCACATTAAGAATTCATTTTTTACCGCGGCAATTTGAGGTAACATGGTCGCCGTGTCAAAACAAACACAGAGCACCCGTCTGGCTGTCGTTGTCGCTTTCTACTGCCGTTCAGTAGCGATAGAAAGGGTGAAAATAGGATAAAATAGGACCTTTAAAACGGCTTTACGGTTAAAGTATTCATGTGATTTTTTTTTCTTCATTTTTGTAATGTTTCTTGACTGATGCCACGTCACGTGACGAAATTTGGATAGGTAATTTTGTTACACCCTATATATTGATCAATATTATTGTACCTACGTGTCGTGTCATTACACATTTATGATTAATCTTATATTTGTGATTTGAATTAAGAACTTAAAACATTTATTGAAATCGAACGCAAATTGTATGGATTACCAGCTGGTACTTCTAGGCTATATGGTGCACTTGTGCAGCCTACAGCCTAGACCAGTGATGGGCAAAGTACGGCCCGCGGGCCAGTTTCGGGCCGCGGAAGAATTTAATCCGGCCCGCCGACGGTCCTTCGACATGAATACCTGGTATCATGGCCTTCGATAATTATATTTTGACGGTCCAGATGTATTATGTAGATTCTACTGAGTAGAGCAATAGACATACTCGTATAGGTCAAGTGACTTATTCAACCTTAAAATTGCTCAACACGTCAATCACAAACCAACTTACTGATGAACACTTTTTCGCGCTGCTGAAAGTTACATTTTAAACTTGTGTTTGAAATATGGCACAGAAAAATCCGTCTACTTCGCCGTCCGTCTGTCAGTCTGTCCACCAACTCGACTGTTATAGCTAGAAAGCTGAAATTTTCACAGATGATGTATTTCGGTTGCCGCTATAACGATACATGTTAAAATCAGGAAAAAAGGGGGACTTAGGGGGGGGGGGGAGTAGGGCGTCTCATACAACAAATATTTTCCGTTTTTCGTACGGAACCCTCCACGCGAGTCCGACTCGCACTTGGCCAGTTTTCCTATAATTCTTGCCCCTTCCCTGAAATTCCTTAAGTTTTTTGGCCCCCCATTAAATAAGTTTGCCCACCACTGGCCTACACTAATAAAAAACTAAAGAGCGCCTTTTTTTCTGATAATGTAATCAGTAAACATATTTATTTTATTTGATAATTAGAATTATTGTGAAATACAAACATCGGGCAAAAGCCAGTATTTTAAAATACAATGAAATCTATACTAATATTATAAAGAGGTAAAGTTTGTGTGTTTGTTAAATTGTAAGGGGTAATCTCGGAATATACTGAACCGATTATAAAAATTCTTTCACCAATAGAAAGCTACGTTATTGTGGAGTGTCATAGGCTATATAGCATCACGCTACAACTTATAGGAGCGGAGCAGTAATAGTAAATGTTTCAAAAACGGGGGAAAAGTTATTCCTTTTGAGAGCTTCGTTGCGTGTGCTCCATAAATATTTAAAGTTATGTAAAAAATATGCACTACAAAATTGTTTCTATTAAAAAAGTTCTATTGCGCGATAGCATACGTGTCTATCTTTGGGTTGGTGCACAATAACCATTTTAATGGCAATCAATTTTTTTCTACAATAATGCCACGGGATATCTCTTTCATAAACGAAATTGTTCTTAAAAATAATGCGACGGGAATACACGCGACGGGAAACCTTTCTCTCTCTCTCTCTCACGTAGTATTGAATAGTAACGACGAGACGCTACGGGAATAAACGCAACGCGACGGGAGTAAATACGACGGGAACAGGTAATACTCTCTCTTATGTGGCGCAAACGAAGTTGCGCGGGTCAGCTAGTTCAATAATAAACTTACAGTTGACAGTTCAGAAAATAAGATGTTTAAATAAAGTAGTTACACATTTTCTTTTCGAAATCTCCATCACGTAAGTTGACTTGTAAATATGCATGTTTTTGACCTTAGAAGTTTATGTATAATTGTAATATTACAATATTTAAGTTATTAAAAGCCTAATATAAATGTTATGTAAACATACTATTCTATAAGTTTACAAAAGATTGACAAATCAGTAGGTACAAATGGCAGTTGGGAGTTCTGGGACATCCTTCCGAGAGCTTCCCCGGGGCTCCCAACCACAGGCTGTTGGGCGTGACGTGAGGTTTTTTAGTCGGTAGGACTTAGGAGTCCGGCATAACATCCATGAGGATGTTCCCTCACGTTAAACAAAGAAAAAAGAAAAAAAAAATTTCAAATGGCAGAGTATTTTGTGAATTAATATTTTTTTTTGCCGACTATAAACACTGTTTTCTTTATGATTTTCTCACAAATGTGCAGTTTTTAGATTTTTCCCTATATTTGTGGTTTATGAGGATGTTATATGCCAAAAAACATAGTTCTAGCACAGTATATATACAGTGGTTCTAGGTTAACGGGAAGTACCCTATTAATTTTGATTACCTTGGAGTGTCGAAATACACGTTTTTGACGATTAACTTTTTCCTGCTTTAACTTAGAAGTTTGATTTTTATACAGCATCAAGGGACCATAGACCTTGATATATGGTATTATTTTCAACTCCATACCTTTACGCGTTCACGAGATAAGTGGTCTTGACCAAGTGATCCAATAAGGGTTCCGTTTTTTCCTTTTAGGTACGGAACCCTAAAAAAGGAGTTCATTCCACAATAATTTAAGCATACCTACATCCATATGATGAGGTATTTCACCTATTTTTTTCTGTTTTCGTCCCACGTAATAGGTGGTGAGCCGTATTGTCATGTTGATATAGGCAGGCGCAGGTTGTGACTCTCTGATGTTAAAATTTTTCAATAAGCGAAGACCTTTCCATGAGCGAGGTACTATTATTCAAGAAATGGGATAATACAAAGCGCTCGTAGTCCCGGTGACTCGGTGTTCTGTTACCGATCACTGCGTTAAGCAACTTTTGCTGTAGCTGGCTTCGGATTGGTGACTACTTTATGCCAGACTGCTAGAAATTCCGTGCATCATTCTTGCCTCGTCGGTCACCTCACACGCGTGGGGCCTGATCTGACGGATAGCCAGTTTGGCTTCCGTCAGGGGCGTTCTACCGTGGACGCGATAATGCGCATTAGAGGCCTGACGGAGGAAGCAGTCTCTCAGGGTGAGGTGGTGGTGGCGGTGTCTCTTGACATCGCCAACGCCTTCTTCACCTTGCCCTGGAGCTGTGTTAGGGAGGCGCTTATCTACCATGGAGTGCCTCCCTACCTCCGTCGAATTGTCGCGGCCTATCTCTCCAAGAGGGCCATAACTTACCCGAGCTGGCTAGGGCCGGGTCGGCGAGATTACGACTGGGTGCTGCGTGGTCCGTTGCTTAGAGGGATCGGCGTAACGTGTTACGCCGACGACACCCTTGTTACGGCGCGGGGAGCAACGCACCGAGACGCAGCACCAAAGGTCACGGCAGAGGTTGCTCAAGTCGTGGGTCGGATACGGCGGCTGGGTCTCGAGATTGCCCTTCACAAATCCGAGGCAATGTGCTTCCACAGACCTCAGATGGGGGGCCTCCTGCGGGATCCAGACCGGCCGTCCAGACCAGCGGCCGTCAGACCGGTCATGGACGAGTGGCTGGAGAGGAGCTGCTCTCTCCTACCGGTTGTCACAGATACTTACCGGGCACGGTAGCTTCGATAAGTATCTGTGGCGAAAACACCGGTAAACCAGGGCCGAGTGTCAGCACTGCGAGGACCACAGCGATGACACAGCGCTCCACACGCTGGTGGAGTGCACGGCGTGGGCGCAACAGCGCCAGGTCCTCGTGGTGGGTCTGGACGTGGACACTTTCTAGTTCGAGACCATAGTGCGAGCCATGATCTCCTGCAGGAGGAAGTGGGACAGCGCCGCCTCTTTCTGGTCATGCTCGTGAAAGAGGCGGCGGCGTGGCGAGAACGGGAGATACCTCTTCCACCCGAGTTCCGCAGTCAGCGGCTTGGGCGCTGCCGCCGTGTCTTCGCCGAAGACTATCGGGCCTCCATGACCGAGGGCCTGTGGACGGTGAGAGGGCTGCTCACCGCACTTACAGAAGCAGGCCCATGACGGCATTGTGACGTGAGAGATTTACGCACGCCCAAGAGAGACGCGGGATAGCACCCGAACCACCCCCTAGGTGAGGCTGCAGTGGTAGCTGTAGATCTTTTGGGAAGTCCTGGAACATCCTTCCGAGGGCTTAGGCTGTTGGGCGTTACGTGAGGTTTTTTAGTCGGTAGGAGTCCGGCATCCATGAAGGATTTTCCCTCACGTTAAAAAAAAAGGGGGACGCCCATACAACAAACATATTTATTTTTCCGTGTTTTGGTACGGAACCCTCCATGCGCGAGTCAGTCACACTTGGCCGGTTTTTCTCTAGTCTAATATTAATACACGTAGAACCTAGCAAGTTGTAATGAACTTTTTCATTTCTCATACTCGGAAAGTAGTGTTTTCTTGATCTGATTATTGGGTGGAAATTGCCGTTTCCCTCCCTATAGAGGGAAAAACTCATACAAATTACTTTCCACCTAAGGGCCGGAATGAACTTTAAAAATAGAACTGCTGAAGAGTTATGTATGTATCTGTCTGTGACAGAATTAAAAAAAAATAGGTAATAATCTTTTATGATTTAAATATTATTGCCTACTGATTTGAATATTATTACTTTTACTAGTTATATTTTCCTCATATTCGAAATGAAAAGTAGAGTGTCTAACTCGGGTAAAAGAATCAATTCCGACTCGGACTATAGCCGGTCCAAATACCTCGGGAATTGATTCTTTCCACCCTCGGTTACAATCTACTATTCAATTATATACAAATAATATAAAATACAAAAAGTCTTTTTTTCCAGATAAAAGACCAAGCATCTGGGACCATCTGATACATAATCAACCAGAGCTGGTCACAGATGGGACTAACGGTGACGTGGCGTGCGACTCCTACCATCTGTGGAAGCGGGACATCGAGGTTGCTGAGGAGTTGGGACTTAATATGTATAGGTAAGATGTTGCTCTTTTAGGCTTTCTTACTGAAAGGGTTAAATAGACTCTATTCATGATACTTCGCCGTCTGTCTGTCTGTCTGTCTGTTTGTCTATCTGTCCGTCACGCGGCTGTATCTCGGAAACAGTGATAGCTAATATAGAGTTTAAATGAGCACGTTAAGCCGTTGGTTCCGATTGCCAGGAAAATGGTAGTTGTTAAGCCAAATTGAATGCCTTTTGTGGGTAGTTTAAAAAAATTCAAAAGCGGGTTCACAACATGCGTCTGTCGATTCCAACACGGCAATACCGCTTACCACCTAAGACGTGGGACAAAACTTAAAGAATGAAATGTGGATATTGTAATATGCCTCTACTTACACCTTAGGGGAGAAAAGCGTGGACAAATGTTAAGTAAATACGTTGCGTGTGCTCCATAATTGGTTAGTTAAAATAAGGAGTGACCTATTAGTACTCGTAATAACAAAAAAGTCCATGGTGGCATTGGTGGTACGTCGCATAGCGATGATCTCATGAACTATCTATAGAACTGTTCATGATTTTTTTTATTTCAACCAGTAGGTACCTACATAGGTAAGTAGCTACCTACTGGTTGGATGCAAAATAATGTATGTGTGTACTAGTGTACAATAAGAAGTGAAACTTCTTTAACTTTGCTTGCTTTGCTTTACTTTTTCATTTTCATTTTCGTTTTCACCTTTTCACCCCTTTTCACCTTTTTCACCTTCACCTACACCTTCACCTTAACCTTCACCTTCACCTCCCCTCACCTCACCTCACCTTCACCTTCGCTGGTATATTTAAATACTGAACAATTCTATTGACATTTTCTAGATTTTCCATATCCTGGCCTCGTCTACTCCCAACTGGTTTCCCTAACGTGGTCAGCGAAGACGGCAAGAGATACTACAGCGACCTGATCGATGGTCTCCTAGACAAGGGGATAGAGCCAGTGGTCACGATGTACCACTTTGATCTACCTCAAGCCTTGCAGGATCTAGGTTTGTTTCTTATATTTGAACTTTTAATTATCCTATACTCGTAAAAGACTATGGTATCCTATAACGATATAGGCTGCGTACACATCACGCTACACGCCGCGTCACTATAGGAATGTCAGGCCGAAGTCAGTGCATGAAACAGACCACAACAGTACATGTCTATAGTAAGTTTCAGTGGTGTAAGTCGTGACGTTGTACGCAGCCTACCGCGTTTATAGAAGACCATAGCCTAACGTCATAGGCTGCGTACACATTACGCCAAACGCCACAAAGGAATGACCCAAGACGTCAGCGCATATTTCATAATGACGTTCCCACGCAGCTGCGCCGTCAGCGCATGAAGGAGACCACAGCAGACCAATTCTATAGTAATAATATAAGTGCAGTTCCGCAGTCACTTGGAGGGCAAGGCCAAGCTGGCGTCCAGGAAGCTCGGAGTGCTCAGAAGGGCGCGGCGGTACTTTACTGCGGCGCAAGCACTGCTTCTGTATAAGTCGCAAGTGCGTCCGCATATGGAGTACTGCTGTCACCTCTAGGCGGGGGCACCCGAATACCAGCTTCGACCATTTGACTCAGTGCAAAGGCGACCTATGAGAGTTGTCAACGATCCCATACTTGCAGGTGGTGTAGAACCTCTTAGTGACAGGAGAGACTTTGCTTCTCTGTGTGTGTTCTACCGCCTGTACAACGGTTTGTGCTCTGAAGAATTGTTTGATATGATGCCTACGGCTACATTCTATTATCGCACCGCTCGCCATAGACAGGGTGTTCATCCTCACACGTTGCGTCCTGAGCGCTCGAGCACGGTGAGATCTAATAGAGGCTTTCTTCCGCGTACGCTTAGGTTGTGGAATGATCTCCCTGCTTCGGTTTCCCCAGACGCCAACAGTATGGGGTTCTTCAAAAGGGGACTTAGAAGGTTTTTAAAGAGTCGGCAGCGCGATTGTGGCGCCTCTGGTGTTGCAAACGTCCATAGGCTGCGGTGACCACCGGTACATCTGGTGGGACCGTATGCTTGTCTGCCACTCGTGGTATAAAACAAAAAAAAATCATAAGGACGCGACGGCGTGACGTTGCATGCAGCCTCCGTTTATAGGAGACCATAGCCTAATAGAGAAACTAATAGGGTACATTAAATGGCATTAGTAAAGAAATGGGACTAGTTTCCATGCTCCAAGTGAGCACTTCTGTAACCGAAGACGGCAAAAAATACTACCTACAGCGATCTGATCGATGGACTACTGAACAAGGGGATAGAGCCAGTGGTCACGTTGTACCACTTTGATCTACCTCAAGCCTTGCAGGATCTAGGTTTGTTTCTTATATTTAAACTTTTAATTATTCTATAAAAGACTTTGGTCTCCAACACCATAGTACCTAGGTACTCGTCACGCCAATGACAGCGTATGAAACAGACCACAACAGTACATAGTAAGCACTAGCAGGCCCTCGCAACTTCGTTTACGTCACATAAGGTCTGTGAAAGGAGAGGTATATCTTCATCAGACTCATCAAGCAGCGTGCAACTGACCTGTTTGCTTATTCATAAAAGAGCTTAAGATTAAGTCTATTCTAAAACATGAATTATAAACGATAAATAGATAGAACGATATAAAGATCATTCACCTGAACACTGACGCAGATGGGATGCGATCATTTACCTAAATAGCTACAAAGTAGGTATATTCTCACGGCATATCAACAAGGTATGATCTAATAATAAAAAGTTCCTCTTCCTATTCCGTATTAACAAATATAGTTAGAAACCATGCAATACAAAACGATCTGTTTATCAAAGCCGACCCGGCGAACTTCGTTGTCAAGCTGACCCGATATGAGATTTTTTCAATTTTTTTTCTAAACATTCCTTGCCCTGGCTATAACTAACACAAAAAACAAAGAATTAGCGAAATCGGTCCAGCCTTTCTGAAGTTATGCGCGTACATACATTTTGCAGATCTTATACAACTAGCAACGCAGTCCATGTCGCAAGATTAGCCAGTATATCTTACGCCGATTATATCTTATGAACGATAATAAAATGAAAATAGTTATGAGGCGCACCCGTTCAAGTCGCGGTCTGCACTCCAGAACTCATTTACTCCATCGGCCATCGGTTCTTCTACAAATGTGGCCAGCCCACTGCCACTTGCCGCTATATCTACCTTTCTGGTTCTCTGATCTGACGGATAACATCGTTTCGGATTTATCCCTTAGAGATACTCTAAGCATAGCTCGTTCCATCGCTCATTGCGCAATTTTATGGGCATGGACTAGCCCCACTGTGAGTATCCACATATCGGAACTGTAGGCCATAACTGGTAGAACGCTCACCCTTCCACTATCAATAGATATTACGAACATAATGTACGATTCACTGACTCTTCACCTAACGTGATTTCCAGGTGGTTGGGCGAACCCCCTCATCAGCGACTGGTTTGCAGACTACGCCGAAGTGGTGTTCAACCTCTACGCAGATCGCGTAAGGATCTGGATTACGCTGAACGAACCTTTAGGCATATGTGAAGGAGGCTACCACAGTTTTCTAGCACCATATTTTGAGGACATGGAAATTGGACGGTACCTGTGCAATAAAAACGTGCTGATTGCTCATGCTAAGGCTTACAGACTCTATGATGAGATGTACAAACCGATGTTTCATGGTAAGCTACATATTATAAAACTAGCTGACCCTCGCAACTTCGTTTACGTCACATGAGGTGCACGAAAGGAGAGGTACTTCTTGATCAGACTCATCGAGCATCGTGTGAAACGGCCCTGTTTGCTTAATCATAAAAGAGCTTAAAGATATTTATAGCCTAAAACTTGGTACAATCAGAGCTTATAATCCGTGGAAGATTCTAGGATACTTTTGATCCCGATATTTTTCCTTTGGGAGAGGGGATGAAAGACAAAATGGTTTTTTCTTTGTAACTTATCAATGCGTGGTCTGATTTCAATTTTTTTTTTTCAGTGTTATAAAGGGAGTACTTTAAGGATTGTTTCACACAAGTTTCATTGTTGAGGGTTTTGTAGTTCAGGAATTAGATACATCTCAACGTACTTATTTACTTTAGGTTTTGCGAAACTGGGCAGTTTCATACGCTCCCATGAGTCTGTTGAAAATATTCCTGTTCTTTCATACACCTTATGTGGCGTAAACGAAGTTGCGAGGGTCAGCTAGTAATGTAGTAAATGTGTAAGATTAAAAATTTAATCTTACCCACCGACATAGGTACGCCGCGCCGCACAAAGTGGTTTTTCTTGACAACTAAAACTCTGGGAGCGGTGTAGTAATTATGTATTACCTATTGAATTCAGAACTTACATAATTTTACAGGAAAGGTGTCTGTGGCGACTCTATTCTTCTGGCTAGAACCTGAAGCCCCTGAAGATGCGGAATTAACTGATTTATCTATAGAATATCATGTAAGTAACTGAATCACTTATTTTTCCTGTGTGTATATGTTAGTCTCTCCCTCTCCCCCTCTCACACACATACCTTCTCTCCTCTCTCTTTCACTCCAACTCACACTTTCTTTCTGTGTGTGTTTAGTGTGTATGTTTGTATGATGGTGTGCCTTGCTATTGTGTATCGACTGGTACCTCCACCTTTCTATTATTAACCTAAGAAATAGAGACGTGGGATTTAAACTGTTCTCCATTTGACTTAAGTCGCACTATGCTTACTCCAATCCGCCGATGACGACAGGGGCAGGCAGAAGCATACTATACAGTATACAACCACATTTCACCATACAGCTTTTTTTTTTAATTACTGGCCTACATTTTACGGTTTTATTATATCTATGGATAGAAGCGCTCGTGGCCCCGCGGACTCAGTGTTCTGTAAACGATCACTGCAGTAAGCAACTTTCACTATGGCCGGTCCATGGATGGGTGACCATCCATGTGATCACTTTGTGACATTTATTTGAGCGTTTCCGTGCTTCGGAAGGCACGTTAAGCCGTTGGTCCCGGTTGCCAGTAAAATGGCAGTCGTTAAGCCAAGTTGAAGGCTTTATTTTCAACAGCAGGCAGTCACAACCTGCGCCTGTCCATTTAAACACGGCAATACGGCTCACAACGTATTACGTGGGACAAATTATAAAAAGGTGAAATTTGGGTACCTATATAATATGCCTCTGCCTACCCCTTCGGGGATAAAGGCGTGATGATGAACCTATGGATAATGATTTTTATTAAAGTACTGCACTGTGCCTACCATAAGTCCTAAAAAGTGACTTTGTTGCCAGTCACACAAAACTGTTTGTGTGACTGGCAAAGTCTGTTCGCCGTTAGTAATTGTTGAAATTTTGTGTTTCTGTTCTGTTAATTCTGTTATTGTTGTTATTGAACAAGTATATAAGATGTACCCTAGATAAGATTATTGATGAAAAAAGTGATCGTTTTGTAAGTCTGACTCAGTCTAAACTTTAATATCTTTGTCATGACAATCTCACTTTAAAATCATAAAGTTTAACATTATTAAATGTTGCCTAGAACTTTATACTATCGATGCATGAGAATACCATTGTCATAAAAGGTTGATAATCTCAGAAATCCGCCATTTTTCTTGTTTACCTTTTTTTAAGTAGGTACCTAACCAAATGGGATCCCACATAATAGGTGGTTTTTCTTCTAGTTCTTACTTCTTAGTCTATTGCCGTGTTGGAATGGACAGGCGCAAGTCGTGTCAACCTGCCTTCAACTTGGCCTAACGATTGTCATTTTACTGACAACCGGGTATCATTTCGAGTTTTCCTTCTCTACGCAATGGATCGTTTTGCGATAGTGTTCTTAGTCGCCTATTACGACACCCTCGGGATGAATTGGGGTGGCGACATTTTGTACTTTTCCCGTCGCCACACGGGACCCCTATTATATCAATATATCCATATAAACTTAAAGACCATGTACTGGTCCGCAGTATTATAACCATGTCTTTTTTTCATAGGAAGGGCGCTACGCTCATGCAATCTTTTCTAAGGTAGGCGGCTGGCCCAGGAAACTGGAGGCACTCCTAAATGAGAAGGGACAGAAAGAGGGCTACCAACACCCCAGGCTACCTGCTTTTACTGATGAAGAAATTGATCTGATCAGAGGTAAGGTTGCAGAGAGGAGTTCCAGCACTCAATTTTATTTTATCAATCTACTAGCGGACGTCATACGGTTTCACCCGCGTAGTTCCCGTTCCCGTGCGAATATGGGAATACAATATAGCCTATGTTCACCGCAAAGAGTGTAGCTTTCTAACAGTGAAAATATTTTTCAAATCGGTCCAGTAGTTCCAGAGCCTATTCGTTACAAACAAAAAAACAAATCTTTCCTCTTTATAATATTAGCATAGAATGTATAGATAATACATAAGGTCACGCCTTTGTCACCGAAAGGGTAGGCACCGGCAAGAGGCAAATATGTCTACACTTTACCTTTAGTATTTGTCCCACCTAATAGGCGATCGGCCGCATTGAAATGAATGAGGATAGGCAGTTGAAATTTTCACAGATTATGTACTGCTCGTTCGCTCTAACTTTGCCGCTCGGCTCCATACTAAAGTCGAATTTTTAATTAGACGAAGAAAATTGACAGCAACTAATGTCACTTCTTCATACAATGTTGCATATTTTCTATGACGACGGAATGCATGTCAGCATTATATTACGCAAGCCTGTATGACAACCAACCACTCGCCAGTCACGGTACTGTCGGGCAGCGAGTAGGTCGATTTATACGTCGGTTTAAAGTTGTGTATCGAGTCGGACATTATAAGATATCACAGTGACCTTAAGAACTTTCATTTACTGCCCCTAATACCTGTGGCTCAACATTGGTGACCCGAAACGTTTGGACAATACGTAACATCAAAATTCGAAATCAGTTTTTTTAGTAAAAGTGTAGTGCGCGTCAAAATTCCTTACAATGAATCCCATACCTGTACCGACGCAGGCGGCGACGGATTCTAGCGCGTTGGCACAAATTACGGTATCGTCGAGAATTCCGGACTTTTGGAAAGAATCGCCACGTTTATGGTTCGCGCAATACGAGGCCGTAGTGGAAAGTCAAAAGCTCTCCGACGCAGCTAAGTACAACCTGGTCATAGCCAAATTAAGCCGAAATCACATCGAACAGGTGAGTGACATTGTTTTGTCTCCACCCGAAGTCAAGAAGTATGAGACGCTGAAGGCCAGGCTTCTTACGGTCTATGAAGAGTCCGAGGTACGACAGCTGCATAAGCTTTTGAAGGAGTTGGATCTGGGAGACCAAAAACCTTCGCAACTCTTGCGGAGGATGAAGGAGCTATCTGGCAAGAAATTTTCAGAGGAAACCTTATGTATGCTGTGGATGGGGCACTTACCAACCGCAGTGCAGGCCGTTCTGACCGCCAGCGAGGTCAAGGAATCGGATAAACTGGCAAGTATGGCTGACAAAATAGTCGAAACGACCCGGTTCGCCGAAGTGCAAGAGGTATGCACACGGACTAATGCTGAGGCGCAATCCCAGTCTTCGCTAGAAACGCAGATCGCACAACTATCTTCGCGTTTGGAGCAACTGGAAAGGTCAAGGTCGAGGTCAAGAGAAGCAAATAGAGGTAACCACAATAATTATTCTCGTTCGAGCTCCCGAAGTCGATTCGTTAAGCAGAGGCATCCGAACTGGCTTTGTTTTTATCATTTCCGGTACAAGGATAAGGCAAAAAAATGCATCCAGCCTTGTGCATGGGAGAAGAAAAATAATATTACCAATAAAGAAAAAAACTAGTTGGAGTACAAGTGCGGGCGGACACTTGTATAGTAACTTGCAAACGCCTATGTGTAAAAGACAGAAAAAGTGGACTTAATTTTCTAGTAGACACCGGAGCCAACATATCTGTCCTTCCTGTAAATAGATTTAAGCGCTTGATAAATCAATGTAGCGATTATAAGCTGTACGCTGCAAACGGTAGCGAGATAAAAACCTACTGTAATAAAACTTTGTCATTGGATTTTAGTATGCGACGACCTTATGTTTGGAGTTTCACCATAGCCGATGTAACACAGCCTATTTTAGGAGCTGATTTTTTGGCTCATCATAGGTTAATTGTAGACTTAAGCTCAGGTAAACTAATTGATGGTGTAACTAATATTAAATGTGTTGCTAGCGTCATCCAGGCAGATAGTACGACGGTGAAAACTGTGGACGAAACACACCCTTATCGCGAGTTATTATGTAAGTACATTGATATTACTAAACCTGCATCGTACAAGGAAGTGCCTAATCACGGTGTTTATCACCATATTGAGACGACTGGAACACCAGTATTTGCTCGTGCTAGACCCTTAGCACCCCATATGTATCACAAGGTCAAGGAAGAGTTTCGCATAATGCAAGAGTTAGGCATTTGTCGCCCGTCCAAAAGCCCATGGGCGAGCCCACTCCATGTCGTACCCAAGAAAAATGGGGAGATACGCCCTTGTGGGGACTATCGAAAGCTTAATGCCATCACTAAGCCCGATAGGTACCCAATCCCTAGGTTATCAGATTTTACTTATATTCTCGCAGAAAAAAATATATTTTCGAAAATCGATATAAATCGCGCATATCATTGCATACCGGTAGCACCTGATGACGTCGAGAAGACTGCAATCATAACGCCATTAGGTTTATGGGAGTTCCCAAGAATGAGCTTCGGCCTTCGGGGGGCTTCACAGTCATTTATGCGGTTCATGCACCACACGGTATTGCAGGGATTAGACCAGGAGACCAGGAACCATATTTTTGCATATATAGACGACATAATTATCGCGGATTCTGATGAAAGTCAACATCGCAAACACTTAGAAGCCTTATTTGAGCAATTCGTCAAATTTGGTATTACGATTAACGTCTCTAAATGCGCATTTGGTAAGTCTGAAATAGATTTTTTAGGGTATCGTGTTACAGCAGACGGGATAAGTCCCCTAGGTGACAAGATTAAAGCAATCACTGATTTCCCCAAACCCGAAAATGTAGAACAATTAAGACGGTTTTTGGGGATGGTAAATTTTTACCGATCGCATATACCTAACGCAACTAAATCGCAATCCATTCTTCATAATTATTTACACGGTTCCAAAAAGAAAGACAAAACACCCATTAGCTGGACTCCAATTGCTGAGCAAGCTTTTGAGGAATGTAAGTCGAATCTTTGCAAGGCGACCACACTAGCGCATCCGGTCAAAAACGCTTCACTTGCACTTATGACCGACGCGTCCGATACGTGTGTGGGCGCAGTTTTACAACAGCGTATTAATGATACTTGGTATCCATTAGGTTATTTTTCTAAAAATATGTCGACTACGGAACGCAAATATAGTACGTATGACAGAGAACTTCTAGCTATTTACCTATCAATCAAACACTTTCGGTATTTGATTGAAGGACGTCAGTTAACTGTATACACCGATCACAAGCCTTTAACGTATGCTTTTTCTAAGATAAATCACGAAAACGAGCTTCCTAGACGTACACGCCATTTAATGCTTATTAGTGAGTTCACAACTGATATAAGACACTTGAGCGGGCAGGACAATATAGTCGCAGACACGTTATCGCGCGTCGCAACAATAGATTGTCCCACGGCGATCGACTACGAGGAACTTGCTCGAGAGCAGGAATGCGACGTTAGTATTTCGCACTTATTAAAGGATGTGAATCACAAAGATAATTTCAAAAAGATAGTTTTACCTACTAGTTCTAAAGCAATTTATTGTAATGTGAGTAATGATAGAGTAAGGCCGTATCTGACAGAGAAGTTTAGGCGAATAGCGTTTGACTCCATACATGGTTTGAGCCATCCCGGGGTAAGAACTTCGCGTAAGCTCATGCGGGATCGTTTTTTCTGGCCTGATATGAATCGGGATGTAGGGCATTGGGCCAAGACGTGCATACAATGTCAACGGTCCAAAGTAAGTCGTCACACTACGTCAGCCTTAGGGACGTTTTCACCCTGCGATAGGTTTGAACACATCCACGTCGACCTGATAGGACCTCTGCCTACGTCGACAGAAGGGTTCAAATATTGTCTCACTATAGTTGATAGGGCGACGCGATGGCCTGAATGCATACCGATTAGAGATATGACTGCAGAAACGGTATCACGTGCCTTGTATGAGGCTTGGATATCTCGTTTTGGCTGCCCGAAGAAGCTAACTAGCGACCAAGGCCGCCAATTTGAAAGTCAGGTATTTAGCTCACTTATGAAATTATTAGGTATAGAAAAGTTAAGAACTACGCCGTATCATCCTTGTAGCAACGGGACTGTAGAAATTTGGAACAAAGCTGTAAAAACGTCGCTAACCGCACGCCTATGCAACTCAACCACACCCTCCTGGGTTGAGGAGTTACCAATTGTTTTATTAGGTCTTAGGACAGCAGTCAGAAGCGACAATGGTATAAGTGCCGCAGAAATGACATACGGTACTACGTTACGCCTACCAGCTGATTTTTATGACTGTCGAAATAACTTAAAATTGGATGACAGTTGCGAGTACGTTAATAGATTAAGGGAAACTATTAAGGAATTCCAATCCGTAACCACTAGGAAAAATAGTAAATCGATTATATTTGTTCATCCAGACTTAGAGAAATGCAGTTATGTTTTTATACGTCACGACGCTGTACGCAAACCGTTACAGCCTACTTATGACGGACCCTTTCGCGTATTAGAAAGACGAAACAAAGTATATGTGATTCAAATGGCTGGTCGTAAAGCGAGTGTATCAATTGATAGATTAAAACCGGCATATTGTATAAATGATGATAGTTATATGGTAGAACGATCAAATACTGATGCTTCAAACAGCGTTCCGCTTACCACTCGGACCACACAAAGTGGAAGAGTGATAAGGCGACCCGTACGATTCATGTAAACAAGTAATACTAGTTGTCGAACGCAGTTTTCTCTATATACTTACTAAAGTCCATATTTCCTCAGCACCTTAATAACTATTGTTTCTTATGCTGTAAGTAATTATCATGTACCTATTATTTATACATGTTTGCAACACGACGTCGCTCGGTCAAATAAACAAACGGAAGCAACTAACATTTTATGTACGTTCAATATAAAACTGTAAAATGAGTTTAGTAAAACAAGTGACGCCAGGTAAAGATATGTAAACCGATTTCATTGTAGTTAGTAGGTACTATGCAAAGGAATAAAAGAGGAGGAATGATGAGTTGTGACGAACGAAAGAGTTTCACGGCGTTATCATGGTGTACGCAGTGGACTCCCAAGGGGGTGAATAATTAACTATAGCAGAGCGGGACACCATGGTAACTACCACTAAAAAATGTATGAAAGAGAATTAGAGTTTAGTTTTTTAGTTAAGAAATGTCACAAACAAACCCGACTATGATTGTTATAGTTAAAATTGTAGGAAAAAGTAAGTAATCACTAAAAATACAATTATGCAGTAATAATTGGAGCAAACCAATCTCAGCATTTTATGTTTAATTTTAAGTAACGTTAGTTTTAGCGCGCATTATAGCTATATGATTGTAACGTGTGACACCCAAGTTCAATGACCATTTTGGTTAACATGGGGCAGCAACATGCAAAAAACTCCCAAGTTGTCATTGCACAAACTGGTGCAGACAATCAGGCGAGGTCAGTAATTGAAAAGAAAATTGAGTTACAAGGGATACTCATCTTTATTGTCATAGCAGTAGTGAGCTTAGCCAGTTTTTACGTTGTAGTTAAAAAGTGCAGTAAATATGTAAAAGACAAAGTGATGAGTGATTTAGTCTTAAAGGTGGAAGAAGGTCGTGCCGTTAAGAGCGAGCACACAGCCACACCATCAGTCGCACACCCAACCACACAATATGTGTGAATTTTTTAATAATTGTGTAATATTATATGATTTTTTTTGTGTAATTAAGCAAGATTTTTGTGTAATTATGTATACTTACTTTCAAGTGTATATTACATTCATGCCATATTTTTGTTTCGTAAAGTGAATCAAACGAGCTAAATTGTAAAACATTTTATTAACACGTAAATCATAAATTCATAACAATGTATAACTTCCTTTTGTACTTAGTCGGTTAATGTTATAAGAAACTTAATAGTAGTCATGCACTGTGTTCTCAACAAGCGTAGGTGTAAACTCAGCACATTCCTTCCTTTGTACTGTACGTGTATAATTGTTTACATTGTATCTTTTATCAAGTACGTTGTAATGATAGGGTGACCATAAGTTTGTATCGGATAAAGTCGACAAACATTGTTGTTAGGGTGACCAGATAACTTTTGGGATATATTTTTTTTAAATGTTATAAAAAATATTATATTAACTATGTTTTTAGTAAGAGGGGGAATACTGTGGGAACACAGGAATGCATGTCAGCATTATATTACGCAAGCCTGTATGACAACCAACCACTCGCCAGTCACGGTACTGTCGGGCAGCGAGTAGGTCGATTTATACGTCGGTTTAAAGTTGTGTATCGAGTCGGACATTATAAGATATCACAGTGACCTTAAGAACTTTCATTTACTGCCCCTAATACCGTGGCTCAACACTATCAATTTACTTCGTCTAATTAACAATTCGGGTATACCTACGCATGGAGCAAATATAGGTAAGATATTATATTATATGCTCTTATATTTGCTCCATGGGTATACGTCTCTACGCCAGCAGCAAAGTTAGAGCGAACGGGTAGTATCTCTATTGCCGCTGTAGCTAGCAATACTAAAACAGTTATAAACGTTAATATTTAAGAGGACATTCATAAAACAAAAGTGATCTTTTTCCATCTTTTGGTACAGAATCCCCCGTTGCGTGAATCGAACTTGCACTTGGCCGATATTTTCTTTTCAATACAATAGTGGAGAGATCTTCGCCAGAACTGAGCGTTTCAAAAAATCGTTCCTCTGTCGAACTATAAAAACCTGGAACGACTTGCCCGCACACGTGTTTCCCTCATCTTACAATCCCGCGTTCTTCAAGAGGAGCGTGAAGAGGCACATCACAGGGCCGCCAACTTGAGGACCACTGTCTGAAGTCTTACGAACTGTAAGAGTGGCCCCCAATCCATCAGGATGGCGAAGTCAATTTGGCGAGCATAAAAAAAACCAGCCAAGGGCGTGTCGGACTCTCGCACGGAGGGTTCCGTACCAAAAAACGATAATAAGTCTTGTTTGTTGTATGGGAGCCCCCTTTAACATGTGGTTTAATTTAATTATTTATGTTTTGTGAAAATACACTGCTCGATATTCTGTGAGTATTTCAAGCGTCTGCTCGTTGCCCATATTACATAATATCACTACTACATAATTATATTATTACGAGTATAAAACAAGTATTGCTCTGTGGTGGTTGTTAACTCCCATAGAGTAAAAGATTAGCTATAGAGCGCGAGCATCACACATTGTCCAATACGCCAAGCGTAAGCAATGTTCTGTAGATACTTAGTAATAGATGTAGATATGTTCAAGACTTCAAGACAACTAATGTATTTAAATTAAAAAGAATACCTTATTAACTAATATATAAAGTAAAATGGCAAAAAACACGTTTGTTATATGGGAGTCCCCCTTAAAAATTATAATTATTTTGTTTTTAGTATTTTTTGTTATAGCGGTAACAAAAACACATAATCTGTGAAAATTTCAACTCTCTAGCTATCACCGTTCTTGAGTTACAGCCTCGACGGACAGACAGACGGACAGCGAAGTCTCATAAATAGGATCCCGTTTGTTACCCTTTGGGTAAGAAACCCTAAAAATGAAAACAATTTTGACATAATAATAGCACAGATAAAATAAAATAATAATAGTTAAAAAAAAACTAACTATCTTCACGCCAAATCCCTTGCGGAGTAGGCAGAAAGAACTTAGCGCCACACGGCACGGTCCATACACACCTCACTTGCTTCTTCAACTTTCATTTTTCTTTTCATGCATGCACGTCGGTTCCTTCGGCTCTTGACACCACCCTCAACTAACACACGATTAATTTGGTCGTGGTAGGTGTGTCGTGGCCTTCCCTGACTCCTACGTCCATCCATCTGTTTTGTCATAATAATAGTTCTACACGCAAATGTTTTTAATGTGATACTTATAATAGCATTTTGTAAATTCCAGGCACCTACGACTTTTACGGCCTGAACTACTACATGACGCGCCTGGTTCATACTGTGAAGCCTGGAGAAACGCAGGGCGCGTGGCCTTTGTATGGGGCGAGTGAACTGGGCATAAACCTGGTCAAAGATCCCACCTGGAAGACTTCTGACGTGGATTGGTTCCCGGTAAGTACGATGTTTTTAGAATTCCGTACCCTAACAGTGGGCGCACACTAGGCGACAGTCGCGGCGACATGTCGCGGCGTCTTGTCACTTGCTTGTCGCGGAGTCGCGGCGACATGTCGCCTAGTGTGCGGAGCTTAGAACAAAATGTATGTAATTTGGCGCCCGCAGCTTGTCGTCGCGACATGTCGCCGCGACAAGACGCCTAGTGTGCGCCCACTGTAAGGGTGTAAACGTATTACTGAGACTTAGCTGTTAGTCTGTCTGTCTTTCATAAGAATGTATCTCAGGAACCGTGATAGCTCTAGCGCTGTCACCGTTCCTAGATCATCTGTGAAAATACTCTAGAGAGAGAGTATTTTCACAGATGATGTAGGTATTTACCGCTAACTAAAACCAGAAAAATAAATTATAATAAAAGAGGGTTCCCATCTACGAATAATGTATACATTATTCGTAGGTTCCCATACAACAAACGTGATATTTTGCCGTTTTTTGGTAGGGGACCCTCCGTGTTCGATTCAGTCAGACTCACACCGACAGGTTTTTTTACGTATACGTATATATTCTTTTCACGCCTTACCCTCGAAGGGGTATCCAGATGCGTATTTTACGCCCACATTTCAACATTTGATTTTGTTAATTTTTAAATATGGAAAAAGTATTGGTTTCGACAAAGATGTTCAGTGTTACTCACCAACTAGCGCGAGGTAGCTATGCAGAGAACTCTATCCCAGGGCGCCTTATTTCTGAGTTTCCAGTGTGTGTGCAAGGGTAGGCTAGGGCTCTAACGAAAACAGACAATAGGGTGTGCACACATATATTTATTAAGTACACAGAGATACACAGAGACACACAGAGAGCTTATTCACTGGTAGTCACAAATATCATAGGTACACAGAAATATAGTCAGGGCTTAGATACTAATACTACTCAATAGACTACTGCCGCGTGAGCAGGTAAAACGGGTAAGCAGCTAACTACACTTATAATTGGGTGACAATTACTGGCCTTGAGTCAAGCTAAGAGCGATACAGCACGAGAATGCCACGTGGAGGCGGTTGGTTCCTCTCAAAGCCCCTCGCTCGTGCAGTCCACGTGTCTTTGGGTGTGGCTCTGCCAACCGTGGACGGGCCGCTTTTCCCGTAGTAAAAAAACCCTGGTATGACAAGTAAACGACAAATGAAATAACTGACATCGCGACCGACGAAATTCGAACCGCTTTGCAAACAAGAAATGACACTTACCGGTATCCCGGGTGTAGGTTGAAACAGAAACTTATTCTTTCTGAGGAAAGTAGAACCTAGGCTATATTCCTCAACAAGTCCTCAGGTTTGTACAGTGCCCGAGTCAAACTATAACCTCGCAACACATGAGGTGCGCTAAATCATCAGAGCTCAACGTTAACTAAGATGTGAATCGTATTGGCTAGATGTTAGAAGAGACCGTGAACTTCATAACAGGGCTATTTATACCCTCACTATCGAATACTCTGGAAAACTTTAAACCAGTTTGCTACGCAACAATTCCTCCGTCCATCACAAAAAAACCCATAGACTAACGTCCGTTTCCTTGAGACAGCTGTTACCACAGCAAAAAACAATGAATCGATCATGGCGCACTGACACGGTCAATTAGTATTGTCCAGCCAGAGACCAGACATTGCTACTCATAGAAAATAAATGTTACAACCACCCCCCCTTTAATAGTATTTCCTGCGGATATGACACGCTGGAAATACACAATAAAGAAAACAGAAACGTACTAACTAATAAACAAAGACAACCAGCTAGGTACTTCAACCCCAAGCTGACTGCTACCATTACAATAACAAAGAAAGATCCTCCTATACACCTACCTAGACACTGACTCGTGTACCGGACAGGCTAAGTACCTAGAGTCTAATGCCCTTCATAGAAGACGAATGCTCCCTTTACTCGCTGCTGATACCCTAACACTACACAAGCTCTCAGGATATTGTAGAGCGAATGAGAGAAAAACGCTCGGTGCGGTGCATAGAAGAAACTACAACGTGACAATTTAAAGTCACGTACACATATAGAAATACAAACAAAAGATTAAAATAGTCTTACATAATGATCACATCGCACTGGTTTAATAAACTAGAGAAACAGTGCTATGTAGTTACGTTAGGTATTGGAGACTGCTCCTCCTGATACTTCAGGATGTCCTTGATATGGTACTCCCCAAGATCCTTACCGTCCAGATCTGACAGCCTATATACTAAAGGGGATCGTTTAGCAGTCACCACACATTTAAGGAACTTAGGGGCTAGCTTAGAAGTAAAATTCTTGGCCTTGTTGGACAGGTAGAACGTGCGTTTGTAAACTATCTGTCCCACTTTCAGCTCGACATGCCTTTTTCTGAGGTTGTAATACTTTTCATTACGCTGGTGGGCAACGTTCAAATGTTTCCTCACCTGGTCGTAAATGCGTTGTATTTCTCTCAGCTTGACACCGAAGGCTGATGGATCGTCTACAGAGACTGAAGTAGGATGGCACGCGATATCTGTCTGCCTGTATAACACTCCATCCCCAATAAATTCCTTACCATGTACCAAAAAGTAAGGGGTGAAACGAGTTGCTTCGTTAACTGCAGTGTTTAAAGCACACTGTATCTCAACCAAGAACTGATCCCAAGACTTGTGTTGTGACTTCACATAGCATGAGATCGCTTGAACCACATTACGAATAGCTCGTTCCGCCTGATTAGTTTGGGCATGATACCTAGGGTTATAATATATATTAGGTACATTGTATTTAGCCAACAGATCCTTAAATGGCTTACTCACAAACTGAGGGCCATTATCCATGTAAATAGTCTTGCAGACTCCGTGCACGAGAAACACACTCTTCTCTATGAACCTCGCGACTACAGCGCCTGTGGCAACCCGAACAGGGCACAACATGACGTATTTACTAAAGTAGTCGGAGACCACGATCAGGTGTACGTTTCTATTGCTCGAAGTGGGAAAGGGACCAAGCAGATCGACAGAGATAGCTTCGAATGGCTTCGAAACCCGCTTCGGGCTACCCATTAGGCCGGGACGAGACGTATTTACGGGTTTGTACTGCTTGCATGTTTCGCAATTCCCAACATATTCTATGACGTCCTCGTACATCTTGGGCCAGTAATAATTTAGGGCTAACCTTTTATGCGTCTTCCAAACGCCACCATGGGCACTAAGTGTGTCATCGTGGTACTTAGAGAGCAGGGGCAAGCGATCCTCCTGAGGTACCACCAGCTTCCAGTCAAAGTCTGAAGTCAAAGAATATTTATTTTTAGTTAACCTATATAAAAGTTTGTCACGAATGTCATAATTTGGTGACTTCCTAGGGTTCTTCCGAACACTATTCATGGTGTGGTCATACCACGGGTCTTTAGTGGGTACTGCATCGAGGGAATCAATTTTGATACAAGACAGAGCATCAGGTACAACGTGGTCTTTACCTTTTCGATGCTCTATGTCAAAGTCGAATTGACTGAGCCTCATACTCCAACGTGCTAGACGACCCGTGGGATTTTTCAGTTTATGGAACCACAGAAGAGATGAATGATCCGTGACGACCGTACATTTTTGGCCTTCGACGTACTGTCGAAATTGTTCCAAAGCGAAAATCACGGCCAGAAGTTCTCGCTCAGTTGTGCTGTAGTTCACCTCGTTCTTGTTGAGAGAACGGCTACAGTAGGCGATAGGGTGCTCAACACCATCGTGAGTTTGTGTCAGTACAGCAGCAACTGAGTAAGCTGACGCGTCACTAAGAATGCGGAAGGGCATCTCAAAGTTAGGCATTTTTAATATAGGGGCAGAAACCAAGGCTGACTTTAGCAGGTTAAAGGATTGTTCAGCCTCAGGGGTCCATTCGAACTTAAGGTTCGTAGAAGTGAGTTTGCACAGAGGTTTACTAATCTTCGAGAAGTTGTTAACAAAGCGACGATACCAGCCGGCCATTCCCAGAAATCTCTTAACCTCCTTAGGGTTAGAAGGGGTGGGATAGTTGAGGATAACCTCAACTTTACCCGGGTCTGTCCGTAAGCCATGTTTGTCCACATAATACCCCAGGTATTTGAGTTCACTCCGACAAAAGTGGGATTTTTTCATGTTAATTGTTAGGCCAGCATCCTTGAGTTGCTGATAGACTCTATGTAAGAGCTCTACATGCTCCTCAAAGGTGCTGAACGCAAATACCTTGTTGTCGAACTAGGGACCAAACAGACGGTCCATGAGGCGTTGCATCGTGGCACTGGCCCCGACAAGACCGAAGCACATGGAATTGTAATGGAACAATCCTCTCCGGGGAACCGTAAAAGCAGTCTTCTCAGCAGACTGGAGTGAGTCGAATGGAATCTGCCAGTAGGCCGCACTCAGATCTACAGAGGTTAAATACTTAGCATTATTAAGATGGTCCAAGATTTGATTGATATAGGGTAAGGGGTAGGCGTCACTCTTAGACACAGAGTTCAGCTTGCGAGAGTCCAAGCACAATCTGAGGTCGCCGTTCGCCTTCTCCACCATGACCACTGGAGAGTTCCAGGCGGACTGAGACGGGGACACTACTCCCATCTCCAGCATTCGGTCCAGCTCGGCTTCCAGGGCCTTCTGCTTAAGGGGAGAGAGCGGATAATAACGCTGCTTGATCGGCTTGCTGTCACCAGTGTCAATGACATGGTGCACAAGTGAGGTCCGACCTAAACCCACCTTATCAGTGTTCAACGAGTCGAATTTTTCAATGACCTCGTTGATTACACACCTTTGTTTAGTTGTCAGGTTGTCGTAATCCTCGAGGCCACCGTTAAGGGACACAGACTCTATAGGATTATTATCACTATAACTATCAAGGCTAATATTTTGTAAAATTAATTTATCACTTAACTTAAATTGTTGCCAGAAATCCACACCAAATATCATGGAGGTGGTTATTCCTGGGACAACATAGAACTTGACAACTCGGATAACCGAATTGTACTCAATTGGCAAAGAGATACAACCCAGACATTGCAAGTGAGTGCTGTCTGCAGTTGTAATACGAAAAGTAGGATTGATACTCACAAGATCAAAACCCAGTTCCAAGAAGATGCGGTGCGCTCCCTTACCTAGTATAGAGCAGGAGGCACCGGAATCTAGAAGGCCTAAGACATTTCAATTTAAAACCTTAACAACTAGATACGGTCTAATGTCACTATCCCGTTTAGGAAACAGGACCTTATCAGAAATAGACTCAGACACAGAGTAGTGCATAGAGTTCCTAACAAGGCCCTGGCCTACGCGTTTTTTGGCTTGCCAGCACATTGTGAGCAGTCTGGGGTCTTGACTCCTTTGAGACCACACCGGAAACACACCAGCTCCCTTGACTGTGTGCAGCTGTATGCAGAGTGACCGCCCCCGCCACAACGAAAGCATTTGCGTTCGTGGGAGGTAGTCGGCGTCTCCACTGCAGACACCTGCTTGGTGGGCTTCTGTACACCTTTGTTCTTATGCTGGTGTAAGTCCGATGAAATCTCAAACTTGTCAAGAGCAGGCTCATGGAAAGCGTCTGCCCTAGTACGCGCAAGCTCCAAGCGCTTACCCAAACGTCTCAAGTCATCTACAGAGTTGACATCATGCAAGGCCAGTTCCTTCATGTAGTCAGGTCTAATGTTGTGCATGAGAATGTCCAGCTGTTCCTCACTGGGCATCTTACATGACAACCTTGAGAACATGGCTTGCATTGTACATATATAGTTAACCAAGGACTCAGAGCGGGCTTGTGTACGCTGTCTTATCTCGTTCCTGAGGCGGTAATCATAATCAGGAATATCGAAGGTATCTCTAAGCTCACTAATAAGATCCTCATATGAGATGAAGTTAGCTTTGTTTGTACGGAACCAAGACAAAGCCGGTCCATCCAACAGGTCGGAGAAAGCCATAAGGAGTCTAGGCTTAGTAACCTCCCGAGCACATCTAAGTTCCTCTAATCTCTCTAAAAACACACGTACACAAGTAGAACCATCATATTTTAAGTTAAATGAACATAAGTTAAGGGGACGTTCTTTATACACTATTTTACATGTAGAACTATTCCTATTTGAACTAGCTCGCACCGAGCGGTCCTCTCTCACTACTGGTGAAGTATATTCCACCTGGTCACGACCCGAAGGATCATCACCATCATCATCCGAACCTTCGGATTCAGAATCACTACTGGGTTCAGCCCTAGCGATGATCTTCACTAGCCTACCACGAATATCCACCAGGTCGGGGCAATCCAGACCACAACGAGCTAACCTACTCAATAAGTAGTTGGCTCTGATAGACACCCTAAGACGACTACCCTTATTAATGAAGATGTCACCTGACTGAATAGCCTCCTCCAGCTCGGACACCTTTGGAAGGCAGATCGAGAGCTCAGCCGATGCATCAGCGGGTACCGGAGCACTCGCTTTGATGCTACCCCGACGGACGAGTCGGTGTGCCGCTCTCAGCTCACCCCGAAGGCCAGACACTGTCGTTTCCGGTTCCACTGAAATTCCCATGTGGGACAGCTCGTTAGCGAGTTCATCCTTTCTTAAATAATTAATATATTTTTTTATCTGTGCCATTATGTAAAAATTTACTTACAACAATTATAAAGATAAAATGGCACAGATAGGGATCAATTACAAAGTAAAAATGTAAATTGAGTTACAACAAAGTGTACTAAGTTAGGTAATTATGTTTCAAATTGACTTTTAGAATTTAACAAAGATTAAGGGTATACTAAGAGAGAAAAGTTTCTAAATTTTCTGATAACACAGTTCAGGTTAATAATAATTAAATTTCAAGGTATCTACACACCTTCAACAAAGTTTATAATTACACAGAGTGAAATTCACTAAGTTAACACAGAGAGATTCACTAAGTTTACCTTACAAGGTGAAGCTATAGAATAATATATATTATATATTAATCTACACTAATATTATAATAAATACATGTGTGCACCATAAAAAAAGAAAAAAAAGAAACACATAAAAGAAAAAACACAATAAGAAAAAAGAAGTGGATATGCCAAATAAAATCAAAAAATCTTTCCAAAATCACAGCTAATTTTAAATTTTTAAATTTAGAATTTTGTGTCTTTTCCAGCCAAAGATGTAGGGAGCTGGAAGAAGACGAAAGGGAAGGTTTTGTGCTTAGCTGCTAGCACCACCAATTAACGTCCTGGAGCGTCTCGGACGATATTACAGGATGGTTTCGCCAGAGATAACCACCTATGCACACACACCAGACTGAGACTACCGCAGAGTAGACCCAGAGATTTGCCCCACGTTGGGCGCCAATTTGTAACACAAAGATGTTCAGTGTTACTCACCAACTAGCGCGAGGTAGCTATGCAGAGAACTCTATCCCAGGGCGCCTTATTTCTGAGTTTCCAGTGTGTGTGCAAGGGTAGGCTAGGGCTCTAACGAAAACAGACAATAGGGTGTGCACACATATATTTATTAAGTACACAGAGATACACAGAGACACACAGAGAGCTTATTCACTGGTAGTCACAAATATCATAGGTACACAGAAATATAGTCAGGGCTTAGATACTAATACTACTCAATAGACTACTGCCGCGTGAGCAGGTAAAACGGGTAAGCAGCTAACTACACTTATAATTGGGTGACAATTACTGGCCTTGAGTCAAGCTAAGAGCGATACAGCACGAGAATGCCACGTGGAGGCGGTTGGTTCCTCTCAAAGCCCCTCGCTCGTGCAGTCCACGTGTCTTTGGGTGTGGCTCTGCCAACCGTGGACGGGCCGCTTTTCCCGTAGTAAAAAAACCCTGGTATGACAAGTAAACGACAAATGAAATAACTGACATCGCGACCGACGAAATTCGAACCGCTTTGCAAACAAGAAATGACACTTACCGGTATCCCGGGTGTAGGTTGAAACAGAAACTTATTCTTTCTGAGGAAAGTAGAACCTAGGCTATATTCCTCAACAAGTCCTCAGGTTTGTACAGTGCCCGAGTCAAACTATAACCTCGCAACACATGAGGTGCGCTAAATCATCAGAGCTCAACGTTAACTAAGATGTGAATCGTATTGGCTAGATGTTAGAAGAGACCGTGAACTTCATAGCAGGGCTATTTATACCCTCACTATCGAATACTCTGGAAAACTTTAAACCAGTTTGCTACGCAACAATTCCTCCGTCCATCACAAAAAAACCCATAGACTAACGTCCGTTTCCTTGAGACAGCTGTTACCACAGCAAAAAACAATGAATCGATCATGGCGCACTGACACAGTCAATTAGTATTGTCCAGCCAGAGACCAGACATTGCTACTCATAGAAAATAAATGTTACAAGTGCAGACGCCTTAACCACTCGGCCGTCTGCACGGTATGCAAGAAGACGCAGGTTCCAATCCTGATCAAAACCAATTCTTTTTCCATATTTAAAATTTTTTGATCAGTTAGCATACTAACTGCTTTTCAAAAATTATTTGATTTTGTTGCATGTAAAATGGTTGAAAATCATTTTGTGAAAAGATTTGAAGTCTTCGACTCAGCTTAACGACTGTCAGGTTCACAGTCTTTTTGTTGACATATAAAAAGAAATAAATTTAGCCTTTGACCTAACTAGTCTTTGATTCACAACATTTGTAACGTATTAACTTAGCGTGCGGGGTCGCTCGGCGGGAAACTTTCAGACGCGTTCAAAGACGTATCATATATAGACACGTTATACACGAACATTATATAATAATAATAATAATAAGCTTTATTTGCCTTACACATATAAATAGATTTAGATTTTTTTTTATTTTTTTTATTACAGTGTGCTTAAGAAATTTGTTAGTTTTGTACTTGTACTAAGTTAGCAGTTTAGGTGTAAGGGCCGCCTTCTGCGGTAAAAGCCTCCTCCAAATTATTCCAGGCAACTCTATCTCTCGCTAGTCTGGTCCATAGCTTTCCCGCTACTTTTGTGAGGTCGTCACTCCACCTTTTGGGTGGACGACCCTTTCGTCTTTTTTTGTATATTGGGTACCAGCTATTTATAATTTGTGTCCATCTGTGATCCCTGACTCTCTGGATATGACCTGCCCACTTCCATTTCAGCGATAGAACCTGTTGGACTGCATCTCTTGCCTTTGTTCTCTTCCTTATTAGTGAGCTCTTGACTCTATCTTTAAGTTTGATGTTCATGTAACTCCGTTCTATTCCTCTCTGGCAGCTTCTTATTTTATTTAACATGGATTTTTTGAGTGTCCAGGTCTGGCATCCATAGGTAAGAACAGGCATTAAGCAGATATTCATGGCTTTCGTTTTCAATTTAGTGGGTATGTTACCTTTGAAAATTTCCTTCATAGCCCAGTATTTGTTCCATGTACTTTTTATTCTGCGGTCAATTTCCTTTTCTGTACAGGATTTCATGGATATTAAATGGCCCAAATAGATGTACTCTGTGACATACTCTATAGGTCTGGACCGTAAGGATACAGGTATTTCTTCGCGATTGGTCATGACTTTTGTCTTGTCCCAATTTATTTGCGGCTTTCAAAAACAGCTAAACTTTTATAAATTTGAAAAAAGAATTCTATAAATTATCTGTGGTAGCATGCATGAAGTCGATATCAGAGGAATGTGGGGAAAAAGGGAAACTTGAATTTCACTTACTGAGACATAATATGGTTAATGTATTTACGGGTAAAGTGCGTAATATTTAAATTTATCAGATTAGTAACTATTAACGTAACGTAATTTAAGTCATAAAATAAAAATATAACAATATCATACAGAAACATTTATTTAATAAGTAATAATTTAGTACCTAGTAAGAAATCCAAATATATGTAATTTAAATCATTTTAATAATCTTAATATATTATTATTATGTTTCATTATTTTTTAAAGAAATATAATTACCTAAATAAAAAAAATATTCGAATAGCAAAATAAAAAAAAATAAAAAATATTCACGGACTTTTTCACACAACGCTATCTGATCCCAAAGTAAGCTAGGAATAACCTGCTTGTGTTATGGGTATCACACCACGGATATTAATACTTATATACTTTTAAATACATACATATTATACATAGAAACACCCAGACTCTTGAGACAAACATTTATGGGTCACACAAATATTTGTCTCCGGTGGGAATCGAACCCACGACCTCCAGCGCCGCAGGCGGTATCACTACCGACCGCGCCACAGAGGCAGTCAAACATTAGTACAAATAAAACAAAAATATAGTACGAAATCTCCCCGACATCCCCTTACGGGTCGCGGGCGCCAAACCACAGACTATAGAGTACATTTTCCTAGTGCATTTATTATGCTTACCGCCATTTTATCGATCCGAGAAAATGAAATAATAATATTATTTCTATTATACTTACGCATGAAATGACTCGTTTTTATATTGAACAGTTGCTGAAGATGCATCATCTTAAGATACATGAAGGCATGTTTTTTTTCGAGTTTTCTTTACTAACAGAATTTAAACCAGTGCTAATAGAACTTTCGCTAACCCTACAGCCGATTTTCAGGTAATTACCTACTTTACGTGTTGCCATTTTCAAGTGTCTATAACGTATCTATAGTTTTTATATCATTGGACGCGTTACATTTAGTTACAATAATTTTTCAAAGCAAGTGAGTTTTTGAGTGTTTATGTGTAATTTATGGAGGATTATTAAACATAAAGTTTCGACAACGTGCAAAAGTGTTGGAAAGTGATGAGTGAAACGCGAGTTTTTTAGGTTTGTCGATGAATTCCACAGCAAGCAAGGGACCACCGCCTTACTAGAGTATAACTTAGTCCAAACTTGGACATACATGAATACGCTGCTCTTAAGAGGAATCTTAACATGAAAATGATTTATATTTTCACAATGAAATTGACATGACTTTGGCATAGGTACCTACTCTCAAGCAGAGAAAGTCCAAAAACAAGAAGAAAAAATAACTTAGCATGCGTACACTTACCCGCTGCGTACTCTTGACCTTTTTAATGTGACTTTAGCGTAAAGCTATCTAAAGTTAACTGAGTGTACTACTCAGACCTCAGTTAACTCTGCTACGAGGCTTCAATAAGTGAAATATCTTTGCAGATATTCCCCGAAGGTCTTCGGAGGCAGTTGTACTGGCTGAATGCCACTTACGACGTAAAGGAGATCATTATACTAGAGAACGGACTGATGACTGTCGATCCAAGTCTCAAAGATACTCCTCGGGTGGAATACTACAGGGATCATTTGGAACAGGTGAGAATAATAAATAAATTCTAATATTATACTATGTACTTAAAAGTGGAAGTTTGTTAAGATGTTTTTTACTAAATCATATAACGGCTCAATGGATCTGGTTGTATGAGAGATACCCTCCTTCCTCCTTCAGCCCATGGTCTCGCTTTACGACATCAACATACCCTGAGGCAATTCGTGGGATTGCAGCGTAGGTACGCTAATGCCGGATTTCATTCGATTCTAATCTAACACATTATATTAATTATTGTTATAAAATCTGACGGGTTTTAACAAAAAATCTAGCCGTAAAATATTGTTTTAAAGACCTATAGATAATTATCTATTTTATTACAAGTTTTTATGAGGAAATAAACGTAATTTATTAATATAAAAAAGTACCTACATAACTTGTTAAGATTTTTGCAATATTTTTCATTTTTCGAGAGCGATTTCGAACAAAGTTTTCCTAATCGTGTTTTGAACCGTTAAAAAAGCAAGAGTGTCTAATAAATTAGAATACTATACTGGGTGTTTCTTTTAGGGTGTCAAGCCGCCACTAGTTGGTAGCAGGGTTCCATACCTATCGATTTAACCCCCATGTATGTTCTACGATTTTTTGTAGTTTTCGAGATATAATTTTTTTTCGTTATTTTACCACGTGGCTTTAAATAATTACAACTTCTTTTTGGTTCGACTTTTCTTGGATATTTTTTTATTATTATAATGCCTATGTTCGCGCCGCGAACCGGTCTAGATCCCAGACATCACGCCACCATCGTACCATACTCAACAGCCAATCAGGCGCCGGCGCGCGCCACGCGCGACACCGCCTCCAAGCCACGCTGCGCCCGGTGCGGCGTCCCATTCCACTTCAGATATCAAGCGAGTGCGCACGTTACACAGTTAAAATAGACTATCCGTGTTCCACTAAAACTTAAAGTAATAATTATAATATGTTTTGCTAACTAAGCTTCCTAATAGATTTGTAATACTGAATAAAGCAAGAGGAATCTTTGTAAACTTAATCCTTGTTTGATTTCGGCTCAAACAGCCTATTGATTGCAGTAATAAGGACAAAATAATCTCCTTCCTAACTTTGATACAAGATGTAAAAATTTTAATCGATAATAAAAAAATAGGGAATTATGCAGAACATTAAAAACAAAACTCTTCGTGCTAACGGTTGGATGTTATAATCTCCACGATTATAACATCCAACCGTTAGCACGAAGAGTTTTGTTTTTCATGTTTTCATACTTAACTTTACTAAAACAGTGCTCTTATAACTATACGATTGGATTTGAGATTTTTTTTTATGAATATCTGAAAAGAATCATTCACTACCATCACCAACGGAGGTAAAGTGGCTGCTTCCACAACGTTCCACATCTCAATAAATAATTACACCCGAAAAAAACGAAAACAAAAGAAGAAAGTACGTTTCGAATAAAAGTTAGATTACATGGGAAAAACAAAAACTTGTTGGGGTAACACAGCAATCAAGATAGGCAACCTAAGTGCTAGAGGTAATACTAATAATATCTCTGATAGACTTCGTATTACTTTTTTTTTACTGTTTAGGTGGCATTGGCAGTACAAGCTGGCATCCCAGTTACTGGATACACAGCTTGGACCATGCTGGATAACTTTGAATGGTTCACTGGCTATAGGTAAGTCTTCACATAAATAAAAACCGGCCAAGCGCGAGTTCACTCGCGCACAGAGGGTTCCGTATTTCTCTACTCATTTTTTCTGATTTTAGTATTTTGTTGTTATAGCGTTAGAAAGACATCATCTGAAAATCTTTCAGCTTTCTAGCTATCGCCGTTCATGAGATACAGCCTCGTGTGTGACTGACAGATGGACAGCGAAGTCGCGGTGATTTGGTTCTATGCCGACTAGATAGATTCTTCTGAATAGTTGTTTTTATACTACTAAGGTTGGTTACCGAAGCCTATAGTCGTTTGCAACACCTGAGGCCTTACATTCGCGCTATCGACTCTTCAAAAAGTCCTTGTACAGTAATCTATAAATATAAAAATGAAGCCTATTTTCCTTGGTCACGGCATCACACACATCACGCGTGAACGGCTGGAACGATTTTGCAAATATTTTACTTGTTGTGTTTGTTATTGTCAGGAGAAGGTTTTTATGAAATAAAAAATTAAGAGAGTTGCGTGGAAAATTAGACAATTTAAGATTACTTAACAACCACACAATATTATTCCTAATCTAACCTTACCGCTTTGGACAATATCAACTTTTTTATTGTAACATTACGACATTTGACAATGTAATTGACAGAATGCGTGCTGCAAATATCATCAAGAATTTTGGCGCGAACACGAAAGGACTCTGACATCATTCGGTGTTGTAATTTTTCAAAATTAGCGTACTATAATAAAATCGTAACAGGTCGCTGTCTGTACATAGAAGATAAATAAGAAAAATATTATAGGGGGCTTTATGAAGGCAATAGAAACCAAAACGATGATTTTTAGAATTTGGTCTGTTTGTCTGTATGTCTGTATATCTGTTTGTCTGTACGTTTGTGCACACTAATCTGTGTGTTACGACCTAGCCCGGCCACAACGCCAGAAAATGCCGTGGCAATGTCAGTAAGCAGTACGGATGCGTACTTTTCTGTACCCAAAAAGAAAAAAGAAGTACCACTTTATTACACCAGATATGGACATTTTTATGTGGCCGGGCTACAGCGTATGCGACCCAGCCCGGCCACGCTTCCATCTAAAAGAAATGGGGCCTTTATGATAATATTTAGGTATGGGGCACTCGTACGCATCGTGTACCATCCGAATCGAAGTAGATTTTCTCTTAAATCGGTAGTGTTGCGTCTTCTTCGATGAGGTTGTATTTTGATGTGAATGAAAGTGGACTGTAGTTTTGAATCTTGATTTTAATTAGAATTAAATATATTGTACAAAATTTGTGCTACCGACATACGAATACGAGAAAAGTATTGCGAGTGTTGCTAGCTAGTTTCGTCCGTGTTACGTTCCGTTCGTTCGTCACTTGCGCGTTCAGAAACCATCGCTGCTTTAGGCATAGTAGTACGCAACATGCCCCCGGCTTTGGAAGCACCTGGTTCCAAGATAGGTTGTTCTGAAGTGCTGTCATATTCTTCAAACAAGGGACAAAATTTTGTAAATGCCCTCCTGATGATGCCAGTTGACGTACGGATATCAGCAACTCTAGTGATACCATCTTTGCCAGGTAGGATGGTCTCAATGCGTCCTAGATGCCAATGTAACGGAGGTTGGTTGTCTTGCTTGATTACCACCAGCATACCTGGTTTCAACTCAGTGGTTCTCTCTCTCCACTTCTTCCTGATCTGCAACTCAGAAACGTACTCCTTTGCCCAACGTACCCACAAGTGCTGACGTAGTTGCTCTAGCCGTTGATATCGGTTAAGATTGTGCATTGGAGTGTCAAGCATGTCGTCAGATGCTGGCGCTGTCAAGGAACGGCCAACCAGGAAGTGAGCTGGACTTAAGGAATGGAAATCATGTGGGTCAGGAGAGAGAGGACTAAGGGGACGGGAGTTAAGAATAGCTTCCACTTGTGTAAGTACCGTGCTGTACTCTTCAAATGTTAAGTGTGCCTTACCAATCACACGCAATAGATGCCATTTACAGGACTTGACCCCCGACTCCCATAAAGAACCAAAATGTGCTGCATAAGGTGGTATAAACTTAAATTTAATTTGCTGACTAGTGGCATAATGTATAATATCATCGGAACAATTATTAAGAAATCTTGTAAACTCATTCATCAAACCTACAAAGTTTCTGCCATTGTCCGAGTAAATCTCGTCTGGTTTACCTCGACGTGAAATGAACCGCTTCAAAGCCAGAAGATACGCATCCGTGGACAAGTCGCTAACCAATTCCAAATGAATTGCGCGTGTTACAAAGCAAATGAATAAGCAAATATATGCCTTGACGGTACGTGCGCCTCTGCCCTTACGATTAAGAATGAACACTGGCCCTGCGTAGTCGACTCCGGTGCGTAAAAATGGATAAGTAGGAGTGATACGTTCGGCGGGTAAATTACCCATCATAGGATTAATAGACCTACAACGCAAGCGGGCGCATGTGATACACTGGTGTAACACACCACTAATCTCAGTAACTGCTTAACCGATTGCAATACGTTTTTTTTTATTGTGTTGAGATTTGCTCCACTTAACATTTAGTGTTTATGTCATATCAATCGGTTCATCTATATATATAAAAATCAATGCCACTTTTCGTTGTAATTTTATAACTCAAGAACGGGCTCACCTATCCAAACCAAATGTTTAGGCTTTGTACGAACTATTTAGTAGATGGTTTATGTGAAGTTTGCACAAAATCGGTCGAGCGGTTCTTCATTTATCACGCAAACGAAGTTGCGCGGGACAACTAGTAAATAATAAAAAGTTATAACACTTTTAAGAATCTTTCTAAGTACACAGAATATTTTTTGAGAATTTTAATTGTAGGGGTTTCTTTGAATGAGAGGGTAAATCTAAACTGGCGTGTTGGCTTAATCATAAAAGAGCTTAATGATTAAGGCAATTTAAAATAATACAGTCCACGTCTTCGGCGCTGACTGAATTGTTTTAGAATAGACTTAATCTTTAAGCTCTTTTATGATTAAGCAAACAGGGCAGTTTCACACGCTGCTTGATGATGTTGATGAAGAAACACCTCTCCTCTCATACACCTTATGTGACGTAAACGAAGTTGCGGGGTCAGCTAGTGTTTAATAATGGTGGCTTCTTAAACATAAAAGTTTCAACAACGTGCACAAGTGTTGGAAAGTGATAAGACAATGTGATACCACAGGGTGGAAACTCCATACAAAAATGTTCGTTTTCACCCACACTAATATGCACGTAATGTGAATGCTTGAATCAAGCTTGAATGTGTGTGTGAGTATACTAGGGACACTAGCTATGGAAATTAAATAATAAGGAACAGAACGCAATCTCATGTATGTAGGTACTTTTTTTTCAAGTCTACCCTCGGCTAAGCACAAATTAAACCAAAGCAATAGCACAAAGTACGTAGGTAGTAATACGTAATGCAATGCAGTGACACTCTCTCAAGTACTGACACGGCAAACGACACTTAAATTTTGGTGGGGGGATGGGGAAGCTTACTCGGTGGGAGGCAGGGAGTTGCCGATCTGTATGTAATACTATTATATTATCTTCGGTGATACGCGACTTTTTTGTACCACCAACTTCCAAAGATAACTCTAAGTAAAGTACTTACCACCGCTTTACTAAAGTAGAAAATTAGTCCAAACTGGGACATACATGAATACGCTGTAATTAAAAAGAATTAGTAATAAAAGATTCATAATCTTACGCTACTATTTGCAAGATCCTCAACATGAATAGGATTCATAAACCTATAAAATTAACTTGACTTTGGCATACTCGCAAACCAAGAAAGTCCAAGACAAAAGAAAAAAAAATCATCAAAAATACTGAATATCGTTTAAAAATGAACATTAAAATAAAGTAAGAATATTAAAAACGCAAATAACTTCAGAACGGCTGGACCAATTTCGCTTATTATTTTTTTTGTGTTTGTTATTATCAGGAGAAGGTTTAAAAAAATTAGTGGAAAATTTGAAATAACTGTAACCCGCTTGAACTGTTCGAAGAAATGGTTTCTATTGCGATTTTGGTTCGGGTCTTAAAACTGAAAACTTCGAAATGGGAACCGAGAATAGAAAGACTGACAGTTAACTGGAACCCGGTAACCGAAAACCAGGAACCGGGAACTCTGTACCCCAATACCGGGAACCCAGAATCTGAAACCGGGATTGGGAACTGGGGACCGGAAACTCTATCCAAAACCGGGAACAGGAAATCGGGAACGAGATCGAGTAGTAGCACAGATTATATAAGTAGTAGGAACGGGTACTCAGAACTCGGAATACCGATTTTTCATGGTTAAGGCAGGACAACGTCTGTCGGGTCAGCTAGTATACTATACTGGGTGTAACAAAATTACCTCTCCAAATTTCGTGAGACGTGTTGGCATCGGAAATCAAATTCTACTGCCGCTCAGTAGCGATAGAAAGGGTGAAAATGAAAATTTATAGGACCTTTAAAATAGCTTTACGGTTAAAGTATTCATATGATTTTTTTTTTCTTCATTTTTGTAATGTTTCTTGACTGATGCCACGTCACGTGACGAAATTTGTATAGGTAATTTTGTTACACCCAGTATATATAAGTAATATATTTCGTGTTTCAGTGTAAAGTACGGGCTGTACGCAGTGGACTTCAACCATCGGGATCGAACCCGCACTCCCCGAGAGTCAGCGCGGTTCTACGCCAACTTGACTAAAACTAAGATTCTGGAGACTGATAAAAAAGAATTATGAGATTGGTATTTTTAGTGTAAAAATAATTTATAAGAATAAAGCTTTATAATAATACCTATCTGTTTTATTAATTTTTTGGTTGGTTTTAGATGCGTATTAGTTCTGATGCCTTGTAGGTTAAGGGTCTGGCCCGGAATGTCAGAATAGAAGACGCACGTTCGAGTCCTGCCTAAGACCAATTAATTCTCCCACACTAAGACTTTCATTTTAGGAATTCAAGACGCGGGATAGTAACCAAACCCCCCCTAAGAAGTGGGTTAGAACCCAAACCCATAGGGAGAGCCCGCGATGGCAACCAAAGTCTTTATATAACTAACTAGTGGACGTCACGCGGTTTCACCCGCGTAGTTCCCGTTCCCGTGGGAATACGGGAATAAAATATAGCCTATGTTCACCGCAAAGAGTGTAGCTTTCCAACAGTGAAAGAATTTTTCAGATCGGTCCAGTAGTTCCGGAGCCTTTTCGTTACAAGCAAACAAACAAACAAAAAAACAAATCTTTCCTCTTTATAATATTAGTATAGATGGAATCGGGCGTTACATGGCGGAAATCCATCCTAAAATGATAAAAAAAGGAGGGGAGGGGGGAAGAGGAACCCGCCTCACACCCTAGATTCGTCAATCCTAACTTACAACCGTTAGGGATAACCCCAACTAATTGTATGTCAAATTAGTTGGGGTTTGTTTTTTTGTTGTGACTAATTTGTCATACAAAAATGTGACGGCGCCCTAATCGATTTATCGTTTTTTTATTGGGTTGTCTGTGGTGGCCTTTTGCTGTCAGATTGACAGGATGACATGAGTTAGCGATGTGACGAATCGTATTTTTTTCAATTCGAATCAATCGATTATAAATTACTCTTAATTCGAATTGCAATTCGAATTGATTCGGATCGTCATGTGTCGCCGCGTCGGTGTCATCAAATCGCGCGACGAATTTGCGAAAGCGAGTCAAATTATTCGTATTCGTACTCGCATGTCGAGTCTTCCGCATGACAGGCAGAGTTAGCGAGTACTGAACATACTATCTATGCTCCCAAATGAAATATCAAGGACAAAATTTGAAAAACCCCCAGATCTTCAATGTTTGCTTAGTCACGGGAGGTGTAACCCTAACCTATTATTCAAAATATACTTACCTAAAAATACCGACTTTCGCTAATATTATTAATAATATACTGATATCGAAAAAAGTCATTAAAATATACCAAAAAAATATTAGAAAACTGAAAACGGTCACACTGATTGCAAATGTACTGTACTAGTGATGCCAACTCCTACGGAATGGTCACCCTAGAACCGACCTTAAATTCCTCTAAGTATTGATTAAAAATCTAGAAAAATCCCTGAACTCTTTTTTTATGTATACATTTAAAAAAAATCAAACTAGGTCTCAAAGGTGTTGGCAGTTCTGCTCATAAATATAAAGTTGTGTTATTTTCTATAAATTTAAACGTACGAAGCATGAATTAATGTTTCATGACAAAAGCGATAAAATTTGCTAAATCGATTTTTTTATTCATTTATGTAGACACCAGGAAAGTAATAATAACAACAGAATAATGAAAAAATAGGTACAATTGTATTGTACGTACAGCAAAATCAAAACTTATTTCCTATTTTTCCCTATTTTATGAAAATTTTCAAGAGCTGGCACTCCTATTTAGAATATATAACTCCTAAAAATACCCCTAAATAAAGGTATTTAACCCTAAATTTAGGGAGAAACCCCCTAAGTTGGCATCACTGCTGTACGTAAAACGAATCGAATATCAAATAATGTATCCAACCAATCGTGATTCTTAGATCAATATTCGAATTCGTATTAGAGCGAGAGAGCGAATCAACTAATGTCGAATCAAGCCGAGTCGACACGACAGCGGCAGCGCCGCTCCCCGCCGCCCGCGCTCCGACCGAAAGCACCTACCTGTCTGTAGTACGGCTGTACCTGCCTACGACTAGCGAGTACGTCACGAGTTAACGAATTGATTCGGTTTCGGGCGAAAGCGATTCGGATCAACGAGTCAACATTCTTATTCGAATTATTCGAATAAAATTATTCGAATTACCCATCGCTAACATGAGTGTCTAGATAGACAAACCTGAGGATTTGCTGAGGAACTTAGCCTAAGTTCTACCTTTCTCAGAAAGAATAAGTTTCTGTTCTAACTAATACCCAGAAAGCTAGTAAGTTTTACAATAACTGTTTGCAAAGCGGGTCGATCTTCGTCGGTCACACTATCAGTAATTTAATTAGTCGTTTTTCTTTCATGAACAGGGTTCTTTAGTTGGGTCAGAGTAACCCGTCGTGGAAGTTTGGTGCCACACCCACAAGTACGTGGACTGCACGTGGTACGAAGGCGTGGTATAGTGGACTGCACAATAGGGATGGGCAAATGGAAAAAATATATCGATACTTTTCAAATGTATCGATAATTATTTTCAAAAAATATCGATATTCCGATATATCGATATTTTTTTGCTAAAGAAAAGATTACCTATACAATTTGTCTATAAAGTCGTGAAATTAAATGAGGGCGCTGCTGAATGCATGTATGCAACCCTATATAGTACGACCAAAATGATTTTGATACGAGGAGTTCGTTCCGAGTAAAATTTTACTAATATTATAAATGCGACAGTTTGTGAGTGTGAATGTTTATTACTCTTACACGCTCGAACGGTTAAAGGGATCTGGCTGAAATTTGGTACAGGGATACATTATAATCTGGAATAACCATGGCTACTTTTTATTCCGGGAATAAGTTCTTACGGGAAGCGGGAACGGGAACAATACAAATATTATAAATGCGAAAGCTTATGAGTGTGGATGTGAGACTCTTTCACGCTCGAACAGTTGAACTGATCTGGCTGAAATTTGGTACAGGGATACATTATAGTCTGGAATAACACATAGGCTACTTTTCATCCCGGGAATAAGTTCCTACGGGAAGCGGGAACGAGAACAAATTCGACACGGGCGAAGCTGCGGGCATCAGCTAGTGAGTTAATAAATAAAACACATTATACATGTTTAATTTTGTTTCTGTTTTATTGAATCAGATCCAGAATAAAGTTATTGAACCAGATCCAGAAGCCCCGGTCTAATAGCGTCTTACAACCCACCAGCAGGTGCCTAGCAGTCCCAATTGCTTCGCCACAATCATGTAATTACATGTTTTATCTGTAACTTTCCCCCATCTGACAAGGATTTTTTTGGCGCAGTGCACAAATATTAAAATCGTCTATTTCTTTCTTTGCCAACATTTCTGTGTTTCCCAGGAGTTTCAAACTTTCCTTCATTATTAAAACCTTCGTTAAATATTCGCCTAACTGTACTCTCTGATTTTCCTGAAAAGAGTAAAAAAAGAAAATTAATTACCTAATGGAAACAAACTATTGACATGAAGCAATTAATTCAAAATAAAAAATTGGTAGAAAACCAGATTGAACTGAGTACCAAAAATGTAGGTCGGACTATAAAATTACCTACTAACAACAATGTTATTCTAACCACTGACTTACATATAGATTGTAAGGTTGTGATTCTAACCTAAAAATATGCTAATGCCTTTTTTTGTCTCCAAATCGTGAATTCAGTAAATTTGTAACTTCAGACAGATTCAAAACAAACAATAACACGATTACATACCCACCAAAGATGCTGTTCGCTCATAAACATCCTCAAAATCCCACAACAATTGTCCAGCTTAGTACTCCGCGAAACATCACTGGAAAACTTTAAAAATCACTTCCTGCGCACCACTCCGATTTTCTTTACTCATTTCTCAAACCTTTATGCGTAGTTTGGTCTCAATTTGTTGCAGTTTAATCCAAACATTAAAGTTACGTGAGAGAGTAAACGAAATTCGACGATAGCATTGACAACTGACGTACTTATGTTTCTTGTTGCCAGTGTTGCCACACACATAACTATTTTTAGTTCCTCAAACATTCATTTCACGACTTTATAGACAAACTGTACATATATTTTGCAATGTTAAAAATTTGATTATCAATAATAAAAATACACATCCGATATATTTATTATTTTATTTATTCATCATACCAACACATATACATATTCAACATATCAACACGGCAATACGGCTTACGGGGACAAATTCTAAAAAGGTGAAATGTGGGCACATAATATGCTTCTGCCTACCCCTTCGAAAGAACCGGCGTGAAATGTCGTTAATTCATCCAAAACCTTATTGGATCTGACTTCCTATCAAGAAGTGGTTGGTCCAGATATTGCTTTAGCGCATTGGGCACAGATCCAGAGGTTGGGACCTCTTGCGTAGCTGATCTCAGAATTAAAAGATACTCATGTCTGCACCAGAGTCACCAGACTGATGACTTCTTTGTTTTTTCTGATGTTGCTCGGTCAGACCTTACATCTGGAGAACGTTGTCCTCTACGCCTATATTCTGAGCGAATATAGTCGCTTATTTTTGGTAAGGTTCGACGAAGTTGATTGATCGGTGACTTAGTAAACTAAATTTAATAGAGGAATGGCTAAGCGTTCCGTCACGTAATTGGCACTACTTATTTCTTCAGTAGCTTTTTTCAACGGGCCAAGAATAATAAGGTCGCGTATTATATTAAGTTGTGAAGTTATAACCATGTCGGGGGTATTTTTATTTGTTTCGCTTTTGGTAGCTAAAATTTTAACTACAAGTGCAGACAGTTTAACGAATCTCTCGAACAGAAATAATATCGTTTTCGATATCCGAAAATAAATATCGAAAATCGATATATCGATAAAATAAATATCGCCTATAAATATCGATTATTTTCTGAAAAAATATCGATATTTTGATATATCGATTTTTTTTACCCAACCCTACTGCACAAGCAAGGCAGTAACAACATCCGGAGTCGCTCTCAGCGCACACCGCAGGCCAGTACCCGTTACCTTAAGGGCGAGCGCCCACTGCTTTGCGATCCGGTGCGTTTGCGTTTTTTCTTTTTTAATTTGGCCTGGCTATAAACTGAGATCATTGGTGAATGAACTAAAAACTGGATTCATTAAGGTCGCTTTACACGCTAATTTAGCCGGCATAATGCCGTTTCACACTTTCGTGAGAATCGCGAGGTGGATATCGAATAAATGTCGGTGTTTTGCGTGGTCCCACTATTTTGAACCACTAGTGGGACCACGAGGGAGAACTGTTTCTCGTGTCGTGGTCTCACTACGATATCGGATGTCAACTGTTTGGTCCTGATGTTACCTGCTTATATACTCCTTTCAGATAGGTATAACATTAAATTAAATTTTAAAATTTAATATTAAATAACTAAAAAAGTCGGTGTTCATTATTTTATTGATATAAATTTTTGTAATTCTTAATTTTTTTTCTCTGATCTTCACATGTTCCACTGATCTTGATTTGTTTTGTCATTCTTTGTTTAAAGATCTTCATTTGTTTTGTCGATCGTCATTTGTTTTGAAAACAGGACATACTTAGTAGAACAGAAAACTCTCGAAACTTCTCGTGGTCCCACTATTTTGTCACACTAGTGGTACCACGAGAAAACACCGGGTAAATGTGTGTAAAAGTGTTCGTGGGGCTTTTACATCACATCAGGACCATCAATCGTATTGGACAGCACATCTCTGCATAGCACCTAGCGTGACGAGTAAGTACCTCGCGGTGTCATTCCAAAGGTGAAAACATTTTCCGACGCAGGCAAATATCTCTGATGCGGCGCGTAGAACCGCCTCACCTTAATTAAGATTCCTTTTTTTTTTTATTTAGCTCGCCAAATTGACGTCGCCACCAACCTGATGGTAAGCCGTGGTGCATCTAGCGATTGGGGGCCAGTGTCACAGTCCTTAAGACTTTAGACAGTGGCCCTCAAGTTGGCTGCCCTCAAGTTGATGTGCGTCTTCACGTTCCTCTTCAAGAACCCGGGATTGTAAGATGAGGGAAAAACGTGAGCGGGCAGGTCGTTCCATGTTTTTATAGTTCGACAGAGGAACGTCTTGTAAAACGCTGGGTTCTAGCGAAAATTCTCTCCACTGTGTATGAGTGGCATCTCTGCTGCCGCGCACCCCGCACATCGCATTGCTGGATCTGAATATCCGGCATCGTGGTTCCACAGTCTGCGAAAGTGAGAGGTTGCTTGCCACAGTCATCGACCCGGGAGCTAGCCGAAAAGAGATTGGCCAGCATTTCAGCTTTCTCTTGGGCTTTGTGAGCCACTGATCCGTCAGGATAGCGCAGCGGTGGCAGCGAGGGCTTGCAAAAGTTGGCCTGCACGGCTTTGGCCAGTTGCCAGTATCCACGGCTGCCCGTCGGATGTGACGTGAGCTCCTGACCAAGCCGCGTGACGCGCTGGGCGTCCGCTCTCCTGATAGCTCTCTTACTCGACCGAGTGGCTATGTTGTACGCTGCCTTGAGGTGAGCCACATTCGGGTTGCGCACAGCCCGAGCCCTGATCCAGGTGCGGTAAGCCGCCTGTGTTGGCTGAAAGGCTACGGCACACTCACCCGCGAACCAGGGGCGGGCTTTGCGGATGCTGGCGACATCAGTGTATGGAATGTAGTATTCCATACCTAATGTTATCTCACCAGCAACAGCAGAGACGCTTTCCGATGAAGCCCTCTCTGCAAAGCAGCGCTAAATCCACGGGATGGTTGCAAAGTATTCTCGTACTGGATTACTCGTCAGCAGTAAGTCCAGAAGGGCGGGTCCATGGTCTGACCTGTCCGGTATGCGCGTAATCCCGAGAGACCATTTGGGTCAGACCATGGGAGAGAGCGAACGCGTGGGCGGCCTGTCCCGCAGGATCAGTCTTGAGGGACCCCAGCTACTCAGTGTGGTGACAATTGAAGTCACGACAAAGGTACGACTGATCGGCAGGGCGGCGTGTTTGCGTCTCCGTTAGGAACATCACAGCAGGCCGTGCCGTCTCTTGATGGTGAAAGACGGCGTCGAGGTTGGCTTGGAGTCCGCGGATGTTAGCGAATTCCACCTCGAATAGTGCGTTTTGGGGAATGGTCGCAGCGGCCGCTGTGAAACCTCTATTTTTATTTTGCGCTGCCATGATTGGGTTAAAGGGAGACGTGAAGACGGAGCGACATTTGCTGCAGCAGTGAGTGACAAGTCGTAGGGGCTTAGCTTTATCTATGACTGTGTGTTTAGAAGGAAGTCGACCCGCCGGACGGAAGGGTATGGCCGCCGGGTCCCCTTCCGGTCACCATCCCGCACGACGGACCACATCGGGATAATGCGTGGCCTGGTAGGGCAGCCTCCCAGGGTGGTTAGTCCCTGTTAGGACCCTATAATATGCCACGGGCAGCCAGCGGCAAGACCGTTTCTACGGGTCTCCCTGGCCGGGGGGTCAACATCCGTCAGCCACACTAGGCACCACGTACCGCCTACTGGTCCCCACCTGCTGCATCAAACATTGCCCCGGGCCAGGCTGTGCAGCTGCTGAACCCCGAACGCAACCCAACCGGGGCTGGGTTACTTGGGGGGCTTTTCACAACTGCACGGTGGTACCCCCCGGACCAATATTGTACCACCTTGTACCACATGGGAGCCTAGGCCACCATGTGGGTACCTAAATACGCGGAGCGTCGTCCGTTGTTCGGAAGGTGCACCGCGTGCCGGTGAGGTCACTAGGGCCCCTGAGTCTTGTTGTTAGTGGGGCCCCTTAAACCCTAATTTCCGCAAGGCGAGCATTAGGCTCGCGTTCCGCAATCTCTCAATATAATAAAATCGTAACAGGTCGCTGTCTGTAAATGGAAGATAAATAAGAAAAAATATTATAGGGGGGCTTTATGAACGCAATAGAACCCAAAACAATGATTTTTAGAATTTTTGTCTGTTTGTCTGTATGTCTGTATGTCTGTATGTCTGTATGTCTGTATATCTGTTTGTCTGTACGGTTGTGCACGCTAATCTCAGTAACCGCTCAACCGATTGCAATGCGGTTTTTTTATTGTGTTGAGGTTTGCTCCAGTTAACATTTAGCGTTTGTTTTATGTAAATCGGTTTAGAAATAAAAGAGTTATAACACTTTTAAGCATTAGATATTTTGAAAATTTTAATTGTAGGGGTTTCTTTGAATGTGAGTGAACCTAAACTGGCGTGTTGGCTTAATCATAAAAGAGCTTAATGATTAAGACTATTTTTAAACAATTCAGTCTGAGTTTCAATTCAGGACTGAATTGTTTTAAAATAGACTTAATCATTAAGCTCTTTTATGATTAAGCAAACAGGGCAGTTTCAGACGCTGCTTGATGACTCTGATGAAGAAATACCTTTCCTTTCATACACCTTATGTGACGTAAACGAAGTTGCGGGCTCAGCTAGTCTCTCAATATAGTTTTTTACAATTGAGCCTACGCTCATATTGAGCTCATGCCAAGGGTGTCCTGTCCAGGTTATGCTTTAGTGGAACCGTAAGGTCCTGAACAGAGGGTAGGAATTGGTTGGTACTTACTTAATAGAAGAGACAAATTCAATACTCGTCAACATCGGTAGCTTTATTTGTCACAAAAACCTGTATCTGTAACACAATACTTTTTGGATTTGGTTCGAGCGACTCACGGATTTGGTTCGCTTCCAGACCATATCCGACAGTCTGTAGATAAAATAATGTCATCTGGTGGCTAAATATGCATAAAGTTGATAGCTAGAGCAACTTAATGCACACAACTTATACACCAAATTCATGTCTTCGAGTTCGCGTCCAAAAACCACCTCCGGCTCTAACTTCACGATCATACCACGAACCTTGTACAGTTGCACACACATTTACCCATGTTTTCTCGTGGTACCATTAGTGTGACGAAATAGTGGGACCACGAGAAAGCAGTTCTCCCTCGTGGTCCCTACTTTTTATCTACATTCTGTATATAACTAGGTATGCGCTAATTTTCAAAACAAATGAAGATCAGTGAAACATGTGAAAATTGGAAAAACAAATGAAGATTGACAAAAAAATAAAATCGATAAATTAAATGAAGACTGACTTCCTTATTTGTTTTATTTTAAAATTTAATGTTATACCTATTGAAAAAGTGTATATAAGCAAAAACATCAAGATTAAAATATTGACATCCGTTTTCGTAATAGGACCACGAGAAACAGTCAGTTGTCCCTCGTGGTCCTCGTGATCCGGCTAAATAAGCGTGTAAGGCGACCTTTATGAATCCAGTTTTTAGTTCATTCACCAATGTTCTCAATTTGAAGCCATGCCAAATTAAAAAAGAAAAAGCTGTCAAATACAACAAACGCACCGGATCGCAAAGCAGTGGGCGCTCGCCCTAACACCTCGCTAAGTAACAGCCTAAGCAATTTTGTAATAAGTATCAAAAGACCGCCTCCGTATTATTAGTGCAGTAATCGGTAGTAGAGGAAGGTGGTACGAGATGATCCCTCTAAGGGAGAATGCCTGTAAATCTGAGAAAGTACAATCTAATGTTAATATTAAAGATGTTTTGAATAGTCAGTTTATCTATCTAGGTATTGTCATACCTTATGTTCTCAAAATTCAGTATTGATAAGAGTTTCATTAATTATACTAAATGTCTGCTAAAGGATCATCTTGTCCACACAGGTGTATAAGATGATCCCAGAGGATCATCTTGCCCCGTTCAGATCCAACCCAATCTCTATAGTCGAATTTTTAATTAAACGGAGTAAAGTGACAGCAACTAATGTCACTTCTTCATAGAAATTATGCAGCATTGTATGAAGAAGTGACATTAGTTGCTGTCACTTTTCTCCGTTTAATTAAAAATTCGACTTAAGGTATCGTTAAAATGACTTTACTCAAATAATTATTTTAAAATGTTTTAATCAAATATGTGTTTTGAACAATGGGATCAACCCTTAGGCATAATCAACTGCCACAGCCCCTAGTGCTTTATCATCCATAGATCCCACTGTCCACGGCTGGTCTTCCACGATACGTGACACGTGGCAATTTCCTTTTAAAAAAAATCCATAATAAAATGACATAAATGATTAAAAAAATAACAAACTCGAATGCTACTGAGAAGGTCGAAACAAGCTTGATATCAGGCGGTACCCATTTGAAAATCATAAACCGATCAAGCTTGTTTCGACCTTTTCAGTAGCATTTGAGTTTGTTATTTTTTTAATCATTTAATTTATTTTAAAATGTAGAATTGCTATATTATCTTGTTACATATAGTATATATACATATAACATACATACGAGTACATACATACATCCGCGCGAATTTATTACCTACCCTCGCTGGCGCAGCCGGGCAAAAAGACATTGGGGTGAGATGATCCACGGATCATCTTGTACAGAAGCAGACGAATCATCTTGCCCCAGAGCTTACTTTTTATTTGAAATTCTCTAACCTAACCTATAAGTATCCTACAGTCACCGCAATACGTTTTTATAACAAATGAACATATTTAGAAGCTACTAATATAATAATCATTACATAAAATCGGTTACACGAAAAGTAAAGGAGTTTCAAATTCAGGCTTACTTTAGATTAACACTGTAAAATTTTTTAAAAATCACAAAACACAGTGATCGTCCTTCATGCAGCCATCGCGGTTTGACTGCAGTCGGTGGGGTCGGGAACCTACGCTTTTCTCGAAAAAACAACTAGATGGCATGCACAGTATCGTCACAATCGAAAAGGATCGTCTTACCTCGAGGGATCATCTTGTACACCTTTCCCCTACTCTTGTGTATTTCTGTGATATGTGTGTCTATTAGTGAATAACTTTTCTCTGTCTCTGTAGTGTACTGTGTACTAGATAAATATATGTGTGTACACCCTACTTGGCTGTTTTCGTCAGAGCCCTAGCCAACCCTTGCACACACACTAGAAACTCTGTAGTAAGGCGCCCGCGCTGGGAAAGAGTTCTCTGCATAGCTTCCTCGCGCTAGTTGGTGAGTAACATACTGAGCAATAAAGTGGTTATACATTGTAAAATTTAAATAAGCCGTTAAGTTGTTAATTATCCAAATTCTAAATGAAGGTAATCTGTGTCAATGCCTTAAGGTGTGATGATACGGGACGAGTTTACAAGCTGCTTGTTGGCGAGTTAAAAGCCAGTGAGTGAGCGAGTAATTCAAAGCAGATTGTCAAAAAGTCCTATGACACGGAGTGAGTTTAAAGTTGGAATCCCTCTTGTATGCCATGCTAGACTCCTGACTAAAACCAAAGATAATAATTATAATAGTATTACATACAGATCGGCAACTCCCTGCCTCCCACCGAGTAAGCTTCCCCATCCCCCCACCAAAGTTGATGTGTCTATTGCCGTGTTAGTACTTGAGAGAGTGTCACTCACTGCGTTGCATTACGTATTACTACCTACGTACTTTGTGCTATTGCTTTGGTTTAATTTGTGCGTAGCCGAGGGTAGATTTATACTCACACACACATTCAAGCTTGATTCAAGCATTCACATTACGTGTATATTAGTGTGGGTGAAAATGAACATTTTTGTATGGAGTTTCCGCCCTGTGCTAAAACCTCATGGTGCCTTCCACACACTGCCTACGATTGGGAGCCCCGGGTAAGTCATCGGAACGATGTACCAGGATTCCTGTCTGACTTTGGCTATTTGGCTACCACTGCGGCTTCACCTAGCCTAGGGGGTTCGGGTATTATCCCGAGCTTTTGGGGGCTATTCGAATGTTGAGGGGTGCGTACAACTCTCACCTCGCACGGCTGACTGTAAGAAGGACGAGCAATCTCCCCCCCCCCCAACCCTCGGCCCGGCCCGGTCCCCAGTCATGGAGGCCGATAGCCTTGGGCGCCATACAAGTCTAGGGCGCCCTCGCCACCGACTGCGGTACTCGGGTGGGAGAGTTATCTCCCGCTTCGTTCTAGCCGCCTATTTCACGATCATGACTTGCTCAGAGTGAAGATTAGTTCGCTAGTAGCTTGCTACTGATTTTGTTCGTTTAGTCGTGAGTATGCGGTTCGCGTGTGCAGTTGTTATCAGGTGAGTCCGTCGGGTAGTGACCACCCCATCGCCCATTAAGCCTTACGAGTACTATGCTTTCGATGCAGTCAGTCAATGGACGGACCTCCAGCCATATAAAGTCCTTTTTGGTGCCGAGAGCGAGTTACGTCGATAGGCATAAGCATCCGGTCTCTGCAGCGATCAGGCACGGTACACGGAGATGAACCTTAAAGGGCGCATGTCTGAACCCTTAAAATCTAGTGACATGCGGCTAATCGCCTGCACCCTCTGTGTTCCGCTGGTCGTACCGGCTACCCTGTCCACCGGCACCAGAACGCTGAGGACGAGAGAGTGGATCTGCACCTGCGCAACTGCTTGTCCACTTAAATATATGCACGCACAGATGACTTCCGCATGTTTTATAGCCAATGAGCGAAAGTCCTGCGGCGATGGAGCGCCGATAGTGGGGGGTGGATAGGTGTGTTATAGGGCGAACCTTAGTTGGCATCTGCACGTGGGCGGTGTTCTGGTGATGGTCGTTTTGTGTCCCGGCTGAGACGGGGGACCAGTTCGGCAGCTGAGTTGACGACAAAGCAGCCCTTTTTAGGGAGCGCTCTGCATTCTCCGATCCGGGGAGGGGCCTAGAGAAGGTGGCCTATACATAGTCTGTCTCTTTTTAAAGCGAGTGGCAACGACCTGTTTACCATCATTATGCGGTCGAAAAAAGAAACAAGTTAAGACTAACAACTTATATAGGACCATGGAATGTTCGTACACTTTTAGATAGTGACATAAATTTGTGACCTGAGAGAAAGACGGCATTGATTGCAAGATAACCGGATAAGAACGGTATAGATATCGCCGCAATTAGTGAGACTCATCTCAGTGACTCCGGAGAGCTCAGTGAACAACTTGGAGGTTATACTTATTACTGGAGCGGAAAACCAAGCTCGCAGTGAGCAGCTAGTGGAGTAGGCTTTGCTGTGCGAAATGAACTGGCACGAAAACTTAAAGCAACACCTAAAGGTATGAATGACAGAATTATAACACGAAGACTTCAACTGTCAACTAAGAAGCATATCTCCTTAAATTTGTGTATATGCCCCACACTGCCATCTTCAGACGAGAAGAAAGCCAAGTTCTACTATGAACTCGTTAGCAAAATACCTGCTGCTGATAAGATCCTATTGCTGGGTGATTTCAACGCTCGCGTTGGTAAAGATCACGGTGTTTGGGATGGGGTGCTTGGGCGACATGGAGTTGGAAAATGCAACGCCAATGGCCTTGATTTGCTATCTCTTTGCTCTGAATACGGTCTTACCATTACACCTGTTAGACATCAGAACTAATACTCTAAACTTAAACCAATCCAAAAATTAAAAACAGAAATTGTTATAAAGCTTTAATCTTATAAATAAAATTATTCTTACACTAAAAATATACATTTATTATAATTTAATTTTTTCCAGTCTCCAGAATCTTAGTTTTAGTCAAGTTGGCGTAGAACCGCGCTGACTCTCGGGGAGTGCGGGTTCGATCCCGATGGTTGAAGTCCACTGCGTACAGCCCGTACTTTACACTGAAACACGTAATATATTGTATATTACATACATACATATGGTCACGCCTTTATCCCCGAAGGGGTAAGCAGAGGCATATTATATGCCCACATTTCACCTTTGTATAATTTGTCCCACGTAATAGGTGGTGAGCCGTATTGCCGTGTTTAAATGGACAGGCGCAAGTTGTGACTGCTCGCTATTGAAATAAAGCCTTCAACTCAGCTTAACGACAGCCATTTTACTGGCAACCGGGACCAACGGCTTAACGTGCCTTCAGAAGCACGGAAACGCTCAAATCACCCATCCATGGACAGGCCATAGTGAAAGTTGCTTACTGCAGTGATCGTTTACAGAGGAGTCCGCGGGGCCGAATATTGTATATTACTGTACTATTATAGAGAACTAGGACGTTTGTTGCAAACGACTATAGGCTTCGGTAACCAACCTTAGTAGTATAAAAACAACTATTCAGAAGAATCTATCTAGTCGGCATAGAACCTAATCACTGCGACTTCGCTGTCCATCTGTCAGTCACACACGAGGCTGTATCTCATGAACGGCGACAGCTAGAGAGCTGAAAGATTTTCAGATGATGTATTTCTAACGCTGTAACAGCAAAGTACTAAAACAGAAAAAATGAGGGGAATTCCCATACAAGCGTCGCGATTTTTACCGTTTTGTGGTACGGAACCCTCTGTGCGTCTGACTCGCGCGCTTGGCCGGTTTTTTATTTTATGTGAAGACTTACGAATATCCACTAAGCCATTCAAAGTTGTCCAGCATGGTCCAAGCCGTGTATCCAGTAACTGGGATGCCAGCTTGTACTGCCAATGCCACCTAAACAGTAAAAAAAAAGTTATACGAAGTCTATATGTTAGTTAAAACCCGTACGCAACGAGTAGAATCCGGAAGTTTGTCAAAGAAAATCGAAAAGTGAAAGATTTCGAACCATTTTGCCAACGCTATAATTGAAATAACTCTTTTGCCAACGCTATAATTGAAATAACCCTTTTGCCAACGCTATAATTAAAATAACCCTTTTGCGAAGGCTATAATTGAAATAACCCTTTTGCCAACGCTATAATTGAAATAACCCTTTTGGCAACGCTATAATTGAAATAACCCTTTTGCCAACGCAATAATTGAAATAACCCTTTTGCCAACGCTATAATTGCAATAACCCTTTTGCCAACGCTTTAATTCAAATAACCCTTGCGACAACGCTATAATTGAAATAACCCTTTTGCCAACGCTATAATATTGAAATCTGTAATTTTCCATTTCTACAAGGTTCCGGATTCTACTAGTTGCGCGTGGATTATATTATATTTTACATGCTTTTGTATAAAAATATTCTAAAAATTATGTAAGTACAAGCTATCTAATGCTCGCGGCTTTGCCCGCGTTCAATACTGTTCCCATGATATTCCAAATAATATCTATCCCTCATGCCTACCAGCTTTTCGCTTATAGCCGTATTTGAATGAGGAGATGGCCGGGAGTCTACTAAGTTGTTTAGGCTGCAGTGACCACCGGTCCTTCTGGTGGGCCGCATGCTTGTCTGCCACCTTAGTAGTATAAAAAAAAAGATTGCGCCCGAAAGAGCCTTCGCAAATAAGGCGCGCGCGCATCTCCCGGGATTGGTCTTCACAGCCAAAAGGCTGGTAAGACCTCGGATGGTTGAAGGGACTATTCCCCATCTCTGAGTTTTCCTAGTATCCGGCCTTGAATTGGGAGAGAGAGCCGGGATAGCAGTTGTGGGAGTTTATATAGTAGAGTCTTTAAGTCGGGATAGCAAGTGTGCGCCTGATACGGCCTTCACATAGGTGATTCGGTCTATGGCTTACTTATTCGAAAGAGACTCATCTTGGAGTGAACTTTATACTAGGAAATATTCTTTGACTTGATCTGATAATACTCTACTATTGGAATTAATTTGACACTCTTGCTTTTTCAAAAGTTCAAAACACGATTAGGAAAACTTTGTTAGATCGAAATCGCTCTCGAAAAATGAGAAATATTGCAAAAATCTCAACAAGTACCTAATGTACTTTGTTTTTATAAAATTACGTTTATTTCCTCATAATAATTTGTCATAAAATAGATACTTACCTATAGGTCTTTAAAACAATATTTTGAGGCTAGATTTTTTGTTAAAACACCTCAGATTTTAAAACAATAATAACTATAATGTGTTAGAAAAGAATAAAATCCGGCATTAGCGTACCTACGCTGCAATCCCACGAATTGCTTTAGGGTATGTCGATGTCGTAAAAGCGAGACCATGGGCTGAAGGAGGAAGGAGGGTATCTCTCATACAACCAGATCCATTGAGCCGTTATATGATTTAGTAACAAACATCTTCGCAAACTTCCATTTTAAGTACATACATAATATTAGAATTTATTTATTATTCACACCTGTTCCAAATGATCCCTGTAGTATTCCACCCGAGGAGTATCTTTAAGAGTCGGGTCGACAGTCATCAGTCCATTCTCTAGTATAATGATCTCCTTCACGTCGTATGTGGCGTTCAGCCAGTACAACTGCCTCCGAAGACCTTCAGGGAATATCTGTAAAGGTATTTTACTTATTGAAGCATTCGTAGCAGAGTTAACTGAGTAGTAGGTACACTCAGTTAACTCTACCTAAATAGATAATTTTACGCTAGAGTCATAATAAAGGTCAAGAGTACGTAGTAGAGTACGCAGCGGGTAAGTGTACGCACGCTACGTTACAAAAAGACTCTGTGAACCTGACAGTCATAATAAGAAGCCGTGAGATCGTTCTCACCCGACTGCCCCCCTCTAACACGTTTATTGTAAAAGTTCAATCCGATTGACGTTCTCATTTTTGTTTTATTTCAAACTTTGAATAGATGATCCACGTGACCTAGTGACGTAGTTTAATGCGACAGAGTCACAGACTACAGACAAAGTCTCGACATAAGCCCCTCTATACTCTATTTTATAGAGAGGGGCTAAAACTGAGTTAAAGGCTTCAAATCTTTTCACAAAACCATTTTACATGCAACAAAATCAAATGTTGAAATGTGGGCGTAAAATAATGTATCTGCTTACCCCTTCGAGGATAAGGCGTGAAAACATATACGTAAAAAAACCTGTCGGTGTGAGTCTGATTCGAACACGGAGGGTCCACTGCCAAAAACGGCATAATATCACGTTTGTTGTATGGGAACCCCCTTTAATAGGTATAATTGTATCTGTCTCAAGAGTCTGGGTGTTTCTATGTATAATATGTATGTATTTAAAAGTATATCAGTATTAATATCCGTGGTCTGATACCCATAACACAAGTAGGTTTTTCCTAGCTTACTTTGGGATCAGATAGCGTTGTGTGAAATGTCCGTGAATATTGATTTATTTATTTTATTTTATTTATTTTTCTGATTTCAGTTAGCGGTAACAGAAATACCTACCTAAGTACCTACATCATCTGTGAAAATATTCTCTAGCTATCACGGTTCCTGAGATAGTCTTATGACAAACAGACAGTCTAACAGCGAGATCTCAGTAATACGAAACTCTAGGCATCGTACTAACCGGAAACCAATCCACATCCGAAGTCTTCCAGATAGGATCGTTGACCAGGTTCATGCCCAGTTCACTCGCCCCATACAAAGGCCATGCGCCCTGCGTTTCTCCAGGCTTCACAGTGTGAACCAGGCGCGTCATGTAGTAGTTCAGGCCGTAAAAGTCGTAGGTGCCTGGAATTTACAAAATGCTATTATAAGTATCACATTAGAAACATTTGCGTGTAGAACTATTGTTATTATTTTATTTATTTATTTTATTCTAAAATTACAGAAAATTTACAGCTAGTCTTAAATATAACATGAGTTAGGTATTAGTAGGTGATGGCCAGTTACAAGTTTTCACCACAGACTTACAATAAGTAGCAGACAAAGCATTAGAGATTGAAAAGTACGCCAAAACTAACACATATAAAAACCACACACACTAACGCAACTACAGGGAAGGAGTTAGCCGCCTAGTTCAATAAGATTTATTTTAATGAAATAAGAGTATCTTAAAATACCTCTTTTAAGGTTCCGTAGCCAAATGGCAAAAAACGGAACCCTTATAGATTCGTCATGTCTGTCTGTCTGTCCGTCCGAATGTCACAACCACTTTTCTCCGAAACTATAAGACCTATGCACTTGAAACTTGGTAAGTAGATGTATTCTGTGAACCGCATTAAGATTTTTAAATATAACTAGAAAAAAGCAGTAAATTTTGGGGGTCCCCATACTCAGAACTGAAACAAAAAGATTTTTTTTCATCAAACCCATACGTGTGGGGTATCCATAGATAGGTCTTCAAAAATGCTATTGAGGCTAAAGCACCTTTAGAAAAAAATGATGTTACAAAACATCATTTTTTTCTAAAGGTGCTCCCTCACCGGGAGCATTCGCGCGTAATGTAATGTTACGAGTCGAGAATTACAGCCAGTGTGGGAGGTGAACCGAGCATTGCAATGCGCACCTTGTAATGATACAAGACGAGGTTACAGCAGTGAGGCAGGTGATCCGAGCATTGCAATGCGCGCCTTGTAATGATACAATGTGTAACGTTTTGATCCAACTCGTAACATCAATGCTTTTTTTTTGTTGCGGCTGGCCGGCCGCACACTGGTCCGGATTATAAATAGGTGGACATACGATCTAAGATGTCAAACGCTTTGGGAAAAAAATAGTAGTACGAGTACGAATTTCAGGTTAATTTTGCAATCCAATATGGCGCCGCGCCACCATTGTAAAATTTCATGTTGGATATCGTTTATGGGGTTTTTTGGTATGCTGAGTACGAATTTCAGGTTAATTTTGCAATCCAATATGGCCACCGCGCCACCGTTGTAAAATTTCATGTTGCATATCTTATAGGGGGTTTTTTAATATGCTGAGTACGAATTTTGGGTTAATTTTGCAATCCAATATGGCCGCCGCGCCTAATTCACAAAATTTCATGATGGGTATCATTTAAGGAGGGTTTGGTACGCTGAGTATGAATCTCATGATAATTTTGCAATCCAATATGGCCGCCGCGCCGAAATCACCAAATTTCATGATGGGTATCGTCTAAGAGGTTTTTTGGTATGCTGAGTACGAATCACATGATAATTTTGCAATCCAATATGGCCGCCGCGCCGAAATCACAAAATTTCATGATGGGTATCGTCTAAGGGGTTTTTTGGTATGCTGAGTACGAATCTCATGATAATTTTGCAATCCAATATGGCCGCCGCGCCGAAATCACTAAATTTTCGTGATGGGTATCGTTTAAGGGATTTTTTGGTATGCTGAGTACGAATCACATGATAATTTTGCAATCCAATATGGCGGCCGCGCCGAAATCACAAAATTTCATAATGGGTATCGTCTAAGGGGTTTTTTTGTATGCTGAGTACGAATCACATGATAGTTTTGAAATCCAATATGGCCGCCACGCCGAAATCACAAAACTTCATGATGGATATCGTATAAGGGGTTTTTTGGTATGCAGAGTACGAACTTTAGGTTAATTTAGCAATCCAAGATGGTTGTCGCGCCAGCGTTGCAAAATTTCATGTTGCATATCGTAGAAGGGGTTTTTTGGTATGCTGAATACGAATTTTAGGTCAATTTTGCAATCCAAGATGGCCGCCGAACCACCGTTGTAAAATTTCATTTTGGATATCGTTCTTTTTTTTTTTTTTATTTATTGTTTAAAAAATACATATTTCAATTTTTTTCATTTGTAACAGCACCAAAAAACCACAGAGGTTTAGACCTGTGCTGTTGTAAGTCTATCTTCTTACAATTTTAGTACCTACAACTACAAACATACATTTAGTTATTACATGCATAGGTACATCAAAAAAGAAAATCCCTTGAATATACCTACTAATTACTCATACATTCAAAATAATTATTTATTTAACTAGATCGTGAAACATTGAATCCAAAAAATATGCTTTTAATTTGTGTTTAATATTTTTTTCGGTCAACTTATTACACAAATCTGAGGGTAGTTGATTACATAAACGAGGTAGAATATAAGCGGCAGTTCTCTCGCCGTACATGTTACGGGCACCTATTGTTTGTAGCCGGTTCTGAGAAACTGCGCGTGTACGTACAGGATGTTCGACATAATGTCTCGTCATTTTAAAATATTGTTCTTTTAGCAAGGAGAACTGCACTTGAGTGTGAACGGGCAAAATGTTACAATGCTTAAAGAGTTGGGTTTCATCATTAATGTGTTGCTTTCGTATCTTTGGTGAAACTAATGATTTTAAAATTCGGACTTGCAGATTATATATTGCATCAAGATAAGTATTATAGGTACGGCCATAGCTCGTAGCATCGTGAAAGGGGTTTTTTGGTATCTCAGCATACTGACAGAAATCTCGCAACAGTGGCGCGGTGGCCATATTGGATTGCAAAATTATCATGAGATTCGTACTCAGCGTACGAAAATCCCCCTTAAACAATACCCATCATGAAATTTTGTGATTTCGGCGCAGCGGCCATTATTGATTACAAAATTATCATGTGATTCGTACTCAGCATACCAAAAAACCCCTTAGACGATACCCATCATGAAATTTTGTGATTTCGGCGCGGCAGCCAAATCGGATTGCAAAATTATCATGACATGTGTATCGTACTCAGCATACCAAAAAGCCCCTTAAACGATACCCATCATGAAATTTTGTGATTTCGGCGTGGCTGCCATATTGGATTGCAAAATTATCATGTGATTCGATCTCAGCATACAAAAAAACCCCTTAGACGATACCCATCATGAAATTTTGTGATTTCGGCGCGGCCGCCATATTGGATTGCAAAATTATCATGTGATTCGTACTCACCATACAAAAAACCCCTTAAGCAATACCCATCATGAAATTTTGTGATTTCGGCGCGGCGGCCATATTGGATTGCAAAATTATCATGTGATTCGTACTCAGCATACCAAAAACCCCATTTAACGATACCCATCATGAAATTTTGTGATTTCAGCGCGGCGGCCAAATTGGATTGCAAAATTATCATGTGATTCGTACTCAGCGTACCAAAATCCCCCTTAAACGATACCCATCATGAAATTTCGTGATTTCGACGCGGCGGCCATATTGAATTGCAAAATTATCTCTTAGTCTTTCTGTTCCCGGTTTCCATTTCGGAGTTTCCAGTTCTATGATCCGATTCAAAATCGCAATAAAAACCATTTCTGCTAATAGTTTTGCACCAATTTTTTAAAAGTCTTCTCCTGACAGAAACAAACACAACAAAAAAGAATTAGCGAAATCGGTCCAGCATTTCACGCGTGATGCCGTGACCACGGAAATCGGGCTTCATTTTTATATATTGTATACTCAATATCATCGAAGATTACATGCATTATATTAAAATGCAATTCTGAACTAATTAAATGCTGAATCACAGTTTGCCACACTTATTTTTATGTTAGCATTAAATTTAATCTTGAAAAGAAGTGCCTGAGTTTGGCCCCTACATTAACGAGAGGTATCTAATACGTCAAACTGCAGCATCGGCAGCTTAAAGCTTTCAAAAACCAGGCGGACGTCATTTTTTTTAACATGTCATGTATAGTGTTGCTATACGTGTAGAAACGAGATAGCAGCATTCACTAACCCCTTAGAGCGAGCGGAATGGAAAGACCAACGCACACAAACATAATTAATGTTTCGTCTGCTACTTATTGTACGTCTGTGGTTTTCACAGATAACATATGAAATTAATGAACATAAGATACGAACAGTAGATAAATTTCAACAATGAAGATAATGAGATATATCTAAAACTTATACTTTAAACATTCAGGTCTCCAAAATACAAATTACATAGAACCTTTATATCTATTATACTGGATGTTTCTTTTAGGGTGTCAAAAAAATATCCAAGAAAAGTCGAACCAAAAAGAAGTTGTAATTATTTAAAGCCACGTGGAAAAATTACGAAAAAAAATTATATCTCGAAAACTATAAAAAATCGTAGAACATACATGGGGGTTAAATCGATAGGTATGGAACCCTGCTACCAGCTAGTGGCGGCTTGACACCCTAAAAGAAACAACACCGTGTATATTCAGAGATATGTTATGGCGGCCCTGTGATGTGCCTCTTCACGCTCCCCTTGAAGACCCCGGGATTGTAAGATGAGGGAAACACGTGTGAGGCAGGTCGTTCCACCTTTTTATAGTTTGACAGAGGAACGATCTTTTGAAACTCTCAGTTCTGGCAAATATTCCCTCCACTGTTGTATTGAAAAGAAAATACCGGTCAAATGCGAGTCGCACTCGGACTTTTTCTGTACAAAAAGTTGCCAAAAAATCACTTTTGTTGAATAGATGTCCTAACAAATGTTAAAGTTTATTACTGTTTTTAGTATTGCTAGTTACGGCGGCAATAGGAGGTACACCATCTGTGAAAATTTCAACTGCCTATCTGTCACAGTTTGGCTTCGAAAGAGCATTAAGCCGTTGGTCCCGGTTGCTACTAAAACGGCAGCCCTTAAGCCAAGTTAAAGGCATTGTGGGTAACTTGAAAAAACTCCACATTGCGCAGTCACGACCTTCGCTTGTCCATTTTAAAACGGCCCACCACGTATTATGTGGGACAAATACTAAAGGTAAAGTGTAGGCATATTTGCCTCTTGCTTCTGCCTACCCCTTTGTCAAAGGCGTGACCCTAAATATAGATATACTTATATTGAGTGCTGGAACTCCTCTCTACAACCTTACCTCTGATCAGATCAATTTCTTCATCAGTAAAGGCAGGTAGCCTGGGGTGTTGGTAGCCCTCTTTCTGTCCCTTCTCATTTAGAAGTGCCTCCAGTTTCCTGGGCCAGCCGCCTTCCTGAGAAAAGATTGCATGAGCGTAGCGCCCTTCCTATGAAAAAAAGATATGGTTATAATACTGCGGACCAGTACATGGTCTTTAAGTTTATTTGGATATATTGATATGATAGGGGTCCCGTGTGGCGACGGGAAAAGTACAAAATGTCGCCACCCCAATTCATCCCGAGGGTGTCGTAAGAGGCGACTAAGAACACTATCGCAAAACGATCCATTGCGTAGAGAAGGAAAACTCGAAATGAAACCCGGTTGTCAGTAAAAATAATGACAATCGTTAGGCCAAGTTGAAGGCGGGTGGACACGATCTGCGCCTGTCCATTCCAACACGGCAATAGGCTTACTGCCTATTATGTGGGACAAAAGCTGTAAGGTAAAATGTGGGTGTGTGGGCCGCTCACCGTCCTTACAAAAGCAGGCCCATGACGGCAGCGTGACGTGAGGGATTCACGCACGCCCCCCCACAGACGCGGGATAGCACCCGAACCGCCCCCTAGGCGAGGCCGCAGTGGTAGCCGTGGGTCTGTTGGGAGTCCTGGGACATCCTTCCAAGGGCTTGCCCGGGGCTCACAACCTTAGACTGTTTGGCGTTACGTGAGATTTTTCAGGCATAGCCTCCATGATGGATTATCCCTCACGTTAAAAAAAAGAAAAAAAAGCATATCTACCTAGTGCGACTGAAGTCAAATGGAGAACAGTTTAAATCCCACGTCTCTATTGATTCTTAATAGAAAGGTGGAGGTACCAGTCGACACACAATAGCAAGGCACACCATCATACAAACATACACACTAAACACACACAGAAAGAAACTGTGTGTTGGAGTGAAAGAGAGAGGAGAGAAGGTTTGTGTGTGAGAGGGGGAAAGGGAGAGACCAATATACTGGGTGTAACAAAATTACCTCTCCAAATTTTTAATGAGATGACTTGGCATCGGAAATCAAATACAAATATTTAATAAAAAAGGGGGGTAAATTTTTTCATTTATTTTTTTATTTTTTTGTCGCTCATTAAGAATTCATTTTTTACCGCGGCAATTCGAGGTAACATGGGCGCCGTGGCAAAACAAACACAGAGCACCCGTCTGGCTGTCGTTGTCGCTTTCTACTGCCGCTCAGTAGCGATAGAAAGGGTGAAAATAGGATAAAATAGGACCTTTAAAACGGCTTTACGGTTAAAGTATTCATGTGATTTTTTTTTCTTCATTTTTGTAATGTTTCTTGACTGATGTCACGTCACGTGACGAAATTTGGATAGGTAATTTTGTTACACCCGATATACACACAGAAAAATTAAGTGATTCAGTTACTTACAAGATATTCTAGAGATAAAGTGGTTAATTCCGCATCTTCAGGGGCTTCAGGTTCTAGCCAGAAGAATAGAGTCGCCACAGACACCTTTCCTGTAAAATTATGTAAGTTCTGAATTCAGAAATAAATAATGACATCACCGCTCTATTGTTGAGCGAACACAGTACTGCTATAAATATTTTCAAGCCTATCCAGCATTGATACTACGATTTTATCAAAGTACTGTAAAGTACTCGACGATGCTCGCGCCTTAACCCGCGTGAAATTCGCTACACGTTCCCGCTTCCCGTGGGAACATATTCCCGGTATGAAAAGTAGCCTACTTATTCCAGACTACAAGCTATCACTGTACCTACCAAATATTCAGCATAATCCGTTGAGTAACAAACATCCAAACATGTTTACAAACTTTCACATTTATAAAACTAGTTGACTAGTTGATGCGCGCGGCATCGCTCGCGTAAAATTTGGTTCACTATTTTTCAAAATCATAAATCTTTCAGTAATACCAATTAACACCCGAATCAATAGAAGTTTCACTTAAAAAAAAACTATGTATTCTGTATTCAATGTTCAGTTTTTACAACATCGTAAGCACACTTCAAAAAATAAATTCACTCATAAATATTTCCCTAACGCGCCAAAACTCTAACTTCAAAAATAACATGCAAATATTTTATTTTGAAGCTGGCAGAATATAATTAACATAAAGCGCACATCGCCATCTATTGGTGAAATCACTTTCTAAAGATGTTTTATTATTGTTGTGGAGATGTAAATGATGCAAAAGTAGCCTAAAACCATCTCAGAAACCTGTTCTAGATTGTGTCAAATCTTGAACTCAATTGGTTCATTACATTTTCCGTTTTTAAAGCGTACACATACGCATAGAACATTTTATATATATAGAAGAAGAAGAAGATGGAGCTTACCATGAAACTTCGGCTTGTACATCTCATCATAGAGACTATAAGCCTTAGCATGAGCAATCAGCACGTTTTTATTGCACAGGTACCGTCCAATTTCCATGTCCTCAAAATATGGTGCCTTTAAACTGTGGTAGCCTCCTTCACAGATGCTAATAGGTTCGTTCAGCGTAATCCAGATCCTTACACGGTCTGCGTAGAGGTTAAACACCACTTCGGCGTAGTCTGCAAACCAGTCGCTGATGAGGGGGTTCGCCCAACCACCTGGAAATCACGTTAGGTGAAGAGTCAGTCAATCGTATATGTGTGTATTATTTTTTGGTGTTATTCGATTTGCAGAGCCACAGTATTTACATGACAAACTCGACTGGTTGAATAGCCGAACAGAATGCGCTAGAAGACAGTGCTCGCAACAACTATCGATAGCGTTACATAGAACCGCATCGTTTAGAGGTAGTTTCCGCTATTCAGCCTCCAAGATATGGAATAACCTTTCCCCACCGTTGCTTTCGGCCAAATCAATAACAACATTCAGGAAGAGATTACGCATATCTTTTAGAAGCGCAACGGGGGCTGGATGGCGTAAATTGTGATATGTCACTTATTTCACTTAAATCAACATACATGTATCGAACTATCCATCCTTTTAGTTTAGTTTTAGTTTTAATTCTTTATTGCACACAGAAACAAAAATACATTGACATTGATAACTAGGAACTATGATGTACAAAGGCGAGCTTAACTCAACACTGAGTTTTCTCCCAGCAAACCTTTGGGTGAAAGGAAAAGCGCAACGGAAGGTTTAAGAAGTGTGCAACTAGATAGAAGATAAGATGAAAGTTAAAGTTTTATTTTATTTTATTTTTACTTTTATTTATTTTATACACTGGACGTAAGGCGTTAACTAATATAATTACATAAGGTATATACTGTTTGTATTGTAAAAAAATATAATTATGTAGTTTATAATATGTTTATATAAAAATGATGTCTATAATAATCCAAAAATATGGGAATAATGTAGGTTATTGGTATTTAACAATTAGTTAATTCAAGGCACAGTTATAATATTTATGATAATAGCCCAACACGAGTGTATTTATATGTTTAAAAAAAATTAACATATAGGTACATTAAACATAATAATATTGGTATGCATTTTTTTACTGTTATAATATTTATTTACACATTCACACTACACTATCTTCTCACACACACATAGCTAAACACAAAACATGAGTTCCAGTCGAAAATCAGCGCCAAGGTCCGTCGCCTTGGCGCATGCTGAACTGGACACTCCTTTGATACAATCATGAGGCACACAATGCAAAAAAATGTACAGTTTCAGGTTAAGCTAGTAATGTGTCCTACATGCCTGTATTAAATAAAGGTTTCTTTCTTTCTTTCTTTCATTAATAATGGTAGGATGAGCGTTCACTACCAATTATGGCCTACAGCGCCGAGACGTGGACACTGACAGTGAGGCTAGTCCATGCCCTTAAAGTTGTGCAATAAGATTTAGATTTAGTGCGCCTTCACACTAGCGTAGGCGTTCGATGGACGTATGCGCGGCGTAGACGCAACGTATACGCGACGTATACGCGGCGTATACGCGACGTATACGCGGCGTATACGCCGCGCTAGCGTCACACAATTCGTTGACGTTTTGGTATCATCGTTAACAAAATAGATTCTGACCAGGAAACACTATTGATGGCTTTACTTTTAAAAAAGAAGACTTGCGAACTGCGAATAAAATTTTGTTCGTGGTTCGGGAAAGACTTTCCGGGCTGCGCCTCGGGACCCTATGCTATTATTTTTTATATCGATTTCTTTCATTAATTACATAATAATTAAAACGATGCATACGAAAATACATGTTATTTGCAATCCAACATGGCCGCCGCCGCGCCGTATTCACAAAATTTCATGATGCGTATCGTTTTAGAGGTTTTTAGTATGCTGAGTACGAATTGTATGACGATTTTGAAATCCAATATGGCCGCCGCGCTGTTATTACGAAATTTCATGATAGGTATGGTTTTATGGGTTTTTAAGTATGCTGACTACGAATATCATGATATTTAAATTCCCACTCAGCATATAAAATAACCGGCATCCTGAAGTTTGGTAGTTGTGTGGCAAAAAACTTATCGCATAGTTTCATTTTCTACAAGAATCTTTAGCAAATTTATATTTCGCATTTTAATTGCTTCGTCAAATTACAGCTTGCTCAATTTTTATTAAGTCAAATTATACTCTTAAGATATTTATTTTCTAGTAGCAGTCATTTCCATGCCGAGAATAAGTCGCTTGTGAACAGGATTGTACACAATCCCACAGTAAGGCCGAAAACTGCATGTCAGCGGGAGCGGGGCGGGAGCGGCGGCGACAGCGGGGCGGGGCGGGGCGGATCTTGACCGAACTTGATCTCAGCGGCCGGATCGCTCGTGTCGCGGCGACGAAGTGTTGGGTTTGGCGGTAACCCGACAACCACATCTTTCGGAACGGAGTGCTTTTGTTTCGTCGTATGATTTATTGTAGGCAAAAAAAGATTATTGATCTTTACAATAAACAAAGAAAACAAAAACGCGATTTTTATACTAATATTATAAAAAGAAAAGATTTGATTGTTTGTTTGGCATCTAATAGGTCCGAAACTACTAGGTACTGAACAGATTTGAATAATTCTTGCACTACTGTTGGGAAGTAACATTATCCCAATATGTGTTCCCAATGACCTATCAACTTGTGATTATGTACTTTTTAGGATTCCGTACCCAATGGGTAAAAACTGGACTATATTCATGAGATTTCGCCGTCCATCTATCTGAATGTTCGTCACGAGACTGTATATCTAATATAAAAGGGGCTGCCATACATGCCAACGATTTTAGGGTTCCGTAGCCAAATGGCAAGAAACGGAACCCCTATATCGTCATGTCTGTCTGTCCATTCGTATGTCACAGCCACTTTTCTCTGAAACTATAAGACCCATGCTAATGAAAATTGGTAAGTAGATGTATTCTGTGAACGGAATTAAGACTTCTACATAAAATTAGGAAAAGCAGTAAGTTTTGGGGGTCCCTATACCTACTCAAAAGAACTGAAAGTCATTTTGATTTTCATCAAACCCATACGATACGAGTGGGGTATCTTTAAATAGATCTTCAATAATGCTGTTGAGGTTTTTAACATCATTTTTTTCTAAGCTGAATAGTTTGCGCAAGAGACACTTCCAAAGTGGAAAAAAAAAATGTGTCTGTCCCCCCCCCCCCCCCCCCTCTAAATTCTAAACTAAGAGAATGATAAATCGAAAAAAAAAATGTACATTGCCATAAAAACTTCCAACAAAAATTGGTTTTAACGAGATCTAGTTAGTAGTTTTTTTTTGAAACGTCATAATAAACCGCGATTTTCGCTTAGATAATTACTACCCTGAAATCCCTTTCTGATTTCATCATCCCGATCCCATCCTCTCTCCGCCAAGCCAAGGTTGCCGTGCCTATGTGCTGCGTGACTAGGGGCGAGCCTAGTATTAGCGTGCTTATTACCCTGGGACCGGGCGAACCCAGAATAAGGTTAGCCTTACTTGAACAAGCGGGGCTCTGTTCAGGTGGACATGTTTTTCCCTTGCTACTCGTGGGAACGCAATGGAATTAATAAATTTTAATACCCAGAATGACGGCGATGTGGTTCGCAACCCGTCACGTCACGTCTCCCATCGGGGCGAAAAGTGGACTGTGGATAGCCGCTTTGCTACGTTGAATGTAAGAGGAGGTATGAATGATAAAATTGAGGAGGTATGCAAGATTATGCGAGAGAGGCGATTGGATATTTTGTGTGTGAATGAGACAAAGCGGAAGGGATGCGACACCACGACACATGGAGCCTATACGGCCTACTGGTCAGGCGTAGCCACAACCAGCGCGGCGTGCCAGGGTGTCGGTGTAGTACTTTCCGCGAGAATGAATGAATGTGTGACAGATTATGAATGTGTGAGCCCAAGACTCGTTTGGTTGAGGCTAAAGGTTGGACTCACCCGCATCTTTGTGTTAGGAGTGTATGCTCCTCAGGATGCGCGGTGGCGCCGGTCCGCAAAAGACCAGAGTGAGAGGCAGGCATTCTGGGAGAGTGTGAATTATATTCTGGGTAAATGCAAACTAAACGAAAGGATTGTAATGTTAGGTGATTTTAATGGATGGGTTGGAGTGAAGCGTGATGGATATGAAAGTGTATTGGGAAAGTTTGGGGATGAGCGAGTGAATGAAAATGGCGAAAGTCTGCTAGAAGTATGTTTGGATAGGAATCTTGTGGTAACCAACACCATATTTAACCACAAAGATATCCACTTGTATACAAGGAAACAAGAAAGCCAGAGAAGCATGATTGATTTTGTGATAGTAGACGCAAGAATGAGAAAGAATGTGCTGGACACCCGGGCATACCGCGGTGCCGGGATTGACACAGATCACTTCTTGGTAATTAGCCGAGTAAGAGGTCTGTTTCAGCGGTGGCGGCATCGTGCGCATAAGCCCATTAGTGTACTGGAGCGCATTAAAGTCGAAAATTTGAAAGATATAAGCGTGAGAGAGGAATTTGTGAGTAAATTGAGCGAGAAATTCGAAAATTCAGAGGAAATATGTGAGATGGAAGAATTATGGAAGATGATTAAGGAAGGTCTCGTAAAAGTTGCAGTGGAAGTATGTGGGATAAGCAAAAGGCGACATGGATGTCAGGTAAAGAGTATGTCTGCAGAAGTTTTAAAAGTTTTGTCTGATAAGAAGCAAGCATGGTTGAACTGGCTGGCTACAATGGCCAATCAAAGAATGCAGAAGGCAACGGATGAGGATGTAAAAATGGCAAAGGATGAGTATAAAAGGTATAAGCGTGATGCGAAAGAAGTGATGAAAAGTAAGAGAGAGAATGATGAGGATGACTTTCATAACAGGTTATCTGATGACTTCCAACAGAATATAAAATTCTTTTGGAAGTCTATAAGAACAATGAGGACTGAACAGACTACCTCACAATTTAAACAAATCAGAAACCATGATGGTAGTTTTGTGATAGGAGAGGAATGTGTGTTAAAAAGGTGGAAGGAATATTTTGAAAGTTTATTTGAAAAAGAGGATATGCAAAGGGAGACTCATGTCTCGGAAATGAATGAACTTGATAATGAAAGCCACTTAAGTATGGAAGAAATTGTGGAAGCGTTGAATAGTATGAAATTAGGAAAGGCTGCTGGGATTGATAGAATTTCTGTCGAGATGCTGAAAGCGGGTCGTGGCGTGGTAGCTTGCCAGCTGTACCGCCTTTTCAATCTTTGCTGGCGAAATGGCAGAGTACCAGAAGAATGGTGCAAATCGGTCATAGTGCCGCTGTACAAAGGTAAAGGGTCACAGCAAGAGTGCAAAAACTACCGCGGCATAAGCTTGCTCAGTGTCGTAGGCAAATTGTATGCGAAAGTTTTGATTAAAAGAGTGATGAATGAAACTAAAGGAAAAATGTGGGATGTACAAGCAGGATTTATGAAAGGAAGGGGATGCACGGATCAGGTCTTTTCACTAAGATGCCTAGCTGAAAAGTTTTTGGCAAAACGCCAAAAAGTCTATTGCATCTTCGTGGACTTAGAAAAGGCCTATGACAGAGTGGTGAGGAATGAACTGTGGTCAACACTGTTCATGTATGGAGTGAGCAGCAACTTGATACGAGCATTGAAATCTCTATATGAGGGCTCCAGTGCTTGTGTCAGGATCAATGGAGCTTGCACAGACTTTTTTCCCATCGAAAAAGGTGTGAGGCAAGGCTGTGTAGCGTCACCATGGCTGTTCAACCTTTATATAGACAGTTGTTTGAAAGATCTACAAGAGTGTGCGTATGGACTAAAAATGAATGAGCTAACCGTCAAATGCCTCCTTTATGCTGATGATCAGGTAATACTGGCATCATCGGCGGAGGAGTTGCAGTTGATGGTTAATGTAATGAACGATGCGCTTAAAAGTAGAGGAATGAATGTTAATGTAAGCAAGACAAAAGTAATGGTTTTTGAAAGAGAGAAATGTATGACTGATTGCTCGATATTGATCGAAGGAAAGAGCGTGGAACAGGTGAAAGAGTTTGTTTATTTGGGTTCAAAATTTGCAAGAGATGGAAAGTGTGACAATGATATTGAAAGAAGAGTTTTGGCAGGAAATCAAGTGAATGGAGCCATTCACACCTTTATGAACAGTCAGAACGTGTCTAAAAAGGCAAGGATGGCTGTACATAGAGGAGTGCTTGTCCCTACACTTATGCATGGTAGTGAAAGTTGGGTGTGGCAGGAGAAGCATGAAAGTAAAATTAATGCAGTGGAAATGAGAAGTTTGCGAAGTATAGCTGGAGTGACATTGATGGATAAAGTAAATAATAGTGTGATAAGGGAACATTGCGGCATGACAGAAGATGTAGTGACTAAGATAGAAAAAGGGATGCTCAGATGGTTTGGACATGTGGAGAGAATGGATGGAAATAGGCTGACGAAACAGATTTATGAGGCGAGAGTGAATGGGCAAACTGGTAGAGGTCGACCTCGGCATACTCAAGTCGATAAAATCGACAATCTTCTGAGAAAAGGCCAGGTCAAGAGTACCCTTAACCGAAGAGCATGTATGAAGACACTTATGAAAGTTGAAGAAGCGAAAGTTGTTTGCCAGGATCGTAGCAAGTGGAAAGCCATAGTCTCTGCCTACCCCGTTGGGAAACAGGCGTGATGTTATGTATGTATGTATGTAATTACTACCACAGCGAAAGTGTTAAAACATTAATCAAAGTTTCAACGAATTACAAGAACTTTTATATTATGGTACTTGCTGCTACGGAACCCTACATGGGCGAGTCCGACTCGCATTTGGCCGATTTTTTATTATAAAATCACTCTTTGATGTCTAGAAAGATAGAAAGAAAGAAAAATGCGTCTGCCTACCCCTTCGGGGATAATAGGCGTGGTCATATTATGTATGTATTTTTATGACGAACATGTTTCCTTGGCCAAATTGGCGATCTATTAAAAATATACCAATTAATTTCTCCGCTTACATCATACGATAAAATACACAGAGGAACGGCACTACGTCAGCTCAATCGCAGCGATATCGCGCGACTGGCGCTCCCCGCTGGTGCACCGCTGCCCGCCCCGCCGTCGCCCCGCTGACATGCAGTTCACTTCTATGGGACTCCATACGTTACACCGCCCCGCTCCCGCCCCGCTCCCGCTCCCGCCCTGCCCTCCGCAAAGATGCAGTTTTAGGCCTAACGCGGCGTATACGCCGCGTATACGTCGCGTATACGTCGCGTATACGTCGCGTATACGTCGCGTCTACGCCGCGCATACGTCCATCGTACGCCTACGCTAGTGTGAAGGGGCACAGATTTAATTCTTTATTGCACACAGAAACAAAATACATTAACATTAAATACTAAGAACAATGATGTACAAAGGCGAGCTTAACTCAACACTGAGTTTTCTCCCAGCAAACCTTTGGGTGATAGGAAAAACGCAACGGAAGGTTTAAGAAGTGTGCAACCAGATAGAAGATAAGATAAAAGTTACTAAGTTTTATAGTATTACATAGGTACATAGATACCATGACTATTATATACATACACGTCGTACACATAATACCAACACATATACTAACACACAAAAATGGATAGGAACTTAATAGTAGTAAGTATAAACATAATACTATTTATATGCATCTCTGCATCAACATATCGTAAAACATGAAGAAGTACACTAAATATACACTGTACTTATAAATTTGAAGACAGAAATAGTTCTTTAACTCTATCCTTGAATACACCCAAAGAGGTACTTTCCCGCACAGAATGTGGCAATGAGTTCCACAACCGTACTGCTCGAATGGTAAAGGAACCGTCATAACAATCCAAAGAGTGAGAAGGCATACGAAGAAGAAGTGAAGAGGATGTACGACAAGGTTTACCCCTAGGGACAAGAAACTCAAAGCGTTCACGTAGATAAGAAGGTGAATGTACATTATAAAGAATAGCATATAGAAGGAAGAGAATATGGGAATCTCGACGCTGCCGAACCGGCAACCACCTCAATCTTGTACGGAATTCTGATACATGATCATACTTCCGAAGACCAAAAATAAAGCGTATACCCAGATTCTGCAGTCTCTCAAGTTTATTTAGGTGTTCCTCCTTTGTATCAAGGTAGCAGACATCGGCATAGTCTAAAATTGGGAGTAAAAGGGTTTGTGCAAGAGTAACTTTAGTTTCGAAAGGTAGGAATTTCTGGAGACGTTTTAGAGATTGGAAAGACCAGAAGACCTTCCTACTTACCTCAGCAATTTGGACATCCCAGTTTAGGTTCGCATCAATATAAATACCCAAGCTCTTTGCGCAATCTGTGACCGCAATTGGAACCGCGTTGTACATTATTTATGGGAGAACTTGGTCATTTAAGAGATTCAGCTTGTATCGGCTACCAACAATGACTGCTTGTGATTTTGCAGGGTTCACCAGAAGTCCAAACGATTTAGCCCACTGACTAATGTTATCTAAGTCACTATTGACAGCAGCTACAGCCTCAGTCACGTCCTCGACATCGAAGTGTCGATATAGCTGCAGGTCGTCTGCATAGAGATGATAATTAGAAGAAATAACTTTAGTAATGGCGTTTATAAAAACGGAGAAGAGAAGAGGAGATAGAACGCCACCTTGAGGAACACCCGCATTCAGATGGCACCAATCAGAGCAGATGTCATCACATCGAACTGACTGCGAGCGACCCTGAAGGTATGACTTGAACCACTCAATCACAGAAGATGAGACATTAAGGGAGGCCAAAATTCCCAATATGACATCAAAATCTACAGAGTTAAAGGCACTGCTGAAGTCTAATAAGACTAAAACTGTTAACTGTTTCTTTTCTATAGCCATACGCATGTCATCAGTAATCTTGACTAGTGCAGTAACAGTGCTATGACCACGACGGAAACCAGATTGATATTGACTTAGCAGGCTGTTGTTGGAAAGATATGAAGCTAGTTGGTCATGAACCACACTTTCCAGAACTTTGGATAGTAATGGAAGGATGGAAATAGGACGGAAGTGGGATTGTAGAGAAGGATCGGGTACTTTTGGTAAAGGTATCACAAATGCTTTTTTCCAGGTTGAGGGGAAACTGTTACACTGTAGGGAGAAATTAATAATGTGGGTAACTACAGGAAGAATGTGGTTTAGGATTGGAAGAAGCATTTGTAGCTGAAGGCCATCATAACCCACAGCTTTTGTCGTTATCGACTGTAAACGTCTCCCAATATCCACCTCCGTAACTGAGCGGAATGAAAACGAAGTATTTATAGGCAATGGAAGACAAGATAGGAAGTTTAAAGTAGAAGATTTAACATCACTGGGAATGGCAACTGGAGACCTCGAGAAATGCATATTGAGGTCGTTAAGGTCTATATTAGAACAATTGCTTTCTGAGGCCTTACCAATACCAAGTGATTTAAGAAATTGCCATACTTGTGCTGTGTTAAAATCTTGAATAGAGTTATGAATGTGGCGTCTTTTAGCATCCCTACACATACGAACGCAGCGATTACGTAAATTTCTGTACTTATCGCAGTTCTCTATTGTGGGTGATTTACGGCAAATGCGCTTGGCCTTATCTCGTTTTGACATCATTTTCTTAATATCTTCAGTAAGCCAAGGCGCAGGTAAGTGTTTTACTCTCACTTTACTGGAGTGCAGACCGCGACTTGAACGTGGGGTAAGATGACCCCTCGCCAGATGGACGTATGATGTGAAGCGGTCGCAGGGAGTTACTGGATACGTTTAGCGCAGGACCGTGTATTGGAAGAGGCCTACGTCCAGCAGTAAGACTGCCATAAGCTGATTTGATTGATTGGTAGAATGGAAGATTGGAAGCGCTCGTCGTCCCACTAACAAAGTCTGGCTAGGCAGCGCGACATGGACTGTGCTGCTGTATAAGATTTGCAAAATGTACCTATGTACAAGCATAACTTGAGAAGGGCTGGACCGATTTCGCTAATTCTTTGTTTTTTTGTGTTAGTTATAGCCAGGGCAAAGATTATTTACAAAAAAAATTTAAAAAAAAGTCTTATGTAGGGTCAGCTTGAAATGGCGGAACAAAGTTCGCCGGGTTCGGCTAGCTATTAATAAATTGTTTTGTATGGCATGGTTTCTGCCTATATTTTTTAATACGAACTAGGAAGAGGAATTTCATAATATAGATCCGACATTGTTGATATGCCGCGAGAATATACTTAGTAGCTATTTAGGTATTTGTAACCTTCATGACTGAGACTTACTGTTATCAGTAAAAATTATCAGACCGGAGGTGACATCACCCAGCTATGAGAATCATTTATTCCAACGATATTCCCCGCTGTTGAGGGTTAAGAACTGTTCTGACTCAGAGCTCTGATCACTAAAGTTTTTTTTATACTACTGATAGACAAGCTTTCGGCCCACCGGGCCCACCGTCGTCGACGTAACGTCGTCGCGTCCTTATGATTACTATAGAATTGTACTGCTGTGGTCTCCTTCATGCGCTGACGGCGGCGTGGGACGCGATTATGAAATATGCGCTGACGTCTCGGGTCATTCCTTTGTGGCGTTTGGCGTAACGTGTACGCAGCCTATGGCGTTAGGCTATGGTCTTCTATAAACGCGGTAGGCTGCGTACAACGTCACGACTTACACCACGGAAACTTACTATAGACATGTACTGTTGTGGTCTGTTTCATGCGCTGTCTTCGGCGGGCCATTGTGACGCGGCGTGTAGCGTGACGCGCACGCAGCCTATATTGTTATATAGGACACCATAGTCTTTTACGAGTATAGAATAATTAAAAGTTCAAATATAAGGAACAAACCTAGATCCTGCAAGGCTTGAGGTAGATCAAAATGGTACATCGTGACCACTGGCTCTATCCCCTTGTCCAGGAGACCATCGATCAGATCGCTGTAGTATCTCTTGCCGTCTTCGCTGACCACGTTAGGGAAACCAGTTGGGAGTAGACGAGGCCAGGATATGGAAAATCTGGAAAATGTCAATAGACGTGTTCAGTATTTAAATTTGCTAGCGCACCTGAGGCGGTTTCCCGTGGGGATATGGGAATAAAATATAGCCTATGTCGCCCGGGGACAGTGTAGCTTCCCAACAGTGACAAAAAATTTCAAATGGGTTTAGTAGTTTCGGAGTTAAGTCAATGCAAACATACAATCAAATCTTTCCCTTATATAATACTAGCTGCTGCCCGCGGCTCCACCCGCGTGGAATGTTGTTCCCGGTCACAGGGTATATATATACTGTCACTGTATACTGTAGTTTGATCGGCCGGATTTTAGAAATAAATGCCTACAGTCGCGCGGCACGTAAGCATGCGATAGGGCTGCCCACCTACAGCATTTTAATAATATGTGCCTACTTTAACTTTCTATTTAGTATTGCGATTGTAAATATGTACATACATACATTCAAATAGTGTGAATGTATGTATGTACATATGACACTACTACGGCTCCATTTCTAACACCGAAAATTGACCAAATCATTGCAATTTGACCAAGCGTTAAGAATTTACTACTGAAAAAAACATTTTGTCTTTCATCCCCTCTCCCAAACGAACTGCGCAGTATTTTGGGGTCAAAAGTAATAAAAAGGTCTCCTCGATGTATAAGCTCAGATTGTGCTAAGTAGCCCAAGTATCATTTAAATTGATTTAGAAGTTATGGCGCAATGCTTATTTAGGATAGGAACACAGACTTTTTTTTTGGTTGTTTTTTTTTTTATACCACTAAGGTGGCAGACAAGCATACGGCCCACCAGAAGGACCGGTGGTCACCGCAGCCTATGAACGTTTGCAACACCAGAGGTGCCACACTCGCGCTGCCGACCTTGTAAAAACCTTCTAAGACCCCTTTTGAAGAACCCCATACTGTAGGCGTTTGGGAAAACCGAGGCAGGGAGGTCATTCCACAACCTAAGCGTGCGCGGAAGAAAACACCTATCGGATCTAACCGTGCTGGAACGCACCGGACGCAGAGTGTGAGGATGAACTCCCTGTCTGTGGCGAGCGGTGCGATGATAGAACGTTTTTTTTTGGTATAGGTATTAGGTACCTACCTATACGTTTTCGGCTTTGTTATCGATTATAACTACACTAAAATATTTCTCATAATATCTGCTGCAATATACAGATTTTCGAATCACTGCCTATAGCTTTATTCTACCTAAATATAGACTAGTAATCATTCATTGTGACAAAAACCAGGAAAATTTATTCATTTTCCCCGTGTTAGTAACATTTTACATTGTCGCAGTCCTATTCGTCATAGAATATTAATAATTGTACTTATAACCTTTAACCTTTCTAAATAAATAAATAAACCATCGAAATCTGACTCGGTAGGGAGCCCAGAATAGCATCCATGTATGATTCCAGGATCAACGAAAAAGAACTCGTCTCGAACTTTTCATGAATTTTTTGATTCGAACCAGTAGGTAACTAGGTACCTATAGCCCGTTTGCTTTAAATTTGCCGCTGGCGTAGAGGCTGGTGTTGAGGCGTAGTATGGGAGGCGACCGGCAAACTTAGAACGAACGGGTTGTATAGTCCGTTCACAGTTAATTTTCCTCTGACAGATCGTTTTCTGTATGTTGGTATTACAATAAAGTCCCCCTATGAGTGCCAGCTTAAGACATTTTGCCGCGTTATAGGGGAGATTATAAGATGTAAACGTTAGCACTAACTATCATATTTTTATGTAAATATCTATTTGTCAATATACATTACTTTACTAAACACGTGGTTCTGTTACTATACGATTGTACTTAAGTTTTATTTTTATTGATATGGATATTTAAAAGAGACACTCATTACCATCACCAAGGAGGGCGAAGTTACTCCATAACTTTCGCGCCCGAAAAACGGCAGCAAGAAAGAAAATAAGTTTCGACTTTAAGGTTAGAGTACCTACACGGGATAAACAAAATCTTAGTATGGTAACACAAAAATCAAGCAAGCCAACATCATCGCTAGAGGTAAATTAACTATGAACGGACTATAGGTACGTACTGGTTCGAATAAAATCTATCATGAACAGTTCGATAGTTTATGAGATCATCGCTATGCGACATACCAATGCCATCATGAACTTTTTTGTTATCACTAATAGGTCGGTACCGAACTTTAAGTAACTAATTATGGAGCACACGCAACGTAATTACGTAACATTTGTCCACGCCTTTATCCCCTAAGGTGTAGGCAGAGGCATATTACAATGTCCACATTTCACCATTTAAGTTTTGTCCTACGTAATAGATGGAGAGCGGTATTGCTGTTTTGGAATGGACAGCGGGGCATGTTGTGTGTGAACCCTCAACTTGGCTTAACGACTGCCACTTTCTTGGCTAACGGAACCAACAGCTTAACTTGTTCATTTAAAATTTCAACTCTCTAGCTATCACCGTTCCTGAGACACAGCCGCGTGATGGACAGACAGACAAACAGACAGACGGACGGCGAAGTTTCATGATTAGAGTCGTCTATTTTACCCTTTCAGTAAGGAAGCCTATAAAAACAACATCTTACCTATACATATTAAGTCCCAACTCCTCAGCAACCTCGATGTCCCGCTTCCACAGGTGGTAGGAGTCACAGGCCACATCACCGTTAGTTCCATCTGTCACCAACTCTGGTTGCTTGTGAATCAGATGGTCCCAGATGCTTGGGCTTTTATCTGGAAAAAATACCACTTATAGTTAAAAAAATTAAAAATTATATTAACCAGTTTCATATTACGCATTTTTTTATCAATCAAATCAGCCTATTTCAGTTCACTGCTAGACGTAGGCCTCTCCCAAATCACAGCACACGGTCCTGCGCGTTCCGCGTCCAGCCAGTCCCTGCGACCCTCTTCAGGTCATCGGTCCATCTGGCGGGGGGTCGTCCTACCCCACGAGTACCAAGTCGCGGTCTCCACTCCAGAACTCGTTTGCTCCATCGGCCGTCAGTTCTTCTACCGACGTGGCCAGCCCATTGCCACTTTAATGTGCTTATTCTGCGAGCTACGTCGACCATTCTGGTTCTCTGCCGAATAACCTCATTTCGGAGTTTATCCCTCAGAGATACGCTAAGCATGGCTCGTTTCATAGCTGGCTGGGCAACCCTAAGGACATGGACTAGCCCCACCGTAAGTGTCCACGTCTCGGAACCATATGTCATTACTGGTAGTGGATAGAAAGATGTCAAAACAAAACAAGATTTTTTTTATTGTAATGTAAATTGTGAAGGTTTCGATCTTAGTTTGTAGTCAATAAACTCTGGAGCTACTCAACCGATTTTTTTAATTAAATAAGGCCAGGCGCGCACTACGATTTTAGTTTTTGCGACACGATTTTAGAATCGCGCTGTAACTTATCGCAGAAAATTCACTGCGCGCACTGCGATGAAAATGTCGATGAATTGTTCATTCTCAACAGGAATTTCATACGAGTCGCTTGTCTTGCCTTGCTCCTTCGGAGGAGTAGAAAAAAGAAAAAGAGAAACTATCAATATTGGACGCATCCTTTTGCAGCTGAAAGACAATATATTAAAGGTTCTTTTTATCTAAACCTAATTAACTTCGCCTAGACATATCCTTAAAAATCTTTGGCTATTATTGTATGAAGAATCAAACTGTATGACTGAGTATTTATCCCACAAAGGTGGTCTTCCTTCTATTTCCATAATTACATGTTCAACATCTAACGTCTCGTCTTGTGACTCTATTGGGGAAGCAGGTCCCGACATGTCAACGCTTGAAGAGCGAAATGCCGACTGACCCCCGCCGACGGGTCCAGGGTGCGATTTTATTATCGCAGTGCGCGCGGAGCACTGACCTGTATTAATATCTGGACTGGTGATCGGTTCCATAAAATTGTGCCTAATTGAAAATCGCCATTTGGCGCTGACGGCAGCTAGCGAATGTACTTGGAACTAATACTAGTGATGTACAACACCTGTCTTGGTGTCGATAAAAACTTTACCAGATACTGACTACAATGTTAATATTATTTTTGTACCAATGATGTTTACATAATATGAATGACTACTTTAAAGTACCTAAGTAGGCTAACCATCAGTCTCGCGAATTCAGTTTGGCGAGCTTAATATAAAAAAAAGAGTTTGTTTGCTTAAACAGTGGTCGCAGGTATGTTGCCAAAGTAGTGTTACTATTGTAAATCGGCTGAAAAATGACACCGGACACAGCCCGCACAGTCATTAAGGTTGTCTTTAATCATAATTGGGTTATGTTAGAACTTAAAGCTAGGCGTCCAATAGGCGGCGGGGCCGGGCCGGGCCGCAACGCAAAAATCCGCATGCCATACGTTTTTAATGAAACTGTGTTTCGTTGCGGCCCACCTCTAGGAAAGGCAGATGCTACACAATTTCATATGAAACGTACGGCACGCGAATTTTTGCTCTGCGCTGCGGCCCGGTCCGCCTGGTGGACGCCTCGCTTAACGTGAGCCGCGCGAGCGTGCTCCCCGAAGCAGCCAATGCCAACTTGCTATTCCGCCTCAATGGCAACTATTTCCCATTTACTTCCCGAAGCAGCCGTGCTCAGAGAGGAATTTTGTTAAGTGACAGGTTAATTGTATTGCATTGGGATTTATTGTAGTTTTGTTTGTTTGCAGTAGGTAAGTACAGAGGAGGAAAGGTATTTAAAAAAAATATGAAATCACACATTTATTACGGGATATTTTTAAATGCACATCTGTATAATTTTTAAAAGAAAATTATCATACCTATATTTTAAAAAGATTGAAAAACAAAGTAGATTCTCTTAAAATAGGCTTGTGTCCACTAAGAATAAATCTGATTGATGTGTGTTTCTAACGACTATGTCCAATATATAAATAATTAACCATAGATGCTAAGTTATATTTCACACGCTGTTAGTTACTGTTTCGATTATCTACTACAATTTTAAGTGTTTATTAATAATTTGAATATGTTCATTAAATTATTAAAGTACTTTTACCATGCCTCTTGTTTTTTAAACTACGAATTTTGGCATTGGACAGAAAATTATCGATATACATTTTGACATCCCTATTAAACATTATAGGTTATAAAAATATTCGTAAAATCCCCGAAACTCGAAGGATATTCGCTTATGATAGTAAAAAAAAACCTAAATTATGGTTTTATAATAATTGTTTAAGAATCAGTTTCTTAGATTTACTTACTTGTGAAAAGAGACTTCTCGTATCTTGTTTTACAATATACACACGATCTCATGATAAATATCTACTTAATTACACAATAAACTAAATGTATATATCAAAACACTTCAAATTTATAGCTTAATAACTTAAAAATATTCCAAATTTCACACAAAAACTCCTTCTGAAATAAACAAACAACGGCCATTTGCAAACTAATTTAGTTCTCAGTGCACTCGGGGGGGGGGGGGGGGGGACGGCGGCGCTTTGAATCGGCACAAAAAAGTAGCTGTCATTTTGTATGGAATAGCCAGTCCAGCGATTATTATTACAGGTCAGTGGCGCGGAGCCATACAGCTGTGTATCATGCAATTCAGTTTTACGACAATCGCATCGCGAGCGGTCGCGGCAAAATGTGACAAATCACAATTTTAAAATCGCTGCGATTATTTTGTAGCATATGCGCTCGCTGACATATAAATACATACGTTGCATTTTGGCGACAGAATTATCGCACGAGAAAAAATCGTAGTGCGCGCTTGCTCTAACACTCACCAATAAAAAGCCAAGTTTTTCTGAATTGACACAGCCACAGATATCGGGTTCTGCTCTGCAGCATAAATAAAATGGGTGCTCGGAACGGTTACATAATTAGATGCGGATGGAGCTGCAGGCACCATCTAGTAGTTTTCTAATAGGCAGTGATCCCATTGCTTGACTTTCTTTATACTACCTACTAAGATGGCAAACAAACTTACGGCCCCACGTGATGGACTGTGATCACCGTAGCCTATGAATTTGTGCAAAAAGAAAGGCACTACACTCGAGCTGCTGAACCTGCAATAACCTTCTAAGACCCCTTTCGAAGAACCCCATACTGTAGGCGTTGGGGGAAACCGAGGAAGGGAGATTATTCCACAATCTAAGCGTTCGCAGAAGAAAGCCCCTGTCGGACCTTACGGTACTCGAACGCTGTGCTGTGCCTATTTGATACGATTGATAACTTGCTCTTTAAGCAATCAGTTTAAACGAGATCCTTACCACTGACATTCCAAGCTCCTTCCACTTGATAAGCAGCTGAGGCTGCTCCAAACTTGAACCCTGTCGGGAACTGGTACTTCGCAGCTTGTGACCAGCATACCAGTGCACTGAAAAGGTTCGATAGAAAAACGTTTAGCGAACCGATAAAACGCAAAGGTTTGTAAGAATAGATGTATAGGTTTGTTACACTTCCACGCAAGATAATAAATGAGGTGGATTAACGGACTAAACCGAATTTTCATGAATTTTTGTAAAGTATGAATATTCGTATGGATGCTCATCGGATTCATACCGGCTGAAACCACACTGTGCCGTACCATTTGTCTACGGTCGTGAGTGCTGGGTTGACAGGAGACCCCAGGGTTCGGAACGTCCCAGCACTGAAGAATGACCCCAAGGATCCCGCCTATACCTACATCAGAATAAGACTATTACATTCATACATACCTACTATACTTACTACGTGTTCCTGTGTGAAACGGAAATATGCTAAATTTTCATCCAGGAATTAGATAGTCAATCTCGCTTTTAGCCCCTCTCTATAAAATAGAGTGCAGAGGGGCTTATGTCGAGATTTTGTCTGTAGTCTGTGATTCTGTTGCATTAAACTATGTCACTAGGTCACGTGGATCGTCTGTTCAAAGTTTGAAAGTAGTAGTAATACTAGAAAGTAGTAGTACTAGGTAGGTAGTAGTAGTACTAGGTAGGTAGTAGTTAGATGAAAATAAAAATAAAATTTATTCCCTTTGAAATTTTTAAAAAATTATTTAGGTTTGTCAAAATTTTTGTGACTCTACCGGGGGTTCGGAAATGCTACAGACTGAGAAGAACACCCCAAGAAACTCAGTCCGGTCCCTCTTATTCATCTTAGTATCTAATACAGTTTTTTTTTAAATGTAGAAAGGAGCAATTCGTGTCACTGCCAGGCAGTCTTGTCTTCTAGAAAGTCTTTAATGCTATAATAAGCTTTCTGGCACAATTTAAGCTTTACTAGTTTTTTAAATTTATTAACTGACAAACCTGTTATGGCTGTCGGCAATGTATTGTACATTCGAATACAATTACCCGCAAAAGAATTGCTTATTTTATTAAGCCTAAATCTAGGTACAGCCAATTTATTCTTATTTCTTAAGTTTAGGTTATGGATATCACTATTTTTAATAAATTTACTGTTATTTTTATGAGTATATACTAAGTTTTCATATATGTACTGTGAATACACAGTAAGGATGTTGATATCCTTAAACTTTTCTCTTAATGACTCCCGAAACCCCATACCATAGATAGCCCGGACAGCCCTTTTCTGCAACACAAAGATACATTCGATGTCGGCAGCGTTACCCCATAATAGTATGCCATAGGTCATGACACTGTGGAAGTAGCTAAAGTAGACAAGACGCGCTGTTCTAATGTCTGTCAGTTGTCGGATCTTTTTAACGGCATAGGCTGCAGAGCTCAGTCTGCCCGAGACTTTCTCGATATGAGGCCCCCACTGCAAGTTGGAGTCTAACTTTATGCCCAGAAAGACAGTTTCATCGACCAATTCTACTTGATCATCCCTAATCCTAATACTGGTGTTAACAAGCCTAACATTTGGCAAGGTGAATCTTATACATTTTGTTTTAGTTTCGTTTAACAATAAATTATTAGCGTTAACCCTAGAGAGGGCATTGTTTACTTCGTCAAGATCGCGTTGTCCACGTTCAACTTTAAATATTAAAGATGTGTCATCAGCAAACAAAACTACCTCGTGATCGTCTCTTATAAGGTGAGGGAGATCATTTATGTACACTAAAAATAGAAAAGGTCCCAGAATTGAACCCTGAGGCACCCCCATTGTTACAGCAGAACCATTTGACTGTTTACCATTTATAACTACTCTCTGTACTCTATCTCTAAGGTAAGAACTAATTAAATCCAAGGCCGTCCCCCGGATTCCATAATGATCAAGTTTTTGAATTAAAGTCTGATGCTGGACACAATCGAAGGCCTTAGATAAGTCGCAGAATACACCATAAGCATCATACGACTCCTCCCAGGCCTCATATATACACTCTAACAATTTGATGCCAGCATCCGTGGTAGACCGACCTCGCGTGAAACCGAATTGTTTAGTATGGAATAGTTTATTTGTATTAAAATGATTTTGCATTTGATTAAGCATTACCTTTTCAAAGATTTTACTAAACGTGGGTAGTACAGAAATAGGACGAAAATTGGACGGATCTGAGGTGCTACCCGATTTAAACAGAGGAGTTATTTTACTAAACTTCATTAAGTCAGGAAACACACCACTATCAACACAATTATTAAATATTATTGATAATTCAGGGGCAACCATTTCAATTAACGAATTAACTGATGTAGGTAGGTACCTTATATATAAAATATAAAACAAATGTTAAAACAAAAGGTAGGTACCTACCTACATCTAACGGTTATCTATCAATGGTGGCGTGAAGATTTTAAAAGATGAGTCGTAACGAAGCGTGGGGAACTCCTATTAACTTACAATAATCACATGAATCTGGACAAGTGCGTTTCAAAAGATCGTTCCTCTGTCGAACTATAAAAACCTATAACGACCTGCCCGCACACGTGTTTCCCTCATCTTACAATACCGGGTTCTTCAAGAGGAGCGTGAAATGTGCATCTGGATTGATTGATCTTTTTTTATTTTTCTTCGAAACCAAAGCGTATTTATATTTAGTCAAAAATTGTCAAAACTTATAACTGATATCCAAAAATTTGTCACTCACAGGATAATAAAGATTTTGACCAATATATCGATCACTCGATACAGATATTTTGCAAAATGGCTTCAAGCTGAATCTTAGCCAATACTTACTCTGTGGACAAAATTTCCGTACTAAGAATTTGTACCCAATTTGTCACAATGTTTTACAAATAATCAAGGCACTAAAAGGTAAATCCAGGAATCTATGACAGTTTCAATGGATCACTCAATTCAGACAAATTTAGATTGAGTGATTCTGTGAGGAGTGAGGACCACTGTCAGAAGTGGCCCCCAATCGCTAGATGCGCCTCGGCTTTCCATCAGGCCAGTGGCGACGTCAATTTGGCGAGCTAAAAAAAAGTTGGATTCGGGCATGGAGGGTTCTGCACCAAAAAAGCCCCGTTAGTTATTTTTGTTTTATTTTATTTGTATTTTTTGTTATACCGGCAACAAAATACATAAATGGTCACGCCTTAATCCCCGAAGGGGTAGGCAGAGGCATATTATATGCCCACATTTCACCTTTGTATAATTTGTCCCACGTAATAGGTGGTGAGCCGTATTGCCGTGTTTAAATGGACAGGCGCAGGTTGTGATTGCCTGCTGTTGAAATAAAGCCTTCAACTTAGCTTAACGACTGCCATTTCACTGGCAACCGGGACCAACGGCTTAACGTGCATTCCGAAGCACGGAAACGCTCAAATAAATGTCACAAAGTGATCACATGGATGGTCACCCATCCATGGACCGGCCATAGTGAAAGTTGCTTACTGCAGTGATTGTTTACAGAACACTCAGTCCGCGGGGCCACGAGCGCGAAAAAAAATACATCATCTGTGAAATTTCAGCTCTCTTGCGATCACGGTTCCTGAGATAGGTACAGTCTCGTGACGCACAGACAGACAGACGGACAGCGAAGTCTCATGAATACGGTCACGTTTTTACTCTTCGGGTTCGCAACCCTATAACGACAAAAAAAATACGTTTGTTGTATGGTAGCCCTAACTTCTTTTCGAATTTACGGACGGGACCCTATTCATGAGACTTCGTCATCTTTCTGTCTGTCTGTCCGTCACGAGGCTGTATCTCAGGAACCGTGACAGCTAGAGAGCTGTGTGGATATTGCCAAGCAGGATAAGATGTCATTATGTTATTATTTAGTACCACATTACTAGCTGTTCCCCGCGGCTTCACAGTTGCGCAGTCGGTTAAAAAGTAACCTTTGCCCTTCCGAGGGCCTCGAACTATCTCTATACCAAATTTCATCTCAATCGCTCCAGCCGTTTAGGCGTGAAAGCGTAACAGACAGACAGACAGACAGAGCTACTTTCGCATTTATAATATTAATAGGGATAACTCAATGTAAAATATGAACATTATTATGTGGTAAGTAGTCTATGCTTTATCATTTAGGTTGTCTGGCATTTTCCTGGTTCGGCTGACACTTGAACATTGTTATTTTAATAGAATTGGTTAGACAGACTATTTCCTCAAATAGTTTAAGTTGGTTTTATTGTTGTACTTACGGTAACAAGGTTAACGCAACGCATGCAATTAGGATTCGGAACCGGCTTAGATACAAGAAATAACAAAATGGTCGTCAATTTTCGAACGTGGATTTAATTTATTTTTACGTGTGAAATTTATATACTGGGTGTTTCTTTTAGGGTGTCAAGCCGCCACTAGCTGGTAGCAGGGTTCCATACCTATCGATTTAACCCCCATGTATATTCTACGATTTTTTATAGTTTTCGAGATATAATTTTTTTTCGTTATTTTTCCACGTGGCTTTAAATTTAATAATTACAACTTCTTTTTGGTTAGACTTTTCTTGGATATTTTTTTAATATTATAATGCCTATTGATTGCAGTATTATGGACAAAATAATCTCCTTCCTAACTTTGATACAAGATGTAAAAATTTTAATCGATAATAAAAAATAGGGAATTATGCAGAACATTATAATATCTCGAAAACTACAAAAAATCGTAGAACATACATGGGGGTTAAATCGATAGGTATGGAACCCCCTGCTGCCAGCTAGTGGCGGCTTGACACCCTAAAAGAAACACCGTGTACAATAAATATTTGTAGACATTAACACACAACATCACCTAGCCCAAATTAAGCTAATAAAGGCTTGTTAAATGGGCTCTAGACGACTTATATACCTACATACTTATTATTTCTTAATACATACATATTTTAAACAGAAAACAGCCAAACTTCGAAACAAACATTTGTGGATCACACAAATATTTGGACCGACCCAGGAATCGAACCCAGGACCTCCAGCGCCGCAGGCTGTATCACTACCGACTACGCCACAGAGGCAGTCAAGTCAAATTCCTTATGAATGTTATTCCGGACTTCTACTGCATAAAACCACACGGTGCCCTTACCTTAGGATACCCCAGGACACCCTTCTATCAGCCTACGGTCAGGAATGATAGGTACGATCTCGGACGGATACCCTAGCCAGGGCTTCCTGCACAGACTTTGTATGCCATCGCTGCCTATCCCATAGGTTAAGGTTTTATTCCATTTCTTATGGATTCGGGTATTATCTCGCTTTTGGATACACGTTACCATATAGGCCTGTTTCTGCCCTCGGTCATGAAGACCGGTAGTAGTGGACAGCAGTAGTTACAGTCTACGACGAGTGCAAAACTTGAGAGGAAGATTTCTCTCCCGCTTCCTCCTTGCTACCACTTCAGAGCAAAATTTTCGCGCAGAAAGACGCAGCGAATGTCCTTTCTTTCGCTACAGAGTTACAGACCATGATCCTCACCATGGTCTCTAGCGTGAGAATGCCCACGCTCAGTCAGACCCACATCGAGGTCTCGGCGTGGGGCGTCCTTACTGATCACTCTGCGACGGTAATACTATCATAGACCGTGACTCTACCACTGTTAAACAACATATTATATGTATAATTATACTGTGACTCTAGTCTACGGTGTATATAGTATACCGCTGTATACAGTACTAGCTGACCCGCGCAACTTCGTTTGCGCCACATAAGAGAGAGTATTACCTGCTCCCGTCGCGTTGCGTTTACTCCCGTAGCGTCTCGTCGTTAATATTCAATACTACGTGAGAGAGAGAGAGAGAGGGGGGTTTCTCGTCGCGTGTATTTCCGTCGCATTATTTTTAAGAACAATTTCGTATATGAAAGAGGTATCCCGTGGCATTATTGTAGAAAAAAATTGATTGCCATTAAAATGGTTATTGTGCACCAACCCAAAGATACCCATGCTATCGCGCAATTATTTTGGAACTTTTTTTAAGAGAAACAATTTTGTAGTACATATTTTTTACATAACTATAAATATTTACGCAGCACACGCAACGAAGCTCTCAAAATAAAAAACTTTTCCCCCGTTTTTGAAACATTTACTATTACTGCTCCGCTCCTATTCGTTGTAGCGTGATGCTATATAGCCTATGACCCTCCACAATAACTTTCTATTGGTGAAAGAATTTTTAAAATCGGTTCAGTACATCCCGAGATTACCCCTTACAAAATTTAACAAACACACAAACTTTACTTCTTTATAATATTAGTATAGATTATACTGTACGTACAATTAAGTTTACATACATGCATACATACATTAAACTTAAGATCTGTTATATGACATTGTCAATCGCAGAGATTAAAAATATTAGATAAAATTCGCTAACAGACAGATAACACGAAAAAGTACAGAGGGGGCTATACCTACTTATAGATAGACTAGCGGACGTCACGCTTCCTCTTAGCTCTCGTTCCCGTGGGAATACGGGAATAAAATATAGCCTATGTTACCCGGGGATAGTGTAGCTTCCTAACAGTGACATATTTTTTTAAAATTAGTCCAGGGCACCGATTCTCGCTTCACACGACATGAATGCGTGGACGGAAATCGGCGGGTGACGCGTCGCCTGTCTCATATTTAGGAACGGCGAACATGAGACGGACGACGTTTCACCCGTAAATTTGCGTCCACGCATTCACGTCGAGTGGTCGAGAATCGGCGCCCAGTAGTTTCGGAGCCCATGCGATGCAAACAAACAAATCTTCCCTCTTTATAATATTAGTATGGATAAGTAATAAGTAGATAGACTATTAGGGTATATAGAAGATAGACTATTTAGGTATATACTCGTAGATTGCTGAAAGTATTTTATCCCCGTAAGGCTTTTGCTAAAGTAGTATAAAAAAACGGCCAAGTGCGAGTCGGATTTGCGCACGGAGGGTCCCTAATCAAAAAAACTGAAAAATTTGTTATGGCGGCAAATATACACCATCTGTGAAAATTTCAGCTCTACGGTACTGCTCGTTCGCTCTAAGTTTGCCGCTCGGCTCCATACTAAAGTCGAATTTTTAACTAGAGACGAAGTAAATTGACAGCAACTAATGTCACTTCTTCATAATATATAATGTATGTTGCTTATTTTCTATGACGAAGTGACATTAGCTACTGTCAATTTACTTCGTCTGTAGCATACGGAGCCGAGAACTTACCCTTTTTCCCCGTCACGGCGATGGCTGAGGCGATGCTCGTGGGTAGGTACCGGCGTTCCGTACGTACTTTCACTGCACTGATTCTTGAGGAAGTTATATTGTCTGGTTTACACTACACATCACATTGGAACAAGTTCACCTGGATGACCAGATCGTATCGATGGGAGCGCTCAATACGTGGGTTTTTCGCGGTGACTTAGGACGGACTCCTTTTCTTACTTAGTGCGTAATCGCCATCTTGGTACTGTCTTCATTGGCCAATCAACTCGCTGTATCCGTCTTCCGGTTGAAAACTAGCAAGTTCTCGGCATAGACTATTAAGAATACGTCTAGGAATTTCGTATTAAGTTGTGTTGTCAATTCCAACCTAAACTAAAACCTAAAGAAATAATTGCGGTACGCAACATCGTCTAATTAAAAAATCAACTTAGAGCGAACGGGTAGTAGCTATCACGGTTCGCGAGATACAGCCTCCACCGCCCGCCAGACAGACGGACAGCGAAGTCTCATGAATAGGGTCACATTTTTACACTTTGGGTACGGAACCCTAAAAACGCTCATAGTCCCACTTGTTTATCTCTTAAAATACCACTACGTTCAGCACAAAAAACATGTAGGTCTATACCGACATGTTTTTTTTGGTGACTCGGGGAATGCGGTTGGGCACCGTTATCCCAGCCACGGGGGCAACTGGGACGGTGTGTGGGGCTCCCGGTCCCGTAAAGGGACCGTCCTACCCACTAAACCCCGCGGTGTTCCTCCTCTCCCTATAGCAAGGCCGAAAGATATCCAAAGATTATTCACGTCGGCCTGGCCAGGGGCGCCACGCACGTCCGGGACTCTCCTCGAGGGAGCCAGATGGGTGACTCCTCCGGAGCTCCCTAAGGAGCTGATAAAATCCCAAGCCCGCAACGCACCGCTCTTAAGCGCGTCTCTGCAAATAGAGAGAGTAGAAAGCGGTCGAGCGGGCAGGCGCTGAAGGTATCTCCAGAACACGAAGAGGTGCCTTCCGTCAAATGATCATCGGTGGACGAGGTAGATACATGTAAACATACGATGTGGCTAGTCCTGAGACGGGTTTTTTTTAACGTGAGGAAAATCCTACATGAATGCTATGCCGGACCGCTTTTTTGATTTTTTTTACATACATACATACATACAGTCACGCCTTTATCCCCGAAGGGGTAGGCAGAGGCATAGTACCTATACGCCCCCATGTCACCTTAGAGTTTTATGTCCCACGTAATAGGTGGTGAGCCTATTGCCGTGTTAAAATGGACAGGCGCAGGTCGCCGCGACCCGCACTTAAAATTTTTCAAGCCGCGCTCAAGGCCTTCAACTTGGCCTTAACGATTGTCATTTTACTGACAACCGGGTTTCATTTCGAGTTTTTCTTCTCTACGCAATGAATCTTTTTGCGAAAGTGTTCCCTTAGTCGCCAGTCGCCTCTTACGACGCCCTCTCGATGTATTGGGGTGGCGACATTTTGTACTCTTACCCGTCGTAACGTAACTCGGGACCCCGTCACCACACGGGGCGGTGTTTTTTTTTCTAACGTGAGGAAAATCCTGTACCTAATGTGGATGCTATGCCGGACTTCTACCGACTAAAAACCACACGTTTCCTACCGAATGCCTACGGTTGGAAGTCCCGGGTAAGCCCTCGGAAGAATGTCCCCAGGCCTGCCCTGAGACGGGTAACCATTTGTGACATTTCTGTTTACAAGCGTTTTCGTGCTTCGTAAGGCACAATTTTTCCTTTTTATCACGGCAATAAGCTTACCATCTAATAGTATAACTAAGTACTGTGCGTCTGCCTACCCCTTTAAGCAAAAGGTGTAACTGTATGCATAAATAAATAAATGTTGTTGGACATTTCTCACACAGCATCATCTAGCCCAAATTAAGCTAATTAAAAGCTTGTGCTATGGGATCTAGACCATGGAGCAAATATAAGAGATCTAGACGACTGGTAGACATGCAAGACTTAAGTAGATATATTAATAAGGTTTAATAATGTATGTAGGTATGTAACCATCTATTTTTAAGTAACTGATAGAGATTAATGTGAATCTAACCGCCGGAAATCCAAAATTGGATATTATGATGATTAATATAAATCACTCTAATGTATCTACTTACCCCTTCAGTTATACACTGCGACAAGAAATAAATATTTAAAACTGTACTTATTTATACTTACTTGCCTTGGGTATAATTACACAGACAATCATTTAAGAGCACGATAGACTATGTAATCTTTATTTATAAAGCGACACTCACCTTAACACAACCACACACACAATCTTCATTCTTGTGACTGATGCTTGGTTACTACATAATTTAAAATGAATGACCAACAGGCTCATAAGGTTAGACGTACATTGAACGGAAAATATGCGACGAATTGTTAGCATCAAGTTCGCGCACGTCTGGACATCACCAAAGTTTACTGCTGATTGATTTAAGGATAAATAAATAGGTATGTGGGATTTTTACACTGTGTCATTTAGCCGAATTGAAGCTGATACTGTGGGATCTCCGCCCGAGTGGGTGTCGGTTATCGCGAAATTCAAGCTTGAGTATGGTTCATAACTTCTACATAACCGATCACGATGGAACCGACGCGGCGAGGTAAGATTTCAAGTCTAATAGGGTCCCGAGTCCCGACACGATCATGCCATGCAATTGTCAATCACGTTAAATATGAATGGAAGTTGCTTCAGTGTGCGTGATTGCTTTGCATGTGTGTGTGCATCGACGTATACGTGCACATGAAATTCTACGTGCTTGACAATTGCCAATTGATCATGTCGAGACCCCTTAACTGAGAACTTTCCACTAAAAAACTAACTGTCAATTCTTACAAAATATTTTAATGAGTCATGTACCTATACGGTAAGATGGAATGTACATAGGCCAATGACCGATACACTTACTCATCCTAACAAATAGAGTATATAGGTATAACCAAAGGAATCCAGTTGAATCTACATAATTCTGGACGTGGGTGTATCTTTCGTCTGACGTGGTTTTACCCTAAACTATTTTAGAACGAAATTTGTATTATTATTATGCTAATAATATATCTATATAAGTTTAATAATACACAAATGTCTATGGTGTCGCCCAGCCTAACAGGTTCTCTGCCATTTACTATTTTGACAGTTTTATGCAATGAATTACTTAATACCTAGTCGGTTTCAACTCGGTTTCGTCGGTCGAGAAAAATACCAAGTTCCTAATAAAAGGAGCGATTAAAGAAGACTCCCATACAACAAACATTAAAACAATGCACTCATAATCAGACACACATATTTGTTATACCATTTTGGAGTAGATTAGATACGCTTTCTCAGTATGGCGCCTCTCCTCCCGATCAAAGTCATGGCAAGTAATTATTTATTAATCTGTGGTCATAGTTCGTGTTGCTGTGTTGCTCAATGGTAGTGGTAGGTTTAAGTGAGGTCATTGACCGAAAGCCTACACAACCCTCGACGTATCTTGCGTCTAACGTGGTTGAACCCTAAACTATTTTCTATAGTACAGGGGTTCCCAACCTGTGCGCCGCGGCGCCCCGGGGCGCGGCAGAGAGCCCAGAGGGGCGCCGCGGCACTCCTCGCGGCGCCCCTCTGTACGTAAAAAAAAATTAGTAAAAAATATCATAAACATGCAATTAATCCATCAAATCAAAATCAAATCACCTTCCTTCGAGAAGCATGGCGAAGACGACAGCTTGACGAGAACGTTTCTTGAACGCCACACGCCGTAAGAACTCGGACCCCAAAAGCGGCCACCGTGGTAGGCCACTGTGTGGTTTTAGTCGGTAAGAGTTCGGAATAGCATCCATGAGGGATTCCGGTTTGGGCCGCATGATGAGTTTGCCGAGACATGTCACAGGAAAGTGACGTGTGTGGAGGATACCATTGAATAGCTACGTCAATGAGGCGATTGCCAGCGGAGGAACGACGGGGGGGGGGGGGGTGATATGAGATTTCACGTGGCATGTGAGGGCGCCGTGAAAGTTTTTAAATCTTATAGGGGCGCCGTGACCTGAAAAAGGTTGGGAACGCCTGCTATAGTAGATATAGAAAATAGTTTAGGGTACAACCACGTTAGACTATACATATAGAATCTAATCTAAATCTAGAGAAAAGATTTGAGTGTTTGTTTGCTGTTTGTATGCTGCCTTGGCGGTCGAATATTAGTGAAACAATAACTTAATATAACATTCTGTAAACCTGTATTGGCAAAATAAATGATCTTGGACCTAATTCGTTTGTTTGCATTGAATAGGCTCCAAAACGACTGAACCTAATTGAAAAATTCTTTTACTGTTGGGAAGCTAAAGTATTCCCGGTGAATATAGGATCTATATTATTCCCGAATTCCCACGGGAATGGGAGCTGCGCAGGTGAAGTGAAACCGTGTGACGTCCGCTGGAAATTTATATTAAACCTATGTTTAACATATTGAAATAAATTTTATAATATTAATTATGTGTAAGAAATGTATAATTTATATTGTAATAATAGAAATATATTTGGCATCGTCCAGTATAACAGGTTTTTCACCGACTATTCTGTTCAGACTTTAAACAGATACGAGTATGCGCGATGAATTAGGATACCTACCTAGTCGTTTTGAACTCTGGTTTTTATTAATAGAGTCGAGAAAAATCGATTAGGTAGGTCTATGCTATGCCTATGTTATGCTTATTATGGACCATGTGATTAATCGGACATTAAGCATAATGCCTAATACGAGCGGACAATGTTCTAAACACTCAATTAATCACTATTATTAGAGTTAACGGGATATTTACCATGTCCTTTTGAGTATTTCCGATATTTCGGCGCTGTTGCAAAAATACTCAAAAGGACATGGTAAATATCCCGTTAACTCTAATAATAGTGTTAGTGACCATGAAAGTTTAAATACTCAATTAATCAAATTTTGGTTGGTTAGGTTAGGTTAGAACTGTGTTACTAAAACACGAACCGAGCGAGTGCGCCGTGGCAGCGGCCGTCTAGTGCCAGAACCAAAGTCTGATAAAAACACCCTGCATAAACATCGAGATGGGTTAGTTAGGTTAGATATTACAATCAAAAAGGGAGAGATAGAAGAGAAGCATCTTCGCCCTCTCATCTTCCCTTCCCCCAAAGTTAGTAGATATACTTTGTGGGAAGTGCCCTCAGACTAAAAGAATCTGAGAAGTGGTATAATAAATAGAATTTAGAGAAGAATTTATAAATAAATAAAATTACTCACATTATCAGATTTAGCCGGGCATTATCTAGGTATATCTATATCTATCTATATATATATGCCACTTTTCGTTGTAATTTTATAACTCAAGAACGGGCTAACCAATCCAAACCAAATTTTTAGGCTTTGTTCGGACTATTTAGTAGATGGTTTATGTGAAGTTTGCACAAAATCGATCGAGCGTTTCGTCATTTATCACGCAAACGAAGTTGCGCGGGTCAGCTAGTATTATATGTATAATGCTAGGCATTATGCATAATGCCTGCAATAATCACTATGTCCATAACATGTACATTTAATTTATCTTGTCGCGACTACTGAATGATGCAACTACCGCGCATAGTTGAGATAACTAAATATTCATGGACTTTTTCACACAACGTTATCTGATCCCAAAGTAAGCTAGGAATAACCTGCATGTGTTATGGGCATCAGACCACGAATATTAATACCTACTTATAATATAGTTTTAAATACATAGTTGTCATACACAAAACCACCCACACTCTCGAGACAAACATTTATATGCATGAAACAAATTTTGACTCCGTTGGGAACCGAACCCACGACCTCGTGATCCACAGTCGCACATTTCGACCTCTATACTCTATACCAGTGATGGGCAAAGTACGGCCCGCGGGCCAGCTCCGGCCCGCGAAAGCTTTTAATCCGGCCCTCCGAAGGTTCTTCGACAGTATAAGGCTCGCGATAATCAGAATTTGACAGAATTTTATTCTGACCAAACTTAGTTGCCAAGTAAACTCAGCCAAAGTTACTCTAAAAGCTCTAAAAGCCAAAACGTAGCCAAAGTTGATCTGATTCACATCTATGCAATAAAGGTACAGCTGTCTCGTTGGTCTAAGTCTAGACTAGTCTAGAGCTTCGATTCCCACCGGAGACAAAAATTTGTGTGACCCATAAATGTTTGTCTGAAGAGTCCGGGTGTTTCTATGTATGATAGGTAGGTAGTTACGTATTTAAAAAGTATTTAAGTACCTATGTATTAATATCCCTGGGCTGATACCCATAACACAAGCAGGTTATTCTTAGCTTACTATGGGATCAGATAGCGTTGTGTGAAATGTCCGTGAATATTTATTATTATTATTACCTATAGCTAAATACCTACTCTCTGTTAAAACTAGGATGATAATTTTGATAGCTCGCGCCTATGAAGTACCGTATTTGTTTATGTCAAGAATACCTCAAAAAATCACCGTAGCACATAGACGAGTACCGCCCACTTATCGTAGTGAAGCGTCTTCCAAGAATACCGCACAATTGACCATAGACAAATGAATCGAATAAATCGAATTAAACTATATTATTTTAAATGAAAGTAAAATTATTACGGGGGAATCTACTAGTTTTTTTTTGTAATATTAAGCATGTTTTGTAATATTAACCTAAATATTAAGCACGTTATTAAATAATATAAATATTATAGGCGCCATATTATGCATAATATTGGATTTTCGTTCAAAAAATGGAATAAAAGAAAGATTGATATGGAGCGTACAGATATTATGCTGGCACGCATAGATTTTTTAAGAAAAGCTAAAAAAATTACAAATTGGGACTCTGTTATTTTTCTCGATGAGACGTGGCTTAATGCCAATCACACCGTGCCGAAAGCATGGACCGATGACACAGCACTGTCTGTTTCAAAAGTACCCGAAGGCACTTATAATTACACACGCAGGATCGGCAAATGGTTTTGTACCTAATTGTTTGTTAGCCTTCAAATCAACGAAAACAAATGAGTATCACGAAGAAACGAAATTTTGAGAAATTCAAAGAGTGGTTTTTGGTGTTACTAGAAAATTTCCATGAACCACATATTATAATAATGAATAACGCGCCATACCACTCCGTGCAAAAAGACAAAGCTCCAACATCAGCCAATAACAAACTGGAATTGATATCCTGGCTCCAAAGCAAAGGAGTTGAAGCAAAGGAAACAATGTTAAAACAAGAACTGCTCTGTTTAGTTAAAGAAAATAGACCAAAAAAGCCAATATTCATTTTGGACGAGATTGCTGAGCAACGTGGCCATACAGTTCTCAGATTGCCACCGTATCACTGCCACTACAATGCCATGGAACTGATTTGCGCTAATATCAAAGGTATTTTTTTCTTTATCCTAGCACCTCAATTGGTAAAAACAGATAATTTACGTTATTATTTATTTATGTTTTATAGGTCATGCAGCCAAACACAATACTTCTCCACCATTTACTGCAAAGAAAATAATTTACGTTATTATTTATTTATGTTTAATAGGTCATGCAGCCAAACACAATACTTCTCCACCATTTACTGCAAAGAAAATGCTTACACTTTTACAAAATGCGTGTGATAATGTTACTGCGGAGGACTGGAGGAAAGTCATAGAACATACGAAAAAAATTATTGAAGAGGACAGGGAGCGCGATGTTCACTTTGATAACATCTGTGAACAGCAAGAATTTATTATTGGCCTTGGTGATAGTTCGAGTAGTGATGAAGAGGATAAGGATTTAGGTTGTGCACCCCTGAAAGAATTAAAATAGTAATTTAGATTTATTTTTCGTTTCATTTCACCTAAGGCCCTTCCTCGGCAGCGGGTAGGGAGCGGGGAGAGATCCTTCCGTAGTTCCGCAGTCGGCGACTCGGCGGCCTGAGAAAGGCGAGTTGGCTGCTCGCCGTTCTTGCAGAAGCAGGCCAAAACGGTGCCGTGTTTCTTTGCCCCTCTTAGTGGCGGATAGTACCCAACTCTCCTCCTCTTCCCCAAGTACCGAGATAACTCCCCAGACGTGGGATAGCACCTGAACCCCATAGGCAGGCCTAAGTGGTCGCCAAAGTCTGCCGGGAGCCCCGGGACATCCTTCCGAGACAGTTGTAAGGCATCCTGTGGTCTTAGTAATTAGGATTCCATAGCATCCATGTTAGATTCCACACTTAAAAAGAGGCTCTTCCTCAACAACGATTTGGGGCTTGCGTATATTCTACTGAACAAGTTCATTAGGTACCGATAAAAATGCGTAATGGCTTTAATTTTTTTTTTCATTTCACGTCACGTCCTTACGTGAATTTAATTTAAAAATGTGTAAGGTGGCTACTGAATGAATATGGACGTCGTCAGTCAGTCAGTTCTTGTTTTTATATATATAGATAATAAAACCGTTTTTGTTACTATCGATTTATAATTTTACTGGAGCGATAATCGAATAGATTCATTAACGATTATACACTATGGGGTGCACTATTCAGAGCTGTCAAATTTATCAACCTAATTTTAACAGAGTATACCCTTATGGGCACGGTGCTATCCAACTCTCCCAGTGTCTGTCTGTTTACAGAATGTGAGTAGGTTAGGCAAACCCAGTTTTCCTTGTGTTGATAAGGACCAACTGACTAATTATTGTAATAAATTGGACGTCAATTTAAAATACAGCACAGTATATAATATGTATAATAATAGTAATATAATGACCTACCTAAGTTATTGCTAATATTAATTATAAATTGCCTACTTATAAATTGACAAAGACAAAACCACTGTATACTGTAGTTTGACTCGGCCGGATTTTAGAAATAAATGCCTACAGCCGCGCGGTACGTAAGCATGCGATAGGGCTGCCCACCTACAGCATTTTAATAATATGTGCCTACTTTGACTTTCTATTTAGTATTGCGATTGTAAATATGTACATACATACATTCATATAGTCACGCCTTTATCCCTGAAGGTGGAGGCAGAGGCATACTATACGCCCACATTTTACCTTATAGTTTTACGTACGCGTAATAGATAGTGAGCCTAATGCAGTTGATTTTTTTCAATCCGCCCACAAGGCCTTCAATTTGTATTAAGGATTGTTGTTTTACTGACAACCGGCTTTCATTTCGAGTAATATTAAACCTTTTTTATTTAAACAAAAAAATACTTTGTGAGTAATAATATAATATCCCCGCAACGGCTGGCGGCGCGGGGCGGCGGCGTGGCGACGCAGCGCCCGTTATCTACTATCGATTGAGTGAGACGGGTGTAGAAATTTGAAAACGAGTAAGCGGCGTAGACAATAATAATCGGCTCATCACATGTTTCGTCAGTGATAGAATCACGGAATTCTAGTCTTTATAATCATTGCGTTAAATTTTTAATTTACAAAATTAAAACTATTTTTCGATTTGAAAGTACTAGTCAGTCTCTAGTACACTAGTACTTTTCGTACATTGTCAAGTTGTGTTAAACTATGGAAGTTTATATTTGTCTCTATGCGTGTAATAAAAATCAAAGGTAACAAAAATACTGTCAATTTTACTTTTTTTTTTATTCACGGACATTTCACACAACGCTATCAGCGGGCCTAAAAAGGCAACATTGTATGTTTCATAACATGAAACATAATATTCATAGAATTTGAAATACAGAATATACAAAGCATACCAAACATTTTACGTTTTATAATATGAAACATACAATGTTGCCTTTTTAGGCCCTCTGATCCTAAAGTAAGCTAGGAATAACCTGCTTGTGTTATGGGTATCAGACCACGGATATTAATACTTTTTAAATACATACATATTATACATAGAAACAACCAGACTCTTGAGACAAACATTTATGGGTCATATAAATATTTGTCTCGGGTGGGAATCGAACCCACGACCTCCAGCGCCGCAGGCGGTATCAATACCAACCGCGCCACAGAGGCAGTCATACGGTGCTGAGTGTACTGTAACATCGGTCATCCACAAAGAAATGAATACTCTTGAAACATACCTAAATCATTGCTCTCAATTAAATAACTACGAACTGACAACGGAACTAAATGTACTTCCTACACGTACTAGAGTTCTGAACTAGTTTTTTTTTTGGATATTGTACTATATTGGATCACACCGTTCACTGACTGAGCAAGCACAAGTCTAGTTTTAAACACAAACATACCTACTTCATGTAACTACCTAGTTCACTCGTGTCAATCACTTTGTTTAACTTTAGTCAACTAGTAGTATAGTACCAATTAGTACTTAAGTAAAATCAATTTATAGAATTACTTTTCGGAGTTTCCAGGTAATCTAAAAAACGTTATCTCTGGGTGCGTTATTGACGAATTCATGCAACCAAAACAAGCACAATAGACTCTAGTTGCCATATTAAATATTTTTAGTAAATAAAACACGCGCGGTTACTATCTAAAAAACGACACACCGTCCATTCGTCTACTCGGCACAATCGCCTGCTTGCGTGCTATAAGGCCTGCCGAAAACGAGAATCGTAGGTATAGCTTGCGCTTCGTCCGTTTGTAGGGAGCTACAATACTGGTTAAACAACATATATTTATACTGTGACAAAACTACAAAAAGCATATTAAGTAGGTACCTACCTATACCTAGCTAGATACAGTCACAGATATCAGAATCTTGTTTCTGTGGGTACAGTCAATTCCATGGGACCCGAGGCCGATGGCCACATACCAAAAAACGGCAAAAAATCACGTTTGTTTTATGGGAGCCCCCATAACACAGGTCTGCAATGGTTTTCCTCTTTGAAATGTGAGTAACATTTTCTATAGTTTCTGATGTGCTGATTACGAGAAAAATAATAAAAAAAATCCATCACGTCAGGATTTTTTGATATTGAATATTTAAGATTTAGCTCCAAAATGTCTGAGCGTCTACCTTTAGAAATTTATAAAACGTCATTAAAATACTTCAGCTTAATTTTTAATGCATTTAATTCGTGTAAGGGGACATAGAAGTTAATGCAAATCAGTAATTTGATGATTACTTTTTTTTTTTTTTTTTTTTTTATATTCAGCTCGCCAAATTGACGTTGCCACCAGCCTGATGGTAAGAAAGCAGTGGCGCATCTAGCGATTGGGGGCCACTTCTTACAGTGGTCCTCAAGTTGGCGGCCCTGTGATGTGCCTCTTCACGCTCCTCTTGAAGGACCCGGGATTGTAAGATGAGGGAAAGACGTGTGCGGGCAGGTCGTTCCATGTTTTTATAGTTCGACAGAGGAACGATCTTTTGAAACGCTCGGTTCTGGCGAAGATTCTCTCCACTGTGTATGAGTGGCATCTCTGCCCGGCACGCGTTGTTCGGGATCGGAAAGGAGATGGTGGGATCAGGTTGAAGAGCTCTTCAGAACATTCGCCGTGATACATTCGATAGAAGGCAGCCAAGGACGCTATGGTTCTTCGCTGCGACAAAGGTTCGAGGCCTCCCGTCACCTCAGGACAACCAATTATTCGGATAGCACGTCTCTGCATAGCGTCAAGCGCGTCTAACAAGTACCTCGCGGAGTCATCCCAAAGGTGAGAACAGTACTCGACGCAGGGACGAATCTGCGTCTTGTACAGTAAACATCTCTGATGTGGCGTGAAATACCGTCTCACCCTATTCAGGATTCCCAGTTTCCGCGAGGCCAGACCAATACAACTCTCTATGTAGTTTTTGTGGTTGAGCTCACGCCGGACGTCTATACCGAGGATCTCCAGGTTGTCCTTTAGTGGAATTGTAATGCTCTGAAGAGAGGGCAGGGGTAGGAATGGGGACTTCTTAGCTGTAAACGCACACGCCTGTGTTTTTTTGGCATTGAACTCGACCAGGTTGTCTGAACCCCATTGGGCAATGCGGCCCAGGTCCAGATCGAGATCCGCCACGAGTTGTCGTCTCTTCTCATCCACGTCGCCTCGCCCTGCCGCTGGACGGCCAGAATAGCTCCCATGAAGAGTACTGTCATCCGCATAACAATGAATGCACCCAAGGGACAGCATGTCATTGATATGCAGAAGAAAGAGAGTTGGGGACAATACCGATCCCTGTGGTACTCCGGCATTTACCTGAAAAAAACAGGAAGCCTGACCATCACAGAGGACCCGAATCCGTCGCCCGTTCAGGAAGCTGGCCAACCAGCGGCACAACTGATGCGATAATCCATATGACGGCAGCTTGGAAAGAAGCGACGCATGCCATACCCTATCAAAGGCTTTTGCGATGTCTAGGCCAATAGCCAGAGATTCGCCGTGCCTCTCCATAGCCTCACCCCAGGTGTGCGTTATGTACGCTAGGAGGTCACCCGTTGATCGTTTCGGCCTAAAGCCATATTGGCGATCGTTAATTAACGAGTGATCCTCCAGATAGCGCATGAGCTGTTTGTTGATGATTAGCTCGAACACCTTGCAGATGACGGTGGTTACGGCTATGGGGCGATAGTTGGCTGGATCCGACCGATCCCCTTTCTTGGGGATCGGTTGGACATTCGCCTCCTTCCAAGCCTCCGGCACTTCTCCCGACGAATACGAAAGGCGATACAGACGTGTTAGCGTTGGAGACAATTCAGCTGCACAATTCCTCAGCACCACGGCCGGAATGCCATCAGGACCACTGGCTTTCCGCGTGTCGAGTGACCGTAGCACCGCCCGCACATCGCACTGCCGGATTACAATTTCCGGCATCGTGGTTCCACAGTTGGCGATAGTGGGAGGTTGCTTACCACAGTCATCGACCCGGGAATTAGCCGCAAAGAGCTTGGCCAGCATTTCCGCTTTCTCTTGGGCCTTGTGAGCCAGTGATCCGTCAGGATGGCGCAGCGGCGGCAGCGAGGGCTTGCAAAAGTTGGCCTGCACGGCTTTGGCCAGTTGCCAGTATCCACGGCTGCCCGTCGGATGTGACGTGAGCTCCTGACCAAGCCGCGTGACGCGCTGGGCGTCCGCTCTCTTGAAGGCTCTCTTACTGGACCTAGTGGCTCTGTTGTACGCTGCCTTGAGGCGGGCCACATTCGGGTCGCGCACAGCTCGAGCCCTGATCCAGGCGCGGTAAGCCGCCTGTTTTTGTTGAACAGCTACGGCACACTCACGCCCGAACCAGGGGCGGGCTTTGCGGATGCTGGCGACATCAGTGTATGGAATGTAGTATTCCATACCTAATGTGATTTCACCAGCAACCGCAGAGGCGCTTTCCGATGAAGCCCTCCCTGCAAAGCAGCGCTGACTCCACGGGACGGCTGCAAAGTATTCTCGTAGTCCGTCCCAGTCTGCTGACGAGTAGTGCCACAGTCGCCGCGTCACCTCTACTGCCCTTGCAGGGGACGGTACCTGCAGGCGGGCACGCACAACACAGTGGTCGGATGTACCCAGTGGGGCGCTAACCGTCACACTGTACTGTGCTGGATTACTCGTCAGCAGTAGGTCCAGCAGGGCGGGTTCATGGTCTGACCTGTCCGGTATGCGCGTAATCCCGCGTACCACCTGGGTCAGACCATGGGAGAGTGCGAACGCGTGGGTGGCCCGTCCCGCAGGATCTGTCTTGAGGGACCCCAACCACTCAATGTGGTGACCATTGAAGTCCCCCAGAAAAACCAACTCGGCGTTCGGGAACCGTACCTGCGCGTCATCAGCCCCCTCGCTGAGGTGCTGATACAGCCTCATCATCTCAGCTGTCCCTGTGTGGGATCGATAGACACACACGTAGATCTGACTCATGGAGCCGTGATCTACGTGCAGCCAAAGGACGGAGAGGGAAGGGTCCTCAAGGCAGCGCAGCCGGCGACAGCAAACATCCGCCCTAACGAACGCGCACACCCCGGCTTTTTCTCGAAATAGTTCCTCGATGATATAGCCGGTGTAACAAAGGTACGACTGATCGGCAGGGCGGAGTATTTGCGTCTCCGTTAAGAACATCACAGCTGGCCGTGCCGTCTCTAGATGGTGATGGACGACGTTGAGGTTGGCATGGAGTCCGCGGATGTTAGCGAACTCCACCTCAAACAGTACGTTACTGGGAGTAGTAGCGGCCGCTGTGGTACCTGTTTTTCTTTTCTGCACTGCCATGATTGCTGGGAAAGGGAGACGTGAAGACGAAGTGACATTTGCTGCAGCAGTGAGTGACAAGGCGTAGGGGCTAGCTTCATCTATGACTGTGTGGTGAGACGGAAGCCGACCCGCCGGACGGAAGGGCCCCCGTACCCCCCCGAGTGTGGTCGCCGGGACCCAGTCCGGTCACCATCCGGCACGACGAACCACATCGGGATTATGCCTTAACTTAGTAATAAAATAATAAAAAATATTACCTAGTAGTAATATTACCTAATTGTTCTCAATATTATTAAAAAAGGGTGTAATAAAGATAATCCAAAAGGCTTTTTTTTATTAAGTACCCGCACTTATTTAGAAAATTAACAGTTGAAGTGCGCATCTTGCAACATAAACTTTAAAATGTCATCGCGAGATGTTTAAATTATACAAATTATTTTTGTAATATTTGCGGGAATTTTATGGTGATAAAACAACGAAACAGCATTACTGACTTTGTGAAAAATATTTACAAAAGCTATTATGGAGACGTTTTAATTAACCAAAGACAAAACTTGGACACCTCTAAACTTTGTACGACTTGTTTATTAGAACTTCGCCAGTGGTCAAAAGGACAGAAAAATAGGTTCAAAATCGTTTCGCCTATGCTACGAAGAGAGGCTAACAACCATGATAAAGATTGCTACTGTTGTTGTTGTGACATAACTGGATACAATTTTAATAATAAAAGGGACATAATCGAGCACTAAACTTCATTTCCTAAATTCGCACATTGATAACTTCCCAGAAAATCTAGGCAGTGGCGGATACAGGGTAGGGGCGCGGGGGGCGCGCGCCCCCCCCCTTGGGTGGCTCATACACGGCGCACGCGTCGTTCGGCCGCGCCGCGCCAGGCTACCTATGCTGAATCAGTGTATAAGTAAATAATACGGTGTCTGTAGGTGTCTGCCAGAGGATGAACGAAAGACGATTGACGAAACAGATTAATGAAGCGAGAGTAAACGGACAACCCGGTAGATGTCGACCTAGACATACGTATGGCAATCAAATCGGAAGACATACTGAAGAAACGACATGTCAAGCAACAGTACCCGAAACCGGCGAGCATGTATGAAAACAATTATTAAAGTAAAAGGAGCGAAAGAAGTTGCCAGGGTGGCATTCTAATGTAGCATTGGACACAGCAGGTGATCTCTGTCGGGTGCACCAAAGTTCACCTAAATTTTCAACTCCTATAATTATTGGAAATCCGAAAATGTTCTTCCTAACATTTTTCATCCAATTCCATTTTTCAACAATCACAATTCCTAACTACGAGAACTCTGTCTCTAATGTTCATAATTTCGAAGCATTCAGCTTCATAATGTCAGCAGTAATAAACATCTATTATACTTCTATTGATTTTCCTATATTTTTTCAACATGACCATCTTTTACACTATTATTCAAAATCATATCTTTTTTGTTTAGATTTCTTTTTATTCATAACTAGCTGACCCGCGCAACTTCGTTTGCGTAAGAGAGAGAGAAATAGAAAGGTCCCCCGTCGCTTCTATTCTTATCGCGTGGTTTTCTGTCGCGTGTATTCCCGTTGTATTATTTTGGCACAAATTGAATTTTCAATAAAATGGTTATTGTAAACGAACCTAATTCGAAGCGCTATCTGTAGGGTTACGGGATATTTTACTTTCCCGTGACTCTACTGGATGCTTAGACCATATAACACGGGACTAGCCTTTGCGAACCACCACATACAAAAATATTCTGCCAGTTTTCATACAAGTGAAGGGGGAAACACAAAGACATATAAAATTTCATTGCATTTAAAAATGTATTAATCGACAAACGCGTAATGGCTGTTGTGTGTTAATTGTTATTGTACAGTCAACTACAATGTAATGTACTAGTTTAATCATATAAAATGATGTACTGATGTACAGGCTTTTCATAAAGCCAAAAGACCAAATGGTCATGTGCAATGGCAGAAAACAATGCTTAAGTAAGGCGCATCCTGTGGTTAGATGATCTAAGACTGGATGCCAAGGGAAATATGGGTCGACTTGCAGCAGCGCAACTGGTGTTGCAAACGTTCACTATGCGAATTAGTCCACTACAATAACCAACCATCAGGTGGACCGTAAGCTTGTCTGCCGTTTTAGTAGTATAAAAAACTGGCCAAGTGCGAAGCAGACTCGTGCACAGAGGAAATAAATAAAGAATAAAGTATAGATAGGAATAAAGTTCCTTAATGAGTTCCATTCCGAACAACGGTTGGCCGGTTTAGTTGGTCGGAGTGGAAAGACAGAGGGTTCCGTACCAAGAAAACAGCAAAGCATCACGTTTGTTGGATGGAAGCCCCCTTAAACCCCGCCCGCCTTTTCTGACGTTAGTATTTGTTGCCATAGTGGCTACAGAAATATATCATCTGAAAATTTCAGCTCTCTAGCTATCACGATTCCTGAGATACAGCCTCATGACGGACAGATAGACAGACAGCGAAGTCTCATAAATGGGGTCCTGTTTAAGAGCACGAACCCTAAAAATCGTTTCTTTGTGCGCAACTATGCCATTAATCTAATTTCAAGGTTCTAGATCTCGATCAGGTATCTAAGTCAGTTTTTATCAATAAGTATTTTTCTATCAATCAAATCAGCATGTACGCTCCTGGACGTAGGCCACTCCTAATTTACGTCCTGCGCCTTCAGCATCCAGCCAGCGACCTCTTCTAGGTCCTCGGTCCATCTAGCGGGTGGACCAAGTCGCGATGCCTGCTTTGGAACTCGTTTGCTCCATCTGCCGTCGTCTGTCGTCTTCTGTGGCCAGCCTTTAGATTAGCTCTAGCACTTTACAGTACTGTTTTAATATGTTTAGATATAATTCTGACTAATTAAATCAAAATACGTACTTTGAGCGAAGTAAATCTATATTTTTGTAAAAATTGATACCTAATGTCTTTCTTACTTGGTTTAGAGAGCATTCTTTGCTTTCCTAAGGAATTGATACCTGAACTACTTTCTTTCTCGTATTTCTGGATTGTGTAGGTCCTCAGACTTTCGAGGCTGAGGCAACCCAGTCTATATTCTTAGCCCGTACTAATACAGTTTCTCCTATTGTGACCAGATATTTACTCAGATTTCATCTGCTAAATGTTCATCTATAACGCCTCTGATCGTTTGTATTATCCCTGTATAAAAAAAAAAATTTCGTGTACTTAGTGTACACACGTAAGAAGTGAAACTTCTTCATAAACTTAATTTTCACCTCACTTTAAATTAAGTCAAAAAGTACAAAAGTACAAAAGTCCAAAAGTCCAAAAGTCCAAAAGTCCAAAAGTCCAAAAGTCCAAAAGTCCAAAAGTCCAAAAGTCCAAAGTCCAAAAGTCCAAAAGTCCAAAGTCCAAAGTCCAAAAGTCCAAAATGCCAAAAGTCCAAAAGTCCCAAAGTCCCAAAGTCCCAAAGTCCCAAAGTCCCAAGGTCTCAAGGTCCCAAAGTCCCAAAGTCCCAAAGTCCCAAAGTCCCAAAGGCCAAAAGTCCCAAAGTCCCAAAGTCCCAAAGTCCCAAAGTCCCAAAGTCCCAAAGTCCCAAAGTCCCAAAGTCCCAAAGTCCCAAAGTCCCAAAGTCCCAAAGTCCCAAAGTCCCAAAGTCCCAAAGTCCCAAAGTCCCAAAGTCCCAAAGTCCCAAAGTCCCAAAGTCCCAAACTCCCAAACTCCCAAACTCCCAAAGTCCCAAAGTCCCAAAGTCCCAAAGTCCCAAAGTCCCAAAGTCCCAAAGTCCCAAAGTCCCAAAGTCCCAAAGCCCCAAAGTCCCAAAGTCCCAAAGTCCCAAAGTCCAAAAGTCCAAAAGTCCAAAAGTCCCAAAGTCCCAAAGACCCAAAGTACCAAGGTCCCATCCAAAAGTCCAAAAGTCCAAAAGTCCAAAAGTCCAAAAGTCCCAAAGTCCCAAAGTCCCAAAGTTCCAAAGTCCCAAAGACCCAAAGTACCAAGGTCCCATCCAAAAGTCCAAAAGTCCAAAAGTCCAAAAGTTCAAAAGTTCAAAAGTTCAAAAGTCCCAAAGTCTCAAAGTTCCAAAGTCCCAAAGAGCCAAAGTACCAATGTCCCATCCAAAAGTCCAAAAGCCCAAAAGTCCAAAAGTCCAAAAACCCTTAAATGACATGCTATCCCTGGATAAAGTACTCTTAATTCGAATCCACCGTGGTGGGGAACAGAACAAAGATGGCGCGTAACCAAAAATCGTGACGTGACGTGACGCAAATTTTTTTCCAACGCCGATAAAGAAGTTTCACTTCAATAAGAAAGTAAGCGAAGATGGTAATAAATACTCTGTGATAATCGGAACTGTGTACACCTTACCTAGAACTTGTTCTTTCATAATTCCTAGCCAGACATGTACAGGTTTTCCTTCCCACAAATGTATTTTTGACATACATAATATGAAGACAATTCCGCATATTGAGGGCAAAAATCAATAAAATATTCAGTTTTAATAAAATTATTACATATTAGATTTTTTTTACATTTATCAAAAATTGAGACCATCTTTTTTAAATCGAATTGAGCTGTCAAACATGACAATGTGCCAAAAAAAAAATTTAAAAAGTACCGACTGCGGAGTATTAATATGAACTATGAGGCAAATCTCCCGTAAATATTTTTCAACCCCATTTTAACCACGTTAAAAAATAAATTTCAATAAAATACAAAACACGTCTCCCATTAATTCAGTTAAAGATGTTTCATGCCAAATTTGAAGAAGATCGGACCAAGGAATCACGTTGTCCCATACAAACTTTGCGACCCTTGTTTACCCCCTTAGGAGTTGAATTTTCAAAAATCCCTTCTTATTGCTCGCCTACGTGACATAAGGAGCATTTGTGCGAAATTTCATGGTCCTAGACCCAGCGGTTTAGGCTGTGCGTTGATCGTCAGTCAGTCAGTTCTTGTTTTTAACCGACTTCAGAAAAAGGAGGAGGTTCTCAATTCGTCTGTATGTATTTTTTTTTATGTATGTCAAGCGATATTTCCGTCAATTATAGACGGATTTCAAAATTTCTTTCTTTGTTGAATAGGGTTTACTTCTGAGGTGGTCCCATTTTTACCAGGTCAGGATGTGATGATGGGATCCAGGAGAAAACGAGGGCAACTATCGAAAATTGTAGGGACAACTAGTGCGCTTGTTAACTTTTTAATTAAGTGCTTTAATGTTCTACATTTTAATGAAGGTCTGGAGTCGATCTGATGATAGAGTCGAAAGACAGTCGAGGGCATTCCTTAACAATTTACAGCAGTTACCTTGTGTTTGGGCTTGATTGATTTGTATTGATGAGAACTTTACACTTAGATTGATAGATCCGACTTAAAAAAAAAAAAGGAAGTTCTCAATGTTTTATGTATGTTCACCGATATTTCGTCAATTATAGAGGAATTTCAAATCTGCTTTTTGTTGGATAGAGTTCACTGCTGAGGTGGTCCCAATATCACCAGGTCAGAATCTGATGATGGGATTCAGGAGAAATCGAGGGCAACCACCGAAAATTGTAGGGACAACTAGTGCGTTTGTTAACTTTTGAATTCAGTGCTTAAAGGTAGGTACTACAATTTAATGAATGTCTGGAGTCGATCTGATAATGGAACCGAAAGACAGTCGAGGGAATTCCTTAACGATTTACAGCAGCTACCTTGTATTTGGGCTTGATTGATTTGTATCGATAAGAACTTTCACCTAGACCAGGGGTCGGCAAGGCGCGGCTCGCGAGCCGCATGCGGCTCTTTGGGTGTAGACCTGCGGCTCTTTAGTTGCATACATAATTATCATATTATTCATTTTCAAGAACATTATCACCCTTTCCTTTTCAAAAATACCACAAAAGTCTTACTAGTAGTTAAACAAGCAAACTCGCCTAATGGTGGTGTGCTGCGCTTAAAAGCGTTATATGGAGCACCATTTTCTTTCTAATAGGATTCTGCTGCGATGTCTGCAGCGGGCCATAGCCCAGAGAATATAATATCATAAGAGACGGCATGTCTAATTCTGACAGTCCGTCGCGGAACTTAGAGGCCGCAGTTCTGGCAGAAATCTACCGGCCCAATGCTTTGGTGCGTCAAATGGCAAACAACCATCTTCGGAAAAGATTGAAAGCTGGCGTGTTAGAGCGCGCAATGATCTCATTCATAAATGGCGCACCAGGCTAGAGCTCGGCGGTAAGCATTGACCTCGTCTCTGCCATCTTATTTATTCTGAGGTCCTGGGTAGAAAAGCGGCACTGACATACCTACCACCTCACACAGCTCCGCACGGAGCACGGATATTTTAGTAAATACCTGCATGATGTGGTAGGCATTGAGCCTGAGGCAACGTACCCACTGCGAGGACGGCGCCGTGGATAAAGCGCTGCACACCCTCGCTTTTGGCGAGCGTACGGCTCTAAGAGTCCTAAATTGGCCCGGTCGCGTCGCTGTCCATTATAGTTTACGCTATGTTACACAGCGAAGAAATTGGTTTAGCTGTTGTTTTGACGTCAACGGCAATGAGAAAAGCGCTGCGGGTGCCAGAGCGGGGATGACCTAACACTTCCAGTATGCCAACCTCGCACGCTCGGCCCACGATGGAAGCTTTATGACAGCCGTGAGACTGACTAAGACACACCCCTCGTCTTCAGGCGTCGCGGCAGGGAAGTTTCGGTGGGTAATATTTAGACCCCCAGAGTCGAGACTGTTGCAGGTAGCTGTTGTAGGCTTGCCTTCCCTGTGAGCCAACAATAGTGACAAGAAAGAACATCCCAGGGTTTTAGTGGTAGAATCCCACATAATAACTTAAGATTTTTTTACTTGTGGAAATTCTCCAAAACCACCCTGTGACTTACCATCTGCCTATGGCCTTAAGTCCTAGTTACGCCCTTCGAAGAATGTTCTCAGAGCTTCCGACAGACTTGGTTTGTCTCTATAGCAGATTTTCCCCGCAGTCTAGTCTATCCCACTTCTTACGGGGAGGGGAGGGGGGGGGGGGATCGTGGGATCAAGAAAGATTTTGTGGCTCTTTAAAAATTTTGTAATTTAAAATCGTAATTTTTGGCTCTTCCGACTCAAAAGGTTGCCGACCCCTGACCTAGACAGATATATTTTTCGATTCACCCGTCACTTAAAATGATAAAAAAAAATTTTTCAATAAAAAATAAAACCGACTTCAAGCAAATCCTGAAAAATAAAATTTACTTAGCACAAAGTAATATGTATTTTGTTTTATCATATTTAATTCAATATAATATTGAAGTTGGTGCCATCAATATAATACCTACATAAAACTATGGGTTTACTTGGCGCCGACTTCAATATGATATTGAATAAAATCTGATAAATCAAAATACATATTACTTTGTGCTAAGTAAATTTTATTTTTCAGGATTTGCTTGAAGTCGGTTTTATTTTTTATTGAAAAATTTTTTTATATATATATAGATAATCAGTATTATATACATTAATTTTGTGTAACCTTTATTAAGACATTTTTTTCGAGCTTTTACTATTTTAATTTGGTAAATGCTAGGTTTTACCACTGACAGCTAGTAATAGTTATTTTTGGGAATAAAACAAAGATTAATTCTTATTGAAAACAAGTAAATTATCTTCATAAACTTGCTTTGGTGATCACACCCGCAATCCGATTAGGATAGGTTAGTTTAGAAGACTAAGGCGGGAGCGTAGCGGAGCTCCCGCATTAGCCTTCGTGGTTATTTTTTTTGGCACGTATTTAAATCGATATCTGTTTATTCCCTTTTTTCGAACAAAATATTACAAAGTTAAACCAAAAATACTGACTTGCACACTAATTATGCACACTAAATAAGTCAAATTCATTATACTGTTTAATGGTATTTGCAGAACTATTTTACTGAACAAATCACTATTATTAAAATAGTATATCTAAAAATTCCTTTGCTTAACAAACATATTAAAACTTTTTTAAGGAAAACCATCATCTAATTTACTTTTGGGAACATCTTTTATTCTAATTAAATACCCAATTTGATCAGTCATCTTTACAAAATTAAATTTTATTATTCAAAAAATTAAAAAACTAACCTAACCTAACCTATTCCGTTATATGATTGTAAAATTTAGAGTGCAAGTTAGTATTTTTGATAAGCAATTCGTATTTTTGTTTATCAAATCTTATATCCGGTGTACGAATCACATTTTTGGTTTAAATTCGAGAAATAAAGGTCATCGCATTTTGTGTATAATTTTAGTTTTTTAAGTAGTGCATGTTTAGTTAATCAATTGGTTAATTTGCACAGCATTCAGATTTCTGGTATGCATTCAGTTAATTAGTGGAGTTACCTAGTGTGCAGAAAAATTATATAGATGTGCATTTAAAAATATCCCTTTTTTTTATTACCACCTAAACAAAACCACGCCAAATACGAATTAGACGATTAACATAGACACAAACATAAATCAAATTAAGGTACGTGTTTAAACATCAAACAATCGATTGCTCCTACTTATAACATGCCTTTTTCAACATTTACCGTGGCTTTAATGTTAAGTAGCTTGTACCGTGGCTTTAAACTATGTTCAAATTAAAACTATAAATATCTTCTTCTACCCACATAATATATTTTTTATTACATTCGGTAATGTTTTTTTCCAAGCATGAGTGACAATATTATGGTAATTATGTTCAGGGATAAAAGCGTTATATTATGATAAAAACAGTAGGAGTTTTAATATATTTGCAGATACAAGTTTTAGTTACAATTTTCGGAAACACTTGTGTTATGAACATCGCCAGTAGCCCTACCAATAGTATGAATGAAAAACTTTAGGATGAAAAATTTTAGGACGAGTGATCATTAGGCTTAGAAATCATTAGGAAGAACAATTTCGGGTAAAGAACTTTAGGGGAGCCAATATGAAGCCGTCTCTGTCTACCCCACCGGGAAAGAGGCGTGACTGTATTTATGTATGTTGAATACGATGTCATGCATACGTCATTTTCCCCACATTTCTTTATGCTTAATACGAAACCCCTGATACTGCTAACTACCGCTCAGCATGGATATCATCGCACCGCTCGACACAGACAGGGAGTTCATCCTCACACTCTACGTCCGAAGCGTTCGAGCACGGATAGAACCGATAGGAGCTTTCTTCCGCGCACACTTAGGTTGTGGAATTATCACCCTGCCTCGGTTTTCCCAAACGTCTACGGTATGGAGTTCTTCAAAAGGGGTCTTAGAAGGTTTTTATAGGGTCGGCAGCGCGAGTGTGGCACCTCCGGTGTCGCAAACGTTCATAGGCTGCGGTGACCACCGGTGCTTCTGGTGGGCCGTATGCTTGTCTGTCACCTTTGTGGTATAAAATAAAAAGGATTACATACCTACTCGATAACCAATAGAATTTCAGACACCATTTACCAAGAAAGACTGTACCTTGGAATCATGCGGAGCATGGCCCCATACGGGACCCCCATATGGACGGATTTCCGCAATACGGCAAGATTATATAGCCCGCAGATGGCGGCAGCCGTCAGGGTGATTTGAGGAAAACGCACGATCTCCGTAGAGTCGGCATATCTACTAGCCGGGACCTGGAAGCGAGGGCCCTAGCGCCAATACTTAAATGGCGCAAGGGAAATAATAGAGGCTTGGAAAGTGCGACTTGAGCAACTAGGGTAGGGAAACAAGAATATCGGCCTTCATGCCCGGGACCTGAGGAGGGGGGGGGGGGGTGAGACTAGACTCAAAATTTTATTTTGCGCCCCCCCCTTGTGTGTTTTCTGTATCCGCCACTGAATCTAGGAGCCGTTGGCGAAGAACAAGGCGAAAGATTTTACCGAGATTTGAAAGAGCTTGAAGTCTGGTATCAAGGAACATGGAATACTAGCATGATGGCGGACTATTGTTGGTTATTGAAGCGCGACGATCCAAACTGGAATTTTAACCGAAAATCGCACAACCGAAGGTTCCAGGAAAAAAAAACCGGCCAAGTGCGAGTTGGACTCGCCAATGAAGGGTTTCGTAGCAGCAAGTAACATAACATAAAAGTTCTTATAGTTCGTTGTAACTTTGATTGATGTTTTAACACGTTCGCAGTGGTAGTGATTTTTCTAACCAAAAATTGCGGTTTATGACGTATTAAAAAAAAACTACCAGCTCTATCTCGTTCAAACCAATTTTCGTTGGTAGTTTTTATGGCAATGTACATTATATATTCTTTTTAGACTTATCATTCTCTTAGTTTAGAAGTTAGAGGGGGGGGGACACTCATTTTTCCACTTTGGAAGTGTCTCTTGCACAAACTATTCACTTTAGGAAAAAATGATGTTATAAACCTCAAAAGCATTATTGAAGACCTATCTATAGATACCCCACATGTATGGTTTTGATGAAAAAAAAAATTTGAGTTTCAGTTCTGAGTATGGGGGACCCCCAAAATTTACTGTTTTTTTCTAGTTTTATATAAGAATCTTAAAGCGGTTCACAGAATACATCTAGTTACTAAGTTTCAATAGCATAGGCCTTATAGTTTCGGAGAAAAGTGGCTGTGACACACGGACGGACAGACAGACAGACAGACAGACAGACAGACAGACATGACGAATCTATAAGGGTTCCGTTTTTGCCATTTGGCTACGAAACCCTAACATAAACTTGGGTCTTTTTTTCTATTTTCTTTCTGTACCTTTTTTGAAAAATCGTGAGGTGATGCAGAAAAACTAAGTACATATTCGTAATCAGCGCACCAAAATACCCTAGAATCAGCTGTCAAATTCCAGAGAGGAAGTTATGACCCTCATTTTGCAGGCCTGTGTAATTTCTTATTTTTCTGATTTTAGTACCTAAGTATCTACCTAGGTATTTAATTGTTGTAACAGTGGCAATAGAAATAAATTTAAATCTATAAATATAAAAATCAGTGCCACTTGTCGACGTAGTACGACACACACAGACTGCCTCTGTGGCGCGGTCGGTAGTGATACCGCCTGCGGCGCTGGAGGTCGTGGGTTCGATTCCCACCGGAGACAAATATTTGTGTGACCCATAAATGTTTGTCTCAAGAGTCTGGGTGTTTCTATGTATAATATGTATGTATTTAAAAGTATATAAGTATTAATATCCGTGGTCTGATACCCATAACACAAGCAGGTTATTCCTAGCTTACTTTGGGATCAGATAGCGTTGTGTGAGATGTCCGTGAATATTTATTTATTTACTTTTCGTTGTAATTTTATAACTCAAGAATGGTGCTCACCTATCCAAACCAAATGTTTAGGCTTTGTTAGGACTATGTAGTAGATGGTTTATGTGAAGTTTGCACAAAATCGGTCGAGCGGTTCTTCATTTATCACGCAAACGAAGTTGCGCGGGTCAGCTAGTAATGTATGAAATTTTAGTTATATAACTTGAATAGGTAGATACAGACTTGTAAGTCTTGTAACAGACCGACAGACAGACAGCGCAGTCTCAGTAATTGGTAGTGACCGACCGAAGTTTCGGTTTCGATTTCGGTTTCGGCCAGTTTCGGCCAAAAAATCGAGTTTCGGCCGCAGTTTCGGTTTCGGCCGAAATGGGCCGAAACTTTCGGCCGGGCCGAAACTCACGTGTTCGTGAATTTTGAGTGCCTGGCTCTGCTTGTGACGTGGTTGGGGTCAGCCCAACCAGTTAACATGTTACTAACCTAAGATTTAGAGACTTACAAACTTCTTCTTCGTCTACCCTCATTCATTTAGTGCACTTGTGTTTTTTACTTGCTCCCATAAAAACTATTTTATTTAGTGTTGAAGTTTGTTTTGCGCCAAAATATTATAATAATCTTGTTATTTACTGTCAATATATTGTGTGAAAGTAAAATCAGATCTGACTTTGTGCTATTCAGTGATCTCATTGACAAACTACTTACGCCATACTTTACGTGTCGGGAAGTGTCTAATACAAACATAAATATGGCTTTGTGCTTAAAGTGCGATAAAGCAATTCCAAAAATTGATGAGAAGAACCCGAAAATTACATGTCACGGTTACGAAAGGCAAATTTGTGTGAAGTGTAGTGGGTTACTTGCTACTGAGTTGCGAGTCGTGATTTTGCAATCACCAACCCTCAAATACCTGTGCCCAGACTGTCAGCTTGGGCTACGTCAATTACCAGCTCTCAGGAAACTGGTGGCAGAGCTCAAGACAGAAATTGATGCCCTGAAAAGTTCAAACAACCACGGGACAAACTTGGAAGCTGTTATTGGTGAAATTAACGAACGGGAAAAGCGCAGCAACAATGTTATCATGTTTGGAATACCTGAGCTGTCCAGTAATGATGAATATGACATTGACACCCAAAAACAGCATGATATGATCAAAATAAACGGGGTCCTCACCCACATCCAAGGAGTTGAGGCACCTATTGCAGCGATCCGACTGGGTAGGCAGCAGGAAAACCAAAAGCCACGTCCTGTTAAGCTGATATTCTCAAATAGAGCACTGGCCATCCGAGTACTGAAGAATAGAAAGAGACTGAGTCCTGGGGTGAATGTTAAAAACGACCTTACACCATACCAACGTGAGTACTTAACGAAATTACGTCAGACACTCAGCGAACGAATTGCAAATGGTGAGTCAGATCTAACTATTAAGTACATAAATAATACACCACGAATAGTTACTACAAAAGCTGACGCTCCAAAAAACAGTTAAATTTTTATGATTTGACGGAGCTTACTTTCTTCTACACAAACCTGGCATCCTTAATGGCTAAAAGAGACTGCTTAATGATTGAATTAGACAAACTTCAACCTACTTTTATAATTCTCACAGAAACCCATTTAAAACCCAGCATACCAGATAGCTTGATCAATATTAGGGGGTACTCTCTATTTAGAAGAGACAGAGACAACAATGTAGGGTGGGGTGGCGTTGCCATTTATATTGCACATGAGCATAGGGGAATTCCCATACATGCCACACCACACCCAACTTACAACAACAATATTGGTGTAGAAGCCCTGTGGCTAAACATAACCTATGGCAGCTTTAAGCTGCTTATCGCTGGGGTTTATCGTCCAACACACTATACTTTTGAGAGAACAGATGAAATATTATTTGACACATTACAGGATGCTGATATGAAACATAGAACTTTCATAATGGGTGATTTCAACTTACCAGACCTCAAATGGCCACTTAGTATACTCAATGGTTACAATTTATTGCATGAGAGCTTCCTTGATATGTACATTAACAGTAATTTAAACCAACTAGTCACAGGCATAACTCGTAAAAGAAATGAACAGGAATCACTATTGGACTTAATTATGTGTAACGAGGAAAATTTGTGTACTTCGGTGAGACATTACCCCAACATCGGTAAAAGTGACAATGAAGTACTTTTAGCAACAATACAACTCCCTCATCAAAGCCAACAAAGTACTAACCGAACTCTGAGGCGAAACTTCTTCCATGCTAACTATGAACTAGTGTCCCGAGCTCTACAAGATAATCCCCTACCCGTACCTGCCACCTTGGCCACTGAAGCATGGGGCAATTTTAAAACAATAACACACAACACTATAGAAAAACATATTCCCTTTTGCAAAGTTAGGAAAGGACATCATTGCAATAAGCCCTGGGTCGACCCTGTCATAATTGTGCTGGCCAAGGAAAAGGCTATGTTATGGAAGAAATATAAATTAAATAATTGTACTATGAGTTACAAGAAATACAGAACAATTAACAACAAACTAATTACACAAGTACGAAAAGCGAAGAGCAACTTTGAAGAAAAAATTATCAGTAGTGGACCCAAGGCTTTCTATGGCTACATCCGAAACCAACTTGCATCCAAAGTCTCGGTGCCACTCTCACTAATTGATGATACCACAGATACAGTAGTAGCGGACCATGGGAAAGTGGCTGATATATTTGCTAGACAATTTGAGAAGTCATATATTCGGGAACCTCAGGACTTGCCTATTCCACCTATAATCTCACCTAGAGTCATCAACTCCATCGATGACATAGTGATTACACCAGACCTTGTTTATAAAGCACTGATGACCTTTAAAGACGACTCTGCTATGGGGCCTGATGGAATTCCCGCTGTTCTACTGAAGAGATGCAGTCGAGCTGTGGACTCACAGTTGGCTGCTATTATGAACCTAACACTGGCCCAAGGTATACTCCCATCTGACTGGAAGGAGGCAGTGGTAACGCCTATATATAAAAAGGGAAATAAACGAATAGCAGCTAATTATCGTCCAATTAGTCTTACTAGCATAATATGCAAAGCCATGGAGAAGATAGTATCCACCGAACTCAGAAACTTCCTACACAGAGAAAATGTTGTGATGAATGAACAGCATGGATTTACTGCGGGGCGCTCGACGGTCACAAACTTGCTCTCATGTTTGGACTTGTGGACTCAAAATTGGAATTGTCATCAACCAACCGATGTGATTTATCTTGACTATGAAAAGGCTTTTGACCGAGTCCCAATTAAGCGACTAATTGCAAAACTGGAACACTTTGGTATACGCGGAAATCTCCTAAGATGGATAGAGAACTTCCTCTCCAATCGTACTTTTAAAGTTCGAGTGGGGGACACATTTTCCAAGACGCACAATGTCCATAGCGGTGTACCGCAGGGCTCTGTGCTTGGACCAACCCTCTTTGGAATATTTATCACCGATTTGAGACAGATTGTTGAGTCTGATCTTTCACTATTTGCAGATGACACGAAAATAATGGGTAACCCACTCATAGCTTATAACATTATACAAAAAGACCTCGATTGTATTTACCAGTGGACACAAGAGTGGCTGTTAACTCTCAACACATCTAAATGTACAGTACTGCATATTGGCAATAAAAACCCCAAAATGGTCTACTCAAAAAATAAAAATCAATTAGATGGAGTCACAAATCAAAAAGACCTGGGTCTCAATATTGCCTTCAACTTGAAATGGGAGACTCACATTGTGGAAATTACCAAAAAGACTAACTCCATACTATACATCATAAGAAAAGCATTCCAGAACTTAAACAAAGAACTGTTCTTAAAGTTATATAAAACTTATGTCAGGCCGTTATTGGAATATGCTTTCCAGATCTGGAACCCTTATTTCAGAAAGGACATTGATCTCCTCGAAAAAGTACAACGAAGAGCCACTAAAATGGTACCATCCCTCAAAAGATTACCATACGAGGAACGCCTGAAGCAACTTGGGCTCACAACCCTGGAACAACGAAGGCACCGTGGAGATTTAATTGAGACCTACAAAATCCTAACAAAGTACTATAACTCACCTGTGCTGCCCGGACTTTTCACCATGAATACTAATGAACATCTTAGAGGGCATTCTCTGAAACTCCATAGGCAACTATGTACAAGTGACCCACGCAAACACTTTTTGCCTAACCGTGTGGTGAAATCCTGGAACAAACTGCCGGAAACAGTTATAAGTGCTCCCTCTGTGAACTCCTTTAAGAACAGACTGGACAATTTCTTAACCAACTAAGTGCACTAGATATGCACGCATCAGCTAAAAGCTGCTAGTGCATTATATAATAATAATAATAAACGAATTCCAATCAATAGTTCCAATATGTAATTTTATTCAAACCACAAGCAATGGCAACCATTGATAAGTATTAGACAATTACCCCTGTGTTATGTCTTTGACCACCTTTTTACGGTCCCGTCCTTACTTTTTGGTTACGAAATCCTGAAAAGGTGATCTTGCACATTACATGAACCTGCCCCTTAATAGTCAGTTCCGTATAAAAAGGTTAAAAACAGGGCCCCATTCCTAAGACTTCGTTGGTCGTCTGTCTGTCTGTCAGCAGGCTGTAAACTCATGCATCGTGATAGTAAAACAGTTAAAATTTTCACAGATGATGTATTTCTGTTGCTGCTATAGCAACAAATAATAGAAATTTACAACATAATAAATATTATTAAATAACATACAACAAACGTGATTTATTGCCGATTTTCTTGTATAGAACCCTACTTGCGCGATAGCATCTAGTAGTAATTCCACATCTAATAGAAAGAAACCCATCTTTAGGTGGTGATATATGCAAAATGAACACTTGAGAAGATTTATGCCGTTGATTGATAACACTTGGTGGAACTTGCTACACCTATTGAAGAAAAAAAAAGCAGCCAAGTGCGAGTCAGACTTACGCACGGAGGGGTAAAAACGGGACCCTATGAACGCGACATGAGACTTAGCCGTCCATCTTTCTATTAGTCACGAGGTTTTATCAGTGGAATCGTGACAGATAGAGACCTAAATTTTCAGAAATGATGTTTTTCTGTTGCCGTTTTTTAAACGTGAGGAAAATCCTACAGGGATCCTACTTAACAGACCAGGGCCCTGGGTATGCCCTTGCAAGAATGTCCAGAGGACATTCTTCTTCTTCCATGCCCGGAAAGCATCTGTGACAACCGGTAAGTAGAGCGCCGTGGTTCTACTCCAACCACTCGTCCATAACCGGTCTGACCGCCTCAATTGTGGCGATTCCACGTCTTGGTTGCTCGAGTCGCACCTTTCAGGTCTCCTTGGTTTTCTGGTGGAGCTCGGACTGCCGAGACTCAATTTCTCGAGACGCAGGCCTATGGCCCCACTCCAGCTCCCCCTGGCGCCATTTAAACAATGAAGGGCCAAGGGCTCTCGCTGTCAGGTCCCATGGTGGAGTCTTGGGTAGAAGACATACCGCCTCAACTGAGATCGTAAGGTATCCCCTTGTCACCCTGACGGCCATCGTCTTCTGCGGGCTAAGCAATCTAGCCGCATTGCTGGCTGTCGGGATCTCCGCCCATACGGGGGCCCCGTATTGGGCCATGCACCGCACTATCCCAAGGTACAATCTCCGCTCAGACGTCAGACACTCAATGCAGGAGACTCAAGCGTTGGGTCTCCTGATGTTGGGCAGTTTTGGGACCAAACTTCGGAACTGGTATCCAAAGGGCTCAATGCCGAAGCTGACGCCCCTTACATGTAAGCTAGATCCGACAGGTGGCCCCTTCTAAGGTTCCAAAGCACAGAGCCTCGGATTTGTGAAGGGTGACCTAAACACCCAGACACCGTATTTGACCCACCACAGGACTGCATCGCTATGTTTTGCTCCTCGTTCTGTAACGAGGGTGTCGTCGGCGTAACACGTTACGCCGAAAAATCTGAGCAACAAACCGTGCAGCGCCAATCGTAACCGATGTTCCACAGAAGCGGTCCTAAGACCGATCCCTGTGGAACACCAAACGACACATATCGCCAGCTTGGCTAAGTTATGGCCCTCTCGGAAAGATAGTCCCAAACAATTCGACGGAGGTAGGAAGGCATACCATTGTGAATAAGCGCCTCTCATAACACAGCTCAAGGGGAAGGAGTTGGAGGCGTTGGTGATGTCAAGACACAGCCACCGACCACCTCACCCTGTTTTGTTGCCGCTATAACAAAAAATACCTGTAGGGTAAAACCAGAAAAGAACATCCACACACAACAAACGTAATTTTTGTGCCCATTTTTTGTAACGGAACCCTCTGTGCGGGAATCCGACTCGCACTTGGCTGGTATTTTTTTTATTTTTAATATGAACACGTGAGTTTCGGTTTCGGTTTCGGTTTCGGCCGAAACTGACCCTGGGGCCGAAAGTTCGGTTTCGGTTTCGGTTTCGGCTGGAAAACCAGTTTCGGTCGGACACTAGTAATTGGATCTCGTTTTTACTCTTTGGGTACGGAACCGTAAAAATCGACGCGACAAATATAGGTACCTAATTATGTTAGGGATTCCCGCCTGGGACATCCTTCCAACGATATACCCGGGACTCAGGGCTGTAGGCCGATTGCAGGACACCATTGTGATTTTAGCATAAGTATAGGAGTCGGGCAGGTTACCATGAGTAGGAACCAAATATCCACACGTAAAAAAAACACAACGGAGCATATTACGATTTTTATTAACTAAGTTTCTTATGGCTAAAACTAACTTCGAACTTCAGCGGTAGCTATTAGCTACTATGGTATTTGAATAAGTAGGTACTTAGGTTACTTTTTAAAAATAATACCAACTACAGTCCCGAAACTTACAAACCGATGGCATAAATGCTAAAGCTTGAAATAAATTTAAATAAAGTTGACAATTTGACAGACAACTTGACAAAATGACAGTACAGTTGACTTGACATAGTTGACTGACTTGACATTTTATTCGCGTAATTGTGTGGATTTGTGTGTTGGATCTCTATTTTCAGTAATTAAACAAAAATAAATCCATATGTTTACATTTAAATTCAATAATACGAGACAACAGCCGCATAATTTGTTGCCAACATAGATTTATCGACACATTTGGATTTGATTTTGTGTAGTGTTCTGGTGTAATAATGTCGAAAATAAAGAAATTGACGGGCTCATTCCGCTATACGCAATGGGACCCTTGCTTGATCGTCTCTCAGATAGTGGCTATGCAGTCTGTGTTGTACTGCAGCTTGTGTTTGATCATCGCCGTGATGCAGGATTTGACAGGGTCCACGAGAACTCTAGATCATATCTTTGAATATCATGTAAGTATAGTCACGCTCCAACTGCAGAGGCTTTATTTGTCGATGGGTAACATCTGCTTTTACTTGGACTTTTGGCTCAGACTACAGAATTATGCTCATAATAATACTCCTTATGTGAGATGTCCTATGACATGCAGTTTCATCTTGAATGAAGATACAATTGTCCAAGGGAAAAAAGTAGTATTTTATCCGGTGCAAAAATTTTCTAGGGTAGCAAAGTGGGACAATAGTTACAGATAAGAATAATCGAAATTAAAAAATACAGATTTTTTTTATTTCCGTAATAGGCATTACTTCTGAGCATATTTATTTAAGTTTTGTGCTGAACATATTTAGGTTTAGCTACTGCAACAAAGAAGGTATTCATTATCTGCAAGGGGACTGGCCAGGGTAGTGATTTTATCATTACTGTATTTAATAAAGTTTAGATAATGTGATTCATTACCTACATGTATTATAATGAAATAGAATAAAAAATCCTGATTGCTACGCAAGTTACCTCATATAGTAGACAATATGAACAGGCATAATTATTAAGCTTATAACCATAAAAACCTCGAATGAACTGCCCACACTTGTGTTTCCCTTATCTTATAATCCCAGGTTATTAAAGCAGAAAGTGAAGAGGCACATCACGGGCACGCCAACTCTAGGTCCACTGTCAGAAGTCTTATAGAGAGACTGTGAGAGTGGCCCCTAATCGCTAGATGCGCGACTTTCGATCAGGCTGATGACGTCAATTTGGCAAGCTTAATATAAAAATAAAACTTGGACAACATAATAATTGGCATTGAGTTGCGGAAAACAGCAAAAAATTTAAACTTGTAATTTTAAGAACGATGGAGAACTGATTATTATCCTCTGTTTCTTTACAGGAGATTCATGTTCGTGACAGCGAGGGCAGATCGGTCATCGTTGCATTTGTATTGAACTCTATCATTGGAGCGTTTGCACTATGGAACATAGTCGGGAGGACTAAACTGTGCTTGGACTTTAGGTGAGACTTTTTAAATACTCCCATTATTCAGTTGATGTTCCATTACTGCTTACAATGACTTCACGGGGAGAGAGAGAGAAAAGAGTGACAGTGAAATATCTTACCAGATTCTTACTCACTATGTTCTTATATCTGTATCTGTTACCTTCTGTATAAGAAAAAAACTGGCCAAATGCGAGTTGGACAAGCGCATGGAGGGTTCCATACCAAAAAAAAACGGTAAAATATCATGTTTGTTGTGTGGGAGCCCCCCTTGATGTTATTTTTTTTCTGATATTAAGTATTTGTTGTTATCAAAATCAGCCTCGTGATGGACAGACATACAGATAGTCAGACGCACTGCACTGCGAAGTTTGATGGATAGTGTCACGGAACCCTAAAAAAGAAAGATAAGACTGTTGTATGGAGACAGACGAAACTGCCAGTCACATTCTAATGGAATACCCGGAACTGGCCAGATACAGGGCTAAACACTTCGGTAGGTATACCGAGGTCGCTCCAGGAAGTCGTCGGCAACGTGAGGAGTCTGCTAGACTTCCTGGAGGAAATGGGATGGCAGTAGCCATACCGCAACCTCTCACGTAAAATAGGCGCAGAAATGACGTCGAGTTGCGGAAACCAGCCCTTGTAAACCTAGAACCTAGAAGATAAGGCGGTAAATGTTAATGTGGAATCATTCATATTAATTCGATAAGTGTTCTTATGTGAACGACCTGCCCGTGCATGTGTTTCCTTTATCTTACAATCTGAGGAGGCACATCCAGGGGTGCCAACTTGAGGACCACTGCCAGAAGTCTTGTGAGAGCGGCCCCTAATCGCTAGATGCGCCATGACTTTCCATCACGCTGGCGACGTCAATTTAACGAGCTTAATATATAAATAAAAGAAAAATGTGACCTAAGTGAACAAATTTTACATTTCAGCTGCACTTACCACGGGATACACCTCCTGGCTTGCTGGTTATACAACGGTTCGTTCCCTACGACATTCTCTTGGTGGGCACTCTCAGTGTCCTGCGCCTGCATAACCTGCATCGCCGGAGAGTTCCTATGTCTCCGGACAGAACTCCAGGCTATCCCGCTTGGAAACATTGGTGCGAAGGTGGATTTATGAAACTTTGAGAACCATTTGTGTGGCCATAAACTGTTTATTTCGAGAGGATAACGAAACTATCGTGATGTGACGACTTCGTCAGGTTTTAGGCACTTTAGAAGTGTCTGAGGCTTGGATGAAGAAATGATATATTTGAAACAATTTTGAAAATCAATTAATATGCTAATAAACTGGAGAAAACGATTCAGACCGCTAAGCTATTGATGTATGCCTATTGAAATACTCCACCTTACGTATCTTGAAAATATGTAGGACATCAGTTCCCAGATTGCCTCGATAGCTTAGGTGTCTAAAGTGGTTTCCCGGTATGAAAAAGATGCAGGAAACCATTGAGCATGCATTTTTTCCATATTAAATTAAAAATAATATTTATAATATAGATAACTGATAAAATATTTTCTATTAATGCCAAATTATTGGATGTTGATGTATGTTTAGTAATGTAGAAGTAAATCCTAATTTTGCCAAACCTTAGCTTGTTAAACATTAGACTAATTAAAGCGATCAGTGACCACTTAGGTGCACTCTGTAACATAACCAAAATGAACTTTAAATTCAAAGTCATAAAGTATTTTTTCTGCATATAAGAATATATTTATAGACCTCTGTGTTCTCACTCTCTGCATTTCAACTACAAAAGCTTTATGCCCTTGAAATAAAGTATTTTTGTTTACGTCAATACAACTGACGTTCTATGTAAATAAATAAAAAAATAAAATGAATTAATTAAAAATCTAATTAAACTATGTACCTATATTTTATGTGCTATTAGCTCTAATGCCGCGGAAAATTCACCATTAACAACTATTCTATCGAACAAAATTATTTAATTGATGTTGTGAGAGCATTAATATGCTTACTTTTTCATGAAAACCGGTATGGAACGGTTCTGTAGCTCAGCTGGTCAGAGTGTCAGGGTGATTTTCCACCAGATATGTGCTTTATAAAACACATCCATAGCAACGTAGCGTAGTCCACAAATAATGCTGACAGTTTATATTGTCAAATTGTGCGACTGACGAATGTTCCGCTATGGAACTACTGAGAATAAAAAGTCTCACTAGTTCCGCTACGGAACTACTGAGAATACAAAAGTCTCACTAGTTCCGCCACGAAACTATTGAGAATAAAAATGTCCCAGTAGTTACACGCCACGGAACTACTGGGAAAAGTCTCACTAGTTCCGCCACGGAACTATTGGAAATGAAGGAATATTTTTTAAGCACTTAGGAAGGATTAGTGAATTTCAAACGCATCCGTAGCAACGACATCATAGCACATCTCTGGTGGAAAAGTACCCTTATTCTTTAGGGTAAAGGATATGAGTTTATGTCATTAACACATATCGAAGGACCATAACTATATTTTTGTAAAAAATAACTGAAAATGTTGAGTTTCAAAACTTGTAAATAATTGTGAAGTAAATGAAGCGCTATTTATGTAGAAAAATAATTTTCGTATTCATAATTACTAAGTAAACAGTTTTTACGTCCTTGATTGATGACGACAGAAATGTTTCAACAGGAAATAGCACTAGTCTATCCCTGTCCATTTTAACACTGCAATAGGGTCGGCAGCGCAAGTGCAATTTTTGAGTGCCAATTCTCGAACATACTACACAGCATCGATTAATCTATACTTCTATACTAATATTATAAAGAAGTAAAGTTTGTGTGTTTGTATATTTGTTAAATTGTAAGGGGTAATCTCGGGATCTACTGAACTGGTTTTAAAAATTCTTTCACCAATAGAAAGCTACGTTATTGTGGAGTGTCTTAAGCTATACAGCATCACGCTACATCGAATAGGAGCGGAGCAGTAATAGTAAATGTTTCAAAAACGGGGGAAAAGTTATTCCTTTTGAGAGCTTCGTTGCGTGTGCTGCGTAAATATTTATAGTTATGTATTGAATATTAACGAGGAGAGGAGACGCTACGGGAGTAAACGCAACGCGACGGGAACAGGTAATACTCTCTCTTATGTGGCGCAAACGAAGTTGCGCGAGTCAACTAGTAAATAATATTGTTGAAATTGCCCCAGTGTAAATTTTCGTCTATCAAGTCGTATGCACAAATTAGATAGTACAGATGGAAATCTCATGTATGTACACTTATATCACACCTACCCTCTGCTACACACACTCGCGCACAAATCAGTATCGAAAACTCGGCTCAAACCGCCTGACCTCTTTCGTGTCTGTGAACTCAGTGAGCGTTGTCTATGTGTGCGTTGCCTCAGCGAATTTAGTATGTAGGTTTCCATCTGTATATCTCTAACTAGCGGACGTCATGGGAATACGGGAATAAAATATAGCCTATGTTCACCGCAAAGAGTGTAGCTTCCCAACAGTGAAAGAATTTTCCAAATCGGTCCAGTAGTTCCGGTTCGTTATTCGTTACAAACAAACACACAAAAAAACAAATCTTTCCTCTTAATATTATTATAGATTTGTGTCGTATGGTTGATCGCTGGCTTGGTGTTGCAAACTACAAATACTACAATAGGCTATAGTACCAACTTTAGATCAGGGAGGCGTATTTGTCTGCCATCTTGGTAGTATAAAATTACCTAATGGAACAGTCTTAAGGTTGTAGACCCCCCACGAGACTACCGTTTATTTAGTAATTGTGATAATTTATTGATTGTAATTAATGTAAATACTTGAATATTTCTAAATATATACCTACTTACTTAATTAAACGCATTTTGTTTTCTCACTTTGAATTTAATGAGGCCTAAATTCTGATAATATTTAAGTTAGCAGCAGAGGGCGCCGCCGAAGACTATCGGCCTCCATGACCGGGGGCCTGAGGACGGTGAGAGGGTCGCTCACCGTCCTTACAGATTCAGGCCCATGCCGGCCGCGTAACGTGAGGGATTCACGCACGCCCCCCCCCCCCCCCTCCCAATCCTTTAACTATAAAAGAATAAAACACAGGCATAGTCACACTAATTTTAATATAAAAACCATAAACTGTCGCAACAAAATTCATAAAATATATCACAAATATTGTAAGGCTAGCGAAGATTCATAAATTATTTAAAATGGCGTGCTCTACGTACTAAGTATAATATTGTGTCTTATTTGAATGACAATAATGGATACGGCAAATGGACTAAAATCGCTCTATGGCGAAATGTAAGCGTATACTATGCCTCTGTCTTCGGGCATATAGGCGTGACCATAGGTATGTGTATAATGGACATATTATAAACGATACAATTTTTAAACAAACAATATGTAAGAACGAGCGTGAAGAGGCACATCACAAGGCCGCCAATTTGAGGACCGCTGGCAGAGGTGGCCCCCAATCGCTAGATGCGTCACGGCTTTCCACCAGGCTGGTGGCGACGTCAATTTGGCAAACTAAATATTTAAAAAAAAAGATCAAAGAAATATTGCACTTTATTAAGCGGAGATAAGGTTGAATTTGTTTTTTTTTGTTAAGGTGTGAAATATCTTTAGCCGAGGGATAAATTTAGTTTTCTAGCGGCGAAGGCATTTTTAGGCGTTGGCGAGGGTATCGCAATCACTTGGAATCACGATTTGAGAGTTCATATTTTGAATTTCGCATGCCATTTGTGAAATGTGGGCGAATAATACGCGTCTGTCTACCCTTCAGGGACAAAGGCGTTACAATACGTATGTGCAGTGTCCATTATTGTCTCATTCAATACCTATCTACTATTCGTATTGTGTCGCACACTAAAAATGTCGAGTGCATGTCTTTAACGCTAAGTATATTAATATAATCACAACACTTATTATATGACGGTACTTTAAATTATTATAAAACTGATTTATTTATATTACATCATGAATATATATTATCGAAGCTATTTCTATAATAAAATCGTTGATATACAAGAATTATATTATTCGTTATAAGAAGTAAGGTGCAGTGGAGACAAGTTTACAATCAGACTCGATCGCACATAAGGTCTGTCGTCTGCGCTGCACCTAAAATAATATTAAAAACGAATTAAACAACAGATAACAGTAAAAATTACATTAAAAATATCGTAAAATACCGAAAACTTAGACTTACAGCGTTGAGGCTTTATTTCAAAGTAGGCTCATTAAAGTCTTCTAAGCGCTAAAGGTGACGCCTTGTCAAAGTATGTATATTTAAAAACTATACAATTCATTGTTTTACAATGATAACTAAAATACATATAAGCAAAATAAATAGGTAATAGTTTTAGACCTGTAGGATTGAGGCCTCAAACTGACTATCAGCGACGAGCGACGGCGACAGGGGCGCCAGAGTAAAGAGTGTGGCAACATCAAACAAACGAGCCGCACCGATATGGGCAACGTGCGTTTGTTAACGAAAATAAAATAAATTAAAATTTATTCTCTTTGAAATTAAAAAAGATACAGATATGTCAAAATTGTCATGACTCTCATGAGGGTTCCGAAATGCTGCAGATTGAGAAACTCAGTCGTGCTTTTTTAAAAAATATACTTTAAAACTAATACAGTATTTTAAGGGAGCAATTCGTGTCACTGGGCAGCCTTGTCGTTTAGAACAGCGTTTGTTCGAAGTTGTCTACTCTCTTGTACTCATGTGACGCGCTTTTGCCGCTGCCGCCACCGCACCGCTCGCCGCTGACATTCAGTTTGAGGCCTGACAACCCAAATGCCCGCCTTCCACTGCGAGCGAGTCGGACCCATTACGGACTCCGCTATACTCGTAACGACGATTTTCATACATGTCCTTCCACCAAAGCGGACATGACATGTATCGAAAATCATCGTCCACTATAACGCATACAAAAATTAATACCAGTTTAAGTTCGTGTGTGCTGTAATTTCGTAGTAGATAGCGCCCGCGGCTCCGCCCTGCGTTCTGTTCCCGATCCGATAATAGTGGTAGTGTGTGTTATTATAAATCTATCCCTGTACCAAATTTTGGCCAGATCTGTTCAGCCGTTACAGCGTGAAAGAGTAAAATACATCCATACATTTTTAGGTAGGTACAAACATTCGCATCTTATCCTAGTAATATTATAACTGCAAAATTTTGAGAGTCTATATGTTTGATACTCTTTCGTACTCTAGCTGAGCGGATCTGGCTGAAATTTTGTACAAGGAAAGGTTATAGTCTGGAATCAACACATAAACTGAATACTTTTTATTCCCGGAATAAGTTCCCACGGGATGCGGGATCGGGAACAGTGTTCTACGCGGGCAGAGCCACTGGCGCCATCTAGTTTATTACAACTTGTGTGTTTGATTGTGTATCCATAACTTTACAATGACGCAAGACATTGGACGGTAGTCGCAAAACACAAATTGTTTCAATCATTTATAGCAAAAGCAATCTTATCTTTTAAACTATAAAGCTTCATTTAGAACATCAACGTAGATATTCTACATGTTTAGGCTGATTTTTAGTTAGAATATTGCATTTTTTTTAACTAAAGTGAAATACACGCTATTTTTTAACGTGAGGGAAATCCATCATGGATGCTATGCCGGACTCCTACCGAATAAAAAACTTCACGTAACGCCCAACAGCCTATGGTTGGGAGCCCGGGGTAAGCCCTCGGAAGGATGTCCCAAGACTCTCAACAGACCCACGGCCGTCACTGAGTGAAAGACACGCTTACGGCACACCTGATGGTTGGTTACCGTAGCCTACGGACGTTTTCAACACCAGAAGCGCTACATACGCGCTACTGAACCACTGTTGAAAATTTTCAAGCCGCCGATAACGCCTTTATCCAGGCTTAACGACTGTTGTTACTGACAACCGGGACCAACGGCTTAACGTACCTTCCATAGTGCAGAAACGTAAACGAAGAATTAAAATTTTGAATACAAATTATAATACAGTACAAAAATTTGAAAGAGACATTTAGTGTCGATTTGTTTTATTTCTCTGTCGCACTTTTCATACATACAGGCCAATTTTGTGATTCACTAAGCTCGTTAATTTGAAAATTAATACGTACCTATATCTAAGCTTGCTAGTTGCTACTAAATTAAAAAATATGTGTAGCGAACTTTGATATTATTAATAAAGAAAGTTATTTACATTGAGGTTTGCTATTCGTAACGTGGGATAAATTAAGCGTATAAAAATTATGTGCATATTTTTTTTATAAGTAGGTAAGTATACGAAATTACTTGCATACTTTTCGCCATATACAATCAAGAAAAAGAACATAATAAAATAAAATTTGGTTGCAAAAACCGTCGGCCTATGTTCAGCAATGGACTATGTCACTGATTTGAAATTATCATCCAATTGTTTAGTATTAAAAATTGAAATATCTTATATTAATATATCTAAATAGACACTATTGATATTAGCATTAAATTAGCAACAGTAAATATTCACAACATTTAAGAGTATTTAACGGAAGACTAGGCCTATTTGAGATGAAGACGTACCTACCTGTAATTTATAGAAAAAAAAAATGATTTGTACTACTCACATTTTTTTGGACCTATAGTCCCTCCAACCGTTTTTTTTACTTTTGACAGCTCGGTTACCAATAATATAGTGATGTTTTAATGCGTTCCCGATTCGATTTAATATAACAATCAACTTTATTTATGAAGAAATTTAAATCGTTTTAACACATAGTTATATACTTTTATTTTCATTGTTATTTTCGTTCTCAGGCCGCTGTGAAAAGTAAAATAAACGGTTAGACAGACTATACCCACATTTTTATCGAGACTATCGCAATAACAATGCTGCATTTCTATTTTTTTTTTACGCTTTGATACATCAGGAATCAGAGGGGCAAGTGCGAGTTTCGGCGAGCGCTTGTCGACATTCACGGGTGAGCGCGTTATGGCCGACTTGTATGGAATCGAGACAAGTTCCCGCGTTTACAGCTAGGTGGCGGGGTCTCGATTCCATGCGAATTGGCGCGCCGTGAATGTCGACAAGCTTACGCAAAAACTCGCACTTGCTCCTCAGATTGAGATACACAGTTAATGGCGAACGCATTCTTGCGTCCTCGTCGACGAACGCGCATTGCTAGTATTGGTACATTCGCTCCGACTAGTGATGTTAAAAAGCGCAAGAAAAAATATAGAGATACGATAGGACCTTGATAAATGTGAGTAGTCCCAAATTCTGAATAATTATTATACGCATATGAATGACTCTGCAACCTGCAACATATCCGGACGGCTATTCAAACATTTTATGTATACTCCTGTATGTTATTTTTAAACTATCGCGGTTTTTAACACTCATACTTATCGAACTCGGGACTTCACGCGAAATGAATTTACTTACAGACATCGACGTTTCGAGCACGTTACCTTATCCTTCGTTGTAAAAATAACGGAGGGTAGTTCTACAAGAAGTTACTTTATGGTTTTCGTCGATCCTCGCCTCAGTCCAACCGCGACCACGGGTGCTGCAACGTGCTCGAAACGTCGGTGTATGTAAGTAAATTTATTTCGCGTGAAGTCCCGAGTTCGATAAGTATGAGTTTACTCCTTTATTGTATTATAGAAAATGGCGCTTACTACTTCAGCGACTTAAAACTTAGGTACTTCTTCAAACCTCACTATATTAAGCTTTTAATATAAGACACACTTAACTATGATCTTACTTAGAATGGAGAATACTACATATATGAGGTAGATGACTAAAATTAATTTCATTGTAATGTCAATATCAAAAAAAATCTTAAGCGACATTAGACTTTAATATCTAAGTTGTTTTATTTTTGACAGAAAAATATCAATTTCATAAAGAAATTTATTTACAAGCATGCCTCTTCTTTATTTTGTTCTCTCTTTTTGTATTATTGAAAAATTGTATTTATTTTTATACGTACTTTTTATATTACACAGCGCAATCTAGTTCAAGTTAAGCTAATATTAACTTAATTTGGAATTAACGGAGCTACGTAATAAAATATTCACTAAACAAAAATATAGGTACATAGAAAGCTCCCAAAATCCGAAAACAAACATTTGTGGATCATACAAATATTTTGATCGACTCGGGATTTGAACCTTAATAGCAGTCGGACACACTACCACTGCGCCACCGAGGCAGTCAAATATGTTTTGACTGCCTCGGTGTATTCAAAACTTATTTTGTTCTCATTCTCATTTCATGTAATATGGTAAAGACCAAGACCAGGAATGTCCTTTTGTGTCAGAAGAAACATTATTAGTTTTTATGCATGTGTCGCTTAATACAATTTTACGGATATGTCGCTTAACACATTTTAGGCCGTGATTTATTTATTTATTTTATTTATTTAAAATTTTATGCACAAATTCGTACAAAGGTGGACTTAATGCCATAGGCTTTTTCTACCAGTCGACATTTGTGCATAATAATCGTGATTTGTGCATAATTTTATTGTAAGATAACACAGTAACAAATTTGAAGTAAATATGTACATTTTAGAATTTACGGGAATAAATATTCGATATTTCAGCACAGTTGCAAGCGCAATGGTTACTGACGGAAGAATCCGTTCCCACTTGCAACAAAAATATCGGAAACACTTAAAAACAAATGGTAAATAAATCCTATATTAGATACCATGTTTAAATATTATGGTAACTAATTTGAAAAAAAGTACAGTCAATATGGGTATTTCTTTTTTAGCATTCTTTTGAAAAAATAAACATCTATATACACAAAATAATTAAGGTATACTTAACCTCCTAACCCCTGGCGTACTATACATAGTACATCAAAAGTAAAAAAATCTGACGAGATAGCTAATTAAAAAATTGCATTTTTTTTTCTGCTATAGCATGGTATGTGAACGTCTCTTTTAAAAAAAAATACTACCACCTTCACCAAATTGACAATTTTTTTTCTAAGAAATACTTTCAACGCAGGTGTACGCCTCTTAGTTCGAAACATAGTAAGTAATTCATAAAGATTCATTCTTCAGGATAATATTTTTAGATTGCAATGTGTTTTCTGTTGGATTATGAAGTATATGATAATATTTACGATGTATTTTGGTTTTGGTTTCAAAAGTTTTTTCACTACAAGGTCAAATATTTTGATGTCCTACATATAGTACAACAGGGGTCAAGTTACTGTTTTTTAACTGTTTTGATGTACTATCAAATTAAATATTTAAGCTCAACAGACACCGAATGTACTATGTATAGTACATCAAGAAAACCCACTTTTCCAAGCTTACGATTTTTTTCAATATTTTTTCCATGGTTTTCATACCATACCTAACATCTACACTAAGTTTCATAAAAATCGGAAATATTTTATACCTTCAGAAGTTAGGAGGTTAAGAGGTCTTTTTTTAAATTTTTTGACAAAAAATTGGTTGCTGTAGCTCGATAGTAATAAATAAATTGCGCACGACTGACCTGGCAATTTGTGGGTGTGTTATTCACATTATGCCTACCCCCTCGAGGACATAGACGCAATTGTATGTTGTGTATATTGTGATTTAGCACATTTTTGATATAGAAATAGAAACGGAACATTGGGCACTTAATAGATTTTTTTTCAAGTGAAACGACAACCTATTGACTCGGTTTGAATGGGATTTTATGAAACATTAATGATTTTGGTTATGGCTCAAAATTAGATTTTTTTTAAACGTAAGTACCCGTAGTAATCTTTTTGTTTGTTAATCATTTTTTTTCGTTTTCTTAAGTAACATGCAACCAAAAAAGTCACAGCGAAGCGTGGCAGGGAACCGCTAGTGAGTAACAAGAACGAATAATTGGATGTTTTATATTTAGATAATAGCGAAATTATTCATTATTATATTAATATAGGTGCGTATACCAACGTGTTCACAAACTTAAGTCCACTTGAAATTTCAGCAAAGCCCTCAACATGTTCACCTAACGGGGGGTCTAAACTACTTTAAAAACTTAATGGGTGGAAATTTTATACAGTGACACCGAATGCTCTCAGCTTATTCTTGTGGCTGCGTGTTTTAGCATATGGTCTTTTCTAGCAAAACCTTTTTGGCTGTGACCGCAAGAAAATCGCATATTTTCAGAGTGTAGACAGATGTGATGACGCAGGTCTGAATTGTAATTAAAACTTTTGGGACACAATGTGCAATCGAATCGTTTACCACAGTGTGCAGTGTTAGATAGCAACCTTTGGTATATATCTTGTCGCACTGTAAGCATTTATGCACTGCTGTAGTTAATGCTGCTTGCATTTAGTTACGCTCAGCTAACGGTGTGATCCGCATTATTTATTTATTTATTTATGTACACACCAGGAAAGTGACAATAACAAAAATAGAAAGAAAATGAGGTACAATGGTACTGCTTATTTCTATGAGAAATATCTACCAGCAGACCGGCGAGAGGAGAACGCGAAGAAGTAGGAAAAGACAATTAAAAGTGTGTTTACAAAAAAAAACAGAATAGAACAAACATAGCACACAAAATAAAAGATAAATATTATGAAATTTATAAAGTATATATATAAAATTAAACAATATAAATACATAAATATAGCAAAACAAAAAATATTTAAATAAAATTACACAAATAAATAAATAGGATTACAATGAAGAGAAATAGTGTTCACGGACTTTCTTTTTGAAAGATGTGATAGTCTTACTGTCTCTGACAGCAGGCGGAAGAGCATTCCATAATCTGACTGCATGCACGGTGAAAGAGTAAGTATAGAAATCAGTTTTGTGAGAAGGAAATTTGAGAATTGAGCGTAGGTGAGATCTACAGGGAGCATCAGGAGAACGAACAAATGAGAACCTCTCCCTTAGATAGGGAGGAGAAGATGAATTATAAAGGATATTGTAGAGGAGGCAGAGGATTCGAGTGTCACGGCGAAGGCGGATTGGGAGCCACTTGAGTTCTTTGCGAAAGTGGGAAACATGATCGTACTTTCTAAGATTGAATATGAAGCGTATACATAAATTTTGCAACCTCTCAAGTTTATCCAGAAGCTCCTCAGTGGCGTCTAAATAGCAAGCATCAGCGTAGTCAATAATGGGTTGAATGATTGTTAGAGCAAGACTAATTTTCGTTCTCAAGGGCAAGAGGCTCTGGAGACACTTCAACGAATGAAAGGAGAAATGCACTTTCTTGCTGACATCGCTAATATGTGCACTCCAGGATAGCGTGGTGTTCATGATAACTCCCAGGTTTTTTACAGTTTCTGCGTAAGGTATCTGAATACCGTCCAAAAGAACTGGATCGAGTTCAGACACCGGCAGATTGTCAGTTTGATATTTACTGCCAATGACAATGGCTTGCGACTTCAATGGATTGATACGCAATCCGACCGAATTTGCCCAGTCGCTCAGTCTATCCAAGTCGCGGTTAATGCACGATATGCCAGAGAGGGCGTTAGAAGCCGAAAAATGTCGGTAAAGCTGCAGGTCATCAGCATAGAGATGGAAGTTACTGGAAATAAGACTCGTAGCAGAGTTGATGAAGATAGAAAATAAAAGAGGAGATAAAACGCCACCCTGAGGAACACCCGCTGATAGCTCGGACCAATCAGAGGATGTCTGACCGATACGAACACATTGGGAACGCCCTCGAAGGTATGAGTCAAACCATAATATAGCAGAAGGGGAGACGTTTATAGACTTTAATGTACCTAGTAGTACATCAAAGTCGACGGAGTTAAAAGCGCTGCTGAAATCAAGTAAAACTAAGAGAGTTAACTCCTTCCGCTCCATAGCCCAGCGGATGCCATCCGTAACTTTAACCAGTGCTGAGACAGTACTATGCCCAACGCGAAATCCCGACTGGAAAGAGCTTAGTGAGTCAGAAGAGGTTAAAAAGGTGGAGAGCTGGCGATGAACAATATGCTCAAGAACCTTGGAAAGGAAAGGGAGAATAGAGATAGGACGATAGTCAGTCAGCAAGGAGGGGTTTGTTTTTTTAGGTAACGGTATAACGTATGCTGACTTCCAAATCGCAGGAAAGGAACCAGAGAATAATGAAAAATTAAAGATGTGCGAGATAACAGGAAGTATGATAGGGAGAATAGGAAGGATCATCCTAGAGCAAATGCTATCATAGCCCGAAGCAGATGAGGAAATGGATAATAGAGATTTCTTAACTTCGGCCTCAGAAACCGAGTGAAACTGAAAGGAGGTCTGAGGCGCAGGCTCATCCGATAATCTTAGTAGTGTGGCACTTTTCACATTTGCATCCAATAAGATAGGTGGCCGTGAAAAATGTGTGTTCAATGCATTGACATCAATGTCCTTGGTGTCAGAAATTGGAGATTTGCCTATGCCAACAGACCTAAGGAACCTCCAGGTTTCGGCCGAATTCCGACCATTAAGGGATTCATAGAAGTGGCGTCTCCTTGCATCTCTACACATCCGACTGCAGCGATTCCGCAAAGACTTAAACGCTATCAAATTTTGTTCCGATGGGCAATTTCGAAATCGCTTTTTAGCTTTATCTCTGCGTGCCATAATGTTTTTAATAGTAGCATCCAACCAGGGAGCTGGGTCGTGTTTAATATGGACGCGCTTGACCGGAGCATGCCGATCGAACAACGCAACCACCGTTGAATTAAAAATATTCACCATGTCATTAACATTAGTGGAATTGAATACCAGCGACCAGTCAGCGGAGACGGCATCCAATTGTAATGCCTCCAGATTCATACCCTTGAAATTACGACGAAAGCAGATTTGGGGTTTCCGTTTAGGAGGGCGAACACGAAGAGAAAGGTAAAGTAAGTCGTGATAGGAGAAAGGAGCGGACATCTGCCCATGGCTACCCACGTCATTGGGAGAGGAGACTATAATAAGGTCGAGTAAGGAGTCGTGATTAGGGAGATGGTGCGTTGAAGAAAGAGGCAGAACGTGTAGGTTATAGTCAGATAATAAGGACAGCAATTTACGAGAGCGAGAATCATTCTTTAGCAGGCAAGTATTGAAGTCGCCCATTATGACTACGTGATTGTAGGACGGAGTGAGGTCATGTAAGAGGAGATCGAAAGAGTTGAAGTAGTTTATATGTAAGCTAGGACTATAGAATACACCAAGAAGAAGCTTAGTGCGACTCAAAGAAATTTCCAAGAATAGGTGTTCCGCTGATTCGGTGTAGGCAGAAGGAGATGCACTGACAACCTTATAAGGGATGTCTGCACGCAGGTAAATTCCCACACCACCACAGCGTACACCAGTTCTATCGTTGCGTACTAGTACATAGCCTGGAAGTGAACGTTGTGTAGAAGGTATGGATGGTTTGAGGAAAGTTTCAGAGATAAGTATAGCATCAAGAGAGGAGTTGCTAAAAGACGCCAGAAGATCAGAATAATGGCTGTTGACACCCTGAGCATTAATATGAGCAAGATTCAGATTTTTAGGATACTTTGAAGAGAAAGAGGAAAGATGATCATGTAGTATCAGACTAGCGGAAGAGTCATCATCCACGCTGTGGTAACTATCAGAGGCAGAAGAGCACGAGAAAAAACTATTATCTAAGTTACTAAGTTCGTCCATGTTTTGCAAGATTCAATATAAAAAATATATATAATATATAATGTTATAAAATATGAATATATATAAATTTGAAGAATAAAATATCAAGCATTTCACTGACTCGCTAATATAGTGGTAGAAATTTTAACATCATCAATCACAAATAATGAAGAAAAACACAAAAAAAAAAAAAAAAACACACGAAAGCACATCAAAGGAGACTTTTGATTATGAAAAGCGTAAAAAAAAAAAATAAGATACTATAATATCCCACACACAATCCGGATACAAAATTACTGTATTAAAACTAAAATTTACAATAAAAAGCAAAATACTCCCCACCTTGTTACTTAGTCGGAAGTGTGGAGCCGGCATTAGCAGAAAATGCCAAAATGTCAGTGTCAAACTGACGCAAGCAAAAAAAAAAAAAACAAAAACAACAAAATGGTTTGGTAGAATTGACTGATTTAGAATGAATGTATTAATTATTAATTTAGCAGTGGGTAGGATCTTGTCAGTCATATTTTACTTGTCTACTTAAGAGTATCTACCTAAATATGTAAACAAAGCACAAATGTTATGGCTACAAACAAGTCACTAAATACTTACTGTAACAATAATAGACCGGTAGTGTGGAGCAAATTGCGACTGACATTATTAAATATTGAAAGCCTTAAAAGGGTTTAGACGCGACGTCGACTAGACTTGCCGGCCTTCACTACCTTTGGTGCCTCGCCAGTCTTCGAAGATACCGCAGCCACTGGTTGAGAAGATTGAACGGTTTCGTTAACGGGGCTCGGATATTGGTGGATGATACTGTCGAGCTCGGCCCTAGTTTCAATCTTCCTACGAGTTTTGTCAGGAGTCAAGATGACTATCTTGCCCTCAGCAGACCAGCAGCTCCTCACTCCAAAGTGGTGTCTAGCGGCTGTGAAGACTCGGTGCCGCGCCTTCGTCAGGAATTCCGAAACAGCAATAGACGTACCTTTAAGTGCTGTTTTACTGTCCCAGACCATATGACGTTGTTGCAGACCATGAAATCGGACAAGTACTGGGCGTGTTTTCCCTCTTGCACTACCCAGTCTGTGGCAGACATTAAGGTGCTGCAAACCAACCTCCGAAAGCTTCATCTCTGCAGTTAAGATGTTATGTACAGACTCGTGCAAGTTTTCATTTGGTCGTTCAGGAATGCCATGAAATAACAAAACCTTACGCCTCATAGTAGTCTCATGTCGATCCAGCCCTAATGTGAGAAGTTCAACCTGTGACTTTATGCTGGAAAGTGTCTGCCAAATTAAATTCTTAAACTGGCTGAAGTCTTTTGCCAGATTTACTACCTCTGGTGAAGCTGCAGTGGATCCAGATGTGATCTGTTGAAGTTTTTCATCGTAGTCTTCCATCCTTGAAGCAAACTTCTTTTCCAGCTCAACAAGACCATTTGCAAGTTTTAGGTCCATACTGTTAGTGAGGTTTATACGGCTTGGTTAAGTGGCACAAGAGAAATAACACTGGATAGCGAGCACTAGTGAGTATTATGCACTCTTAAAGTACATATGTACACTAAATGTAGATATTAATTAATTTAATTAATATTAAAAGAGAGCATTACTTGAACCATTGCTGCCAGTGCACACAAATGACGACATTGTCACATGGAAGTGTACCCTGCATAGTAAAGATGAAAGGGTGATTTCTTGTTTTGTTTTGCTCGCCATTGCTGACATTCTCCTCAGCCATCTTTCTATCTGCTAAGAGATTGTGCTCTTCATTTGGCGTACATTTGTCAACATTGTCCACTTGCTTGGCTGTCGAATTAACCAAATCTACTATAATGTAGCTACCGGTGGAGGTAGCAACAAATTCTAGACTCTCTATGTTAGGTTGCACAACATAATTAAAACGTAGTCGTGTCTTAAGCTGAGCAAAACTTGGCAATGTATCGCTAACAGGTTTCACTGTCTCTGCTTTTATTATTTTTACTACTTTTCAGGTGATTCATCTAAAATAACCGGATTGGCTATAGGTAGGTAGATTGTTAATGGCCATATAAGGTTCCGTAGGTTGTATGTGTTTACACCTGAATGTCGGCAGAGTGCGCGTTGTAAGCGTTGCTGGGTGTACGAAAATTATGACTATTTGTAATATACATAATTATGATTTTTTTAAATTAAATGTTGTCGCGTCGGGGGACCGCTTTTGCCTATAAAACACCTAACCTATTTAAAATGATATGAAAAGTACAACGTAAATGTTAAATTAGGTATTAAGAATTATAAGTGAAACTTTCTAAAAACTAAATACACATTTAAACTACTTAATAATTAAAGCGGTCCGCCGACGCGACAACATCACGTTATCTTCTTTGTAGTAGGTACCTACTTAGTTGTGGCTAGTTTTTTTCCATAACTTTGTTTACTTGATAAGATTTTTTGTGTCGGAGGGTTTTCAAATTTTTTATTTAATTTTTATTACTACTTCAGGTGAATCTTAACCGTATTCGCTATAGGTAGATTGTTGATAGTCATTATAAGGTTCCGTGTAACGTGTAACGAAAGCGTGTCATCCGTAGGTCTCGGGCTGTATGTGTTGACACCCGCATGACTGAATGCCGGCAGAGTGCGCGTTGTAAGCGTTGCTGGTGTACTCCGAGTTAGAACTGGAGTTAAATTATTGCTGGTTGATAGCAGGTCTCTCTTAAAGTGATTTTGAGGAGCAGAGGGACCTGCTTCTAAAGTTGATTGTATCTTTCAGACTCGGATGTCATGTTGTAACGTCCTTGGATCACTCTGTCGCGATTATTGTTTCCACGGTCTTATCAAACTGAATCGTACAAAAATCAAAAAATTACGGCATCAGGCCACTCGCGCGCTAAAAACTGCTGCGTTCGTGGTCGACACTAGGTATCATCATAATAGTTGAGTGTAGAAACGTGCCGACGCAGGTCTGAACTGTAATTAAAATTTTTGGGACACAGTGTGCATTCGAGTCCTTTATTTTCATTGTGTCTCAAGAATTCAAGACGTGATGCTTGAATGTAGAAGGATCGGGAAAACGTTTACCACAGTCATATAGCGCAGATATACAGTTTTACACCGGAGTGATCAGTATTGTTGTTGTGTGTTAGATAGCAACCTTTGGTAAATATCTTGTCGCACTGTGAGCATTTATGCATTGCTGTGGTCACTGCTGCTTGAATTTCATTATGCTCAGCTAGCGGGGTGATTCGCATTAATTGAACCATAGCTGCCTGTGCACACAAAATGACGAATTGTCACATGGAAGTGTACCCTGCATAGTAAAGATGAAAGGGTGATTTCTTGTTTTGTTTTGCTCGCCATTGCTGATATTCTCCTCAGACATCTTTCTATCCACTACCAGTAATGACATACGGTGCCGAGACGTGGACACTTACAGTGAGGCTAGTCCATGTCCTTAGGGTTGCCCAGCCAGCTATGAAACGAGCAATGCTTGGAGTATCTCTGAGAGATAAACTTCGAAATGAGGTTATTCGGTATTGAACCAGAGTGGTCGACATAGCTCGCAGAATAAGCACAGTAAAGTGGTAATCGGCTGGCCACGTCTGTAGAAGAACCGACGGCCGATGGAGCAAACGAGTTCTAGAGTGGGGACCGCGACTCGGTAAACATAGGGTAGGACGTCCACCCGCCAGACCGGTAAAGACCTGGACCGAAGACCTGGTAAAGATCGCAGGCTGGGACTGGATGCGAAAGGCACAGGACCGTGAACTGGGAGAGGCCTTCGCCCAGCAGCGGACTGCTATAGGCTGAGTCGATTGAATGATTGATCTTTCTATCTGTTAAGACATGATAGTGCTCTTTTTTCAGCGTACATTCGTCAACATTGTCCACTTGCTTGGCTGTTGGGATAACTAAATCTACTATATTGTAGTTACCGGTGAAGGTAGCAACAAAAACTGGACTCTCCACGTTAGGTTGCACAATAATATTAGAACGTAGTCTTGCAGGTTTCACCGTGTCTACTTTTATTATTTTACTACTTCAGGTAATTCACCTAACATAACCGGATTGACTATAGGTAGATTGTTGAACCGTATGACTGAATGCCGGCCGAGTGCGCATTGTAAGCGTTGCTGGTGTACTCTGAGTTAGAACTGGAGTTACATTATTGCTGGTTGATAGCAGGCCTCTCATATGGAGATTTTGAGGAGCAGAGGAAAAATTAGGACGCTTCTGTGTTGTTTAAATCCGTTCGGAAACCAGCGGTGTGTGTTCTTTTTCTAAGATTAATAATGTGTTTTCAAGTTTTGTGTGTCATGTAGTTAGTAGTAGCGTACTTAGTAGCATAGTATTTTTGGTAATTTTTTTGTTGTTTTTTGATTTTTTTTTGATTCTTTGTTGTATTTTAGAGTTAGATTCTTCGGAAATATAGTATATTTATTGCGTGGCTTGACATCGCGGGCCCATCAGAAAATCAGCGCTTCGCATCCTATGTCATCGGCAGAGGATGCGGAGCATCTATGCTGAGATTGTGACCCATTTAAGATGCGCAGTTGTTTTTCAAATTTTGTTGTAGGTACTTATGTTATTGTTCTAATATGTGTAATTGTACGTGTCATAAACAAATGTATTTTTTTTCTTTCTTTCAAAGGGACCTCCCTCCAAAGGTGATTGTTCTCTCTCAGACTCACATGTCATGTTGTAACGTCTTCGGATCACTGTCACGATTATTGTGTCCACGGTCTTACTAAACTACATACATATAGTCACGCCTTTATCCCCGAAGGGGTAGGCAGAGGCCTAGTAGCAAAATTTTGCGGCCTCAGTCCACTCGCGCGCTAGAAACTGTTGCGTTCGTGTGTCGCCACTAGTTATTATTAAAGTTCTGTAAATATTGTTTATTCTATCTAAATTTTCTGCCAAAACATAGTAAAAAGACCTCTTAGAGTATTTTCCTCAGGAATGCTTAATTTTTGAAGTATTTGAGCAATTCCTAAAGCTTAAAAAGTAATATCGTGTATTTTTAAATATATATTATTTTTATGATAAACTGTGATCTTAATATCTAAGTCACAGAAGGCAAATAAGCGTTTAAAATTATATTACAACATCTCCTTATATTATAGGTACCGACAGAATAATAATATTTGATAAGCATCGACCACCGACCAAATTTATTTTAAAGTGAAAAATGAAAATAGGCCAAGTGCGATTCGGACGGAGGGTTGCGTACCGAAAACGCAAAAAGGTACGTAACCCTTTAAATAAAAAAAAGGTTCAGACATTTGACTGACTGTGGCAAAGTATTGCCCCGTAACGTGAATAAGATGCATCGAATAGGCTCCGTAACTACGAGACAGATTTCAAAAATCCTTCACTGTTGGTAAGCCACACTCTTTGCGGTGAACAAAGGCTATATTTATATGTAACGGGTTTGAATCCCGTATAAACCTAGTTAGACCTTTTTCACTTTAAAATAAATTCATATTAAACACTTTTAAAAAGCAATTAGTACGACTGACTATCATAATATGTAATACAGAAAAAAAATTCCCGCCTCGTGGCTCTCCCGGTTAGAGGAGAAGTTGCGGGTTTGAATCCCACTTTGAGCTGATTTTTTCCCCCCAAGAGCCATATGTATTTTAAACCACAAGGGTGGCAAACAAGCTTACAACCCTTGATGGAAACTTGGCATACTAATTGCTTTAAAATTTATCCATAATTTTCTCGTTATCCGTCGCCCGAAATTCATCATAAACATATTTACTGACTAGGTCGATGGGTAATTTTTGCCAAGTGCGATTGTAGTATATCTATGGTGCGAAATGTCGGTACCAAAGGAAGCAGCCATAGAACGAGGGTAGATCCTACGGTGAAGATTCGTCGACTTCTTTGATAACTGTGTCGGATTCCCACCTGATGCGGTCGGCGATTAGCGTTTGGAGTGTCTGGAAAGTAAAATAGCTTTAATGAATAACAATAGGCTAATTAGGATGGACATGTATTGTTTTACTTACATAATAAATCTTTATTATTAAAATAACAGTATTCAAAATTATATTTATGACTAGCTGTTGCCTACGACTTCGTACGCTGCTTTTTATATGTGATTCTTTAGATTGATATAACTTTTTATTTATGAACCGATTGACATTAAACAAACACTAAATATTAAGTGGAGCAAACCGCAACGCAGTAAAGAAGCGCCTCTGGTGTTGCAAACGTCTATAGGCTACGGTTACAAACCTTCCGGTGGGCCGTAAGCTTGTCTGCCACCTAAGTAGTATAAAAAAAGAAAAAAAAGAAAACCGCTTTGCAATCAGTGGATCGCTTGCTGAGATTAGCGTGCACAAACGTACAGACAGACATACAGATAAATAGACAAAATTCCTAAAAATAATTGGTTGGGGTTCTATTGCGTTTATAAAGCCCCTCTATATTTTTTTTCTTATACTGGGTGTAACAAAATTACCTCTCCAAATTTCATGAGATGACTTGGCATCGGAAATCAGATACAAATATTTAATAAAAAAGGGGGGGTCAATTTTTTTTTAAGTTTTGTCGCACATTAACAATTTGTTTTTTACCGCGTCAATTCGAGGTAACATGGTCGCCGTGGCAAAACAAACACGGAGCACCCGTCTGGCTGTCATTGTCGCTTTCTACTGCCGCTCAGTAGCGATAGAAAGGGTGATAATGAAAATTTATAGGACCTTTAAAACGGATTTACGGTTAAGGTATTCATGTGATTTTTTTTTCTTCATTTTTGTAATGTTTCTTGACTGATGCCACGTCACGTGACGAAATTTGGAGAGTCAATTTTGTTACACCCAATATATCTTCAATGTACAGACAGCGACCTGTTACGATTTTATTACTATGTATTGTTATTGATATTGATGATGATAAACATATAGGCGTCAAACTGTACCTAAGTCGTAACGGCGATTTCAGAGCCAGATTACAAGAGAGCCTTACTGCATTCGCACACAAACTAACTGCACTCGGTGCGTCTGTTATCGCTTGTTCAAAGTCACCTACTCTATTGTACTCTGACGCCGAAATCGCTGCGCCGTCGCCCCGCTCGCCGCTGACATCCATTTATGCCCGCTTTCCACTGCGAGCGAGTCGGACCCATTACGGACTCCGCTATACTCGTAACGATGATTTTCGATACATGTCATGTCCGCTTTGGTGAATTAGGCATTAGAGCGAGATTGTAAACTGTCGAGATATTGTGACCGGTAAAACATGGTATTCTAAAAGATGGCTAGGTTAGGTCAGAACATTGACCATTAACGCGGCAAGGCGAGCGTGCGCAGCGAGCGGGCCGCGGTAGTGGCGGACGATAGCCGAATGTTCTATTAGTATTATGTTTTGTAATTACATTTTGTTACTTTTCGTTAGCTTACCACCTATTACGTGGGACAAATTCTAAAAAGGTGAAATGAGGGCATATAATATGCCTCTACTTACCGCTTCGGGGATAAAGGCGTGACCATAATTATGTATGTACTAGCTGACCCGCGCAACTTCGTTTGCGTAAGAGAGAGAGAAATAGAAAGGTCCCCCGTCGCTTCTATTCTTATCGCGTGGTTTTCTGTCGCGTGCATTCCCGTTGTATTATTTTGGCACAACTTGGATTTTCATTAAAATGATTATTGAATACAAACCTAATTCGAAGCACTATCAGTAGGGTTACGGGATATTTTACTTTGCCGTGACTCTAGTGGATGCCAAGGGAAATATGGGTCGACATGCAGCAGCGCTACTGGTGTTGCAAACGTTCACTATGCGAATTGGTCCACTACAGTAGCCAACCATCAGGCGGACCGTAAGCTTGTCTGCCATCTTAGTAGTATAAAAAAGTGGCCAAGTGCGAAGCGGACTCGCGCACAGAGGAAATAAATAAAAAAAAAAAAAAAAAAAAAAAAAAAAAAAAAAAAAAGTATGGGTAGGAATAAAGTCCCTTAATAAGTTCCATTCCGAACAACGGTTGGCCGGTTTAGTTGGTCGGAGTGGAAAAACAGAGGGTTCCGTACCAAAAAAACAGCAAAGCATCACGTTTGTTGGATGGGAGCCCCCTTAATCCCCGCCCCCCTTTTCTGACGTTAGTATTTGTTGTCATAGTGGCTACAGAAATAATATCTGAAAATTTCAGCTCTCTAGCTATCACGAAGCGCTCGTGGCCCCGCGGACTCAGTGTTCTGTAAACGATCACTGCAGTAAGCAACTTTCACTATGGCCAGTCCATGGATGGGTGACCATCCATGTGATCACTTTGTTACATTTATTTGACCGTTTCCGTGCTTCGGAAGGCACGTTAAGCCGTTGGTCCCGGTTGCCAGTAAAATGGCAGTCGTTAAGCTAAGTTGAAGGCTTTATTTCAACAGCAGGCAGTCACAACCTGCGCCTGTCCATCTAAACACGGCAATACGGCTCACCACCTATTACGTGGGACAAATTATACAAAAGGTGAAATGTGGGCATATAATATGCCTCTGCCTACCACTTCGGGGATAAAGGCGTGACCATATGTATGTAGCTATCACGATTCCTGAGATACAGCCTCATGACGGACAGATAGACAGACGGACAGCGAAGTCTCATAAATAGGGTCCCGTTTAAGGGCACGAACCCTAAAAATCGTTTCTTTGTGCGCAACTAAGCCATTAGTCTAATTTCAAGGTTCTAGATCTCGATCAGGTATCTAAGTCCGTTTTTATTTTTATATCAATCAAATCAGCATGTACGCTACTGGACGTAGGCCTCTCCTAATTTACGTCCAGCGCCGTCAGCATCCAGCCTGCGACCTCTTCTAGGTCCTCGGTCCATCTAGCGGGCGGACCAAGTCGCGATGCCCGCTTTGGAACTCGGTTGCTCCATCTGCCGTCGTCTGTCGTCTTCTGTGGCCAGCCCGCGGCACTTTACAGTACTGTTTTTATATGTATAGAAATTATTCTGACTAAATAAATCAAAATACGTAGTTTGAGCGAAGTAAATCTATATTTTTGTGAAAATTGATACCTAATGTCTTTGTTAATTGGTTTAGAGAGCATTCTCTGCTTTTGCTAAGGAATTGATATCTGAACTTCTTTCTTTCTCGTATTTCTGAATTGTGTAGGTATTCAGACTTTCGAGGCTGAGGCAACCCGTACTAATACAGTTTCTTGTATTGTGACCAGACATTTACTGTAGATTTCATCTGCTAAATGTTCATCTATAACGCCTCTGATCGTTTGTATTATCCCTGTATAAAATAAGAAAGTAAGCGAAGATGGTAATAAATACTCTGTGATAATCGGAACCGTGTACACTTTACCTAGAACTTGTTCTTTCATAATTCCTAGCCAGACATGTACAGGTTTTCCTTCTCACAAATATATTTTTGACATGCAAAATATGAAGGCCATTCCGCATATTAAAGGGCAAAAATCAATAAATTGAGCAGTTTTAATAAAATTATTATTTGATTTTTTTTTTGACATTTATCGTACACTGAAACCATTTTTTTTAAATCGTATTGAGCTGTCAAACATGTGTCAAAAAAAATTAAAAAGTACCGACTAAAGAGTAATAATATGAATCATGAGGCAAATCCCCCCAAAATATTTTTGTACCCCATTTTAACCATGTTATAAAATGAATTTCAACTAAATAAAATACACGTCTCCCCTCAATTCGGTTAAAGATGTTTTATGCCAAATTTGAAGAAGATCGGACCAAGGAATTACGTAGTCCCATACAAACTTTGCAACCCTTGTTTACCCCCTTAGGAGTTGAATTTTCAAAAATCCCTTCTTATTGCTCGCCTACGTCACATAAGGAGCATTTGTGCAAAATTTCATGCTTTTAGACCCAGTGGTTTAGGCTGTGCGTTGATCGTCAGTCAGTCAGTTCTTGTTTTTATATATATAGACTATTAGTTAGAATACAATCTAACGAAAACTAATTTCTTTGATTGTATAATCTCGACAGTTTATAATCTATATGTATAAGGTAGGTTACAATCTAAAAGTTTTTTTTTCAATTTAGGGTGACAGGCATAATGATATACCTAATATGGCATTTGTTGTGGAAGAGCGGACATTTGTAACAAAAGTGCTTATATAAGCACCTAAAATGAGTTTCCATTAATCAGTCTTTGTAAATCTATTAGATACAATACCAAAATATATAAACTACAAAAGTACCACCTAGTACTTCTGTAGTTAATCTTTATTTGATACTTTTTTAACTACCCAAACTTCTCTAGAAAATTACTATCTTTCCGTTTCATTTCATAAAATAGTACTTACTGTATAATAGTACTTTATTACTACTAATCATACTGGGATATGTATGGCTCTAGTGTGATAAGATGGCACTTTCCTAGTTCAGGCATTCACTCGAGTTTTTAAATTCATTGTTTTAGATTCATTATGATACTTTCCCAGTAGAGTGCGACCCAATCATGTATAGAAATTTATGATTTTTTTTACTCTCTCATAGAGAGTAAGTCAGAGTAAGATTAAAATAAAATAAGTACTTAGATAATAATATATTAAATATTATAAAGAGGAAAGATTTGTTTGTTTGTTTATAACGAATAGGCTCCGGAACTACTGGACCGATTTGAAAAATTCTTTCACTGTTGGGAAGCTACACTCTTTTAGCGGTGAACATAGGCTATATTTTATTCCCGTATACCTACGGGAATGGGAACTACGCGGGTGGAGCCGCGTGACGTCCGCTAGTACTTAGATAAAAATAAGATATAACATTCCCAGTTGAGCCATTCATTCATGCTGAGATACATGTATTGAGTTTTATAAGTTCAAGCCTTCCCAGTTTAGTCCGCAATCGTGCTATAGTTTGACTGCTACCGCTGTACCGCTCGTCGCGTATGATTTTGTTCCGCAGCAGCTTTACAGCGGCAGCGGTCAAGCTAACACACTAGTGTGATGATAGTTTCCCATTTGATCCGATCAATCATGCATTGGATGCAATCATAGCACCAATTTATTAAGGTAGTACATGCCCAGTTCAATTCCATTCCCGCCTGGCAAATATTTGGCATTGGGATATCTGTAGTTTTAAATACTGCACCGGTCGCGGAGCAGAAAGTATTTCGAACAATGAGCTTCGTCACAAATTTTCAGAGAGTGAAAATATTTTCAACATAAATCCTTGATAGTCACAATCTTTGTGTGAGCAAGACGGAAATACAATTGCTACGTAAAGGAAAGAGACGGATTCATTGTTCGAATTCTTTTTGCTTCACGAATGTAGTTATTTATTTTGTGTAAGTTTACGGTTATTTTCCTGGCACCGTCCATCACCTATACATGCTAAATTATATTTTTTCCCTTGAACATGCAAAAATACTGTGTACTTACTAAAACTAGTTACGCTACTAATACACTTTGCCGTTATTTCCAAAATCCGTGTTTTGCATCACCATTTTAGATATTTCATTGACCTATATACAAATTTAAAGGTTATTCACAAAAATTTGGACGTCGTCGTCATGGCTTACCTTAAACTACGTAAATGGGGATTAAAGAAGGGGTCAGTTTGGTTCGGGTAAAGAAAAACCTCATAGGAAGCGGGATGGTAGCCGCGGTTTTAGCCAAAGTCTGTCGAGAGTCCTGGGAAATCCTTCCGAGGGCTTACCCGGGGCTCCCGACCGTAGGCTCTAGTAGGACACGTGTGGTTTTAGTCGGTAAGAGTTCGGCATAGCATCCAGGAGGAATAAAAATTTTAGGGTCGGCAGCGCGAGTGTGGCGCCTCTGGTGTTGCAAACGTTCATAGGCTGCGGTGACCACCAGTCCTTCTGGTGGGCCGTATGCTTGTCTGCCACCTTAGTGGTATACAAAATAAAAAAAAACACTCGTAAAAAAGGGGTGAAATTGGGATAACCCAATTTTACCCCTATTGATAAATAAGGTAGTAAACGGAGGGGTCATTCTGAACAAAAGGGGTTAAAAGGTGAGGGAGTTCTATACAAACAGTGTTACAGGAGAGGTCATTCTAGAAAGCATTCCGCTTAGTATGACTTATACTTCAACCTAGGTTAAATATGGAAAATCTACAAGAAATATTACATTATTATACAAGGAAATAGCAAATTAAGTTATACAAGTCCGTACGGAATATACGCATCTAAAATTGTAAAAATCTCCTTATGTACAGCTTGGCAAAAATGTCTAGAAACGGAACTAATATTTTGCTGACTGGCTACATTGTCAAAAAGCTGCCAATAACGTCACATATGTCTGTCAGTCAATGACGTTATACAATTTGATTGGTGGGATTTATTGACGGTTGTTGGCAACTGGCTACTGATTGGTGGTTCTTTTTAACGGGTTGCCATATGAACAGCACAGTGGCTCCTCCATTATTATATTATTTTCTTCTCTTTTTTTGCCAAGCTTTACCTATAGGTTATCTAAAACTTTAAAACGGGGTTAATATATTATTGAAACAAGAAGGACGTCGAAACAAGCTACTTTAAGAAAAAAAAACATTCGCAGTAAATGCTTACAACTTACCTCTGGTTTGTTTAAAATGACAATTCTGTTTTCTAGCTTTGGGGCTAGCTCGCACGACTGTTGTTCAAGGTCATCTAACGATGCTCGGCGGGTTAGCCTGAAACGTGTATCATATTATTTTGTTATTACAATATCTATATTAGTACTTCTGCGAAGAGTAGACCTCGCGAAAATGAAAATATGAACAATCTTCACCCATTTTCTCCCCCATTTCTTCCCGTATCAAAAAAAAGCTCTTGACAAAAGTTGTATTATAAATCAAAGAACAAGTGTGCCAAATTTGGTGAAAATCGGTCAAGACTTGCGTTCTCTAAACCGGAACTAACATACACACACATATGGATAAATACAATATACATATATATATAAAAAAAAAAAAAAAAAAAAAAAAAAAATCGTCCATACTATCGAATCGCAGACTCTAGCTCGCTTCGCTCGCTCGGTCAATAAAGATAAAAATAAATGTGTGTCTTATGGTATCTAAGGGGCAAGTGCGAGTTTCGGTGAGCGCCTGTCGACATTCACGAACGAGCGCGTTACCACCGATTTGTATGGGATCGAGACAAGTTCCCGCGTTTACAGCTAGGTGGCGGGGTCTCGATTCCAAACGAATTGGTGAGCCGTGAATGTCGACAAGCTCACGCAAAAACTCGCACTTGCCCCTCTAGACGACTGATAAACATACTTATATATTTCTAAATACATACCTACATATTTTACATAGAAAACATCCAAACTTCGAAAAAACATTTGTGGATCACAGAAATATTAGGAACGACCCAGGAATCGAACCCAGGACCTCAGTGCGGCAGGCGGTTACATTACCGACTGTGCCACCGCGACGGCAACGTATTATGATTGGCCTGCTTAGATGAGATGGCCTACATGACATTATTATCTTTTCATTAGGCGCGTCCACACAGAGCGAGCAGCCTCGCGAGGCATTGCCACGCGAGGAAACTGTCCCCGATCGAGCGCGGCAGCCTTCTTTTTCAACGTGAGGAAAAATCCTGCATGTACGGTATGCCGGACTCCTACAGACTAATAAACCTCACGTATCCTGGTTAACAGCCTACTGTTGGGATGGTAAGGGTAAGCCCTTGGAGGTATACCCTGGACCCCCAACAGACCTACGACTACCACTGCGGCCTCATTTACGGCAGCCTTGGTATCATCATCTCGAAGCACGCGCGCGGCAAGCCCGAGCCATTTTGTTCGTTCGTTTAGTTGAGAATTGACATCATAGCCAGAATCCAGAGAGCGCGCGGCAAACGACTGAGGTGCGTTTGAGCAAAATAAAAAACCGACACTCGATGGCTCGGGCGCTCGGTCGATTGCCCGCGGCAAAGCGCACGCTTGCCTTGGTTGAGGCACGACACACAAATTAGCCGCGTACTTCGCGAGAGACAAATCCTCGGTCGGTCAAGACGTGCCTCGCCCGAGGCAAACTCACGCGCTGCCTCGCTCGAACGCGTCGCGGCCCGAGCCGAACGTTGTCGGTTTTTGTCAAAAAAGATGGAGCCTTTGGTAGGTGATAGATCCTATAGGAGAGATAGGTAGCGAAAGTGCGCTATGCTGGTGTGGCCTCTGCTCGACTTGCGAGTCACCACCACCATTGAGCGTTCGAAACTCGACTTTGGCTCAGGCTCGCTCCGGCTCGGTATTTGCCGCGCGCGGTCTAATGCATATTTAAATACAGACCGAGGCTGCTCCGCCCGGCAAACGTTGCGAGGCAAACGCCAGAGGCTTCCTCGCGACGCTGCTCGCTCAGTCAGTACGCAACTAGCCTCGCGCGGCAATTGCCTCGCGAGGCTGCTCGCTCTGTGTGGACGCGCTTAGTGTCAATTTCTTTGGTTAGTTACCTGTGGTGTCCGCTATGCGAAGTAGGTTCTACGGCGGCTGAAGACGCTCTACGGAGTGGTGGGGGTCCGTCCAATTCGCTGCCGTCTAACATTTTTACTAGACTGTGTCTGCAAGTCAAAAAGTAATATTATATTACAGAAAAAAGAATATACATTTATTGTTAAAAATTACAGAGAAACATAATTATTACATATCTATATTTACATTATTACCATCTAAACTAAACCTAAATAAGGCCCCCGTGGCATTGTGCCCAAAAGACTAGCAGCATTCCCCCTTTGAATAGCAATGCCTATTCGTTGAGCGAGAAAACTGCCAGCCCTTGGGTCACCAGTTGACTCCACAAGGCGCTTTTTCAAATTCTTGAAAAATTTTACAGAAAATAGGTCTAATTGGCAGTAACCTCTAAAATATTCGTATGTAAAATATCTTTAGCCGAGGAGTTTGCAGATTTTTTGCGGTGGCGGGCGTCACTATCACCAACTATAGCAGAGCTTTATTCATACTGTCATGCCAACGTTATCAAGGTTAGATTTGAGTAAATGTTCTTTTGAAATTGTTTGTGCTACCGTGCATTTAAATAGTAAACTATTATTTTTATGTTGCGTGGTTTATATACCGACAGGAAGTTCAGAAAATGATTATATGATTTTATTTAGTATAATAGAAGATTTGTCTACTAGGTATAAGGAAATCATTGTAATTGGTGACTTCAATATGTATTCTTGATTCTTGTCCTTTAAATGTTAGTATTTATTTTGAATATTTTTTGACCTACTGCGAGTTCACTCAAAATAATAAAATATCTAATTCCATGGGTCGTCAGCTCGACCTAGTATTGAGTGCGGGGATAGGCGGTGGGGTGACAGTGACAGCATCGCCAGCGGGGGACGCCATTGTGCCGGTGGACTCGCTCCATCCGCCGCTTGTCGTGAGCTTGTACATGGCAGCGCCGCCCGCGCCGAACGGTCGTAGCATGGCACCTGTTGCGCGGGCGTCCGCTCGCCAGCGCGCGGTCAGTGGGGTCGCACCTTGTTTGCAATCACAGTGGATTTTTTTTAGGGCGGATTTTCAACTTTTATATGCCAGTTTAGCTTCGGTCGATTGGGCAACACTGTACCAAATAGTAAACGTGGAAGAGGCAGTTAATTATTTTTATGAGACACTAGCTGACCCGCGCAACTTCGTTTGCGTAAGAGAGAGAGAGAGAGAAATATAAAGGTTCCCCGTCACTTCTATTCTTATCGCGTGTTTTCCTGTCGCGTGTATTCCCGTTGTATTATTTTGGCACATATTGGATTAGTTATCAACTTATCACAAATTGGATTTTCATTAAAATGGATATTGTAAGCCAAATTAAACTCTTCGTAACTTCTTGAATTCCAGTAGGATAGAACGGAGATCGTTAGTAGTTACCCTACGTAATGCCTACAAAATGATACAAAAAAAGACATTAAAATATATCAGCTTCGCTAAGAGATTCAAGACTCCTTAATCCAGATGTTATGATTGCGGAGCCCACAGAAACCAGTCTTTTCTGATATCTGTAGCAGAGCCACTCTGACATAAATATAACTTTTTATCTATTGGCCTACATATTCCAAAAAAATTGGCCTAGATCTTTTATGCTTGTCTATTAAATACGAAAGTAAACTTAATTATTATATTTTCTGTCATATTTCCGGTGCTACTTACTCGATTGCAATCAAATAAATGTAAAGATTTGAGGTCTGACCAAGACCTTATAAACAAATAATACCGCATCAAAACGGTTCAGTAGTTTTTGCGTCCATCGCAGTCAAATAAGTATAATGCCAAAAATCCGCCATTTTGATTTTTTAGGAATTTTATTATAGGTTCCTGTTGTAACTCACGCTATCACAACGAATCAAATGACACCTTGTATTTCAAAATCCGTCAAGCCGTTCAGGCTGTAGAGCGTCCAAGAAAAAATTTCAAGGTTTACATTTTAGCGCCAAAAGTCTGCTATTTCGATTTTATAGAAATATTTATGTACCTGGTATCACTCACACAAACACGACGAATCAAATGACACCTCGTATGTCAAAATCCGTCAAGCCGTTCAGGCTGTAGAACTTGACAAAGAAATGGACATACATTCACACATACATACATATCTACATAGTCTCGAAAAAGGTGAGGTAGCTCCTTATTTCATACGGACACTACTAAAACTACTATACTACTGGCAAAGGGTAGTGTCAAGGTAAAAGTAGGTACATTACCCTTAGCACTATCAGTTGGGTGACGGGATATTTTACTTTCCCGTGGTGGTAGTGCCAAGGGAAATATGGGTCGACATGCAGCAGCGCCACTGGCGTTGCAAACGTTCATTATGCGAATTAGTCCGCTACAGAAACCAACCATCAGGTGAACCGTAAGCTTGTCTGCCATCTTAGTAGTATAAGAAACCGGTCAAGTGCAAAGCGGAATCCCGGACAGAGGGTTCTGTACCAAAAAAACAGCAAAACATCACGTTTGGTGGATGGGAGCCCCCCTTAATCCCCCCCCCCCCTTTTCTGACGTTAGTATTTGTTGTCATAGTGGCTACAGAAATATATCATCTTAAATTTCAGCTCTCTAGTTATCACGATTCCTGAGATACCTCTTCTAGGTCCTCGGTCCATCTGGCGGATAGACCAAGTCGCGATGCCCGCTTTAGAACTTGTTTGTTCCATCTGTCGTCTGTAGTCTTCTGCAGATGTGGCCAGCCCGCTGGCACTTTACAGTAATGTTTTTATATGTACTTATAGATATAATTCTGACAAAATAAATCAAAATACGTATTTAGGTACTTAGAGCGAAGTAAATCCATATTTTTGTAAAAATTGATACCTAATGTCTTTGTTAATTGGTTTAGAGAGCATTCTCTGCTTTTGCTAAGGAATTGATATCTTAACTTCTTTCTTTCTCGTATTTCTGGGTTGTGCGTAGGTCTTCAGACTTTTGAGACTGAGGCAACCCGTACTAATACAATTTCTCCTATTGTAACCAGACATTTACTGTAGATTTCATCTGCTAAATGTTCATCTATTATAACGCCTCTGATCGTTTGTATTATCCCTGTATAAGTGTATATAATCAGAAAGTAAGCGAAGATAGTAATAAATACTCTGTATTATTCGGATGAACCGTGTACACCTTACCTAGAACTGTTTTTTCATGATTCCTAGCCAGCCATGTGTACTACAGGTTTTCATTCTCACAAATGTATTTTTGACATACAAAATATGAAGGCAATTCCGCATATTGAAGGGCAAAAATCAATAAAATATGCAGTTTTAATAAAAATTGTTATTAGATTTTTTTGACATTTATCAAAAATTGCAACCATCTTTTTTAAATTGAATTAAGCTGTCAAACATGACAATGTGTCAAAAAAAAATTAAAAAAGTACCGACTATGGAGTATTAATAAGAACTATGAGGCAAATCCCCTCCAAAATATTTTTCAACCCCATTTTAACCATATTAAAAGAAAAATTTCAACAAAATATAAAACACGTCTCCCATCAATTCGGTTAAATATGTTTTATGCCAAATTTAAAGAAGATCGGACCAAGGAATCACGTAGTTCCATACAAACTTTGCAACCCTTGTTTACCCCCTTAGGAGTTGAATTTTCAAAAATCCCTTCTTATTGCTCGCCTACGTCACTTAAGGAGCATTTGTGCAAAATTTCATGCTTTTAGACTCAGCGGTTTAGGCTGTGCGTTGATCGTCAGTCAGTCAGTTCTTGTTTTTATATATATAGATTATGTAATATTATGAATGCGTGTGTACCAAAAAAAACGTTTACGTGCAACCTAAATACAGGTACCCGGAGTGGTACACGGTAGCCATAAGAAAGGACCTCCGACTTAAATCAAGGCTCCACAAACGATACAAACAAACGAAATTGGACACAGATTATAGGGGGTTTGCCGAGTGTAGGACTCGTATAAAAAATGCGATAGCGGCGGCATATAAATTGTACATTAAAAATATTCAGTGTCAGTTTAGGAATGACCCAATGTCTTTTTGGCAGTATTTAAAAAATAAAAAAGGCAGACGTAACGGGCAAACTATTTTAAGGGACGGGGAGCCCTTATCCGGCGCTGAGTGTGCGGAACAGTTTGCTGAGTTCTTTAAGTCAGTTTATATTGGCTCACCACCGAAGCTGGATGTGAAGGCTGCTATGGGGGAGGCGTCGGCTCGCGCTGAGCCCGGTGTGTGCGTGAGCCTTGACGCTCTGACCTGTGAAGATGTTAGACGCGCTCTCGCTAGCCTGAAGCCGAAGCGTTCGACAGGGCCTGATGGCTTACCTCCCTTTTTATTTAAGGATTGTAATAGAGTCTTAGCGGGTCCTCTTCAGCATATATGTATATAACCTGAGTCTGAAGTCGGAAACTTATCCAAGTTGTTGGAAAACTACAAGAGTAATTCCCATACCAAAGGGTGGGTCGGGCTCAGACGTTGCTGGCTATAGACCCGTGGCTGTGTTGTCAACACCTGCCAAGGTTTTCGAGTCTGCTATTCACCGTAGTATGCAGACACAGGTGCGGGGGCTCATATCGGACGCACAGCACGGTTTCCGTCCCGGCTACAGTACTACCAGCAACCTCCTAAACTTTATGGCTCAGGTGGTGCCTGCTGTGGATTGTGGTATACAAATCGATGCCGCATATTTTGATTTTCAAAAAGCATTCGATACTGTACATAATGACGTTTTATTGAGCAAGCTCGCGGCGTTCGGATGTACGGAACATTTGCTTAAATTTTTTGCAAGTTACATGAAAGACCGTCGGCAGAATGTAGACTACAATGGGTGCGTTTCGGAGCCATATTTTACCAGATCGGGCGTTAGTCAAGGTAGTAATTTAGGACCTCTAGAATTCCTCATAATGATCAACGACCTACCGGAAGTGGTCAAACACAGTTCATGTTTATTGTTTGCCGATGATCTGAAGTTGTTGATCAAAGTTAAAGAGGAATCTGACTGTAGACTTTTGCAGGAGGACATAGATAACGTCGTAAGGTGGGCTGCGGAGAATCACTTAGCATTTAATAACTCAAAAAGTGCGGTTATATCATTCACCCGTGCGCGGAGACCTGTGACATTCGAGTACAACTTAGACTCGGAGAAGATGCAACGTGTCACGCGTGTACGAGACCTGGGGGTTATGATGACAACAGACTTGTCTTTTCGAGATTATATTTCTAATATTTGCAAAAAGGCATATAGAAATCTGGGGTTTGTGCTTAGACAGTCTCAGGACTTTACCAACATAAGTACTGTGAGAGCCTTGTACGATGCGTTAGTTGGAAGCCACTTGGAACATAGTTCCGCAGTGTGGGCACCGCATGAGGATAAGTACAACCTAATGGTAGAAAAGATACAAAATAAGTTTACAAGGTACTTATACATGAAGCTGTACGGTGTATACTACGTACTTTTACCCACTACTGTACCCAACGTTATTTGTGCTAGGCATGGTCGGGTACAACAAGTTAAGGGTGCGGAGGGAGTTTTCTCTTACTGGGTATCTTGTGAACATACTGCGGGGCAAAATATATAATCCGGGTGTGCTGGCCCAGTTGAACCTTAACGTACCGGATAAATATGTATGGAGGCGACGACGTCCGCCGCTACTTGCAGTGCCAGCGGCTAAGACCAATTTACTACAGAGGGCACCAATGGTCCGGTCCATGCATATTATTAACGAAGCAAGTAGTAGAATAGATATATTCTCCTGTGGATTGAGTGAACTTGCAAAGGTCATATTATTCGTTATTTGTTATAGTAAGTAGTTATAAGACTTCTAATTTTGTAATTTTGTAATTGTAAGTTACAGATTGCAAAATATTTTTTTCACATTAAGACATGCTGTTATTTAAATAGGATTATAATAATAATAATAATAATAATATACAACTGGCAACCCTTTGTGCTGACAGTCGAGTAGGTATTTGCAATTCTAAAATTTCAATTATTATAAATATTTAATATTTATTGATTTTACCAAAATATGATATTTTAACAGTTATACTATAATAAGATAATACAATGGATATATATTTATCGAAAAATTACATGAAAATAAAATTTTTATCAAGATTAATATACGGATTTGACATGACATCTCACGTCATGTCAACGAAAGCAGAAAAAACCCAAATATAAATAGAAATGCAAAGAAATCTGTGATGCTGACACGAGCCAGAAGCAGAGATGCACAAAAAACACCTCCGGACTCGTCCCTTAGCTCCGCTTCGCAAGTCAAGGTACAGGATGTCGAAGTGTCGAGCGCAAGTTCTAGTGACGAGTTCTTCTCCCCCCCGGCGTCGCCAATACCTGTACGCCGGCCAGGGAGAGGCCGGCCGCCGGCCTGCTTGGGACCCCGAGGCCCTCCGGCTTCGAATAGGGCCCCCGCTACCGGTGGTAATGTGCACCGCATGAGATGGACCACATCAATAAATGAGAATGTCATGCGGGCATATTTTGTGGCTACAGAGGTTGAAACCAACCTCACTGCGTACCGTCATCGTATATTGCCTCTGTTTCAGGAGCTTGAACCAGCTATCAACGTATCGGCTCAACGACTATCGGACCAGGTACGTGTCATTCAACGTAATCGTATGTTGGATGATGTAGTGCTTGACCGTTTGCGCTCAGAGTGTTTACAGAATAAGCGTGTTATTACTCCGTACCAAATAGTAAGTACAGATAATAATAATTTAAATGTCATAGTAGAAGAAAATAATACTCCTCTAAACCAAAATAATACAGTTGTTGATGACACGTTTATTCCTGTGGATATGCAGTACAATGAAGAGGCTAGGGTAACTTTGGAATGTGCAATTCGTGAATATCGGTTCATGCCTAGCAATTTAAGACCACGTTTGCCCCGGTTGCCCATGCATAGGAAAAACCTGATGTTAGTGAGTGCTGTTGACTCATTGCTAGCTACTTATTTAGATGATAGTGGGTCTCTCGGTGATACCCATTCGATTCTGTATTGTGCAGCTGTTGCGGTTTGCCGTGTAGCAAGAGTTAAAATACCATCGCCTGACCTTGTTACCCGGCCAAAGCCTGTTGTTCCAGTTTGGCAATCCAGGATCGAACGACGTATCACCGAGGCAAGAGTGCTTATTGGCAAATTATCCTGTTTTAAGTCAGGTAACACTCGGCCAAAAGTAATGCGCTTCGTGAAACGAGCGTTTTCTGGGACTGACATTAGTCCTCAGGAATATACCGCTCGTGTCACGGAGCGCATTGATTTCTACAAACAAAAAATCTATGCATGGGCACATCGTATCCATCGTTATAGAAAACGTGTGGATCGATTTAACATTAATTGCTCATTCCAAAGAGACCAGAGGTGTGTATATAGGAATTGGGAGCGACCAGATAAAGGTGTGAGTATTGGTAGCCTACCGAATGCTGACGAAACAAACGTGTTTTGGCGCGGCATCTGGTCGGCATCTGTAATTCACACCGAAGGTGACTGGATGTGTGATGTCGAAAAAGCGTGTGAAGACATTGGTGACATGGAACCTATAAAAATTGATCATTTAGATGTGAGTAATGCAGTTCGTTCGTTATCAAATTGGAAAGCTCCAGGACCGGACGGACTGCAAAACTTTTGGATCAAATGGTTCCGTACTTCACACGCTCTTTTGGCATCTCAGTTCCAGGCAGCTATTGACTCTGGCTCGCTGCCAATTTTTATGACAACAGGAGTTACTCACCTGCTTTATAAGACAGGAAGTACTTCGAACCCCAGCAATTATAGGCCGATCACTTGTTTGTCATCGGTCTATAAACTTCTCACATCCATTTTGAGAGACAAAATTGCCAAGCATATTAGCTTTAATACGGTAATAAGTGCCTCCCAAAATGGATGTAGAACTGGCGCTCGAGGTACTAAAGAGCTCCTCCTCATTGATACGGCCATCAGCCAACAGGTTCGCCGCAACCGTAAAGATCTCTCTGTATGTTGGATAGATTATAAGAAAGCGTTCGATTCCGTACCTCATTCGTGGCTCTTGAGGGTGTTGGAGTTGTATAAAGTAGATACAACTCTATGCACCTTTCTAAAGTCATGTATGAGTCAATGGAGAACTATTCTTAGCTATCCAGGATATCGAGAGCCATGCGGTAGTGGTGAACCTATAAAAATCGAGCGGGGAATATTCCAAGGCGACAGTTTGAGTCCTCTTTGGTTTTGTCTAGCACTGAACCCTTTAAGTACTTTACTGGAGAGTTCAGGGCTAGGTTATAGGTTGCGAAGAGGAGGTCAGGTAATATCTCACTTACTTTATATGGATGATTTAAAGTTGTTTGCTACAACAAACTCACAGTTGATAGATCTACTAAAGGTTACTGAAAACTTTAGTAATTCTATCAAAATGGAGTTTGGTGTTGACAAATGTGCAGTCATGCATATTAAGCGAGGGAAGATAATGGAATCAGATGGTATTCAGCTTTCTGATTCCATCCATCTAACCTCACTCCTCGTAACTGATACCTATAAGTACTTGGGTATATCGCAGGCTTTGTGCATCAATGAAGCTGACATGAAACATTCATTACGAGAGCGTTTCTTTGGTCGCCTGAAAAAGGTACTAAATAGTCTTTTATCAGGTGGCAACAAGGTTCGCGCTTATAATGGATGGGTCATGCCACTTCTGATGTACTCCTTTGGTATACTCAAGTGGACTCAAACCGAATTGGACGCTTTGGATCGGAGAGTACGAACACTGCTAACGGCATACCGTATGCATCATCCACGTTCATCTCTGATGAGGCTGTACATCCCACGAAGGTGTGGAGGACGAGGCTTTTTAAATGCTAAAACCCTTCATAACCGCGAGGTGTACAGTCTTAGACAGTATTTTCTAGATGTGAATGTGGATATGCATCGTGATGTTGTTGCAGTGGACGCTGGACTCACCCCGCTTGGTTTGGCTAAAGAGAACTGTAACAGGCATACAGTGCTTAGCCTTGGTGACCGTCAGAGGGTATGGCAGAGTAAAGAGCTTCACGGTAGGTTCTATCAGGCCTTACATGGGCCTGATGTGAACTTTTTAGCTTCCGTGGCCTGGCTACGTTTCGGTGATCTCTTCGGAGAAACCGAAGGGTTTGTCTGTGCAATTGCAGATGAAGTTATCAAGACGAACAATTACCGGAGGTATATTATGAGGGACGGCACGATCGACATTTGTCGAGCGTGTCACCAACCAGGTGAGTCCCTCAGACATATAGTTTCCGGTTGTTCTCGTCTTGCTAACAGCGAGTACTTGCACAGGCACAATCAAGTAGCCAGGATTATTCACCAACAGCTTGCTCTGAAATACCGTCTGGTGGACGCTGAGGTTCCGTACTATAAGTATGTTGCTGAGCCAGTTCTTGAAGATGGTCCTATCACATTGTACTGGGACCGGCCTATCATCACAGACAGGACTGTTATTGCTAACAAACCTGATATTGTGGTGATAGACAGGTCTGAGCGCAAGGTAATGATTGTCGATGTCACAATCCCTCATGATGGCAATCTCGTAAAAGCTGAAAAAGATAAAGAAATTAAATATTTGGACTTAGCACGCGAGATTGTTGACATGTGGGAGGTGGACTCGGCAGTCATTGTCCCGATAGTTGTCTCAGTGAACGGACTTATAGCCAAGAGCCTCGATCAACATCTTAAGAGGCTCTCGTTAGGTAGCTGGGTCAAGGGCCAGATGCAGAAAGCAGTACTCCTCGATACGGCACGTATTGTGAGGAGGTTTCTGTCTCTGGAGTCCTAACCACCGGTATCTTGGTCCCTGTATCCGATACCGGTGGGCTGCTATTTTATATATTTTTAAATAGATTTTTTTTTTATAATATTTTAAGTGTATTTAAAAATATATTGAATATGTGTTGTAATTAATAAAGGAAATAATAATAATATATATATATTTATATATATATATATATATATTGCATTTCGTGTAAAAGTGATACATATTAGAAAATAGTAAATATACATAAACCTACACAATGAATATTACAATAGAATTATGCTATTATCAATGGATATTTGTTACGAAGAAAAATGTTATAGAGGAGACTGACATGACATATGTCATGTCAACCAAAAATATGTGATTTAGAAAATAATACTAATGCTTACAAGAGCCAGGAGACGCTTAGCACAAGCAACATCACCGGACTCGTCGCACAGCTCCGCCTCGCAGCACAGGGAAATCATATCATCGGAACCGATTGCAGCTGAGGCGTCGAGCTCATCTTCAAGCGACGAGTATTTCTCTCCGCCGACGTCGCCAACACCTGCACGTCGGCAGGGGAGGACCCGGCCACCGACCTGCTTGGGACCCCGAGGCCCACCGGCTTCGAATAGGGCCCCCGCTACCGGTGGTAATGTGCACCGCATGCGATGGACTTCTTCTATGAACGAAAACGTCATGCGGGCATATTTTGCGGCTACAGAGGGAGGAACTAACCTCACTGCGTACCGTGTTCGTTTGCTGCCTTTGTTTCAGGCTCTTGAACCAACTATCAGCGTGTCGGCACAGCGGCTGTCGGATCAGGTGCGGGTCATACAACGGAATCATCTGTTGGATGATGCCGTGCTTGAGAGGCTTCGCTCAGAGTTATCGTGTAGCATCATCATCCCTACTTCGTCTCAAACAACTGAACTAGGAATCCATGCAACGCAACCTGACGTACTTATGGGTGAAGTAGTGGATGATATTGCTACTACAGTAAGTACACAATACAATGATGAACTAAGGAGTGTTTTGGAGCGAACGATTCAAGAGTATAAGTTGTGTGATCCCAAGTGTCGCCCACGTATACCGCGTTTGCCTACGCATAAAAAAAACATGGCCCTAGTGAGTACCCTGGACTCGGTTCTACCAAGTTATTTTAATACTTGTGTAGATATTAGTGACGCACACTCAATTCTGTATTGCGCGGCTGTAGCAGTGTGTCGGGTAGCTGGTGTCAAATTTCCTAAATTTGAGCCAGCTCCTAGACAGGCTGTTCCAGTCTGGCAGTGCAGAATTGAGCGTCGTATCACCGAGACTAGGGTGCTCATTGGTAAGCTATGCTGCTTCAGGGCGGGTAATACTCGACCTAGAGTGATGCGTTTTGTGACTCGTGCATTTGCGGGGACTGATATTAGTCCTCGCGAATACTCTGTACGGGTCACGGAACGTATTGACTACCTGAAGCAGAAAATTTATGCGTGGGCAAACCGTATACGCAGATACAAGAAAAGAGTGGATAGGTATACTCAGAATCGTTCGTTCCAAAAAGATGAGAGGTGTATATATAGAAGATGGGAGCAAACCGATTCAAGTGTGACTAATATGTGCCTACCTGATGCCGAAACCACAATCACATTTTGGAAAGGTATTTGGTCGGCGCCTATTAGTCATACAGAGTGTGATTGGATGCGGGATGTCGGGCGATCATGCGAGTCTATTGAGACCATGGCACCTGTCACAATAACACCTGATGACATTGCCAGTGCAGTTCGTTCGTTGCCCAATTGGAAATCAACTGGGCCGGACGGACTGCACAATTTTTGGTTAAAATGGTTTCGTAGCTCACATGATTGTCTGGCATCTTGCTTTCAATCATTACTTGAGTCTGGGTCGCTTCCATCTTTTATGACGTCAGGTATTACACACCTCCTCTATAAATCTGGTAGTACCACGGACCCGAAAAATTATAGACCGATAACTTGTTTGCCTACGGTCTATAAGCTTCTCACATCTGTTTTGAGAGTTAAATTATCATCTCATTTAGAAAATTATTCCATAATGTCCAACTCTCAAAATGGATGTAGAAGCGGGTCACGTGGTACTAAAGAACTCCTTATTCTTGACATGGCCATTAATCAGCAGGTTCGTCGTAACCGGAGAAATCTGGCAACATGCTGGATTGATTACAAGAAAGCCTACGATTCCGTGCCACATACATGGCTATTGAGGGTGCTGGAGTTTTATAAAGTTGATACAACTCTTCGCACCTTCCTGCAGGCATGTATGGGGCAATGGAGAACGGCTCTTGTTTATCCAGGATGTCGTCAGATGCTTGGGAACGGTGAGCCTGTCAGGATTGAGAGGGGTATATTTCAGGGTGATAGTCTGAGTCCCTTATGGTTTTGTCTAGCACTGAATCCTCTCAGTACTTTACTGGAGAATTCTGGGCTAGGCTATCAGTTTCGGAGAGGAGGTCAAGTTGTTTCCCACCTTCTGTACATGGATGACTTGAAATTATTTGCCTGCACCAATTCCCACTTGATAGAGTTACTCAAGATCACTGAAACCTTTAGTAATTCTATCAAAATGGAATTTGGTGTAGATAAATGTGCAGTCATGCATGTAAAGAAGGGACGGATTGTGGAATCTGAAAGAGTACAACTTTCAGATTTCACAAAACTGAAATCCCTCTCCGCGACTGAAACCTACAAATATCTTGGTATGTCGCAGGCATTAGGTATTGCTGAGACAGGCATGAAACAAGCGTTGGTGGATCGTTTCCTTGGCCGCCTGAAAAAAGTACTGAGAAGTCTTTTATCAGGAGGTAACAAGGTGCGCGCCATCAATGGTTGGGCCATGCCTGTCTTGGGATATTCCTTCGGCATACTGAGATGGACTCAGACAGAACTGGACACCCTGGATAGAAAAGTCCGTTCGTTGTTGACCGCAAACCGAATGCATCATCCGCGTTCGTCTGTAATGAGGTTGTATATCCCACGGAAATGTGGTGGTCGTGGATTTTTAAATATCAAGACGTTACATAACCGTGAGATATACAACCTTAGGGAATATTTCCTTCATGCGGACGTGGGTATGCATCGGGATGTGGTAACAATAGACAGCGGACTGACCCCTCTTTCTCTTGCCAAAGAGAACTGGCACAAACCAGCAATACTAACTACTAATGATCGCAAGGAGATATGGCAGGGCAAAGAGCTGCATGGACGATTCTATCGGGCCTTACATGGGTCCGATGTAGATTTATTAGCATCAGTATCCTGGCTACGTTTTGGTGATCTTTTTGGAGAAACCGAAGGTTTTGTCTGTGCAATTACTGACGAAGTTGTTATGACGAATAACTATCGGAAGTATATTTTGAGAGATGGTACGGTTGACATATGTCGGGCATGCCACCGACCGGGTGAATCTCTCAGACATATAATTTCTGGTTGTCCTCGTCTTGCCAACGGTGAGTATTTGCATAGACACAACCAAGTGGCCAGGATTGTCCATCAGCAACTTGCCCTAAAATATAAACTTGTGGATGCAGAGGTACCGTATTACCGGTATGTGCCCGACCCAGTTCTCGAAAATGGTCATGGCACATTGTATTGGGATCGGTCTATTATCACTGACAGGACTATTGTAGCCAATAAGCCTGATATAGTGGTAATAGATCGATCAGAGCGCCTCGCAATAATCGTTGATATTACCGTTCCACATGACGAAAATCTCGTGAAAGCAGAAAAAGAAAAACAAATAAAATATTTGGATTTGGCTCACGAGGTTGTCGACATGTGGGATGTGGATTCAGCGGTTATTGTTCCGATAGTCATATCAGCACATGGTCTGATTGCCAAGAGCCTCGATCAACACCTAAAGAGGCTCGGGTTAGGTAGTTGGGTCAAGGGCCAGATGCAAAAGGCAGTTCTCTTAGACACTGCACGTATTGTGAGGAGGTTCCTGTCTCTGCAGCCCTAACCACCGGTAGCTTGGTCCCTGTACCCGATGCCGGTGGGACACTATTTTTTTATATTTTTAAATATATTTTTTTATATAATGTATTTAAAAATTTAAATTAATATGTTTTAAAATTGTAAATAAAGGAAATAATAATAATAATGGCAACCCCATCTTTGAGCTATGGTATATATTTTTATCAGCGTTACAAAAAAATATTTTTATAACATATATTTGTAAATTATTCAATACTAACATACTATTAAACGTTTATGAAGCAGAATAATGGAAAATTACAGAAAAAAACACATCAATAAACCAGAAATACAAATTTTACAGAAGGATGACATGACATACGTCATGTCAGTAAAAAATATGTAACAAAAATATGTAAATATGCTAACAAGAGCCAAAGCCAGGACACTACATGCACGATCAACATCACCGGGCTCGTCGCAAAGCTCCGCCTCGCAACCTACGGAAACCATGCTACAGGAATCGACTGTTGCTGAGGCGTCGAGCTCATCGAGCGACGAGTACTTCTCCCCGCCGACGTCGCCAACACCTGTACGTCGGCAGGGGAGAGGCCGGCCACCGACCTGCTTGGGACCCCGAGGCCCACCGGCCTCGAATAGGGCCCCCGCTGCCGGTGGTAATGTGCACCGCATGAGATGGACTTCATCTATGAATGAAAATGTCATGCGGGCATATTTTGCGGCTACAGAGGCAGGGACTAACCTCACTGCGTATCGTGTTCGCTTGCTGCCTTTGTTTCAGGCTCTTGAACCAACCGTCAACGTGTCGGTGCAGCGGCTGTCGGATCAAGTACGGGTCATACAACGTAGTAATATGTTGGACGATGCAGTGCTTGAGAGGATTCGCTCAGAAGTACAGAGTAGCACTGCCATCCCTACTTCGTCACAACCTAGTATAAATAGTGAAACTACCAACGAATCACAACCTGTCGTACCCATTGACGAGGTAGTGGATGATATTGTTACAACAGTAAGTACACAGTATGACGATGAATTAAGGAGTTTTTTTGGAGCGAGCTATTCAAGATTATAGATTTTGTGATCCCATATGTCGTCCACGTATACCGCGTTTGCCTACGCATAAAAAGAACATGGCGCTAGTGAGTGCCCTAGACTCGGTTCTACCAAGTTATTTTGATACTTGTGAAGATATTAGTGATGCACACTCAATTCTGTATTGTGCGGCTGTAGCAGTGTGTCGAGTGGCTGGCGTTAAATTTCCTAAATTTGAGCCAGCTACTAGACCAAGCGCTGTTCCAGTCTGGCAATGCTGAATTGAGCGTCGCATTGCCGAGACTAGGGTACTTATTAGTAAGCTATGCTGCTTCAGGGCGGGTAATATTCGTCCCAGGGTGATGCGTTTTGTGACTCGTGCATTCGCGGGGACTGATATTAGTCCTCGCGAATACTCAGTACGAGTCACAGAACGTATAGACCACCTGAAGCAGAAAATTTATGCGTGGGCAAGCCGTATACGGCGGTACAAAAAACGAGTGGATCGCTATACTCAGAATCGCTCGTTCCAAAAAGATGAGAGATGGGTGTATAGAAGATGGGAGCAACCTGATTCAAGTATGACTGACATGTGCCTACCGAGTGCTGAAACCACAAGTACATTTTGGCGAGGCATTTGGTCGGTACCTGTTAGTCATACAGAGTGTGAGTGGATGCGGGATGTCAAGCTTTCATGTGAGCCAATACAGACTATGGAATCAGTCCTAATAACATCTAGTGACATTGCCAGTGCGGTTCGTTCGTTACCCAATTGGAAATCAACTGGGCCGGACGGACTGCACAACTTTTGGCTAAAATGGTTCCATAGCTCACATGATTGTTTGGCATCTTGCTTTCAATCATCGCTTGAGTCTGGGTCGCTTCCATCTTTTATGACTTCGGGTATCACACACCTCCTCTACAAATCTGGTAGTACTACGGACCCTAAAAATTATAGACCAATAACCTGTTTACCTACCGTCTATAAGCTTCTTACATCTATTTTGAGAGTTAAGTTATCAACACATATTGAAAATAATTGTATTATGTCCAACTCTCAAAATGGATGTAGAAGCGGGTCACGTGGTACTAAAGAACTCCTTATTCTTGACATGGCCATTAATCAGCAGGTTCGTCGTAACCGGAGAAACCTTGCGACATGCTGGATTGATTACAAGAAAGCCTATGATTCAGTGCCACCTACATGGCTGCTGAGGGTGCTAGAGTTGTATAAAGTTGATGCAACTCTTAGCACCTTCTTGAGGGCATGTATGGGGCAGTGGACAACGGCTCTTGTTTATCCAGGATGTCGTCAGGTTCTTGGGAATGGCGAGCCTGTCAGGATCAAGAGGGGTATATTTCAGGGTGACAGTCTGAGCCCCTTATGGTTTTGCCTGGCACTGAATCCTCTCAGTACATTACTGGAGGGTTCAGGATTAGGCTATCAGTTTCGGAGAGGAGGTCAAGTTGTTTCCCACCTTCTTTACATGGATGACTTAAAATTATTTGCCTCCACCGATTCCCACTTGATCGAGTTACTGAAAGTCACAGAAGCTTTCAGTAATTCTATCAAAATGGAATTTGGTGTAGATAAATGCGCAGTCATGCATGTAAAGAAGGGTCGAATTGTGGAATCTGAAAGAGTACAACTTTCAGATTTCACAAAACTTAAATCCCTTTCCGCAACTGAAACCTATAAATATCTAGGTATGTCGCAGGCATTAGGTATTACAGAGATAGGCATGAAACAAACGTTGATGGACCGTTTCTTTGGCCGCCTGAAAAAAGTGCTGAAAAGTCTTTTATCAGGCGGTAACAAGGTGCGGGCTATCAATGGTTGGGCCATGCCAATCTTAATCTATTCCTTCGGCATACTTAGATGGACTCAGACTGAATTAGACGCCCTGGATAGAAAAGTCCGTTCGCTATTGACCATAAACCGAATGCATCATCCACGTTCGTCTGTAATGAGGTTGTATATCCCACGAAAGTGTGGAGGTCGTGGCTTTTAAATGCCAAAACCTTACACAATCGTGAGGTATACAACCTTAGGGAATATTTCCTTCATACTGACGTGGGTATGCATCGGGATGTGGTAGCAGTAGATAATGGACTGACCCCTCTTGCTCTTGCCAAAGAGAACTGGCACAAACCAGTAATATTGACGACTAATGATCGCAAGGAGATATGGCAGGGCAAAGAGCTGCATGGACGATTTTATCGGGCCTTACATGGGCCCGATGTAGATTTTCTAGCTTCCGTATCCTGGCTACGTTTCGGAGATTTGTTCGGCGAAACTGAAGGTTTTATTTGTGCTATTACAGACGAAGTTGTCATGACGAATAACTATCGGAAATATATTTTGAGAGACGGTACGGTTGACATATGTCGGGCATGTCACCTACCGGGTGAATCTCTCAGACATATTATTTCTGGTTGTCCTCGTCTTGCCAACGGCGAGTACTTGCATAGACACAACCAAGTGGCCAGGATTATCCATCAGCAACTTGCGCTAAAATATAAACTTGTAGATTCAGAAGTACCATATTACAGGTATGTGCCCGACCCAGTTCTAGAGAATGGTCGTGTCACGTTATACTGGGATCGGTCTATTATCACTGACAGGACTATTGTAGCCAATAAGCCTGATATAGTGGTAATAGATCGATCAGAGCGCCTCGCAGTAATCGTTGATATTACGGTTCCACATGACGAGAATCTCGTGAGAGCAAAAAAGATAAACAGTTGAAATATTTGGACTTAGCTCACGAGGTTGTCGACATGTGGGATGTGGATTCAGCGATTATTGTTCCGATAGTCGTATCAGCACACGGTCTGATCGCCAAGAGCCTCGATCAACACCTTAAGAGGCTCGCGTTAGGCGGTTGGGTCAAGGGTTTGATGCAAAAGGCGGTTTTGTTGAGCACGGCACGAATTGTGAGGCGATTCCTGTCTCTGGAGCCCTGACCACCGGTAGCTTGGTCCCTGTACCCGATGCCGGTGGGATACTATTTTTTTATATTTTTAAATGTATTTTTTTATATGTATATTTAAAAATGTAAATTTATATGTAAATAATTAAATAAAGAGGAATAATAATAATATGCTTTATTGTACACCAAAGAAAATTAAACTTAAAACTAGATGTTACAAATATTAAGAAGGTACAACGGGCGGCCTTATTGCAAACAGCAATCTCTGCCAGGCAACCTTTCTCTGCCAGGCAACCTTTCAGGATTATTCACATTTTATTCATACAGGGACATATTATTATTATATTCGAACTCTAAATTGAATTTTAATTGAAATTGGATAATTTTATTGCACTTGACATTTTAATTTCCATACCTAATTTTATTTTGTTTTATAATTTGACATTGTATTATTTAGGGGTTAAGTTGACATATTTTGTGACTAAATATGTATTTGGCAATTTGACTATTCATTTAATATTAATTATTATATTTCAAAGTTAGTTTTAATGTAGGTAAGTAGTCAGTATTTATTTAATGTAGTTAATTATTTTTTCTTTTGTTGTTTGGTAAAGGGTAATGTAATTCTAATGTAATGAACTTGACATTTTATATTTCCATACTTATTTTTATATTTTATAATTTGAACATAAATCGAATGTAATTGTAACTACACTATCGCATTGGGATTTCCTGTAAATATAGTGAAAAGTGTATGCTTAAATAAATAAATAAATAAATACTTCTATCTTTTATGTAACAATATATGAGAGAATATCTATTTATTAATTTTATGTAAGAGAATATTCAAAATATTGTTTGATTCAAAATAAGACATCAAAAAGTGGAATATCTTTCAACAATTACCTCCGACTCAGAGTAACAAGCGACTGCCTATGTTTGCTCGGCCTAGACTTGCCCGTCCGTACGTTGATCGCTGCGAAATGGTTCTGTATAGCCATGCCCACTTCTGGGCACATGTCGTCTGGGATCTGAAACAAGCAACACAGTATTTTATTAACTTACTAGCGGACGTCACGCGGTTTCACAAGCGTAGTTTCCTTTTCCGTGGGAATACGGGAATAAAATATAGCCTATGTTCACCGCAAAGAGTGTAGCTTCCCAACAGTGAAAGAATTTTTCAAATCGGTCCAGTAGTTACGGAGCCTATTCGTTACAAACAAACAAACAAAAAAACAAATCTTTTCTCTTTATAATATTAGTATAGAAGTATAGATTACAACTCCAAGATTCAATATTCCTGAACTGAAAAAATAAATAAATATTTGTTGACATTCACACACAACATCATCCAGCCCAAATTAAGTTAATATATTATAAGCTTGTGCTATGGGATCTAGACGACTGATATACATACTTATATATTTCTAAATACATACATGTCATATTACTTGTATACATAGAAAACACCCAAACTACGAAACAAACATTAGTGGATTACACAAATATTTGGACCGACCCAGGAATCGAAACCAAGCCCTCCAGCGCCGCAGGTGGTACCACTACCGACTACGCCACAGAGGCAGTCAAATGACAATGGTTCTTGGATGAGTACCACCAATTGACCACCTTGTGACATTTATTACGAGCGTTTTCGTGCTTCGGAAAGCACGTTAAGCTGTTGGTTTCGGTTGTCAGTAAAATTACAGCCGTTAAGCCAAGTATAAAGTCTTGATGAAAACCGGTTAAGTCAGAGTTGCAGTCGCGCATGGAGGGTGGGGCAAAAAAAAAACATCTCGTTTGCTATGTGAACAAGAAGCCCTGAGACGGTTTCACCCGACTGCCCCACTAATGTTTATTCTGAAAGTGGAAGTGCAATCCGATTGACGTTGTCATTTTTGATTTATTTCAAACTTTGAACAGATGATCCACGTGACCTAGTGACGTAATTTAATGCAACAGAGTCACAGATATATACAGAACTAGCTGACCCGCGCAACTTCGTTTACGCCACATAAGGTGTATAAAAGGACAGCAATTCTTTCAACAGACTCATGGGAGCGTATGAAACTGCCCTGTTTGCTTAATCATAAAAGAGCTTAAAGATTAAGTCCATTCTAAAACAATTCATTAAGCTCTTTTATGATTAAGCCAACACGCCAGTCTAGATTTGCACTTACATTCAAAGGAACCCTTTAATTTCTAGGTTTTGCGAAAGTTGAGATGCCTCTAATTCCTGAACTACAAAACGCTCATCATTGAAACTTGTGTAAAAAAATCCTTAAAAAGTAGGTACCCTCTTTATAACACTGAGACAATTTTTGGAATCGGACTACGCATTAAGAAGTTATAACTTAAAAACCATTTTGTCTTTCATCTACTCTCCCACAGGAACCGGGCAAAATGTCGGGATCAAAAGTATCCTAGAACCTTCCTCGGATTATAAGCTCTGATTGTACCAAGTTTCATTCAAATCGAATCAGTAGTTTCGGCGTGATACTTATTCGGGATACAGACAGACAGACAGACAGACATGAAAAGTTTAAATTACATTTTCGGCTTCAGTATCGATTAGAGAACGCCCTACAAAGAAAATTTTCAAAATATCTTCCATGTACAGACTCTCGACCCTCTACAGTTTTATTATATGTATAGATAAATGTTAATATCTATATCTATCTATACATATAATAAAACTGTAGAGAGTCGAGAGTCTGTACATGGAAGATATTTAAAAAAAAAAAATTGTAGGGCATTCTCTTATCGATACTGAAGCCGAAAATGTAATTTAAACTTTTCATGTCTGTCTGTCTGTATCCCGAATAGGTATCACGCCGAAACTACTGAATGGATTTGAATGATACTTGGCACAATTTGAGCTTATGATCCGAGGAAGGTTCTAGGATACTTTTGATCCCGATATTTTGTGCGGTTCCTTCAGGAGAGGGGATGAAAGATAATACGGTTTTCCAGCTGTAATTTCTCACCGCGTAGTCCGATTTCAAATGTTTTTTTTTGTGTCAGAAAGGGAGTATTTTAAGCATTGTTCCACACAAGTTTCAAGGTTGAAGGTTTTGTGGTTCAGAAATTAGGGGCATCTCAACTTTCGCCAATCCTAGAATTCAAGGGTTCCTTTGAATGAGCAGGTAAATCTAAACGGGCGTGTTGGCTAAATCATAAAAGAGCTTAATTATTAAGGCTGTTGTAAAATAATTGGAACTCCGAAGGGGTGGACTGAATTGTTTTAGAATAGCCTTAATCTTTAAGCTCTTTTATGATTAAGCAAACAGGGCCGTTTCACACGGTGCTTAATGAGTCTGATGAAGAAACCTTCTTCCTTTCGTACACTTTAAGTGACGTAAACGAAGCTGCAAGGGTCAGCTAGTACATATAATAAAACTGTAGAGGGTCGAGAGTCTGTACATGGAAGATATTTTGAAAATTTTAATTGTAGAGCGTTCTATAATCGATACTAAAGCCGAAAATGTAATTTAAACTTTTCATGTCTGTCTGTCTGTCTGTATTCCGAATAAGTATCACGCCGAAATAGTCCGAGGAAGGTTCTAGGATACTTTTGATCCCGATATTTTTGGCGGTTCCTGCGGGAGAGTGTAACGTTGTGGAACAACGGGTGCAGATATTGATTAATATTAGAGTATTAAAATTGAAATTTAATGAAAATAAATGAAAGCGCCATCTGCCGACAACGAGTCTCATCTACACAGCTCTGACGTTACCAAGTGACGTCAGACGTAGGGACCCGAATTGCCGCTAGAGGCGCTGTACAAAGATATAAATACGACCGCGCGCGAATTTCAAAGCACCATTATTCGAAAAATTAAAATATACTCGTCGCGAAGGCGTATGTGTGTCAGTAAATATATTTAATCGAAATAAAGATAAGTTATAGGGAGCGAAATACTCCCTGAGTAAACAGTGATTTCACTGCAAGCGTCAATTACCCCATCATTGGGTGAGTTAAATTAATTATAATGTAATCTAGATTTTAAAACAGTGAAAATTAACGGCTGTTGGTCAACCCTCTTTTAGGGAGGTAGTTGCGGGGGTGTGAAAAAATGTCTCTGTAAAATTAGAGTATAAGCAAACATTGTAAGGCACCCGATTCCTGAAATGATTAACAGGGATCGGCTGTCTTAGCAATAGGCGGGAAAAAGGGTTCCGGCTAAACCGTCATCTGGAACATTCCAGGGTCCACCCTGCGGGTTCCAAGCAGGAACGTCCACCCTACGGTATCCAGAGAACCACCTTCGGGTTCCAAGCAGGAACGTCCGCCCTACGGGTTCCAGAGGTTCACCCTCCGGGCTACGGGAAAGATTTTACTCTCCGGGTTGAAAACACCGTGCCAGACGAAGTTGTGAACGGCACGGCTACATCAACAACTGCAGCATTCTACAGGAAGACCAATACTAAGATAAGTCGAAACCCTGCGAAATCCTTCGGGAATCGCTAAAATCCTTGCTGCCTGAAGTTACCACCCCCACGACCCCCAAGTGCTTAATTTAAATAAATTATTGATTTTCATGTTCTAAATTCTATAGTATTATTTCTCTCTTCTCCTCTTCCTGAAAGCCCATAGCTTTTCAGTGGCGCCCATATCGTGGTTTCAGGTAGCGAGAAGGCGATTTCCGACGGGAGTCGGGAGGTCATAGTTATAAGAAATTTTAAGTTGTGCAAAATAGTTTTAAGAGTGCCCGTTAGCGGGGTAGTTTCCCTCAAAATTACTATAACTACCCAGGAATTTGGCTCTCCTGACCTCTGCTGCCAACTTGTTCTTTCCGGCTTATTTTGTGTATTTTTATTAATTTTAGGCATATTTCGGCAAAAACAAGAACAAGGCCAAATTTGAATTTTTCTCAACATAATTGTAATTTTTCCAAATTTTAACGGTCCCCAATTTATTTTCACACCCTCAAGTATTTATTTTATGGTGGAAAATTTTTAAGTAAATTTAAAGTAAAAGGTTTTTTCAATTCTAAATATTACATTTGTCAAAGTTCTAAAGTAAAACGTCTGATTTGAAACGCTTACATTAATTTTCGTAAGTAAGTTGTATAGCATATATTCATCGTAAAAAGTAGTCAAAGTATATCACCACCACAATTTTTATTTTTACGGCGTCAAACCGCCTCAATTTGTGTATTATTTTGTTGTATTTCCTATATGTGAATTTACAGCCAGACCAACAGCCGATAATCACACTTCTGGGTAACAATCCCTATTGAATTTCACTTTAGTAAAACGGTAGAACAAATATTTTACGGATTTGCACTTCACGTAAATAATAAAAGATTTATAATTGTTTCACTTTTCGAATTACGGTGAATTCTGATACACTGAAATAAAACTGGAAGAAAAAACATTCCAAACGTAGATTACGCAGTGAAAACATTCTTGCCAAAAAACAATTTTAAACTAATAACTTTGATTCGTGTTCTGAATAAATAACGGCAGATTTTGATTTCACAACGTTTACGAGTATGGTTATTTACTAGCTCGATAGTAGCGGAAATTTTTTGTTCATAAAAACTGTGGGTGGAAGTGAATAAGACATACTCCTGACACCAACAGTCTGATACAAAATAGTTCCAGAATCGTCCAAGTACGAATCGGTTTTTGCACAATTCGAAATATTCAAGGGTTCCGTAGTAGCAAGGAACAAATTATATAAAAAAGTTAGTTACTACAATATAAGTTATTTCCAGAACCGTCCAAGTGCGAATCGTCTTTGACACAGTTCGAAATATTTAAGGGTTCCGTAGTAGTAAAGAACTATTTAAAAAAAAAATAGTTGGAACGAGTTAATATACGATTAACTCTTGGCACGTTCGTGGGAATTGTAACATTTAAATAAAAACAAGATAAAGGTCAAAACTTGCATCAATCCATTAAAACTGTCAAACATTTAGCTAACTTCATCAACCCAACATCATACACCTCACTTTCACTACTTACTGCTTCTAATTAGATTATATTCAAACACAGACAGACAGACAGACAATTAATATCTAAAAGGGTCCAATTTAGTATTTGAGTGAAGGAACCCTAAAAGGTAATATTTCCAAACTTAAGTATTTCCTAAAGCAAATACTAAGTTTCATAAAGGTTCAATTTATAATTCGGTTCAACGAAGCCTAAAAAGAACAAATTTATTTTTCGTTATTCCGCGGGTGGGTCGAAAAATATTCACATTCCTTAACATACAAAGACGAATGCAGATAACGGTAAAGGCTGTAACACACTGCGCTAAGATGCGTATGCGAATAGCGTATATAGTACATCAGTACAGTTACACAATAGTGTTTTTGATAATTAAACTTTTGGAAAATATAAGGGTGTTAGCACACCGTAATAGAATAATAATACTTAGGTGGCACATAAGGTACCACATTTCTTCACATTGTACAACTAGGTACACTTTCATACGGAAGTTTCACAATTACACTTACATAATAATTAGGTAGTATATAGCCATCACACATTCATCATATTTATCTTCACACACAATTCCCAACACGTGGTAAGCAGTTTTTTTTTATTTACATAGTGACACTTGCATTTCATGTTGTGTGACTCCCAAAGGCGGAAGGAGGGGGCAGACTAGCTACAGGCGAGTCACATTCATAGATTATAGAAGGTGACGCAAATGTCCTAAGTTTTGTTTCCCGACTAAAGCTGACGGGTTAATATAGCATGGAATGTAGTGTGACACTGGCCTTAGATACAACGATAGAAAACACGTTTACATCAACTTTATTACGTCAACATTAGACGCGCTAGCAAAACACAACTTGTCATTGGCGGGAAATAGTATCGCCATAAAGAAAAAAAAAAAAAAAAAAAAAAAAACACAACTTACACAATTTTAACTTCGTACGTACATACATACAGACATACGATACAATGATATACGCACATACATAATATACTACTATGGTGGCACACAAGGGTCCCATTTATTTATATAATTGGCGTTATAGCCAAATATTATTTACGGTCGTCATTTATTAGGGTTGACATGATAGTCACACACGCACATACATTTTTACTACTATGGTGGCACACAAGGGTCCCAGTTTTTTTTAGATAATTGGCATAATGGCCAAAAGATGCATTTACTTCGTCATGTTTTAGGGTTGACATAATAGTCATAGTCAACATTCTACTACTAAGGTTGCGAATAAGCACTTAGCTTCTGTTATTACTGCTAAGGTTGCGAATAAGCACTTAGTTTTTTTTATTTTATTTTGTTAAAGGGCTAAATAGCCTAGTAATTAGTTAGGGACACTACACACTACACACGACTTACAAATAACTACATATAACAACGTGACAAACACATGACGTGTTCGTCATGGGGACATAGGGGTTAATTAGCATCACGAAGGATTCTGCAAGTAAATTATTTTCTATCACTTTTCTGTTTCTTGGTTTAGTTGGGAGTTTCTGTTAGTTGGAAGCATGAGTCTATCCCTAACAGAGTTCGTCGTTAACTGTTAGTTGGCAGCATGGTCTTGCCCTAACAGATTTATGTTGTGAGTTGTTACTGTTACGAGGAAGCATGAGGCTTACCCGAACAGAGTTATGGTGGACTGTTATTTGGCAGCATTTGTCTTGCCCTAACAGTCTTAGGTGTAAGTCACCTTTAGGTTTATTTTCGTCATATGGCTACGCCTACCAATCGGAAGCTAGAGGCTTGCCCTGGGGGATAGTCCATCCTATAAGTCGGAAGTGTTACACTAGCCCTAGTAGGATGTTCTTCTCTGGGACGGTTGTATAAATCCCAGCCTTCAGCAAAAAGCCTTATTATACACACCCCACTTTCAGGCGGTGCGTATTACCTGAACCTTCAACCCAAAGCCTCAAATACGTCTTTTCTCTTTCTGTCCCATAAAGTTCTTCAGAATCACCTACATACATCCTGCCAGTTGGTTTCAATAAAGTTAAGGCCGACTCTTCGCCATACCCAGCATCACCTCATTCACACAGCACACTAACATACATACACACATAGACGAGTAGTAGGTCTTAGGTTAGGGGCGTTCGAGGACGAACGCAGCATTTGACGTGTTAGGGTACGTCAAACGCTCACCGGAGCGGGGGAGTATGTAACGTTGTGGAACAACGGGTGCAGATATTGATTAATATTAGAGTATTAAAATTGAAATTTAATGAAAATAAATGAAAGCGCCATCTGCCGACAACGAGTCTCATCTACACAGCTCTGACGTTACCAAGTGACGTCAGACGTAGGGACCCGAATTGCCGCTAGAGGCGCTGTACAAAGATATAAATACGACCGCGCGCGAATTTCAAAGCACCATTATTCGAAAAATTAAAATATACTCGTCGCGAAGGCGTATGTGTGTCAGTAAATATATTTAATCGAAATAAAGATAAGTTATAGGGAGCGAAATACTCCCTGAGTAAACAGTGATTTAGCTGCAAGCGTCAATTACCCCATCATTGGGTGAGTTAAATTAATTATAATGTAATCTAGATTTTAAAACAGTGAAAATTAACGGCTGTTGGTCAACCCTCTTTTAGGGAGGTAGTTGCGGGGGTGTGAAAAAATGTCTCTGTAAAATTAGAGTATAAGCAAACATTGTAAGGCACCCGATTCCTGAAATGATTAACAGGGATCGGCTGTCTTAGCAATAGGCGGGAAAAAGGGTTCCGGCTAAACCGTCATCTGGAACATTCCAGGGTCCACCCTGCGGGTTCCAAGCAGGAACGTCCACCCTACGGTATCCAGAGAACCACCTTCGGGTTCCAAGCAGGAACGTCCGCCCTACGGGTTCCAGAGGTTCACCCTCCGGGCTACGGGAAAGATTTTACTCTCCGGGTTGAAAACACCGTGCCAGACGAAGTTGTGAACGGCACGGCTACATCAACAACTGCAGCATTCTACAGGAAGACCAATACTAAGATAAGTCGAAACCCTGCGAAATCCTTCAGGAATCGCTAAAATCCTTGCTGCCTGAAGTTACCACCCCCACGACCCCCAAGTGCTTAATTTAAATAAATTATTGATTTTCATGTTCTAAATTCTATAGTATTATTTCTCTCTTCTCCTCTTCCTGAAAGCCCACAGCTTTTCAAGAGGGGATGAAACACAAAATGGTTTTTTAGTTGTAATTTCTCATCGCGTGGTCCGATTTCAAATATTTTTAGTGGTGGAAAGGTAGTACTTTAAGGATTGTTTTACACAAGGATTAGTGTTGAGGATTTTGTAGTTTAGGAATCAGAGACATCTCAACTTTCGCAAAACCTAGAATTCAAGGATTACTTTGAATGTTAAGGTAAATTTAAACGGGCGTGTTGGCTTTATCATATAAGAGCTTAATGATTAAGCCTATTGTAAAAAAATTCATCTTCGGCGCGGACTGAATTATTTTTACTTTATAATTAACTAGCTGTCCCGCGCAACTTCGTTTGCGCCACATAAGAGAGAGTATTACCTGTTCCCGTCGCATTTACTCCCGTCGCGTTGCGTTTACTCCCGTAGCGTCTCGTCGTTAATATTCAATACTACGTGAGAGAGAGAGAGAGAGAGAGAGAGAGAGAGAAAGGTTTCTCGTCGCGTGTATTCCCGTCGCATTATTTTTAAGAACAATTTCGTTTATGAAAGAGGTATCCCGTGGCATTAGTGCAGAAAAAAAATGATCGCCAATAAAATGGTTATTGTGCACCAACCCAAAGATAGACTTATGCTATCGCGCAATTTTTTTAGAACTTTTTTAAGAAAACAATTTTGTAGTAGGTACCTACATATTTTTTACTTTGAAGCGCTCAAAAGGAATAACTTTTCCCCCGTTTTTAAAACATTTACTATTACTGCTCCGCTCCTATTCATTGTAGCGTGATGCTATATAGCCTATGACACTCCACAATAACGTAGCTTTCTATTGGTGAAAGAATTTTTAAAATCGGTTCAGTAGATCCCGAGATTACCCCTTACAATTTAACAAACACACAAACTTTACTTCTTTATAATATTAGTATAGATTAAATACGTGTTATAATTAATTAAATACGAATAATTAAACACGTGGCACATAAAACTATAAGGTGAAATGTGGGCGTATACTATCACTCTGCCTACCCCTTTGGGGATAAAGGCGTGACTATATGTACGTATAGTTTTGACTACTTACAAGTATTTTACACTTAGGCAGCATACTGAATCCATCGTTGCCACTATGGAGGTACTGTTTCACAGCCAGCCTATATTTTTGGTCGCGTTGTAGATATTCATCCCCGATTTTGACCACTTGTTCGGCCACTCGCTCTCCGGGTGGTTTTGAGGGGTCAAAAGCGAATGATACGCCTGCCACCTGAAAAATAAAATGGGAGGAAATAAATAAATATTATCACAAACATTTTTTTATTCCTTCTAGTCCCAAAGTAAGCTAGGATTAACCAGATTGTATTACGGATGCTGGAAAATGGATATCAATTTTTTTTTTTGGAAATACATAGAAACACCCGGACTTGGAGTTATCAAATCAAAATTTTATTTATTTCACTTAGGCATTATACAGATATGCTTGTAAAATGTCCAGAATATAAAACAAAAAACTCTACTACCAGTTCACAACGCGACCCACCTGAGAAGAACTGGCAAGAAACTCAGCGGGTTATTCTTTTTTGTCCTCTATTTACAATTTTAAAGAATCTATTAGAACTATGCATTTTAACAATTTTTTTGAGAATCCAGCATTCCAAGTTTCCTTATCCAACAAATAATCATTGATTGTATAGTAGCCCCTGCAGTACAATTTACCTTTTACAAATCTTTTAAACTTATCAAGGGACATACTTAAACCATGGGAAGTGGGAACGGGAACAAATTCTACTCGGGCGCAGTGGCGGCTGTACCTTAAGTGCGCTCGTGCGGTGAACCACCAGTTCAAAAGATATGAAAATTTTAAAATTTTATGACGTCTTTATTATTTAATTACCTACCATTGGTTATGTAAGTAACTCCTATTCTTACAAATACTTAAAACAAATAACATATCTTATTGTGACGAAACAATTTAAGCTCTTTTCTACACTACTAAAGCCTAAATTCCCTGTAAAAAACATCGGCGTGCGTTTTCCCGAGCGCACGAGAACGGCCCGTACAACTTGTACTGTATCCGAGCTAAAACGCCTGGCGCGTGAGACAAAACATCGTTCATAGAAAATGTACCGAGCGATGAGTCTGATTTCGTGCGCCGCACGCGCTCGGGAAAACCGAACTTTACCCGAGAGCACCCGAAGTTTTGCTTGACGAAATTCAAATTCTCCCGGTATTGTTTCGCTGTATGTATGTATCTGTAACGCGTTAAATATTTATTGATTGTTTGATTTTTAAATTGTTAGTTTTTCATTTATTTTGATCTTAGTTCTATTCTATATTTCTTTTCTTTAATAAACAAATATTTATTTATTTATTAAAGAAAAGAAAATATTGCTTGGAAAGTGTCTGGGGTGTGTTTACAAAACTTTTCAAAGTAAACATGCTGCATACATATGCCATGCCTTTATCCTCGAGGGGGTAGGCAAAGGCATTGTATACGCCCATGTTTCTCCTTATAGTTTTATATCAGATTAAAATATTACCTAACATTTTACGTCCCACGTAATAGGTAGGTGGTGAGCCTTCCTTCCTTTCGGTTTCAAAATAAAGTTGATATAAAATTGGCGGGACCACCAAGGCTCTTATTAAATTTAAAAGTAGAGAGCAAGTAAAGTGCACCACCAGTTTGAGGACCCACCGGCCGCCACTGCTCGGGCGAAGCGCGGCCGCCCTCTAGTAGATCATAAATATCAACAAGTCTGGTAGATTTTACATTCTATACAATATTTTAAATGTAACTAAGGGCCTAGATTAGGTTATTTGCCTGCCAGGAATCTTATGATAACGTACGAAGGCTTACCAAAGAACCGGTAGGACTCCACTATAGCATACTATACTATAATATTAAGAGGAAAAAATTGATTGTTTGTTTTAGTAGGGGAGCCCAAGTGGGGATTTGAAGAGTTACTCGAGCGCGTCAGAAAACTATATGAGGAGAAACCTTATTCCTTGTAATGTACTCCTACCATATATAAACCCTTTATATAAGGGCGTGCTCCGAGGACAGCCCGTCATTAGTAAAAAAATCAATTCTCAGAAAAACTCGAGCGCGTCAGATTAAGGCCAGGTAAGTTAAATACATGCAGAACAGAATATATTTCAATAATCTGATGATTTTAGCGTGGCATAAGGAAATGGGTGAGTGGCAAAATTGTAAAAAAAACGTCACTGTGAAATACTCGAGCGCGATTATTTTTTTTTTTATTTTGAAGAAAATCAAGTAAGAATTACAGAAAAAAAATAATCTGACGATTTCCATGGGGCGATGTAGCTTAAACCACCTGAAGATACCTGAAACATACCGATACAAAAAACAAACAAATATAAGCATACTGATGTACAGTCGCGGAATGAAAAGGTTGACCAGTTTTGAAAGAAATTCATTTACGTGTTGCAAGCACATGTTACCTTTTTAAACTGTGTGACAGACGAGACTACTGTATTGAGAATTATGTTTAACTGTTTGACAACAAAGTTCAAATTTACTTATGACCAATTTTGCCTTGACTATGTAAAAGTGAACTAAAACCTTTTTATTAGTTTGACCTTGCAATAACGTTGTGTCAAGTTAGATAAATCTAATGATTACATCCTCTTCGCTTATTGATGATTAAAACTATAAATATGATTTAACAGCTCCTGTCATTGTTATCATTCATTACTATTTTTTCTTGTATTCAATTCATCTTAATATAAAATTTACGATTTCCCTGAGATCAATTCTGTTTAGGACAATTCTCGCACGCACACCGCTCGTATTGTGAGTAAATGGTTTGACCGGCACCGTGATTAGTGATGGGCAATCCTCCCGGTTTAAACCCAAATTGAGTTTAAACCCGGTTTAAACCCATAAGATTCCTCCCGATAGGGATTTTATTTGGGTGTTTATAATTTTGTAAAACATACTCTTAAACATTTGAAATTTTAAACTGCACAGTGACTAATGTCATCTTTTTTCTTTTTCTATATGGTTATTTGTTATTTTAATTTAGGTGTTTTCGTCTTTTCGTAAAGTACCAACCTAAAACATCAAATTATAACAACAACAAAAAACATGATCATTAATTGCGTCATTTTTAAAAAAAAAAAAATTATGTTGAGCTCGCCAAATTGACGTGGCCACCAGCCTGATGGAAAGCCGTGGCGCATCTAGCGATTGGGGGCCACTTCTGACAGTGGTCCTGAAGTTGGTTCGAGGTCTCCCGTCACCTGGGGACAAACCAATTATTCGGATAGCACGTCTCTGCATAGCGTCAAGCGCGTCTAGTAAGTACCTAGCGGAGTCATCCCAAAGGTGAAAACAATACTCGACGCAGGGACGAATCTGCGTCTTGTACAGTAAACATCTCTGATGTTGGGTCTAGTACCGTCTCACCTTATTTAGGACTCTAAGTTTCCGAGAGGCCAGCCCAAAACAACTCTCTATGTAGTTTTTATGGTTGAGCTCACGCCGGACGTCTATACCGAGGATCTCCAGGTTGTCCTTTAGTGGAACCGTAATGCTCTGAAGAGTAGGTAGGGGTAGGAATGGGGACTTCTTAGCTGTAAAGATGCACACCTGTGTTTTTCTGGCATTGAACTCGACCAGGTTGTCTGAGCCCCATTGGGCAATGTGACCCAGGTCCCGGTCGGGATCCGCCACGAGTTGCCGTCTCTTTTCCTCCACGTCATCACGCCCCTCCGCTGGACGGCCAGAATAGCTCCCATGCAGAGTACTATCATCCGCATAATAATGAATGCACCCAAGGGACAGCATGTCGTTGATATGCAGAAGAAAGAGTGTTGGGGTCAATACCGATCCCTGTGGTACTCCGGCATTTACCTGCAAAAAGCAGGAAGCCTGACCATCACAGAGAACCCGTATACGTCGCCCGTGCAGGAAGCTGGCCACCCAGCGGCACACACAACTGGGGCGATAAACCATATGCCGGCAGCTTGGAAAGAAGCGACGCATGCCATACCCTATCAAAAGCTTTAGAGATGTCTAGGCCAATAGCCAGAGATTCGCCGTGCCTCTCTATAGTCTCACCCCAGGTGTGTGTTATGTACGCAAGGAGGTCACCCGTTGATCGTTTCGACCTAAAGCCATATTGACGATCGCTAATTAACGAGTTATCCTCCAGATAGTGTATGAGCTGTTTGTTGATAATTAGCTCGAACACCTTGCAGATGACGGTGGTTACGGCTATGGGGCGATAGTTGGCAGGATCCGACCGATCACCTTTCTTGGGGATCGGCTGGACGTTCGCCTCCTTCCAAGCCTCCGGCAGTTCTCCCGACGAATAGGAAAGGCGATACAGGCGTGTTAGAGTTGGAGATAATTCAGCTGCACACTTCTTTTGCACCACTGCCGGAATGCCATCAGGACCACTGGCTTTCCGCGTGTCGGTAACCTTAGCACTGCTCGCACATCGCACTGCCGGATTACAATATCCGGCATCGTGGTTCCACAGTCGGCGATAGTAGGAAGTTGCCTGCCACAGTCATCGACCCGGGAATTAGCCGCAAAGAGATTAGCCAGCATTTCTGCTTTCTCTTGGGCCTTGTGAGCCAGTGATCAGTCAGGATAGCGCAGCGGCGGCAGCGAGGGCTTGCAAAAGTTGGCCTACACGGCTTTGGCCAGTTGCCAGTATCCACGGCTGCCCGTCGGATGTGACGAGCTCCTGACCAAGCCGCGTGACGCGCTGGGTCTCTGCTCCTTGGAGGCTCTCTTACTGGACCTAGTGGCTCTGTTGTACGTTGCTTTGAGGCGGGCCACATTCGGGTCGCGCACAGCCCGAGCCCTGATCTAGGCGCGGTAAGCCGCCTGTTTTTGTTGAACAGCTACGGCGCACTCACGCCCGAACCAGGGGTGGGCTTTGCGGATTCTGGCGACATCAGTGTATGGAATATAGTATTCCATACCTAATGTAATTTCACCAGCAACCGCAGAGGCGCTTTCCGATGAAATCCTCCCTGCAAAGCAGCGCTGACTCCACGGGACGACTGCAAAGTATTCTCGTAATCCGTCCCAGTCTGCTGACGAGTAGTGCCACAATCGCCACGTCACCTCTACTGCCCTTGCAGGAGATGACACCTGCAGGCGGGCACGCACAACACAGTGGTCGGATTGACCCAGTGGGGCGCCAACCGACACATTGTACTGTGCTGGATAACTCGTCAGCAGTAACTCCAGCAGGGCGGGTTCATGGTCTGACCTGTCCGGTATGCGTGTAATCTCGCGCACCACTTGGGTCATACCATGAGAGAGGGCGATCGCGTGGGCGGCCCGTCCCGCTGGATCGATTCTGCGGGACCCCAGCCACTCAGTGTGGTGACCGTTGAAGTCCCCCAAAAAAACCACTTCAGCGTTCGGGAACCGCGTCTGCGCGTCATCAGCCCCATCACTGAGGTGCTGAAACAGCCTTGTCATCTCAGCTGTCCCTGTATGGGGGCGATAGACACACACGTAGATCTGACTCATGGAGCCGTGATCCACGTGCAGCCAAAGGACGGGGAAGGAAGGGTTCTCAAGGCAGCGCAGCCAGCGACAGCAAACATCCGCCCTAACGAACGCGCACACCCTGGCTTTATCTCGACATTGTTCCTCGATAATATAGCCAGGGTAGCATAAAGTACGACTGATCGGCAGGGCGGCGTATTTGCGTCTCCGTTAGGAACAACACAGCTGGCCGTGCCGTCTCTAGATGGTGATGGACTACGTTAAGGTTGGCATGGAGTCCGCGGATGTTAGCGAATTCCACCTCAAACAGTACGTTACTGGGAGTAGAAGCGGCCGCTGTGGTACCTTTTTTTTTTTGCGCTGCCATGATTGTTGGGAAAAGAAGAGAGACGTGAAGACGGAGCGACATTTGCTGTAGCAGTGAGTGACAAGGTGTAGGGGCTAGCTTCATCTATGACTGTGTGGCGAGACGGAAGCCGACCCACGGAAGGGCCCCCGTACCCCCCCGAGTGTGGTCGCCGGGTCCCAGTCCGGTCACCATCCGGCACGACGAACCACATCGGGATTATGCGCGGCCTGGTGGGGCAGCCACCCAGGGTGGTTAGTCCCAGTTGGGCATCTGTACTATGCCGCGGGCGGCCAGCAAAGAAAGAAAGAAAGAAAGAAATATTTATTTGGTGCAAATTAGTTACATATACATCACACATACGATTACACAACGAGAAGTAAAATAATATAATGATTGCAACAATATATAGTATACAAACAATAATATTCCACACCACTGGAAATAAAAGCATGTGTTCACACTTGTGAATGAACATACCTCCAATCCCACAAAGTCGACAAAAAAATAAAACTAACAATGTGAACAACAATTGCACCAAATGGGTGTCCAGTTCAGCATGTGCCTGGTGGAAACCTGGCGCTGGTTTTCAACTGGAACCCTTTTGGACAGTGACACACGGACGCCGAACCGTCGAAGTCGAGTGTAGTTGAGTGTGGTGCCAATGTAAGTTTGAATAGAGGTGTGTAGAAGCAATGTACATATATAATACATATATTAAAATGATACAATTCTTATTATGGTCCAATAATTTAAAATTTATATATACAGTAAATAAATAAAAACAATGATATGGTTACCCTACAAAGAGTCCAACATGCAGGTATAAGTATAAAACAATTATATTTGTAATAATAAATATGCTTATTTAAAAATATTATCAATAAGTTAAGTATATTGTAAGTTAAGTATATAATTATTATGTTACGTACCCACCCAAATTATATTATTGAGATATTTGAGTTAACGTTATCCAGCCTCCTTTGTGCTTCCAAGAGAAACAATCGTAAGCGTTTCCTAAACGTGCTTATCGTTTTAATGGATCGCAACGGAGGGGGAAGATTGTTCCATATTTTAGAGGCTGAATAACGAAAACTACCCCTGAATGACGCAGAGTGATGCCGTTGTATTGACAATTGCTGAGAGCACTGTCTTCTGGCACACAGTCTCCTACTAGTTACCCAGCCCAGCTTGTCAAATAAATACCGCGGCTCACCATACTTGATAACACCGAACAGAAGACATGCCACATGCATCTTTCTTCTGGTTTTCATCTTTAATAGTGAATTTTTACTTAAATAAGGTGTGACATGACCCCTGGCCGGTATCAAGAAGCAAAAGCGAGCACAGGCATTCTGAACCCGCTGTATCAATCTTTCCGTTCGAGCCAACAGACGGGGGCCGTATACTACATCGACGTAATTAAGTCTAGATAGCACAAGGGACTCCGTCAGACGAATCCGGAGTTCCTCGGATAAATGTGGTCTCATTTTATATAGTACTTTCAGACGGTAGAAGCAATTCTGAACTGATTCTCTAATATGTTGTTCAAACCTGAGGCTAGAATCAACATATAGCCCCAAGTTCCGAGCTCCGGCGACCCTATCTATTGGCTCTCCCTTGAGATTAAGGTTCAGTTTGGTAGGAACCCGACTGATCTGAAGCTTGGTACCAAACAACATGTATTTAGTTTTGTGGGGGTTCAATATAAGACAATTATTCTCTGCCCACCCAGTTATCCGTCTAAGATCGTCATTCAACTTTGCAACAGCCGCTTGATGTTCACCGGGGTTGAATGACAAATACACCTGAACGTCATCAGCGTATATGTGGTACTGACAATTTTTAAGGCACTCAATTATATCCGCACAGTACAAACTAAACAAGATAGGCCCAAGGATCGAGCCCTGGGGCACGCCTCTAGTGATGGGTGCAAGGGGCGATTCAATATTATTTCCATCATTCATTTTAAGTGTAACCATCTGCTTGCGCCCATCCAGATAGCTGTGAAACCAAGAGAGTGCCCCCTGATCTACACCATAATATCCAAGCTTAGATAAAAGCAATCCCGTGTGAATCCCATCAAACGCGCGGGAAAAATCCAATAGAACCAACACCGTGCACAACCCTTTGTCTTGAGCAGCCAAAATATTGTCGGTCACGTCTATCAGGGCAGTGGCCGTACCGCGTTTCTTTCTAAAACCCGACTGCAACTCAGGTAGAATATTATATCTTTCCAAATACTCAGTAAGCTGTTTGCACACAATTTTCTCCATTACCTTTGAAAGACAAGGCAAGATACTAATGGGCCGGAGATCTTTAACAGTAGAGGGATTCGGTGTCTTAGGTATGGGCCTAACAGTCGCAATCTTCCAAAGGTCGGGAAATATAGATGTTTCAATAGAACGGTTTATTATTCCAGTAATGTATGGCAGCGTGAATGGCAGCGTTAAACTAAGCATTTTTAAGGAGATCCCGTCGTAGCCCTCTGCGTTTGACTTTAATTCGGCTATGGTCGACGCTACATCACTTGGAGATACGGGTGTTATCATGAACGTGGCGTCGATATACCTATGGAACTCAAAATAAGTCATAAGAGATATACTAGCCGTAGGGTTCCCTGGTACATCCAGAAAATTTTTGTTGATACCTATCGGATCTGTAAAATGAGGTGGAAGTTCCTTATCTTGTTTAAATCGACAAACAGTATTTTTTAAATTTCTCCAAAGTAATTTAGTGTTATTAATATGTATATTAATGTGGTGTTTATAATAGGCCGCCTTTTCATGGTACAAAGAGGTGACAACCAAAGACTTCAACTGTTTGTAATACTCCTTCCCTGACGCAGACCTAGTGCAGCGGTATTTCGCTAACGCTTCATCCCGCAACTTCATCATAAGCTTTACATTATCCGTGATCCACGGGTAAGATGGTTCTTTAAGACGACGTGCTCTAATCGGGGCAAGTGAGTCAAAGACATACAACACATTGTAATTAAAAGTGTCGACCATTGTGTTGACAGAGTTCGCACCCACGAAGTCAGTCCAATCTAGTGTAGCCAAATCATAGGTGACAGTATCTTGACAAACATCTTTCATAGGTCTAAATTTAATAAAATATGGCTTACATTTCTCCTTTTTTATATTAAATTCACACGTAATGACTGAGTGACCATTGACTACCCGAAATGGCTCAACATACAAATGTCTCGCACGAAGATCCGTACAGACCAGGTCAATAAGAGTTGCACTTGTATCCGTGAAGTGAGTAGCCGTAGTGACAAACTGCTTAAGACTGAGGCTGTCCAGAAATTCGTTAACTCTTTTAGACTTATCGCTCGTCACTAACATGTCAGAATTGAAATCTCCGAGTAAAATGCAGTGGTCACACTCACCTAGGGATGCAATAGTGTCAGTAATGGCGTCAAGAAACAACTGTAAGTCCTGCCAAGGGGGCCGATAGGCAGTGCCAATTGTGAGCTTCTTTCCGTTCACTGTAGCTGTCAACCACATCTGTTCAACGCAGTTGTATCTCGGATCCACTGGGTGACTCCACGTACGCACATTGAACCCACGTCGGACATAGTACCCGACACCTCCGCCTCTCCCGCTGCAAATGCTCGAGGAGCGGGGAATGTGGCGTAACCGATAGCCTGGGACGACAGGCGCACGACCTTCCTCGCCCGGACGAAGCCAGGTCTCATTAACTGCCATTAAGTCCACACGGTGCCTATCAAACAAAGCAATAAAATCATCATGATGTGTTCCCAAGGAGCCCGCATTATGGAAACCAACCTTCAAAAATTTATCAACAATCATTGGAAATATATTGCTCGTAATCAATACAGTTAGCTTGACTAATTAAACGGTTGCTAAAGTTAAGACCTAAGTTATTCGTGCCTAGGGGAAACACCGGTTGACACCTGTTTGTCTGTAAACTTGTCGAGATATTATATTTTTCAATTTCAATAAATATTGGTTTAGTTATATATGCTATATTATCATGTAAATATTGCGTAAAATGAACTAATTTGAATTTAGTATAATTTAGAATGAATTCTAACTTTGTAATACCCATTCAAAGTGTTTATAAACTCTCTAAAATATATTATAGCAAGCTCAAGATAATTATAGTGTAGTGAGAAAGGTGTACAAAAACAACGAACCTTCGACGGCGGCAGAGATAAAAACAAAAACAAACCATGATAAAACCGTAAACAGAATAAATAATAAAATACAATAATGCTCTCCAATACAACATAATTAGTTGTGTTATTATAAAAAATTAAAATAATGCATACCTGATATTTTGCACTTACTCTGTTATTAATGTTAACCACAAAGTGAGTATTCCGTTTATCAATCTTACCATTGTAATCCATAACAAAATCACTACAATAACAGAAATGTATTAAATGTGTATAGAAACAACAAAAACTAGACAGCAATAATAGAAATAAAATTAAAAAGTGGAATTTTACTACTGTACTCATATAACATGCTAGGCTAGATAGATGACTATAACTTAGATTGACAATTAATCGACACTTTACACCTACAGATGTATTGGATTGAACCACAATCTGATTATTTTGTGAGTCAGACTCGCTATATGCCACAATAGATTCCCCAAAACAGTAGCATTGTGTTAAACATCCATCAAAATAATAAACATTAGACAGCGGGGAGATAATTAAACTTGAATATGTACATTCTGTAAATAAGCCAACAGTAATGCTGAATACACAATATTTTGCCAAGCAACGCCACAGGTGGCTATAACTCAAAATGAGAATCACACGATACGCTGCATCTACAGCATTGTTCATTTGAATCTTAAGGTGACTTACACCATATACAATGATACACTGTAAATAATTTGTATATATAAAATTCAATTCATCTATGCAATAATAAACAAAATAAAAAGGTAGCTCACTGTTATGTACCCTAGTTTTACAAAAACACAGCACGCTTCCGTAGAACAAACATACACAAATAAGCCCCATGAATATTACACAACAATTACTGGGCACGAGAAAACACAAGTTCAATATCTGAGTCAGTGCGGATATGTTCAACTTTATCGCCAGGCTTACTTCGGGCGTAGACACGCCCCCGTTTATACCATACAAACTTCCACCCGTGAAGTTGCCCGGCATCTCGCGCCCTTCGAAATAACTGGCGATTCATCTTGGTGAGACGCTCGTTCACATAAAACCGTCGCGCCGGGCCTGCCATGCCCATGTCCTCAGACGTTGCACCGCGGCGCACGCGCGCGCACGATAACAGCTGCTCGCGCAAGTCACGGCGCGCCAGACGCACGGCGAGGGGGCGCGGGCGGCGCTCCGGCCCTTGAGAGTCGGTCGAACGTAAGTATCGAGCCCCGACGCGCTCCGCACTGACGATGTCCCGCTCCTCCAGTTTCATACCGAACTTCACGGCAACTTGCAGAACCGTATTGATTGGGTTCTCACCATTGGGTTCCGCTAAATTGGAGATCTCAACGTCATTACTCAATAGCTCCTGGTCGCGGTCGTTTAAGTCCTGCCTTAGTTGTTCTATGACGTCACCATTCACATTCTGGTCGGAGGGTTGTATCCTCTCAAGAACGGACAGCCGCTGCTCCACTTTGTCGACCCTGGCATTACATTCCTTTAGGGACACAACGATATCTGACATCTCCTCTTTATACTGCTGTAGCATGTCGTTTATTGAGCGTAAGTTGTCCCTGAAAATTCTTAGCTCTGTAGTAATTTCAGTTGTCAAGACAGCCGGCTCGTCAGGGGCACCCAGGACCGTACCGCACACAGGACGCTGCTGCGGTGTAAAGCCCCTGACCGGTGAATCAGTCCCATTATCTGTGATTACATTTTTTTTGCATTCGGGACAATGCCAGGATGATGGTATAACGCCAGACACAGGCAATAGAACGCATTTCCGATGGTACATTGATATGCATTTAGAGCACTTAGCGGCATCTGCCGGAGAAAGAAATCTTCCACATCCATTGCACTTTGACATTGTTATTGTTATTGATAGTTGGGCCCTAAACTACCAGAGTGAGCGACTAACTATAATTTTCCGTGCGATAGCGTTACTATGCTAATAATATCTTGTAAAACCACACAAACAATGCAACACCCGAAGTATACAGTTAAAAACGCAAATACGTGTGTTCGTCACTTCACAATACAGTTTGTAGGGTAGATACCTGTTTAAGTCACTGCGTTCACAAAACTATATTTACACTTTTCACGTATTTACGACGTACAAAATCGCTTGAAAACACTTTGATATATTTATGATACACCCGGATTCACCCACGAAGTTCAGTTAATGTATTTGGGCACTTATTACTATTTTTTACAACAAGTAATATGAGGACAACAATCGTGCAGTTTGACATCCGTGACGTCACGTGACGTCACAACAAAACCGTTTCTACGGGTCTCCCTGGCCGGAGGGTCGACCCTCGTCAGCCACACTAGAATCAGCTTAGCGCCTATTGGTCCCCCCTGCTGCATCAAACATCGCCCCGGGCCCGGCTGTGCAGCTGCTGAACCCCGAACGCAACCCAACTGGGGCTGGGTTACTTGGGGGGCCTTACACTGCTGCTCGGTGGTACCCCCCGGACTAACACTTTCGTTGATTGGCAGGTGCACCACGTGCAGGTGAGCCCCTTGCACCCAAAACTATAAAAACCTCAACCAGCCTTTGCTTTTTTTTTCTTTCTTTTTTTATATTTAGCTCGCCAAATTGACGTCGCCACCAGCCTGATGGAAAGCCGTGGCGCATCTAGCGATTGGGGGCCACTTCTGACAGTGGTCCTTAAGTTGGTGGGCTTGTGATGTGCGACTTCACGCTTCTCTTGAAGAACCCGGCATTGTAAGATGAGGGAAACACGTGTGCGGGCAGGTCGTTTCAGGTTTTTATAGTTCGACAGCGAAACGATCTTTTGAAACGCTCTGTTCTGGCGAAGATTCTTTCCACTGTGTATGAGTGGCATCTCTGCCCGGCACGCGCTGTTCGGGATCGGAAAGGAGAGGGTGGGATCATGTTGAAGAGCTCTTCAGAACATTCGCCATGATACATTCGGTAGAAGGCAGCCAAGGACGCTATGGTTCTTCGCTGCGCCAACGGTTCGATGTCTTCCGTCACCTCAGAGCAAACAATTATTCGGATAGCACGTCTTTGCATAGCATCAAGCGCGTCTAGCAAGTACTTCGTCGAGTCATCCCAAAGGCGAGAACAGTATTCCACGCAGGGACGAATCTGCGTCTACAGTAAACATCTCTGATGTGGCGTGAAGTACCGTCTCACCTTATTTAGGGCTCCTAGTTCACGCGAGGCCAGCCCAATGGTGTGTTGGGCTGGCCTCGCGTGAACTAGGAGCTCTATGTAATTTTTGTGATTGAGCTCCGGACCGCCGGACGTCTATACCGAGGATCTCCAGGTTGTCCTTTAGTGGAACCATAATGCTCTGAAGAGTGGGTAGGGGTAGGAATGGGGACTTCTTAGCTGTAAACGCACACGACTGTGTTTTCCCGGCATTGAACTTGACCAGGTTGTCTGAACCCCATTGGGCAATGTGACCCAGCTCCCGGTCGGGATCCGCCACGAGTTGCTGTCTCTTCTCTTCCACGTCGTGTCGCCCATCCACTGGACGGCCAGAATAGCTCCCATGCAGAGTACTATCATCCGCATAACAATGAATGCACCCAAGGGACAGCATGTCATTGATATGCAGAAGAAAGAGAGTTGGGGACAATACCGATCCCTGTGGTACTCCGGCATTTACCTGCAAGAAGCCGGAAGCCTGACTATCACTGAGAACCCGTATACGTCGCCCGTGCAGGAAGCTGGCCAACCAGCGGCACAACTGAGGCGACAGACCGTATGCCGGCAGCTTGGAAAGAAGTGACGCAATCAAAGGCTTTCGAGATGTCTAGGCCAATAGCCATCGCTAATTAGCGAGTGATCCTCCAGATAGCGCATGAGCTGCTTGTTAATAATCAGCTCGAACACCTTGCAGATGACGGTGGTTACGGCTATGGGGCGATAGTCGGCCGGATCCGACCGATCCCCTTTCTTGGGAATCGGCTGGACGTTCGCCTCCTTCCAAGCCTCCGGCACTTCTCCTGACGAATAGGAAAGGCGATACAGGCGTGTTAGCATCGGAGACAATTCGGCTGCACACTTTTCAGCACCACCGCCGGAATGCCATCAGGACCACTGGCTTTCCGCTTTCCTTTCTTTCTTTTCTTTATAAAAAATAAAAAAGTGTATTTGAGGTCATTATTGTTCTTTATACGCAAACATGATATTGTCTTGTCATGTTCGGTGGACCAGATGCCGATATTTTTGTCACAATCTTCGGTAAATTCATTATGGCACTCGCAGGGATACATCATTTTGTAAGATAAGACTATTACATTTCATTGTACTTGACTGTACTGTTCCACAATATTTATTTATAAACCTGGCCGGTATACAGACACTTTCGGTTGGTATCAAAAAATACATGTGGTTTTTTTTAGATCTCCCAGGTTCGATTCCCGGCTGAAGCAGGTGATTTTTCAAAAATCTTTAAATGCAGTTTGACTTACATTTGAAAATAAAGGAATGTTTTCTTTCAGCAAAACTTGCTTTTATCAATATTAAGGGTAGGTACTTTACGTCCAACCTTAGACCATATATCACGGGACTAGCCTTTGCGAACCACCGCATACAAAAATATTCTGCTAGTTTTCATAGCGGGTGAAGGGGGAAACATAAAGACATATAAAATTTCATTACATTTTAAAATGTATTAATCGACAAACGCGTAATGATTGTTGTGTGTTAATTTTTATTGTACAGTCAACTACAATGAAATGTACTAGTTTAATCATATAAAATGATGTACTGATGTACAGTGATTTTTATAAAGCCAAAAGGCCAAATGGTCTATTGGCTTGGCAGAAAACAATGCTTAAGTAAGGCGCATCCTGTGGTTAGATGATCTAAGCGTCCAACTAGCGTCTAAATTCCATCCTGTATAATAAATAATAAGTATTCAACTTGTTTAGACAATGAAACTGGCGAATGGCGAGTGGTACTTTCATGTAGAATTGAACACTAAATAATTCAATTCAAAATGAAAGTATCACTGATTTTAACCCTATATTTGGGTTTTTACCTGGGTTAAAACCCGTTTCCTCCCAAAAGACCCGGTTTAAACCCATTTCCACCCACTGGGTTTAAACCTTCTGCCCATCTCTAACCGTGATATAGTAAAAATAAACTGGCCAGCAAAATCTGCAGATATAAAATGAGGGGTGAAAGAGGTGATGAAAAATTAAATGTGTTCAAATATACCCGTGTTGGGTATCAAATGAAAGGTCATAACTTATACATCACGATACCGCAAGTTTTATGAATATCGGTTTAGTCATTCGAAAGATATTTGGCGGCCCTTTTTTCTCCTTCGTGAAAAAACTGAAGAATGAATGAGATAGGTAATTAGTTATTTTTTATTTGTCTCCATTCCAAAATGCAAGGTAAATTTTTAGTATGGACGTATCTGTGAGCCATAGAGTCATTAATATTGAAGGGTCCTGAAGTGAAATGACATTCAGTAAGACGGAATATGTCATACACACATACTCGGTCGATAAAACAGATACTGATAACATACTGAGCAAGCAAAAACAGATCTTAAGGTGGTCAACCTTTTCATTCCGCGACTGTACCTGAAGCATACGAAGATATTGTCATAACACCTGACATATAAGGAGATACTTTAGATTCAGATAGGTACGTATTTTTTTAATACTATAATACAAAAGAAATAGAAAATTTTAAAGTTAATAACCCTTCCTTTTTACAGAAACACAAAATGAAGAAGAAATTGACCAAGGAGGAATCAATTTTGAAGATAAATCCAGTGAGGATGAAGATTTTTTTTTTAAATATTTTTAAATCTATTTTTGTATTAATAAATAATAAAATTACACCTACATATATGCGTAATAATTTATTCCACTCAGAAATTGGAAAAATATTTTTTTCTTTCAAATTGTCAGATTAAGAATATTCCTTCATATATTTGTCAGATTATCATTTGGGACGACTAGAACATCAAGTTAAACCGTTTGTGTAAAAATCTGATGCGCTCGAGTACTTCAAGGTCACTTTTCTTTTTTACATTTTCAAAAATCTACCATGACTTTTGATCACATCCAAATCGTCAGATATTTTAATAGGACACTTTTTTGAGTTTTCCAAATATTATCTGACACGCTCGAATAACTTTTTGTTTTTTTTTCCACCCTTTTCTACAGCCATCCTCCCCTAATTACTCGTCAGAATAATATCTCTCGGTTGTTAGAAATAGAAAGCCGGTAAACACCGTGAATGTCTGAGGCGCTCGAGTATTTTATGTGACTGATTTTTTTTTACATTTTTGAAAATTAGCACACGCTCTCCTCCTCTCTAAAATGGCAAAATGAACAAATTATTTTTCGTTTTAGGCCCAAATCTTCACAATCTAATCGGTCCCCATGACGCTTTAGTAACTGAAAATTTAGCGGTCCGGGCTCCCCTACTATTTGCATCGAATAGGCTTTGAAACTACTAAACCGATTTGAAAAATTCTTTCACTGTTGGGAAGCTACACTATCCCCGGGTAACATAGGCTATATTTTATTCCCATATTCCCACGGGAAGGAGAGCTAAGCGGATGAAACACTAGTTTTCGACTTACCTGAGGAAATCGTCCTTCTAAACTAGGGTACTTGCTGACAGCATTTTCGAGGACCTGCAGTACTACTTCACCAGTCACTTCTACCACGACTAGAGGGTCCCTCATAGGGATGATGGTGGATAGGTCTCGGAGGGTGAAGTCGCCTGCTGGATGCACCTGGGGGTTAAGGACACATATATACATAATGATCACGCATTTATTCCCGAAAGGGCAGGCAGAGGTATATTATATGCCCACATTTCACCTTTTTAGAAATTGTCCCACGTAATAGGTGATGAGCCGTATTGCCGTGTCGAGATGGACAGGCGCATATTATGACTGCCTGCTGTTGAAAATTTCCAAGCCGCCTAAAAGGCCTTTAACTTGGCTTAACGACTGACATTTTACTGGCATCCGGGACCAACGGCTTTCCGTGCTTCGGAAGGCACGTTAACGCTCAAAGAAATGTCACAAAGTGGTCACATGGATGGTCACCCATCGAAGGACTGGCCATAGTGAAAGTTGCATACTGCAATGTTCGTTTATAGAACAATGATTCCGCGGGGCCACGAGCGCTTCACGAGTCGGGTGTTAAGAAACAGTCTTTTAAAAAAATCCAGCCAAGTGCGAGTCGGATAAAAATCATGTTAATTGCATGGGAAACCCCTTAATTATTATAAAATTTTTGTAGACACGGTTCCTGAAATACAGCCTCGTGATGGACAGTTACACAGACGACAGACGGACAACGTAGTCTCATGGATTCCGTTTTTACCCTTCGGGTATGGAACCCTAAAAATCCGGCCAAGCGCTAGGCAGACTCGAGGACGGTGAGTTCCGTATCAAAAAAACAGTAAATCATGTTTATTGTGTTCTTACTAAAAACATAAATGTGAAACGACAGCCAGGTTCAATGTTAAGAATACGTTTGGCTGTCAACTTTGCTAACCAAAGCTATAACAGGTTCTTTATGTAAAAATTGGGAGAATTTGGGGAATTGACTGCCTCTGTGGCGCAGTCGGTAGTGATACCGCCTGCGGCGCTGAAGGTCGTGGGTTCGATTCCCACCGGAGACAAATATTTGTGTGACCCATAAATGTTTGTCTCAAGAGTCTGGGTGTTTCTATGTATAATATGTATGTATTTAAAAGTATACAGGGTGGAATTTAAAGACGGTAGTTGGAGGGAAAGTACCCTTAATATCGACAATGGCAAGTTTCGCTGAAAGGAAACATTCCTTTTTTCAAAAGTAAGTAAAACTGCATTCAAAGATTTTTGAAAAATCACCTGCTTGAGCCGGGAATCGAACCTAGGAAATGTGAAAAAAAAAACATCCTGTATTTTATGATACCAACCGCAACAGTCTTTAATAAGGATCAATTTCTTTTAAATAACATAGTATCTTAAAATAAAGGAAGATCAAGTAAATATGTTTTTATTGTAAAGCTTACTTACTATCTGAAGAAAAAAAAACAGTCTAATTGAGAGAATCCTATTTTTTTTTTGAAGTTGGATGGTTAAGTGACCAGAACGAATATTCCCATTCATAGAAACTAGAACATTTTTTTAACCAACTTCAAAAAACACGAGAGAAGAACTTCAATAAGATTTTTTTTTCTTCAGATAGTGAGTGAGCTTTACAATAAAAACACATTTTACTAGGTTTTCCTTTTATTTAAGATACTATGTTGTTTAAAAGAAATTGTTCCTTATTAAGGACTCTTTTGGTTGTTATCATAAAATACAGGCTGTTTTTTTTTTCACATCTTCCATGTTCGATTCCCGGCTTAAGCAGGTGATTTTTTAAAAATCGTTAAATGCAGTTTTACTTACCTTTGAAAACAAAGTAATGTTTCCTTTCAGCAAAACTTGCCATTATCAATATTAAGGATACTTTACCTCCAACTACCGTCTTTAAATTCCACCCTGTATAAGTATTAATACCCGTGGTCTGATACCCATAACACAAGCAGGTTATTCCTAGCTTACTTTGCTCCAGTTAAACAATGCTCCAACAAACCTGATCCGATCTAAAAGTGCCAGAATTGATCAGCACTAGATCCGCGCCAGTTGCCGCCAAGAGGACGTCGCACACCCAGTTGCCGAGGTTACACTCCTGTCTCCTGATACATGAGAACCTCCCCTCTAAGGGTACGCAGATCTTGCCCAGGATTTCGTCTAGTTTGCCTTCGATCATGGCTGAAAAAGATATATTATATTTTATATTTTTATCATCATCGTATTCTATCTATCGTCATTATGCCTATTCTATTATTACATTACATACTATTATTACATACAGTCACCTCCAATATTGCATGGGCCCCTGAAGATCTATAATCTCATGCACATTTGAGTCCAAATTCACAAAGACTCCACTAGATGGCGCAACTTTACTCGAATATAATATTGCATAGACACCTTAGAATCACAAAAAATGTACTAGATGGCATATTTACATTACTCAAAAGATTAATGAGTTGCTATTTTGACAATAATCGCGTTCCTGTGCGAGGTATTAATAAAATCGGCAATGCTAGATACTTGACTTCCAATGTTATCCGAGAGATGGCGTCAATTCTCAGTGCAAAGCAATTTCGTTTCGGATTGACCATGCATTCTCAAATTCGTCTGTACATTGGCGTTTTCAAAATTTTGGTAACTACAAATATGATTTCAAAGACCTATAGCTCTTTGGGCATACTTACACGAATACTTATCAACTTTAGCTTTGAGAACTAAATCTTCAGCGTAAGAGCTATTGACGGGCACCTCAGTGATGTCAACTTGGCTGGTCTCGCCGGTGAAACTTATACGGATTTTACTGAAGTGTCGGAAGTCTGTGCCGGATTTTACTATGAATCTGTTGTTTATCTGTGGAAAATGATGTTAGATAAAAATATGAATGAGTTGTGAGTTGTGAGTTGTGAGTTTTGAAAACAGAAAAAATAATCTCGGGGTAGGGATCAAATCGTCTCAGCCTACAACTAGGATCACAAACCAGTTGATTAATTATCTTATTAAGGTGCTCCCTCACCGGGAGCATTCGCCTGTAATGTAACAAATTAGATTCGACTCGAGCATTGCGTTACGATGCTACCTCCCTGACCGACGAGCGTTCGCGTGTAATGTAACATTTTATAGATTCGACTCGAGCATTACGTTACGATGCTACCTCCCTGACTGACTCGAGCATTCGCGTGTAATGTAACATTTATAGATTCGACTCGAGCATTACGTTACGATGCTACCTCCCTGACTGACTCGAGCATTCGCGTGTAATGTAACATTTTATAGATTCGACTCGAGCATTACGTTACGATGCTACCTCCCTGACCGACACGAGCATTCGCGTGTAATGTAACATTTATTATAGACTAGCTGATGCCCGCAGCTTCGCTTGCTTGAAATTTTGTTCTCTTTTCCGCGTCTCATGGGAACTTATTCCCGGGATAAAACTTGTATCATTTCAGACTATAATCTATCTCTGTAGGTGATTACATGATAATTTTGCAATCCAATATGGCCGCCGCGCCGAAATCACAAAATTTCATGATGGGTATCGTTTAAAGGGTTTTTTGGTATGCTGAGTACGAATTTCGGGTTAATTTAGAGATCCAATATGGCCGCCGCCCCAAAATCACAATATTTCATGATGGGTATCGTTAGAGGGGTTTTTTGGTATGCTGAGTACGAAATTTATGATAATTTTGCAATCCAAAATGGCCGCCGCGCCACTATCACAAAATTTCATAATGGGTATCGTTTAAGGGGGTTTTTATTATGCTGAGTACGAATTTCGGGTTAATTTAGAGATCCAATATGGCCGCCGCGCCGTTATCACAAAATTTCATGATGGGTATCGTTTAAGGGGTTTTTTGGTATGCCGAGTTCGAATTTCGGGTTAATTTAGAGATCCAATATGGCCGCCGCGCCGTTATCACAAAATTTCATGATGGGTATCGTTTAAGGGGTTTTTTGGTATGCCGAGTACGAATTTCGGGTTAATTTAGAGAACCAATATGGCCACCGCGCCGTTATCACAAAATTTCATGATGGGTATAGTTTAAGGGGTTTTTTGGTATGCCGAGTACGTATTTCGGGTTAATTTAGAGAACCAATATGGCCGCCGCGCCGTTATCACAAAATTTCATGATAAGTATCGTTTAAGGGATTTTTTAGTATGCTGAATACGAATTTCGGGTTAATTTAGAGATCCAATATGGCCGCCTCGCCGTTATCACAAAATTTCATGATGGGTATCGTTTAAGGGGTTTTTTAGTATGCTGAATACGAATTTCGGGTTAATTTAGAGATCCAATATGGCCGCCACGCCGTTATCACAAAATTTCATGATGGGTATCGTTTAAGGGGTTTTTTGATATGCTGAGAACGAATTTTGGGTTAACTTAGAGATCCAATATGGCCGCCGCGCCGTTATCACAAAATTTCATGATGGGTATCGTTTAAGGGGTTTTTTGGTATGCTGAGTACGAATTTTAGGTCAATTTGGCAATCCAAGATGGCCGCCGCGCCACCGTTGTAAAATTTCATGCTGTATATTGTATGAGGGGTTTTTTGGTATGCTGAATACGAATTTTATGATCATTTTGCAATCCGAAATGGCCGCCGCGCCATTATCACAAAATTTCATGATGGGTACCGTTAAAGGGTTTTTCGTTATGCTGAGTACGAATTTTTTGATAATTTTTCAGTCCAATATGGCCGCCGCGCCGTTATCATAAAATTTCATGATGGGTATCGTTTAAGGGGTTTTTTGGTATGCTCAGTACGAATTTCAAGATAATTTTGCAAAATTAACCCTAAATTCGTACTCAGCATATCAAAATTCCATTTATACGATATGCTACATGAAATTTTACAACGGTGGCGAGGCAGCCATATTGGATTGCAAAATTTACCTGAAATTCGTATTTGGCATACCAAAAAACCCCATAAACGATATACAACATGAAATTTCACAACAGTGGCACGGCGGCCATTTTGGATGGCAAACGTTAACCCGAAATTCGTACTCAGCATACCAAAAAGCCCCTTATACGGTATCCAACATGAAATTTTACAACGGTGGCGCGGCGGCCATCTTGGATTGCAAAATTGACCTTAAATTCGTACTCAGCCTACCAAATAACCCCTTAAACGATACCCATCATGAAATTTTGTGATAACGGCGCGGCGGCCATATTGGATCTCTAAATTGACCCGAAATTCGTACTCAGCATATCAAAAAACCCCTTAAACGATACCCATCATGAAATTTTGTGAAAACGGCGCGGCGGCCATATTGGATCTCTAAATTAACCCGAAATTCGTATTCAGCATACTAAAAAACCCCTTAAACGATACCCATCATGAAATTTTGTGATAACGGCGCGGCGGCTATATTGGATCTCTAAATTAACCCGAAATTCGTACTCAGCATACCAAAAAAACCCTTATACGGTATCCAACATGAAATTTTACAACGGTGGCGCGGCGGCTATCTTGGATTGCAAAATTGACCTTAAATTCGTACTCAGCATATCAAAAAACCCCTTAAACGATACCCATCATGAAATTTTGTGATAACGGCGCGGCGGCCATATTGGATCTCTAAATTAACCCGAAATTCGTATTCAGCATACTAAAAAACCCCTTAAACGATACCCATCATGAAATTTTGTGATAACGGCGCGGCGGCCATATTGGATCTCTAAATTAACCCGAAATTCGTACTCAGCATACCAAAAAACGCCTTATACGGTATCCAACATGAAATTTTACAACGGCGGCGCGGCGGCCATCTTGGATTGCAAAATTGACCTTAAATTCGTACTCAGCCTACCAAAAAACCCCTTAAACGATACCCATCATGAAATTTTGTGATAACGGCGCGGCGGCCATATTGGATCTCTAAATTGACCCGAAATTCGTACTCAGCATATCAAAAACCCCCTTAAACGATACCCATCATGAAATTTTGTGATAACGGCGCGGCGGCCATATTGGATCTCTAAATTAACCCGAAATTCGAACTCAGCATACCAAAAAACCTCTTATACGGTATCCAACATGAAATTTTACAACGGTGGCGCGGCGGCCATATTGGATTGCAAAATTAACCAGAAATGCGTACTCGTACTACCATTTTTTTCCCAAAAGCATTTGACATCTTAGATCGTATGTCCACCTATTTTAAATACGGACCAGTGTGCAGCCGGCCAGCCGCAATAAAAAAAGCGCACGGATGTTACAAGTCGTATCAAAACATTATGCGCAAAGCGCATTGATGTTACGAGTTGTATCAAAACGATACACATTGTATCATTACAAGGCGCGCATTGCAATGCTCGATTCTGCTCCCTCACTGGTGTAACCTCGTCTTGCATCATTACAAGGCACGCATTGCAATTCTCGGTTCACCTCCCTCACCGGCTGTAATTCTCGACTCGTAACGTTACATTACGCGCGAATGCTCCCGGTGAGGGAGCACCTTTAAGATAAAAATAAAGTAGAAAGCACAAAAATAGCTATAGTTATTTGATATGAAGATCATTATCTAAACGAGTTACACGTTGCATAGAAAAAATAATGGTTTCACTTCTTAATTAAAATTAAAATACTTAATTCGATTAAAAAACAAGAAATACAATGCGTTCTGTTTATTTTAGTACCATGTTTCATACTAATATTAACTCCGTATGAGACCTACACAATCGATATTCAAATAGAAATAATGTAAGTTTTATTTTTCAAAACGACCGGGTTCGATTCCCGGACAGAGTTTTTTTTTAAACTAAATATGCAGTTCTTATTTTCTCTAAAATCGATGACATGGTTCCTAAGAACAGATCTTTGTATCTATACTTATAATAAAACTGTTGAGGGTCGAGAGTCTGTACATGGAAGATATTTTGAAAATTTCAATTGTAGGGCGTTCTATAATCGATTCTGAAGCCGAATATGTAATTTAAAATTTTCATGTCTGCCTGTCTGTCTCTGTATCCCGAATAAGTATCACGCAGAAAATACTGAACCGATTTGAATGATACTTGGTACATTCCGAGCTTATAGTCCGAGGAAGGTTCTTGGATACTTTTGATCCCGATATTTTGCGCGGTTCCTGCGGGAGAGGGGATGAAAGATAAAATGGTTTTTGAGCTGTAAGTTCTCACCGCGTGGTCCGATTTCAATTATTTTTTTAGTGTCAGAAAGAGAATGTTTTTAACATTGTTCCACACAAGTTTCATTATTGAGAGTTTCGTAGTTCAGAAGGGAATGTTTTAACATTGGAAAGGGAATGTTTTTAACATTGTTCCACACAAGTTTCATTATTGAGAGTTTCGTAGTTCAGAAATTAGAGGCATCTCAACTTTTCGAATTCAAGGGTTTCATTGAATGTGAGGGTAAATCTAAACTGGCGTGTTTGCTTAATCATAAAAGAGCTTAATGATTAAGGCTATTCTAAAACAATTCAATTGTTTTAGAATGGACTTAATCTTTAAGCTCTTTTATGATTAAGCAAACTGGGCAGTTTCATACGCTCCCTTGAGTCTGTTGAAAAAATACCTGTCCTTTCATACACCTTATGTGGCGTAAACGAAGTTGCGAGGGTCAGCTATCTCTTATATTTACAGACTTGCCCATACTGAACATTCCCAATGTTACACCCTGTATAATGGTCCTCAAGTTGGCGGCCCAAATAATTGCCTCTTAAGGCCCCTGTACACATTGGGCCAAAGTGTTTGCGTTTGCGGTGTGTAGCTGTTCACACATTGGCGTACTGTTCATTGTGGATTGGCGCTTTGACAATGGAGGTAGAAACTCTGGCTGCAGCGGCAATCTCCTTTTAGAGCATTTAAATAAAAAATAAAAGAAAAGATTTTGTTGCTTTCAAACATGAAATCTTGGATTCGTTTTGACTATGCGCTAGTATAAATTGACCCATTATAATGTGTTATAATTATATTTTAATTACTTCCTTTGTTTTTATTTTTGTATTGTGGGTGTTTTGGGTCCCATATAATCCGTTCATTTCTGCAATGGTCAATAAAGTCCATGACCTCGCTGCTTGTCCAGGCTGTCGACATTTTCGCTCGAGCGCGGCACTACTTTCCCGGTTGACGAATAGGAACGAACTGATTTGGACACCAACGTGTGAATGCTGTTTGCGGTACGCGCCAAGATCTGTTGATGTGTGCTCAAAAAACCGACACGATTCGGCTTGCCAGCCAACGTTCGCGCCAACTACGATTTGTCACAAACGTTGCTCAAAATAGCCCTCTGTGTACAGGGGCCTTTACATATCGAGTCAAAATCAGTTTTACTACATAAAGTACTCACATCTAACACTTCATACACGTGGTCATGTCCGCCCAATATAAGGTCTATCTCCGTACATCCTTCAGCTAACTTGATGTCGTTTGGAGTCCGCATATGGGTCAGTGCTATTACGAATTCGCAGCCCTAGAATTTGAAAGAAAAAATGTATTAAAAAATGTATAATAGTACGAATATTCAAGTCAATTTTGAAGTACTGTGCAAAAACCTTCTAATCGAATTTTAAACCTTAACAAAGTTAGAATAAGACTCAAAATAACACTCACTTCTTGTTTCAACTGTGACGCTAACTTATTCCCGGCTTGCACAAAGTCTATGAACGTCACTTCATCTGGGTTTATAGTCGCTAGAGTTTCCAACCATTCCTGGAAAATAAATATAGTTTGCGTTAAGGGTAAAAACGGGAACCTATTTATGCGACTTTACTGTCCGTCTGTCTGTCTGTCCATCACGAGGCTGTATCTCAAGAATCGTGATAGCTAGAAAGCTGAAATTTTCACAGATGATGTATTTCTGTTGACGCTATAACATTAAATACTAAAATCGGAAAAAGGGGGAGATTAAGGGGGGCTCTCATACAACAAACCTGCCGTTTTTTAGTACGAAACCCACTTTAGGTACGAGAGTAGTAGGTACGTTATGCCACGTCCGGCTTTTTTGTATATTTAGCTCGCCAAAATGAAGCCACTCGCCTGATGGAAAGCCACGGTTGACGGTACTATCATGTGCCTTTTCACGATTTTTAGTAATCGCTCGATTCTCGCGAAAATTCTCACATCGGCCCGGGATTAAGATTTCCGATTCCGCGTTGTTCGGAATCCTCCCCTTGAAGAGACTAGGGTCGAAAGAGGACTAAAACAAGTGTAGTTCTATTTACCCTAAAATGGTCACACACATTCAAGGTTTGTATAGATAGCTCAACTCATCAGTGCGCGTGGCGCTATGTGTGCGTGCGCTAGTAATTATACAGCTTTAATTTGTGTGACAGTTGATGCGGCCGTCTTCACAGAGTACATTTTTATATTATGGGATAGAGAGACACGTAACTCGACTTATTGACGACACCAGCGGTGCCAAGCAGTATTTGCAGGAAACTCTCTGCGTGGCCGCGAAATAAATATCATATTAAACACAAACAGCGTCATCTACCACGTTTGCAGGCAACTCTTACGTTATAATGAAACGAAATTAAATATCATGACAAGTCTACACACACATGGGGCCGCGCGCAAATATGAGTTGAACTTACTATACAAACATAACGTGTATACTAGTGTAGGCGAGAATTGAAAACAAATAATTTGTAAGTATCTACGCCCTGTGCTTCAAGTACCTGTTCAACTAACGTAGACGGAGGCGTGACATGAGAGTCTCACGAACACCAAACGCCCCAAGAAGCGGAACAACACCCGAACCAACCCTCAAATACCTAGGTGAAGCAGAGGTGATAGCCAAAGTCTCTAAACCTTAGGCAGTGATAAGCCGGCATAGCATCCATGAGTAGCACAGTACGTACCTGTTCACCAAGTTCAATAAACCCAATCTCATGTCCGTTACACATGAGAGCGTGGGTGATCTTGCCGTCTCCGAGCGGTCTGCCGGTCTCGTTGTCTATGACGTTAAACATTAGCCATGGAAAGTTGCACTGGGCTACCAGACCTGATAGGACTGTGAGGTACGAAATCATAAAAACACCTAGTCGAAGCAGTTATGTACTAGCAGTTGTGTACATACTGGTCTACGGACGGCGAGGGGGATGCTCGCCATTCAGACGGAAGCAGCCCAAGATGGAGGTGTGAAGTGAACGGGGGCGTAGCGTGGACGGTAGCGCGACGCGGACAGGTGTGTGACGAGGATGGAAGCATGACGTCGACGGATGTGTCACATGGACGGGGGCGTGATATGGACGGAGGCGTGACAATGTCGCAGGCGTGACTAGGACGAAGGCGTGCCGTGGACGGAGGCGTGACAAGGACGCAGGCATGACGAGGACGGAAGCGTGACGTGGACGGAAGCGTGTCGTGAGAGTATTACTCGCGCATCACGCCCAAAGAAGCTAAATAACACCCGAACCAACTCCTAAAGACTCGGGATAATATCCAATCTGCTAGGTGAGGCAGTGGTAGGGAACATGCGGTTTTAGTCGGTAAGTACGTACCTGTTCAACAAGTCCAATAAACCCAATCTTATATCCGTTACACATGAGAGCGTGGGTGATCTTGCCGTCTCCGAGCGGTCTGCCGGTCTCGTTGTCTATGACGTTGGACATTAGCCACGGGAAGTTGCACTGGGCTACCAGACCTGATAGGACTTTGAGACGACGGCGACGACGAAGGGGGCGTAGCGTGGACAGCGGCGTGACGTGGATGGAAGCATGATGTGGACGGATGTGTCACGTGGACGGAGGCGTGACAATGCCGCAGGGGTGACGAGGACAAAGGCGTGACGTGGACGGAGGCGTGACAAGGACGCAGAGGTGACGAGGACGGAGGCGTGTCGTGAGTTTCACGCACGCCTCACGCCCAAATAAGCGGAATAACACCCGAACCAACACCCCAAGGACTCGGGATAGTACCCGATCTGCTAGGTGAGGCAGTGGTAGGGAACATGTGGTTTTAGTCGGTAAGTACTTACCTGTTCAACAAGTCCAATAAACCCAATCTTATGTCCGTTACACATGAGAGCGTGGGTGATCTTGCCGTCCCCGAGCGGTCTGCCGGTCTCGTTGTCTATAACGTTGGACATTAGCCATGGGAAGTTGCACTGGGCTACCAGACCTGATAGAACTTCTAGGCCGAAATCTGGAACAATTTTATTATAATATTTTTTCAAAGAAATCACACACTTCGCACTAAAATTTGTAAGTGTGAATGGATGTGAGGTTTGTCACTCATTTACGCTCAAACGGATAACGGTTTTATCCGAAATTTGGTTCATAGATAGATTGATAGTCCGAAATAACACATATACTATGATTATTAATTTCAGTCAGTAAAATGACATTTCTTGAATAAAAATTGAGTACTAAATTCAGAATAAGTGAGAGTTGCACTTGTCATTTTACTGACTGAGATTAATAGGTCTTTTATTTCCGCGAAAACGTTGCAATAGGAAGCTGAAACGAGTACAGAATTCTACGCATATGACACAGAATTCTTTACTCGAGAATAATGTACAATAGTCTACGTCTAGTATTTTACTATTTTATTAGCGGACGTCACACGGTTTCACCCGCGTAGCTCGCGTTCCCGTGGGAATACGAGCATAAAATATAGCCTATGTTCACCGCGGATAGTGTAGCTTTCCAACAGTGAAAGAATTTTTCAAATCGGTTCAGTAGTTTCGGAGCCTATTCGATGCAAACAATCGCTTTCTTCTTTATAATATTAGTAAAGATAAAGAAATCACACTTCACGGTAAGTGGATTGAGTGTGAAATTATTAGTGTAGATTATAGACAAGCTGTGACACGACATTGCTTGTGAAATTACGGACAAAACAATTTATCCCGTCACAAAACTGTGACTTTTTTTGTGACAGGATGAATTGTTTTGTCCGTAATTTCACAAGCAATGTCGTGTCGCTTGTCTATAATCTACACTAATAATATAAAGAGGAAATATTTGTGTGTGTGTGTGTGTGTGTGTGTGTGTGTGTGTGTGTGTGTGTGTGTGTGTTTGTATTTTTGTAATGAATAAACTCAAAAAATACTGTGCTGATTTGAAAAATTGCTTCATTATTGGAAAGTTTCATTCACCCATCAATACAAAAAAAATACTTACATCAAATTCATACGTGTGGAAATTTACAACATAGGCTATATTTTAATCGCATATTCCCACGGGAACGGTAAATAAGCGGGTTAAGCCGCGTGACGTCCGCTAGTAAAATATAAATTGCAGTCACTTAAAAACTGTACATACGAAACACGAGTATGACACGAATATTAATGTACACATTTACATGACTATTAGTCAATACGTTCTTCGAGTCGTAAATAACTTTCACATAACGCGTGCACGATAACTTGAGACACGCTTGGTAAGAGTTTGTTTCTAGCGTGTTTCAACTTATCGCGCAAGTGTAGTATTCACATACCAAAGTCGTGATTGCCGAATACAGCGCATTGAGTTCCTAATTCGTTTAGAACAGGCACCATTTGTTCGCCTTTCGTGAATGTGCTCACTGAAACAATAAATACATATTAATATTGTTTACGAGTTCTGGAGTGGAGACCGCGACTTGGCAAACGTAGGGTAAGACGTAGGACGTCCACCCGCCGGCTGGACCGACGATCTGGAAAAGGTCACAGGCTGGGACTGGATGCGGAAGGAGCAGGACCGTGTGTTGTGGCGTAAATTACGAGGGGCCTATGTCCAGGAGTGGACTGCCATAGGCATGATGACATAGGCGGTGATTTGATTGTTTTAATTACCTAATCGTTCCATCTCAGGAGTCTCAGGACCAGTGCTGAGACTGCATTACTTAACGAAGTGTTTACTGAATACTCAGTTAGCGGATGGGATCAGATCTAAACACTGAGTTGGCATATGGGATTTTTTTACTTTTGTGTGGAAATCCCTCATAGATGCTGATGCTGACTCTCACAGACTAACCACACGTAGTCTATTCTTAAACAATTCAGCCCACGCCCCCGGCGTGGACTGAATCGTTTTACAATACCCATTATGGTTAACACCTCGACTCGGATAGGTTAGGTTAGAAGGCTAAAGGCTAGCCTTCTTGGTTATTTTTTTTTATAACCATTCAACACCAACATCAATTTCGATGGTTTGTCGACGAATCCTTATTTGGTGAACGACCTTCCACACATTTAAAAAAAAAAAAATAGGCCCCGGAATTAGCTTTATCCAATGTTAGATGATGCCCGCGAAGTATTTTGTTTCCGCTTCCCATTCCCATGGGACGGTCATTTTATCTTGGTTATAAGTTCCCACTTATAACCAAGATAAAATGACCGTGAAAAAGTAACAATAATATGAGTAAGATTAGAAATACTCACACATGCTTGGTGAGAAGACATCTCCACTGAACAACACTAGCGGATTTAGATGCTGTAACCCCTTGACTGCTGTGCTGAACCTTAGGGCACCTCCCACTGGCTCTGTGTCTGAAAAATACACAGTAGACATTAATTAAAGCAGTAGAGGAGAGGCATAGCAATGAAAGCAGGAAGGAGCGTGAACCGGCGCATCATGTGGTCATCAATTTGAGGACTACTGCCTATAGTCCTTTAAAGACCGTGAGAGTGGCCCCCAATCGCTAGACGTCGTTTTTTTTACCACTAAGGTGGCAGACACGCACATTGCCCACCAGAAGGACTGGCGGTCACCGCAGTCTATGAACGATTGCAACACCAGAGGCTACACAGGCGATGCAGACCCCGTAAAAACCTAAGACCCCTTTTGAAGAACCCCATACTGCAGGCGTTAGGGAAAACCGGGGCAGGTAGATCATTCCACAACCTAAGCGTGTCATTATGGCTTTCCAGCAGGTGTCGGCATCAGTTTGGCGAGCTAAGTATTAAAATAAAAAAAACAATATGCTGGACGTAAGGATCTTGGAATTTTCGTCTTATCGCCTATGTGCTGCCGACCCTAAGTTTAATAAAAAAGAGTCTACAGAAAATAAAACAAAAAAAAATAATAAAAAATAAAACCGACTTCAAACAAATCCTGAAAAATAAAATTAACTTAGGACAAAGTTATATGTATTCTAATTTTTCAGATTTTATTCAATATCATATTGAAGTCGGCGCCAAGTAAACCCATAGGTTTAGGTAGTTATTATTAATGGCACCAACTTCAATATTATACTCAATTAAATGATAAATCAAAATACATATTGCTTTGTTCTAAGTAAATTTTATTTTTCACGATTTGTTTGAAATCGGTTTTATTTATTTTTAATTTTCTTTTTTCATTATTTTAAATGACGGGTGGACCGAAAAATATATCTATCTAGGTGTAAAGTTCTCATCGAAACAAATCAATAAAGCACACACAAGGTGCTGTAAATCGTTAAGGAATTCCCTCGACTGTCTCTCGTTCCATCATCAGATCGACTCTAGACCTTCATTAAATTGTAGTAGGTACATTAAAGCACTTAATTAAAAAGTTAACAAACGCACTAGTTGTCCCTACAATTTCCGGAGGTTGCCCTCGATTTCATCTGGATCCCATCATCAGATCCTGACCTGGTGAAAACAGTACCACCTCAGAAGTAAACCCTATACCCTGACCTATAAAAACCAAAAAAAAAAGAAAGAAATCCGCCTATAATTGACGGAAATATCGGTGAAAATACATAAAAAAACATACTACCCGTTCGCTCTAACTTTGCCGCTGGCGTAGAGGCGTATACCCGAATTGTTAATTAGACGAAGTAAATGGACAGTAGCTAATGTCACTTTGTCATAGAAAATACGCAACATTGTATGAAGAAGTGACATTAGATACTGTCAATTTACTTCGTCTAATTAAAAATTCGACATTAGTATGGAGCCGAACGGCAAAGTTAGAGCGAACGGGCAGTACAGACGAATTGAGAACCTCTTACACTAAAATAACACAGAGTGTTCACAAAAAGTGCTGATACTGTATTCCATACTAGGCAAGAGCCTGTATTATGGAGGAAAGAAAATGAACATAAAAGATTGATTAAAATAAACACGCTGCACCCCTCCGATGAGGCGTTATTCATTTCAACTCTAAACTTGGTTAGCAATTGTTGGACAAAAAACGTAGGTACTGCTCGTTCGCTCTAACTTTGCCGCTCGGCTCCATACTAAAGTCGAATTTTTAATTAGACGAAGTAAATTGACAGCAACTAATGTCACTTCTTCATACAATGTTGCGTATTTTCTATGACGAAGTGACATTAGCTACTGTCAATTTACTTCGTCTAATTAACAATACGGGTATACGCCTCTACGCCAGCGGCAAAGTTAGAGCGAACGGGTAGTATGACAAATTATAATTTTAAAAACAACGTCTGAAAAACTAATCATTTGACAAACTTTCATTTCAAAAACATATTACTTTAAAAGACAATCGTTTGACAAAATGCAGGGTTCGCAAATGTTTTACTTCGCAAATATTACACTAGTTAAAATATTATTTAAAAAATGTATACATTTGACTAAATAATTCGTTTGTCAAATTGGTGTTTTGTACAAAATGACATAAGATAACTTATCCTAGTAAAAATGATCATGGAATATGGCGCAGAAAATAAAATTGATATGAAACCAAAAGTGTGCATATTAGATTTCGAAAAAGTAGCCATTTGCACTAATACTTATGGAATTCGGGACTTCACGCGAAATACTTATTTATTAGGTACTACCCGTTCGCTCTAATTTTGCCGCTGGCGTAGAGGCGTATACCCGAATTTTTAATTACAAGAAGTAAATTGACAGTAGCTAATGCCACTTCGTCATAGAAAATAAGCAACAGTGTATGAAGAAGTGACATTAGTTGCTGTCAATTTACTTCGTCTGATTAAAAATTCGACTTTAGTATGGAGCCGAGCGGCAAAGTTAGAGCGAACGAGCAGTACTTACATTCACCGACGCCGACGTTTCGGGCACGGGGCAGTGCCCGTGGTCGCGGTTGGACTGAGGCGAGGATCGACAAAAACCACGAAGTTATTTCTTGTCGAACTACCCTCCGTTATTATTACAACGAAGGATAAGGCCGGCGCCACACCACACTCACTGCGTCAGTTTTAATTGGCACAGTTTTACGTTCAAGTTTATTAATCAGTGAATTCCACATCCCGGAGAGCTCCCTATTGATTTTTTAATGTCTTATGATTTCAATGGCTTCACGCACCATACGTAGATAATAATGGCGATCAGTGGAGAGGACTTTTTAGGGTTCCGTAGCCAAATGGCAAAAAAACGGAACCCTTATAGATTCGTCATGTCTGTCTGACTGTACGTCCGTATGTCACAGCCACTTCTCTCCGAAAATTTAAGGCCTATGCTGTTAAAACTTGGTAAGTAGATGTATTCTGTGGACCGCAATAAGAATTTTACACAAAAATAGAAAAAAAAGTTCTGAGTATAAAAAAATTTATACTCAGAACTGAAACTCAATTTTTATTTCATCATACCCATTCGAAAATGCTATTGAGTTTCTTAACATTTTTTTTCTAAACTGAATAGTTTGCGCGAGACACTTTCAAAGTGAAAAAATGTGTACCGCCCCCCCTTTAATTTCCAAAATAATAGAATGATAAATAAAAAAAAATATATGACGTAGATACATTGCCATGCAAACTTCCACCGAAAATTGGTTTGAACGATCGCCAGAATGCGAAAGAAAAATCACTGCGACAGTGAACGTGTTAAAACATCAATCAAAGTTACAACGAACAACAAGAACTTTTATATTAAGTATGTTACTTGCTGTTATGGAACTCTTCCTGGGCGAGTCCAACTCGCACTTGGTTGGTTTTATTTTGCAACGTACCCGAAACGTCGCTGAATGTAAGCACCTAAAAAGAATTTCGCGTGAAGTCCCGAATTCTATAAGTATGAGTGCATGGTTGCAATTTTCATCTTGGCAAATTATTTATAGGCAAGTAATAATTTTGTACTAATACTAATTTCATAGATACTTAGTCGATGAAAACAATACACATTGCCTTAACTAAGCGAAAGAAGTACAATTCGGTCCTGGCGTTGTAGTCGTAGTTCTAATCTAACCTAACCTAGCCATTTTGATTCAGCCCCGTTAAATGAATATTAAACAATTTATTTCATGCTTGAACCAAAAGTTTTTTCTGTGTAAAAAAGATCTTTGTATTAAAGTAAATTTAAATAATTTTGTCAAATGTTCTTTATGCTAAGTATACGTTGTTTTGCCTTTGTAATATAAGCCCATTTTACCAGTTGTATTTTTTCTTACGTAACGGGTGGTGGAAGGCTTTTATAATGTTGAGACGAACAGGAAAAAAATACAAAAAGGTACCTACTAATAGGAACTTCATTAATTTGAGATCAGTTTATTTTTCTAAGACATTAATTTCTAATAGTTCGTTCGTATATTATTGGAGGTGACTGTACTTCATATTTATAACAGTTATTACGTATTTCTTGGCAAAGTTAATAATAACTTCTCAACTATTAGTTTTTCAGTATAAATAATAATGTAAAAATATTTGCTTTTGCAATTTGGCCAATTTCCAAAGAAAAAATAAACCAAAGTTCGTTGAACTTGCAAAAAAACATACTAACACACCAATTTGCAATGAACGTGTAATACCTACATTTTTTATCAAATTTACATAATGGTCGACCACGGCTCGGTAATTATTTGATCTTTTTTGCTGAATTAGTAATTTTGAAGTGATACCTACCTAACAATATAATATTCTACGCGTGGAAATTCCCACGGTCCCTGCCTATCTGTCTAGCCAAGCTCCCTCAGGATAACTTTAAAAAAATAATAATCATAAAAAAAAAAAAATCGCCACTTAATATCTCTACCTACTAACATTATAAAAGCGAAAGTAACTGTCTGTCTGTTACGCTATCACGCTTAAACAGCTGAAGCGATTAAGATGAAATTTCGTATAGAGACCCCACACATTCTATATAGATTTGTATTAGAATAGAATACATTCCGAACTCGGCTGCAGCATCGCGACTGCACTCAGTACTTTCGCCTTGCCGCCGCGACAGCATACTGCTTGCAGACGAGTTCGGACAGTTACCTTATTGCTTTCTCCACATTACTCGCGAAGTTGAACGAAGTTCGTCGGTGAAGTTGCCCGAGTCAAATAAAATTAGGCCGAGGAGCCCCTCCACACTATCGTACTCGTCCAACTTCGTTCAACTTCGCGAGTAATGTGGAGGAAGCATAAGAAACATTTTTTCATGTTCGTTTGAGGGTTCAATTGTACAAAAAGAACAGTAGTACAATTTACTTATAAAACATAGCCTTAAGGGGCGGTTAACCCGCACAAGTAGGCATTTGGCGCTCCCCTCGCCCCGGGCGCAAGCCACACCGCGCGCCGGCAGCGGCAGTCCACTCTCATGCCACAGTATACAGTATAGTAGAAAGAAACAGCATGCTAACTTTGTTTGACGTAGTAAATGCATCTAACTTTGTTAAGTGTAGTGATTTATTAGTTTCGTAAATAAAAATAAATGAGTTAATCGTAAATAAATTATGTATATTATACTATTATTTTTAAGCTAAAGAGTTTGTTTGTTTGTTTAGTTGTTCTAACTCTAGAGTCTAAGAGACTGCTAGTTGAATTTCAAGAGTTTCTTAACAGAATGTCCATTTTTGAAAAATACCAAAATATATAACATCACGCTAAGGCGAATAAGAGCTTAGCAGCAACGAAACATTTTTCGACAACTAGAATATTTCATTTCTTTTGAGAGTTTCCGTTGCGTACGTTTGTTACAGTTGCGTAAAAAATGTAAATTACATAATAGCTGGTCATAAAAATTTCATAAAGCTGGTCATAGCTGGTCATAAAGTTTTCTAAAGTTAGTATGCTAAGTATGAATCACGGGATCATTGTGCAATCCAAAATGGCCGCCGCGGTGTAATCACAAAATTTCATGATGGGTGTCGTTTAAAGGGTTTTTTGGTATGCTGAGTACGAATCACGTACTAATTTTGAATCCAATATGGACGCCGCGCCGTAATCACAAAATGTCATGATGGGTATCGTTTAAGGGGTTTCTTGGTATGCTGAGTACGAATCACGTGATAATTTTGCAATCCAATATGGGCGCCGCGCCGTAATCACAAAATTTCATGATGGGTGTCGTTTAAGGGGTTTCTTGGTATGCTGAGTACGAATCACGTGATAATTTTGCAATCCAAAATGGCGGCCGCGTTGTAATCACAAAAATTCATGATGGGTATCGTTTCAAGGGTTTTTTGGTATGCTGAGTACGAATTACGTACTAATTTTGCAATCCAATATGGCCACCGCGCCGTAATCACAAAATTTCATGATGGTTATCGTTTAAGGGGTTTTTGGTATGCTGAGGACGAATCACATGATAATTTTGCATTCCAAAATGGCCACCGCGCCGCAATCACATAATTACGTAATGAATATCGTTTAATGGGTTTTTTCGAATGCTGAGTACGAATAACATGATCATTTTGGAATTCAATTTGGCCGCTTAAGCTATTTAGGCCCACTTGCGCGGAGAGTCGAGTTAAATATATAAATATAGAGTTAGTAAGTTCTGAGTTAAATAAATAACTTCTTAACTCTGACCACGTCTTGCACAGTTGCAAATTGGCACGCGGTTAACTAACTCACAGTAAACCGAACAAGTTTTTTTAGTCTGTGTCGTTCCATGCATTCCAACCACACACAAATGTTAGAACGAAGAATGGAACATGTGTCTCTATCTCTTTTACACTACAGTCTGCTACGTATGATTTACGATACTACCATACTTACGATACTACCATTTACGATACCAATCATAAAATTTTGTGATTACGGTGCGGCGGGCATATTGGATTGCAAAATTATCACGTGATTCGTACTCTGCATACCAAAAAACCCCTTAAACGATACCCATCATGAAATTTTGTGATTATGGCACGGCGGCCATATTGGATTGCAAAATTATCACGTGATTCGTACTCAGCATACCAAAAAACCCCTTAAACGATACCCATCATGAAATTTTATGATTACGGCGCGGCGGCCATCTTGTATTGCAAAATTAGTACGCGATTCGTACTCAGCATACCAAAAAACCCCTTAAACGATACCCATCATGAAATTTTGTGATTACGGCGCGGCGGCTATATTCGATTGCAAAATTATCACGTGATTCGTACTCAGCATACCAAAAAACCCCTTAAACGATACCCATCATGAAATTTTGTGATTACGGCGCGGCGGCCATCTTGTATTGCAAAATTAGTACGCGATTCGTACTCAGCATACCAAAAAACCCCTTAAACGATACCCATCATGAAATTTTGTGATTATGGCGCGGCGGCTATATTCGATTGCAAAATTATCACGTGATTCGTACTCAGCATACCAAAAAACCCCTTAAACGATACCCATCATGAAATTTTGTGATTACGGCGCGGCGGCCATATTGGATTGCAAAATTATCACGTACTTCGTTCTCAGCATACCAAAAAACCCCTTAAACGATACCCATCATGAAATTTTGTGATTACGGCGTGGCCGCCATGTTGGATTGCGAAATTATCATGTAATTCGTAGACATTTTAATGCATTAGGTAGCTGGTTACCATGTCGTGAAAACACTTAAAAAGTAAAAGATCACCACATTTTTACCATGAGTCGCGTATGTATTTGTAACGGTTAATCTAATTACATTTTGCCCATTACTGATATTTTTATACTGTGGCGCGATTTCAACGTAAATTGGCATAATAATTACGAAATAGTTGCGAAAAAAACTGACACAGGTCCTGCCTCCACAAGCGCCAGGGCGAGACTGATCGGCCGTCAGCGGCGCAATTCTATTGCGTTTGGTAGATATTCGTACATGATAACTATGTAAATAGTTGTTTATAGAAAAACGCTCGGAAAATGTGTATAAAAACTTAATACCTTTAATTGAGTGCAAAAAAAAATATATAAAATGTTAATAGTTTAGCCACAGTATTGAAAAAACTTTCCTGAGAGAGTCAACTTTGGGATTTTTTTCTATCTAGTGAAATTTATTGGATCGTGTAACGGGCTCGGAATATGTTTAGCTTATATCCTTAACTATTATATATATATTTTTCAGATTTAAAAACCCTTTACTTTTTGAATAGGATTGTTTCAAAAAACTCAAAATCTGACCCACGCGGCCTTAAAACATATTTTCGTGTCAAATTGAGGGTAGCTCGTTCAGCAAGAACATAGTCCAAAAACAACAGTAGTACAACTTACTTGTAGTCTGTTCAATGTTGTAAACATCGTTGAAGTGTATTATAAACACATCGTTGTCCATCCCTCTGCCAGCCAGCTGGCTGACGGCGCGCCTTCCGACTTGTCGAACTTCTAGTGATGCCTGCCAATGATATAGAAATGTACTTTAGTATTTACTATACTAGTAATTTTGAAGCCCATAGATGCTATAGCTGTGTACAATTCGAGCAAGGGTACTTTTTCACCAGAGATGCATTTACGGTTACATGGGGACCGACGAATGTTATTGGTGAATATCAGCAACATAGCATAGAACATCTCTGGTGAAAACGCGCCCTAAATCATGCCGATAATAAGAAGGGAGATTGACGATTGTGAAGCTGGAATATTCGAAACATTTTACAATTCAAATATGACAAAAGAAACTACGACAGAAGCAAGTACAGTTTGTCTATAAAGTCGTGAAATGAATGTTTGAGGAACTAAAAATAGTTATGTGTGTGGCAACACTGACAACAAGAAACATAAGTACGTCAGTTGTCAATGCTATCGTCGAATTTCGTTTACTCTCTCACGTAACTTTAATGTTTGGATTAAACTGCAACAAATTGAGACTAAACTACGCATAAAGGTTTGAGAAATGAGTAAAGAAAATCGGAGTGGTGCGCAGGAAGTGATTTTTAAAGTTTTCCAGTGATGTTTCGCGGAGTACCAATCTGGACAATTGTTGTGAGATTTTGAGGATGTCTATGAGCGAACAGCATCTTTGGTGGGTATGTAATCGTGTTATTGTTTGTTTTGAATCTGTCTGAAGTTACAAATTTACTGAATTTACGATTTGGAGACAAAAAAAGGCATTGTTTGCATATTTTTAGGTTAGAATCTTAAACTTACAATCTACCTATAATGTAAGTCAGTGGTTAGAACAATATGGTTATTTTATAGTACGACCTACATTTTTGATACTCAGTTCAATCTGGTTTTCTACCAATTTTTATTTTGAATTAATTGCTTCATGTCAATAGTTTGTTTCCAACACAGAACACTTTTATCCAATAAGTAATTAATTTTCTTTTTTTACTCTTTTCAGGAAAATCAGAGAGTACAGTTAGGCGAATAGTTAACGTAGGTTTTAATAATGAAGGAAAGTTTGAAACTCCTGGTAAACACAGAAAAGGTCGGCAAAGAAAGAAATAGACGATTTTAATATTTGAGCACTGCGCCAAAAAAATCCTTGTCAGATGGGGGAAAGTTACAGATAAAACATGTAATTACATGATTGTGGCAAAGCAATTGGGACTGCTAGGCACCTGCTGGTGGGTTGTAAGACGCTATTAGACCGGGGCTTCTGGATCTGGTTCAATAACTTTATTCTGGATCTGATTCAATAAAACAGAAACAAAATTAAAAATGGATAATGTGTTTTAAGATTATTTTTGAAAAGCAATTAGTATGCTAACTGATCATAAATTTTAAATATGGAAAAAGAATTGGTTTCGAGCAGGATTCGAACCTGCGTCTTCGGCGATCCGTGCCGACGCGTTATCCACTCCGCCACCGAAACCTACTCGGAACCAACCAAATTTTCCACCTTATTATACGTCTTGGGGCGACGTAGGCACCATCTACCGGCACTTTTTAGAAAGTTACACGGCACGAATGTATAGAATTGCACCTATATTCATTCGATTTATGATGAAACCAGCCCGAACATTAAGATTATTTTTGAAAAGCAATTAGTATGCTAACTGATCATAAATTTTAAATATGGAAAAAGAATTGGTTTCGAGCAGGATTCGAACCTGCGTCTTCGGCGATCCGTGCCGACGCGTTATCCACTCCGCCACCGAAACCTACTCGGAACCAACCAAATTTTCCACCTTATTATACGTCTTGGGGCGACGTAAAAAGTGCCGGTAGATGGTGCCTACGTCGCCCCAAGACGTATAATAAGGTGGAAAATTTGGTTGGTTCCGAGTAGGTTTCGGTGGCGGAGTGGATAACGCGTCGGCACGGATCGCCGAAGACGCAGGTTCGAATCCTGCTCGAAACCAATTCTTTTTCCATATTTAAAATTTATAATGTGTTTTATTTATTTACTCACTAGCTGATGCCCGCAGCTTCGCCCGTGTCGAATTTGTTCTCGTTCCCGCTTCCCGTAGGAACTTATTCCCGGGATGAAAAGTAGCCTATGTGTTATTCCAGACTATAATGTATCCCTGTACCAAATTTCAGCCAGATCAGTTCAACTGTTCGAGCGTGAAAGAGTCTCACATCCACACTCATAAGCTTTCGCATTTATAATATTTGTATTGTTCCCGTTCCCGCTTCCCGTAAGAACTTATTCCCGGAATAAAAAGTAGCCATGGTTATTCCAGATTATAATGTATCCCTGTACCAAATTTCAGCCAGATCCCTTTAACCGTTCGAGCGTGTAAGAGTAATAAACATCCACACTCACAAACTGTCGCATTTATAACATTAGTAAGATTTTACTCGGAACGAACTCCTCGTATCAAAATCATTTTGGTCGTACTATATAGGGTTGCAATCATGCATTCAGCAGCGCCCTCATTTAATTTCACGACTTTATAGACAAACTGTATACCTATACACTGCAATTTTTGACGTTAAAATATGAAAAGTCAAGGCTTGTGTAAGTACCTGTAATCGAATAAAATAGTTAGGGAGCCGAAAATTTCACCATAAAATCATAGTGCCTTAAAATTGATGAATAAATTTGTTCAAAAAAAAATTAAAAAGCAAATTCGCATAAAAGGGGTTCGAACATTTTTGTATGGGAGCTGGCATACCGACTCGCGGCCATTTTGATTTTTTTTGAAAGTTTCCGCGCACGGAATAATTTGTAAATATGGGTAGAGGCAATGATGTTATAGTATAAAAGACGTAGATATCGCATTACCGCTCAAAAACTGTTGCGGACAAAGTCACACAATTGTTATAATTCCATTTAGTCGGCTAATAGCTGCGAGCGAAACAAGTCGTGTTGTGGTCGGCTGCTGTGTGCAAAACGACACAGATAGCTATCCCTCTCTGTTTTAAATGTTTTGTATTCTCTATTGCATTCATAGATGAAATCTATTAGGTATCGATAGGTAAGCACGTGAAATTATAACTCAACAATAACTGAATGCTGTTTTGTATGAAGGTAGCATATCTTTACTTAAATATCATTGGGTAGAGGACATTAAAACAAACAAAAAATGTCAAGTAATGGGTACCCTAAAGTGTCACGTTCCCGAGATATTTGGATGTAAAAATCACCATTTTAAAATTAATTGTAATGATATTAAGTTGTTTAGAATATTAAGAATAATGACTATTAATTAAAAAATGCAACGATTACGTGTTTGTATGCATTCCACTGTATTCAATTAGTAGCTTCCAGGTTCATTTAACTATTAATTAGAAGGTAATACACCTAGTAGCACGAGAAAACCACTTTGACCAATGACTTACCTACTAAATCGCATCGTATCACAGTGAAACATTATTTTGCCTAATTAAAAATGCATACAAACACGTAATCGTTGCATTTTTAATTGATAGTCATTATTCTTAATATTCTTAACAACTTAATATCATTACAATTAATTTTAAAATGGTGATTTTTACATCGAAATATCTCGGGAACGTGACACTTTAGGGTACCAATTACTCGACATTTTTTTGTTTGTTTTAGTGTCCTCTATCCATATTTACTAATTAAATCGTGCGCGGAAACTTTCAAAAAAAATCAAAATGGCGGCGGGTGGATATGCCACAAACGCACTATCCCCTTTGGTGACACAACCATAGGAAAACATGAGGAATACAAAACTAAACAAGTTTGTTTAGTTTTGCAGCGGGAACAAATTCACTTCGTTTTATTTTAGGACAAGCATATTTCAAAATAAACAGATGATTCGTAGTCAACAACATTAAACGAAACACTGTTGAAGTTTAAATTACCAAAATGCCGGAAATGACGATACTTATCACAAGCGTTTCATAAAGTGGATAATAGAATGATATTTTGACATTGACACCGACGCACAGTACTCCATTCAGGATTAATCTTATTGAAAAGATACCTTTGTCGTTTTGGGAGACCTCCCGGGAAACGAATAAGTGGAGAAATTAGAAGGGTTTTCGAGTAACGCACAAGAACTATTTTTGCCTGTGACACACACTAACTTGGTACCTACCTATGTCAAATTAAAAATTACCAACATCTAACAGTCGTTGGTCAAGGTTGGTAATGGTCTCAAATTATAGATAAAATAAACATAATAGTAGATATACTAAGAGAGTCATGCTAGATACCGGAAAGAGAGAGACAAAAGAAAACTCGTGGTTTGACTGTGATGGGTTTGGATGTCATAGGGTTGTAAAGGACTGTGCGAAGTGGAGTGAATGGTGGCTCTGTGGCTTCAACTTTCGAGAGTTTCGGACGCCCTCTCGCCTCTAAACTTGACAATTCCGGCAAAGTAGATTTGGCTTCGGGTGCACGCCCATGAAATTAATCGGGCACAGATTTTTGTAGGAGGAAATATAGAACATATTTACTCCTACAAAATCGCTACGAAATCAGGTGCCAGATTTGTTGACAAATGTCAACGAAATCCACATATATTATTGGAAATACAGACATGGATTCAATCGCGTACCACTGCGTCAAGGGCAAAGCTAGTGTGAAATATATAGAAGGTATATCTTGCTAGGAAAATTTTCGACACACTACGATAAGGATCCCACGTCACTATAACGAGAGCCAATATAGTCGAGAGCGGGAAGTTAGAATGAAGGCAAGGTGAAGGTTATTTCAATACGACCGCCAACGGTGTCACTGGCCGATTGAAATTTGGCAGCCAGTGAACTATGGAATGTTTTAGTTAAGACTTTTGACGTGGTATCATTGGATGAGCTAAAGTTGGCAAAGTAGCACACAGTGAATACACAATTCTAGCCAACCTTTTCTAGGCGCTTGTGTACTTGATTTAAAGATTTCCGAAAATTCCTTAATACATAAGTATTATCGTACAGTTTGTAATTAAAGATTTTTCGAAAACGCCACTTTTAGTACCGAATTTTACCACAGTAAAATAAGAGTCTTCTTAAAATATTGGCAATTCTTTTGCGGGCAATTGTATTCGAATGTACAATAAATTGCCGACAGCCATAACAGGTTTGTCAGTGAATAAATTTAAAAATCTTATAAAATGTAAATTGTGCCAGATAGCTTATTAGCATTAAAGAGTTTCTAGAGGACAAGACAACAAAAAATTCTAAAATCCCTACAAAACGTTTTGCATGTTAGGTATTTAATTAGAAAATTTCAAATTATTAAAATGACGAGGGCATTCTGAGTATTTAATTATTTTAAATTAAACGAAAAATTTGTATGAAACTACGAGTTTTTCACATTACCAAAACTAAAATGAACCAATGGCAAAAATAGCAAGAAAACGCAAAATTATTTTTCGCGAATGTCAAATTCATTATAGACATTAATATAGAAATAAAAACCACTTTAAAACTGAATGATTACTTTATACATGACGGAAGTCAAAAAGCCTCGACATTTTGACTTCCTTTATGCTTTGAAATGAAGGATAAAACTGTATTGGTATGTTCTGTATTTCATGTTTGTTACGCATAGACTCAAAAACTAGACGGAATTCGATGATTCTTTGACCACTATAGTACTACGTTATCGCCGAAGACTATCGGCCTCCATGACCCTGGCCTGAGGATGGTGAGAGGGCTGCTCACCGCCCTAACAGAAGCAGGCCCATGACGGCAGCGTGACGTGAAGGATTCACGCACGCCCCCCCTTAGAAGCGGGATCACACCCGAAACCCCCCAAAGACGCGGGATAGCACCCGGAACCGCTTCCTGGGCGAGGCCTCAGTGGTGGCCGTAGGTCTGTTGGGAGTTCTGGGACATCCTTCCGAGGGCTTACCCGGGATTCCCAACCATAGGCTGTTGGGCGTTACGTGAGGTTTTTTAGTCGGTAGGAGTTCGGCATAGCATGTAGCATTTATTTTCTATAGATGCAGTATTCAGGATGTGAAAGCAGCTTAATCGAGTTATCTTTTTTTAATCGGTTGTCTGTGGTGACATTTCTGCTGTCAGAATGACAGGATGTGATAAGTTCGAGTGACGAATCGTTTTCGCATTTAAAGGAACAGGTTTTTGTTAAGATTTTTCGTGAAAGACGGACTTTTGACCGAGACCTGCTTTGGGGTAGTTGGAGGTCCTTTGGATTTTGCTCTGAGACTGTGCCGCGAATCAGTTTTTCGCTCAAGCGCGATTATTTGTTACCTCGCGTGGCCTAACGGGCTGTGATTGGGTTGCTGCATTGCATCTTGCTACATTTTACCCAGAAAACTGGTGAGACACTTCTTCTTTTGCAAAGCGGGTCGATTGTCGTCTGTCGCGCAGCCAAGATCTTAATTTGTCGTTTCTTTCATGACAGGGTTTTTTACTACGGGGAAAAGCGGCCCGTCCGCGGTTAGCAAAAACCACACCCAATGACACGTGGACTACATGAGCGAGGTGTTTTGAGAGGGACCAGCCGCCTCCACGTGGCATTCTCGGGCTGTGCTGCTCTCAGCTTACTCAAGGCCAGTAATCGTCACCCTATTAAAGTGTAGTTAGCTGCTTACCCGTGTTACCTGCTCACGCGGCAGTGGTCTATTTAGTAGCATTAGTACCTAAGCACTGTCTATACTTCTGTGTACCTGTGATATTTGTGTCTATCAGTGAATAAGCTCTCTGTGTGTCTCTGTGTATCTCTGTGTTATATAAATATATGTGTGTACACCCTACCTGACTGTTTTCGTCAGAGCCCTGGCCTACCCTTGCACGCACACTGGAATCTCTGTAGTAAGGCGCCCTGGGAAAGAGTTCTCTGCATAGCTACCTCGCGCTAGTTGGTGAGTAACACTGATCATCACTGTGTTACAAATTTGGCTCCCAACGTAGTGGCAAATCTCTGGGTCTACTCTGCGGTAGCCTCAGTCTAGTGTGTGTGCATAGGTGGTTATCTCTGGCGAAACCATTCTGGTCCGAGACGCTCCAGGACGTTAATTGGTGGTGCTAGCAGCTAAGCACAAAACCTTCCCTTTCGTCTTCTTCCAGCTCCCTACATCTTTGGCTGGAAAAGACACAAAATTCTAAATTCAAAAATTTAAAATAGCTGTGATTTTGGAAAAACTTTTTGATTTTATTTGGCATACCCACTTTTTTTTTCTTATTGTGTTTTATGTTCCTTTTTTTTTATGGTGCACACATGTATTTATCATTAGTGTATTATTGTATATTCTTCTATAGTTTTACCTTGTAGGGTAAACTTGGTAAACTTCTCACTGTGTAAACTTTGTGAATTTCTCTGTGTAACTTAAAACTTTTTTTATAAGGTGTGTACATACCTTGTAATTTTGAATGTTAACCTGAACTGTGTTATCAGAAAATTTAGAAACTTTTCTCTCTTAATATACCCTTAATCTTTGTTAAATTCTAAAAGTCAATTTGAAACATAATTACCTAACTTAGTACACTTTGTTGTAACTCAATTTACATTTTTACTTTGTAATTGATCCCTATCTGTGCCATTTTATCTTTATAATTGTTGTAAGTAAATTTTTACATAATGGCACAGATGAAAAAATATATAAATTATTTAAGAAAGGATGAACTTGCTAACGAGCTGTCCCACATGGGTATTTCAGTGGAACCGGAAACGACAGTGTCTGGCCTTCGGAGTGAGCTAAGAACGGCACACCGACTCGTCCGTCGAGGTAGCATCAAAGCGAGTGCTCCGGTACCCGCTGATGCATCGGCTGAGCTCTCGACCTGCCTTCCGAAGGTCTCCGAGTTGGAGGAGGCTCTTCAGTCAGGTGAGTTTTTGGCCAATAATAATTCTCGTCTTAGGGGGTCCATCAGGGCCAACTACTTATTGAGTAGGTTAGCTCGTTGTGGTCTGGATTGCCCCGACCTGGTGGATATTCGTGGTAGGCTAGTGAAGATCATCGCTAGGGCTGAACCCAGTAGTGATTCTGAATCCGAAGGTTCGGATGATGATGGTGATGATCCTTCGGGTCGTGACCAGGTGGAATATACTTCACCAGTAGTGAGAGAGGACCGCTCGGTGCGAGCTAGTTCAAGTAGGAATAGTTCTACATGTAACATAGTGTATAAAGAACGTCCCCTTAACTTATGTTCATTTAACTTAAAATATGATGGTTCTACTTGTGTACGTGTGTTTTTAGAGAGATTAGAGGAACTTAGATGTGCTCGGGAGGTTACTAAGCCTAGACTCCTTATGGCTTTCTCCGACCTGTTGGATGGACCGGCTTTGTCTTGGTTCCGTACAAACAAAGCTAACTTCATCTCATATGAGGATCTTATTAGTGAGCTTAGAGATACCTTCGATATTCCTGATTATGATTACCGCCTCAGGAACGAGATAAGACAGCGTACACAAGCCCGCTCTGAGTCCTTGGTTAACTATATATGTACAATGCAAGCCATGTTCTCAAGGTTGTCATGTAAGATGCCCAGTGAGGAACAGCTGGACATTCTCATGCACAACATTAGACCTGACTACATGAAGGAACTGGCCTTGCATGATGTCAACTCTGTAGATGACTTGAGACGTTTGGGTAAGCGCTTGGAGCTTGCGCGTACTAGGGCAGACGCTTTCCATGAGCCTGCTCTTGACAAGTTTGAGATTACATCTGACTTACACCAGCTTAAGAACAAAGGTGTACAAAAGCCCGCTAAGCAGGTGTCTGCAGTGGAGACGCCGGTTACCCCCCACGATCGCAAATGCTTTCGTTGCGGCGGGGGCGGTCACACTGCATACAGCTGCACACAGTCAAGGGAGCTGGTGTGTTTCCGGTGTGGTCTCAAAGGAGTCAAGACCCCAGACTGCTCACACTGTACTAGCAAGTCAAAAAACGCGTAGGCCAGGGCCTTATTAGGAACTCTGTGCATCACTCTGTATCTGAGTCTATTTCTGATAAGGTCCTGTTTCCTAAACGGGATAGTGACATTAGACCGTATCTAGTTGTTAAGGTTTTAAATTTAAATGTCTTAGGCCTTCTAGATTCCGGTGCCTCCTGCTCTATACTAGGTAAGGGAGCGCACCGCATCTTCTTGGAACTGGGTTTTGATCTTGTGAGTATCAATCCTACTTTTCGTATTACAACTGCAGACAGCACTCACTTGCAATGTCTGGGTTGTATCTCTTTGCCAATTGAGTACAATTCGGTTATCCGAGTTGTCAAGTTCTATGTTGTCCCAGGTATAACCACCTCCATGATATTTGGAGTGGATTTCTGGCAACAATTTAAGTTAAGTGATAAGTTAATTTTACAAAATATTAGTCTTGATAGCTTTAGTGATAATAATCCTATAGAGTCTGTGTCCCTTAACGGTGGCCTCGAGGATTACGACAACCTGACAACTAAACAAAGGTGTGTAATCAACGAGGTCATTGAAAAGTTCGACTCGTTGAACACTGATAAGGTGGGTTTAGGTCGGACCTCACTTGTGCACCATGTCATTGACACTGGTGACAGCAAGCCGATCAAGCAGCGTTATTATCCGCTCTCTCCCCTTAAGCAGAAGGCCCTGGAAGCCGAGCTGGACCGAATGCTGGAGATGGGAGTAGTGTCCCCGTCTCAGTCCGCCTGGAACTCTCCAGTGGTCATGGTGGAGAAGGCGAACGGCGACCTCAGATTGTGCTTGGACTCTCGCAAGCTGAACTCTGTGTCTAAGAGTGACGCCTACCCCTTACCCTATATCAATCAAATCTTAGACCATCTTAATAATGCTAAGTATTTAACCTCTGTAGATCTGAGTGCGGCCTACTGGCAGATTCCATTCGACTCACTCCAGTCTGCTGAGAAGACTGCTTTTACGGTTCCCCGGAGAGGATTGTTCCATTACAATTCCATGTGCTTCGGTCTTGTCGGTGCCAGTGCCACGATGCAACGCCTCATGGACCGTCTGTTTGGTCCCGAGTTCGACAACAAGGTATTTGCGTTTCAGGATGACATAGTCTGTGTGTCCAGCACCTTTGAGGAGCATGTAGAGCTCTTACATAGAGTCTATCAGCAACTCAAGGATGCTGGCCTAACTATTAATATGAAAAAATCCCACTTTTGTCGGAGTGAACTCAAATACCTGGGGTATTATGTGGACAAACATGGCTTACGGACAGACCCGGGTAAAGTTGAGGTTATCCTCAACTATCCCACCCCTTCTAACCCTAAGGAGGTTAAGAGATTTCTGGGAATGGCCGGCTGGTATCGTCGCTTTGTTAACAACTTCTCGAAGATTAGTAAACCTCTGTGCAAACTCACTTCTACGAACCTTAAGTTCGAATGGACCCCTGAGGCTGAACAGTCCTTTAACCTGCTAAAGTCAGCCTTGGTTTCTGCCCCTATATTAAAAATGCCTAACTTTGAGATGCCCTTCCGCATTCTTAGTGACGCGTCAGCTTACTCAGTTGCTGCTGTACTGACACAAACTCACGATGGTGTTGAGCACCCTATCGCCTACTGTAGCCGTTCTCTCAACAAGAACGAGGTGAACTACAGCACAACTGAGCGAGAACTTCTGGCCGTGATTTTCGCTTTGGAACAATTTCGACAGTACGTCGAAGGCCAAAAATGTACGGTCGTCACGGATCATTCATCTCTTCTGTGGTTCCATAAGCTAAAAAATCCCACGGGTCGTCTAGCACGTTGGAGCATGAGGCTCAGTCAATTCGATTTTGACATAGAGCATCGAAAAGGTAAAGACCACGTTGTACCTGATGCTCTGTCTCGTATCAAAATTGATTCCCTCGATGCAGTACCCACTAAAGACCCGTGGTATGACCACACCATGAATAGTGTTCGGAAGAACCCTAGGAAGTCACCAAATTATGACATTCGTGACAACCTTCTATATAGGTTAACTAAAAATAAATATTCTTTGACTTCAGACTTTGACTGGAAGCTGGTGGTACCTCAGGAGGATCGCTTGCCCCTGCTCTCTAAGTACCACGATGACACACTTAGTGCCCATGGTGGCGTTTGGAAGACGCATAAAAGGTTAGCCCAAAATTATTACTGGCCCAAGATGTATGAGGACGTCAAAGAATATGTTGGGAATTGCGAAACATGCAAGCAGTACAAACCCGTAAATACGTCTCGTCCCGGCCTAATGGGTAGCCCGAAGCGGGTTTCGAAGCCATTCGAAGCTATCTCTGTCGATCTGCTTGGTCCCTTTCCCACTTCGAGCAATAGAAACGTACACCTGATCGTGGTCTCCGACTACTTTAGCAAATACGTCATGTTGTGCCCTGTTCGGGTTGCCACAGGCGCTGTAGTCGCGAGGTTCATAGAGAAGAGTGTGTTTCTCGTGCACGGAGTCTGCAAGACTATTTACATGGATAATGGCCCTCAGTTTGTGAGTAAGCCATTTAAGGATCTGTTGGCTAAATACAATGTACCTAATATATATTATAACCCTAGGTATCATGCCCAAACTAATCAGGCGGAACGAGCTATTCGCAATGTGGTTCAAGCGATCTCATGCTATGTGAAGTCACAACACAAGTCTTGGGATCAGTTCTTGGTTGAGATACAGTGTGCTTTAAACACTGCAGTTAACGAAGCAACTCGTTTCACCCCTTACTTTTTGGTACATGGTAGGGAATTTATTGGGGATGGAGTGTTATACAGGCAGACAGATATCGCGTGCCATCCTACTTCAGTCTCTGTAGACGATCCATCAGCCTTCGGTGTCAAGCTGAGAGAAATACAACGCATTTACGACCAGGTGAGGAAACATTTGAACGTTGCCCACCAGCGTAATGAAAAGTATTACAACCTCAGAAAAAGGCATGTAGAGCTGAAAGTGGGACAGATAGTTTACAAACGCACGTTCTACCTGTCCAACAAGGCCAAGAATTTTACTGCTAAGCTAGCTCCTAAGTTCCTTAAATGTGTGGTGACTGCTAAACGATCCCCTTTAGTATATAGGCTGTCAGATCTGGACGGTAAGGATCTTGGGGAGTACCATATCAAGGACATCCTGAAGTATCAGGAGGAGCAGTCTCCAATACCTAACGTAACTACATAGCACTGTTTCTCTAGTTTATTAAACCAGTGCTATGTGATCATTATGTAAGACTATTTTAATCTTTTGTTTGTATTTCTATATGTGTACGTGACTTTAAATTGTCACGTTGTAGTTTCTTCTATGCACCGCACCGAGCGTTTTTCTCTCATTCGCTTCTTAGTACTCTACATTATCCTAAGAGCTTGGGTAGTGTTAGGGTATCGGCAGTGAGTAAAGGGAGCATTCGTTTTCTATGAAGGGCATTAGACTCTAGTTACTTAGCCTAACCGGTACACGAGTCAGTGTCTAGTTAGGTACATAGGAGGATCTTTCTTTGGTATTGTAATGGTCGTAGTCAGCTGGTGTTTGAAGGACCTAGCTGGTTGTCTTTGTTTATTAGTCAGTACTTTTCTGTTTTCTTTATTGTGTATTTCCAGCGTGTCATATCCGCAGGAAATACTATTAAAGGGGGGGTGGTTGTAGCATTTATTTTCTATAGATGCAGTATTCAGGATGTGAAAGCAGCTTAATCGAGTTATCTTTTTTTAATCGGTTGTCTGTGGTGACATTTCTGCTGTCAGAATGACAGGATGTGATAAGTTCGAGTGACGAATCGTTTTCGCATTTAAAGGAACAGGTTTTTGTTAAGATTTTTCGTGAAAGACGGACTTTTGACCGAGACCTGCTTTGGGGTAGTTGGAGGTCCTTTGGATTTTGCTCTGAGACTGTGCCGCGAATCAGTTTTTCGCTCAAGCGCGATTATTTGTTACCTCGCGTGGCCTAACGGGCTGTGATTGGGTTGCTGCATTGCATCTTGCTACATTTTACCCAGAAAACTGGTGAGACACTTCTTCTTTTGCAAAGCGGGTCGATTGTCGTCTGTCGCGCAGCCAAGATCTTAATTTGTCGTTTCTTTCATGACAGGGTTTTTTACTACGGGGAAAAGCGGCCCGTCCGCGGTTAGCAAAAACCACACCCAATGACACGTGGACTACATGAGCGAGGTGTTTTGAGAGGGACCAGCCGCCTCCACGTGGCATTCTCGGGCTGTGCTGCTCTCAGCTTACTCAAGGCCAGTAATCGTCACCCTATTAAAGTGTAGTTAGCTGCTTACCCGTGTTACCTGCTCACGCGGCAGTGGTCTATTTAGTAGCATTAGTACCTAAGCACTGTCTATACTTCTGTGTACCTGTGATATTTGTGTCTATCAGTGAATAAGCTCTCTGTGTGTCTCTGTGTATCTCTGTGTTATATAAATATATGTGTGTACACCCTACCTGACTGTTTTCGTCAGAGCCCTGGCCTACCCTTGCACGCACACTGGAATCTCTGTAGTAAGGCGCCCTGGGAAAGAGTTCTCTGCATAGCTACCTCGCGCTAGTTGGTGAGTAACACTGATCATCACTGTGTTACAAGCATCCATAATGGATTTTCCCGCACGTTAAAAAAAAATAGTACTACGTTATCCTCGGGAACGGACACTACGCGGGTGAAACCGCGTGCGATCCGCGTAGTAAATATTGTAACAAGGTGTCCGGTGCCTGCACTGGTTTCTTCAATCGCTCTTCTACTGGGCTGGGAGGAGATCATACGGCCGTCGCCGTCGCAGACGAAAAAATAGTAAAAACTTACCCATAAAAATATAAGGACACACAGTACACAAGTCGGTTAATTACAGTTAAATTTTGACAGATACGGTAACCACAGTAACTAAAACATGGGCACAGTAAAAATTCTAACAAAAGCCTAACAAGTCAGGCATAAAATAATATATACATAAAGGTTTTGGCCAATGCTGCTATTTTATGTTAGCGCGAGCTACTGTCATTCCACTGTGTCGAATTCGATTTTGTCGAATCCATTTTGTCGAAATCCCGATAAATTCCTAAAGCAGGTATGTAAATGACCTTGTTTTGTATTTTTATTCTAAAACTAAGATCAAAGAAGTACAATATAATTGTAAGTCTGTGCTAGAAACGGAACTAATATTTTGCAGGCTGGCTACATTGTCAAAAGCTGCCAATAACGTCACTTAAGTCTGTCAGTCAATGATGTTATACAATTTCATTGGCGGGTTTTATTGACGGTTGTTGCCAACTGGATACTGATTGGTAGTTCTTTTTAACGGGTTGCCATATGAACAGCACAGTGGCTCCTCCATTATTTATTTTCTTCTCTTTTTTGCCAAGCTGTATACCTACACATTAATATTCCAAAATTATATGTAAGCACTATGCAATGCAAGATACCAGGTTGTAAATGTAACTTGACGATACTTTCATTCAAAAAAATTGCTAACCTACTGTTAATTTACTAGTCATAAGCTTTTTCTACCCTGTGGCACGTAGCGTGACCTGACCTGTTATCAAGCCTGCTACTTATGTCCTTGACCCAAACAGCTAAGCAGTGGCTTTATATCGACTAGCTTGATACGATGTTCGTGGTTTAAGAATTTTACTATACGTATTTTACAGAGCTACGCCCATGTTTACAGTATCAACTCGACACCCTTGTCTTTATAAAAGTTTCGATCCGATAACTTATCTGAAAGGCAGTAAGGAAACGATATTCAAAGATCTTCGGGTAAATTTACTATTCTATAGAATGTGTGAATAGTGTTTCAGAAAAAGTCAACTGCCTATAGTCGAATTATTTGCCCCATTGCCATAACTGGGTTGGGCTACCTTCAAAGACACTATGCTCCACACGCTGGGCAGACTGCTCACTGTGCAGATGAAGTAGTACTAGCAATGTGGCCTCGTGATAGGCGTAAGAGTGAGAAATGTATATTCATAAATATGAAACTATTTAAATAACTTTTTAATTAAACCATCAATATGTTTAATACATTTTCATTTTGTTTCAGAGCACGGGGAAATGGAAACCGATAAAAGATTGATTGAAAATATTAACGGCACAGCTGTATGTAAATTATGTCACATCTCGAATGAAAAAGGCTCTGAAGACTGATAATAATACTTTCGGAATTGTGGATATAAATCAATGGAATAGAAAAAAAAATCTGCATCTGTTATCTAGGTACCGCTCAGGCAGGACCAGCCGTTAATTCATCACGAGGCTAACTCAATTCCTGAACGACACAGTAAATGAATAAGAGGCTGCTTTAAGTAGACCCTTAAGATCTTAAGGATCAACGAAAAATCGGAGACTACGAAGCATGGCCATTGGCTCCTTCATCCAGCAGAAAATCGCAGACGCTTTCGATTTGGGATAAAAAGGCTTGGACCAGAGAAATCACACTTTGGGCAAAAAAGTCACATTTGACTGGGGAAATCAAACTTAAACAAAAATAGACAAAGGCATCGGTCGATATTTCAGTCATGATATACATAAATTACCTCTTTTTTTTTTGTTTAACGTGAGGGAAAATCCTCATAGGATGTTATGCCGGACTCTTACCGACTAAAAAACCTCACGCCACGCCCAACAGCCTATGGTTGAGAGCCCCGGGTAAGCCCTCAGGAAGGATGTCCCGTGACTCCCAACAGACCTACGGCCGCTAATGCGGCCTCGCCCTACATAAGAATTTTATCCTCTAATATTACAGAACATATTTGGTGCAATTTTGCTTATGAATCTGGCACAGAAACATGCGACAATTTTCGCCCTAGATTCAGTGTATTTTGTTGGCTGAAGAACTGTTTTCTTTGGAATGCATACCTAATAGTACGTGCATGGAACGGAACATTTAAAAACTTTTTTATAAAGAGAGGTTTTTTTAGAAGAGGTAGATTTTTTTCGTGCCTAAGTAAGCTGCTGCTGGACAATGATTTGGGCAATCGCGGTTTACAGTACACTGGATGTAGCTGCCTACTTAAATCGAGAAAGATGTTACGAAATTTCAAAACTTACTTTTGAAAGAAAATCATACTAAGAGCTTAGATGAATTAAAAAGTTAGGAGATACCCACCCATGTTGGCTCCATCTAGACAAAATGCACCAAAAACAAATACAGCTGTTTTGCAAATTAGAAACCAAGGTTCAGAAGAGATCTTTTCTCGTATGTCATAAAATGAATGCACTAGATTGAGATAATAGGCATGCTGTAAATATTAGGTGGTCTGTAACTAATGAAATTATACACCGTATTTAGCTGAGTCGACCGAATTAGTGCTAAATACTACTGACTCAGTCTGCGGAGCAATTAGATACAAAAAGGCTGAGAACAAAAAGAAAATTTATAATAATACACTCGAGAGCAATGAATCCGGGTGGTCACTTAAAGAATCCTAAAAATCTCGGAAACTAAAAATGCTAGGTTAATGCAATAAATTGTATTTAATAGACAATGTAATACTCCTTAAATGAAGGTATTAAAACTTCTTAGTTATTGTAAAGTTATATCATAAAAAAATCAAATTTGAAAAAGGGCCACTTTCGAAGATGGAACTACGAAATTACAGCATTTGGTGTTGCTTTTGTTTGTAATCTGTCATTTATGTGGGTACATAAACCATGTTGATAGTGCTCTATATTCATTAATCAAGCTGAAATTATGTCGCTTACGCCTGAAGAATGCACCAGAATACTTACAATGCTGGAAACCGGCCGGAGTCAGCGCGATACAGCCAGGACTGTCGGTGTGTCGCTGTCAACAGTACAAAGAGTTCTCCGACGTTACGAAGAAACTGGTTCTAACCTACGCAGACCAGGAACGGGCAGAACCAGGTGTACCACAGCACGAGAAGACCGATACTTGGTGAACACCATGCTTCGAAATCGCTTTCTCACAGGAACTGAACTCACCAATCAGTTTCGACGCCTCGGAGGAAGTAACCCAAGTGCATGGACAGTAAGACGTCGGCTTGCTGAATCTAACTTAAAACCCCTTAGACCTGCAAACGGCCCTAAACTGGAGCGTGGGCATCGTATTTCGAGACTAAGGTATGCCCAGAGCCACGTAAATTGGAGTATTGAAGATTGGTCAAAAGTTATGTTCTCCGACGAATCAAAATTTATGCTCTACAAGCACGATGGAAGACACAGAGTGTATCGAAGACCAGGGGAAAGATTCAAGCAAGCATGCATCGAAGAAAAAGTAGCCTACGGTGGTGGGTCTGTACTTGTGTGGGCCGGAATTTCTTCTGAAAGTCGCACAGAGCTGGTGATCATAGAAAACGGCTCTTTAACTAGCGTAAGATATGTGGAAGAAATCCTCAATGATCACGTTGGTCCATTTAGGTGAGAATGCTATATTTATGCATGACAATGCCCGACCTCATACAGGTAGGATTGTGAATGACTACCTTCAAGAGATGAACATTACTCGTATGGAGTGGCCAGCGCGCAGCCCGGATATCAACCCGATCGAGCATGCTTGGGACGAGCTAAGCAGATGCGTAAAACAACGAAACCCTCCCCCAATCACGCTTCGTGAGCTCAAAATTGCTCTCACAGAGGAATGGGAGAATATTCCCCAAAATCGTATAAGGAACTTGGTGTACAGCATGCCAAACCGCGTAAACGCAGTAATGGAAGCACGAGGAGGCAATACGAAGTATTAAAATTCAAGAAAATCGTAATAAAGTTCAAAAATTTCATGTTTCCTATTTTTGTTTTAAGGAGAGATCAGCAGTTCTTTCTTTATGTAATTTTGTGTTAATAAAATGTATGGTGACTCATATTTTTTTTACTTTCATTTAAGGAGTATTACATTGTCTATTAAATACAATTTATTGCATTAACCTATCATTTTTAGTTTCCGAGATTTTTAACATTCTTTAAGTGACCCGGATTCATTGCTCTCGAGTGTAGCAGCCAAAGTTTTCAACAAATTAGTTAGATCATTGACCCAACTGAACAGAGATGGAGTAAAAAGTAAGAAACAAATTATCTAAAAGACTTTTTAGATATTTAGTAGGTAGGTAGAATTATTAGGTACAAGATAAAAAATGTAAACGAGTGTTTTGGCAACTTCATCGCCTTTTTGGTGATAGTCGTTTAGGTAGTTTTAAGCATTTTGATGGAGAAGAGATACTTATATTATTATGTATCAAGGATAGACGGCCCCATGCGATGAAATTGTTTGTCGTTGATGAACAAAGAAACGTAATTTGAATATGTAACGTTATGAGTAGGTACGTACATAATGGAGATCAAGTCTATTTATGCTTTTACTTGCTTACAAACAATAATGATTCAGGATTCAGGGAGTTATACCATTGAATACACCTATACCTATAGTAGCCTAATTGGCCACTGACGCAAATTATAACATTTAACAATCATGCAATCCTAATAAATACTAAAAAGATAAATTAAAAGTGCTTAGCTGGAATACAATACATTGGATGAGCATTTGATTGCCACTACGATTGGTGCACCGTAAGTACCTACGTACTAAATTGATTATTACACTACACGATATTAAGAGACCCATTTTTACGTGTGGAAGACCTCAATCCCAAATCGTATCGTAATGGCAAATGTAAACGAGACCGATGTAGGGTATAAAATCGACGTTGAGCACCGCTTGGTATGTTCAAAAATAATACTCCACCAAGCGAAGTTGACGATTAATGTTACGAAAAACCCTATAATCGATCGAGATTTTCTGTCCTGAACTAAATTTATGAAAACGTATACATGCTCGTGGTCTGCATCCTTGCGGACGGTACTAAGGCGATTTATACCTGATGGAGGTGCAGGCGGTAAGGGATCATTCCCCGCGGTCGTCAACTTCGTTTGGTGGAGTATTACAAGGAATCCGATTATCGGGCTCGTCTGCGTTTGTCGTAATTGTACAGGGAAGACAAAGGATGGCGACAGAGGGTCCCTCAATGATATTTAAGTACATCATTGGGGTCGCTTACGATGAAGATCTGACGGTTTTGAACAGTGTGAATCAAGTGTTATCGGGTCCCAAATATTGTGTAGTGTAACAGTTTCATAGCTCCAATCATGCGAGATACACTAGCCAAGTAAAACCGTGCCTGTTTGAGCCATCCAACGACGGATCTGACGCCGTCGGTGACCTCTCCAGGGACATCGACGCTGGTAGATTCGATGAGAGAACTCCACTTCGAGCGCAGCGCCGCTTGCGCAGCGAACGACGCCATCGCACGCAAACGCACTACAATCATGGCGGTATTTTTATATTGTCACATCATTTTTGCACTGTTTCTTTGCAGATTATTGGCGTTAAAACTAGTTAATTTTATGATACCAACAGTTCACTTAAAAACTAATGACGCAATATAAAATAGATAGGTAAGTAACTAACTTGAAAATGAAATAAAGGATGATTTACAAAAGTAGCACACAAGAATTAGGCTGATTAATGTTTTGAACTTCCGCAAAACTCACGGAAATATTGTTCTAGTATCGTATGAATTACATTTAAATATCACAGTAGATTAATATCGGAATCACTTTAGGTAGGTACTCAGTTCACAACAGCCACTTGAATGCATTTGAAAACAAAAGTAATAATTTTAATATTACAACATTTATTATCTATCTTTACCTCAATTCAGAATTTATTATAGTGTCTACCTACTTATAAATTCGTTCTAACCACATAATATTATGTAATTACCTATGATTCCTTCTAAGTATACCATTAATTGCATTGTAGCATTATTTATAGTGTGATCTATTTTTAACTATGCTAATCAGGACTAATGGTTTTGGGTGGTTCATAACCAGTTTGCAAGACACCACGACAGCGTTTCCTAACCGCCCGGCGTCTGTTGAAGCAGACATTCACCGGGGACGGTTGCTTCAGTGATTTACTGCGTCGGAAAACCAGCGCCCTAGAGCCACCGCTGTTTGAACTGCTCCGAGGGCAAGAACTGTGCCCTGATGGTAGCCCTAGGAGAGATGGACGAAGTTAGCATAGAGGGTGCGCGCGATGCAATTTGCCGAAAGGCATAGCAACCGAACCGCAGAAGACAAATTATGTACTGGAGCTCCTTAAAAGGTCTACAGCCGATGGTTCGCTGTATCCATCACCGCAGCAGAAGCAGGCTCAAGGTGGTAGCGCGATAAGTTTACTACATTAGTAAAGGGAGTTTAGGGATCCAAACTACGCGAAAGATTCACTAGGGCTGGCGATTATGGTCAGTCAGGTCCAGGGTTTTCTATTCGTGAAAGAGTTGCTGTTGGAGTCTTTTTGAGGAATCACAGAAGCACGCTAAATTGCCATATATTTGTCGCAGAATCGATGACCGAAAGATTAGAAGATTTCTATAGCGTACGTACCTACGTAAAAATTAAGTTGGTACTCATGAATTTAACGTATGACCAACGACGGCGACGTAGAAAAGACCGTGGAAAAGTTCTATGCATATCATTAACTAATTTCAAACTAAAGTAGGTATAAATTAAATTCATATTGATATTAAATACCCAAAAAACTTATCATCGTCTTTAAATTATTCTTAAAACAATGATAAAAATAATAAAGATGATTCAATGAATGACAGATAAAACACAGGTCAATGGCATAGTAAACTATTAATTAAAGATAAATTGGTAATTTCCGGAATAATTAGCCGGCAACAGTAGAACACACAACATTTCACATATAAAAATAATGTTAACATTTTCGCCCAATTTAAGGAACTTTTTTCACAAAGAGTATGAGTTTCTTCAAATATCTTGTTCTGCATCTTTAATTGATGTTTTCTTTACAAACATACCTACTAAGTTTCTCTCGTTAAGTAAACCTGTTCTTCAGATAACAAGTGTAGTGTGAAATAGCATTGGACATGGTCATCAAATTGTCAAACTGACTGTCATTTAAAACCTCTTTACCAATTCCACATCCATTTAAATTCTGTGCACACTATGCCCTACAACACCAGTACTATTAACCTACATATAATTTGGCAAATTCAGGAGAGCAAAGAATGTGATTCAGTTGTGTTACTTGATATATGATAAGCTTTTGAATGGCACAAGGACCTTTTGTACCCTTGACAAATACTTTATTACAGCAAATTTTTATTGACATTTCTCTACCAGAATTTGACTACAAATTACTAAATCCTAGATTGAATGGAAGGATTATTTTTCAGTCATTCACAAAATGCAAACAGAAGTGCCTCAGGGTAGAGTTCTAGGTCCAGTCCTGTACTACTGACCTACAAATCTCAGAAGCAGTTGATCACTAGTCTTTACAGATGGCACAGCAGTCTCTCCTGTCTAAATCTAATCAGGTATCAAGCCAATCTCGACTGCAGGTGGTGCAGCTGTTCACTAACAAATGGAAAAATCACAAAGAGGATTGGTAAGATGGTGGGTTGTTTCCAACTTTGCCAAAAAAGTAATTTAAAGTCATTCCTAGGAATCAATCCAATAATACATACACTCGAGAGCAATGAATCCGGGTCACTTAAAGAATCCTAAAAATCTCGGAAACTAAAAATGCTAGGTTAATGCAATAAATTGTATTTAATAGACAATGTAATACTCCTTAAATGAAGGTATTAAAACTTCTTAGTTATTGTAAAGTTATATCATAAAAAAATCAAATTTGAAAAAGGGCCACTTTCGAAGATGGAACTACGAAATTACAGCATTTGGTGTTGCTTTTGTTTGTAATCTGTCATTTATGTGGGTACATAAACCATGTTGATAGTGCTCTATATTCATTAATCAAGCTGAAATTATGTCGCTTACGCCTGAAGAATGCACCAGAATACTTACAATGCTGGAAACCGGCCGGAGTCAGCGCGATACAGCCAGGACTGTCGGTGTGTCGCTGTCAACAGTACAAAGAGTTCTCCGACGTTACGAAGAAACTGGTTCTAACCTACGCAGACCAGGAACGGGCAGAACCAGGTGTACCACAGCACGAGAAGACCGATACTTGGTGAACACCATGCTTCGAAATCGCTTTCTCACAGGAACTGAACTCACCAATCAGTTTCGACGCCTCGGAGGAAGTAACCCAAGTGCATGGACAGTAAGACGTCGGCTTGCTGAATCTAACTTAAAACCCCTTAGACCTGCAAACGGCCCTAAATTGGAGCGTGGGCATCGTATTTCGAGACTAAGGTATGCCCAGAGCCACGTAAATTGGAGTATTGAAGATTGGTCAAAAGTTATGTTCTCCGACGAATCAAAATTTATGCTCTACAAGCACGATGGAAGACACAGAGTGTATCGAAGACCAGGGGAAAGATTCAAGCAAGCATGCATCGAAGAAAAAGTAGCCTACGGTGGTGGGTCTGTACTTGTGTGGGCCGGAATTTCTTCTGAAAGTCGCACAGAGCTGGTGATCATAGAAAACGGCTCTTTAACTAGCGTAAGATATGTGGAAGAAATCCTCAATGATCACGTTGGTCCATTTATGGTCAATTTAGGTGAGGATGCTATATTTATGCATGACAATGCCCGACCTCATACAGGTAGGATTGTGAATGACTACCTTCAAGAGATGAACATTACTCGTATGGAGTGGCCAGCGCGCAGCCCGGATATCAACCCGATCGAGCATGCTTGGGACGAGCTAGGCAGATGCGTAAAACAACGAAACCCTCCCCCAATCACGCTTCGTGAGCTCAAAATTGCTCTCACAGAGGAATGGGAGAATATTCCCCAAAATCGTATTAGGAACTTGGTGTACAGCATGCCAAACCGCGTAAACGCAGTAATGGAAGCACGAGGAGGCAATACGAAGTATTAAAATTCAAGAAAATCGTAATAAAGTTCAAAAATTTCATGTTTCCTATTTTTGTTTTAAGGAGAGATCGGCAGTTTTTTCTTTATGTAATTTTGTGTTAATAAAATGTATGGTGACTCATTTTTTTTTTACTTTCATTTAAGGAGTATTACATTGTCTATTAAATACAATTTATTGCATTAACCTATCATTTTTAGTTTCCGAGATTTTTAACATTCTTTAAGTGACCCGGATTCATTGCTCTCGAGTGTACATACATAACATCACGCCTGTTTCCCAACGGGGTAGGCAGAGACTATGGCTTTCCACTTGCTACGATCCTGGCAAACAACTTTCGCTTCTTCAACTTTCATAAGTGTCTTCATACATGCTCTTTGGTTAAGGGTACTCTTGACCTGGCCTTTCCGCAGAAGATTATCAATTTGATTGACATGAGTATGCCGAGGTCGACCCCTACCTCTCGCTTCATAAATCTGTTTCGTCAGCCTATTTCCATCCATTCTCTCCAAATGTCCAAACCATCTGAGCATCCCTTTCTCTATCTTAGTCACTACATCTTCTGTCATACCGCAATGTTCCCTTATCACACTATTCTTTACGTTATCCCTCAATGTCACTCCAGCTATACTTCGCAAACTTCTCATTTCCACTGCATTAATTTTACTTTCATGCTTCTCCTGCCACACCCAACTTTCACTACCATGCATAAGTGTAGGGACAAGCACTCCTCTATGTACAGCCATCCTTGCCTTTTTAGACACATTCTGACTGTTCATAAAGGTGTGAATGGCTCCATTCACTTGATTTCCTGCCAAAACTCTTCTTTCAATATCGAGGTCGCTTCGCAATAAGACCCCTACAAATTAAATAAATTACATTTTTTACTGTAGAGCATTGCATACTCTTCCAACATAAGAGTAATACACCGGCAGACCTCCTTTTTCCTAATGGAGACAAAAATATCATGGCCAGTTGATACATATCACTTGTGATGTGTGGCATGATTTTATTATGTATGCCAATTGTGCAGTATGGCAAGTAGGTATCAAATATACCTGTTAAATTTTTTTTTATACCACTAACATGGCAGACAAACATAGGCTATACCATCAGCCCTTCTGGTGGGCACCAGAAGTACTGGTGGTCACCATTGTTGGCCCTACACCCACTCTGTCAACACTGTAAAAACTTTCTACGACCCCTTTTGAAGAACTATCTTTTACCATTTTCACAAAATAAATGGATATTAAATTAGATATTAATTATCATGAGCTAAATAGGAAATCATAATTATTTAGTGGTATTTTTTTTTGTGGAAACACGTTATGTCATTGACAACGACTATTAAATAACAGGAACCTATCTAGGTATGATATGACTGTTCAAGTTTGTCAGTTTGATGACCCTGAGACTGATTTTAAAGGTTATTACATAAAATATGGATCGTAGACTATAATTAGTATAGATAACACAGCCTTTTGTGTTTACTAATGATATGATAATGGGTTTTGAAAATTATGTTGTTGGAGAATTGAATACAGTATTTAAGTATTTACAGCAGCTAGTTCAGACATATCTTACAATACACAAGGACATAAGATGTTAACCTTTGCTAAGAATATTAAATTAATATTCAGAGGCACTTGGATAAAAGTACCTTTGCACAATAAATTAACTACCATTTGTTTGTATTAAAAAATAAAAGGTTTTTTTTTTCAATACATCTTACAGCTATGTTAGTGATAAAATAAGCAATTCGAATTCCACATTCAAATATCAAAAGTGTACACAAAAAAAACAACCACAACACATCACAAATAATACACTTCAAAAAAATAAATATGTAAGGAGTTTCAACACTGTTTTAGCACTCTTACAGCTGGGTCAATACTGCACCAGGCAATGATATTGATGCCCAACCTAGGTCAAGACATTGAAATCTATTTTAATCACAACTGTCGGTCTTGTAAGCAAGTGACATACTAATTTAATATTCATTGAAACAATATAAACATGATAGGATGCTCAAACATACAAACTAACACTGACATGACATTTAAAACTGTTTTCCTTTGCTAGTGCAGTACAGACAGATTGCAACTCGGAAAAACAAATAGAAAATCTATGCAGTTATAACACTTACCTATGGGAATGATACTCCTATGAATGGAAACTGTCGGTTTTCTTGATGTAGAATATTTTTTGATTCACAAATTATTTAGTTTCATTCACTTACAATAATATTTTAATTATTTTTAAAGAACGTGCGCGACTGCATCACACCCTCAAACGGAATTTCGCGGATTGCGGACTGTCATGTTGACTTGACAGTTGACATAAAAATGATAAATGTCAAATTCGATCCACTCAGCTGGCACGGCAATTACGTTTCACATAACGCAGCAATAATAGTATCCATCTATGAAATGCTTGCTCGTTATTATTTATGAGAGGTGTGGGCTTAAACCATTTAGCAAGTGTGGATAATATACAGTAACAGAAGTAACTCTCTGAAAAAAAAAATTCAGCTTATTAAAATAATTATACGCGGAGGAATTACAAGTAGCGTCATCTATTAGAAATTTAATAAATTAGGTAAGTACCTAATTTAGTAATTCTTGTTTAGATTTTGATAGAACCATAGATTTAGAATTTTTCATGGATAGAACCGATAGGTGGTAATACCACAGATTATATAATATATTCTATAGTAATACAATGGCGAATCAAATTACGGTGGGCAGGTATCTTATGCTACCCTTTCTTGCCCGTGCAACTGGTATTACCACTAGTTCCAAGCGCACTGAACATCAGAAACCGCAGGGCCTGCAGCGCCTTACCAAAACTGTGTTCACATCATCTGCAAAGGGCGCACTCGGCCAGTTACCATTGAAATAATGAAGTAGTTAGTGGTTATCCACTAATTTAAATTAAATTGATTTTAAGTAGATACCTACTTGAGAAAAGCAATTTTAATGGGTAGGTATCTTAGACCATATAACACGGGACTAGCCTTTGCGAACCACCGCATACAAAAATATTCTGCCAGTTTTCATACAAGTGAAGGTGGAAACTAGTGTCCGACCGAAACTGGTTTTCTAGCCGAAACCGAAACCGAAACCGAACTTTCGGCCCCAGGGTCAGTTTCGGCCGAAACCGAAACCGAAATCGAAACTCACGTGTTCAAATTGAAAAAAAAAAAGAAAACCAACTAAGTGCGAGTCGGATTCCCGCACAGAGGGTTCCGTTACAAAAATTTTGGGCACAAAAATTACGTTTGTTGTGTGGATACTTTTTTACTGATTTTAGTAGGTATTTTTTTGTTATTGCGGCAACAGAACAGGGTGAGGTGGTGGTGGCAGTGTCTCTTGACATCGCCAACGCTTTCAACACCTTGCCCAGGAGCTGCGTTTGGGAGGCGCTTATTTACCATGGAATGACTCCATACCTCCGTCGAATTGTCGGGGCCTATCTTTCAGAGAGGGCCATAACTTATGCGTGCTGGCTAGGGCTGGGTCGGCGAAATGTGTCGTTCGGTTTCGGTGTTCCATAGAGATAGGACTTAGGACCGCTTCTGTGGAACATCGGTTACGATTGGGTGCTACGCGGTACGTTGCTCAGAGGTGTCGGCGAAACGTGTTGAGATGACACCATTTTACAGCGCGAGACGCAGCCCTAAAGGCCACCTGCGGGATCCAGCTTACATATAGGGGGCGTCAGCATCGGCATCGAGCTCTCGATGACGTATCTGGGGCTCGTACTCGATAGCCAGTGGAAACCACTTGCAAAGTTTGGTATGCTGTACCATAGCTGTCGGAGGGGGCATCAGCCGCACTCTCGCGGTTGTTGCCCAATTTCAGGAGACCTAACGCTCCCTGCAGGGGACTGTACCTTAGAATCGTGCGGAGCATGGTCCTATACGACGCCCCCGTATTGGCTGAGATCTTGTTGGACAGCAATGCGGCTTGATTGCTTAGCCCGCAGAAGGCGACGGCTGTCAGGGTGATAAAGGGATAACGTACAATCTCAGTTGCGGCGGCATGTCTTCTAGCCGGGACCCCTCTAAGGTATCTGGAAGTGAGGGCCCTTGCGTCATTGTTTAAATGGCGCAAGGAGGCGCTGGAGCGGGGCCATATGTCTCTTCCTGTAAGCAGGTCATGCTCATGAAAGAGACGGCGGGAGGAAGCGAAAGAGAACTCTTCCACCCGAGTTCCACAGCGTCTGCGGCAGCGCCGCACACAATTATCAGCCTTCATGACCGGGTGCCTGAGGACGGTGACGGGGCTGCTCACCGTCCTTACAGAAGCAGGCCTTAGACGATAGCGTGACGTGAGAGATTCATGCACGCCCCCCTCAAGAAGCGGGATAACAACTGAACACCCCCCAAAGACGGCCGCAGTACCTATGCATCATTCCGAGGGCATACTCGGGGCTCCCAACGTAGGCTATTAGGTAGAATACGCGTGGTTTTTAGTCGCTAGGACACTAAAATTTTGTGAGAGTGAAAATTTTAGGTCTCTATCTGGCACGGTTCCTGTGATACAACCTCGCGACTAATAGACAGACGGACGGCTTGGCCTCATGTCTCGTTAATAGGGTCCCGCTTTAACCCTTCCGTGCGAGAGTCCGACTCGCACTTGGCTGATTATTTATTCAATAGATGCAGCAAGTTTCACCAAGTGCCATCAATCAACGGTATAAAATCTTATCAAGTGTTCATTTTAAAAATATCTCCACCTAAAGATGAGTTTCTTTCTTTTACGTGTGGAATTACTCATAGATGCTATTTCGAACGCCTACCAACTAAAACCACACGGTTTGGTTACATTCCAGAAGTATAATAACTAAAATTGGACAACAGTGTGCCGGACTAGCGCACGTAGGGTTCCGTACAAGAAAAGCGGAAAAAAATCACGTTTATTGTATGGGAGGAGGCCCCCTTTAATATTATTAATTTGTCTATTTTTATTATTTGTTGCTACAGCGGCAACAGATATACATAATCTGTCAAAATTTTAACTGTCTAACTATCACGGTGCATGAGTTACAGCCTGCTGAAAGACGACCAACGAAGTCAACGAAACCGACAACAAAAGTTATGTAATATCCTAAATCATCTTTTTAGGATTCCGTAAAGAAAATAATATAACTATTGATTGGAAGTCCTTTGTAAATCGGTAAATCATCGATTAGTAACATATTAACTGGTTGGGATGACACCAACCACGTCACATGCAGAGCCAGGCACTCAATATTCATGAACACGTGAGTTTCGGCCCGGCCGAAAGTTTCGGCCCATTTTGGCCGAAACCGAAACTGCGGCCGAAACTCGATTTTTTGGCCGAAACCGAAACCGAAACCGAAACTTCGGTCGGTCACTAGTGGAAACACAAAGACAGATAAAATTTCATTGCATTTAAAAATGTATTAATCGACAAACGTGTAATGGCTGTTGTGTGTTAATTGTTATTGTACAGTCAACTACAATGTAATGTACTACACTCGAGAGCAATGAATCCGGGTCACTTAAAGAATCCTAAAAATCTCGGAAACTAAAAATGCTAGGTTAATGCAATAAATTGTATTTAATAGACAATGTAATACTCCTTAAATGAAGGTATTAAAACTTCTTAGTTATTGTAAAGTTATATCATAAAAAAATCAAATTTGAAAAAGGGCCACTTTCGAAGATGGAACTACGAAATTACAGCATTTGGTGTTGCTTTTGTTTGTAATCTGTCATTTATGTGGGTACATAAACCATGTTGATAGTGCTCTATATTCATTAATCAAGCTGAAATTATGTCGCTTACGCCTGAAGAATGCACCAGAATACTTACAATGCTGGAAACCGGCCGGAGTCAGCGCGATACAGCCAGGACTGTCGGTGTGTCGCTGTCAACAGTACAAAGAGTTCTCCGACGTTACGAAGAAACTGGTTCTAACCTACGCAGACCAGGAACGGGCAGAACCAGGTGTACCACAGCACGAGAAGACCGATACTTGGTGAACACCATGCTTCGAAATCGCTTTCTCACAGGAACTGAACTCACCAATCAGTTTCGACGCCTCGGAGGAAGTAACCCAAGTGCATGGACAGTAAGACGTCGACTTGCTGAATCTAACTTAAAACCCCTTAGACCTGCAAACGGCCCTAAACTGGAGCGTGGGCATCGTATTTCGAGACTAAGGTATGCCCAGAGCCACGTAAATTGGAGTATTGAAGATTGGTCAAAAGTTATGTTCTCCGACGAATCAAAATTTATGCTCTACAAGCACGATGGAAGACACAGAGTGTATCGAAGACCAGGGGAAAGATTCAAGCAAGCATGCATCGAAGAAAAAGTAGCCTACGGTGGTGGGTCTGTACTTGTGTGGGCCGGAATTTCTTCTGAAAGTCGCACAGAGCTGGTGATCATAGAAAACGGCTCTTTAACTAGCGTAAGATATGTGGAAGAAATCCTCAATGATCACGTTGGTCCATTTATGGTCAATTTAGGTGAGGATGCTATATTTATGCATGACAATGCCCGACCTCATACAGGTAGGATTGTGAATGACTACCTTCAAGAGATGAACATTACTCGTATGGAGTGGCCAGCGCGCAGCCCGGATATCAACCCGATCGAGCATGCTTGGGACGAGCTAGGCAGATGCGTAAAACAACGAAACCCTCCCCCAATCACGCTTCGTGAGCTCAAAATTGCTCTCACAGAGGAATGGGAGAATATTCCCCAAAATCGTATAAGGAACTTGGTGTACAGCATGCCAAACCGCGTAAACGCAGTAATGGAAGCACGAGGAGGCAATACGAAGTATTAAAATTCAAGAAAATCGTAATAAAGTTCAAAAATTTCATGTTTCCTATTTTTGTTTTAAGGAGAGATCGGCAGTTTTTTCTTTATGTAATTTTGTGTTAATAAAATGTATGGTGACTCATATTTTTTTTACTTTCATTTAAGGAGTATTACATTGTCTATTAAATACAATTTATTGCATTAACCTATCATTTTTAGTTTCCGAGATTTTTAACATTCTTTAAGTGACCCGGATTCATTGCTCTCGAGTGTAGTTTAATCATATAAAATGATGTACTGATGTACAGGCTTTTCATAAAGCCAAAAGACCAAATGGTCATGTGCAATGGCAGAAAACAATGCTTAAGTAAGGCGCATCCTGTGGTTAGATGATCTAAGGTAGGTATTGTAGATAATGAAGAACAAGTTCCATCGACCATGAACGCATATCAATCACAATTACGTATATTAAAGACGCAGAACGTAGGCATTGCTATTTTCTTTGGACAGGGGTAGGCTGATGGCTAACGAACTGGCGTAATGGATTTATTACCACAGGACCCCAAGTATCTGTCCCTTCGCGGAGTCCGTTGTTCCCAACGGACCCCGTGAGGGGACAGATACTCGGGGTCCGTAGGGAATTCTTTTTCCCAACGGACCCCACGTAGGCACCTACTTGGCAAGGGGGTCCCTTGGACATGAAATTATCATCAGTTCCCAACGGACCCCGTGACGGGACAGATACCCGGGGTCCGTTGGGAATATAGGTACGGCTTAATGTGCCTTGCAAAGACCAAAAACACCACGTAGTAACTATTTAATAATATGTGGCAAAACTGAGAATACGAGCGTACGTACGAGCTCGATACTCCGGGCAAAGACTTCTATATAAACTGACTCCGGGTTGCTCATATTTTCGAAAATACGGAGCTCGCGTCGAAAACACGAGCGACCCTATAATCGGGATATATTGCATTCACCGTAGGTACATAAAGGTTCTGCATTTCCTTTTGAGGCACGGAACCCAAAAATGATAAGGCTGAAGTATATAAGTAGGTACTGTTTATTTAGCATAATCTACATAAATTACACAACATTTTATTTATAGATCTGTTCACGTATTCGGCATATTCGAGAAGGAATGGCTCGGTAATCAAGTCACCATAATATTACCAGCCCAAAATATTCGATACACATTCCATAGACAGTAGGTACTGCGTGATATTGTTTTAATTCTTTTTTTATTCTGAACACTGTCGTTAGATACTCACATAATGTTCAAGTACCTCCACTTGCATTAATGTATTAAACTTTTTTTTTTACCACAATCCTTTACAAGCAAATTCCGTAGCACTGGCATCATACCAATCAACCAGTTTTCTATTATGCCACATGAAAGTTCCTTTAAGTTTCGGCGAAGCGTCTAAAATAAGATAAAGGACCACTTTAGCAGCTTCATCAGGGTCTGTTTCTCCTCCCCCATTAGCCATGTCTGTTTTTACATGTCCTGGATGTACAGCATTTATTGATATATTCTCGTATTTCCGTTGTTGAACTTTGGTCAAGGCTGTCACCGCAATTTTTGATACTCTGTGCTCAGCATGCTTACCATCATCTGCGAAATCATTCTTATCAAATGTCCCGTTTTTGACACTTTCTAGATATTCATCAACAAACTCATTAATTTCTTCAGTCGTTAAATCCGGATCGGTTAATGTTTTAATCCATTTCTGGTTCTTTAAATTTGAAAGATGTCCACACGCGCTTGATATGTTGACAACTCTTGCACCATCTCTTAGTAACGGATACAAATATTTCTCAACAGTTAATAAACTTTTGTAATTCACATCAATATTCCGTTTAGCTGCTTCGTAAGTCGGATAAACTTCATCCCATTCTAATATAGCAGCATTATTTACTAACACATCGAAAGCACCATGTTTTATTTTTATAAAGTCTGCAAATAACTTGACACTCTCACAGTCACTTACATCGAGTTGATGATAAACAGGTTTTAATCCAATTTCGTTTAGTTTTTTAACCGCTTCTTGTCCTCTTTCTTCGTCTCTTGAAGTTAAATAGACGACTCCATCGAACTTCTGACACAATCCTTTCACGATGGCAAATCCTAGACCTTTATTCGCACCGGTCACTACTGCTATTTTATCCGCCATTTTAATAATAAACTGACATTGACATGCGCTAGCAGCAAGTTGATAAATAACATTGAGCCAGATAGGTGTAGATAGGTAGGTACAACATGACGTCATACAACACAATGATGAGTTACGTTTAAGCACTCCATTATCTTATGCGAGAAACGTTGGCGTTTCGCACCAAAGCGTTTATTAAGACCACACGGCATTTCTTTTCTTTGTGTGTCAATGTCGAATAGGCATGAATGAAAATGATTTGGGCCCATTCTTTTTAATTGAAGTAGAAAAGGAAAGAAAATGATTTGAACCTATTTTTATACCTCTAAGGCAGGAGAAAAGCAAACGACATAGAAAAGTGTTCACTGTAGTCTATGGACAATTGCAATATCTCGGTGTAAAACTCGTGCTGCCAATTCTGCAAATCCTTCTAAGACCCCTTTTGAATAACCGTGAACCGTTTTGAAATAAGAATGTTTTCACCATTTATTTGTTTGAACATAAGTAGGTAGGTGATAAGTATGTAAATCATAAATTAAGGAGTTATTTGAGTCAGGTATTATAAAAGTGTTGTTTTTTATAGGCAATAGGCAATTTTATAGAATTTATAGGTAAATAGGTTTTATAGGTAGTCGAAGCGCTCGTGGCCCCGCGGACTTAGTGTTCTGTAATCGATCACTGTAGTAAGCAACTTTCACTATGACCAGTTCTTGGATGGGTGACCATTCATGTGACCACTTTGTGACCTTTATTTGAGCCGTTGGTCCCGGTTGCCAATAAAATAGCAGTCAGCCAAGTTGGAGGCCTTTTTAGGCAGTTTGAAAAATTTAAACAGCAGAGACGGTCACAACCTGCCTGCTCACCACCTATTACTTGGGACAAACTATAAAAAAATGAAATGTGGGCATCTAATATGCTTCTGCCTTCCCCTTCGGAGATCAACGCGTGACCATATGTATGTGTGTGTAACATAGCAAGGTAGGATGGCCGGGTGGGATAGGTGAATAGCCGGTATTACTTACGCTAAAGGTAATGTCAGTTAATTTTAAATTTCTTTGATATTTTAGTTATGGGTAGGAATAAGATAAACAATATAAATATACAGGTATACCTACCTACTGTGATTCATAATTTATTTTTGGTTTTTACGTGCATTTATAAAAGCGTGTTTTTCTAGGGTTTTTTTAAACCATTCATAATTTTTTTCATTTCATTACCTTTTTAGGTACATACACGTCGACCTAATAAAAGCGTATTAAAACATGGTTGATTCGTAACATTTGTTTTACTACAAAAATCATTATAGGTTCAGCCCTAGCGCATTATTACGATGACGTCACTCGCACAGCGGGCAACACAGTCTCGACGCTATGAGCGCGTGTTTAAGGTACAATTCTTCTCGTTCTGAGCAGCAGGTATTATTATTAACATTTTGTAGGCTAATATAACGTAGGTATTGTCGCTTTTGTATGGGAGTGATGTATCTGTTACGTAGTAACTATTTAGTAATCTGTGGTAGGGAGTTCATTTCGCTATGTAAGCGAGCTTATTAAAAAGCGCCTACCGAACCTTAACGTAATAATTATTATAGCAGTTATTCCATACGTACACACGTCGTCACGCCTTTATCACCGAAGAGGTAGGCAGAGGCATAGTATATGTCCACATGTCAGCTTGTAGTATTGTGTCCCACGTTATAGGTTAGGTATCATTTTTTTATTCAAGCAGTCTACTTGGCTGACCGATTAACGAACAAGTTGTTGTAATTATTGTAAATAGAAAAATAATTCATCTCCAGCGGGTTGCATTGAGAACATTTGTATTTTTGAATTTTGTGTGCTTATGTAATAGATATTTTTAAAGTAAAACTTCTTTAGGCGCGACTAGGGTGTAACTCAGATTTTTTTTTTGACGGAAGTAACACTTAGGTACTATTCGAATTTTGAATAACGGAAACGTAGTTTCCACTATTCAAAATTCGAATGAATGATATAAATATAAATTATTTCAGTGATATAATGCCGTCAATGGCAAAGAAGTTTTACTTCAATCGCGCGTAAAGGTTACACGCACACACTTTTTTTTCAAATAAAAGATACTTGATTTAGAATGATGAAACTGTAAAACCATCCTACTAATATTATAAATGTGAAAGTTTGTGAAGATGTTTGGATGTTTGGATGTTTGGATGTTTGTTACTCAATCACGCCCTAACGACTGAACGGATCTGACTGAAATTTGGTACACAGATAGATTACAGTCTGGAATAACACATAGGCTACTTTTTATCCCTGGAATAGGTTCCCATGGGTTTCGGGACCGGGAACAAAATTTCTTGCTAGCGGTGCGGATTTCAGCATAAACTATTGAACAGATTAGTTTGAAAATGGGCATATAGGTAAACCGGTTCCTGTACTAACACATAGCATACTTTTGTTCCCAGTTGTATATTCCCTTGGGATAAATGTTTCAACTTTGTCGGTATCAATTTCGCACGACTGAACGGCTCTGGCTGAAATTTGGTACTCAGATAGATTACAGTCTGGAATAACACATAGGCTACTTTTTAATCCTGGAATATGTTCCCATGGGTTGCAATAACGGAAACAAATTTTTTTGCTATCGGCGCGGTTATCAGCATAAACTATTAAACAGATACCAACTAAAATTGGCGCATAGGGAGAACAATTCCTTGATTAAAATATACGTACAGTAGGATGCTTTTCGTCTCCATAGTATGTTCCCTTGGGATAGTTAGCATCACATGGGAACGTATTTCAAGGTTACAATGTGCTATTCCAGAGTATAGTCTATTCCTGTACCAGATTTTAGCCAGCACCGTTTAGCAGTAGCGTGATTGAATAAGGTACCAACCATCCAAATTCATAAGTTTCCTATTTATAATATTAGTAGAATTTCCTGGATATCCTTTGGGTTACCAAAGGATACTTTTATCCCATGTTGTATTTTCCCCTGAGGTAAATTCTAATTTATTTTAATATAAATATGGGAGTAATATTATTAATTTTGTTTTTTTTGATTTTTTTTTGATTGAGTAACAAACATCCAAACATTCAAACGTCTTCACAAAGTTTCACAATTATAATATTAGTAGGATTTTATTTTAGTCAGATTTTCACTAGATGGCGTTGGCGTCGATTTAGATCAAACTACCGTTTCGTATGGTCATTTATATAAAGGGAGTAATGGAGTCAGAGTGTGAGAGTGGAGGAGTATGATGTTTAAAATCTCTTTATTTTAAAAAATATTAAGGAATTTTTTCTGTTTTATTGATTAATTATTAAATACGACCTGGCATACTTTACGGATTACGATTGTTAATTGAAATATACTTATTATTGGTTTCTTTTTATCAATGCCACTTGGCTATTCTCACCCCCCATTCCCAACCGACCACCTGAGTTATCCACCTGGTTGGTCAGTTAGGAATAAAAGTTCCTAACCACCCACCTTGTGCACCTGGTTGGTCAGTTAGGAATAAAAATTCCTAACCACCCACCAGTGACTGAATAAAATGAATAATGTCCATAATGTCTAGGTACTTTATCAATATACCCACATGTCTATATAGCAAAACAAATGAAGATCTACAAAACAAATGAAGATCGACAAAACAAATGAAGATCGACAAAACAAATGAAAATCGACAAAACAAATGAAGATCTACAAAACAAATGAAGATCGACAAAACAAATGCAGATCGACAAAACAAATGAAGATCGACAAAACAAATGAAGATCGACAAAACAAATGAAGATCGGCAAAACAAATGAAGATCGGCAAAACAAATGAAGATCACTAAACAATTAATGAAAGTAAGATAAACAACTGAAAGTCGACAAAACAAATGAAAATCGACAAAACAAATGACGGTCGGCTAAACAAATGCCGCCCTCCGGCAAGTTACGTCTTATTCCCGGAATGTCCAGTCGGTTCATTACGTCTATTTCCCTAAATGTCCATTTCCCTGATAGTCCATTTCCCTGAATGTCCACTTCCCCGATAGTCCACTTCCCTGAACGTTCATTCCCTGATAGTCCAATTCCCTGAACGTCCAAATCCGGTCGGATAAACAAATGACTATCGGCAAAAGAAATGACGATAGAAAAAACATATTATGCAGATCAATAAAACAAAAGACTATAAGCAATTTGATAAGATCAAAAATACTTGCAGCCATATTTAGTAATCTAGATGCGTTTGCCATTAAAAAAAATAGGTGCAAGCAAATCTCGATCTTAATGACACTTCTCTAAAAATGTGCTTTTAGGCGTTTATAGACATCACTGATCACGAATATATGAAAAATAAATAAATATTGTGCATGTTCATAAGGTCGAGATTTGCTTGCACCTATTTTTTTTTAATGGCAAACGCATCTAGATTACTAAATATGGCTGCAAGTATTTTTGATCTTATCAAATTGCTTATAGTCTTTTGTTTTATTGATCTGCATATGTTTTTTCTATCGTCATTTGTTTTTTCTATCGTCATTTGTTTTACCGATCGTCATTTGTTTATCCGACCGTCATTTGTTTATCCGACCGTCATTTGTTCGATTTTCATTTGTTTTGCTGATCTTCATTTGTTTTGTCGATCTTCATTTGTTTTGTCGATCTTCATTTGTTTTGTCGATCTTCATTTGTTTTGTCGATCTGCATTTGTTTTGTCGATCTTCATTTGTTTTGTCGATCTTCATTTGTTTTGTCGATCTTCATTTGTTTTGTCGATTTTCATTTGTTTTGTCGATCTTCATTTGTTTTGTCGATCTTCATTTGTTTTGCCATATAGACATGTGGGTATATTGATAAAGTAGACATTATGGACATTATTTATTTTATACAGTCACAGGTGGGTGGTTAGGAATTTTTATTCCTAACTGACCAACCAAGCGCACAAGGTGGGTGGTTAGGAACTTTTATTCCTAACTGACCAACCAGGTGGATAACTCAGGTGGTCGGTTGGGAATGGGGGATTCTCACGGACTCTGATTTAATTTGCAATCTGATTATTATTGCACCTAATTAGGGTTTCGTAGCCAAATGGCAAAAACGGAACCCTTATAGATTCGTCATGTCTGTCTGTCTGTCCGTCTGTCTGTCCGTCCGTGTGTCACAGCCACTTTTCTCCGAAACTATAAGGTCTATGCTTTTGAAACTTGGTAACTAGATGTATTCAGTGAACCGCATTAAGATTCTTATATAAAACTAGAAAAAAACAGTAAATTTTGGGGGTCCCCATACTCAGAACTGAAACTCAACATTTTTTTTTCATCAAGCCCATACGTGTGGGCTATCTATAGATAGGTCTTTAAAAATGCTATTGAGGTTCCGAGAATCATTTTTTTCTAAAGTCAATAGTTTGAGCAAGAGACACTTCCAAAGTGGAAAAAGGTGTGTCCCCCCCCCCCCCCCTCTAACTTCTAAACTAAGAGAATGATAAATCTAAAAAAATAATGTACATTGCTATAAAAACTACCAACAAAAATTGGTTTGACCGAGATAGAGCTGGTAGTTTTTTTTTAATTCGTCTTAAGCCGCAATTTTCGGTTACAAAAATCACTACCTCTGCGAACGTGTTATAACATCAATCAAAGTTACAACGAACTATGAGAACTTTTCTATTATGTTACTTGCTGCTACGGAACCCTTCATGGGCGAGTTCAACGCGCACTTGGCCGGTTTTTATTTTTTTGTTAGCATTTTTTTTAAACATTGTATTTTTTGATTTCGATAACATAATTTAGCTGTTTTTAATAAAACGAAAATCAAATTTATCTCAATCTTCTAAAAAAGCTTGAGCTATGAAGGTAGCTAGAAATCAGGAGACTTCCCCTCAATCGGAGTTAAGGAGGATTGAGCAAGCAAGGCGTCAAGCGGCTCGCAACGTGGCTGAAACGCCGGAGCAGGCGCATGATCGTCGTCAACATCATGTTGAATATTTAATCTCTAAACGGGGTGCTGAGACGCTGGAACAATTGCAAGCTCGGGGCTTTGAGCAAGCTGAGCGTCAAGCCAACATGAGGGGAGTCGAAACTCCGGAACATGCCAATCGTCGTCGTCTACAGCATGTTGAATATTTGTCCTCCCAGCGGGCTGCTGAGGAGGTGGAACGAGCGCAAGCTCGACGCTCGGAGCAAGCTGAGCGTCAAGCCAGTATGAGGGCAGCCGAAACGCTGGAGCAATCAAACTATCGGCGTCAACAACACGTTGAATATTTAAGCTCCCAGCGGGCAGCTGAAACCCTGGAACAATCGCAATCTTGACGCGTAGAGCAAGCTGAGCGCCAAGCCAGCATGAGAGCAGCCGAACAACTTGAGCAAGGCAATCATCGGTGTCAATAGCATGTTGAATATTTAAGCTTCCAGCGGCTGCTGAGACGCCAGAACAATTGCAAGCTCGACGCCAACAGCACGCCATTTTATGTTGCGTCACAGCAGTCAACAGAGACTGAGGCGGAAGCAGAAATGCGCAGACGTTCCGTTGCTCAAAGGGTAACACTGCGGCGTCAAATATTCTCTTTAAATACGTAGGGCGTTTTGAAGAAAGCTGCATTTGAGTACTTGAGGAGAGCAGATGAAATAAACGCCTGTCTGAAGGCGTCGCCACTGTGGGCTAAGGTGGAAAAACTTCATCTTACGTGCAACATGCGTGTACAGCTTTTAATGACCAAGAGTGTAGTGCTTATGCAAATAAACTGCTTGAAATAGGCGAGGGCCGACTAGAAACTGATCCATATGGCAAATACCTATCAGTTTACAAATAAATTTTGCCATCCAGTCGCAATTTAAGATGAGCTAATTTTAAATGTTTTTCCAAATTTACAGCCGTCATGGGCCTGCTTCTGTAAGGATGGCGAGCGACCCCCTCACCGTCCTCAGGCCACCGGTCATGGAGGCCGATAGTCCTCTGTGAAGACACGTCGACGGCGCCCAGAGCGGAGAGTTCTCTTCCGTTCCCGCCCCGACGTCTCCTTCTCACGAGCATGACCTGCTCGCAGAAAGAGGCGGCGCAGTCCCACTTACTCCCGCTGGAAAGCATGGCTTGCACCATAGTCTCGAGCGAGAGAGTGTCCACATCCAGACCTACTACGAGGACCTGGCGCTGTTGCGCTCAAGCCGTGCACTCCACCAGCGTATGGAGTGCTGCGCGCGCATAATATTTCTCCCCAGCGCCAGAGCCCATCCAGAGGATCAGTGATCACTATACATCAGAACATTACTGGATCAGCCAAAGGAGAGTGCGTTTTAATTCCCCCCATTCCGATACTTCCCGACAATTTGCCATTCCTGTTCAAAAGGTTGCAATTTCCCCTAAAATTAGCTTTTACAATGACAATTATTAAATAACAGGGTCAAACATTGAAAGTGGCAGGAAATCCCCTGGGCACTCCTTGCTTTTCACATGGTCAGCTATATGTCGGTTGTTCAAGAGTATCGAGTGCCCAAAACTTACATGTACTGGCTGAAAACGATAGATCGTATATTGTAGTCAACAGATCCGTTTTACAATAAACTTTCCCTATCAACTTTAGTTTGGACAACAAAAGTGAATTACACGTATTTTACGGCGCTGTTGTTGTTTAAAGATATTCAGGCTTTCTACGCAATGTAATGCCTATTCCTCTTATTCAGAACTAGCTGATCCTCGCAACTGCGTTTACGCCTACGTATTATACATACTTTTACTCTCCTTTTAATTGACGACCTAAAATAAATAGGGCACAGGAACAGTCACTAAAATGGCAGGCTTAAGCTACTTTACTTATAATTGAGTGTTTTTTGCATAGACGCATCAGAAATCGAACAGTCTCATTATTCTGCAGCCCGAGGGAAACACCAAACATGAGGTTCACAAAGAGGTGTTAACAATTCCTTTCATTTAACCACCTATTTATCTAATCTATATTAACAAAATAACTGGCCAGCTCAGTCACCTATCAACACCCAACCGAAATTCTTGAACCCTGAGTCCTGAAATGTTAATGGCCAATCTACCCCTATAATGTAAGGATTCATTAGAAACCATTTAATCAAAATCTAGCCCTAATGGAATACACAGGACATAAACGTTTATCGAAAAGTATCCCGGGCGAAGCCGGGGGCCACAGCTAGTAGAAAAATAAGATAAAACGCACCGGGTCTCGCGTCAAACAATATGCGCTGAATCATAGCTAATCTATAATACCTATAAGTAGGTACGTATTATGTTATTTTGTTAGTAGGCACTGTTGTATTTGTTTATATTAATATTATAAAGAGGAAAGATTTGTTTTTTTGTTTGTTTGTAACGAATAGGCTCCGGAACTACTGGACCGATTAGAAAAATTCTTTCACTGTTGGGAAGCTACACTCTTTGCGGTGAACATGGGCTTATATTTTATTCCCGTATTCCCACGTGAACGGGAACTACGCGGGTGAAACCGCGTGACGTCAGCTAGTTATAAATAAATAGTTTTAAATCATAGGTACAACATAGCCTTCTAGCTGCATCCTAGCAGCTTGGAGTAGGATATCCCGACATATCGCTACAATCGGTTATAAGTTTAGTGACCTAAAGGGCTCGCTTTTTTTGTTATTACCTATAGCGGCAACAGAAATATGTAGATTCATAACCTGTGAAAATTTCAGCTTTCTAGCTGTCACGGTTTACGAGATACAGCCTCGTGACGGACAGACAGACAGACGAACAGCGAAGTCTCAGGATTGGGGTTCCTTTTTGTACCCTTTGAGTACGGAACCCTAAAAAAAGTGGTAAGACTGACAATGTCTTCTTTAGGTGTCGAAGCATTTCTCCTCATTATTGTTTTTTCCTTCAAAATGAAAAGTAAACGAGAGTTTAGCGCAATTATGAGTAATAAGTGGTGGTTTATGACTTTACGGCTTCATTCAGAAGTAAGAAAACGCATGTAAATGTCATAAACTTTCGTAAGAACGCTGTGATCGGTCCCAGAATTATGGTATCGTAATACAACATAAAGAACGCAAAATTGTGGTAAAACTGACTACTTGAACGCTGGAATGTCTCACCGCTCTCTGTCTGCTTTCAGCAAGCGCGGCTCCGAGCACTTCAAATTCTAATACAGATAAAAAACCTACCTAATACCAATGACTAGGCCGCATGGTCTGTGACCTTAGTTTTTCCATGATGTACAGAAAAAAATTGCAATAATAATCTATCTACCCACTTTAGTACAATTTATAAAAGTAAGCCATTCCATTTATTAAAATTCTTTCAACTGTGCAACGCCGGCAACTCGTATATCAGTAAATTATTACATTCTTGAAGAAAGAATTGTGCAATAACTATGTCGTTTAAAAAGCTTAATATTTCTAAGAAAATTGCTGTTGTAACCTGTGCACATAAAGGGCTAGGATTAGCCATCGTGGAAAAATTGAGTCAAAAGTTCAATGGAATTGTCTATTTAACATCAAGAAATGAGGAGAAAGGTCAGAGGGCAGTAGATTATTTGAATGATTTGGGATTAAGACCTCGTTTCCATAAGCTCGACATAAATGATCCAGATAGCATCGAAAGATTTGCTGACTTTATAAAAAGTGAACATGGAGCTTTCGATGTACTAGTGAACAATCCTCCAATTTTGGATGAAGATGAGCTGGTTCCGACTTATACCGAGGCTAAACTGAATATTGATGTAAATTACAAAAGTCTTGTAAACATCGAAAGATATCTCTTTCATTTGCTAAGAGACAACGGAAGTGTCGTCAATATTACAGGAGCGTGCAGTATTATACCGGATATAACGGACAATGACTGGAAAAAATTACTAATGCATCCGGATTTAATGACGGATCAGATTAATGAATTTGTTGAGGAGTATTTAGAAAGTATAAGAACTGGTACGTTTGATGAAACTTTTTTTGCTAATAACCATGGTGAGCACAAAATAGCAAAAATCGCGGTCACAGCTTTAACTAGAGTTCAACAACGGAACTATGAGCATTTGAGGATAAATGCCATCAATCCAGGCTTTGTAAAAAATGACATGACTGAAGATCTTGGAAAAGTAAAATATCAAGAAGCTGCTGGAATTGTGGCGCATGTCATTTTAGAAGAGCCGTTTGTAAAAGGACAATTTGTGGCTTAACAGAAAAAGAAAATTATTTAATTAAAAACAGAGATTTTGTGAAAAATTGTGTGTTTGAAAATATCAATTTAGAATGAAGGATTTTATGATAATTTACTTAATTTGAAATATTGAGCCGAATGGCAAAGAACCTACCCACATTTTATAAATGCATGATGATAATTTTGAAATATTTCTTCATTTTATTTTTTGATAATGTATGTAGTTAATGCATAATAAATAAAGTAATATTATAACAGTATTATTTTCGTTTTTATTTACCTAAACGTAGGTATTCTTTTCTTTACCGTGGAAATTCGCATGCCAGGCTCCTACCGGTTATAACTAGAAGGATACATCTGTTCATGCCAGTTGCTCCGGGTAAGCCCTCTGAAGGATGCCTAGGATTCCCGACAGGATTTGGCTACCACCGCGGCCTCACCCAGAGGTACGCCCTAACAGGTACCATCCCGCATGTTGTTGACCGAATACTGCGTCACCATAGTAAGCCATGGTATCTGGACTTGGCTGTCTCGGTTTTCCCAAACGCCTTCAGTATGGGGTTCTTCAAAAGGGGTCTTAGGAGGTTTTTACAGGGTCGACAGCGCGATTGTAGAGCCTCTGGGGTTGCAAACGTCCATAGGCTACAGTGACCACCGGAACATCTGGTTAGCCGTATGCTTGTCTGCCACCTTAGTGGTTTAAAAAAAAGACATAAAACCAAAAACTTTGTATTGGTAAGAATGAAGATTTTAGCGCTTTTGGCTCTTCTGGACAGCACCTTGTATCTTACATAATCCCTTTCTTCATTGTACAGTGAACTACAATGAAATGTACTAGTTTAATCTTACAAAATGTTGTATCCCTGCGAATACCATAATGAACTACCTATCCAATTATGGTATACAGAACTTGGCAGTAACATGTATGCGTGTAAAGCAATACCTAATTATGTATTCCAATACATTTATTTTTTATTTTAAAGTTGACTTTCTCAGTCAACTTTAAAATAAAAAATAAATAGCATGCTATACAATCAATACAATGTTACTGTCAAGTTCGGTGGATACCATGTTTTTCACAATCTTTGGTAAGTTCATTATAGCACTCGCAGGGATACATCATTTTGTAAGATTAAACTAGTATATTTCATTGTAGTTGACTGTACACGCACTAGTGGATGGCATGCGGTTTCAGTTCGTTCGGAAAATACGGGAATAAAATATAACCTATGCTACTCAGGCAGGGATAATAAGATAGAATTTTAAAGCTGAAAGAATTATCGAAATCCTGTATGTAGTTTTAGAGTTTAATTGTAACAAACACACATACAAAGTATACAAATCTTCAGTGTCTTTATCTCTTTATTAAAAAACTCCTTTGCTAGCTAAATCAGTCTGTGAATCGTACCAGTCGACAAGCTTTCTATCACACCACATGAAACTTCCTTTCAAAGTCGATGGAACATTCAAAATTAGATACAAAATGATATCAGCAGCTTCATCAGCCTCAATAATCCCACCACCGTGGGCCATATCAGTCTTTATATGTCCTGGATGAACAGCATTTATCGACATATTTGGGTATTTTCTCTGTTGTATCATTGATAAAGCTGTAAAAGCAATTTTTGATACTCTGTACTCAGCATGCTTGCCATCGTCTGCGTAATCACTTCTATTAAAAGTACCAGATTTAACACTATCCAAATATTCTTCAACGAATCGGTTGATTTCTTCAGTTGTTAGACTCGAACTCCTCAATACATCAATCCATTTCTGATTCTTTAAATTCGATAGATGAGCACACGGGCTAGACACATTCACTACTCGAGCATCTTCACGCAAAAGTGGATATAAATATTCTTCTATAATCAGCAAACTTTTATAATTGATATCAATACTTCTTTTAGCTACTTCAAAACTTGGGTACACTTCATCCCATTCCAATACAGCCGCATTATTCACCAGCACATCAATATTACCGTATTTAGATTTAACAAAATTAGCAAATTCTTTAACACTATTAGCATCACTTACATCCAGTTGATGATAAACAGGTTTTAATCCTATTTCATTCAATGCCTTTACAGATTCCAGTCCTTTCTGTTCATTTCTTGATGTTAAACAAATGGTACCGTCATATTTCTTGCACAATGCTTTCACTACAGCAAATCCTAAACCTTTATTTGCACCAGTGACGACCACAAATTTGTTCACCATTCTCGTTGGTCTTTACAATGTGTACTACGTTATAATTCGCTTTAGTCAGCCAATTATAAGGGTAAATATCTTTTAGTTTTTACATAAATTATACGGACAATTGTTTATTACGCAAATAGAAATTAACAGGTTAAGGCCTCTCACATACAGAGACGCGGAGCGTGTAGCGTGGTGTCTCGCGGCGCGTAAAGCGGCAAGAATAACCATAACCGTAATCAAAGACATTTTATAAAAATGCGAGACTCAAGTCTGTACTCAGTCAAAGCCGAAAATAAATACAAGACACCCTATTTTTTTACGTGAGGGAAAATCCTCATGGATGTTATGCCGGACTCCTACCGACTAAAAACCTCACGTAACGCCCAACAGCCTATGGTTGGGAGCCCCGGGTAAGCCCTCGGAAGGATGTCCCATAACCCTTACAGTGTCTATTACTGTAGTATGAATGTTTGTTGATGTTGGCTGAAATTTGGTTAAAGGATACATTATAGTCGGGTTGGGAATAACACATACTTACTTAGGTTACATTTAATATTTGGATTACGTACCCATGGAAGGGGCCCTCTAGTATGAAGTAAATCACCTCACTAATAGAACATTTACATCTTCAAACAGTCTATCATATTTTACTCCATTGCTGCAGTGTCTTTTCTCTGGCGTTTATCGCTACCGCCGCCGCTTCCGCGGTGTAAAACGCCGTGGGTTTGGTCTAAAGTAATGGTGCTCAAACACAAACAACTTGTTAACAAACATTTTCTAACAATAAACATTTTTGAGTGACTTCAAAAAAAGAGGAGGCCCTCAATTCGACTGTATTTTTTTTCCTAAAAAATAATTAGGAGTTAAAACAATATGTTATAGTCTGTCCAACCGTTTATTTTACTTTTAACAGTGCTTATTTTATTTATTACTTTTAATTGCGTGAAGAGGCACATCATAGGTCCGCCAATTTGAGGACCATTGTCTATACCAGTGGTTCCCAACCAGTGGTCCGCGGACCACCAGTGGTCCGCAGGAGCGAAAATATGGTCCCTGAAGGATTTTAAATTTATCGGGTGGTGAACCGTTAGTCGCCGTGCAATGAGCGAGAAGAGCGCGGGTAGTGGGGGCGGTTGGTACGCCCACCGGCTCGGCGAGCAAAGACAACACAAAGTCTGCGATTTGCCCACGATTGAATGAGTTTCCAGGCCGAGCGTGGATCTTTGCTCAAGACCAGTTTCCTAAAGCCTAAAGTGTGGGAAACTCCCTCAAAGTGCGGTACGCCCATCGGGGTACCGACCGATGTTGTTCCTCGTCGAGGTTTGCTAGCTCTTTGAGCGTATCATTACAGAGCGACACCACTTCAGAAGTTAAGTCTTAAAACAGAGGGGGCAACAGCTGCGCTCTCGCGGTTGGTACCCAACATAAGAGTACCCAATGCTCCCTGCAAAAGACCTTCAGGGTCGTGCGGAGTATGGCACTATACGGGACCCCTGTATGGGCGGAGGCCCTGACGACCGTCAACGTGGCTAGACTGCATAGCCCGCTAAAGGCGATGGCCGTCAGGAGAGGGTACCGCACGATATCCGTTGAGGCGGCATGTCTCCTAGCCAAGACCCCTCCATGGGACCTGGAAAACAGGGCTCTTGCGTCGTTGTATCAATGGTGCATGAAGGCGCTGGATCGGGACCACAGGCCTGTGCCCAAAGAAATAGAGGCATAGTGATCCCTGTTTCGCCAGAAGCTCATGGAGACATGGAAGGTCCGACTTGAGATACCAAAGTGAGGACTCACCACTAATGAGACGAGCGCCATGGCAGCCTCACCTACCGAGTGTCACAGATGTTTACCGGGCACTGGTGCTTCGGTAAGTATCTACAGCGGGGACACAGCACTACATGGGTATAGCAGCGACAAGACCTCGTTGCGGGCCTTTTTTTTTTTTTTTTTTTTTTAACGTGAGGGAAAATCCTCGTAGGATGCTATGTCGGACTCTTACCGACTAAAAAACCTCACGTAACGCCCAACAGCCTATGGTTGAGAGCCCCGGGTAAGCCCTCAGGAAGGATGTCCCGTGACTCCCAACAGACCTACGGCCGCCAATGCGGCCTCGCCCAGGGGGTGGTTCGGGTGCAATCCCGCGTCTATGGGGGGTTTCGGGTGTGACCCCGCTTCTAAGGGGGGGCGTGCGTGAGTGCTCACGTCACGCTGCCGTCATGGGCCTGCTTCTGTAAAGACGGTGAGCGGCCCTCTCACCGTCCTCAGACCCCCGGTCATGGAGGCCGATAGTCCTCGGCGAAGACACGTCGGCGGCGCCCAGGGCGCCGACTGCGGAACTCGGGTGGGAGAGTTCTCTCCCGCACCCGGCCCGCCGCCTCCTTCGCGAGCATGACCTGCTCGCAGAAAGAGGCGGCGCAGTCCCACTTACTCCCGCTGGAGAGCATGGCTCGCACCATGACCTCAAGCGAGAGAGTCTCGTTGCGGGCCTGGGCGTGAATATTCTCACGCTGGAGACCATGTTAAAGGCTCTGGTCTCCAACGGGAGAAAGTGTAACGTAACTGTGTCTTTCTGCGAGCAAGTCATGCTCGCGAAGAATGCAGCAGGAGAGAAATCTCTCTTCCGAGTTCCGTAGTCGGTGGCGCGGTCGTCCACCATGACCGTGAGAGCGGCGAGTTGGCTGCTCACCGTTCTTTCACAGAAGCCGGTGTAGACGGTGGTGTCTCTTCACCCCTCGAAGAAGTGGAATAGTACCAGCACGGACACTGGTGAAGTTAATGAAGGAATCCAGGAAGAACACAACAAATTCACTTGAGTGGTTTGGTGTTTAAAAGCAATTTCTTGTACGAAACTCCGAGAGAGAAACTCTTTCGCTATTTTATAGTTTTCTCAACGCTTATTTGTGCGAACAAGGTTTTCTGCGTAGTTGGAAATTAAAAACAAGGCGAGGAATCGTTTGAAAGTAAGTGATGATTTGCATGTAGCTTTGAATAACAATATTAGTCCTAGGTTAGCAGATCTCGTGAAGAAGATGCAAGTCAGAAACACATTTAATAAATGTTTATGCAATTTCCTACAAATTTAGTTGATTGTTACATTAAATCGGATCGGGAACGCATTATGAGTGCACCGGGAGAACACGGCCGAGTGCCAGCACTGCGAGGAACGCAGCGAGGACACTGCGCTCCATACATTGGTGGAGTGCGCAGCATGGGCGCAACAGCGCTAGGTCCTAGTAGCAGGTCTAGATGTGGACAATATGTAACTGGAGATCGAGCTATAAATATAAAAAAATGCGTTATTTTAGTATAAGTGTTAAATCTAGATTTAAATTTCTTTATAAATTTAGTTGATTGTTATATTAAATCGGATCGGGAACGCATTATAACATCACTATAGTAATTGGTAATCGAGCTGTCAAAAGTAAAATAAACGGTTGGACAGACTAAAAAATTGTTGAAGATTTGCGTGCTCCTACACTGATGAATTTTGTTTTGTTTTGTTTAAGGCCGCGTGGGTCAGATTTTGAGTTTTTTGAAACAATCCTAGTCAAAAAGTAAAGGGTTTTTAAATCTGAAAAATATAAATATAATAGTTAAGGATATAAGCTAAACATATTCCGAGCCCGTTACACGATCCAATAAATTTCACTAGATATAAAAAAATCCCAAAGTTGACTCTCTCAGAAAAGTTTTTTCAATACTGTGGCTAAACTATTAACATTTTATATATTTTTTTTGCACTCAATTAAAGGTATTAAGTTTTTATACACATTTTCCGAGCGTTTTTCTATAAACAACTATTTACATAGTTATCATGTACGAATATCTACCAAACGCAATAGAATTGCGCCGCTGACGGCCGATCAGTCTCGCCCTGGCGCTTGTGGAGGCAGGACCTGTGTCAGTTTTTTTCGCAACTATTTCGTAATTATTATGCCAAATTACGTTGAAATCGCGCCACAGTATAAAAATATCAGTAATGGGCAAAATGTAATTAGATTAACCGTTACAAATACATACGCGACTCATGGTAAAAATGTGGTGATCTTTTACTTTTTAAGTGTTTTCACGACATGGTAACCAGCTACCTAATGCATTAAAATGTCTACGAATTACATGATAATTTCGCAATTCAACATGGCGGCCACGCCGTAATCACAAAATTTCATGATGGGTATCGTTTAAGGGGTTTTTTGGTATGCTGAGTACGAAGTACGTGATAATTTTGCAATCAAATATGGCCGCCGCGCCGTAATCACAAAATTTCATGATGGATATCGTTTAAGGGGTTTTTTGGTATGCTGAGTACGAATCATGTGATAATTTTGCAATCGAATATAGCCGCCGCGCCGTAATCACAAAATTTCATGATGGGTATCGTTTAAGGGGTTTTTTGGTATGCTGAATACGAATCGCGTACTATTTTTGCAATACAAGATGGCCGCCGCGCCGTAATCACAAAATTTCATGATGGGTATTGTTTAAGGGGTTTTTTGGTATGCTGAGTACGAATCACGTGATAATTTTGCAATCCAATATGGCCGCCGTGCCATAATCACAAAGTTTCATGATGGGTATCGTTTAAGGTGTTTTTTGGTATGCAGAGTACGAATCACGTGATAATTTTGCAATCCAATATGCCCGCCGCGCCGTAATCACAAAATGTTATGATTGGTATCGTAAATGGTAGTATCGTAAGTATGGTAGTATCGTAAATCATACGTAGCAGACTGTAGTGTAAAAGAGATAGAGACACATGTTCCATTCTTCGTTCTAACATTTGTGTGTGGTTGGATTGCATGGAACGACACAGACTAAAAAAACTTGTTCGGTTTACTGTGAGTTAGTTAACCGCGTGCCAATTTGCAACTGTGCAAGACGTGGTCAGAGTTAAGAAGTTATTTATTTTACTCAGAGCTTACTAACTCTATATTTATATATTTAACTCGACTCTACGCGCAAGTGGGCCTAAATAGCTTAGGCGGTCAAATTGAATTCCAAAATGATCATGTTATTCGTACTCAGCATTCGAAAAAACCCATAAAACGATATTCATTACGAAATTATGTGATTACGGCGCGGTGGCCATTTTGGATTGCAAAATTATCATGTGATTCATCCTCAGCATACCAAAAAACCCCTTAAACGATAACCATCATGAATTTTTGTGATTACACCGCGGCCGCCATTTTGAATTGCAAAATTATCACGTGATTCGTACTCAGCATACCAAGAAATCCCTTAAACGATACCCATCATGAAATTTTGTGATTACGGCGCGGCGGGCATATTGGATTGCAAAATTAGTACGTAATTCGTACTCAGCATACCAAAAAACCCTTTAAACGATACCCATCATGAATTTTTGTGATTACACCGCGGCCGCCATTTTGGATTGCAAAATTATCACGTGATTCGTACTCAGCATACTAAGAAACCCCTTAAACGATACCCATCATGAAATTTTGTGATGACGGCGTGGCGCCCATAATGGATTGCAAAATTATCACGTGATTCGTACTCAGCATCCCAAGAAACCCCTTAAACGATACCCATCATGACATTTTGTGATTACGGCGCGGCGTCCATATTGGATTGCAAAATTAGTACGTGATTAGTACTCAGCATACCAAAAAACCCTTTAAACGACACCCATCATGAAATTTTGTGATTACACCGCGGCGGCCATTTTGGATTGCACAATGATCCCGTGATTCATACTTAGCATACCAACTTTAGAAAACTTTAGAAATTTTCATGACCAGCTATTATGTAATTTACATTTTTTACGCAACTGTAGCAAACGTACGCAACGGAAACTCTCAAAAGAAATGAAATATCCTAGCTGTCGAAAAATGTTTCGTTGTTGCTAAGCTCTTATTCGCCTTAGCGTGATGTTATATATTTTGGTATTTTTCAAAAATGGACATTCTGTTAAGAAACTCTTGAAATTCAACTAGCAGTCTCTTAGACTCTAGAGTTAGAACAACTAAACAAACAAACAAACTCTTTAGCTTAAAAATAATAGTATAATATAAATAATTTATTTACGATTAACTCATTTATTTTTATTTACGAAACTAATAAATCACTACACGTAATAAAGTTCGATGCATTTACTACGTCAAACAAAGTTAGCATGCTGTTTCTTTCTACTATACTGTATACTGTGGCATGAGAGTTGACTGCCGCTGCCGGCGCGCGGTGTGTCTTGCGCCCGGGGCGAGGGGAGCGCCAAATGCCTACTTGTGCGGGTTAACCGCCCCTTAAATCTTACTGCCTCTGTGGCGCAGTCGGTAGTGATCAAGGTAGTACCGCCTGCGGCGCTGGAGGTCGTGGGTTCGATTCCCACCGTAGACAAATATTTGTGTGACCCATAAATATTTTGTTTCAAGAGTCTGGGTGTTTCTATGTATAATATGTATGTATTTAAAAAGTATATAAGTATTAATATCCGTGGTCTGATACCCATAACACAAGCAGGTTATTCCTAGCTTACTTTGGGATCAGACAGCGTTGTGTGAAATGTCCGTGAATATTTATTTATTTATTTATTTACTTCTTAGTAGTATAAACGTGAAAGTTTGTGAAGATGTTTGGCTGTTTAGATATTTGCATTATTTATTACTCAATCACGCTCTAACGGCTGAACGGATTGGGCTAAAATTTGGTCCAGAGATAGCTTATACTCTGAAATAACACATATAGGTATGCTATCCCGGAAAAAATGTTCCCAGGGGAAGCGGGAACGGGTATCGAATATTACGTGGGTTAAATCCGCGAGCGTCATCTAGTGTTTAATATTTTACGTCACTTTTTTAATGATAGTTATTCATTCTGTAACAGCCAGTGTGGGAGCACCATTATGCTCCATTTCCAACAAAGGCGTGTAAACTGCACATGATGAGCGCCGACGTCAGACTTTTTGTTGGAACTATAAAAAAAGTGGAAAAATTATCGGTCACGAGAATATTCAATTATTTCTACACTTAGGGCGAGGCCGCACTTGCGGTTATCGCGGCGGTTTCTAACCTCAAAATGTCAAAACATTGACTTGATTTCATTGATTTTGACAGTTTAATGACATTTTGAGGTTAGAAACCGCCGCGGAAAAACGCAAATGCGGCCTCGCACTTACATACCTAAGTAGGCACGTAATATAATAAATAAATAAAATAATGAAATTCTATGTTATCAGATGTTAAATAGATATATCATATTGAAGTCGGCGCCAAGTAAACCCTAGTTTTTGGTCTGTAATATCACAGATTATATAATATATTATTGGCACCGTCTTCAATATTATCCCTACTTCCCTATTAATATTATAAATGCGAAAGTATACTCTGTCTGTGTGTCCAGCCGTTAAGGCGTGAAAGTGTAACCACTTTCACGCCTTAACGGCTGGAGCGATTGAGATGAAATTTGGTATAGGGATAGTTCGAGGCCCTGGGAAGGACATAGGCTACTTTTTAACCAACTGCGCAAAAGGAGAGTTATGATTTTACGCGAACAGCTAGTCCCTACTAATATTATAAATGTGAAAGTAACCCTGTCTGTCTGTCTGTTACGCTTTCACGCCATAACGGATGGAGCGATTGAGATGAAATTTGGTATAGAGATAGATCGAGGCCCTGGGAAGGACATAGGAAGTAAATTGACAGCAACTAATGTCACTTCTTCATGGAATGTTGCTTATTTTCTATGACGAAGTGACATGAGCTACTGTCAATTTACTTCGTCTAATTAAAAATTCGACTTTAGTATGGAGCCGAGCGATATTAATAAATAACTCAAAATTGTACATGAATGATTAAAATAGAAAAATATGATTGGAGTTCTTTTGCATTTTCTGAGAAAATTTACCATTGTGATGTATATATATTTTTACATCATCAGAAAGAAGAGATTTTAAGTAACAAAAAGCAAGCAATTTTTAAAAAATATCTGATATTTTGACAGGTGATTTTTCGATTGAAAATTTCAATGCTTTGGCGATATTAAGTCAATAAAAGGAGAAAAAATAAACATTTTGGATTAAAAAAAATTACAGTGCATTAGGAACATAAACAGAAAGGTTTCTGCTAAATTTCATGAAAAAACAAACATTTTTGTAATAGACAAAAATCAAAAACTCAAAATCTGGGTTTTTTGAGTTCTTGACATACTTTTTGAGGTTAGGTCATAAAAGTGTAAATGCAAAAGTTGTAGATTTTTTTATTTCCTACAACTTTGCAATTAAACATTTTTCCATAGGACTTGTGGTTTTGTCGGAAATCGAGAAAACCCCTTTTCCCCCCTTAAAACCCCCATTTTTTTCACTTCCCGACCTCAGATCGCCCGTAAATTATTTTTCCTGATATTTTTGTCACATTTTCTTCCTTTTGCAATAGGTTTCATTCTACTACTATTTTTTATATTTTAAAAGCTATCTGCACTGGTCTATAATGTTTGCCTGCATCTTCAAATTTAGTTGCTTTTTACGGTTCTGTACCCAAACAGTGAAAATGGAACCCTATCACATAAATTAAAGAATGGATGTAATAAATTATCTGTGGTAGCATATAAATGACGAAAGGCAATTGCATCACTTTCGTCTAGCTATTGCGCAGTGTCGGTCACGTATCTATCTATCTATTATAATATAAAAATGTTGTGTGCGTTTAATTACTCTTTAAAATCTCAAAATTTACTGAATCGACTGAGCTCAAAATTGGACACGATATACAATAGGATTCAGAGACGGTTTTAGGCTACTTTATACACTTTTATCATAACAGCAATAAGAATAACGGCTCAACATACAACTTTTTTGAAATGTACCCTTCCTTTGGTTTGTTACTCATTTCTCATAGGTTCATCTATACTAATGTAAAGCTGAAGAGTTTGTTTGTTTGTTTGTTTGTTTGTTTGTTTGTTTGTATGGTTGAACGCTAGGATATCAGGAACTACTGGTTGGATTTCAAAAATTCTTTTACAGTTTAATAGTTCATTTATTGAGGATGGCTATAGGCTATATAACATCACGCTAAGACGAATAGGGGCTAAGCAGCAATCAATAATGTTTCGAAAACGGGAAATATATTTTACCGTCTGAGAGCTTCCGAGGCGTACGCTGCGTAAATAGTTAAAGACACGTAAAAAAAGTGTATTACAATATTGTTTCTCTTAAAAAGTTCCAAAAAAAAGTCCGCAGCAGCATTTGTCTATCTATTAAAATTCGCTCACAATAACCTAATTTGTTTGTTCTGGGATCTCAGAAACTACTGGTTGCATTTTGAAAATTATTTTACAGTTTAATAGTCCATTTATTGAGGATGGCTAATGGCGATATAAAATCACGCTAATGCGAATAGGAGCGGAGCAGCCATAAATAATGTTTCGAGAACGGGGAAAATTTCTTTCTTTTGAGAGCTTCCACTGCGTACGTTGCGTAAATGGTTAAAATACGTGAACATTTTGTATTACAAAAAAGTTCCCCTTTAAAGGTTACAAAAAAATGTCGTCAACAGCATATTTTATGCCTATCTTTAAAGGTTCACTTACAATAACCCCTTTTAATACGTTTTGAATTAGGAGCGACGCGACGGGAGTAAACCTGGTCTGCAGTGGTAGCCAATCAACTGAACGATAAAAACCGGCCAAGTGCGAGTCGGACACACATGAGTTCCGTACCAAAAACAGGACGGGTGGAAGTAAATGCAACGGGAAACATTATATCACTTTACATATTAATACCACTCTCCTTCTCACTCTTATGTAGGGTTGCCAGATACTGACATTTCATTTCCGGGACAATTCGAGGGTAATTCAACAATTAGAAAGTGCAATGCGAAGTTTTTTTGATTAACTAAAAGGAAGGTTGGTTGATATTTTTTTTAAAGAGGCATTTTCAAAAAACCTCACCGAAGACCAAAAAAAAATTCACATCACAAGCTCATTTTTTTTTAAAAGCCCAGATTTTGTCATTTGACAAGTCTTTTGGAAGGACCTCAAAAACAGTTTTTAGAGGCAGACAGTTTTCAAGATATGATTTTGGAACGGACGGAATGTATAAAAAAATTGATGGTTTTTCTCTCAAATCAAAGGAATTAAAATTGACTTGGGACTTGCTATCTGATTTTTTTTCATATTGAAAATTTAAGCTGCGGTTAACGTTGACTGCCTTTATTCAGAATTCGCATGTCTGAAAACTGTTTTTGAGGGGTTATTCCAAATGACTTGTCAATTGACAAAATCTGGGCTCCCTTTAGAACTAACAATTCTAACGATTTGGTCAATTAATGAAAATAGTTGGTTTTGTTCTTTTAATTCCAACAAGCAACGCCTTTTGTGAACGAATTTTCAGCCTGATGAATAATTTATGGACGAAAGAGCGAAACAGTATGTCCATATGCCGTGAACTTGATTAAGTCTGAACTGCAGTCTGACTCGCAAATAATGTCTATTCTGCAAAGCCCTGACGGAGAAAGGTTGCAAAATATGGCAGAATCCAGTGATAAAGACTTAAAAAAGTATTCGGTTTATCGTTTGATTTATTTACTGAGCCAAAAGAGAAGTATTTAAGTTTTGTTTTAAAAGTGGTTTTTATGTTTAATATTGTAATCTGATGTTGATTTTCTACCAAAGTTTATTTTATTAAGCGACTAAATGAGCGGGGGAAAGAAGAGAGAGAGACGGGCGGTGGCCGCGCGTAGCCGGCCTCTCGCCTCCCGCTCTTCTTCCGTGACTCGAAAGCTCGAACGCGAAGCGTGCACTAGCGTGGTAGGTATACGAAATCCGGAACTATAAAGTGTAATTCCTGGACACTGGACTAGACACGTAATTCCGGGACAATCCCGGATTTCCCGGGCATCTGGCAACCCTACTCTTATGTGATGCAAACGAAGTTGTGCGGGTCAGCTCTAATGAATATATGCGACGCGACGGGAGTAAATGCGAAGGGAAACATTATATCACCTTAAATATTAATACTACACCTCTCTCTTTTTCGCTCATGTGACGCAATCGAAGTTGTGCGGGTCAGCTCTGATGTATATAAGCGACGTGACAAGACTAGGCGCGAAGAGAGTAAATGCGACGGGAAACATTATATTACTCAAAATATTAATACCATACCTCTCTCTTTCTAACTCTCATGTGCCGCAAACGAAGTTGCGCGGGTCAGCTAGTAGGTACATAAAACCACCATAAAAAAGTCACAGCGAAGCGTGGCAGGGTACCGCTAGTAGTTTTTATATATCTTTGGCGGTACCTATTTAGGAGTCGTCCATTAATCACGTGAGGCTTGAAAGGGGGGGAGGGGGTCTGACAAAAATCACCAAACATCACCAGGGGGGGTGGGGGGTATAGTGAGATATCACGTGTATTTATTTCGAACAGCAACTTTAGAACCCTGAATTTGATATCACTGTAATTTCTGAACAACAAAACCTGCAATCTTAAAACTTGTATGGAATCTAAATATATATAACTCAAAGGTGACTGACTGACTGACATAGTGATCTATCAACGCCTTAGATCATCTAACCACAGGATGCGCCTTACTTAAGCATTGTTTTCTGCCATTGCACATGACCATTTGGTCTTTTGGCTTTATGAAAAGCCTGTACATCAGTACATCATTTTATATGATTAAACTAGTACATTACATTGTAGTTGACTGTACAATAACAATTAACACACAACAGCCATTACGCGTTTGTCGATTAATACATTTTTAAATGCAATGAAATTTTATATGTCTTTGTGTTTTTCCCGTCACTTGTATGAAAACTGGCAGAATATTTTTGTATGCGGTGGTTCGCAAAGGCTAGTCCCGTGTTATATGGTCTAAGATCAACGCACAGCCCAAACCACTGGACGGATCGGGCAGAAATTTGGCATGCAGGTAGATGTTATGACGTAGGCATCCGCTAAGAAAGGATTTTGTTAAATTCTACCCTTAAGAGGATAAGATACAGGAAGCGGGAACGGGAACAAATTTTACGCGGGCGAAGCTGCGGGCATCAGCTAGTAATTGATAAAGCACTTAATTTCTTTCTTACATCAGAAATTAATTGAAATCGGAATACCTATGCGTTGATCATACAACACAAAAATCATTATGTTTTTCATCGTGTCTCCCAAAGGAACCGCGCAGAATATCGGCATCAATCCGATCAATAATAATCTTAAATTATGTCAGTATTATTTAAAATGGTACTATTCATAGTTTTGGCGTGATACAGAAAGACATACAAAACGTAACTATTTTAGCTTCAGTATCGTATGTAATGGAAGTTACATAGATAGAATGTCTAGTAAAAAAAATATCTTGGTAAATAATTACCAAATATATTTGACGTGCAGATTTTAAACTCTCTATAGCTTTATTATAAGTTATATAGATTAGACTAGCCGATGCACGCAGCTATGACCCCGTCCACCGATGATCATTTGGGGGAAGGCCTCTCTCCTTGTTCCGGAGATGCCTTCAGAGCCCACCCGCTCACCGCTCTCTATCCTCTCTACTTCCAGAGAAGCGGTCGAGAGCGGTGCGATGCGGGCGAGAACCCCGAAGTGTTGGGGACCCCCGGGGGCCGGGCCGACGTGAATAATCTTGGAATATCAATGACGGCTGTAGGATGAGTAGGGACACCGCGGGGTTTAGTGGGTAGTTGCTGCCGCCGCAGCTAGGATGATGGTGCCAAACCGCGTTCCCCAAGTAACAAAAAAAAACGCAGCTCAGTCCACGTGGATAGCGATAGTCGTGAAAGCATGGATGATCGTATGGAAATTCAACCTTGATTTTTGTACTTTTGTTCATAACTTGGCTTCTATTTAGCCAACTGCGATCAAACCTACGTAAGATTATAAGCTTGACAAACTGGCACCTTCTATATTAGCTCCAAAATAATAAATATTATATAGAAACACGACGGGAGTAACTGAAACGGGAATTGTATTAAAATATTAGGTAATACCATATCTGTCTCTAATATGTGACGCAAACGAAGTTGCGCGAATTAGCTAAAGTTTGGATAGATAATAACAATAGAAACTTCTATGTATAAATTTTAAAAAAAACTGTGTAGTTACTAAAAATACACGTGATTCGGCCCAGGGGGGAGGGGTAATCTGAAACCTCACCAAATATCACCAAGGGGGAGGGGGGGTCCGAAAAATGCCCAAAAAAACCTCACGCGATTAATGGACGGCCCCTAGTTATCAAAATGACCGATCTCAAGGTGAAAGTGGGAAATTAAAGTCAGCTTAAAATATAGAATGTTTATAATATTTTGATTATTTACAATTTCACGTTATCATATCGCGGAGAGAAGTAGTTGTTTACAATGTATTTATCAATATCACTGAATGCTTAGGTGCAAGTATTTGTGAGAAGTTAATTTGGAATTTACAAAAAGATACTTCCATTTTATTTGTATGTAAGTATAGTCCAATCCTGCCCGATCTGGCAATAATGTAAACATGTCATGTTTTGACAATCGTTGTCTAAGACAGATGAGTAGAAAAATATAGTATGACAAATCATTGAAATTTTTCCTATCCTGAGTAGGTATTTTAAATGAAAATAAACTATCATAAAGAAGTTATTTGGTGCAGAGATATGTGATTTGGTGTCGAAATGATTGTAAGAACAATGTATGACTTCTGGATACTGGAATATAATCAGGGTGAATACTCAATTGCAAGTAACTATGGATATATTATGTATAGGATCAAATGTGTTTGTTTACCTTTTTTGCGCAAAGCTATTGAAATACAGTATACATAATTACCTATGTGTAGGGCATGGGTTCCGAACCTAGGGGTAATTACCCCCGCGGGGGTAAAACAGTAATTCTATGGGGGTAACAGTGGTGATGCCTAAAAAAGATGAAAACACAGTAAAAATAATGATTTTATGTATAAAATAAAATATCAATATAAATACCTAGGTAGGTACATCGCGATCTCTCTTGTTCGTAAAATCTCAGTGAAGTATGGAGCTAAAAGGTGCTCCCTTAACCCCGAGCACCAGGGGATGCGGGGTCCTGCGAACATCTTCGGGACCCCAATGGGTCGGGTCCTCCTCGTGGTGCATCCTGGGCAACGGAGTAGCGACCACTCCCCTTCCTCTGTGGGGGAGTGGTGCTACTCTGGCAAATTCCGGCCGAGGCGGGAGCAGCCCACCTGTGGGGTGCTCGGTGGTGTGTAGGGAATGCAATCCCGCAACAAGATTGTAATCCCGGTATTTGCGGGACTGAGCAATCTCAGTCCCGCGGGATCCTGGTATTTGCGGGATCCCGCATATTTCAGAAAGTCATTGAGAAAAGAATAGAATTCTGTATCATACATCCATCTAGAACTGAAAAATAGTCACCCCCTTAATCCCCGAAGGGGTAGGCAGGACGAGGCATAATATATGGTCTCATCTCATATTGTCCTTTTCTCAAAATTTCCCTTTCCCAAAATACTGGGTGTTTCTTTTAGGGTGTCAAGCCGCCACTAGCTGGTAGCAGGGTTCCATATCCTATCGATTTAACATCCATGTATGTTCTACGATTTTTCCACGTGGCTTTAAATAATTACAACTTCTTTTTGGTTCGACTTTTCTTGGATATTTTTTTATTATTATAATGGCTATTGATTGCAGTATTATGGACAAAATAATCTCCTTCCTAATTTTGATACAAGATGTAAAAATTTTAATCGATAATAAAAAATAGGGAACTATGCAGAACATTATATCTCGAAAACTACAAAAAATCGTAGAACATACATGGGGGTTAAATCGATAGGTATGGAACCCTGCTACCAGCTAGTGGCGGCTTGACACCCTAAAAGAAACACCGTGTACGTGCACTACAGGATTAACCCCGCTCAATCCGACTTGGATAGGTTAGGTTAGAAGGCTAAGGCCGGAGCGGAGCGCAGCGAAGCTTTCGCATTAGCCTTCGTGGTTATTTTTTTATAACCTAACCTAACCTATCAAATCGGATCGAGCGGGGCTAATCCTGTAGTGCACGTATATGGAGAAAGAAAAATTTTGAGAAAAGGACATTTCGTGAAAAGGATATTTTGAGCAAAGGACATTTCGCGAAAAGGACGTTTTGAGAAAATTACATTTCGAGAAAAGGACATTGCGAGAAAGGACATTTCGAGAAAAGGACATTATAAGATGAGACGAGCCGGGCCTTCAACTTGACTTAGCTGCCATTTTACCGGCAAACGGGACCAAAGGCGTAACGTGCCATCCGAAGCACGGCAACGCTCAAATAAATGTCACAAAGTGGTCACCCATCTAAGGACCGGCCATAGTAAATGTAACTTACTGCAGTGATCTTTTACAGAACAATGAGTCCGCGGGGCACAAGGAAAAGTAAATTATTTAATGTTACTTTTGTATTGAGATTATTAAACCGATATACATATAAGTAATAAAATAGCTACTGCAAATTATTAGAAGCGCAGAAAACATAGCATGTCAAAATTTTTGTCTGCCAACGACTCCTAACTTTACATGTCAGATAGCCAGCAAGCAATGTACGAGATAATTGAATACTTTTATAGTACAAGAAAAGTCAAATCTCCCTGATTAAATCACTAAAATCAAATAAGTACGTTATTAGGCTATATATTACGTCACAATTACAAAAAACTTTCTCAAACCGAATCAGTTTGCGCGCTTCCGCTTACAGAATAACACATGGCGTTTACCTTTGCACAATCCCGCTAATCCCGCGGGATCCCGCACGATTTACGTGCGGGACTGGTCCCGCAAAAATACTGCGGGATCCCGGTATTTCGGGATCCCGGTATCCCGGTATTGCATTCCCTAGTGGTGTGTGTTGCTGCCGGCCGTGAGTAGCAACACGGTCGGCAGCAGCAGTGCTGGGCCGCTATTGCCTCGTCAGTTGACGAGGTGTTGGCGGCAAAGAGGGAGGCGCGGGGGAGCGGGAGTAATGGAAAATACTCCCGCTTCGCCGTGCAGTTCGGGGGCGGCGCAGTAAGGAGTTCACTGCGCGCCCCCGATTGCATCGTGTTGCTGCTGTCGCTCCACCACATTTGCTGGCGAGGCGATAGTGGCGAAGTATGAGAGGCACTGCATGGAAGGGCGGGAGTTTGGGTAAATGCTCCCGCCCTGTCATGCAGTTTGGGGGCGCCTGCGCTAGGAGCTAGCGCACGTCCCCCGATTGTTTCATGACCGAGGGCGTAAGGTTGGGGGACCCCGCCCTCCAACGGTCACATGGCGGTGGGCACCTTCCCCGTGTTCCGGGGGTGCCCATTAACGCACGCCTGCGCCAGCCGCTCTCTGACTCCTCTATGACAGAGGGGCGCTCGAGAGCGGTGCAGGCGTGGTTTTTTCAGCTCCTTAGAGAGCTTTGGGGAGCCGCCCATCTGGCTCCCCCGAGGAGAGCTCCGAATTAACGGGGCGCCCCTAGCCGGGTCGACGTGAATAATCTTTTGATATCCCTCGGCCCGGCTAAAGGGTGAGGAGGAACACCGCGGGGTTTAGTGGGTAGGACGGTCCATTCCGGACCGGGCCGGGAGTCCCACACACCATCCCAGCTGCCCCTGAAGCTGGGATGAAGGCGCGTAAATGCGTTCCCAGCATCAAAAAAAAAAAAAAAAAACCCCGAGCACCAGGAACATTTTGGCGAAAACAGCTTCAGAATACACAATCATTGCTAACAGAGCTCTGAACATGTTGGTACCGTTTGCTACCATTTGTAGATACGAGAGCGGATTTGTCAACTCTGGTAACATTGAAAACAAATCCAGAAACTGTCTATACGTGGAGCGTGGTATCAGATGCGCATTGAGCGTTCATCGGTTTTCGCACAAAGAAAACCGCTTAAAAAATTGTTTCGTCCGAAATATCCGTCATGGATGCCATGCCGGACTCTTACCGAATAACAACCACCGCTCCTTATTTAGTGCCTATGGTAAGCCCTCGGAAGGATGACCCCAGGATTCCCAACAGACCTTGGCTACCACTGCTGCCTCGGTTCGGGTGCTATCCCACGATTTTGGGAGGTTGTAAAACTATCACGTTACGCTGTAGTCTTGGGCCTGCTTCTGAAAAGACGGTGATCAGACCCCCACCATCCTCAGCTCCATGGAGATGGAGGCCGATAGTCTTGGGCGAAGACACATCTGCGGCGTCCCCGCCGCAGACAGCGCAACTCGGGTGGGAGAGTTCTGTCCCGTTCCCTCCCCACAGTCTCTTTCAGGAGCATGACATGCTTCCTGAAAGAGGCAACGGAGTCCCACTTACTCTCGCTGGAGAGCATGGCTCACACCATGGTCTCTAGCGAGAAAATGTCAACCTCCAGATCTCACCACTGAATTTCACAGTCTGCGGCAAGGGTGCCGCAGACTGCGGAATTCGGGTAGTAGAGTTCTCTCCTGCTCCCTCCCCGCCGCCTTATTCAAGAGCATGACCTGCTCGCAGAAAGCGGCAGCGGTGTCTCACTTACTCTCACTGGAGGTTGTCTACAGCGAAAATTTGTTCACGTCCAGTCCTGCCACGAGGACCTGGCGCTATTGTTTCCACTCTGTGTCCTCCCTGCGTTGACTCGCAGTGCTGAAACTCAGCCGTGGTTTTCACGTGTCCCCGTGAGACGTCTATTACCTTCTGCGGGCTAAGTAGGCTAGCCGCGTGGTAGTCTAGTGCGGCTGTTGCCCCCTCAGTTTTGGGACAATACTTCAGAAGTGGTGTCTGAAGTTCCATCGGCCATCGAGTACGAGCTCCAGATACTTCATCGAGGACTCAATGACGATGCTGATGCTCCCTACCTGTATGCTGGATCCCGCAGGCGGCCCTTTCCAAGGTCCGTGAAAGCACAGAACCTTGCATTTTTGAAGGGCGACCTCAAAAACCAGCCGCCGTATTCGATCCACAACTTGAGCAACACCTGCCGTGGACTTTAGGACTACGTCTGGGTGCGTTGCTCCTCGTGCGTCACTAGCAACGGGCTGCGCAGCATCCAATCATAACTGATGTTCCACAGAAGCAGTCCTAGGACAGATCCCTGCGGAACGCCGCCACACGGGCCTTAGCCAAGTCAGGAAATCTATGGCCTTCTGGAAAAGATAAGCCCCGACAATTCAACGGAGGTAAGGAGGCACTCCGTGATAAATAAGCGCCTCCTTAACGCAGCTTCAGGCCCAATTGTTGAAGGCGTTGGCGATGTCAAGAGACACCGCCATCACCAAGTCGTCCTGCGATATTACTTCCTCCGTCAGGTCTCAAATGCGCATGTTCGCGTCCACGTTGAAGTGCCCTGACGGAAACCAAACTGGTTATTCCGCCAGATTTGACCCCACGCGTGTAAAGTGCCCGACGAGGCGCTTTGCAATCAACGCTCAAAGAGCTTGCACACCTTATTGAGCAACACCACAGGCTGGTACCGCGTCTGCCTTTCGGATCAGAACCAGTTTCCACGTTTAACAGACCTAGAAAAACGGACCTGGCGAAGAGGTTTATTCGCTGAGTTGCTAGGGTACCACAGGCAGACACACTTATAACACCTCGCTTTTCGTCGGGGGTCAACTAACTTAATGGTTGTAACAAAGTGGTATTCTAAATATGCATTTTTTAAGAATAAAGAAATTTTTCCTTGCCTGTATTGCTTTCTTAATTTCTTTTTAATTTGGGGGTAAAATCTGTTTCACTAACATGTGATAGGGGTAACAGCTGTGAAAAGGTTAGGAACCAATGGTGTAGGGTGTACGGTGCTGCGCAGACGACAGACTTTCCGGGACGTACACGCACAGTCCACACACAGTCTGTGAAAAATCTGCGAGGGCCAAACGATATCTTTATGCACTGCAGATTAAATCACAAAATAGGCTGTCGTCTGCGTCGCACCTACATCCGACACTTAACAGTCGCTACAGTTTATAGGGAGACCGCAATAAAATTTAAACCGAAAATAGATAACATTTATCTATTTTCAGTTTCGGTTTTCAATTCAATTCAATTTAATTTATTTCATTTTGCTGTTTTCGGTTTGCCAGTAAAATGGCAGTCGTTAAGCTAAGTTGAAGGCTTTATTTCAACAGCAGGCAGTCACAACCTGCGCCTGTCCATTTAAACACGGCAATACGGCTCACCACCTATTACGTGGGATAAAATTATACAAAGGTGAAATGTGGGCATATAATATGCCTCTGCCTACCCCTTCGGGGATTAAGGCGTGACCAAATGTATGTATCTATTTTCACTTGTTTCTTTACGAACGTGCGTCATGCAACTCAAGCGCGTCGATCCCTCAAGCAAGGCTACTTATATTTACGTAGTAACTATACTAACTATTTATTAATCTGTGCTTATATTTAGCATTTTGTAATATTATATTTGCAAAATTTTATGTATGTAAATTAAAATTATTATAGTTACTTATTTATGTAGATATGTTTTTAGAGTTCCGTATCTTAAGGCGCTAGACAGACCGCCGGGCGGCCGGGCTTTTTGCCCGCGACGTAATAAAGACCGCGTCTGCCTGTCGATGTCCGCGACTGCCCGCACCGCGAACACAACGCACACGACGCACAGTGGGTCGAAACGGCTATTTCAGGGACATAGGATTTTTTATTCGAATTTCGTTAAAACAATTATGACATCCGATAGATCTCGTCATTCTGATGAATAATTACTAGGAGCGTTTTTCTCTAAAAGTGATAGTTGGCCTGGAAAAAAAAATTTTCTATAATTTATGTATGCAATGAAACACAAACTTCTAAAATTTGGCCTAGTCTTAAGAGATCCCGCTTTAAAACTACTTTAGTTTTAGTTGTTGGCGTATTAGCTATAATTGTACGCTATTAACTCGCGTCCATACTTGCCCGTTCTTTAGTTATGAGGTTCAGTAAAATGTAAAGAAAAGTATGTAAATGGTAGTTTTTATCAGTAATTTGAGGAAAAAATTAATTGTGTTACATTAAAATGCTTGTAATTAATGTTTATCAATAATTTCAAAACACTATTTTTAGAAAAATGGGTAAAAAAACTTTTCTAAAAAAATTTTTGTTTGCTGTAAAAAATTATAGTTCTAAACAACACTAACATCAAGCGACCGTTATTTCAAAATTATCAAAAGAAAAACTGGTTTTATCGGTAGAATAGAAATATCAAAAATACTATAATTTTGCTTTAATTTTGAGATTTTTTAAGTTATTGCTGTTTTTTGTCCACGTTTACGTTAATAATAAGCATTTTGGCGATATAATAGGCTAGTTGACGGTAAGAGACAGTGAACTTTTTATTTATATTCTAATCAGTCTTGAAGTACTTAGTACTTTTTATATATTTTTAATCAAAGGAATGTATAATCGGACCCCGATGCTATGTACTTGAACAAATACACTTACATTTTACCGTTAGCAAAAATAACATAATATTCATACATCGAGAGACACAAGTTATACCTAAACGTATAAACGTTTAGGGCTAAACTTAATATATCTTAAAAATAGGAACAAATATTGAGTCAGTCGATGAAATCACAGATTATCGTGAATTTAAATATTTTAACATAAGTACTAAATACCTTTGTGTGATCCGTGGCGGGGAGCCACGGACATGCAGTGTCACCAGTGCCCGGCGGGTAGCTGCGGCGCGGTCTTTTTAACCCCCGATGGAAACCCGGACGGGGTGTTATAAGTTTGACGTGTGTGCGGGTGTGTGTGTGTGTGTAAGTCTGTCTGTGGCATCGTAGCTCCCTAACGGATGAACCGATTTGGATTCTGTTTCTTTTGTTTGAAAGATGGGTTAGGGGAGAGTGTTCTTAGCTATGTTTTATAAAAATCGGTTAAGCCATTTCAAAGATATGAGGGGTGAAAGTGGGGATAAAAAATTAAATTTGTTCAAATATACCCGTGTTGGGTATCAAATGAAAGGTGATAACTTATACATCACGATACCGCAAGTTTTATGAAAATCAGTTTAGCCATTTGAAAGATATGAAGAGTGGAATGTATTTCTAATTCTGTGACCACACTCCGCGCAATTCGCATTAGTTCTGAATAATTGTTGATAGACTATACGTATGTTGATATTAAAAAACTCCTATAAAAAGCATGAAATAAAGGTGTGGGGTGGGGGCCTGGTGGAAGTGCAGTGGCGGGAGGGCCGCTCGACGTCCTTATAACAGCCCACCCAGAATCTTTATGACGGTGACGCCATAGGGGCATAGGAGGCGAGGTGAGTGCAAGAGGACAATTCACTCTGTGTCGGTTTTTGGGCCGGAGTCAAAGGACACAGGGGGCGAATCACGTTCATTTTATAGTAGACGGAGCGGGAAACTGTCTAAACCGAAAGTGTTGAGAGCCTTCAGGAGGCGCCTCGCGAGAGTGTGGCAGCAATCCTGTCGTCTCCACGCGCCAAAACTCGTGTCGAGAGCCTCCAGGAGACGCCTCACGAGTGTGGATAACTATTAAAAAAGCAGGATCAAGGCGGCCGACGTGATGCAAGAGTTTCACGCACACCTCAGACGCAGGATGCCACCCGAACCGAACCAACTCCTAGAGACGCGGGATAGTAGGTACCCAACTCTACGTGAGACTGTCGAGAATCCTGGGCTATCCTTCCGAGGGCTTACCTTACGGTCCCAGCCGTAGACAGTTGTATGAAACTGTGTTATTTTAATCGGTAGGCATAGCATAGCATCCATAAGGAACATATAAAAAAGGCTCCCATACACACGTGATTTTTTGCCGTTTTCTGGTACGGAACCCAGCGTGCGCGAATTTGACTTGAACTTGCAGGGATTTTAACTGAGGACACAGATTAAAAATAATAGTAACTACGTAAACTAAGCAGTAGATAGCTTAAAACTACCCACAATTTTTCAAAATCGGGATAATACTTTTCATAATCACTGCGAAACTTTTTACACCTGGGTAGGTGTAAAAAGTTAGGTGGGTACCTAAGCTGCTTTCGACATCCTTAATAAAATAACCTTTTTGAGGGTACAAAGACTAGAAAATAAATTAAAAGTTTCTTCAACAAGGGAGTTTAATAAATCCAGCGCAAAGTTTTAAGTGGATTACACTTCCTAGTAATTTAGACTGTTTTAACCGTTAAGGTAATTCCTACAAATTAGTTGTGGTACTAACTAAGTACCGTTCCCTGAGAACCTTTTTGTTCATAAGCTCTAAACTTGTAACTGCGAGTACATTGTCCAATTTTGTAAAAATATTTACAAAATTGAACAATGTACTCATAAGAAAAAAAAAAATTAATGTACTCAAGACTGTACACTCTGTACAGTGGGTACGCATTTCATGTCTACATAATTTCAATTAACTTTGTAGGTAGAAAGAACCAGGAACCACTGTTTGGAAATATTATTTTTGTTTTACAAAGCTTTTCAATATGAAATATTTTTATTTAAGATTTCATTTCACTTCGAGGAAAACAAATCGTTTCTGCACTTCTATTATAGATAGGTACTATTCTTGGTAACTATTTCCGAGGAATTACGATAGGGCAGTCGCAATTTGCGCCTGTTAATTTCAACACGGCAATAGTCCCACCCACCTATTACGTGGGACAAACACTAATGTTGAACAGGCGTATAGTTTACTTTTGCCTACCCCGTTAGGGACAAAAGGTGTCACTTTAAGCACAAATTAGAGATAGTACAGATGGAAACCTACATGCTAAATTTGCTGAGGCTACGCACACATAGACAACTCGTTCACAGATACGAGGTCAGGGCACCGATTCTCGCTGTACACGACATGAATGCGTGGACGGAAATCGGCGGGTGACGCGTCACCTGTCTCATATTTAGGAACGGCGAACATGAGACGGACGACGTTTCACCCGTAAATTTGCATTCACGTATTCACGTCGTGTGGTCGAGAATCGGCGCCCAGACGCTCTCAACCGAATTTTCGATACTGAGGGTGAGGGGCAAGTGCGAGTTTCGGCGAGCGCTTGTCGACATTCACGGGTGAGCGCGTTATGGCCGATTTGTATGGAATCGAGACAAGTTCCCGCGTTTACAGCTAGGTGGCGGGGTCTCGATTCCATACGAATTGGCGCGCCGTGAATGTCGACAAGCTCACGCAAAAACTCGCACTTGCCCCTTGATTTGTGCGCGAGTGTGTGCAGCAGAGGGTAGGTGTGAAAAAAAAGTACATACATGAGTTTTCCATCTGTACTATCTCTAATTTGTGTTATATGTATGTAAGTATGTGTATGTGAGTGTGTAACAGCGGCGGTTAATTGAAATTAGGTACATCCTGCATATATGCATTCATTTCATAAAGATCAGTGAATATATTTGTACAGAACCGCCCACAGAAATACATTTTAAATCATCCAATTTGGTAGGTAATCCTGTCGAGGTCCCGGTAGGCTGTATAGATTAAAACTGGTACGATTATGAATGCAAAATGTTTTCATTTTTGCCTGTAGCTAATCCTGTTCGGTGTCAGTATTAATAACACACATGTCATGTCAAAAAGATGGACTAGAAATAAAAAGTCGTTTCTCATTCTATATTTCGGTTGTTTCGACCATAATTTTGTACTTTATAGTAGGTAATCTTTGCTTTTGGGAGTTCTGGGTTTGGGAGTTCTGGGACATCCTTCCAAGGGCTTCCCCGGGGCTCACAACCACAGGCTGTTGGGCGTGACGTGAGGTTTTTTAGTCGGTAAGAGTCCGGCATAACATCAATGAGGATTTTCCCTCACGTTAAATAAAAAAAAAAGGTAATCTTTGCTTATATGGTTCAAATTCAAATTTTATTTATTTACTTAGGCATATACAGATGCACTTGTAAACGTCACTTATGTAAATCAAAGAGTTATTATACCACCAGTTCACAACGCGACCCACCTGAGAAGAACTGGCAAGAAACTCAGCGGGTTATTCTTTTAAATGCTCTATTTCTATTTACAATATGTATTAATGAATCTAAAAACTATGCATTTTAACAGTTTTTTGAGAATCCAGCAGAGCAGGTCATTTCCAGGCTTCCTTATCCATCAAATAATCACCAACTGTATAGTAGCCCTTGCATTTAGGGGCATACTTTTAATTTCGTTAGGTAACCTATTGTAAAAGCGTATACAGTTACCCATGAAAGAATTACTGATTTTGTGCAATCTGCTATGATAAACAGCCAGGTTATTTTTATTTCTAGTGTTGACATTGTGTCTATCACTTAACTTAGCGAAACTATGTAAATTTCTTTGTACATTCATTAGTAAAGTGGATGTGTTTATTACTGGTAATCATGTGATATCCTGCCAACGAGTAATAGAAGAGAAGATGGGTAAAAAACGTAGGTAGGTACTACCCGTTCGCTCTAACTTTGCCGCTGGCGTAGAGGCGTATACCCGAATTGTTAATTATACGAAGTAAATTGACAGTAGCTAATTTCACTTCGTCATAGAAAATATGCAACATTGTATGAAGAAGTGACATTAGTTGCTGTCAATTTACTTCGTCTAATTAAAAATTCGACTTTAGTATGGAGCCGAGCGGCAAAGTTAGAGAGAACGAGCAGTATGATTTTAATCGGTTCAACTCCGTATTGCATCCGTAGGGATTTCCAATTTCCCACATAAAAAGAAATTGCTGGTTGGTTGCAGGCTTAGAATTGCATCCTACCAACACATTAAGTTGAGAATTATTCCATAGCTGCCCCTGGTGGGGGCAATCTTAGAGGCTTAGAGTAATATATTAGTAAGTTCTTCTAATATACTATATGCTTAGAGCGTACTTGGTTCTAAAGTCGATATTTTGATGATGATAAAATCTGTTAATCTACCTAAATACTCCTGACAAACATATCTTAGCAAATGACTGGTTCGTGAATGCTATGATTATATTGTAAGGAGATTGGGTCTTCTATGTAGCATTGTAGCTTGATTGGTAAACATGTTTACCACTATCTTATCACTATTAAAATCTACTTATTTCCTGTTATTTATAAGAGTTTCCATGCTTGGAAAGGCACATCAGCTGCGATTCACTGTAACACGGCAGTCATTACACCAATTTGTATAAACACCATGAATGAAGCCAAAATAGTCATATTTACGATTATATTTAATTCGTGTTAATTAGGTACAAGGGGCTCCACCAAATTCTCCAGAAACCAAGCGACCCCACTTACTATTGTCTGGCTCCTACTGGTTCCTAGACGATCAAGCGACATGAGCAGGACATTCAATTCAATCACTACAATTATCCCATTATGCATGCAGCACGTAGTTTGCATATCAATCACTTTATTCAACAGTAGCGGACGTCACGCGGTTACACCCGCGTAGTTCCCGTTCCCGTGGGAATACGGGAATAAAATATAGCCTATGTTCACCGCAAAGAGTGCAGCTTCCCAACAGTGAAAGAATTTTTCAAATCGGTCCAGTAGTTCCGGAGCCTATTCGTTACAAACAAACTAACAAAAAAACAAAAAAACAAAGAAACAAATCTTTCCTCTTTATAATATTAGTATAGACAACACAACTAAACGATAATGCATGCATACATACATATGATCACGCCTTTATCCCCGAAGGGGTATGCAAAGGCGTGATACACGCCTACATTTCACATTATAGTTTTATGTCGCGTAATAGGTGGTGAGCCTATTGCAGTGTTGAAATGGACATGCGCAGGGTGTGACGACCCACAGTTGACACATTTCAATTTTTCAAAATTTCAGGGCCGCCAAACTGGCAAAACGATTGTCATTGTACTGACAACCGGGTTTCATTTCGAGTATTCTTTCTCTACGCAATGGATCGTTTTGCGAAAGTGTTCTTTTGTGTAATACGATAGTCGCCTCATACGACACCTTCCGGATGAATTGCGGTGGCGACATTTTGATCTTTTTCCCGTCGCTACACGGGGATGCATGCATGACTGCACGTAAATGCATTACGCGGGTTATGATTTTACGAAATAACGTCTCTTACGCGATAACGACTTCTACGCGGTCGAAACCACGAAGAACAGCTAGTAATATTATAAATGCGAAAGTAACTCTGTCTGTCTGTCTGTTATGCTTTCACGCCTAAACGGACGTAGCGATTGAGATGAAATTTGGTATAGGGATAGTTCGAGGCCCTGGGAAGGACATAGGTTACTTTTTAACCGACTGCGCAAAAGGAGGGTTATGATTTTACGCGATAACGACTTCTACGCGGTCGAAGCAGCAGGGAACAGCTAGTTGAAAATACACTAGACTAGACGAGAGGAGAGAGAGAGAGAGAAAGAGAGAGAGAGAGAGAGAGAGACAGAGAGTAAAATCATGGCCATTTGGAGTCCAGCTTACTAAATAATGTAAATCTGAAAGCAACATGCGGCACAAACTAGAAACTATACAATAAATCGTTGACTTGCCTCCGTGACCACCAATACGTTGCATACTAACATTGTTTTAGATTGTTACTTGATCAATACTCGGAGACTACAAACTGTTCTATGTGTAATCGTGTGTGTGAATATTACTTGTAAATTAAACTAGAGACACGTTGCCGGTCGAAATTCGGCTGGAATTCATGAATGGTGTTCATGAATTCCAGCCGAATTTCGACAGACGGCCAGTAAAGTCTCAGAAGGTCCTGTTTTTACCCTTTAGATACGGAACCCTAATAGCCGATCCACACTCTCGTGAAAGCACCTCCTAGAGGCGCCCCTAAAGGCGCTCGACGGTGACTAGCGAGCGGAGGCGATAGGAGTGCTTCTATCCACACTCTCGTGGAGACCCCTCCTGGAGGCGCTCGACACGGTTTATACCTACAGTTACCTGCTCCGTCTACTACAAAATGGACGTGATTCAAGTGACTGCGATAGCGGGTCTATATATGCCTATTAATATTATAATGTCTTGCATTAATATCATATCACTAAAATAAGAAATTAAAAACGGAAAGATCAACAAAGAAATAAGCGCCTCGCCTCGCCGCCTTCGGGCCTTTGACTCCGTCCCAAAAACCGACACGGAGCGGAGCACAGGAGATACAGTGACAGGAGGCAAGGCGAGGCACCTATCCATACTCTCGCGTTCGCCTCGCCTCCTGTCGCCTCCACGAGAGTCTGGAGCGGCCATAATGGGTACTTACAAAGATTTTGATGCATGTAATTATAAACTATTACTGGTAGTTACTCTCTGCTCTCAAGTTATATGAGCACTAGCTGTACAGCATACAAGCCTGTTTTTTAAAATAAATCTATGTTAATATGCCATTTTCTTCGAAATTTATTATAAAGTATTATTAGTAGCTTAAAGAATATAATATTATATAATCTGTGGTAGAATGGTGGTGCCTAGACTATTTTTTTTAAGATATTGATATTGACTTTCAAATAATGCAGAAATTCAAAAATCAGTTCAGTATTTTTAGAGGTTATTGATTACGAACAAACAAATCTTTCCACTTTAAAATATTAATATAGATGACGCCTTGATATTACAGTAGGTAAATTTTATACAGTAAGTTGTATAAAATTTATGTATACTTTAACACTCTCACCAGATTGTCAGTACTTCCTGAATAATGTATGATAGTCTACTTGAGCGAAGCCTTTTATCCTAGAAAAACAAAGTCCCTAGGGAAATTCGGTGGAACAGATATAGCGAGAAAAGCTGTGGTAAAATAGTAGTCTTTATGTGCGTGTCACCTGTGGATTACAGTTTAAGATGTATGTACAAGGAACGTTGTGTTTGAGGATTGTATTGATAGGGTTCCGTACGTGAAGGGTAAAAACAGGACCCTTCATGAGACTTCGCTATACGTCTGTTTGTCTGTCTGCCTCTCGGTCACGAGGCATTATGATGATAGCTTTTGTTTTTTTTTAATATGAGGGATAATCTCCAATTCTATGTATACATACGGGCTGAGTAACTTAACCGGTATAAGATGGAAAGATTTCTCGGTTGCGTGTGAGTAGGTCCCAATGGCGAAGTTGTGTTATAATACCAACCAAGATAATATAATAGTACTAGCTGCTGCCCGCGGCTCCGCCCGCGTGGAATGTTGTTCCCGGTCACTTAGGGGTATGAAAAATAGATGTTGGCCGATTCTCAGACCAGATACTCAATATGCTCACAAAATTTCATGAGAATCGGTCAAGCCGTTTCGGAGGAGTATGGCCACGAAAACTGTGACACGAGAATTTTATATATTAGATTACATACAGAAAGGCAACTCCCTGGCCCCCACTGAGTAAGCTTCCCCACCCCCACCAGTCCCACGCAACAGCTGTCTTATAGTTTGCGGGTGTCGTGAGGGATCATTTGCTTAGCCTTATTGGTCACACACACATTCAAGCTCTGTACGAACGTAGCGTGTTTTAGTGTAGGTGTCAGAATTGAAGACAAATCATTTGTATGGAGTTTCCGCCCTGTGGTAGTAGATACCTAAGTAAGTGTGTGGCCAGAAGTCGAATTCTGCTTGTGACCGATAATTTACACATCAAATTTACAACATCATCTAACCCAAATTAAGCATAGTCACGTATTAATCCCCGAAGGGTTAAACAGAGGCATACTATACGACAACATTATACCTTGAGTTTTTGCCCAGAGTAGGTAATAGCACAGATTAATTATAATATATTCTATGTAATAGATAGTGAGCCTATTGCTACAGTATATAATATATATATTTAACCAGTATTGTAACTCCCTACAAACTGACGAAGCGCAAACTATACCTACGAGTCTCGTTTTCGGCAGGCCTTTCAGCACGCAAGCAGGCGTCCGCAGTCGCGATTGTGCCGAGTAGACGAATGGATGGTGTGTCGCTTTTTGGATAGTAACCGCGCGTGGTTCATTTACTAAAAATATTTAATATGACAACTAGAGTCTATTGTGCTTGTTTTGGTTGCATGAATTCGGCAATAACGCACCCAGAGATAACGTTTTTTAGATTACCTGGAAACTCCGAAAGGTAAGACTATAAATTGATTTTACTTAAGTACTAATTGGTACTATACTACTAGTTGACTAAAGTTAAACAAAGTGATTGACACGAGTGAACTAGGTAGTTACATGAAGTAGGTATGTTTGTGTTTAAAACTAGACTTGTGCTTGCTCAGTCAGTGAACGGTGCGATTCAATATAGTACAATATCCAAAAAAAAAACTAGTTCAGAACTCTATTACGTGTAGGTAGTACATTTAGTTCCGTTGTCAGTTCGTAGTTATTTAATTGAGAGCAATGATTTAGGTATGTTTTAACAGTATTCATTTCTTTGTGGATGACCGATGTTACAGTACACTTAGCACCGTATGACTTTGATTGACAGCATTTTTGTTACCTTTGATTTTTATTACACGCCTAGAGACAAATATGAACTTCCAAAATTTAACACAACTTGACAATGTACGAAAAGTACTAATGTACTAAAAATAGTTTTAATTTTGTAAATCAAAAATTTTACGTAATGATTTTATAGACTAGAATTCCGTGATTCTATCACTGACGAAACATGACGTGATGAGCCGATTATTATTGTCTACGCCGCTTACTCGTTTTCAAATTTCGTTAGGTTTCGTCGGTTAGCGGCGACAACTCGAGGTCTTTCTTCACATAACACTGAACATATGATTCGCATATAAGTCGCTACAAATTTTAGATTATTGTTTTGTTTAACGTAATAGAAAATTGTTTTCGTAATATTATTAGCCGAACTATAATCAAGTGTTGATTATAGTGTAGTAGTAGTGAATTCTTTTGCGAAAAACCTGTGTCGGAAGGTAAGTAAATACATGAAACAATGAGATTATTCTTTCAATTTCATTGTAATTTTTTCTACGTATATATTTGTAGGATTATCGTATTATTATTAACACGATGATCAAATCAATTAATTATAAATTTTAGGGCATAAATTATTCCAAAGCCATCATGTTCAGGAGGTCGTCGAAATCCATGATGCAGCTAGTGGAGAACAAATCATCAGTGGAAAAGTAATACCACAGACAGTCAATAATCCACCGTACGATGTGAAAGTAGATGTATCTATGTATTAATTATTAAATCAATTAATAGTTGAATAATAATCTAAAAATACTATTTACAGCAACTTCTCAACCATATACAATATACATGCAAAGCAGAAATGGAAAATGAAGCATGAAATATCGAATCAAGAATTATTTTATTCATTTAGTTATTTTATTTAATCGTTTTTCATCTATAAGTAATATATTTTAGATAATAAAACAAGGAAATAAAAAATAATTTGCACGTGATTCTCTAAAAATGTCCATGCGAGATTAAAAATTAAATATGATTAACATTGTGCATGTTTGTTTTGATATTTATTTGTGCTGGTAAATAAAATAATTAAAATAACAGTAAAATAAAACATACATACAACACACGAACTGAAAATTTGACGTGGTATGTTCGATACGTTATACGTTATTATCAAATCGTTCTATTATTTATACTTACATTCTTCTGACGGCTTTTATCCACTCATCTCTTTTTTAATTTTCCAATTTCGTCTCGGAAACGAATAAAAAGTCAATTCCCAATTCCGAGATTGGGAATTCTTGTACCCCACAACACAACAGTATCTCGTACCACCCATTTTTCGTTTTTGAGAGACCACTTTTGAACGTTTTTGAGAGAATTACAAACGTAAACCGTACAGCTGACCGCACTCTAACGTCCGCGAGTTGCCTAAATCGGCCACAACGCCGCGCCACTAAAGTTGTCCAAGAGGCGTATACCCGTCTCACTCAATCGTTAGTAGATAACGGGCGCCGCGCCACCACGCCGCCGCCCCGCGCCGCCAGCCGTTGCGGGGATGTTATATTATTACTCACAAAGTATTTTTTTGTTTAAATAAAAAAGGTATATTTACTCGAAATGAAAGCCGCTTGTCAGTAAAACGACAACCCTTAATACAAATTGAAGGCCTTGTGGGCGGATTGAAAAAACTCAACTGCATTAGGCTCACTATCTATTACGCGTACGTAAAACTATAAGGTAAAATGTGGGCGTATACTATGCCTCTGCCTACACCTTCAGGGATAAAGGCGTGACTATATGAATGTATGTATGTACATATTTACAATCGCAATACTAAATAGAAAGTCAAAGTAGGCACATATTATTAAAATGCTGTAGGTGGGCAGCCCTATCGCATGGTTACGTACCGCGCGGCTGTAGGCATTTATTTCTAAAATCCGGCCGAGTCAAACTACAGTATACAGTGCTATTGCCGTGTTGAAATAGACAGGCGCAGGATGTGTTGAAATTTTCTCAAGTCGTCCATTAGAGTCCTGGGGTATTCTTCCGAGGGTTTACCCGGGGCTCCCAACCGTAGGTAGGGATATGTGAGGTTTTTTAGCCGGTAGGAGTCCGGCATAGCATCCATGTAGGATTTTCCCTCACGTAAAAAAAGCCGTCCATTAGATCTTTAATTTGGCATAAAAACAATCATGTTCAACAACACTACTTATCTCTTAAGTTTTCATAAATAGGTACAAAAAAAAAGTTATTGAGTAAAACTGAAGTAGCTGATCAAACAAGGAAGTCATTGAAATGTAACGTTTAATAATAAATATTTACTTAATATTATTCTATTACAATATTACTAAACTATAAGATTGTAGATTTTCCTCTTAAAATGTACTAAAGTATCAAATACAAAGTTGAATAAAAAATTATATTAATATTACACTAGCTGACGCCCGCGGCTCCGCCCGCGTGCAATGTTTTTCCCGGTCACAGGGGTATGAAAAATAGATGTTGGGCGATTCTCAGACCTACTCAATATGCTCACAAAATTTCATGAGAATCGGTCAAGCCGTTACGGAGGAGTATGGCAACGAAAACTGTGACACGAGAATTTTATATATTAGACTAGCTGCTGCCCGCGGCTCCGCCCGCGTGGAATGTTGTTCCCGGTCACTTAGGGGTATGAAAAATAGATGTTGGCCGATTCTCAGACCTACTCAATATGCTCACAAAATTTTATGAGAATCGGTCAAGCCGTTTCGGAGGAGTATGGCAACGAAAACTGTGACACGAGAATTTTATATAATAGATAAGATTTATATTTTTGTGGACAATCTTAAACAACAACATCTAGCCCAAATTAAGCTAATATAAGCTTGTGCTATGGGATCTAAAAATACTTATCTTCAATCTTAATCTAGGTAGGCCCATACTAATATAATAAAAAATAAAATAAATTAAAATAAATTTAATTCAGGTAATTACAAACCCATAATTGTCACTTTCAAAATCTGAATAAATAATACACACTAAGTACATCAATATTAAGATTAACAATATTAAAATAGAATAAAATCTTATACAACAATAAAATTAAATAAAAACTTAATAAATAATAAAAATTCCATTTAAACAAGTCCATGTATGATAAATAATAATTAGTATAAAATAGAATAAAAGAGAATCAACATTATTAAAATAAAAATATGATACCTATTATATAGTGAAATATTAAAATCGAATAAAAAAAACCATAAACAACATTAAAAATAAAATAATACTTAATAAATAATAAAATTTTCCTATTAAAGTCCATTACACGATACATAATAATTAGTAAAATAACGTAAAAGAGATTCAACATTATGAAAATTAAAATACAATATTATCATTAATTTAATGTAGATACTTGAATAAAGAGCAAGGATTTGCTTCTTTGATTGTTTGCATCGAATTGGCTCCAAAACTACTGAAACAATTTTAGGAATTCTCTCACCAATAGAAAGCTACACTATCCGCGGGTGACATAGGCTATATTTTATTTCCGTATTCCCACGGGAACCAGAACTACGTGGGTGAAACCGTGTGATGTTCGCTATCTTTTGCTGCATTGGTCGGCGTGGAAAGACAGGTACCGAGGGCAGGATTTCCATCAACCGTATGTTTGATTGTACTTATAATATAATAATACCTCATACATAAATGCCATATTATGTGGAATGATGTAATACTAGCAGTATCTAATAAATTCAAGTTTACTTACAAATTAACATTCAATTGCTACATGCACTACTAGATAATTATAAACTTCTCACGATCTATCACTATAGTAGGTACCTACCTACTTGTAACTTAAGATGTAAATTCTGACACATGCACGCCAGCTACACTGCTACACTATCCTTGGGTCATTCTTCCGAGGGCTTAGGTACCCGGTGCTCCAGGGTCTTTATCGGTAAGAGTTCGGCATTGCATCCATATACGATTTTTCTCACGTCACGTCACGTAAAAAAGTCTACGGTTGAGAGCCCCGGGTAAGCCCGCGGAAGGATTTACCCAGGATTCCCAACAGACCTTGGATATTACTGCGGCCTCCTCCAGAGGGTTCAGGTGTCATCCCGCTTCTTTGGGCGTGTGGTGAGCGTGAAGCTATCACGTCACGCTGTCTTCTTGAAACTGCTTCTGTAAATCACTTGCAGCTTGGCAAAAAAGAGTAGAAAATGATGGAGGCGTCACTGTGCTGAGTACCTATAAGGCATCCTGTTAAAATAACCGTTTTATTACTTTATTTTATGTATTCTGGTAACGCATTTCTCCTTTAGTTTTTACAAGGCACAAAGCAAGGCACTATGTTGAAAGTAATATGGCCGCCGATAAGATCAATTGAAGACCTTATCTATAGGGTGCTTCGAAGTTATCAATACTGGGTAGTTGGTTATTACAATGTGCTTCTGTCAATTTCAACACGGCAATAGACTTACTACCAGACCTGTTCCGTGGAACAAAAGCTGAAAGTGAAAAGCTAAACCCTTCGAGCGTTGTTGGGAGTCCTAGGACATCCTTCCGAGGGCTTAACTGGGGCTCCCACCCATAGGTTGTTGGGCGTAACGTGAGGATTTTTAGTCGGTAGGAGTCCGGCTAGCATCCATGATGGATTTTACCTCACGTTAAAAAACAAACCCTTCGAGCGTGACTGTATGTAACAAAATTTTAATCAATAACTAGCTTTTTGAAGTGAAACTTCTTTATCGGCGTTGGAAAAAATTTAGCGTCACGTCACGTTTTTTCGTTACGCGCCATCTTTGTTTTCGTCCCCACCACGGTGGATTCGAATTAAGAGTACTTTATCCAGGGATAGCATGTCGTTTGTAGATTTTTGGACTTTTGTACTTTGGGCTTTTGGACTTTTGGGCTTTTGGGCTTTAGGGCTTTTCGGCTTTTGAGCTTTTCGGCTTTTCGGCTTTTGGGCTTTTCGGCTTTTCAGCTTTTCGGCTTTCGGGCTTTTCGGCTTTTCGGCTTTTGGGCTTTTCGGCTTTTCGGATTTTCGGCTTTTCGGCTTTCGGGCTTTTCGGCTTTTCGGCTTTTGGGCTCTTGGGCTTTTCGGCTTTTCGGCTTTTCGGCTTTTGGGTTTTTGGGCTTTTGGGCTTTTGGACTTTTGGACTTTTGGACTTTTGGACTTTTGGGCTTTTGGGCTTTTGGGCTTTTGGGCTTGAAAAATAAGGTTATGAAGAAGTTTCACTTCTTAAGTGTGTACACTAGTACACGCACACATTTTTGAAGTGAAACTTCTTTATCGCCATTGGAAAAAAAATTGCGTCACGTCACGTCACGATTTTTGGTTACGCGCCATCTTTGTTCTGTTCCCCACCACGGTGGATTCGAATTAAGAGTACTTTATCCAGGGATAGCATGTCATTTAAGGGTTTTTGGACTTTTGGACTTTTGGACTTTTGGACTTTTGGGCTTTTGGACTTTTGGACTTTTGGATGGGACATTGGTACTTTGGGTCTTTGGGACTTTGGAACTTTGAGACTTTGGGACTTTTTAACTTTTGAACTTTTGAACTTTTGGACTTTTGGACTTTGGACTTTTGGATGGGACCTTGGTACTTTGGGTGTTTGGGACTTTGGAACTTTGGGACTTTGGGACTTTTGGAGTTTTGGACTTTTGGAGTTTTGGAGTTTTGGACTTTTGGACTTTTGGACTTTTGGATGGGACCTTGGTACTTTGGGTCTTTGGGACTTTGGGACTTTGGGACTTTTGGACTTTTGGACTTTTGGACTTTTGGATGGGACCTTGGTACTTTGGGTCTTTGGGACTTTGGGACTTTTGGACTTTTGGACTTTTGAACTTTTGGACTTTTGGACTTTTGGACTTTTGGACTTTTGGACTTTTGGACTTTTGGACTTTTGGACTTTTGGACTTTTGGACTTTTGGACTTTTGGACTTTTGGACTTTTGGACTTTTGGACTTTTGGACTTTTGGACTTTTGGACTTTTGGACTTTTGGACTTTTGGACTTTTGGACTTTTGGACTTTTGGACTTTTGGACTTTTGGACTTTTTGGACTTTTAGACTTTTAGACTTTGGGACTTTGGGACTTTGGGACTTTGGGACTTTGGGACTTTGGGACTCTGGGACTCTGGGACTTTGGGACTTTGGGACTTTGGGACTTTGGGACTTTGGGACTTTGGGACTTTGGGACTTTGGGACTTTGGGACTTTGGGACTTTGGGACTTTGGGACTTTGGGACTTTGGGACTTTGGGACTTTGGGACTTTGGGACTTTGGGACTTTGGGACTTTGGGACTTTGGGACTTTGGGACTTTGGGACTTTGGGACTTTGGGACTTTGGGACTTTGGGACTTTGGGACTTTGGGACTTTGGGACTTTGGGACTTTGGGACTTTGGGACTTTGGGACTTTGGGACTTTGGGACTTTGGGACTTTGGGACTTTGGGACTTTGGGACTTTGGGACTTTGGGACTTTGGGACTTTTGGCCTTTTGGACTTTGGACTTTGGACTTTGGACTTTGGACTTTTGGACTTTTGGACTTTTGGACTTTTTGGACTTTTGGACTTTTGTACTTTTGTACTTTTTGACTTAATTTAAGGTGAGGTGAAAATTAAGTTTATGAAGAAGTTTCACTTCTTACGTGTGTACACTAAGTACACGCAATTTTTTTTTTTTTTTTGTTTCACAACATCATGTATTGTGAACGGCCCCCTGAGACTTCTGGTTGATCTATGCTACCAATCAGAAGTACCGTTGCAAACCTCTTAATTGACCTGAAGAACTGCCATATCAAGTTTCTGGATCAGTCAAAACATTCAGGAGCTCCGCATGTAAAAAACACGGAATTCGATAAGGCAATGAATGGATACATACATACATACATACATATGGTCACGCCTTTATCCCCGAAGGGGTAGGCAGAGGCATATTATATGCCCACATTTCACCTTTGTATAATTTGTCCCACGTAATAGGTGGTGAGCCGTATTGCCGTGTTTAAATGGACAGGCGCAGGTTGTGACTGCCTGCTGTTGGAATAAAGCCTTCAACTTAGCTTAACGACTGCCATTTTACTGGCAACCGGGACCAACGGCTTAACGTGCCTTCCGAAGCACGGAAACGCTCAAATAAATGTCACAAAGTGATCACATGGATGGTCACCCATCCATGGACCGGCCATAGTGAAAGTTGCTTACTGCAGTGATCGTTTACAGAACACTGAGTCCGCGGGGCCACGAGCGCTTCTTAATGAATGGAAGTAATACAAAAACAGGTAGCTTAGTAAATAAAAGCTAATGCATCTCACAACAGTATAAATAATGTTTATTACGAGTATGTCTGTTGTCCTTAAACTTGAAACACTAGTCGCGTAAATGCGTGTCGCGTTCACACAGCACGTTCCGCCATTGTGTGTGTTCTTATTTTAAAACGCGATCGGCATAATATTCGAATAAAAAAACACTTATTTTGCATACTGTAACTGGCTGTTTAATAAAAACAAATGTCCAGTTTGAATAACGAACGATAGCGAGAGTTCATGACAGTTTTGGAGGCAAAAAGAAAAATAAACTGGTGAGTAAATTTTTTTTTCTGAGAGAAACAGATTAATGAAGTGATATTTTATGTGAATATGATAATTATGTAGGTACCTACTTACTTAATGAAGTTGCAAGTTTATATTCTACATTTCACTTTAAATCGGTATGTACCTATTCATATTTCCTACTTTTATTTTCTTGATCAGCTATTATAATAATGTTTCATGGCTTTCATTAGGTCAATAAGTTTGCGTTTGTTCTTGCACATCATCTTAGTTACCTACTGAAAGATTTGGCATAACTTAAAAGACAAAAATAAGAGGGGCCCGTCCGAAAAAATGCACTTTGGATTTTGGAAATATTCAAGAACTCACTTCATTAAATGACACTAAAATGGAACCTTAAATTCTTAATATAATAGATACGACTACTATAATAGATCGAAATAGCAGGAATAATCAAATTGACAAAGGTAAATTTTGATGATTTTCAGATGTTTTTTCGCAAGTAAATAATTATTTTTTAAATTGCACTAACGGTGCTATGTAGTTTCATCTATTAAGAATTTTAGGTTCCATTTTAGTGTCATTTAATGAAGTGAGTTCTTGAATATTTCCAAAATCCTAAGTGTCTTTTTGTGAATTTTAAGGACGTGCCCCTTAAAAAAAATCTACAAAAAAACAACTTTAAGTACCTAGTCATGTTTTAAGGCTGATTTTTAGGGTGATTGACACAAAGAGCTTCGATTCTACATAAATTTTTTATACCTAACTCAGAAAAGTCGATTGCCATTTACGGTAAAATGTGTTTAAAATGTAATATTTCATTTATTCAATAACGTTCGTATTTTTAGGGTCGTTTTAGGCAATAAAAATGTACTTACTCGTGATCATTAATTGACAATTTGCATGCCAAAAACCTCTTAATAACTCATAATATAATAAGGTCATAAGAAAGGCATGCAATCAAAGTCAGGGTAGCCCATTAGTGTAGAAATATACACTTTTAGGGTTCCGTACCGAAAGGGTAAATACGGGATCCTATTCATGAGACTTCCGTCTGTCTGTCTGTCCGTCATGAGGCTGTATCTCGGGAACCGTGATAGCTGGAGCCTGTTGCTGCTTTTTTTTAAACGTGAGGGTAAATCCATCATGGATGTTATATCAGACTCCTACCGACTAAAAAACCTCACGTAACGCCCAACAGCCTACGGTTGGGAGCCCCGGGTAAGCCCTCGCAAGGATGTCCCAGGCCTAGTTTGCCGCTATAACAAGAAATAAAATCAGCTAAAAGGGGCATTAAGGGGAGTGGTTGACAAAGTTTGCGAAAAAGAGGTGCAAATGAAGACATCCTTCTCGGTATTAGTATACGAAAAATTATAGCCAAAAGTAGATTTAAAATCTAAATGATGTGTGTCAATAGATGGTTTTATCAGAAATTGTGTATTTATTATAAATAATTAGTAAAACATCATTGAAATAGCCCATAGTTTTTTTAGAAGAAGACGTTGTATGACGTCTATTCATTAATGAATGATAATAAAATTTATATCAGAGACTAAAGAAAACATAGACCTCTAAAATGGTTTTCTTCAATTTTGATTTAGTATAAGTTTTAACTAATTATACCTAATAATGTATTCAAAGAATACATTACATTGCTTGCTTCCCCGCGCTCGCCCGAAAATCTAGTGCGGGGGGAGTCGTGTTGCTAGACAGACGTGTGTCGCTCTGGTCTGCAAAATATTCTCGTAAAATGTTATATTTTCATTCATGTACAGAGTAATGCGTGTAACAGACAGAGCCCGAGTTACACAATGCATACTGCATTACATGAGAATTCTTTTTTTGAAGTTGTTTTATGTATTGTTTTATTAAATTACTTCGAAGGGTAGTCATGCTAATATTGTAAGCGGTACTTAATCATTTCAAAATAAATAAATGAAGAAATATTCGTGGACATTCCCACACAACTTAAGCTATTATAACTTTGTGCTAAGGGATATAGACAACTATGAAAATACTTATATTACAGTTATTATTAATACACTGCTATTTTTGAGACACTGCTCTCAACTTGACTGCCTCTGTGGCGCAGTCTGGAGGTCGTGGGTTCGATTCCCACCGGAGACAAATATTTGTGTGACCCATAAATGTTTGTCTCACGAGTGTTTCTATGTATAATATGTATGTATTTAAAAAGTATGTAAGTATTAATATCCGTGGTCTTATACCCATAACACAAGCAGGTCATTCCTAGCTTACTTTGGGATTAGATAGCGTTGTGCGAAAAGTGTGAATATATTTATTTATATTTATTTATTTATTTTAACCGTCAATTTTTTCAGCATATTACGTCTTGGGGTGACGTAGGCACCATCTACCGGCAACTTGGTTAAGGTATTAAAAGTGAAAGAATTGACGGTCGAGAGCAGTGTCTCGTTGATCCAATGGTGAGGCCGTCTGGTCCGGCAAACCAGAAGACGCAGGTTCGAATCCTGCTCGGGACCAAAAATTGTATTCAATTATTTGTTAGACAAGTAAGTCTGGAAATGATCTGCTGGCTCTGTTGGATTCTCAAACAATATGTTATGATTTTTCAAGTCTATATTACAGTAAGCAGGGCACTAAAAAGAATAGCCCGCCGAGTTTCTTGCTAGTCCATATCTATACATAATAATAAAACTGTTGAGGGTCGTGGAAGCTATTTAAAAAAAAAAAGAACGCGTTCTCTAATCGATACCTACTTAAGCCAAAATGCAATTTAAAATTTTCATGTCCGTCTGTATTCCGAATACGTATCACGCCGAAACTACTGATTTGAATGAAAATTGATCCGAGGAAGTTCAGGAGTTAGAGACATCTCAACTTCTCAAAACCTAGAATTCAAGAGTTCCTTTGAATGTGATTGTAAATCTAAACCGGCGCGTTGGCTTTATCATATAAGAGCTTAATGATTAAGTCCTGAGTTAAATATTTCGTCCGCGCCGAAGGCGTGGACTGAAATAAATTATTTTAGAATAGATTCTAAAACAATTCAGTCCACGCCCTCGACGTGTACGTTCTTTTATGATATAGCAAACAGGGCAGTTTCACTCACCACTTGCTGAATCTGATGAAGAAATACCTCCCCTTTCATACACCTTAAGCGTCGTAAACGAAGTTGTGAGGGTCAGCTAGTTACATACATACATAAATATGTATATATATACATAATTTACATATTTATGTATGTATCTGCCTACCCCTTCTTCGGGGATAACCCCGAAGGGGTAGGCAGAGGCATATTATTATGTCCCAACATTTCACCTTTTTAGAATTTGTCCCACGTAATAGGTGGTGAGCTGTATTGCCGTGTTGAGATAGACAGGCGCAGGTTGTGACTGCCTGCTGTTGAAATTATTCAAGCCGCCAAAAAGGCTTCCTACTTGGCTTAATAACTGCCATTTTACGGGCAACCAAGACCCGTTGGTCTTGGTTGCCCGTAAGTTTCGGAAGGCACGTTAAGCTGTTGCTTAACGTGCCTTCCGAAACACGGAAACGACACAGACAAATAACTGTCACAAAGTGGTCACATGGATGGTCACCCATCCAAGGACCGGCCATAGTGAATGAGCTTACTACAATGATCGTTTACAGAACACTGAGTCCGCGGTGCCACGAGCGCTTCTTATTTATACATAACTAGCTGACCCTCGCAACTGCGTTTACGACTACTTTTGTTTGTTATAATAAAATGAAATGAAATTTTGTTCCAAAAGTAACAAAAATTTTAAGCGAGTGGAAGACCCCTCTTGTCTGGATTTGTAATAATTTAAGTAAAACAATGAATATATGAACATTCGTTTTTGTGAATTCGTCACATTTAATTTTTACGTAATAATCAATCACATTTTTTGTCAGTGTATTTTTACTACACTTAAAAACAAAGGAAAATTGAAATACAAACGTTCCTTTGTTTTTTAATTTATTTTCGCCTCTCTCTATAAAATAGAGTGCAGAGGGGCTTATGGCGAGACTTTGTCTGTAGTCTGTGTCTCTGTTGCATTAAACTACGTCACTAGGTCACGTGGATCATCTGTTCAAAGTTTTAAATAAAACAAAAATGACAACGTCAATCGGATTGAACTCTCACAATAAACGTTTTAGAGAGGGGCACTCGGGTGAGACCGTCTCACAGCTTCTTGTTTATTTGGTGAAGCGAGGAACGCATTTCCGCTACTATTTTTCTTCTTCTTCCGTAGTTCTTTTACTCTGATGTCTCTGAAGTTGCGCTACTCTATGTTGGCGAGTCATATCGCCCATATGCTCAAGGTCGTTAGCCCTGGGTATGGCCTTAAGGCGGCCTCCCGTTATATTTAGCTCGCCAAATTGACGTGGCCACCAGCCTGATGGAAAGCAGTGGCGCACCTAGCGATTGGGGTCCCCTACTGACAGTGGTCCTCAAGTTGGCGGCCCTGTGATGTGCCTCTTCACGCTCCTCTTAAAGAACCCGGGATTGTAAGATGAGGAAAACACGTGTGCGGGCAGGTCGTTCCATGTTTTTATAGTTCAACAGAGGAACGATCTTTTGAAACGCTAAGTTCTGACGAAGTTTATTGGTACAGAACCCTCTGTGCGCGAGTACGACTCGCACTTGGCCGGTCTTATCAATTATTAATTGAGTTTAACTACTAGCTATAACTGGAAGATAGATGTTTTAGCGAAGGTATAAATGAATTATTTCAATGCGGAAACGGTTTCAGTAATTTAGTAGTCAAGGTGCCCATATATAACATTTTGGATAATCTTCCTGCGGAAATATTATGCTTACGTCAGATGGAACCCCTTCTCAAAAGTTTAGACAAAAAACAGTAGGAATAAATTTTTAAAGCAACTCACTTTTTTTTAATAAAAAACGAGCTGCTCCCTGCTTCTTCGACCGCGTAGAAGTCGTTATCGCGTAAAATCGTAACCCTACTTTTGTGCAGTCGGTCAAAAAGTAGCCTATGTTATTCCCTGGGCCTCGAACTATCCGTATACCAAATTTCATCTCAATCGCTCCAGCCGTTTAGGCGTAAAAGCGTAACAGACAGACTGACAGAGCTACTTTCGCATTTATAATATTAGTAGGGAAGTAGCGAGAGCATATTCTGCTGAAAAGTAGCCTATGTGTTATTCCAGACTTTATGTTATCTCTGTACCAAATTTCAGCCCAATCCGTTCAGCCGTTAGAGCGTGAAGAAACAAACATCCAAACGTCTTCACAAAGTTTGACGTATTTATAATATTAGTAGGATTTTGGTTTCTGCTAACTATGTGCTAATCTCATACCTACAGTAGAGAGATCTTTGGTAGAAGAAGCAATGATTATTTCTCTGTCGATATCTAGACTATTCCGAGTCTGGGAGGGTTTCTTTCCTAACGTGAGAGAAAATCTTCATAGATGCTATGCCGGACTCCTAGCGACTAAAAAACCTCACGTAACGCTCAACAGCCTATGGTTGGGAGCCCCGGGTTAGCCCTCGGAAGAATGTCCCAGGACTCCCAACAGAAACACGGCCGCCACCGCGGCCTCGCCTATGGGGTGGTACGGCCCGTACCACCCCCTATACCGGGTGCGGGATAGCACCCGTACCGTACGGGTGCTATCCCGCGTCTTTGGGCGTTTTCGGGTGTGATCCCGTTTTTAAGGGGGGCGTGCGTGAATCCCTCACGTCACGCTGCCGTCATGGGCCTGCTTCTGTAAGGACGGTGAGTAACCCTCTCACCGTCCTCAGGCCCCCGGTCATGGAGGCCGATAGTCCTCGGCGAAAGTCTGGGAGGTGTAGTGTCCAACTGTCCACGTCTCGGTATTAATTGGCTACGTAGGCCTTAACTGCTAGAATTCACTGATTTTAGACTTTCGTCTTCAGGCATTGCAGTACAGGCGAATAGAAAACCCGACGCAGTTTGCTGAAAGCTATCCAGTCAAAGCGGATCCTTTTCGCTATTTCCTTTTCCAATTAATATTTTAGTTAGATTTATATTATTTGTCTACCTGCTACTTACATAAATATCTTTTGTTTTAAATGTTAGCTGTCCTTGTCTTTAGATAACGTGACAAAATTAATAAATTTAACAAAAAAATCATAGCAAAAAGATCCAGTTTTCATTTCCAAACTACAAAGGAAAATAAACCGTTTCGTGACCGAAATAAAATTAGACATAAACTTCACGGAAACATTTTAATTGTCAACCTGTAGTTTTGATTGAGGAAAAATGGTCTTCCTTATGTCATCTGACTCTCAAACTGTCGGACGCAGAGGTAATGTAGGTATTGGGATGCCGTAGGGCGGGGTGTGGCCCCATGACTGCAGCGTGACGTGAGGGATTCTCGCCCACCCCCCCAAAGACGTGGGATTGCACCCGAACCACCCCGTAAGTGAGGCCCCAGTGGTAGCCGTATGTCTGTTGGGAGTCCTGGGACATCCTTTCGAGGGCTTACCCTGGGCTCCCGACCGTAGGCTGTTGGGAGTTACGTGAGGTTTTTTAGTCGGTAGGAGTCCGGCATAGCATTCATGAAGGATTTTCCCTTAGGTTAAAAAAAAAAGGTCGGTGTGTGGATCACAAATTCAAGTCCCGGGCCGCAATAACTCGATATTTGTGTGATTCACAAATGCTTGTTTTGCCCTTCGGTATTTTCAAAGGTACATATGACTTGAATTAAGACTTAGGTCAAGTTTATAAATAAACTTGACCTAAGTCTTAATCTTGTTACCTTTAATAAACCGACCCAATTTGAGTCGGATGGGCGGAGGGTACCGTTCCAGAAAACGTCAAAAATACTTTTGTTGTATAAGAGCTCCCTTATTTTTTTTCTGTTTTTTGGAGGTATTTGAAAAAAAAATCAATTGCGGGTCGCGGCGACCTGCGCCTGTCCATTTCAACGCGGCAATCGGCACGTGGGATTTAAAGCTATAAGTATACTTTGCCTCTGTCTAACTCTTCGTGGATAAACGCGTGACTATATATGTATGTATGTACCTATGTAACTTAAAATTTATTGTTATAGCATACTAGCATAGTAGGTAACACCAGAAACTACTAGGTACTGATCTAATGTCCACAGTTATTTATTCTCTTTTTAGTTCTAGTTAGTTATACTCTGATAGTTGCAGTCCCGTTCCCTACTCCCATTATTCCTACTAGATCCACCCTGCCTGTGTCACCAGTGAGTTCACTACACGTTGATATTGTAATCAGAGGAGATCGAACTCAGGCACAGAGTATGTACTTACGATACTATCCACTGTACTACCAGCGTTGATATCTGAAAACCTTGACATTTGCACCGAATTTGTGGCAATTATAGCTCTAAGTAGACGTAATTCATTCACACCTATTCAGGAAGCGTTATACCCGTGAGTGCTAACAGTAGTGTGAAATTTATCTGATTGAATTATTTACTTATCACTTTTTTTACAGTATTGGCATTTCTTAAATTGTAGTAGTTGACGCTCCCTCCGCTCGCGTGAGGTTCCCGTTTCCGTATCCCATTAGAATTAATACCGCAGATAGCTAAGGCGTCTTGACGTTATGATCAATGGCGTCGCGACGCCTATGTCAATAGCGACATGACGTTATGATTAATGGCGTGGCGACGCTATGAGCAATGGCAACTCGACGCTGATAGCTAAGACGTGTTAACATTATGATCATTGGCGTCGCAAGGCTATGATCAATGGCATCCTGTCGCTGATAGCTAAGGCGTCTTCATGTTATGCTCTATGGCGTCGCGAAGCTTATATCAAAGGCGACATGACAATGAGATCAATGGCAACTCGACGCTGATAGCTAAGTCGTATTAACGTTATAATCTATGGCGTCGCGACGCTTATATCAAAGGCGACATGACGCTAATATCAATGGCGTTGCGACGCTATGATCAATCGCATCTCGACGCTGATAGCTAAGACGTGTTAACATTATGATCAATGGCGTCGCAAGGTTATGATCAATGGCATCCTGTCGCTGATAGCTACGGCGTCTTCATGTTATGCTCTATGGCGTCGCGAAGCTTATATCAAAGGCGACATGACAATAAATAGCGTCGTGACACTATGGTATAATGGCATTTCGTCGCTGATAGCTAAGGCGTCTTAACGTTATGATCTATGGCATTGCGACGCTTATATCAAAGGCGATATGACGCTAAGATCAATGGCGTCGCGACGCTGTGATCAATGGCATCCTGACGCTGATAGCTAAGGCGTCTTGATGTTATGATCTACGGCGTCGCGACGCTTATATCAAAGGCGACATGACAATGAGATCAATGGCGTCGCGACACTTATATCAAAGGCGACATGACAATGAGATCCATGGCGTGGCGACACTATGGTCAATGGCATTTCGACCCTGATAGCTAAGGCGTCATGATGTTATGATCTATGGCGTCGCGACGCTTTTATCAAATACGACATGATACTGAGATCAATGGCATCTCGACGCTGATAGCTAGGGCGTCTTTACGTTATGATCCATGGCGTCGCGGTCGCGACTCTTATACAAAAGCCCGGATGACGCTCCGATTATATGGGTAACTTGCTGATGCCCGCAGCTTCGCCCGCGTAAAATTTGTTCTCGTTCCCGCTTCCCGTATTTTATCCCCTTGGGGGTAGAATTTACTAAAATCCTTTCTTAGCGGATGCCTACGTCATAACATCTACCTGCATGCCAAATTTCAGCCCGATCCATCCAGTAGTTTGGGCTGTGCGTTGATAGTTCACTATGTCAGTCAGTCAGTCACCCCACCTTGGGGTGTCCATTTCGATTGCTCGGCCAATACGTCGTAGAAAAAAGAAACTTATGTCAGCATTTCGAAGGAATTCGTAGAAAACGAACAGTGAAATCCGCAAATTCGAAGAGTCAATATTTAGAAAGTTATAAGGGTTTAACCGTGGCCGCGCAGTCCGCATGAATTCAACTGCGCGGCCACCAGTTCTCTTGAACGGAGCTACGTACAAGTCTAATTCTTTTTGCTAATCACTGACACGATTTCGAAGAAAATGTAGATTATAAAAATAAAGCCCTACTATTTGAACTTCACAACATACGGCACTCCAAAGTTATGGCCGCGCAGTCCGCACAATGCGAACCGCGCGGCCACGGATTTTCTTAAATGGAGCTTAAACGGAGCTTAGTAGAAGTCCCATTCTTTTTGCTAATTACAGATACCATTTCGAAGAATATGTAGACAGTATGAATAAAGCCTCAAATTAAGAACTAAATGACGTATAGAACTTAAAACCTATAATCGAAGGAAAAAATAGGGTGACCAAGATTTATAGTGTGTGAATCCAGGCTTTTTACTATTTTAATATCATAGTGTAAATATATTTATATAGCAAGTAGCTTTTCTTGTAAAAAGAGCTACTGATTGTTTCAATTGAATTCCAATGCAATTCAATTGAGGATTAGTGATTCGAATTAGTCTTACGAAAATGTGCTTGTAAGCTTTTAAGTAAAATAGGTTTATTAAAAAGAAAACATATTTGCTGGCGATTGGCAATCATTAATTCTACATGGCGCTGTGTGAAATAGATATTCCACTACATTTAATATTGGTTTTTGGTGCAGGACCTCCTCACTCCCACAGTTCAACAATCCCAACCACAGCAACCACCAAAAGGAAACAAACCTTAGCAAATCACCACGACGATAACGAACTGCCCAACCCAAAGAAGACAAATGGACGGGACGATAATTCGCCTGATGGCATTTGTAACTTTTTCTAAGATGAAGCGGTCCACAACTATTCTGAGCATTTTCCGTACTTATTTATATAAGGTGTTCTTTACTAACTAGAAGTATTCTTCTATAAATGTAGGTATTAAAATGTCGTTTATAAAAAAAGTAAAGTAAGTAGGTACATATAAGTAAAGTATTGACTTTCGATTACATTACATTAATTAAGTACTATACGTAAAAACACCATACAGTACCTCATTACCTACCAACTTAAATATTGGGTAAAAAATATTAGTATTGCGGAAATACCTTACTTGATATTGTTATTGTCCAGACTACCAACGTTATAGGTTAAACGCAAAGTTTATATTACTTGAATAGTGGTATTTAGATTCAATTTACGTAAAACTAAAGCATTTGAAATTAAATCAGCAATTAAAAATGGTCAAGAAAACAAGGACGTATCATAGCTATACACATCGACATCGCGCCTTTAAAAACAAATAAACTTTTATAAATTTGAAAAAAGAATTCTATAAATTATCTGTAGTAGCATGCATGAAGTAAACATATTTGCTGGCGAAAGAAAAAAAGTCAATATCAGAGGAACGTGGAGTAAAAAGGAAACTTGAATTTCACTTACTGAGACATATGATTACCTACTTAATGTGTTTACGGGTAAAAAGTAATAATTAAATTTATAAAATGTTAGTGCTGTTTATCGGATTAGTAATTACTGGCGTAATTTAAGTCATAAAATCAAACTATAACAATACCATAAAGAAACATCTATTTAATAAGTAATAATTCAGTACATAACAGTAAGTAATCAAAATATTTTTAATTTCATCATTTTAATAAATAAATTGACCCATAAATGTTTGTCTCAAGAGTCTGGGTGTATCTATGTATAATATGTATGTATTTAAAAGTATATAAGTGGTGGATCGTGGATACCCATAACACAAGCAGGTTATTCCTAGCTTACTTTGAGATCAGATAGCGTTGTGTGAGATGTCCGTGAATATTTATTTATTTATATCCTAGAAGTAAACTTCTCTATTCAAATTCAAACCAAGGGACTACAACTATTTGCTTTTTACGATTAAAAGTATAGCAATATACGTGACATTAAAAAGTCTTATTAACCGACTTCAAAAAAGAGGAGGTTCTCAATTCGTACGTTATGTTTCTTTTATGTATAAGTATTACGCGATAGCGGCGCCGATTTTGTTTTTTTTTGTTTGAATGAGGTTACTTCTGAGGTGGTCCCATATCCAGGGTATCAAGATCTGATGCTGGGATCCAGGAGAAATCGAGGGCAACCACCGAAAATTGTTGGGACAACTAGTGCGTTTGCTAACTTTTTGATTAAGTGCTTTAATAAGTAAGTATACCTACTACAATTTAATAAAGGTCTGGAGTCGATATGATGATGGAACCGAAAGACAGTTGAGGGAATTTCTTAACGATTTACAGCAGTTACCTTGTGTTTCGGCTTGATTGATTTGTGTTGATGAGAACTTTACACCTAGATAGATATACTTATCGGTCTACCCGTCACTTAAAATAATAATAAAAAAATAATTAAACAATAGAACCGACTTTATACAAATCCTTAAAAATAAAATATACCTAGCACATAGTGATATGTATTTTGATTTATCAGATTTTATTCAATTTAATATGGAAGTTGTTGCCATTAATAATACCTACCTACCTATACCTATGGGTTTACTTGGCGCCGACTTCAATATGATATTGAATAAAATCTGGTAAATCTAAATAATAACTTTGTGCTAGGTAAATATTTTAAAGGATTTGTATGAATTCGGTTCAATTTTTTTTTGGGAATATCTCGTCGACGCAACGTAAATCATGGTCACCCTTCTTTTAACTCGAGTTACAGGGTTTAAGTTCTGTAACTCGTGATTTTCAAGCATTAGAACTTCATTCATGATATCTACATATTCTTCGAAATCGTATCAATGATTAGCAAAAATAATGAGACCTCTACCAAATTCTGTTTAAGCTCCACTTTAATAAACACGTGGCCGCGCGGTTCGCCCTTACGTAAGTGTTGTAGAACGAGAAGTTCAAACTTTAGGGCTATATTTTTCAAATCTACTTTTTCTTCGAAATCGTATCAGTGATTAGCAAAAAGAATTAGACTTCTACAATGCTCCGTTAATGAGAACTGGTGGCCGCGCGGTTCGCTTTATGCGGACTGCGCGGCCATAACTTTGGAGTGCCGTATGTCGTGAAGTTCAAATAGTAGGGCTTTATTTTTATAATCTACATTTTCTTCGAAATCGTGTCAGTGATTAGCAAAAAGAATTAGACTTGTACGTAGCTCCGTTCAAGAGAACTGGTGGCCGCGCAGTTGAATTCATGCGGACTGCGCGGCCACGGTTAAACCCTTATAACTTTCTAAATATTGACTCTTCGAATTTGCGGTTTTCACTGTTCGTTTTCTACGAATTCCTTCGAAATGCTGACATAAGTTTCTTTTTTCTACGACATATTGGCCGAGCAATCGAAATGGACACACCTTGGGTGTGATATGTAGTTTCGAATGACGTTCTTGCGACGCACGCTACTGCGAAAAATAATTCAAGTAGTACGCATTTGCGAAAGGCTGCTGTATCGAAAATCGCTAAATCGAATGACGGACTCGCGAACACGCTGTCTCGATATTCCTTTTATCGAAATCCATTGTTGCGATTAGAGTGCCTATGCCTATTCAAATCCATCGTATGGGAATCGAACTCACGACCTCGATGATTACTAAAAACTACCTACGTTAACTAGAATAGAACTAGACTAGACTGATTTATGTAGACTGGCTATGATTAATACCCATTAGTCATGTAATTGATTTTAAAAAACTTGATTGTTTTTTTTTTTTATGTGAGGGAAAATCCCCGTAGGATGCTATGCCGGACTCTTACCGACTAAAAAACCTCACGTAAAGCCCAACAGCCTATGGTTGAGAGAACCGGGTAAGCCCTCAGGAAGGATGTCCCGTGACTCCCAACAGACCTACGGCCGCCAATGCGGCCTCGCCTCGGGGGTGGTTCGGGTGCAATCCCGCGCCTATGGGGGGTTTCGGGTGTGACCCCGCTTCTATGGGGGGGCGTGCGTGAGTTGCTCACGTCACGCTGCCGCCATGGGCCTGCTTCTGTAAGGACGGTGAGCAGCCCTCTCACCGTCCTCAGACCCCCGGTCATGGAGGCCGATAGTCCTCGGCGAAGACACGTCGGCGGCGCCCAGGGCGCCGACTGCGGAACTCGGGTGGGAGAGTTCTCTCCCGCACCCAGCCCGCCGCCTCCTTCGCGAGCATGACCTGCTCACAGAAAGAGGCGGCGCAGTCCCACTTACTCCCGCTGGAGAGCATAGCTCGCACCATGGCCTCGAGCGAGAGAGTGTCCACGCCCAGACCCACTTCGAGGACCTGGCGCTGTTGCGCCCACGCCGTGCACTCCACCAGCGTGTGGAGCGCCGTGTCATCGCTGCGGTCCTCGCAGTGCTGACACTCGGCCGTGGTTTCCCGGTGTTTTCGCCACAGATACCTACCGAAGCTACCGTGCCCGGCAAGCATCTGTGTCAATCGGTAGGAGAGAGCACCGTGTCTTCTCTCCAGCCACTCGTCCATGACCGGTCTGACGGCCGCGATTGTGGCGAATCCCCCCTTTGGTTGCTCAAGTCGCACCTTCCATGTCTCCACGGTTTCCTGGTGGAGCAGGGTCCGCTGGGCCTCGATTTCTCGAGGTGCAGGCCTTTGGCCCCGCTCCAGCGCCTCCTTGCGCCATCTGAACAGTGACGCAAGGGCTCTCGCTTCCTGATCCCATGGAGGGGTCCCGGCTAGGAGACATGCCGCCTCACCGGAGATCGTGCAGTATCCTCTTATCACCCTGACGGCCATATCTCTCTGCGGGCTCAGCAGTCTAGCCTCATTGCTGGCCGTCAGGGTCTCCGCCCATACGGGAGCCCCGTACAAGGCCATGCTTCGCACGATCCCCAGGTTTTATAAGTACCTCTAACAATAGTAAAGAGTTGATAATTAATTTTTTCATTTCTCTTCCTTCCGAATCTAATCGAGCCTATCGTAAGTTGCTGTGCCTCATCGAGGTCGTGAGTTCGATTCCCATACAATGGATTTGAATAGGCATAGGCACTCTAATCGCAACAATGGATTTCGATAAAAGGAATATCGAGACAGCGTGTTCGCGAGTCCGTCATTCGATTTAGCGATTTTCGATACAGCGGCCTTTCGCAAATGCGTACCACTTGAATTATTTTTCGCAGTAGCGTGCGTCGCAAGAACGTCATTCGAAACTACATATCACACCCCTTTGAATTATATATATTTAGATTAGATTGCAGTAATAGTCTATCTCTGTACCTGTATTGTACGCTGAAAATTTAAAATACATAGCTGTATTGTTTCTCGAGTTTTGTAATATTCTGTAAATAGTCCTCGGAGTCTGAAGTTCGAGGCAAAATATTTAAATCCGTGCTGACACAAACCTTGTTCGAATAAACAAGCATCGCATTTATTATTCACCAATACGTATTATCACAAGATCGGCAGAATCTCCGTATTTTAAACTTTGGAGTGCCCTCCAAAAAAGAAGCAAGCCCTTCAACTAACGACTTTAGGACCGGTTTCCACCGTGACAGAGTAATGAGCGGGAGATGGTAAGCTGAACGAGTTCATTTTTAGGGTCCGTACCCAAAGGGTAAAAACGGTACCCTATTAACGAGATTTGTCGTCCGTTTGTCTTTCTGTCTGTCTTGAAGCTGTATCTCATAAACGGTTATGAGTTTTTTTTAACAAAAATACTAAAAACAAAAAATAATAATATACAAGAAGGCAGTCATGCAATTAACGTACCTACTTTATTTGCCGTTTTCTTTACGGAATCCGTTTTTGATAAGTATGGTTTTTTGATAAGTAAGAGAGAAATGAGCGCCCAGTCCGTTCAACCCAACAATATATTGGTGGGGAAACAACGTCCGTTTGTCTTTCTATTTGTCATGAAGCTGTATCTCATAAACGGTAATAGCTAAGGGCTGAGTTTTTTTAACAAAAATACTAAAAACAAAAAAACAATAATACCTATACAAGAGGGCAGTCATGCAATTAACGTACTTTATTTGCCGTTTTCTTTACGGAATCCGTTTTTGATAAGTATGGTTTTTTGATAGTAAGAGAGAAATGAGCGCCCAGTCCGTTCAACCCAACAATTTATTGATGGGGAAACAAGTATGGAGATTACAGGTTTGCGAGTTATGCGGATTTATGAAAGGACCCGCTCAGTTTGCGGTGCAAACCGAACATTAGAAAACACCTAACACCAGTTCCATCTCAATTCCACTTGGTACCCTCTTTTGCACCTTTGTTTGAATAGGTCAAGGGCTGTTTCTTTTGTTTGTTGTATAATGGTACTGAAAATTGTCCACAAACAGCGATTGACAACCCTAGCTATTGTATAGGTACTTGTATAAAGTGTCCGAGTATTTCGGTGTCTGTTATGCTAGCCTTCACAAGAGCTATATCGTATTTAAAGAATTTTACGCACTATTTATACATATAGCATTTATTAAAAGAAAAGTTCCTTTTCTATAAGAACTATTAGGTGTACGCTGCCATAACGCCCGCTCCGAATGTCATTGAAAAGTCTTGTTCAATATCTCTGTTCCTTTAAGAGCAATCGTTATGAAATTTTGCATAGCGGGGGAAGTATTATAGCAGTATTTTTGTGTGTAAACTCTGTTGCTTTATAATTAGCCGTTTTCGAGTACTACCATGTGTACGCTAGCTTGATCGTGACGCCATGCGCCAGCGTACATAGTGAAAATGGTGTTTATTTCCTAGACTAAAGAGGAAGAGTTTTTTTTTTATTTTTGCACTAATTGGGCAGTATTTACACAAAGTTTAATGGCATAGTTACCAACTCGATATAGCTCTTGTGTCACTAGCATAACGGACACGTATTTCGCTGGGGATGAGGGATTTTCGTACGTAGACATTAGGTTTATATTATACTAGCTGACCCACACGACTTCGTTACGTTATATAAGAGAGAGAGAAAGAGAAAGACAGAAAGCTAGAGGGAAAATAGGGGCGTAGATACTATTTACTCCTCAGGCTCAAAGGAACGTGTAAAAAAATATTGGCGTGTCTGCTTTTTCAAACTTTATGTAATAACTAGCGGACGTCACGCGGTTTCAGTCGCGTAGCCCCCGTTCCCGTGGGAATGTGGGAATAAAATATAGCCTATGTTACTCAAGGTGAATGTAGCTTTCCAATGGTAAAAGAATTTTTGAAATCGGTACCGTGGTTTTTGAGTTCATTCATTAGACTAAGTATAGATTTTAATATGTTATTAATAATTTTAACTCGATACCTTCACGCGTTTACGAGATAAAGGTCTTGCCAGACGGACGGACGACGGATCGACGCATGGACGGCCGGACAACAAAGGGATCCTATAAGGGTTCCGTTTTTTTCCTTTTAGGTACGGAACCCTAAAAATGGAGAAAAAGTAGGTAACTTGAAAGGAACGGCCCGCGCACATGTTTCCCTCCTCTCACAATCCCGTGAAGATACAACAGTCAACACAGGGCCCCCAACTTGAGGACCTCTGTCACAAATCGTATGAACTCTGAGAGTGGCCCCCAATTGTATAAATGGTAGGCCGTATGCTTGTCTGCCACCTTAGTGGTACTGCAAAAAAAAAATTGCCATGTCGCCATGGCATTTTATCAGGCGGGTGGCATCTATTTGGAGAGCTAAAAAAAAGGATACTTACATAATAAATTAAAGAGAAATATGTATAATAAATATTGATGCCAATATTGACACATCGTATAATACTTCGCGGGCTTTTTGCAAAGCTAACAATTTTTTTTGTAGCCTTCGGTCAGGTTACTTCTACTTTAACTTTATCTTATGATATTGACAAACCTTATATATGTATAGATAATAGTCGACGTCACGCGGGGTCACCCGCATAGCTCCCGTTCCCGTGGGAATACGGGAATAAAATATAGCCTATGTTCACCGGAAGGAGTGTAGCTTCCTAACAGTGACAGAATTTTTCAAATCAGTCCAGTAGTTTCGGAGCCTATTCGATGCACACAAACAAACAAACAAACAATCAAATCTTTCCTCTTTATAATATTAGCATAGATGAAATCAATCATGTCTGGGATTCGAACCCTAGCATTGCAGTGATTTGCATGCTCTCATCACTTTACCACCGAAGCAAACCAGGAACATCATTTATCAATTGATCTTGAAATTATTGTTATAAATGCCACAATTACCTAAGAGTGTACATTTGTACTAACTCACGGTCAAACGGTCAGTATTCTAGTTTAATGTGAGTTGTGTCCGTGTTCTGTCAGGTTGCGCTGACTTTACAACTTTTTAATTTAATATGTGAAGTGTCAAAAGGATTTAGAATATTCTGCCAAAGAGTTTTATGATAAACAGGTTGGTTAATATCAAGTAATTTTCTTAGGAGTATTTTAAAGAAGAGTATCTACTTATATCTGTTTATTTGTTTACGTGATTCGGAAGGCATAATAAGACTTTTAAAAGTTGACCGATGTATGCTAGTAGCATGGCAGTGATGAATTTAACTACTTGAAAATTTTCAATAACGGGTAGTCAGCTCATTTTAAAACGACAGTAGGCTTTTCGTACATGGGACAAAAGCTTAAAAAAATTGAGACGTGGGCTTACACTATGCCTCTGCATTACCCTTCTGGGATAATCGCGTAACTTTCATAGTCTTATCTTACTTCATAATAATATTTTAAATGTAAAACTTTGTGAAGATGTTTGGATGTTTGGACGTTTGTTACTCAATCACGCTCTAACGGCTGAATGAATCTGGCTGAAACTTGGTACAGGGATAGAGTTTTATCCGGAATAACACATAGGCTTTATAAAAAATGGAAAATGTTCCCACGGGAAGCTTGAAGCAAATTCACACGAGCGATGCCTCAGCTAGTCTATGTATAAATACTTTGCATTGCCGTGCCGCAAATGTGTGCCGGCCTTTATACCTACATAATCAATATTCCAATTTGAGGCAGTTAATAGTCTTTCTCAAAGTTAAATTGACAATTAAGTAATCGATAGGGACAAGCAAATTTACACTTTTATAATCGAAGGGCGCGACATAATAGGCGTTGAGCAATTTAACTTTTCGTTACAAACACGGTAGAGAAAATGGAGCTACTTTTCAAGACCTCTTTGGTTAGGAACAAATATAATTAAAACCGACTTCAAACAAAAACTAAAAAATGAAAAATAAAATTAACTTAGCACAAAGTAATGGGTAAGTATATTTAGATTTATCAGATACTAGCTGACCCGCGCAACTTCGTTTGCGTCACATGAGAGTGAGAAAGAGAGAGGTATGGTATTAATATTTTGAATATTATAATGTTTCCCGTTGCATTTACCCCCGTCGCGTCGCGTCGCTTGAATTCATTAGAGCTGAACCGCATATAGCTTTGTTTGCGTCACATGAGAGTGAGAAGGTAAGAGGTGTTAAAGTTATATAATGTTTTCCATCGCTTTTACTTCCACCCATCCATTTTTCGGCATGGAACTCATCGTGTGCGAGTCCGACTCGCACTTGGCCGGTTTTTATCGTTCAGTTGACTGGCTGCCACTGCAGACCAAGTTTACTCCCGTCGCCGTCGTCGCGTCGCTCATACTTTAAAACTTAATAAGAGGGTTATTGTAAGTGAACCTTAAAAGATAGACATAATCTTTACTGGACTTATTTTTATAAGTTTTTAAGAGAAACAATTTCGTAATACACAATGTTTACGTAACTTTAACTATGTCCGCAATGGGAGCTCTCAAAAGAAAGAAATAATCCCCGTTCTCGAAACATTATTCATGGCTGCTCCGCTCCTATTTGTCTTAGCGTGATGTTATATCGCCATTAGCCAGTCTCAATAAATGGACTATTAAACTGTAAAATAATTTTTGAAATGCAACCAGTAGTTTCTGAGATCCTAGCACAAACAAACTCTTCAGTTTCATTATATCTTGAGCGAACCTTAAGAGATAGACAAATTAGGTTATTGTGAGCGAACCTTAAAAGATAGACATATGCCGCCGCGGACTTTTTTGTAGAACGTTTTAAGAGAAACAATTTTGTAATACACAATTTTTACGTAACTTTAACCATTTACGCAGCGTACGCCTCGGAAGCTCTCAGGCGGTAAAAAATATTCCCCGTTTTCAAAACATTCTTGATTGCTGCTCCGCTCCTATTCGTCTTAGCGGGATGTTATATAGCCTATAGCCATCCTCAATAAATGGACTATCAAACTGTGAAAGAATTTTTGAAATCCAACCAGTAGTTCCTGAGATCCTAGCGTTCAAACAAATAAACAAACAAACAAACAAACAAACAAACAAACAAACAAACTCTTCAGCTTTATAATATTAGTATGGATATGGATTATTGAATGTAATACTGAAATCGGCGCCAAGTGAAACTATAGGTAGGTATAGGTAGGTATTATTAATCTCTCATAGAAATATTGGCACCGACTTCAGTATTACAGTCAATAATATCTGATAAATCTAAATATACTACCTATTACTTTGTGCTAAGTTAATTTTATTTTCAATTTTTAGTTTTTGTTTGTAGTCGGTTTTTTTTGTTAAAAATTTACATGTGAGATACCTTAATTGTTTATGAAACCATGTAGGTAACATGGTTTCATAAACAATTAAGGTATTGTATTGGTTTCTTATCTAAGCTATTATATTGCTCATTCATTGGGGTACATATTACATTATTATAATTTCACTAGATGCCGCCCGCAGCTCCATCCGCCTGAAATTTTGTTCCCGGGGTAGGCTGTACTGAATTTCAGTTCGATTTGTTCAGCCGTTCGAGCTTGAAACAGTAACAAGATAAATATCCACTCACAAACTTTCAAAATAATTATATTAGTAGGTAAGACATATGAAAGAAAAAACAGTGGCAATTCGGTGTTCAGATTTTCAATTGAGAATCATCAGAAATGAAAATCTGAACAAAGGCAGTCTGTATAAAACATCAGAATATGGGGCCAGTATCTTTTCCGTCTCAAAAACACCCGACACAGCAAAGTGTCTCACGTCAAAGAATTTTGAAAATACGGTCGCCAATTTCACAGTCAGGGTTAATAACCACTAGGTAGATTGTCAGGTCTGCTGACTCCACTTCTTCTCTAGTTATGAGATGACGCGACTGCCAAGTAGGTATGTGACTAGGCAGTCGCGTCATCTCATAACTAGCTGCGGAAGACTGAATTATTCTTACACTAGCCTGAAAGAAAATACCAGTGGCACACCGAGAGTGCAAGCAAAAGTGAAAACTTGATTTTGTGTATTTTTTGGATTGTCAGGTAAAAAAGAAGCCGTGAGACGGTGTCTCCCGACTACGCCTCTGTGAAAGTGAAAGTTCAATCCGATTGACGTGGTCATTTTTGTTTTATTTCAAACTTTGAGCAGATTATCCACGTGACCTAGTGACGTAATATAATACAACAGAGTCACAGACTACAGACACAAGTCTCGCCATAAGCCCCTCGGCAATCTATTTTAGAGAGAGGGGCTAAAACGGGACCAATAATATTATTGTGCAGATACTCAAGACCACAGCTAATTAAGACAGTGTATCGTTCCACAACGCCATACTAAAAAAATCTTCACTTTAAAGTGTAAACTTTGTACGCGTTATTTGCCATCAAACTGTTCAGCAATTTGGCATGTCATAATAAATGTACATTTATTGTTAAAAATTACAGAGAAACATAATTATTACATATCTATATTTACATTATTACTATCTAAACTAAACCTAAATAAGGCCCCCGTGGCATTGTGCCCAAAAGACTAGCAGCATTCCCCCTTTGAATAGCAATACCTATTCGTTGAGCGAGAAAACTGCCAGCCCTTGGGTCACCAGTTGACTCCACAAGGCGCTTTTTCAAATTCTTGAAAATTTTGCGCATTGGGACCCCATGGACCTAGAGTCTCGACACCGACTGGACAAAAACGATACGATGAGTCGAGACCCTTAAATTTATTAATTTTAATATTTTCAGCCGCTTCCGCTGCTGCACTGGCTTTTAATTTTGTTTTGTCATAATTATGTATGTCAACTATTCTATATTATGTAACTACCGGTGGAAAAAAAATCGAAAATTGTCGACAATTGGGGGAACTCTCGCTTAGATTCTGAAATGATCTCCTTCCCCAGTTTTACCGAATGCCTACAGTACGGGGTTCATCAAAGGGGGTCTTAGAAGGTTTTTACAGGATCGGCAGCACGAGTGTAGCGCCTCCGGTGTTGCCAACGCCCATAGGCTGTGGTGACCACAGGTTCATGTGGTGGGCCGTATGCCTGTCTGCCACCATAGTGGTGCATACATACACACATATGATCAAACCTTTATCCCCGAAGGGGTAGGCAGAGGCATAGGTATTATATGCCCACATTTCACCTTTTTAGAATTTGTCGCACGTAATGGCAGTAATAGGTGGTGAGCCGTATTGCCGTGTTGAGATGGACAGGCGCAGGTTGTGACTGCCTGCTGTTGAAATTTGTCAAGCCGCCTAAAAGGGCCTTTAACTTGATCGTTAACAAAACACAACGTCCGCATGGCCACGAGCGCTTCTATTTCTCAAGTGCACCTTAGTGGTTTAAGAAAAAAAACAAGGGTATAAATCGGCAAATATATAGCCATCCACAACCGCCATTTTCACAGTCATGGTCAATAAACTAGTTACTAGTTAGATTGACAGGTCTCCTGACCATTTCCACGTACTAGGCAGTCGCGTCATCCCACAGCTGACTGCGGAAGCTGTGGAACCTGTTATCAAGTGCACCGCTTATAAGGTTAAACCGGTACAAGACATGTGTTGCAAAGAGTTTATAGCTTCTTCTTTATAAAAACAACCGTTATATTTGTAACTTTATAAAACTAAAATGAAATCGAATGGAACTTCCTCGGTGGTGTATTCGGTAGTGAAGCCTAGGTATTGGGTTTGATTCCTGGGTCGCGTTCGGTCCAAATCTTTGTGTGATCCACAAATGTTGGTTTCTGAGTTTGGGTGTTTTCTATGATAGATACCTAATATGTATTTCGTACCAATAGCACAAGTTATTATTTGCTTAGTTTGGGCTAGATGACGTTGTGTGATTATGTTATTTAGTGTTTTCTCTATATTAGGTATACGGGGAAAGTTAACTACAAAATCTTCAGGTATTTATGGGTAACGAGTTTTGGCTGCGTTTCAAGATGAATGAGTCATTCCTTAACTGGCGTAGGCGTTCGATGGACGTATGCGCGACGTAGACGCGACGTATATGCGGCATATACGCCGCGCTAACGTGAAGACACACCCTTACAATTTCGTTGGCGTTATGGTATCATCGTTAACAAAATAGATTCTAACCAGGAAACAAACTATTGATGGCTTTACTTTTAAAAAAGAAGATTAGTGCGAACTGCGAATAAAATTTTGTTCGTGGTTCGGTTTATTTGCAGTTCGGGAAAAACTGCCCGGGCTGGCGCCTCGGGACCGTATGCTATTATTTTTTTATATCGCTTTCTTTCATTAATTACACAATAATTAAAACGATGCATACGAAAATACATGTTAATTTGCAATCCAACATGGCCGCCGCCGCGCCGTGTTTACAAAATTCCATGATGGGTAGTCGTTTTAGGGGTTTTCTAGTATGCTGAGTACGAATTGCATGACGATTTTGAAATCCAATATGGCCGCCGCGCTGTAATTATAAAATTACATGATGTGTATCGTTTAAGGGTTTCTTCGTATTCTGAGGACGCATTACATGATGAATTTGCAATCCAAAATGGCCGACGCGCTGTTATAATACGAAATTTCATGATGGGTATCGTTTTATGGGTTTTTAAGTATGCTGACTACGAATATCATGATAATTTTGCAATCCAACATGGCCACTTCACCGTTATTACAAAATTTTACCGTGGCCATTAGGGATTGCCAAATTATTATGTAATTCGTACTCAGAATACTCAAACCCTTTAAACGACCCATCGTGAAATTTTGTAAATACGGCGCGGCGGCCATATTGTATTGCAAAATTATCTGTTAATTACCTACCCGCACACGTGTTTCCGTCATCTTACAATCCCGGGTTCTTCAAGAGGAGCGTGGAGGGTACATCACAGGGCCGCCAACTTGAGGACCACTGTCTGAAGTGGCCCCTAATCGCTAGATGCACCACGGTTTTCAATCAGGCTGGTGGCGACGTCAATTTGGCGAGCTAGATAAAAAAAATCATGTAATTCGTACTCAGCATACTCAAAAACCCCTTAAGCGATACCCATCATGTAATTATGTAATTCCGGCGCGGCGGCCATATTGGATTGCAAAATTATCATGTAATTCCCACTCAGCATTATAAAATAACCAGGATCCTGCCGTTTGGCAGAATTTGTTTCGTCAATTTTCACTCGCCAAAAAAGTTATCGCATAGTTTCATTTCCTAGAAGAATCTTTAGCAAATTTATATTTCGCATTTTAATTGCTTCGTCAAATAACATCTTGCTCAATTTTTATTAAGTCAAATATACTCTTAAGAGAATTATTTTCTAGTAGCAATCATTTCCATGCCTAGTATAAGTCGCTTGTGAACAGGATTGTACACGATCCCCAGTAACGCGGCGTATGCGTCGCGTATCCGCTGCGCATACGTCCATCGTACGCCTACGCTGGAAAAACGCTAGTGTGAAGGCACACTAATGTGATGAAATTAAAGTGTCGCTTTGCAATTCCAATTTAAAAACTGTTTTCTTTAAATGCATAATGAAAGTGACATAACGGTAGTGCTATACTTAAAATAAAAATACTTTTTTAAGATTTTTGTCTGGCACTTTGTTCCGGCTAATCTCTGAAATGGCTCCATAGATTTTAAGTGGGTTTTAACTGGCATACAGCTGATTTCATAAATAACAACAAAGTAAAGTAAATAGTTAACCATGAGTGATCACAGCTAGTTCTACATATTTTTCTACTTCTATAGGTGTTTTTTGATGTATTTTAATCAAGATTTTTCTTTGCAGAACCATGTCAAAAGTGCTCAATTTTACAATAGTAATCGCGTTTATACTTCTGCCAGTACATCAAGCCCTCGCCGACTCGTATGGACCGCGGTCGGACTATGGATATCCTGCCGGACTAATACCTCAATGTAAGTATGCTTCAGGGTAGTAGGTCCTACAATCAACTACATACCAAGCTATTCAATAATGCGTAAAAAAAATCGATTTTCGCAAGTAGGGTGCCAAGTTCACATAGGTCTACAGGCAGGCTAAAAATTGAGTTACGATGTTGATGTCTCGTAGGTGTCCTTATAAACACCTATATAGACGCCTGCAAGCAAAAACATTGTAACTCATTTGCTGGCAGATTTGAGGAAATATACTTAATCATGATCTTCCTGTATATTTCAGATTTTTTTTTTGCACTCACCCCTGTATCCATAATCCTCTGCCTTTAGATACGTGTTAAACAATTTTAAGTCATGTACATCTCAATCGATCAAATTAGTCAATGGCAGTCCACTGCTGGACGAAGGCTTCTCCAAATTTACGCCACAACATGCGGTCCTGTGCCTTTGCTTGCAGTTCCAGCCTGCGACCTATTCTAGGTCGTCGGTCCATCTGGCGGGTGGACGTCCAACCCTACGTTTGCCAAGTCGCAGCCTTCACTCCAGAACTCGTTTGCTCAATCAACCGTCGCTTGTTCTGCTGATGAGGCCAGCTCACTTCCACTTATGCTGTGAGCTATGTCGATGGCTTTAGTTCTCTGCCGGATAACCTCATTTCGGAGTTTATCCCTCAAAGATACTCCCAACCGTAGCCCGTTCCATAGCTCGCTGCGCAACTTTGAGGGCACGGACTAACCCCACCGTAAATGTCCACGCCTCGGTACCGTAAGTAATAATGAGTCATCTGCTTTTCATAAAATGGTATACAAAGTTACACACCATCTTTATTTTTATGTGCCAATATAAGATACAATTTGATTTTCTTATCGTAGATTAGTAACATTCTTTCATTGTAACCTTATTGACCGACTTCAAAAAAAGGAGGAGGTTCTCAATTCGTCTGTATGTATTTTTTTTTATGTATGTTAAGCGATATTTCCGTCAATTATAGACGGATTTCAAAACTTCCTTTTTTGTTGAATAGGGTTTACTTCTGAGGTGGTCCCATTTTCACCAGGTCAGGATCTGATGATGGGACCCAGGAGAAAACGAGGGCAATCAACGAAAATTGTAGGAACAACTAGTGACAAGCGCACTAGTTGTTCCTACAATTTTCGTTGATTGCCCTCGTTTTCGCTTCGTATATTCGTATGTATTTTGATTTATCATATTTAATTCAATATAATATTGAAGTTGGTGCGATCAATATAATACCTACATAAAACTATGGGTTTACTTGGCGCCGACCTCAATATAATATTGAATAAAATCTGATAAAATCAAAATACATATTACTTTGTGCTAAGTAAATTTTATTTTTCAGGATTTGCTTGAAGTCGGTTTTATTTTTTATTGAAAAATTTTTTTTACAATTTTATTTCGGGCTCAATATTCAAAGCGAAATTATAAGCTGATTGATTGTCACTCTTGTTACGACTAGCGGACGTCACGCGGTTTTACTCACGTAGCTCCAGTTCCCGTGGGAATATAGCAATAAAATATATTATGTTCACCGGAGATAGTGTAGGTTCCCAGCAATGAAAGAATTTTTCAAATCGGTTCAATAGTTTCGGAGCCTATTCGTGCAAACAAACAAACAAATAATTTTTCCTCCTTATAATATTAGTATATATTTTTATCCGGAAATGTTTGCAAATTAGCAATTATTATTACTTACGTTCAAGCGCTGACAATGATAGACATTGTGTGTATAATTAGCGTAAGTAACAAGGCGTTCATTAATTACGTCTACAGCTTAGCAAAAAGTCTATACGGAACTTATCTTTTTCATATTGGCCACATTGTCAAAATGCTGTCAATAATGTCACATTGGCAGTTATTATTGACGTACTACAATTAAGTGCTGGTTTTATTAACGTTAATAGGTTACTGGAAACTGATTCGTGGTTCTTGCTAACTGGTTGCCATATTTGACTGCCTCTGTGGCGCAGTCGGAATTGAAACCGCCTGCGGCGCTGGAGGTCGTGGGTTCGATTCCCACCGGAGACAAATATTTGTGTGACCCATAAATGTTTGTCCCAAGAGTCTGGATGTTTCTATGTATAATATGTATGTATTTTAAAAAGTATATAAGTATTAATATCCGTGGTGTGATACCCATAACACAAGCAGGTTATTCCTAGCTTACTTTGGGATCAAATAGCGTTGTGTGAAATGTCCGTGAATATTTATTTATTTGTGACCTGCACATTGTTAGACCTTTAGAGTAGGTACTGTTTTTCATCAAGCTATATTTGCTACTGCGATGGAAATTAGCATTCACTGAGTTGCGACAGGTTGCGACCTTTTACGATAACTGTGAATCAGAAAAAAGGAGAAATGGCATGCGCGCGTATCGGTGTCCGTCCAGTCAAAAATGAGTGTGTTGGTCTTGAGCGACGTGTCAGAGTGATCAGTGTTGATTTCCCGGCCTCGGTTTTCCCAAACGCCTACAGTATGGGGTTCTTCAAAAGGGGTCTAAGAAGGTTTTTACAGGGTCGGCAGCGCGAGTGTGGCGCCTCTGGTGTTGCAAACGTTCATAGGCTGCGGTGACCACCAGTCTTTCTGGTGGGCCGTATGCTTGTCTGCAAACTTAGTGGTAAAAAAAAAACAAAAAAAATTGGTTCCCTACAAAAAGAAGTACCATGCTCCGTTCATTTTAAGCCTGAGATGTTTCAGCCTCTAAAAATAAAACGGAGTTTTGTCATGTCGCCGTTTCTAAGTAGAAATAAGATTTCACCAGCAAATCTCGGCCCACCCCTTTAAATGGTATTATAGGGTTGATAATTACAATTTTTTTTTTAATTATCAAGTTTGTGTGTTTTAAAATGGTAAATTCAGAGTATAGTTAATAATCCTAATTCAAAATGTTAAGGGACCTAGATTGGAAACTATTATTCAAAATAAAAGGTCCTATGCATTGCTATAGTTATGTAACGGATCATAAAAAATGTAACATTATTTATTTCATTCACTTAGTACTAAGATTGTGATTGACTACATGTTAATTAAATGAGTAAACATAGTATTATTTGTTTTTGATCTACCCACGCATAGATACAATACATCGGTCATTCTCAGCCGGCTTAAATAGGCGAGTCCACGACGAAAACCAATACCTGTAGATTACTTATCAATATGATTTTTTTTCTACAAATTGTACGGTCAAAAATAGTAAGGGGGACCTGTGGTTTTTTTTAGATTAATTACGTAAAAGTTAGTTTAAGAAAATTAAAACTACGAAAATATTGACCTCGGTGTCGCGTCCGGTCCCGTATTGCAGCGAAAATTATTTTTTATCTTTTTTTCTCCAATATAGGTGTTAAATGTGCATATATTCACAAATAACTTAATAACTATTTACTCTATTTATAACATTACTAAGCCATTATCGGCATTACTAGACAAGTTACAACTGGTTGTCTTTACGTCCGACGTTCAGAATTGACTTCAGTGGTGCGCACCGATTCGTTCATTACTCTGTATCTCTAGCGACTGCAAGAATAGTTGTTCGAGTAATACAAACTGTCAGTTACACCGCACCGGTGGTAAGGACTAGACGTCGGTGTGTCATCGCCCCACTGTTTTGTTAAGGTTCGTAATCATTTTCGGTGGCTTGGTATATACCTAAAATTGATTTCGGTGCATCCATTTTATCCTCAATTATTTGAACAAATGATGTAAAGCTATATTAAAAGTGTGTCTTTTATGTATAAGATTTCATTAAAAAACATAAGTATTCATAATACAGATTACTTTTAAAAATATATAGGATTTTGCTAAATATTTTGATTTCAGTGCCCTTGATTCCGGTGTTTTTTAGTAGAAATACTTGCACGGAGATCAATATTTAAAAGCACCGAAATCAATCAATAATTTATTTATTTGCATTTTTCAACTGCCTCGTTGGTCTGGAGTAGGGAATGCAATCCCGCAACAAGATTGTAATCCCGGTATTTGCGGGACTGAGCAATCTCAGTCCCGCGGGATCCCGGTATTTGCGGGATCCCGCATATTTCTGAAAGTCATTGAGAAAAGAATAGAATTCTGTATCATACATCCATCTAGAACTGAAAAATAGTCACCCCCTTAATCCCCGAAGGGGTAGGCAGGACGTGGCATATGATCTCATCTCATACCTAATGTCCTTTTCTCAAAATGTCCCATTCTCAAAATATGTGCACTACAGGATTAACCCCGCTCAATCCGACTTGGATAGGTTAGGTTAGAAGGCTAAGGCCGGAGCGGAGCGAAGCTTCCGCATTAGCCTTCGTGGTTATTTTTTTTATAACCTAACCTTACCTATCAAATCGGATTGAGCGGGGTTAATCCTGTAGTGCACATATTTGGAGAAAGGTACATTTTGAGAAAATGACATTTCGCGAAAAGGACATTTTGAGAAAAGGATATTTCGCGAAAAGGACATTTTGAGAAAAAGACATTTCGAGAAAAGGACATTTTGGGAAAAGGACATTTTGGGAAAAGGACATTTTGAGAAAGGACATTATGAGAAAGGACATAATGAGAAAGGACATTTCGAGAAAAGGACATTATGAGATGAGACGAGCCGGGCCTTCAACTTGACTTAGCTGCCATTTTACCGGCAAACGGGACCAACGGCTTAACGTGCCATCCGAAACACGGCAACGCTCAAATAAATGTCACAAAGTGGTCACCCATCTAAGGACCGGCCATAGTAAATGTAACTTACTGCAATGATCTTTTACAGTACACTGAGTCCGCGGGGCACAAGGAAAAATAAATTATTTAATACTACTTTTGTATTGAGATTATTAAACGGATAAACATATAAGTAATAAAATAGCTACTGCAAATTATTAGAAGCGCAGAAAACATAGCATGTCAAAATTCTTGTCTGCCAAACGACTCCTAACTTTACATGTCAAGCAAGCAATGTACGAGATAATTGAATACTTTTATAGTACAAGAAAAGTCAAATCTCCCTGATTAAATCACTAAAATCAAATAAGTACGTTATTAGGTTGTATATTACGTCACAATTACAAAAAACTTTCTCAAACCGAATCAGTTTGTGCGCTTCCGCTTACAGAATAACACATGGCGTTTACCTTTGCACAATCCCGCTAATCCCGCGGGATCCCGCACGATTTACGTGCGGGACTGGTCCCGCAAAAATACTGCGGGATCCCGGTATTTCGGGATCCCGGTATCCCGGTATTGCATTCCCTAGTCTGGAGGTAAAAATGTACGACTGCGAATAACGAGGTCTTGGGTTCGATTCCCACCAGAGTCAAATATCTGTGTCATCCATTATGATTTCGATCCATTTTGATTTCGGTGGACACCATTATAAAAAAGTGAAATCCCTTCATAACCATTCAGTCTATACAGTTCCCTCAACTACTGAAATGTTTTAAATTAACACTAGATTTGATATTTCATGTAAGTAAAACCTTAGTTGAAAAAAAAAAAAATTGTACACCGAAGTCAACCAAATAATGAGCCGCCTGATAATGACCCACATAATACAGGTCACTATTATAGTTATATAAGACGTTTAGGTACTTCCCAATAAGTATCACAAATGTTTTTTCACATACATTATTCTCTAAAACTGTATACAACTATCGATACTGTACCATTTCTTAAAATATTGCCCCATCACTAGAGCTATTTCATTGGCAGAGAAACCGACTTTTTGGCCAATGATTTTGTTTGCAGCAGCGGAGCTAATGTGTGATTGGTCGTTACTATTCCGATGATTGGTCGGGTTGATTGCGTTGAGCACGGAGTGGGGCTCAGCTATTCAGCAACCGTTCTCCGAAGACCGATTCGCCGTTGGACTATTCGTCGACAGGATGATTCATTTATGTCCGTTTCCCCAGCAGGCTCTTTCACCTGTGGACATTTCGCCGACAGAACCTTTCATATGCGTCACTTTCGACGACAGCCCTTTTCAGTTACTAAGTGTTTCACCGACACGACGATCAACCTATAGCTCTTTAACTAAGGGGGGGGGAAGGGTGTCCTGGGACACCCTTCCGAGGGCTTACCCGAGGCTATACCGAGTTTATTTCTTTTTAGGGTTTCATTCCCAAAGAGCAGAAAACAGAACGGATTCATGAGATAAATAGAAAAAATATTGGATGAAAAAAAATCGAAAATAAGTACCGTTCTGAAAATGGTGTAAGTAATGTATCTCTAGTGATGGACAAACAAACAAAACAAAAGTTGTTTGCACAATATTTACACGTGTATTAGCAATGTTTGAACTAACTAAACGGTATGAATATTATTCCTTACCGTTTATTTGTTGACAACATTCTTACATATTTATATGTGTTTGTAGAAAATATGTATATTTTCTTGCCTTACAAAATACAAATGGTGAATATTTGCATAATACCAGGGGGGGGGGGGGGGGATAAAAAGTACCCTATGAGTTATTCCAGACTATTGTCGTTTCGATGTATCAATTTTACCTATAGTGCATAGACCTATAAAATACCTAGCATACTAAACAATAAAATAGGTATTTCATATTATCATCACTAAAACATTAGTCGCTGTGTTATTGTCACGCAGATACAACAGCATTATAGTTTTTTTTTCGATTTAATTCTTAACTAATTATCACACATTGGTAAAGACTTGTGTCCGACCGAAACTGGTTTTCCGGCCGAAACCGAAACCGAAACCGAACTTTCGGCCCCAGAGTCAGTTTCGGCCGAAACCGAAACCGAAACCGAAACTCACGTGTTCATATTGAAAAAAAAAAACCAGCCAAGTGCGAGTCGGATTCCACACAGAGGGCACCGTTACAAAAATTGGGCACAAAAATTATGTTTGTTGTGTTGATGTTTTTTTCTGATTTTAGTAGGTATTTTTTGTTATCGGCATCAGAACAGGGTGAGGTGGTGGTGGCAGTGTCTCTTGCCCTGGAGCTGCGTTTGGGAGGCGCTAATTTACCATGGAATGCCTCCATACCTCCGTCGAATTGTCGGGGCCTATCTTTCCGAGAGGGCCATAACTTACCCGAGCTGGCTAGGGCTGGATCCGCGAGATGTGTCGTTCGGTGTTCCATAGGGGTCAGTCTTAGGATGTGGAACATCGGTTACGATTGGGTGCTGCGTGGTCTGTTGCTCAGAGGTGTCGGCGTAACGTGTTCCGTGCGTAACGTGTTCCGTGCGTAACGTGTTACGTGCGTAACGTGTTCCGTGCGTAACGTGTTCCGTGCGTAACGTGTTACGACGACACCCTCATTACACCGCGAGGAGCAACGCACCGAGACGCAGCCTTGAGGCCACCTGCGGGATCCAGCTTACATATAGGGGGCGTCAGCATCGGCATCGAGCTCTCGACGACGTATCAGGGGCTCGTACTCGATAGCCGGTGGAACTTCGGATACCACTTCCGAAGCTTGGTTCCATAGCTGAGGGAGGGGGCATCAGTCGCACTCTCGCGGTTGTTGCCCAATATCAGGAGACCCAACGCTCCCTGCAGGAGACTGTATCTTGGGATCGTGCGGAGCATGGCCCTATACGGGCCCCCGTATGGGCGGAGATCCTGATGGCCAGCGATGCGGCTAGATTGCTTAGCTCGCAGAAGGCGACAGCTGTCAGGGTGATAAGGAGATACCGCACGATCTCAGTTGATGCGGCATGTCTTCTAGCCGGGACCCCTCTATGGGACCTTGAAGCAAGGGCCCTTGCATCATTGTTTAAAATGGCGCAAGGAGGCGCTGGAGCGGGGCCATAGGCCTCTTCCTGTGAGCAGGTCATGCTCGTAAAAGAGACGGCGGGGAGGAATCATACCGAGGGCATACTCGGGGCTCCCAACCGTAGGCTGTTAGGTATGATACGCGTGGTTTTTAGTCGGTAGGACTACTGTACAGTGAAAATTTTAGGCCTATATCTGGCACGGTTCAAGCGATTCAACCTCGTGACTACTAGACAGACGGACGGCTAGGCCTCATGTCTCGTTAATAGGATTTAACCCGTCCGTGTGTGAGTTAGACTCGCACTTGGCCGGTTATTATTTCAATAGGTGCAGCAAGTTCCACCAAGTGCCAGCAATCAACGGTATAAATAAATCTTCTCAAGTGTTCATTTTAGAAATATCTCCACCTGAACATGAGTTCCTTTCTTTAACGTGTGAAATTACTCATAGATGCTATTGCGAACTCCTACCGACTAAAACCACACGGTGCCCTGCTACTAGCTCTTGGCTGGTTTTGGTTACATTCTAGAAGTATATAACTAAAACTGGACAACAGTGAGCCGGACTAGCGCGCGTAGGGTTCCCTATAAGAAAATCAGCAAAAAAATTTGTTGTTTGTCTATTTTTATTATTTGTAGCTATAGCGGCAACAGAAATACATCATCTGTAAAATTTTAAACTGGCTAACTATCACGGTGCATGAGTCTGCTGACAGACAGACAGACGACCAACGAAGTCAACGGAACCGACAACAAAGGGGTAGGGTTATGTAATGTCCTAGATCACCTTTTTAGGATTCCGAAAAATTGTATTATTATAACTATTGATTGGAAGTCCTTTGTAAATCTTCGGTTAGTAACATATTGACTGCTTGGGCTGACCCTAACCACGTCACAAGCAGAGCTAGGCGTTCAAAATTCATGAACACGTGAGTTTCGGCCAGGCCGAAAGTTTCGGCCCATTTTGGCCGAAACCGAAACTGCGGCCGAAACTCGATTTTTTGGCCGAAACTGGCCGAAACCGAAACCGAAACCGAAACTTCGGTCGGTCACTAGTAAAGACCACCATTTTATTATTAGTATCTACTCGTACATACAATTGTTGTTACTTGGCATTTAAATCGTGCGATTGTGTATAGGTCATTGTTTCGATCAAATCACACCACGCTTGACAGAACAGTTATCAATCAGTCATTCAGTCGTCACGTCATAATCATACTATAAGTATAAATAGTTGTAAAATAGTTTAAAAAAAACTAAAAAACTCGCTTCAAACCCTTTTATTTTATACCCATATCATGGGGGTGCATTTCAAATAGCCAATGCGCCATCTTGGATGTCCGCCATGTTGGATTTAAGTCACGTGACATTTTTTTTCGTATTCCTAACAGTAAACCCTTTCATTTGATACCCATATCATGGAGGTGCATTTCAAATAGCCTGTCTGCCATATTGGACGTCCGCCATCTTGGATTTAAGTCACGTGACTATTTTTTTTGTATTCCTGGCAGCAAACCCTTTCATTCGATACCCATATCATGAGGGTGGATTTCAAACAGCCAGTCCGCAAATTTAGGGAGGCCCCCATATTGGATTTGTAATGACGTTTTTTAGCTAGTCATGTATTGTCATCAGAACTCAGAGCGTGTGCAAAATTTCAGCCTGACCGAAGGACGGGAAGTGGGTCAAATTAACATTCCAAGATTTTCTTACATACATAGTTACAAGTAAAGATAATAAAAGCGTGTTAATAAACGGTGACAACATTCCATTACTGCAATCTATTTTTTATAGAGAGGGGCTAAAATAAATAATCGTATTAATATTATAAATGCAAAAGTGCGCCTAAACCACTGAACCGATTTTGATGAAATTGGTTTAGAGATAGTTTGAGTCCAAGGGAAGGACATAGGCAACTTTTTAACTGAATGCGCAAAAGGAGGGTAATGATTTTACGTGATGACTTCTACGCAGACGAAGCCGCGGGAAACAGCTAGTTTTTTTATAAATTCTTGCGTGTAATACATAAGTAGAAGTAGGTACTTACAGACACACCCACACATTTCAATATCGAGACAATGCATTATCTTTGATTGAGTAATAAAACATAATGAACACCATACAAGTATAATACCAGGTCATAAATCATCTCAGTGTTAGTACAGGAGATAAGTATACAAACATACATACATTAAAGGCACGCTTTAATCTCCAAAGGGGTAGGCAGATGCATAGTATATGACCACATTTCACCTTACAGCGTTATATACCACGTAATAGGCGGTGAGTCTATTGCCGTGTGCAATGAACAGGCACAGTTTGTGACGACCCGCTGTTGAAATTTCATCAATGCTGATGCCAAGATAATGCTGTAAATTCCCGCGCATGGAGTTTCGTACTAAAAAGGGTTAAAAAAACCACGTTTGTTATAGCCCCCCTCCTCTCCTTAAAATTTCAGCTCTATAGCAATCACGGTTTCTGAGATAAAGCTTCATGACGGACGGATAGACTGACTGACGGTTAATTCTCATGAATAACGTCCCGTTTTTACTCTTTGGGCAAGGAACCATAAAATATGTTTAAAATCCTACTAATACTAGAAATGTGAAAGTTTGAAAAGATGTTTGGATATTTAGATGTTAGGATGTTTGTTACTCAATCACGCTCTAGCGGCTGAACGGATTCGGCTGTTTGGTACAGAGATAGTTTATAGTCTGGAATAGTACAGAGATAGTTTATAGACTACTTTTCACCGCGGGAATATGTTCCCACGGGAAACGGGAACGGGTACCGAATATCACGCGGGCGAAGCCGAGAGCATCGTCTAGTACCAAATAAATTCAAAAGCAACCTTCGCCGTATCTATAGGAAAGACGCTTTCCGCCCCACGCCTGTACTATAAATAACGCTGTTTCAGTGAACTTAACAAAACGTTAGTAATTTCGTCTCTACCGGTGTTCAGCTTGACATTAATATATGAGCCCAAGTTAGTGCCAAGAATACATAATACGACCGGTTTATGTTAATCTAATGACTATTTCGACTATCTTACTATTTATTACATACTTACATTATTTTCACTGCCACATCATAGGAGCGTTATTCCTGGTTAAGTAGCAGCTGGTTTCAGAGTCGTTTTTAAGGTTTTCTTTTTTTTATGTGAGTAAATCCTTTATAGATGCTATGTCGGACTCCTACTGACTAAAACCACACTTGTCATTATACTGTATCCGGCAGGGAGCCTCGGAAAGTTGTTCCAGGTTTCTGAGTCAAATTTCAGGCCTCAGTTATTGCAAAATATAATAGTCTTAGAATAAAGTTTGAGAAAGAGTAGATACTTACCTGTTGAAAACGAGTATTTAATAGGTATTCTTACAAAATTTTAAAGAATTTACATTTTTCGAAAATTAAATATGTGTTTTTTTTTTACGTGAGGGAAAATCCCAATGGATGTTATGCCGGACTCCTACCGACTAAAAAACCTTACGTAACGCCCAACAGCCTATGGTTGTGAGCCCCGGGTAAGCACGTTCGTTTGGTTGGCCCGGCCCTCCCGGAATTTACGACTTCGGAGTATAGCAATCTACTGTACTCATCACCAGAAACATATGTACCGCTTTCTTTTTCAATGTAACTCTGTATTTTTGGAGAAAAACTCATGAAAAGGGGGCCGGGCCAACCAAACGCTTTCAGTTCGGCCCCCCTTGTAACTCGAAAAATATACAGCCAATTAAAAAAACACTTGAGCTTGAGAAATGTACCCCGGCATCTCGTTATACGTTCCAAAACAGATTTTGTATATTCGTAATATCAAACGATAAATCGATGTAGAAAGGGGGCCGAGCTGAAAATTTTTGATAAGAAAATACGTACAGAAGGACAAAAGATTTTTATTAAAAAACTATAAATATAGAATCTACACATGGTAAATATCATATGTACCGCCTTAGTTTCTAATAAAACTTGCTAAATTTAAAATAAACACCAACCTCAGTTCGTTCAGCTCGGCCCCTTTTAAACGTCTATAGCTTCTACACTATGACATATTTCATTACAAAAAAACTATTTCCTGACTCATATAAAGGAGTACACTCCTTCTAAATGAATTAAGATTCTGTGAAATTAGTATTTTAAAAGATAAATGGGATCGAAAATATCATATTGTATGTGTAGGGTGACCATGATTTCAGTGAAAATTATTAAGAAAAAGCTGCATAAATTGAGTAAATCTTTAAATGAATAAACAACTCAACAGCTTCATTTTCCCATGTATCAAAATTTCCGCAGTGTCAAAATGCCCAGTTTTACAAAATGTCCACAGTGTCAAATGTCCAGTTTAAAAAAATGTCCAGTTTTACAAAAAGTCAAAACAAAAATTATTTATTTTAAGCTAACTTTACAAAAGTAAGCGTAACTACTTATTTTTGTACTCATAACATTTTTTCTACTCAAATTTTAATAAAAATATTTTGATAATAATAATAATAATATTTATTCCACAAGTAACTAGACTTATTATGTTAGTAACAATATTTCTTATTCTATGTTAGTATTCTTAACCTAAGCACACAAAATAACATAAACATAAGCAACTACCTAATCTAAAAATAAAATAAATAGGTAGCCGCTGGTATGCGAATCACCGCCACACGTCTATCAACGAGGTGGACAACTTGCAGCAGTGATTTACATACAGGCAGTCCAATCTGCTCGCGACGCAGCTCAGGATGACTCAGATGACTCAGGATGTTTTTATTGGGTTGAAGTTTGATCCATTAAACATTTAATGTTTATTTCATGGCAATCGGTTTATGAATAAAAAAGTTATATCTCTCTTAAGAATATATTACATAGATATTTTGAAGCGCTCGTGGCCCCGCGGACTCAGTGTTCTGTGTTCTGTAAACGATCACTGCAGTAAGCAACTTTCACTATGGCCGGTCCATGGATGGGTGACCATCCATGTGATCACTTTGTGACATTTATTTGAGCGTTTCCGTGCTTTGGAAAGCACGTTAAGCCATTGGTCTCGGTTGCAAAATGGCAGTCGTTAAGCCAAGTTTCACCTTTATTTCAACAGCAGGCAGTCACAACCTGCGCCTGTCCATTTAAAAACACGGCAATACGGCTCACCACCTATTACGTGGGACAAATTATAAAAAGGTGAAACGTGGGCATATAATATGCCTCTGCCTACCCCTTCGGGGATAAAGGCGTGACGATATGTATGTATGTATGTATGTTTTAAGAATCTATTACATAGATATTTTGAAAATTTTAGTTGTAGGGTTTCTTTGAATGTGCGGTAAATATAAACTGTTATAACTACTGATTAAGGCTTTTAAAATAATTCTGACTGGATTGTTTTAGAATAGACTTCATCTTTAAGCCTTTTATGATTAAGCAAACAGGGCAGTTTCACAGGCTGCTTGATAAGTCTGATGAAGAAATACCTCTCTTTTCACACACCTTATGTGATGTAAACGAAGTAGCGGGGGTCAGCTGGTTTTAGAATATTAGTTAGAAGCGAGATGAAAAAAAAGCATGACTAAATGAAGCGAAATATTATTTCACGATCACGACATACTTACGAGTAGGTGCTTATAACACGACTTGTAGCGAGTGACGGAGGCCTGGTTGGTACTACTAGTTGAGTAAAGTTGAAATTGATGGATACGAGTAAACTAGGTAGTTATATGAAGTTCATGAATCATGATACGATGTGTACGCATGGGTTTTAAACTACTCTCCAGGAGGTAATTTTTTAAACTTGTCATGTCCACTTTTGTACAAATAGAAAAATAAAATTAGTTTAAGAGGATCGACTGCTGTGATGTCCCAATGCGAGTATATTGGTAGTGTCCAAGGTAGTAATGGTTGTCGAACGTTGGACCGCGCCGATGGGAGGCCATCCCCGCGCGCCGCTACTCCGCCTGCCGATGGGCGATGGCAGTGGCACAACAACCGAGTTGTTCTACTGTTCAGATAGACTTTATTACCGTAGTTGTAATATATTTTAACATTTTCTTCTTATTTAGGCGTCATCCTGCCCTATGGGCAAAGAGTTTTATAGTAAGCTATAGAAAATAGTTTATTTTCTATAGCTTACTAAAGACTCTGCATCACTGTCCGTATGAACCTCACCTTTTTACAGGAAGCTCACATCCTAGGCAATCAGAAAATGTGTAGGTTAATTTTTGGAAAAAGTTGGTAAATGTATACTAATATTACAAAGAGGAAAGGTTTAATTGTTTGTTTGCATCGAAAGGGCTCCGAAGCTACTGGACCGATTTGAAAAATTATTTTACTGTTGGGAAGCTATTCTCTTCCCATTGAACATAGGCTATATTTTATTCCCGTGATTCCACGAGAACAGGAGCTAAGCGGAAGAAACCGCGTGACATCCGCTAGTAGCTTATAAGTTACATTTATGAAGTGGCTCCTCAATCTAAACATCTGGATTCAGGAGTTTTTTGAAGTTCTTAACGAAAGTGATTCATTTTATTGATTTTCTTTTTGCATCATTTAGTGGGCATTGTGTAGGGTTAGGTACTTTACATAATGCATACTAAATAACTAACGATTTACACGGTTTACTTATGTTTGGCAAAAAACGATATCCAAAGTGTCACATGCCAAAGCATGTTTCCCAAATTTTCATTTGGCAAAAAAAACATTCGGCTAAACAACTTTTCGCAATTTTACAGTTAGAAATACTATTTTCTAAATCATGGTCACCTTATCATTTATCCTGTATGATATTTTCGATCCCATTAATCTTTTCAAATACAAATTTCACAGAATCCTAATTCATTTAGAAGGAATGTACTCCTTTATATGAGTCAGGAAATAGTTTTTTCGTAGCGAAACATGTCATAGTTTAGAAGCTATAGACGTTTAAAGGGGGCCGAGCTGAACGAACTGAGGTTGGTGTTTATTTTAAATTTAGCAAGTTTTATTAGAAACTAAGGCGGTACATACGACATTTACCATGTGTAGATTCTATATTTATAGTTTTTTTATAAAAATCTTTTGTCCTTCTGTACGTATTTTCTTATCAAAAATTTTCAGCTCGGCCCCCTTTCTACATCGATTTATCGTTTGATATTACGAATATACAAAATCTGTTTTGGAACGTATAACGAGATGCCGGGGTACATTTCTCAAGCTCAAGTGTTTTTTTAATTGGCTGTATATTTTTCGAGTTACAAGGGGGGCCGAGCTGAAAGCGTTTGGTTGGCCCGGCCCCCTTTTCATGAGTTTTTCTCCAAAAATACAGAGTTACATTGAAAAAGAAAGCGGTACATATGTTTCTGGTGATGAGTACAGTAGATTGCTATACTCCGAAGTCGTAAATTCCGGGAGGGCCGGGCCAACCAAACGAACGTGGGTAAGCCCTTTGGAAGGATATCCCAGGAAATTAAATATAGGTAATATAGGTTAACGCACAGAAATCAGTGGGCTATCCGCTCAAGTAGTCATAAAAAATCTATAAAGCCTGTTTAACATAAGTATCTATTGATACAACATTGTAAACTTTATGTATTCGCAACTTTTTTACTAGTTGTGACCCACGGCTTCGTCTGTGCTTGGATTTGATCTAGGTATGATGTATTAGATATATCCATACACATCCTAATATCTTCAAAAACTTTCACATTTATAATATCAGCAGGATGTGAGTGAACCAATTACATAGACGGGAGTAAAGTTGTATTTTTACTGCCTCTAAAAATCACAATGAACGGAAAAATATTCAATCACGGTTAAACGATTGATAATAAACACTCGAGTAGGTAGGCCATTAAAAAATTGTAAAATGGTCGTGTCTGTACAATGTAACAATACTTATCTAAGTCTTATTTATTTGTTTAATTTACTTATTTATTTATTTATTTATTTAATAATTTATTGTACACACATTATTTGAAAATGAGATATGTACACAAACGAAAAAAAAAGTCTTGTCTGTTTGTTTGCGAGGAATGCAACAGAGACATCTTCTTATTAGTTCTTATGTTGTCTCAGAAGTGGGATAACACCCGAAAAACCCCCCAAAGACGTGGAATATCACCCGAACCTCCCCCCCTTGGTGAGGCCGCAGTGGTAACTAAATAATAAATATTCACGTCAGGGTCGGCAGCGCGAGTGTGGTGCCTCTGGTGTTGCAAGCGTTCATAGGCTGCGGTGACCACCGGTCCTTCTGGTGGGCCGTATGCTTGTCTGCCACCTTAGTGGTATAAAAAAAAATCACGGACATCTCACACAACGCTATCTGATCCCAAAGTAATCTAGGAATAACCTGTTTGTGTTATGGGTATCAGACCACGGATATTAATAAGTACTTATATACTTTTAAATACATACATATTATACATAGATACACCCAGACTCTTGAGACAAACATTTATGGGCCACACAAATATTTGTCTCCGGTGGGAATCGAACCCACGACCTCCAGCGCCGCAGGCGGTATCACTACCGACTGCGCCACAAAGGCAGTCGAAACTGTAGGTCTGTTGAAAGTCTTGGGGTATTCCTCCGATGGCTTACCCGGGACTCCCAACTGTATGCTGTTAGGTAGGATACGTGTGGTTTTAAGTCGGTAGGAGTCAGGCATAGCATCCATGTAGGTTTTTCCTCATGTAAAAAAAAGGGAAGCTTCGAAGAATAATAAAATTTTCTGATTAACCCCCGACAAAGAGAAAGGATAAATAGATAGACAGATAGATAGATTGATAGATAGATATATGCTTTATTGTACAAACTACAAAATAACAAAGTACAGAAATACAAAAGTTTTTAAAGTTAAATACAATGGGCGGCCTTATTGCACACAGCAATTTCTTCCAGGCAACCTTTATTTCTTCCAGGCAACCTTTAAAAAAGGGAAACAGAAAGAAAGGGTACCTAATATAAGTTTAACGTGTGTATGTGTGATCTATGATTCTGTCTGTGACATCGTAGCTGCTAGATGGGTGGCAAAATTTTTTGTTCGAAATCCGATGTGATCAAAATGAAGTTTAGTGAAATCCCTTCATCGATCATCAACTCACTTTCTGAGCGATGAAGGGATTTCACTAAATTTCACAGGTCCGATTGTCTAAAATTTGGTTTGCTGTTACTTTGATGGTATTTTCGCAACATGGTAACCTGGAACTATGTAGCTGCTGCATCAACTAGTCTGCTGAACATCCATCTCCTCAGAAAATTACAGCATATCCATGTTTGGACTTACAAGAAAAGACAGTGTCAGGGGTTTTTAAATTTGAAATTTAACTCTTGTTTTCATTTTGTTTTAGGTCCTGGTGTACTAAAAAATGCCAGTATCAGTTCCCGAATGATGCACAATCTTCAAATTGTGATACACCGGATAACAAGTACGGGCAAAATTCTACGGAAAATGTTACCACTGGAGGCAGCACCTAAGTTTATAGCTAAGGATAAAATGATAGGTGAGAACATTTTTGGGTTGATATTTGTCCCCGTTCCCACTTCCCATGGGAATGATTTCCTGAGATAAAAAGTATGTGTTATGTATTTCAGTCTATAATTTATCCCGGTACCAAATTTCATCCAGATCCGTTTAGCCGTTAGAGCGTGAAAGAGTCACAAACATGCTGACCTCCAAACATTCACTCTCACGAAAGGTTTCGTACAAGCAATCGACAAAACATCACGTTTGTTTTATAGAGGCCCTCATAAAGTCCTGGGACATCCTTCCGAGGGCTTACCCGGGGCTCTCAACCATAGGCTGTTGGGCGTTAGTTACGTGAGGTTTTTTAGTCGGTAGGAGTCCGGCATAGCATTCATGAAGGATTTTCCCTCACGTTAAAAAAAAGGCCCTCAAAAATATTTTCTTTTTCTGATTTTAGTATTTAATTTTGTTGTTAAAGTCTAGCTTTCATAGTTCATGAGCATGAATTATGGCAGAATCGTGTTTATCCTTTGGGTAGGTACAGAACCCCCCGGATTGGTCTGTTATGAGACAATATTTTTATTCCTTTACTGCAGGCTTACCGTTTTTCAAGGTTATGCATATAAGTAGGCATACGTTAGAAGCACGTATAGTGTTAGCAGTGTTAGTTCAAAAACAAATCATACTCAGTCCCACGAGAGGTTTTCAAAGGGTCCATTGGATTGATCCTCGCCGCCTGATACTAGCTAGCCCTAATAGACTACAGGCACTGTATACTGTAGTTTGACTCGGCCGGATTTTAGAAATAAATGCCTACAGCCGCGCGGTACGTAAGCATGCGATAGGGCTGCCCACCCTGCATTTTAATAATATGTGCCTACTTTGATTTTCTATTTAGTATTGCGATTGTAAATACGTACATACATACATTCATATAGTCACGCCTTTATCCCTGAAGGTGTAGGCAGAGGCATAGTATACGCCCACATTTTACCTTATAGTTTTACGTACGCGTAATAGATAGTGAGCCTTTAAGCAGTTGATTTTTTCAATCCGCCCACAAGGCCTTCAATTTGTATTAAGGATTGTTGTTTTACTGACAACCGGCTTTCATTTCGAGTAAATATGTACCTTTTTTATTTAAACAAAAAAATACTTTGTGAGTAATAATATAATATCCCCGCAACGGCTGGCGGCGCAGGGTGGCGGCGTGGCGGCGCAGCGCCCGTTATCTACTAACGATTGAGTGAGACGGGTGTAGAAATTTGAAAACGGCGTAGACAATAATAATCGGCTCACCACATGTTTCGTCAGTGATAGAATCACGGAATTCTAGTCTTTATAATCATTGCGTTAAATTTTTGATTTACAAAATTAAAACTATTTTTCGATTTGAAAGTACTAGTCAGTCTCTAGTACACTAGTACTTTTCGTACATTGTCAAGTTGTGTTAAACTTTGTAAGTTCATATTTGTCTCTATGCGTGTAATAAAAATCAAAGGTAACAAAAATGCTGTAATTCTTTTTTTATAAATAAATAAATAATCACGGGCATTTTCACACAACGCTATCTGATCCCAAAGTAAGCTAGGAATAACCTGCTTGTGTTATGGGTATCAGACCACGGATATTAATACTAATATACTTTTTAAATACATACATATTATACATAGAAACAACCAGACTCTTGAGACAAACATTTATGGGTCACACAAATATTTGTCTCGGGTGGGAATCGAACCCACGACCTCCAGCGCCGCAGGCGGTATCAATACCGACCGCGCCACAGAGGCAGTCATACGGTGCTAAGTGTACTGTAACATCGGTCATCCACAAAGAAATGAATACTCTTGAAACATACCTAAATCATTGCTCTCAATTAAATAACTACGAACTGACAACGGAACTAAATGTACTACCTACACGTACTAGAGTTCTGAACTAGTTTTTTTTTGGATATTGTACTATATTGGATCGCACCGTTCACTGACTGAGCAAGCACAAGTCTAGTTTTAAACACAAACATACCTACTTCATGTAACAACCTAGTTCACTCGTGTCAATCTCTTTGTTTAACTTTAGTCAACTAGTGGTATAGTACTAATTAGTACTTAAGTAAAATCAATTTATAGTCTTACCTTTCGGAGTTTCCAGGTAATCTAAAAAACGTTATATCTGGGTGCGTTATTGACGAATTCATGCAACTAAAACAAGCACAATAGACATTAGTTGTCATATTAAATATTTTTAGTAAATAAAACACGCACGGTTACTATTTAAAAAACGTCACACCTTCCATTCGTCTACTCGGCACAATCGCGACTGCGGACGCTGCTTGCTTGCTGAAAGGCATGCCGAAAACGAGAATCATAGGTATAGCTTGCGCTTCGTCCGTTTGTAGGGAGCTACAATACTGGTTAAACAACATATATTTATACTGTGCTACAGGCCTATGAATAAAATTACTCTGTGGCCCAGCGCGCATTATGCTTAGAAAGCTGCATACATTTTAAACCTATCACAATTTCCCCCCCGAAGGAATACACAGAGCTAATACTACACTCGAAATAATGTAATAGTAGGCCGGTTTTGACATTTTATTGGCGAATTTCCGAATTCTCCAAACACATTTTCGCCACTGAACGGACACTCATTGATTGATTACGGTTCATGAAGATACAGCCTCCTGACAGACAGATTTTATTTTATACCACTAAGGTGGCGGAGAAGCATACGGCCCACCAGATATACTGGTGGTCGCCGCAGCCAATGGACGTTTGCAACACCGGAGGAGCTACACTTGCGCTGCCGACCCTTTAAAAACTTTCTAAGACCCTCATACTTATAGAATTCGGGACTTCACGCGAAATACTATTTACTTACATTCACCGACGTTTCGAGCACGTTGCAGCGCCCGTGGTCGCGGTTGGACTGAGGCGCGTGAAGTCCCGAATTCTATAAGTATGAGTGTTAAAAACCGCGATAGTTTAAAAATTTCTAAGACCCCTTTTGAAGAACTTCATAATGTAGGCGTTTGGAAAACCAAGGCAGGGAGATCATTCCACAACCTAAGCGTGCGAGGAAGAAAGCTCTTATCCGATCTAATCGTGCTCGCTCCGGAAGCAAACACTCTGTCTATGGTGATGACAGCAAAGTTTCAGTAATGGGGTTGTTTTTACTTTTTGAGTATGAAACCAAATTAGCTGAGATGATTATTACTCTGCACTTGGCAGTAATCTATAACACGTTAACCCTTACGATAATTTTCCAGACCTAAAGAACAAAAAGACAGTCTTCTACGCCGAGGGCTTCCTGGACAGTTCCGCGTATCCATTCTCTCAAGCCATCGGCACGTCGTACTCCAAGAGGGGATACAATGTCTTTATAGCAGAGACTGTGGCGTTCCTCACCTATATTTATCCCAAGTAAGTTCTTTTTTTGTAACTAGTTGATTTACGAATAGATATTCAGTAAAACATATTTTATACAGCGTCATTCAGTCCAAAACTGAGCTAATACGAGCTTGTGCTATGAGATCTAGACCACTGACTTACGTATTTCTATATATACACATCATGTTATAGGCACCTACCTACATAGAAAACATTCAAATGCGAAAAATAAAATCTGCTACTGCGTCGCCACGTGCGTCGCCGAAGCGGTCAAAGATAGATTAACGCCAAAAGATAAAATTCTATTAGCTATACGCCTTCAGGCAAATCAAAACGCAACTCAATGAACAAGCCATGTATAGTGGAGGGAAAGGTTCTCCTTTGGTGCTTTAGTACAAAACTAGCTGAGCGGCTGCACCTGTGTGGTAACTGGTAACATTTCGCATCCCAGGTGAACTTATTCCGAGGATAAAAGCATACAAAAGTATTAAATTCTAGCTAGACTATCCCTGTGCCATGTATTAGCCAGATCAGCACAATCATTAGAGCATGCAAGAGTAGGTAACACCCATCCATACATACAAACTTTTGCGTTTATAACACTAGTAAGACTAACCACTTGACACAGACCCACAAAAACGTTATGCCCTTCACTAAGATAACGGCTATGTGAAATTTACTGGCTTACAGATAATATGTAAAATAGCCTTCACTTCACTTCAATCATTTAATTTTGTAGCTTTATATCTTTATGATCACAAAAATGTAATATTTTGATTTAAAACAATCATTTACATAGTTTATTTTGTGATTTTAAAAATGAATTTCAATTTGTATCGAAAACGCTCATGGCGTCTTGTGTGACGTCACTTGATGCCAAACAAAATAAAAGGAAAATGTAATTTTTTTTATGAGTACTTTCAATGATTTGTTTTGAGATTAAAAGTTTACAAAAAATAAACGTTTAGGGGTTTTAATCGATATTAAGGGAATCCTGGGAATTTGTAGTTGGTTTTTAGAGGAACATTCCGTAGGAGTTGGCATCATTTTGGCATGGTCTATGTAACCAAAGCCTGTATAAACTAATTAAAAATAAATTCCATTAGCATCACTTTTTGACAGGTGTTTGACAATGTTATGTTAGCGTTCGTCTGCATTTCGTATTAATTTAAAATGAATCCGTCGTATTACAAGTGCTGTGTAGTGCCTGAATCACGCCTGAATGAAATGAAATCTATTGTATTTTATGAAAACGTATGAGAATCTAAACAATTACACAAGATACACGACTTGTGACACAAGATGTCAAGACTCGAGACTGCCAGAGTGCGTCAAACGTTAAAAAGCAAACTGTGACGTCACACTATCTGATAGTGGTGTTTGATGTCACGTGACTGATTGCCTATTTTTTCCAATCTTATTTTCTAAAAATAATAGTAATCCTTAATTTGTGTACCCGTTTATATTACTTTTTGTTATTTAGATATTGGACATAGTCGTTAGAAACACACATCAATGAGATTTATTATTAGTGGACACAAGCCTATTCCTTTGACGTAACCTATATACATAGATATGGATACGCTCACACGCCCTTTTCCCGAAGGGATTGGCCGAGGCTTGATTGGAATGTCCAATCAAACAATCTATTGCAGTTCACTGCGGAGTGTAGGCCTCTTTTTAACCGACTTCAAAAATGTTTATAGACCGATTTGATTTTTTTTTGTTCAAAAATAGATAGGTACTCCCAAGGTGGACCCATTTTAAGGAAGTCAGGATCTGATGATGGCATGCTGAAAAAATCGAAGGGAACTTTTAAAAATTGTAGGGGCATCTAAGGCATTTGTAATTTTTTTTATTAAGGGCTTTAAAGTAGTACAACTTAATGAAGGTCTGAAGTCGATCTGATGATGGAGACGAAAGACAGTAAAGAGAATTCCCTAACGATATACAGCAGTTACCTTTGTTAATTATGTATTAATTTGTACTGTCGAGAACTTTACACCTAGATAAATAGATTTTCAGTCTATACGTCACAAAAAATAGTGAAAAAAAAATTTTACAAAAATAAAACCAACATCAAACAAAACTAAAAACTAAAAAATAAAATTTACTTAGCACACAGGTAGTATATTCTGATTTATCAGATATCATCTATATCTATATATATAAAAATCAATGCCACTTTTCGTTGTAATTTTATAACTCAAGAACGGGCTCACCTATCCAAACCAAATATTTAGGCTTTGTTCGGACTATTTAGTAGATGGTTTATGTGAAGTTTGCACAAAATCGGTCGAGTGGTTCTTCATTTATCACGCAAACGAAGTTGCGCGGGTCAGCTAGTTAAATATAATCCTGAAGACGAGTCGAGTCGAGTCGTTTTTTTTATCTGTGAAAATCTCTAATGAAAGCAATGCAGCAATTTTTATTAGGAGGAAGGGCATAACGGTACTCCGTTCGGTGAGCAGCCCGCCTGGGGCAGTACCTCCGCCCTGCAGAAGACCGCGGTAATAGTAACCTGACTCCGGTTGGGTTATGCTTTTTTTCCTGACGGAGACGCAGATTTCATGCCCGGGCGATACATCCTACTTAATGTACCCTGGCTATAAGCTTGAGTACAACTTCAAGCCGAAAGCCGGGGTATGTATGTACGTCCGTGATGATGTCTGCTGTTGCCGTCTTACAAGCCTTGAAGACAGGGACCTGTCTACGTTATGAGCGCGCGTGGATCACGGGGGCCACGCTCGGATCTACGCGTGCGTGTACAGGTCTCACAGCGGTAACACGGACACAGTTCGCCTTTTTGACCACCTGCAACAATCGACTGACAAGGTGATTGAGCAGTATCCTTCTGCGGAGATTGTGATTCTGAGGGATTTCAACGGTCATCATGTTGACTGGTTGGGCTCCCGGATGACTAACTTTGCGGGGAAAGCTGCACACGAATTTGCCCTAACCTATGGGTTCTCCCAAATAGTTAAATCCCATACGAGGATACCAGACAAGAAGAACGAGCATAGTGCATTGCTGGAGCTCCTGCTGACAACGCGTCCGGATGGATACAACGTCTCAGTGGATGCTCCGCTCGGATCGTCGGACCACTGTATCATTACGGCGCATGTGCCTCTCGCAAGGCCTGAACCACCTCGGCCCAAGGAGTGGCGACATGTGTGGCACTATAAGTCAGCAGACTGGGATGGACTGCGGGAGTTCTTCGCGTCGTACCCGTGGAGGCGGCTTTGTTTTGCTTCAGACGATCTGGATTCCTGCGCTGCAGCAGTCGCTGAGGGGATCTTGGAGGGCATGGAGTGCTACATTCCCAACCGCTGGATCCCTGTAGGAGCAAAAAAGCGACCGTGGTTCAATCGGCTATGCAGAGAAGCTTTGATGCTGAAAGAATCTGCCTACAGAGCCTGGACCACGACTCGTACTAATTCAGATCCTAACATCTCTGAGGTGAAACGCAAATTAAATGCCGCCTCGAGAGCCAGCAAAAGAGCAATTGTCAGGGCTAAATTCGATTTCGTCGGCAGAATTGGTGAGCGGCTAGCAGGGTACCCTTCAGGGAGTCGTGAATTCTGGTCACTTGCCAAAGCTGCCGAGGGAAACTTCTGTCAGTCAGGTTTACCACCTTTGTTTAAACCCGACGGTAGTCTGGCCCAGAGTGCCAGGGAGAAGGGTTTTGGGTTTTCTCTTTGCCTCTAACTCGACCATGAGCGACGTGGTGCTGTCCCACCGGACGTTCCGTGGTGTGGAACTTCCATGCCAGAAGTTAAATTTACGCAGCGGGACGTCCGACGGGAGCTTCGTTCTCTGGACGTTCATAAGTCGAGTGGGCCAGACGGTATACCCGCGGTAGTACATAAGCAGTGTGGTCCAGAGTTGTGTCCGGTACTTACACGTCTTTTCACGCTTTCATATTCCATGCGACAAGTCCCGGAGTCGTGGAAGATCGCGTATGTGCATCCTGTGCCCAAGAAGGGTGATAGGACCGACCCGGCCAATTACAGGCCTATAGCCGTCACCTCCCTATTGTCTAAGGTGATGGAGCGTGTAATTAATACACAGCGCCTGAGGTACCTTGAGGAAAACGACCTGCTCAGTGACCGACAGCACGGTTTTCGTCACGGTCGCTCGACGGGCGATCTTCTCGTGTGCCTCACACACCCATGGGCGACGGCTATCGAGAGTAAGGGCGAGGCTCTAGCAGTGAGCCTCGACATTTCTAAAGCCTTTGACCGGGTCTGGCGCCGTGGTCTTCTTAAAAAATTGCCCTCCTACGGACTGACCGAGAGATTATGCGGAAGGGTGTCCAGCTTTTTGGCCGGTAGAAGCATCAGGGCTGTTGTCGACGGCAGCTATTCTGACTGCATGGCCATTAACGCTGGAGTACCGCAAGGCTGAGTGTTGTCCCCTACCCTGTTTCTGCTGCATATCAATGACATTAATTAATATAATAATAATATAATAATAATATATTATTATTATATTCACGGACATCTCACACAACGCTATCTGATCCCAAAGTAAGCTAGGAATAACCTGCTTGTGTTATGGGTATCAGACCACTGATATTAATACTTATATACTTTTAAATACATACATATTATACATAGAAACACCCAGACTCTTGAGACAAACATTTATGGGTCACACAAATATTTGTCTCCGGTGGGAATCGAACCCACGACCTTCAGCGCCGCAGGCGGTATCACTACCGACCGCGCCACAGAGGCAGTCTAACATGTTGTCTATTGACGGCATTCATTGTTATGCAGACGACAGTACAGGGGACACTTGTTACACAGGCCGCCCCGGTATCTCTCGGGACGCAGTGGAAGAAAGTCGTGAACAGCTTGTGTCTGAAATCGAGGCTACTCTTACTAGAGTGTCCGATTGGGGTAGACAAAACCTTGTCCAGTTCAATCCCTCCAAGACACAGGCGTGTTTCTTCACCGCTAACGAAAGCCCCAATTACTGTAGCGACACAATTCCAGGGCACATCTCTTTCCATCTCTAAAAGTATAGGGATCCTTGGTGTTGACATCTCCAGTGACGTACAGTTCCGCAGTCATTTGGAGGACAAGGCCAAGCTGGCGTCCAAGAAGCTCGGTGTACTCAACAGGGCGCGGCGGTACTTTACTGCGGCGCAAACACTGCTTCTCTATAAGTCGCAAGTGCGGCCACACATGGAGTACTGCTGTCACCTCTGGGCGGGGGCACCTGAATATCAGCTTCGTCCATTTGACTCGGTGCAGAGGCGAGCTGTGAGAGTTGTCAACGATCCTATACTGACAGGTGGTGTAGAACCTCTTCGCGACAGGAAAGACTTTGCCTCCTTATGCGTGTTCTACCGCCTGTACAATGGTATGTGCTCTGAGGAATTGTTTGACATGATGCCCACGGCTACCTTCTATCATCGCACCGCTTGCCATAGACAGGGATTTCATCTTCACACCCTACGTCCGGAGCGTTCGAGCACGGTTAGATCCGGTAGGGGTTTTTTTCCGCGCACGCTTAGGTTGTGGAATGATCTTCTTGCCTCGGTTTTCCCAAACGCCTACAGTATGGGGTTCTTCAAAAGGGGTCTAAGAAGGTTTATACAGGGTCGGCAGCGCGAGTGTGGCGCCTCTGGTGTTGCAAACGTTCATAGGCTGCGGTGACCACCAGTCCTTCTGGTGGACCGTATGCTTGTCTGCCACCTTAGTGGTATAAAAAAAAATACCGAACTCTTACCAAGTAAAACACACGTTACCACTGCCTAAGCTATGGTTGGGAGCCCCGGGTAAGCCCTCGGAAGGATGAACCTAGATTCCCGGCAGACTTTGACTACCACGGCCTCACCTAGGTGTTCAGGTGCTATCCCACGTCTTTGGGAGTTGGTTTGAGCGTTATTCTGCTTCTTGGGGCTTGAGGTGTGAATGAAACTCTCATGTCACGCTTCCATTTTGAGCCTGCTTCTGTAAAGACGTACACTGCACTGTACCATACTGGTCAGACGTATTAGTACGGTGGTAAAGAGTTTTTCGAATCGCGCGTTGTGAAAGGGGGCTAGACGGATAAAATTCTCACGAAAAGTTGTAACGACACTTTTTTAACCGACTTCAAAAAAGGAGGAGGTTACTCAATTCGGCCGTTTATATGTTTTTGCTATAGTATGGAGGGTAGAGGTACCTCTACCCTCCTTTAATATGGGGGTAATATGGGGGGGGGGGATTTAAAATGGGGGGAGGGGGGAAGGGGAGGGGGGAGGGGGGGGGTAATAAAATGGGGGTTAATAATAAAAAAAATATTATTATTAATTTACAATTCCTTCACTAATTATTGTTTTTGTTTTTGTTTTTGTTTTTGTTTTTGTTTTTGTTCTTGTACAATAAAATTTTAAAATTTAAATAAAATTTGATTACAGTTCCTGCACTAATTAATTGAAAGGAACTTCGTTCCATTCGGGTGTCCCTTGACACCTCTCAAGTTTTTTACTATCGCGGTTTACTCATACTTATAGAATTCGGGACTTCACGCGAAATACTTACATTCACCGAAGCAACCGAAGTTTCGAGCACGTTGCAGCGCCCGTGGTCGCGGTTGGACTGAGGCGAGGATCGACAAAAACCACGAAGATATTTCTTGTCAAACTACCCTCCGTTGTTATTACGCTCACTATGTCAGTTTTAATTGGCACAGCTATACGTTCAAGTTTATTAATCACTGAATTCCACATCCCGGAGAGCTTATATCCGCCATCCCTATTGAAACTGTGCTTTTTTTTCACAATGACTTCATTCGTAGATTAGGCCTGGGATCTGAAAAATCGTAAAAGATCTAACTAGCGTTCGATATATTATTTATCCGAATAAAATCTGTACAGAATTCAATCTTGTAACTTTAAATCGACAAAGATAAATTGTTTTTAATGTCTTACAGATTCAATTCTCAAGAGTATTACAATGTCAATCTGTTTTGTAAACTTTCTAAGTTATTAGTAAGTTAGATAACTTAATCCTTCTACAACCGTCTTGCCAACTAGCCCGGTACCTTCCAATTCAATTCCCGTATGAATTCCGATTGTATCTGCCCAAAATTTATGGTTTTGATGTTTCGGTTCAAATCTCAAGTGATAAATTATACCCTAGTTTAGGCATTGGGCGAGGGTTAAGTAGATACATGCTAAATCCTTTAAAATAAATAGTTATCTAACCTGCTCCCTGTGGTTTCTCTACTTACTAAATGGTCTTAATATCCTGGGACATCCTTCCGAGGGCTTACCCGGGGCTCCCAACCATAGGCTGTTGGGCGTTACGTGAGGTTTTTTAGTCGGTAGGAGTCCGGCATAGCATCCATGAGGATGTTCCCTCACGTTAAAAAAAAGAAAAAAAAAGTGTCTCGCAATTTCATTTGACGTTTAAAGACAAGACAAGCTCTTTGTCATAGGCTGTTGGGCATTACGTGAGGTGTTTTAGTCGGTAGGAGTCCGGCAAAGCATCCATGAGATGTTCCCTCACGTTAAAAAATAGAAGAAAAAAGTGTCTCGCAATTTCATTTGACGTTTAAAGACAAGACAAGCTCTTTGTCATAGGCTGTTGGGCGTTATGTGAGGTGTTTTAGTCGGTAGGAGTCCGGCAAAGCATCCATGAGATGTTCCCTCACGTTAAAAAATAGAAAAAAAAAGTGTCTCGCAATTTCATTTGACGTTTAAACAAGACAAGCTCTTTGTCATAGGCTGTTGGGCGTTACTTGAGGTGTTTTAGTCGGTAGGAGTCCGGCATAGCATCCATGAGGATGTTCCCTCACGTTAAAAAAAAGAAAAAAAAAAGTGTCTCGCAATTTCGTTTGACGTTTAAAGACAAGACAAGCTCTTTGTCATAGGCTGTTGGGCGTAACGTGAGGTTTTTTAGTTGGTAGGAGTCCGGCATAGCATCCATGAGGATGTTCCCTCACGTTAAAAAAGAATAAAAGAAAGGGTCTTGCAATTTCATTTGACGTTTAAAGACAAGACAAGCTCTTTGTCATGATTCCATCCCTTATGTCAGCCGGTATACTTACCACTCAAAGGTGATGGCATCGGCTTCGAAGATTTCGTTAGGGGTGCTTGGGTGAACCGTTTTAGTCAGTAACAGTCTCCGGCATAGCATCCCTGAAGGATTTTTAGACGTAAAGAAAAGGGGTGCTAGTGTTGAACTTGGATATAATTCTCCTGAGCTGTGTATTGTTTGTAGAAAGAACACTGAGCCAGTGAGTGAGCACTGCAACTACTTACATTTATTTAGTCTATTAAAATATTGAATCTACTAGCTGTTGCCCGCGACTTCGTACGCGTGAAAATTATGTTATAATGTCAATTTGATTGCTGTCTGCTTAGCCCCTAGGATATGTAGCGTGATAATGTATAGCCTATTTGAAGACCGTATTCCTAGTTAATATTTGTGCAAAATTTAAATCAAATCTATTGAGTACTTTTCGAGATCCTTCCGGACAAAGCAAAGCAAACAGACAAACCGACAAAAAGTAAATTTTTTTAACTAAGTATATTTTACAGTTAAAAATACTCGCCGGGTGTTCTTATGTTGAACACCCGGCGAGTATTTTTTTTTAATATTTACAATGTACAGTTTTGACTTATCTATAATTTTATTGTATTGTATGTATAGATAGATATAGATATCTTTAAACTTAAAGACAATCAGCGGTGTTATCGCCAATCAAACTAACCTTTATATTGACAAGACTGTTGGGATTGACCGAGAACTTAATACTATTTAACTTCCCACATATCAATTGAACCACAATGAACATTCACTTCATTCAAGTAGCTTAAAATTGAATGGGAAATCTACCTGAAGCGCAATCCATTGTTTACTGTCGAGAACAATTGGAGCGGAATCAACAGCTTAGCAGCTTTGGGCAGTAGCTAGGGATGGGACACGCGAAATTTATATTTACTTCTGTTTTTTTAATAATGTGGCAGAATAGCATACAGGCCAGCTATGGTCGCCATGGTCTATGGACGTTTGTAACTCCAGAGGTGGCACACTCGCGCTGCGGACCCTTTAAAAACCCTCTGAGACCCCTTTTGAGGAACCCCATACTGTAGACGTTCGCGAAAACTAAAGCAGCAAGCTCACTTCACAATCTGAACGTGTCTAAGAAAAAGTTAACAGGAGTACCTATACAAGTTGTAGATCTGCATTTGTGCAATACTTGCACACGTGACTCTACTACCTACACTCGTTAATATTTTGTGATAAAAAATGTTTTTTTTTTTCAAGTCAAATTTGATATTATTTGCAAAGGAACTTTGCCTGTACCCACTGGCCAATAATACGTGAACATAAATTTAAGTAAGTACTTATAATAAATCTAAATAGCAAAAGACTAAAATGATACTCGCATCATGCATATTTATTACCCAGTGCTATGACCTCTAGCGTCCAGCTGATCGTTTGTAGGTATTAGGCATACTGGCTGTGTTCGATCGTTCACTGCTCACTTTTTGCCGTTTTTTGGTACGGAAATCGCACTTGACCTGTTTTTCTGTTTCATATGTTCACGTATTATTAGTCAGTGGTTGCAGGCAGAGTTCCCGTTGGTATTAAAAAAAAGGATTCAATATGAAAAAAGACTAAAAAGAATTTTTTTTCTTTATCACGAAATATTAACGAGTGTAGGCAGTAGAGTCACGTGTGCAAGTATTGCACAAATGCAGATCTACAACTTGTATATGTATATTTTATCGAGTTTCTGCTAGTAGTATGGTGCCTACCTATGCGAAGAGCGATCCCGGAAGATTAGTACTAGAGTGTGCAAAAGTTTTATGATCAAACATATCGGTCATTATAATGTAACCATACTTTCTGCTGTAGAAAATTTGTACGAATTGTTGAGGTTGTCAGGGGCGTATTTATTACCCCAAACACACAGATTATAGAACTAAAGGCAGATGACACTTATAGAACAAGAAATTGTGGCCAAGAAAGCAATGACTTATGGCGCATTTTCATTAGTCGATAGGGACCGCATGCGGGGTGCGCGAGATTTCTGGAACGCATGCCACAGGGCCCGCATTCGGGGAACCGTTTTCATTAGTCGATACGGTCCGCATGCGGCGTGTAGCTGTGTAGCATTGCATAACATGAATTATTGATCCATAGATCAACAATTAATGTTATTTGAAGCAATTTTAACTGTCTGTGTGTTATTTTCTTTATCAACCATTTCACACAGCGTCTTTTTAACTCAACAAGCACTCACGAGTAAAAAAATAATGAAAAGTATTTGACTCACTACCCGCATGCCGTATATCGACCGATGATTTTCATTGGTCGATATAACGGTCGGTATAAAGCATGCGGGGAGCCCCGAACGCGTACCTATCGACTTGTTCACTTTCATTGGTTGTTCTGTCCCCTCGATTTGTCCCCCCAGGGGGACAGATAGGAAAAATAAGTTCGATCTGTCCCCATTTTACTAACATGGGGACAGCTCGAACATTTTGCATTCTACAGTGGTTTCATCTGTCCCCCTTTCTCTAATTTGGGGACAGATGAAACCCTGTTTGTCCTGTTTGTCCCCATATAAATATATTGATTTCCAAGTAGTGCATCCTCATATTAAATAAAGAACTAGTGATTTGGGTGTACAATCATCGGTATTTTAATGAACTATTCATTTAGTGTCTGTGACTAGAGTGACAGTCACATAAATTACAGTAGGTATTAAGGTATTATAACAATTTATTAGGCTTCTATTTTGTCATAATTCAACTGTTACACGAAAAAATACAAAAAATAACAATATTATGTCTATTAATAAAACATAGTTGTATATATTATATATTTTCGTTTATTCTTACTCTATTTTTCTGTAAATATTTAATTCATAGTTAATAGTTGTGTAAAAATGTTATTTAATAAGTTGTATAAATAACAGCAATTATTCAGGTACAATGAAAATCAGTCCGATTCAGACTGAATCAGTACTCAGCCGCTGACTTTTTTTTTTTTTTTTTTTTTTTTTTTTTATACCACTAAGAACCACCAGAAGGACCGGTGGTCACCGCAGCCTATGAACGTTTGCAACACCAGAGGTGCCACACTCGCGCTGCCGACCCTGTAAAAACCTTCTAAGACCCCTTTTGAAGAACCCCATACTGTAGGCGTTTGGGAAAACCGAGGCAGGGAGGTCATTCCACAACCTAAGCGTGCGTGGAAGAAAACACCTATCGGATCTAACCGTGCTGGAACGCACCGGACGCAGAGTGTGAGGATGAACTCCCTGTCTGTGGCGAGCGGTGCGATGATAGAACGTAGCCGTGGGCATCATATCAAACAATTCCTCAGAGCACATACCATTGTACAGGCGGTAGAACACGCATAAGGAGGCAAAAACTGACTTAACTTTTGAAGGGGTTAAGTTAGGTCATAAGTTGGCTCTTAAGTTAGAGTAAGGCTAAATAATGAATAGTAGTGAAATATAATAAATGTAGCCGTGTGTACTCTAATAATATGAAAGAAATATTAAGAGTCAATAACTTCACAGTAGATTAAAATTCAAACAAATTACAATTAAAAAGTGCAAACAATAATAATATCTCTATCAACGAATCACAGCAAGGTTTCAGATTTAATAAAAATCAGTCTTCTAACATAATTACTTAACATCATACAAAATTCAACTAAATTACAATAAAAAGTGCAAACAATAATAATATCTCTATTATTTAATCACAGTTCTATTTTATTTATCATAGTAGGTAGTATTAGTATGTTAACTCAATCATATAATTAGATAACATTGATAAAATAATGGTTTCGATGACCAAGTGGTTAAGGTATTGCACGGTAGACGATCCTGCTCAAAACTAATCATTTTTTCATATTTAAAATTTAAAACCATACAATCTTAATCAAAGAAAGCATAGTCGTATAAATCGCGATAGGTATTAAGGTATAATAAAAATCAGTCTTCTATTTTGTCATAGCTCAAGTTATTATTAAAATATGAGATTATCCCTGTCAATCAAAAGTCGTTCACAGTAGAAGGTTACAATCAGTTTTCAAGTCTTTTATAATACTGATTCTTAAATAACTTTTCAAACTTTAAACCAGTCTCTCTCAACTCAACTCATTTCGCCGATGATAAATTCAACGAATGGTTGTATGGTCGACTGTTTAAACTCCGAATGGTCATTTTGCCGATGATCAGTTTTACGAATGATTCGAGATGATATCCAGATGATAATGATTCAACTTGGCTTAACGACTGCCATTTTACCAGCAACTGGAACCAATGGTTAAACGTCCGTAGTACAGAAACGCTAGTAAATAAATGTCACAAAGTGATCACTAATCCATAACCAGCCACAGTAAATGTTGCTTACTACAGTGATCGTTTACAGAACACCGAGTCCGTGCACAACACGACCGCTCCTTACTTAAATTACTTAATTATATTTTATTGGGGACAAACAGGAATAAAGTAGTTTCATCTGTCCCCCTTACGCGAGTAGGGGGACAGATGAAACCGTTGATTGGTGAATAAGGTTCGAGCTGTCCCCTCCAGACTAAAAGGGGGACAGATCGAACTTTTTTGTCCTATCTGTCCCCCCAAGGGGACAAATTGGGGGGACAGATCGGAATAACCCGTTATCTCGCATGCGGGGACTCCCCGTATGCTGTATACCGAACGATTTAACGACCAATGAAATTGCGCCATAAATCCAAAAGTGAGTACTGTAATGCGGCAGTGCTAACATTGTTCACACGTAACAAGTCATTTCTTATTTATCGTGAAAAATGCCATCAAATAATGACGGAAATATTAGTACCTATTCACTTCTAGAGGATCTACACAGTACTCACTTTTGGATTTAGTAGTAAGATACAAAGTTAAATATTGATTGTTAACAACTAATAAATAATAACCTACATCTCGCATTTCCGACTTTTGACAATTATGTAAACTACGGCATAGAACTAAATTATTTTATCGTATTCGATACAAATACTTCTATGTAAACTGAGGTAGACACGCCGTACTCTAACAAACAAGATTTTAAAAGCAATCCTCAAATACACACATTGCTAGGACTACACTCACTTATAAATAATATTTACGTAATTGTCACCACAATAGTAATATACGAAAAGAATAAGAGTAAAAGAGAAGGCGTATAGACTCCGATTGCAAGCCGAGTACTCTCGAAGTTTTGACTCACTACAGGCAGTGCGAGCAACGCTGCTAATTAGCTCAGTTTATAGGTTTCAAAAATCGGTGCGTAGGGCATGTCTACCTCAGTTTATATAGAAGTCTTTGATTCGATAGCGCTATATCGATATCAACCAGCCCATCACTAGTGAGTCTTAAGCTTGTGATCTCTGTATAGAGGTGCGGGTTTATCAACTGATATTATTGAGTATCACTGTGATAAATTGGTTTTTAAGCCGACCCAGTGGTTATCACAATATTCCAGAGCATTAATAGATATATATTTTTACTATAATTGGTCACGCGGTTTCACCCGCGTAGTTGCCGTTGCCGTGGGAATACGGGAATAAAATATAGCCTATGTTCACCGCAAAGAGTGTAGCTTTCCAACAGTGAAAGAATTTTTCAAATCGGTCCAGTAGTTCCGGAGCTATTCGTTACAAACAAACAAACAGAAAAACAAAAAAACAAATCTTTCCTCTTTATAATATTAGTATAGATTCGCGAAAGTAAGGCCGCCCGCCTGATGGAAAGTCCTGGCTATCTATAGGAAGTTGAGGGTCACTATCGTATGTAGTTCTTAAAACAATTGACAGTTGCAACAACCAGCACCTGTCCATTTTCAACACGAAAATACGGCTCACCACCGTCACACGTGGAACAAATTCTAAAATGGTGAAATCTGGGCACATAATTTTCCTCTGCTTACCCCGTCGTGGATAAAGGCGTGACCTTTTAGTTAACAGGAAGATAACTTGCAATTATGCAAAGAAGTAAAGTACATAATGAATATCGCAAATTAAATATTACAAACGTCGTGCATTGTACAAATGCATGCATTATTGTATGGCTTCCGTACGACGCATAATCTCTTTTAATATATTAAACTAGCTGTTGCCCGCGACGCGTGAAAATTATGTTAAAATGCCAGTTTGATAGCTCTCTGCTTAGCCCCTGGGATGTAGCGTGATAATAAATAGCCTATTTGAAGACCCTACCCCTCGTTAATATTTTTGCAAAATTTGAATCAAATCTATTAAGTACTTTTCGAGATCCTTCCGGACAAAGCAAAGCAAACAGACAAACAGACAAACCGACAAACAGACAAAAATTTTTCTAACTGTATTTTCGGCTTCGGTATCTTATGTTGAACACCCAGTGAGTATTTTTTTTTATATTTCCAATGTACAGTTTTGGCTTTGCTATCATTTTTTTATATGTATAGATGCGAAAGTAACTCTGTCTGTCCGTTTCTCACGCTTTCACGCTTAAACGGCTGGAGCGATTGAGATGAAATTTGGTATAGAGATAGTTCGAGGCCCTGGGAAAGACATAGGCTACTTTTAAGCCGACTGCGCAAAAGGAGGGAAATGATTTTACGCGATAACAACTTCTACGAGGACAAAGCCTCTTATCTAGTCTCGTAAATTATAATAATGAATACCGCAAATTAAATGATTATAAAATTTTAAATTAATATGGTAACGTCGTATTTGTACAATTGCATACATCATTGTATTACTTCCGTGAGATATATCATCCTCCTCCCTAGTATCTAATATTATAAATGTGAAAGTTTGTGAAAATGTTTGGATGTTTGTTACTCAATCTCGCTGTAACGGCTGAATGGCTCTAGCAAATTTGGTATAGGGATAGAATACAGTCTTGAATAACACATAAGCTGCTTTTCATCTCGATAATATGTTCTCACGAGAGCGGGACCGAGTATCAAAATTCACACGGGCGAGCCGCGAGCATCTAATAAATCAAATTATAATAAACAAGCGGACGTCACGCGGTTTCACCCGCGTAGTTTCTGTTCCCGTGGAATTTTAGGGTCGGCAGCGCGAGTGTGGCACCTCTGGTGTTGCAAACGTTCATAGGCTGCGGTGACCACCGGTCCTTCTGGTGGGCCGTATGCTTGTCTGCCACCTTAGTGGTATAAAAAAAAAAAAATTCAATACAGGAATTAAATATAGCCTATGTTCACCGCAAAGAGTTTAGCTTCCCAACAGTGAAAGAATTTTTCAAATCGGTCCAGTAGTTTCGAAGCCTATTCGTTCGGGTGTAAATAAGTTAAAGCCAAATAACAAAACGTGTGAGTGACAGTGACACATTGTATTCTATTTACGGTATTTTAAATTAAGGATATTTGAAAATTTGTATTTTGAATTCTGATATAATAATTATTTGTATTTTAAATTTAGACATTTTACGGTAAGGTGTACTGAAATAAGGTATTTTGAATGTTAAGGTATTTCGAATTCGGGTATTTTGGTCTAATGCATTTTAAGTAAAGGCATTTTGATTTCTGGTATTTTAATATATAACCTTATTTTTAGACCGCCTCTTTGCGTATTTGTGTGATCCATCCATGTTTGGTTCTGAGTTTGGGTGTTTTCTATGTATGTAGTGTTATGTACAGAAACCTAATTTAAAATGAAAAGTGCTTCATTAACACCTCAATTTTCATTTAAATACTTTTTTTTTTTGTTTAACGTGAGGGAAAATCCTCATAGGATGTTATGCCGGACTCTTACCGACTAAAAAACCTCACGCCACGACTAACAGCCTATGGTTGAGAGCCCCGGGTAAGCCCTCAGGAAGGATGTCCCGTGACTCCCAACAGACCTACGGCCGCCAATGCGGCCTCGCCCAGGGGGTGGTTCGGGTGCAATCCCGCGTCTATGGGGAATTCGGGTGTGACCCCGCTTCTAAGGGGGGGGGGGGGGGGCGTGCGTGAGTTGCTCACGTCACGCTGCCGTCATGGGCCTGCTTCTGTAAGGACGGTGAGCGGCCCTCTCACCGTCCTCAGACCCCCGGTCATGGAGGCCGATAGTCCTCGGCGAAGACACGTCGGCGGCGCCCAGGGCGCCGACTGCGGAACTCGGGTGGGAGAGTTCTCTCCCGCACCCGGCCCGCCGCCTCCTTCGCGAGCATGACCTGCTCGCAGAAAGAGGCGGCGCAGTCCCACTTACTCCCGCTGGAGAGCATGGCTCGCACCATGGCCTCGAGCGAGAGAGTGTCCACGCCCAGACCCACTACGAGGACCTGGCGCTGTTGTGCCCACGCCGTGCACTCCACCAGAGTGTGGAGCGCCGTGCCATCGCTGCGGTCCTCGCAGTGCTGACACTCGGCCGTGGTTTCCCGGTGTTTTCGCCACAGATACCTACCGAAGCTACCGTGCCCGGCAAGTATCTGTGTCAACCGGTAGGAGAGAGCACCGTGTCTTCTCTCCAGCCACTCGTCCATGACCGGTCTGACGGCCGCGATTGTGGCGAATCCCCCCTTTGGTTGCTCAAGTCGCACCTTCCATGTCTCCATGGTTTCCTGGTGGAGCAGGGTCCGCTGGGCCTCGATTTCTCGAGACGCAGGCCTTTGGCCCCGCTCCAGCGCCTCCTTGCGCCATCTGAACAGTGACGCAAGGGCTCTCGCTTCCAGGTCCCATGGAGGGGTCCCGGCTAGGAGACATGCCGCCTCACCGGAGATCGTGCGGTATCCTCTTATCACCCTGACGGCCATCACTCTCTGCGGGCTCAGCAGTCTAGCCTCATTGCTGGCCGTCAGGGTCTCCGCCCATACGGGAGCCCCGTACAAGGCCATGCTTCGCACGATCCCCAGGTACAGTCTCCTGTAGGGAGCGTTGGGTCCCCTGATGTTGGGCATCAGCCGCGCGAGTGCGGCCGATGCTCCCCTCAGTTTTGGGACCAAACTTCGGAAGTGATGTCCGAAGTTCGACTGGCCATCGAGTACGAGCCCCAGATACTTCATCGAGGGCTCGATGCCGATGCTGACGCCCCCTTTCATTTACATACTAATAAACTGAGCCATGATGAATGCATGAGTAAGCTCTTATTTATAAGGAAATATTTTTTTATGATCAATTATGACGATGCTGCCAATTGGTTTAGTAATATTCATTTATTTATTTATTATACTAGCTGACCCACGCAACTTCGTTTGCGTAATAAATGAAGAACCGCTCCACCGATTCTGTGCAAACTTTACATAAACCATCTACTAAATAGTCCGAACAAAGCCTAAACATTTGGTTTGGATAGGTGAGCCCGTTCTTGAGTTATAAAATTAGGTACAACGAAAAGTGGCATTGATTTTTATAAATATAGATAAAACTGCTAGATGGCACAATCCACACGCGTGAAGTTTAGTTAGAACCTTCTAAAGTTCTAAACAGACTCTAAAATTTTGTAACACAGACACAGTTCGCCTTTATGACCATCTGCAGCAATCGACTGACAGGGTGATTGAGCAGTATCCCTCCGCGGAGATAGTGATTTTGGGAGATTTCAACGGTCTTCATGTTGACTGGTTGGGCTCCCGGACCACCGACTTTGCGGGAAAAGCTGCTCACGAATTTGCCTTGACATATGGGTTCTGTCAGCTGGTTAAATCCCATACAAGGATATCAGACAAGGAGAACGAGCATAGTGCATTTTTTTTTATACTACTTAGGTGGCAGACAAGCTTACGGCCCACCGGAAGGTTGGTAACCGTAGCCTATAGACGTTTGCAACACCAGAGGCGCTACACACGCGCTGCCGACCCGGGCGCAGGTTGTGACGACCCATAGTTGAAATTTTTCAAGCCGCCCGTAAGGCCTTCAACTTGGCTTAACGACTGCATTTTACTGACAACCGGGACCAACTGCTTAACGTGCTTTCCGAAGCACGGAAACGCTCGTAAATAAATGTCACAAAGTGGTCCACGTGGTGGTCACCCATCCATGTCCGGCCATAGTAAATGTTGCTTACTGCAGTGATCGTTTACAGAACATTGAGTCCGCGGGGCCACGAGCGCTTCATAATGTGGCAATGACCGGCAGTACGGTTTCCGTCACGGTCGCTCGACGGGCGATCTTCTTGTGTACCTAACATACCGATGGGCGGCGGCTATCGAGAGTAAGGGCGAGGCTCTAGCAGTGAGCCTCGACATCTCTAAAGCCTTTGACCGGGTCTGGCACCGTGGTCTTCTTTCGAAATTGCCCTCATATGGACTACCCGAGAGATTATGCGGATGGGTGTCCAGCTTCTTGGCCGGTAGAAGCATCAGGGCCGTCGCTGCAGGTAGCTGTTCAGACTGCATGGCCATAAACGCTGGAGTACCGCAGGGTTCAGTGTTGTCCCCTACTCTGTTTCTGCTGCATATCAATGACATGTTGTCTATTGACCGCATGCGGCATTCATTGTTTATGCGGACGACAGTACGGGGACACTTGTTACACAGGCCGCCCCGGTATCTCTCGGGACACAGTGGAGGAAATCGTGAACAGCTTGTGTCTGAAATCAAGGCTACTCTTACTAGAGTGTCCGATTGGGTTGGACAAAATCTTGTCCAGCTCAACCCTTCCAAGACACAGGCGTGTTTTTACCGCTAAGCAAACCCCAATTACTGTAGCGCCGCAATTTCAGGGCACATCTCTTCCCATCTCCAAAAGTATAGGGATCCTTGGCGTTGACATCTCCAGTGACATTCAGTTCCGTAGTCATTTGGAGGACAAGGCTAAGCTGGCGTCCAAGAAGCTAGGTGTGCTCAACAGGGCGCGGCGGTACTTCACTGCGGCGCAAACACTGCTTCTCTATAATTCGCAAGTGCGGCCGCATATGGAGTATTGCTGTCACCTCTGGGGGGGGGGAGCACCTGAATATCAGTTTCGTCCATTGGTACAAATCACACTGGTAGCAGTGTGATTTGACTCGGTGCAAAGACGAGCTGTAAGAGTTGTCAACGATCCTTTACTTACAGCTGGTGTGAAACCTCTTCGTGACAGGAGAAACTTTGCCTCCTTATGCATGTTCTACCGCCTGTACAATGGTATGTGCTCTGAGGAATTGTTTGATATGATGCCCACGGCTACGTTCTGTCATCGCACCGCTCGCCACAGACAGGGAGTTCATCCTCACACTCTGCGTCCGGAGAGTTCCAGCACGGTTAGATCCGATTGGTGTTTTCTTCCGCGCACGCGTAGGTTGTGGAATGACCTCCCTGCCTCGGTTTTCCCAAACGACTACAGTATGGGGTTCTTCAAACGGGGTCTTAGAAGTTTTTTACAGGGTCGGCAGCGCGAGTGTGGCACATCTGGTGCTGCAAACGTTCATAACATGCGGTGACCACCGGTCCTTCTGTTGGGCCGTATGCAATGATATTTAAGTAAAGATATACTACCTTCATACAAAACAGCGTTCAGTTTTTGTTGAGTTATAATTTCACGTGCTTACCTATCGGTACTTAATAATTTCATCTATGAATGCGATAGAGAATACAAAACGTTTAAAACAGAGAGGGGTAGCTATCTGTGTCGTTTTGCACACAGCAGCAGACCACAACACGACTTGTTTCGCTCGCAGCTATTAGCCGACTAAATGGAATTACAACAATTGTGTGACTTTGTCCGCAACAGTTTTTGAGCGCTAATGCGATATCTACCTCTTTTTTACTATAACATCATTGGGCCGTATGCTTGTCTGCCACCTTAGTGGTATAAAGGAAAAAAAAGTACAGATGGAAACCTACATACTAAATTCGCTGAGTCTACGCACACATAGGCACCGCTCACAGACACGAGGTCAAAGATTTTCATAGTAGTTTTCGATATTGAATTGTGCGCGTATGTGCGTTGCAGAGGGTTGGTGTGAAAAAAGTACATGCATGAGATTTTCATCTGTACTAGGTATCTAAATTGTGGTAGGTGTGAAAAAAATGTCATCCTGTGTGGCGACGGGGTCCCCTGTTGCGACGGGTAAGATTACAAAATGTCGCCACCCCAATACATCCCGAGGGTGTCGTAAGAGGTGACTAAGGGAACACTTTCGCAAAAAGATCCATTGCGTAGATAAGGAAAACTCGAAATGAAACCCGGTTGTCACTAAAACAAACAAAAGGACTTATGGGCGACTTGAAAATTTTCAATAGCGGGTCGCGGCGACCTGCGCCCGTCCATTTCAACACGGCTATGGGCTCACCACTCATTACGTGGGATATAAAACTATAAGGTAAAATATGGGTGTATACTATGCCTCTGCCTACCCCTTCGAGGATAAAGGCGTGATTATATGTAAGTATGATATTAAGTGAAAAAAAGTACAAACATGAGTTTGCATTCTGGTAGCAGTGTGATTTCAAGCACGCATTTGAAATCACATTGCTCCTGCATTGTACCAAAATGAAAATGAACCTCCTAGGTGAGGCCGCAGTAGTAGTCAAGGTCTGTTAGGAATCCTGGGGTTATGCTTCCGAGGACTTACCCGGGGCTCCCAACCGTAGGCGAATTATTTGGGAACGTGTGGGTTTTAGTTAGTAGGAGTCAGATAACATCCATGAAGGATTTTCCTCGCGTTGAAAAGAAAAAAGGCCCCTTCGTGAAAGAGTAAAAAAAACAATAAAAAAACCTGTAAAAAGTAAAGAATTAACTATAATATTACGACCTATCTACCCTAAATATTGAACCTTTATTATTATTATAGGTAGCTATATTATTTATGTACCTAATCATATTTTTTTAAGTAACAGTTTGTCTCGTCGGGGGGACCGCTCTATACCTAAACAATTGAGCATATCAAGGAACTTCAAAAATATTCAACGAGTATGCGCCAAACATCTATAGTTAGGATCTTGCGAGACAGACGTACGATTAGGTTATGATTAGGTAAGCGGTTCCCGACGAGACAAACTGTTAGTTAAAAATATGAAAACGTAAATAATATAGCTATCTACTTAGAATAATAATAAAGGTTTAATACTTAGGGTAGATAGGTCGTAATATATTAGTTATTTTATTTCTTTACTTCTTACAGGATTTTTTATTGTTCTTTTTTTGTGAGTCGGGGGTATTTTAAATTTTAAATTTAATTTTTATTTTATTCTTTTTATAGGGATAACTTAATTATTACTAAACTTGTTTTTTTTTTTTTTAAGAAAGAATATTTATTTATTAATGAGACAAATGTTACAATAAAGCATAATAACTATTTACAATATGAATAAATCTAACTAAACTAAATCTAAATAGGGCCCCCGTGGCATTGTGCCCATTATTACTTAAGTATAATAGCTAATTGAATATTTAATATCAACATACGTATAGTCTTTCAACAATTGCGAATTGCGCGGAGTGTGTCTAATTCTGTAATTAGAAATACATTCCACTCCTCATATCTTTCGAATGGCTTAACCGATTTTCGGCGATATCGCGATGTATAAGTTATGACCTTTCATTGGATACCCAACACAGGTATATTGAACACATTCAATTTTTCATCACCACTTTCACCCCTCGCATCTTTGAAATGGCTTAACCGATTTTAATAAAACATAGCTAAGAACACTCTCCCCTAACCCATCTTTTAAACAAAAGAAACAGAATCAAAATCGGTTCATCCGTTTGGGAGCTAAGATGCCACAGACAGACTTACAAACACACACACACACACACACACCCACACACACGTCAAACTTATAACACTCCGTCTGGGTTTCCGTTGGGGGTTAAAAAACAGTCATCCATAGGTATTTACAAATTTTCATGTTTATTACCTACTGGCTGATGCCCGCAGCTTCACGTGCGTAAAATTTTGTTCCCGTTCTCGCTTCCCATAGGAACTTGTTCTGGTAATAAAGAAACCTATGTGTTATTCCAGACTGTAATTTCTATCCCGGCATCAAATTTCAGCCACATCAGTTCACCCGTTAGAGTGTGATTGAGTAACAAACATCCACACTCACAAACCTTCTCATTTATAATATGCTGATGCTCGCGGCTTCGCCCGCGTGAGATTTGGTTCCGCTTCCCATGGAAACATCTTCCCTGGATGAAAAGTAGCTTTGTGTTATTCCAGACTGCAATACACCATTATGGTACCAAACTCAGGCCTATCCTTTAGCCGTTAGAGCGTGATTGAGTAACAAACAGCTTCACAAACTTTCACATTTATAATATTTTAGTAGGACTAGCTGACTAGCTGATGGTCGTGGCTTACCTGCGTGAAATTTGGTTTCCGTTCCAGCTTCCTATGGGAACATTTATTCCCTGATAGCCTATGTGTTATTTCAGACTAAAATCTACCCGATACTAAACAGACCGATCCGTTCCGTCATTAGAGCGCGATTGATTAACCAACATCCAACCAAACATTCAAACATCTTCACAAAATTTCACATTTATAATATTACTATCTGATGCCCGCGACTACGTACGCGTGAAAATTATGTTATAATGCCAATGTGATTGCTCTTTGCTTAGCCCCTATATGTAGCGTGATAATATATAGCCTATTTGAAGACCCTATCCCTAGTTACTATGTGTGCGAAATTTTTGAATCAAATCCATTGAGTACTTTTCGAGATCCTTCCGAACAAAGCAAAGCAAACAGACAAACAGACAAAAAAAATCGAACTATATTTTCGGCTTCGGTATCTTATGTTGCACACCCAGCGAGTTTTTTTTTTAAATATTTCCAATGCACAGTTTTGACTTTTCTATCATTTTATTATACCTATGTAAAAATTAAGACTAGCGTACGTCACGCGGTTTAACCCGCGTAGTTCCCGTTCCCGTGGGAATACGGGAATAAAATATAACCTATGTTCACCGCAAAGAGTGTAGCTTTCCAACAGTGAAAGAATTTTTCAAATCGGTCCAGTAGTTTCGGAGCCCATTCGTTACAAACATACAAACAAAAAAAACAAATCTTTCCTCTTTATAGATAATATTAGTATAGATTATAATGTACTAGCTGACCCGCGCAACTTCGTTTGCGTGATAAATGAAGAACCGCTTGACCGATTTTGTGCAAACTTCACATAAACCATCTACTAAACAGTCCGAACAAAGTCTAAACATTTGGTTTGGATAGGTGAGCCCGTTCTTGAGTTATAAAATTACAACGAAAAGTGGCATTGATTTTTATATATATAGATTTAAATCGATATCAGTTTATTCCCCTTTTTTCGAACAAAATATTACAAAGTTAAACCAAAAATACTGACTTGCACACTAATTATGCACACTAAATAAGTCAATAAAGGTGTTTGCAGAACTATTTTACTGAACAGATCACTATTATCAAAATCTCTTAGCTCAACCAACTTATTAAAACTTTTTTTAAGAAAACCATCGCCTAATTTACTTTTATGAACATCTTTTATTCTAATTAAAAACCCAATTTAATCAGTCATCTTTACAAAATTAAATTGTATTAAGCAAAAAAATAAAAAACTAACCTAACCTAACCTATTACGTTTTAAGATCGTAAAATTTAGAGTGCAAGTTAGTATTTTTGATAAGCAATTTGTATTTTTGTTTAGCAAATCTTATATCCGGTGTACGAACCAAATTTTTGGTTTAAATTCGATAAATAAGGTCATCTCGTTTTGTGTAAGATTTTAGTTTTTTATGTACACTCGAGAGCAATGAATCCGGGTCACTTAAAGAATCCTAAAAATCTCGGAAACTAAAAATGCTAGGTTAATGCAATAAATTGTATTTAATAGACAATGTAATACTCCTTAAATGAAGGTATTAAAACTTCTTAGTTATTGTAAAGTTATATCATAAAAAAATCAAATTTGAAAAAGGGCCGCTTTCGAAGATGTAACTACGAAATTACAGCATTTGGTGTTGCTTTTGTTTGTAATCTGTCATTTATGTGGGTACATAAACCATGTTGATAGTGCTCTATATTCATTAATCAAGCTGAAATTATGTCGCTTACGCCTGAAGAATGCACCAGAATACTTACAATGCTGGAAACCGGCCGGAGTCAGCGCGATACAGCCAGGACAGTCGGTGTGTCGCTGTCAACAGTACAAAGAGTTCTCCGACGTTACGAAGAAACTGGTTCTAACCTACGCAGACCAGGAATGGGCAGAACCAGGTGTACCACAGCACGAGAAGACCGATACTTGGTGAACACCATGCTTCGAAATCGCTTTCTCACAGGAACTGAACTCACCAATCAGTTTCGACGCCTCGGAGGAAGTAACCCAAGTGCATGGACAGTAAGACGTCGGCTTGCTGAATCTAACTTAAAACCCCTTAGACCTGCAAACGGCCCTAAACTGGAGCGTGGGCATCGTATTTCGAGACTAAGGTATGCCCAGAGCCACGTAAATTGGAGTATTGAAGATTGGTCAAAAGTTATGTTCTCCGACGAATCAAAATTTATGCTCTACAAGCACGATGGAAGACACAGAGTGTATCGAAGACCAGGGGAAAGATTCAAGCAAGCATGCATCGAAGAAAAAGTAGCCTACGGTGGTGGGTCTGTACTTGTGTGGGCCGGAATTTCTTCTGAAAGTCGCACAGAGCTGGTGATCATAGAAAACGGCTCTTTAACTAGCGTAAGATATGTGGAAGAAATCCTCAATGATCACGTTGGTCCATTTATGGTCAATTTAGGTGAGGATGCTATATTTATGCATGACAATGCCCGACCTCATACAGGTAGGATTGTGAATGACTACCTTCAAGAGATGAACATTACTCGTATGGAGTGGCCAGCGCGCAGCCCGGATATCAACCCGATCGAGCATGCTCGGGACGAGCTAGGCAGATGCGTAAAACAACGAAACCCTCCCCCAATCACGCTTCGTGAGCTCAAAATTGCTCTCACAGAGGAATGGGAGAATATTCCCCAAAATCGTATAAGGAACTTGGTGTACAGCATGCCAAACCGCGTAAACGCAGTAATGGAAGCACGAGGAGGCAATACGAAGTATTAAAATTCAAGAAAATCGTAATAAAGTTCAAAAATTTCATGTTTCCTATTTTTGTTTTAAGGAGAGATCAGCAGTTTTTTCTTTATGTAATTTTGTGTTAATAAAATGTATGGTGACTCATATTTTTTTAACTTTCATTTAAGGAGTATTACATTGTCTATTAAATACAATTTATTGCATTAACCTATCATTTTTAGTTTCCGAGATTTTTAACATTCTTTAAGTGACCCGGATTCATTGCTCTCGAGTGTAGTACATGTTTAGTTAATCAATTGGTTTTTTTGCACAGCATTCAGATTTCTGGTATGCATTCAGTTAATTAGTGGATTTAAAAATATCCCTATTATTAGTAGGATAGTAGGATCAGTAAGATAGATGTACCATCACGTATATTTCACAATATTAACATAAGGTAGATAATTACATTAACATTAAAATAACTAACGTGTCGCTTTATTTATTCTCCTGCATTGCACTTGAGATTTCCGCTTTGCTTCGTTAAATTCAATTGCGTTAATTATCTAGTACCTATAGTTGTAAATGCTAATTATTATTGTAGGTATATAAGACAAGCTATCTATACTAATATTATAAAGAGAAAAGATTTGTTTTTTTGTTTTTTTTTTTGTTTTCATTTTTTTTTTGTTTGTTTGTTTGTAACGAATAGGCTCCGGAACTACTGGACCGATTTGAAAAATTCTTTCACTGTTGGGAAGCTACACTCTTAGCGGTAAACATAGGCTATATTTTATTCCCGTATTCTCACGGGAACGGAAACTACGCGGGTGAAACCGCGTGACGTCTGCAAGTTTAATATATTATTATTCCATGCCTTTGCCTGGACGACACCTATTTGATGCAAACAATAAAATGTAAAAGTTTATGAGTATTTATAGATAACTGGATGTTAGTTATTCTTTTACGCTCTGACTTTATTTCGGGAATATGTTCCCATGGGAAGTGGGAACGGGAACAAAATTCCACGAGTGCAGCTATTTAGTTACCCATTTAAGTTTTCGTTAAAATACACGATCCTACGCCTACCTACTCATCTAGTCAGAGGATAGGATCATAATTAAAATAAAAACTAACAAAAAATAATAAATATTATTAAATAAATATTGAATATTCACTTACATTTCACACAACGCTATCTGATCCCAAAGTAAGCTAGGAGTAACCTGCTTGTGTTATGGGTATCAGACCACGGATATTAATACTTATATACTTTTTTTTTAAATACATACATATTATACATAGAAACACCCAGACCCTTGAAACAAATATTTATGGGTCACACAAATATTCGTCTCCGGTGGGAATCGAACCCACGACCTCCAGCGCCGCAGGCGGTATCACTACCGACTGCGCCACAGAGGCAGTCAGTCAAAAAAACCCCGACTTCAGACAAAACTTAACAAAAAAGCCGTGAGATCGTTCTAACCGGACTGCCCCTCTCTAACATGTTGATTGTGAAAGTTCAATCCGATTGACGTTGTCATTTTTGTTTTATTTCAAACTTTGAACAGATGATCCACGTGACCTAGTGACAGAGTCACAGACTACAGACAAAGTCTCGAAATAAGCCCCTCTGCACTCTATCTTATAGAGAGGGGCTAAAACTGAAAAACAAAATTTACTTAGAACAAAGTTCTAATATTTTTTTGAAGTCGTTAAAAAGGGAGACTTAGATAAAAAGCCTTTTAGGTACCTATGTCTACTTATCCATTGACCTTTTTTACCCATATCAATAAATTTACACAAATTCTTCTCCAAATCGCCATCTGATTTTTAAACCAGCTTAGGTAAAAGATCAACAACATTTTTTTTATGTTACAGATCCGCAAGATTAGTCCGATTTATTGGCAAAAAATATGGCGAATTTCTGGTCAAGCTCACAGAATTTGGTCTTGATCCCGAAAACATTGAACTGGTCGGTCATAGTCTAGGATCTCATGAAGCAGCCTATGCAGCGAAACATTTTTTCAACGCCACAGGAAAAAAAGTTTCAAGACTAACTGGCCTAGATCCTGCAGGACCATGTTTTAGATCTCTAAGTCCAGAAAATAAAATATATAAAACAGACGCTGAAAAAGTAGATATAGTCCATACTAATATAGATGGTTTCGGTACTGCTGAAGTCCTAGGACATATAGATTATTTTGTCAATGGAGGAGAATATCAACCCAGTGATATTCCGTATATACCGTGTTTAGTACTATGTAGTCATTTAAGAGCTGTAATATATTGGTGGCAAGCTTTAGAACATCCAAAAAAGTTTATAGCAGTTCAATGTGATAATGTACAGGAAGCGAGGTTTGCTCAGTGCTTCAATAACACTCAGACTAATTATTTAGGTATCGAAGCTAAGTTCGATAGACGTGGTATTTATTACTTAGCTACTGATAATGAGTTTCCTTATTTTAAAGGTAAAGATGGGTTGAAGAAAGAGAATGAAATTTATACTAAAGTTACATCATTAATAAATTCTGATGATAATTTTGTTGTATAACGAAATGCAGAAAAGTTAGTCTTTACTAATATAGAGGAAAGATTTGTATAAAGTGCCGATCGTATAAATTCTGTTGCCATTAATAAGCCATAATATTATTTTGAATTAACACAGGTTTTGTATCATATCCTACTAGAGAGAGGAGTAGTAATGATAAAATGTTAAAAATATTGTGAAAAAGTACAAGTGCCAATCAATACATATAATAAAATCGTAACAGGTCGCTGTCTGTACATGGAAGATAAATAAGAAAAAATATTATAGGGGGGCTTTATGTACGCAATAGAACCCAAGACAATGATTTTTAGAATTTTTGTCTGTTTGTCTGTATGTCTGTATATCTGTTTGTCTGTACGGTTGTGCACGCTAATCTCAGTAACCGCTCAACCGATTGCAATGCGGTTTTTTTTTTATTGTGTTGAGGTTTGCTCCAGTTAACATTTAGTTTGTTTTATGTAAATCGGTTTAGAAATAAAAGAGTTATAACTCTTTTAAGAATCAGATATTTTGAAATTTTTAATTGTAGGGGTTTCTTTGAATGTGAGTAAACCTAAACTGGCGTGTTGGCTTAATCATAAAAGAGCTTAATGATTAAGACTATTTTTGAACAATTCAGTCCGCGCCGAAGGCGTGGACTGAATTGTTTTAAAATAGACTTAATCATTAAGCTCTTTTATGATTAAGCAAACAGGGCAGTTTCAGACGCTGCTTGATGACTCTGATGAAGAAATACCTCTCCTTTCATACACCTTATGTGACGTAAACGAAGTTGCGGGCTCAGCTAGTATTCAATATGTTGTTGTTTTGGGCACAATGCCACGGGGGCCTTATTTAGGTTTAGTTTATAGATAGTTATAATGTAAATATAAATATGTAATAATTATGTTACTCTGTAATTTTTAACAATAAATGTATTTTTATATGTTAAAAATATGCCATTACTGTAAAATTATGGGCATGTATAAGTGCAATGAATGCTACGGGTATGAAATTAATATGAATTGTCGCTAGAGTAGGTAATAGTAATAATTATAATAGTACCGTACCAACTTTTGAGGAGACGCTTTAGAAATATAATAATACTCGATGGTGCTAAATTCTATTCCCATTCCCACGGGAAAGTTTTTCCGGGATAAAAAGTAGCCTAGTGTTGTTCCAGACAATGCAGACTAGGTATATTCCTGTACCATATACCAAATGTCAGCCAGATCCGTTCGGCCGTTAGAGCGTGATTGAATAACAAACATCAAAATATCTTCACAAACTTTTACATTAATCATAATTAGTACGATAGTTAGGTAGAATTTAGTATTATTGTACGTTAGTACGGTAGAATGTAGTAGCATAAAATTATGTCTCAGAATATCACCGAGAAGTCATCTGTGAAGTTTATTGGATAGCCTTCGACCAAGTAATATTATAGACTGGCCCATTCATACATTAGTTCTGAAATATCTACATACGTTAAAGTGAGCGCATACGCTCATTTCGGTCGTAGTCGGTGTTATTGTTCTGAAGGTGATACACGTGTGGCAAGATAAGATTTTACGCAAGATGCCTTCCTGTGCGTTTTCGAAGTGTAAAAACACTACCCTAAATTCGAAAAGAAAGAATGTATCGTGCATGTCGTGTCGTTGCTGCAATATCTTTGTGTGTGAACTAGTCTCACTTTTTGAGTTCGTTATGTATGACGTGGGCCCGTCTATACTATTCAGATCCTATTACATGGTCGAAGTTCGTAGCAGAACTATTTATTGACTTTTTCTGTTAATTGTTAAACTTTAAATTTTTATCAAAATATATTATGTATAAGATTTCAGCCAGTACTTAATTAAAATACTTAGTCTAAGCAGTTGTTGTATAAATCTGTGATACCTACCTTTAGAAAAAAAAATACGATAGAGTAGGTTTTACCAGAACTTCTGTTAAAATGCTAGTGACGGGCTCAGATTGATCTGTGACTTGATTGATTGTTTGTTATTAAATAAATTGTAGTTTAAACAACTTACCAACAACAACCCAACTAATAATTAAAAATATACTTACCTACAGAAAAAAAAATTATTGTCAAAAAACGTAAAAAAAACGTCAAAGGTAGTAACGTAGGTTTTGTCATTAATCATTACTTTTTAGTTGGGTTTTATCATATTAGTGTTTTTAGGTTTTAAACTACGAGTATGCCTTTTTTAGCTCTGTTTAACGTGAGGGAAAATCCTCATACATGTTATGCCGGACTCCTACCGACTAAGAAACCTCACGTAACGCCCAACAGTCAATGGTTGGGAGCCCCGGGTAAGCCCTCGGAAGGATGTCCCAGAACTCCCAACAGACCTACGGCCGCCACTGCGGCCTCGCCCGTTCGTGTGTTATCCCGCGTCTTTGGGGAGTTTCGGGTGTGATGCCGCTTCTAAAGGTGCTCCCTCGCCGGGAGCATTCGCCTGTAATGTAACAAATTAGATTCGACTCGAGCATTGCGTTACGATGCGACCTCCCTGACCGACGAGCGTTCGCGTGTAATGTAACATTTACAGATTCGACTCGAGCATTACGTTACGATGCTACCTCCCTGACTGACTCGAGCATTCGCGTGTAATGTAACATTTATTATAGACTAGCTGATGCCCGCAGCTTCGCCTGCGTGAAATTTTGTTCTCTTTTTCGCGTCTCATGGGAACTTATTCCCAGAATAAAACTTGTATCATTTCAGACTATAATCTATCTCTGTAGGTGATTACATGATAATTTTGCAATCCAATATGGCCGCCGCGCCGAAATCACAAAATTTCATGATGGGTATCGTTTAAGGGGGTTTTTGGTATGCTGAGTACGAATTTCAGGTTAATTTAGAGATCCAATATGGCCGCCGCGCCGAAATCACAAAATTTCATGATGGGTATCGCTTAAGGGGTTTTTTGGTATGCTGAGTACGAATTTCGGGTTAATTTAGAGATCCAATATGGCCGCCGCCCCAAATTCACAAAATTTCATGATGGGTATCGTTAAAGGGGTTTTTTGGTATGCTGAGTACGAAATTTATGATAATTTTGCAATCCAAAATGGCCGCCGCGCCACTATCACAAAATTTCATGATGGGTATCGTTTAAGGGGTTTTTTGGTATGCTGAGTACGAATTTCGGGTTAATTTAGAGATCCAATATGGCCGCCGCGCCGAAATCACAAAATTTCATGATGGGTATCGTTTAAGGGGCTTTTTGGTATGCTGAGTACGAATTTCGGGTTAATTTAGAGATCCAATATGGCCGCCGCCCCAAATTCACAAAATTTCATGATGGGTATCGTTAAAGGGGTTTTTTGGTATGCTAAATACGAAATTTATGATAATTTTGCAATCCAAAATGGCCGCCACGCCACTATCACAAAATTTCATGATGGGTATCGTTTAAGGGGTTTTTTGGTATGTTGAGTACGAATTTCAAGATAATTTTGCAAAATTAACCCTAAATTCGTACTCAGCATATCAAAATTCCATTTATACGATATGCTACATGAAAATTTTCAACGGTGGCGAGGCAGCCATATTGGATTGCAAAATTTACCTGAAATTCGTATTTGGCATACCAAAAAACCCCATAAACGATATACAACATGAAATTTCACAACAGTGGCACAGCGGCCATTTTGGATGGCAAACGTTAACCTGAAATTCGTACTCAGTATACCAAAAAACCCCTCATACGATATACAGCATGAAATTTTACAACGGTGTAAGGCGGCCATCTTGGATTGCAAAATTGACCTAAGATTCGTACTCAGCATACCAAAAATCCCCTTAAACGATACCCATTATGAAATTTTGTGATAACGGCGGGGCGGCCATATTCGAATCTTTAAATTAACCTGAAATTCGTACTCAGCATACCAAAACAACCCTTAAACGATACCCATCTAAATTGACCCGAAATTCGTACTCAGCATATCAAAAAACCCCTTAAACGCTACCCATCATGAAATTTTGTGATAACGGCGCGGCGGCCATATTGGATCTCTAAATTAACCCGAAATTCGTACTCAGCATACCAAAAAACCCCTTATACGGTATCAACATGAAATTTTACAACGGTGGCGCGGCGGCCATCTTGTATTGCAAAATTGACCCTAAATTCGTACTCAGCCTACCAAAAAACCCCTTAAACGATACCCATCATGAAATTTTGTGAAAACGGCGCGGCGGCCATATTGGATCTCTAAATTGACCCGAAATTCGTACTCAGCATATCAAGAAACCCCTTAAACGATACCCATCATGAAATTTTGTGATAACGGCGCGGCGGCCATATTGGATCTCTAAATTAACCCGAAATTCGTATTCAGCATACTAAAAACCCCCTTAAACGATACCCATCATGAAATTTTGTGATAACAGCGCGGCGGCCATATTGGTTCTCTAAATTAACCCGAAATTCGTACTCGGCATACCAAAAACCCCCTTAAACGATACCCATCATAAAATTTTGTGATAACGGCGTGGCGGCCATATTGGATCTCTAAATTGACCCGAAATTCGTACTCAGCATATCAAAAAACCCCTTAAACGATACCCATCATGAAATATTGTGATAACGGCGCGGCGGCCATATTGGATCTCTAAATTAACCCGAAATTCGTACTCAGCATACCAAAAAAACCCCTTATACGGTATCAACATGAAATTTTACAACGGTGGCGCGGCGGCCATCTTGTATTGCAAAATTGACCGTAAATTCGTACTCAGCCTACCAAAAAACCCCTTAAACGATACCCATCATGAAATTTTGTGAAAACGGCGCGGCGGCCATATTGGATCTCTAAATTGACCAGAAATTCGTACTCAGCATATCAAAAAACCCCTTAACACACTCAGCGCCAACCGTCATTTGGTAAAATGTCACGAACATGCAATTTTTTTTTACGGCAAAAATGGCTTCTGCTAGTCACAAAATATGTATATTTTTTTCCCTTTCTTTTCTACCCCTTTCTTTCCCCCCTTTTTTTTAAGTGTATACTTTAAGATACACTGGCCTGGGATTGAATTCTAGACGAAATATACGTACCCAGGCCACGTATATCTTAAATGATACACTTTGTGGGAAGAAGGGGATAGAAATTGGTGGAAAAAAGAAGTATGCCACCCAGGTGCAAACCATATGTAGCATTTGCAAATTGTTTTACTGCCGTAATTGTTTTAATTTAGCTCATAAGTAATTTCAAATAACATAAATAACGCAAAGCTACTAATAATAAGTGAATGAAAATAAAGATCTTGATTTTTTGTAATATTTTTTTTATTTTCAAACATTTCCCCACCCCAAATATAGTGGCGTATTCTCCAGGGCCAGCCCTATCCGATCGCCTTATAAAATGTATGAAAAGGTGTATAGTTCGCTATACACCGGCCCCTGAATAAGACCATGTCGGGTGTATGATTAAAGATACACCGGCCTGGGAAAAGGGGTACCATGGTGTATAGTTATCTATACACCGGCACTGAGTGTGTTAAACGATACCCATCATGAAATTTTGTGATAACGGCGCGGCGGCCATATTGGATCTCTAAATTAACCCGAAATTTGTATTCAGCATACTAAAAACCCCCTTAAACGATACCCATCATGAAATTTTGTAATAACGGCGCGGCGGCTATATTGGTTCTAAAAATGAACCCGAAATTCGTACTCGGCATACCAAAAAACCCCTTAAACGATACGCATCATGAAATTTTGTGATAACGGCGCGGCGGCAATATTGGATCTCTAAATTAACCCGAAATTCGAACTCAGCATACCAAAAAACCCCTTATACGGTATCCAACATGAAATTTTACAACGGTGGCGCGGCGGCCATATTGGATTGCAAAATTAACCAGAAATGCGTACTCGTACTACTATTTTTTTCCCAAAAGCATTTGACATCTTAGATCGTATGTCCACCTATTTTAAATACGGACCAGTGTGCAGCCGGCCAGCCGCAATAAAAAAAGCGCACTGATGTTACAAGTTGTATCAAAACGATACACATTGTATCATTACAAGGCGCGCATTGTAATGCTCGATTCTCCTCCCTCACTGGTGTAACCTCGTCTTGTATCATTACAAGGCGCGCATTGCAATGCTCGGTTCACCTCCCTCACCGGCTGTAATTCTCGACTCGTAACGTTACATTACGCGCGAATGCTCCCGGTGAGGGAGCACCTTAAGGTGGGGCGTGCGTGAGTTCATCACGTCAGGCTGCCGTCATGGGCTTGCTTCTGTGAGGACGGTGAGCCGCCCTCTCACCGTCCTCAGGCCCCCGGTCATGGAGGCCGATATTCCTCGGCGAAGACACGTCGGCGGCGCCCAAGCCGCCGATTGCGGAACTCGGGTGGGACAGTTCTCTCCCGTTCCCGCCGCGCCGTCTCTTTCACGAGCATGACCTGCTCGCAGAAACAGTTACGCGCGATTGAAGTAAAACTTCTTTGCCATTGACGGCATCAAAATGTTATAATAATAATCATTCATTCGATTTTGAATTTGAATAGCGAAAACTTAGTTTCCGCCATTCAAAATTCAAATAGTACCTAAGCGTTACTTGCGTCAGAAAAAAAATCTGGGTTACTGCCTAGTCGCGCTTAAAATGTTTTAGGTACCTACCTAATTCAAAAATTCTTATCTTAAAAAACGAAGGGTGTATCAATAATCATTGCTTTTTAGTTGGGTTTTATCATAATACGAGTAGTGTTAGGTTTTAAACTACAAGTAGATACCTATGTGTTATTGTTTTATTTCTTAGTCATAAAAACCTGTTGAGTGTTATTGTCAGTTTGTGAGAATGGCTCCCAATCTAGATGTCAACTCGACTAAAAACTAAAATATTCACACAGCGTTATCTAGCCCAAATTAATCTAAAAGCTTGTGCTATGGGATCTAGACGACTGATACTGATACACATGCTTATATATTTCTAAATACATACATTATTTATTAAACATAGAAAATACCCAAACTACGAAACAAACATTTGTGGTTCACACAAATATTTCCATTACCCGGGAATCAAACCCAGGACCTCAAGCGCGGCAGGACACTACCGACTACGCCACCGAGGCAGTCAAACATTATATTATTGTCAAAAAAAAACTTTTAGTTCGGTTTTCTATCTTTATCATCAGTCCGATTTTTTAATGTTTTAAACTAACTAGGTAATAGTCATAAAAACCTGTTGAGTATTATTTCCAGTTTGTGAGAGTGATTCCCAATCATTAGATGTCGCCACGGCATTCAATCAGGCAGTCAGCATCGTTTTGGCGAGCTAAGTATAAACCAAGACAGAATTTCTTTGACTATTTAACTAATTTGTTAGTTAAATAGTCAAAGCAGAATTTACACATCCGCTGTAATTCAATCTGTGCATCCCGAACTTCACGTTATTTCACTGTTTACACTGGACCAACGGGCTGGCCCAGTGCGTTGGCCTAGGCCCCTGTACACTTTGGGCCAACGCATTGGACCAATCAATGTGTTGTGTAGAGGGCTATTTTGCGAAACGTTTGTGACAAATTGTAGTTGGCGCGAACGTTGGCTGGCAAACCGAATTGTGTCAGTTTTTGAGCACATATCAAAGGATCTTGGCGCGTTCCGCAAACAGCGTTCACACGTTGGTGTCCGAATCAGTTCGTTCCTATTCGTCAACCGAGAAAGCAGTGCCGCGCTCAAGCGATAATGTCAACCGCCTGGACAAGCAGCGAGGTCATGGACGTTATTGCCCATTACAGAAATGAACGTTCTATGGTTCTATTCCTGTGTATAGTTAGCACCCACCATCGTCTTCTTCGCCATTTGTTTTTAGTCGCTCTATTCTGATATACCTTTACATAATGATTAAATGTGCAGTATAAATAAATTGCCGCTGCAGCCAGAATTTCTACCTTCATTGTCAAAGCGCCAATCCAAAATGAGCAGTACGCCAATGTGTGAACAGCTACACACCGTGAACGCAAACGCTTTGGCCCAATGTGTACAGGCGCCTGTGAATGTAGGTATGTAGGTTTGTACTTTGTGGACAACGCTGGCCGGCCAACTTTATGTTGTCTGTTTTTTTGGGAATTTGGCATCAACTCGACCAACAGCGTTCACACATTTGCCTTTACAGCGAAAGAGTTCAATACTTTGGTCCTTCCATTGGCCCAATTTTCACAGCGGCTTCATGATAGTAGGCAGGTATTTATTCTCTAAAGACCCAACACAAAACACAACAAGCTTCGTGTCGAAATGAAAACATTTTGCATTCATAATGGACACCAGTTTTAATCTTTACAGCCTATGTCAAGGGACGCCGACAGGATTACCGGCCAAAATTGGATGATTTAAAATGTATTTTGTGCGCGGTTCATGTAAAAATGTGAGTAAATTATTTAGGTATATAGGGAATAACTTAATGCTGTTAGCAGGAAAAGTATGAATGTCAGACTAATTTGGAACGGATGCTGTAGACCATGCTAAATGGAGGAAGAGGACTAAGAAAGTGGACCTAGGGATTATTAACTATAATTAGATACTACGGGTCTCTGTTAATTCCAAACTCTGGTAGTTATTATTGCAAAGTTTTCCAACTTTGCAATAATAACTACCAGACGTCTATAACAACCACTTTTGGACAAAACGGTAGTGTGCTAGTGTAAGGTTTCGATGTTTTGCCTGATTTATGCAATGGCAACTCTAAATAATGAAAGGGTGGGAAATGTTTATAAAAAGCGGCAACGCCATTTCGTAAGGCTCAGAGCAGCCAGTGTACCGCCGAGTGCAGACCTCTCTGCACCGGTGCTCGGGCCTCTAGTACGGTCTGTTTTCGTTGACTCCTTTGCAACCGCACTTGCGCCCGGTAGTGACCCCGGAATAACACGACGTGCCGCCTGGCTTTGGTTCCCGGTCTGCCACCAGCGGCAAGCCCCGGGGACCGGGTTGGGTGGTTGCGGCGTGCCGGGGCCACCACCAAGGCCGCACTTCAACGGTACACCTTCACCGTGACTCCGCGCACCAGATATGGAGCGAAAGCGGCTCTACCCGCCGCCACGACGTGCTACCCGGCCACGGGTGTTCACAAGGTCGGCTGTCCCCGCGTTATTCAACGCTGCGGTGAAAGCCGCCAACCTGACACCCGTGCCCGTGCCCCGGCTTAACATCGTCGCCGGGCCAGCAACCGGTGCCGGGGAGGAGATGTTTGTCGCCAGTTCACAGAGCACACCCTCTCCGCCACCCGACGCGCCCTCCACCAGCCGGGACCCTCGACTTTACCGCCTCAAGACGAGGCCCTCAACCCACGCCCCGCTGCTAGCCACAACGGAGCGTACACTGACGCCAGACGCAGGACGACAGCCCTCCCCAATGGAGATCAGCCATCCTCGGATGACGTTTGAGGAGCTGGCCGCGTTCAACGCGGCTAAGCAACTCGCGCCATCCGCCACCAGTTCCTCGATTTCACCGACACCGACGCCCCGCCCCCGGAAAACGTTCGCCGAGACTACGGCGGCGAACGAGGCGAAGAAGCCGGCGACGGTCGCAACCGGAGCGACCACGCCGCCAACACCATCGGCATCAGCTGCAGCCCCGGACACCAACAGCCGGAAAGCCCGATACCCCCCACTCGTCGTGGAGGTATTGCCCGACTGGCCGACGCACTTCAGGGAACTGAAGAGAGCGCTCGGCCACGCACCCAACGTGCGCCCCTTTGGCAGGGGGGTCAGGTTTTTATCTAAATCCGACACGGAGTATCGGGTGATCCAGAGTTACCTCACTCGGCTGGAGGGAGAGAGCGGAATCTCGTGGTTCAGCTACTCCCTACAAGCCGAACGAAACTTGAAGATCGCCATCAGGGGCCTCCCGGCCAACACCAACCCGCAAGACGTGGAGGAGGAGCTGCGCGAGCTCGGGTACATCCCGGAGCACGTGCGCACCATCCCCGCACGCCCCGGACGTCCAGGATGCCTGATGTTCGCGCAGCTGCAGCGGACGTCATTTACCATCCCGGGCATATATGAGGTGCAGGAGCTCCTCTGTATGCCCGGAATCAAGATTGAGGCCTGGCGTGGACGCAAGGGCCCGGCGCAGTGTCACCGGTGCCAGCAGTTCCGCCATTCCTCGCACAACTGCCACAGGCCCCAGGCTTGTGTGCGTTGTGGCGGGGGACATGCCGCCAGGGACTGCCCGCGTCCCCTTGCGGAGAAGCCCACCTGCGCAAACTGCGCGGGTGACCACACGGCGAACAACGCCAACTGCCCCGTGTTCCGCAAGGAGACGCGGAACAAGCGCGCCGGTACCACTGCACGTACCGTCGCCCACGCCACCCCTACAACCACCGAGACCAACGCCCCCGGCTCGCTCATGGCTGCCGCAAACCAGCCACAGCAGCAGCCGGGTGCAAAACGACGGAGGAAGCGCCGCGGACGCCGCGGGCGCAAGCCTGCCAAGGCGCCCGAGGAGGCTCCCCCTGTCGTCACACAACCTGCGCCACCTGCGGCCGCCGCCCCCGCAAGGGGGAAGGCGGTGCGAGTGGCCCAGCCCCAGCCCACCGGACAACTGTACACCGTCATCAGCGCCCTTCAACAGGTGCTGATGGCGCTCGAAGAGGGGAGGGACCCCATCCCTCTCATCACCAGGTGCATGCTGGAGCTCTGCAGCTCGCTTGCATGAGCACAACATGCGCCCACCCGGTCTGCCCACGTCTACTACTCCACGTCGAGTAGTTAAGACTGTGGGCAGGCCCACCCAGACTCGACCGCTCCCCGTCGCTGGCTGATGGGCGCTCACTGGCGTCAAACCCCAGTGAGCCCGACCTCGCTGTGCGACGGGTTGAAGCCCCCGGACTGGAGACGTCGCCGTGGCCGCCGGCCGCCCTACGTGCAAGCGTGGCCGCGCCGCAGCGACGCCCGTCCACCTCGGACCTTCACGGACACCTAGCGTCCACCCCCGTGACCCGCCTGTAGTCGCAGGCGGCGTTGCGACCACTGGAAGAGGCAAAAAATGCCTACATCAGTTACCCCGGGACCCCAACGGGTCCGCGTGGATGTCTCGAGACGTAAGGCTCAGTCGTAAACTACACGTCGCTAGATACAAACGTAAAAGTGTAATTGGGCAATGGGGAGCATTGTTGGCGGTGGAAGGTGAGCGTTTATGCGCATTGAAAGACGGCCGTCTCAATCCTGCTGTATGGGTCGCAAGCCCCAGACACTGTTGCAATGTTCTTCCTTGTGCCACGTGGTGTATATGTTTTAATAATTGTATTTGTTATGTGAAAAATAAAGAAGGAGTGATGATATCTCTGTGTTTTCTTCTGAGGTTCTACACTAGTCTATCGTCTTAGTAGTATTTTGGTAGTATAACAAGACAAAATATCAGTTTCAAAGTGAGACTCTGCACATTTAAGGAAAAATACTCTGCAGAACGATTTAACTAGGTACATAAAGAATGTAGACGGCATAGCATGATGCAAATTGGGAAATGCCTATTTCCAGCAATGGACTGCATAATAAGTAGGTGTGTATGATGTATGACCATCGATCTATTTGTACTACGTACTAGATGCGACGATCAGAACAAGTCCGTTGTGTTCCCTCAACTGCGGTTTACACACCGAACCGACCGTTAGTTCGAATTGTGCCAAAATACGAATGCAACGCACGTGACAGAGATATTTTAATTTATTGTGGTAAAATTATCAAACAAAGTGTTGTAAACGCAATGTACAGAGGAAACAATATTAAAGTTAATGCTAAATTATATAATTATACAACGTTTAGACCGTAATATTCTCACTAAAATATGTGATTTATAGCACCCGTCAATTTGGACGATACCATTTTTGGGCGAGGCCATTAGTATCGTATTAGGAGATAATTTTAATTTATTGTGGTAAAGTGTTGTAAACGCAATGTACTGAGGTAAACACATTAAAGTTAATGTTATGTGATATAATTATACAACGTTTAGACCGTATTATTTATACTAAAATACGTGTTATATGGAACCTGTTGGGCGAGTCCATTAGTATCGCTCTAGAACATATTCAATGTATGGATGTTCCTGTCTATCGGTAGAATATAAATGTCATTGAGTATGACCAACAATTTCGTGGCGGCTTGTTTTTTTATTGTTTACATTGAATATACCTAATATAACTACTTCTGACGCAAATTTTCAAATAAAATTTCGTCTCGCTTTCCTTATTTATGTCATGAATGCAGAGTGGCATTACAATGTGAATCCCAAAAACAATGTCTTATATATTTTATTTCACTTGTTAACAACGAAACATAAAAATGTTGTAAAACTGTTGATTTTCAGATATTATTAAAATGTATTATTCAGGCGTTGTAGTAAAAATAATTTTACTGTTGAAATCTCAGTGAAACATGTTGTTAGCCTTATTACGTATTAGCACATGTTGATGGAAAGTAGTGGCTATTGTCAATAATTGTCATCCAATGTCCATCCCTTTTCTTTTCGATCCCGAATAACGCGTGTCAGGCAGAGGCCGTCTTTCCACTCTGACCAACTAAACGGATCAACTCTAACGGATCAACTATTTTTTATTCCCAAAGGTACAACTTTTTTAGTTGGTTCGACAGGAATAAAACGGAGCAACTATTTTCTTCTCAACTGAACAACGAGGTGCCACTCCCTCACAATGGAAAGATTCTTCGCCTGATCTTGAAGTGACTGGAACTCTTTAGGTACTACCTTGAGCCGTTTGCACAGCGTAGAACTATTGTGTCTTTGGGTGCGTTCTACCGAATTTCATTACGACGAGACGAGTGTCCTGAAACGCTGCTTCGCATAAAAGCTTTTTCTCCTTTACGATCGCGAACTACCCTTACCATTTACCTATAGGTGTCACTGTTATATAGTGAAGAGAATCTTCGTCAGAACTAAGTGATTCAGATCATTTCTCCGTCAAACTATAAAAACTTGAAACGATCAGCCCGCGAACGTGATTCCCTCCTGTTACAAACTGGGTTCTTCAGCTGGAGCGCGAAGAGGCACATCATAGGGCTTTTAACTTGCGGATCACTGTAAGAAGTGATGGTATTAAAAGAACTATGGAAATAGCCTCAGTCATGTGTACAAGACCCATATTTCAGGTTATTCCTAGCTTACTTTGGGATCAGATAGCGTTATGTGAAATGTCCGTGAATACTATTATTATTTCTCTTTATTTAAATATACAACATACAAATTACATTTTTAATATACCTACACATAAAAATATACATTTAAAAAATATTAATATAATATATAAATATACATGTGGATTATGCGGGTGGACCTTGGACAAAGAATGACTGCCTTTGTGAAGTCGGTGTGTAACCGCCTGCCGCGCTGGATCTCCTGAGTTCCAAATATTTTTGTGATCCACAAATGTTTGTTTCGGAGTTTGGGTGTTTTCTATGTGTAGTAAGTATGTATTTAGAAGTATATAAGTACTTATGTCTATCAGTCGTCTAGATCCCATGGCACAAGATATGATGTTGTGTGAGATTGTTCACAAATTAAAAAAAGTAAAACTGGGGTGTATTTGTTGTTGGCCCAAAGATTTGACCGGGTGATGAAAAGTTTTGTCATCCCATAAACGATAATATCCCTGCGCCTGTCCCTGTCATATAATGCTATCAAGTCTAAATTAAGTTACTGTAAGTGCTACCCTTTGCTTTGGTCATACAAATATTTACTTCAACCAGGGATTCGAACCGAGACCTAATATACAGGGTGTCCCACGGCTATGCCACATGGAGGGAAAGTACCTTAAATATTGTATATGGAACATTTTACTGAAAGAAGAAATTATTTTAATTTTAAAAAGAACTCAAACTGCATTCATAGATTTTTAAATAATTACATGGTTGAGCCGGGAATCGAACCCGCTACACGAGAAAAAATAATTAGCTTTATTATACCGATCGAAAGGCTTCATCATAAGGATAATTTTTAGCTAAGTAACATAGTGTCAGAAATAAAAGGAAGACCATGAATATTAACATTTTTAATACAAAAGTCCCATACTGTTGAATACAAAGTCGCACACTTTTGACTATTTTACTCCTTGTCGATCTTTTGATCTTACTGTGGTGGATATTTATAATAATACGTCCAAGTTCTGTTTGTAGCTCGTGGATATTTTCATTTCTTGTAAACTACATTTAATATAGGCTGCGGTAACCACACCGGTTCTTCCGGTGGGCTGTATGCTTGTGTGCCACCTTAGCGGTATAAAAAAATTACATGTCATAATCCCATAAAAAATCTAACGTTGTTAGATCTGAGGATCTCGGCGGCCATCGTATTTGTCCCGATCCAAGGACGAAAGTCTTCATTGAGATCACCGGCGATGCCAGTTTTTCATTTTTCTGAACAAAATTTCACATCAAATGGTCATCAAATATACATGGTCTTTCTTTTATTTTTGACACTATGTTACTTAGCAAAAAATAATCGTTATGATGAAGCCTTTCGATCGGTGTGATAAACCTAATTATTTTTTCTCGTGTAGCGGGTTCTATACCCGGCTCAGCCATGTAAGTATTTAAAAATCCATGAATGCAGTTTTAATTGTCAGTCTTCTTTCACTAAAATGTTCTATCTACAATATTTAAGGTACTCTCCCTCGATGTGGCATAGCCGTGGGACACCCTGTATACTAAGTAGGTACTTCAGTCGCATTAACTTAAAAAACATAGGTACCATAAATACTATTTGCACCATCGAGGCAGTCGTAACATTTTGACAACAAGCATCCTTGTGACATTATAAATTAACCAGTAAATTAATTTGAAAAGTTAATTAAAGACAAACTTTTCCAAAACGACAAACACAGTTAATAGTACAGGAGACTCTGAAGAGCGCCCTTCACCCATTTGTTTTTTTTTTATATTCGGCTCGCCAAATTGACGTCGCCACCAGCCTGATGGAAAGCCGTGGCGCATCTAGCGATTGGGGGCCACTTCTTACGGTGGTCCATCAAGTTGGCGGCCCTGTGATGTGCCTCTTCACGCTCCTCTTAAAGAACCCGGGATTGTAAGATGAGGGAAACACGTGTGCGGGCAGATCGTTCCAAGTTTCTATAGTTTGACAGAGGAACGATCTTTTGATATGTTAATCAGATGAGACATTTTTTTTATAACAGTACATAAATATTCTCAAACACGTCTATGATATTGGCGACCCATATTGGCTATCGAAAAGTGTATCAAAAATATTTTTTTTATAAATTTGTGTGAAAGAAATAGTAACTATTTCTTTAAGTTTAACGATTATCAAAATAATGAGGTAAAGTAACCTAGTTATGAAATAAGTTATCAATAATATATAAAAACAATTTTTGAAGACTTTTCGATAGCTAAGATATCATAGACGCGTTTTAAGAATATATTGGGTGTAACGATACTACCTGTTCAAATATCATTACGTGACGTGGCATCAGTCAAAAAACATTACAAAAATGAAGAAAAAATATCACATGAATACTTTAACCATAAATCCATTTTAAAGGTCCTATAAATTTTCATTATCACCCTTTCTATCGCTACTGAGCGGCAGTAGAAAGCGACAACGACAGCCAGACGAGTGGTCCGTGTTTGTTTTGCCACGGCGACCATGTTACCTCAAATTGCCGCAGTAAAAAACGGATTCTTAATGTGCGATAGTTTTTTTTTAATAACAAAAATTAACCCCCCTTTTTTATTCAAGTTCAAGTTCAAGTTCTTTATTTGCTGAATATGGTACAGATAAGATGTTCACATTATAATGTCAGATCTCATATTCTGCCGGGTCTGGCGTACAAATTTCACATTTTTAAATCTTTAAAATAACTATTAAATCCATTAATTTGTACATGCATAAGTAATATAATCCAAATAAGTTAATGTCAGTATTAAAATGTATCATTTAAAAATTCTTCAATAGTATAATAACATTTATCCTGAAGTAGATTCTTTAAGTTATTTTTAAACATATCAATATTTAAAATTGTCCAATGATTAGGTATCTTGTTATAAATTTTTGGAGCCCAACAAAAAACACTTCTTAATATTTATTAAATATTTGTATTTGATTTCCGATGCCAAGTCATCTCATGAAATTTGGAGAGTCAATTTTGTTACACCCAGTATAGTTACTTATATTTGTTCATGACCAGCTGGTAAGCCCGTGGAACCAAAGACTTCTATATAAACTGAGGTAGACGCGCCGTACTCTAACAAGCGAGATTTCAAAAGCAATCCTCAAACACCCACATTGCTAAGACTACACTCACTTATAAATACTATTTACGTAATTGTAACCACACACAATAGCAATATACTACGGATAGAACAAGAGTAAAAGAGAAGGCGTATGGACTCCAATTGCAAGTCGAGTACCTACTCTCGAAGTTTTGACTCACAACAGTGCGAACAACGCTGCTAATTAGCGCAGTTTATAGGTTTCAAAAATCGGTGCGTAGGGCATGTCTACCTCATTTTATATAGAAGTCTTTGCGTGGAACAGGCAAGTCCAAATAACTATACTTACCGTAAAAATATTTTATGGCATGTATATAAGTTAAAAATAGTTTTTAACATGGAGAATATGCCATCAAATATTTTACATAAGCACTCCAACCTACAAAGGCATATTCTCTATGCTATAAACTATTAAAATCGATTATCAAAAGTTTTGAAGTTCATAGATACTTTTTATCAAATTGATTTTAAACAAAAGTCTTGAAACTTTTTTCAAGACCTTTGCCAATACAATAAATAGCTGTTCGTGCATGTATGAAATTGTATTAAAAAAAGTGTGTGCATGTAACCTTTACGCGCGATGGAAGTAAAACTTCTTTGACATTGACGGCATCAAATGTTATATACCTATTTATATTATTCATTTGAATTTTGAACAGCGGAAGCTACGTTTCCGCTTTTCAAAATTAAAATTAAGCGTTACTACGGCGTCAGAAATAAAATCTGAGTTACTCCATACTCGCGCCTAAAGAAGTTTTACTTCAAAAAACTTCTCTTCTCGTTATCAGAAGGGTGAAGTTCACTCTTCAGCGTCTCTTAGACTATAGAAATATTTGTAAAACAGGAACGCCTTGAAATGATCTGCCGTTTCATCAGTATGCACTGGCATACTGATGAAACGGCAGATCACGGAGTACTGACTCCTCGGGACCGAGCGGAGTCGCGTTTATATTATTATAATTTTGAATGCAGTACGATCTTTGAGGTCTCGAATCCCGCTATGTATTGAAAACAATGGTCTACATTTTGAACAATAAATCAGTTAACATAAGAAAAATAAATTGTATTTTGTTAAAGATGAGCACTTTCCTTTAGTTTGCCGTATGTCATTACTTCCCAGAATAAATAAATAAATAAATATTCACGGACATTTCACACAACGCTATCTGATCCCAAAGTAAGCTAGGAATAACCTGCTTGTGTTATAGGTATCAGACCACGGATATTAATACTTATATACTTTTAAACACATACATATTATACATAGAAACACCCAGACACTTGAGACAAACATTTATGGGTCACACAAATATTTGTCTCCGAATAAGAATAAGAATAAGATCCTTAATAGCAACACTACCGTATGGTGTAATAATATAGGGTGTATTTTTTTTTCAAAATCAATGGGTTCGATTCCTAGCTAGGATTATTGGTTTTTCAAAAATCTAATGATGAGGTTTTAAGTCTCATCAAAATCGGGCACGTGACTCCTTTGAGCATTTTTCGCTATTCCTTATAGTTTCGGATTTGGCCATCCAATCCCTTTTGAAAAAATCACCTGTACCTATACCTAACTAGGTATTAAATTTCCTTGTGTATGGTTCCTTACCAAATTGGTATAAAGGGGCCTTTACTGTGATTCCACTGTCCGTCTGTCACCAAGCTGTATCATAAGAACCATGATAGCTAGAGTGAATTTTTTACAGAAAATCGACGAAAAAATCAAGTTCATCAGACCAACGAAAATCAGCTTTATTTACTTTGTTTTGCTGTGCTACGAGAACCCCGTGTGGCGACGAGGAAGAGTACAAAATGCCGCAACATGACAATCGTTATCCAATTTGAAGGCCATAAGAGCGTCTTAAAAAACTTCTGCTGTGCGTGCGTCGTCACAACCAGCGTCTGTCCATTTTAACACGGCAATAGGCTTACCACCTATTACGTAGGACATAGAACTTAAGATGAAATGTATACGTATACTATGCCTCTGCCTACTCGGGGATAAATGCGTGACTATGTGTATGTATGTATTTAAACAAGTTGTAAGATGTTCAAGTGGGAAGAATTGATGCAGTTGCCATCAAAACATGGAATAGAGCAAAGTCATAAAATGTTTACATCCCGTAGTCGGCTCTTGTAACTCGTAAACCATTCGGTGTTGGCGCGAAAAATGCTCTGCTTTCTAATGAAAGGCTGAATTATGGATCCACTATGAAGCTTTTATTAGCTTTTCGCTTTGTTAATCCGTGTTTGTTATCTGATGGCTTTATTTTGATTTCGTCTGATCTTGTTGGGCGTCTGTCTTTGGTAATATGATTCTAGCGTATTTTATTTACGACTAGCTGAGCCCGCAACTTCGTTTACGTCACATAAGGTGTATGAAAGGAAAGGTATTTCTTCATCAGAGTCATCAAGCAGCGTCTGAAACTGCCCTGTTTGCTTAATCATAAAAGAGCTTAATGATTAAGTCTATTTTAAAACAATTCAATTTTTTAAAAATAGTCTTAATCATTAAGCTCTTTTATGATTAAGCCAACACGCCAGTTTAGGTTCACTCACATTCAAAGAAACCCCTACAATTAAAATTTTCAAAATATCTAATTCTTAAAAGTGTTATAACTCTTTTATTTCTAAACCGATTTACATAAAACAAACGCTAAATGTTAACTGGAGCAAACCTCAACACAATAAAAAAAACCGCATTGCAATCGGTTGAGCGGTTGCTGAGATTAGCGTGCACAACCGTACAGACAAACAGATATACAGACATACAGACATACAGACATACAGACAAACAGACAAACGGACAAAAATTCTAAAAATCATTGTTTTGGGTTCTATTGCGTTCATAAAGCCCCCCTATAATATTTTTTCTTATTTATCTTCCATGTACAGACAGCGACCTGTTACGATTTTATTATATGTATTGATTAGTTATTTATTTTTTGAAATTTGATTTTCTTGTAATTTCGCTTGATTAGGTTCCTGGAAAAGATTATTGTGTAGGTAACCGTTTAAATTAAAAAAAAAACGTTTTCGTGTGACTTCAGGCTTTATTGGAGCGGCTGTCCCAGCAGCCAGTTTTATGGTACCTAGTCGTGGAGTCAAGTCGAAGGTTTCGAAAAACAGCAACTCAGAACCTAGGGACACTTGTCCCTAAAAGAAGCAATAAATATAATAATATTAATTTATTAAAGGCAACAAGGCCCAAGTTGGTTAGTAACAATCTCTACTTAAGAGCTAGTGTTAGTGACATATTAAATAAACAAATTAATATCATTCATTCACATTATCATTAATAAAATCATTTATATTCATTCTGCAATTTTTTGTATGTCATCAGATAAAACAATAAATATAATGGACAATTACTTAAATAGAAATAATAAATTACAATGTCATACCAATTCATAATTAGGCGAATTAGGAGTCAATCTTATTATTTGACATCAGTTTGTTTGTCAGTACATGTGCCATATGACATTGGTTCACATACCGACAGTCAAAGCGTTTCGAAAATGTTTCCAAGATGCTGTTAGAGCTAACCCGGATCCTGCGCCCCAGGGATGTACATCGCTTACGTATATTGCTGTAAAAACAATCTACATGATACTCAGCAAACATCCCTGAAGCGCTGCAAAACCGGGGCAGCCCCATCAGCACCCTAAAACATTGTTGTACTGTATACGGAGAGCATTGTACTGTTTTTGCGTATACTTTACCCACAGACTGCTAATGTAAAAGGATGCACAAAATGCCTTAAAAAGTGTTATTTTTACACTACTAGAATACCGCCAAAATCTGCCGGCAATCATAATATATTGGCTCTCACAGACAATGCGCTCCGCGCCCTTTCAATATTTTGACCATCTTCCAGCTTCGAGGTCAAAATATGCCCAAGATATTAAAACTTTTCCACTCTAACAATGGGTTCACCGTTTAATTTAATAGCTGGTGCAATTTCAGAACATTTGTCCCCCCTAGCCCGGAAGACTATGAGTGAGGGGGTTTACCACTGTTGACCGAAATTCATTTGATCATTTGACGTGTGACCGAAAAAACATTAGGCCATTCTACTACTGATCGAATGAACAATTGACCAAAAGCGTTTTTATAGAACAAACATTTGGTACTTTTACTACTGATCGAATGAACGTTTAACCGAAAAACAGTTGACTAAAGAATATTTTAACAAACAAAAGCGAAATAAGTAGAATTCGGTACTGGCACTCGCCGGCCGCTGCCGCGGCACGCTCGCTTCGCTCGCTCGGCTCGTGCGTTGTGGTCGCAGTTCTAACCTAACCTAACCTAGCCATTTTGATTCAGCCCCTGTTAAAATATTCTTTAGCCAACTGTTTTTCGGCCAAACGTTCATTCGATCAGTAGTAAAAATACCAAATGTTTGTTCGATAAAAACTCTTTTGGTCAATTGTTCATTCGATCAGTAGTAGAATGGCCTAATGTTTTTTCGGTCACACGTCAAATGATCAAATGAATTTCGGTCAACAGTGGTAAACCGTGAGTGAGGGCATACTCCTCACATACAGCCAGTAATTTCTGCAAAGCCATGTCGTCAGCATAGCTAATGTTGTATAAATAAACATCATCGATACGGCAGCCGACACGAGCGCTGCTGAGTTTCTCAATTAAGCCGTTGACATATAAATTGAAGAGCTTAGCAGTAAAAAATTAAGGAAGAAAGTTGATGAGGTATAAAGGGGACAGGGTATATAGGAGATTTGATGAAGTACCAAAATAGACGTAGTTGGAGATTCGATAAAGTACGATATTGAACGAGATCCTCCTGATGGAATAAAACTATCTGAATGGTTGGAACAAGTTTCAAAAAACAAAAGATTTTCTGACTGTTTGTAACACCTTGACTAGAACGTAATAGAGACTGGTCGATTCGACCAGTCTCTATTACGTTCTAGTCAACTAGAAGAAAAATATATTACCAGTGGCACTCCGTAGACTATAGTGAAACTTGAATTACGTGTGTCAAACGCATTTGTTGCTTCTACTTACACTATTAAATTATCTTCAGCATTAATTTCTGATGCACCACTCGTAAAGATAACATTTTCTTTCTTCAACCCATCTTTACCTTTAAAATAAGGAAACTCATTATCAGTAGCTAGGTAATAAATACCAGGTCTATCGAATTTAGCTTCGATACCTAAATAATTAGTCTGAGTATTATTGAAGCATTGAGCAAACCTCGCTTCTTGTACATTATCACATTGTACTGCTATAAACTTCTTTGGATTTTCTAAAGCTTGCCACCAGTATGTCAAAGCCTTTGCATGACCACACAGTACTAAACACGGTATATAAGGTATATCACTAGGCTGGTATTCTCCTCCATTGACAAAATAATCTATATGTCCTAGAACCTCTGCAGTGCCGAAACCATCTATATTAGTATGGACTACATCAACTTTTTCAGCGTCTGTTTTAGATAACTTATTTTTTGAACTTAAAGATCTAAAACATGGTCCTGCAGGATCTAGTCCAGTTATTCTGGCTACCTTTTTCCCTGTTGCTTCATAGAAATGTTTAGCTGCATAGCTTACTTCGTGGGCTCCAAGACTGATACCAACTAATTCGATGTTTTCAGGCTTTAGTCCCAAATCTGTTAATTTCACTAGAAATTCTCCCATTTTCTTGCCAATAATTCTTACTAAGCGCACCGCTCTGTAATAAAAAAAATTGCGTGTACTTAGTGTACACACGTAAGAAGTGAAACTTCTTCATAAACTTAATTTTCACCTCACCTTAAATTAAGTCAAAAAGTCCAAAAGTCCAAAAGTCCAAAAGTCCAAAAGTCCAAAAGTCCAAAAGTCCAAAAGTCCAAAGTCCAAAAGGCCAAAAGGCCAAAAGTCCAACAGTCCCAAAGTCCCAAAGTCCCAAGGTCTCAAGGTCCCAAAGTCCCAAAGTCCCAAAGTCCCAAAGTCCCAAAGTCCCAAAGTCCCAAAGTCCCAAAGTCCCAAAGTCCCAAAGTCCCAAAGTCCCAAAGTCCCAAAGTCCCAAAGTCCCAAAGTCCCAAAGTCCCAAAGTCCCAAAGTCCCAAAGTCCCAAAGTCCCAAAGTCCCAAAGTCCCAAAGTCCCAAAGTCACAAAGTCCCAAAGTCCCAAAGTCCCAAAGTCCCAAAGTCCCAAAGTCCCTAAGTCCCAAAGTCCCAAAGTCCCAAAGTCCCAAAGTCCCAAAGTCCCAAAGTCCCAAAGTCCCAAAGTCCCAAAGTCCCAAAGTCCCAAAGTCCAAAAAGTCCAACAGTTCAATAGTGCAAAAGTCCAAAAGTCCAAAAGTCCAAAAGTCCATGAATCCAAAAGTCCAAAAGTTCAAAAGTCCCAAAGACCCAAAGTACCAAGATCCCATCCAAAAGTCCAAAAGTCCAAAAGTCCAAAAGTCCAAAAGTCCAAAAGTCCAAAAGTCCAAAAGTCCAAAAGTCCAAAAGTCCAAAAGTCCAAAAGTCCAAAAGTCCAAAAGTCCAAAAGTCCAAAAGTCCAAAAGTCCAAAAGTCCAAAAGTCCAAAAGTCCAAAAGTCCAAAAGTCCAAAAGTCCCAAAGTCCCAAAGTCCCAAAGTCCCAAAGTCCCAAAGTCCCAAAGTCCCAAAGTCCCAAAGTCCCAAAGTCCCAAAGTCCCAAAGTCCCAAAGTCCCAAAGTCCCAAAGTCCCAAAGTCCCAAAGTCCCAAAGTCCCAAAGTCCCAAAGTCCCAAAGTCCCAAAGTCCCAAAGTCCCAAAGTCCCAAAGTCCCAAAGTCCCAAAGTCCCAAAGTCCCAAAGTCCCAAAGTCCCAAAGTCCCAAAGTCCCAAAGTCCCAAAGTCCCAAAGTCCCAAAGTCCCAAAGTCCCAAAGGCCAAAAGTCCAAAAGTCCCAAAGTCCCAAAGTCCCAAAGTCCCAAAGTCCCAAAGTCCCAAAGTCCCAAAGTCCCAAAGTCCCAAAGTCCCAAAGTCCCAAAGTCCCAAAGTCCAAAAGTACCAAAGTCCCAAAGTCCCAAAGTCCCAAAGTCCCAAAGTCCCAAAGTCCCAAAGTCCCAAAGTCCAAAAAGTCCAAAAGTCCAAAAGTCCAAAAGTCCAAAAGTCCAAAAGTCCAAAAGTCCAAAAGTCCAAAAGTCCAAAAGTCCAAAAGTCCAAAAGTCCAAAAGTCCAAAAGTCCAAAAGTCCAAAAGTCCAAAAGTCCAAAAGTCCAAAAGTCCAAAAGTCCAAAAGTCCAAAAGTCCAAAAGTCCAAAAGTCCAAAGTCCAAAAGTCCATAAGTCCAAAAGTCCAAAAGTTCAAAAGTCCCAAAGTCCCAAAGACCCAAAGTACCAAGGTCCCATCCAAAAGTCCAAAAGTCCAAAAGTCCAAAAGTCCAAAAGTCCAAAAGTCCAAAAGTCCAAAAGTCCAAAAGTCCAAAAGTCCAAAAGTCCAAAAGTCCAAAAGTCCAAAAGTCCCAAAGTCCCAAAGTCCCAAAGTTCCAAAGTCCCAAAGTCCCAAAGGCCAAAAGTCCAAAAGTCCCAAAGTCCCAAAGTCCCAAAGTCCCAAAGTCCCAAAGTTTCAAAGTCCCAAAGACCCAAAGTACCAAGGTCCCATCTAAAAGTCCAAAAGTCCCAAAGGCCAAAAGTCCAAAAGTTCTAAAAGTCCCAAAGTCCCAAAGTCCCAAGGTCCCAAAGTCCCAAAGTCCCAAAGTCCCAAAGTCCCAAAGTTCCAAAGACCCAAAGTACCAAGATCCCATCCAAAAGTCCAAAAGTCCCAAAGTCCCAAAGGTCAAAAGTCCCAAAGTTCCAAAGTCCCAAAGTCCCAAAGTCCCAAAGTCCCAAAGTCCCAAAGTCCCAAAGTCCCAAAGTCCCAAAGTCCCAAAGTCCCAAAGTCCCAAAGTCCCAAAGTCTCAAAGTCCCAAAGTCCCAAAGTCCCAAAGTCCCAAAGTCCCAAAGTACCAAAGTCCCAAAGTCCAAAAGTCCCAAAGTCCCAAAGTCCCAAAGTCCCAAAGTCCCAAAGTTTCAAAGTCCCAAAGACCCAAAGTACCAAGGTCCCATCTAAAAGTCCAAAAGTCCCAAAGGCCAAAAGTCCAAAAGTTCTAAAAGTCCCAAAGTCCCAAAGTCCCAAGGTCCCAAAGTCCCAAAGTTCCAAAGACCCAAAGTACCAAGATCCCATCCAAAAGTCCAAAAGTCCCAAAGTCCCAAAGGTCAAAAGTCCCAAAGTTCCAAAGTCCCAAAGTCCCAAAGTCCCAAAGTCCCAAAGTCCCAAAGTCCCAAAGTCCCAAAGTCCCAAAGTCTCAAAGTCCCAAAGTCCCAAAGTCCCAAAGTCCCAAAGTCCCAAAGTACCAAAGTCCCAAAGTCCCAAAGTCCCAAAGTCCAAAAAGTCCGGAAGTCCAAAAGTCCAAAAGTCCAAAAGTCCAAAAGTCCAAAAGTCCAAAAGTCCAAAAGTCCAAAAGTCCAAAAGTCCAAAAGTCCAAAAGTCCAATAGTCCAAAAGTCCAAAAGTCCAAAAGTCCAAAAGTCCAAAAGTTCAAAAGTCCCAAAGTCCTCTTAATTCGAATCCACCGTGGTGGGGAACAGAACAAAGATGGCGCGTAACCAAAAATCGTGACGTGACGTGACGTGACGTGACGCAAATTTTTTTCCAACGCCGATAAAGAAGTTTCACTTCAAAAAAGTAATTTATTCTATACTTGAAACCTTAAAAATTGTTATAGAAGTTAGTAAAGTATCACTTACATTGGGTAAATATAGCTCTGGAACGGAAACGTGTCCGATAGAAAGACATTATACCCCCTTTTGGAGTATGACGTGCCGATGGCTTGCGAGAGTGGAAACACAGAACTTTCCAAGTAGCCCACGGCGTAGAACACTGTCTTTTTGTTCTTTAGATCTGGAAAAAATGATCCATGTTAGATTGTTCATAATATTTTACTTCTTTATTTATTTGAATGTAATGTTTTTATTTGAACATATTTCAGAGACAAAAAGTACCCAGCGTATGTATTATTCCGGAGGATAATCTATCTCTATGTGTTATTTCCTTAGACCATATATCACGGGACTAGCCTTTGCGAACCACCGCATACAAAAATATTCTGCTAGTTTTCATAGCGGGTGAAGGGGAAACACAAAGACATAAAATTTCATTATATTTAAAAATGTATTAATCGACAAACGCGTAATGGCTGTTGTGTGTTAATTTTTATTGTACAGTCAACTACAATGAAATGTACTAGTTTAATCATATAAAATGATGTACTGATGTACAGTGCTTTTTATAAAGCCAAAAGACCAAATGGTCTATTGGCTTGGCAGAAAACAATGCTTAAGTAAGGCGCATCCTGTGGTTAGATGATCTAAGGTTATTTCTGACTATAATCTATATTTTATTTCAGCCAGATCCGTTCAGCCGTTAGAGCGTAAAAGAGCAACAAACATCTACTTACACATTTACAGCTTGGCAAAAAATCTAGAAACGGAACTAATATTTTGCTGGCTGGACACATTGTCAAAAAGCTGCCAATAACGTCACATATGTTCCATTGGTATTGGTAGTTCTTGTTAACGGGTTGCCATGTGAACAGTACAGTGGCTCCTCCATTATTTTTTCTCTTTTTTGCCAAGCTGTACACATCAATTACAAACATTCGCATTTATAACATTTAGTAAGAAGAAAACAAAGTTCAAAAGGAATTCATTGCGTTCTTTCAAAATACAAGCCGAAAAATACCTAAGTATCCTATTTTACGCTGACTCTCCTACTAGCAAAGATAATAAATAAAGCAACTTCCTGCCTCCCACTGAGCAAGTTTCCCCACCCCCGCTACAGCGGGCAAAAAGTTGGAGGGTGTTTTAAGGCCGTGGGCAGGCCTAACGACCTTGACCATACAAACCACGCGTCCTTCAGGCTCGGAAATTTCGCATTTTATTGCTTATTTTAGTTGCAACAAGCTAATACATATGCTTAATCAAGATCGAAGAAAACCAATTTATAGGTGTATATTTTCTTTATGTGTTGGCATATTTCTTTCGCGTCAATAAAAATTAAAGTCCTAAAATGCATTCATCTAAAAATTTGAGGGTGACTCCACGACCATTTTACACATTATGTAAGTATAATTAATATACAATTTACAATAAAACCATATTTTGACACACATCTTGTAGATTAATAATCTATTTTTGGCTATAATTTTCCGTCTACTTATGCAGACAAAAACGCTTTCATTTGCACCACTTTTTCGTCATTTTCTAAACCAGTCCCTATGGGGATAGTGCTGCTTAACCTTAGTGGTCACACACACATTCAAGCTTTGTTCAAGCATCACGTGTTTATAGGTGAGCGAGTTGAAAACAAATCATTTGTATAGAGTATCCGCTACTAGTTCAAAACCCAGAAATCACCAAAAATCCTTCATTCTCATTCAAACCATATTCAAACCCATAAGGTTATTATGAAAAAACTCAACATACAGGCATTACCGAGCAAATTTACAAACTTGTATCATGCTATGAATAATATATGAGGGTATCTCGATAACGATCGTTGACTCCCTGCCTATTGAATGTGTCACGAATAAAATATTTGATAAGAATGAACTGCATTATGTCAAACAAAAAATATGTTTCTTCATACATAAACCCGTGTCCATAGATCCATAGATAGTCACACCTTTATCCCCGACGGATCATACTGGACTCGAACCTATAATCACGCGGACCCCTCTAACCCCAGTCTCCAGTAGCTCCTCGAAAGGACGTCTTATTTACTCACCTACAGATTTTTCGTTTGCTATCATCTCCGGAGCTTTCTCAATAGGCATCAGTTTCCTCAACACTTGACCGGTTCTTGTGATACGATGCAAAACGACCTGCAGTTTTTTCATAGATTGGGGGCTAATACTGGCATTCTTTAGCACTCCAGGGCCTAGAAAAAGAAAAAAGAAACTCTTATTTATATTATAATACGTAAAACTTCCTTGGGATGGTCATTCCTTAAGAAGTTACCCTTCCCAATGCGTACCAGGAATTCCTGTATTTGTGCAAAATGACTATGATAATGCTTAAATCAAAAAACCTTACATTCAGGCTGCAAACCAGCAGAATATCCCAATTCTGGTCGTGGTTCGTAAGTGGCGCCATCCGCTTCATGTTCTGCCAAAAAAGTTAAGGTGATCGCCACTGCAATATTAAACACGGTTGACATGGTTCTGTAAAGAAAGAAAATGTAAGGGAAAATACCGCTACGGCTTCGTGGTGTAAGGTTTTAATGTATCCATACATGTACAGTCAACTACAATGAAATGTACTAGTTTAATCTTACAAAATGACGTATCCCTGCGAGTGCCATAATGTTCAATGAATCCACAGGGCTCAGTTCTCGGGCCGCTCCTGTGGAACATCGGCTACAACTGGGTCCTGCGCCGTTCCACTTTTCCACGAGTCGGTGTACTTTACGATACCCTGGTTACCGCGGGGGCATTGACTTCAGGGACGCAAAGGTGCTGGCCACTGTGGGCGTTGCCCAGGTGGTCAGCCACATCAGGGTGCTCGGACTCTAGAAGGCCCTCGAGAAATCCGAGGCCGTCTTCTTCCATGGGTCTCGGCGAGGGCGCCCTCGAGACTCCAACATTGTGGTGAGCGGCACCCCCATCGCTGTTGGAAAACCATTTGGTATCTTGGTCTGGTCCTCGACAGTCGGAAGGGCTTCGTCCAGCACTTCCGGCAATTGGTGCCAAAGTTGCTGTCTTACGCCGGAAGGCTGGCTAGGCTGCTTCCCAATATGCGGGGGGCCAGGAAGTGCCTGTCGCCGCCTCTACCATGGTGTAGTTCGCTTCAAGGTGCTCTACGGAGTGCCCATTTGGTCTGGACGCCCACTGCGCTAGCAACATATCTCTGTGGCAGAGACCGCAGAGGGCGGCGCGGCAAATACTGCGCCGTCTCCAACGAGGCAGCTTGTCTTATTGACGGTAGCTCTCCCTGGGATCTCGAGGCTATAGTCCTGCAGCAGGTTTATGAGGAGAGCGCTCTGGTGCGTAGTGGTGGAGGTCGCCCGCTCCCGGAGAACATCGATCGCTGGAGAAGGTTGGCTCGCGAGGATCTCTTTCGGGAATGGGTCATTAGGTCGGAGGATCCCTCCTCGATCGTGCGGCTCGTGGCGGCGATCTGCCCCATCCTTCGGAATTGGGTGGAGAGAACAAACGGTGCGCTGGCGTACCACCTCACACAGCTTCTTACAGGACATGGACGTTTTGCAAAGTACCTGTGGGAGGTGGTGGGCCTGGGTCGGACCCTGTTTGCCATCGCTGCCCAAGTGGTGTCATAGACTCGGCGGAACACACTCTCGCCGAGTGTGCGGCAAGGAACGGGCCGCGTATCGCCCTCACGTGCAGTGTCGAAACGGAACTGTCGCTGCCGGCCCTGGTGCAAGCCATGGTCGGTAGCCAATCGTGCTGGGTTACCGTCGGCATCGCCTCGTTTGCTAACAATGTGATGGCGGCCAAGCGAGAGAAGCTGCGATGGCGGGAGCGTGCTGGTATACTTAGGGCGGCCCTGTCTACTTTTCTCTGCAGCCGACTGTACTATTCCAAAGCCTTCAGACGAGTCATGAATTACCGCTGGTCATAGGGCTTATAATATACGAGCGTTGTCCCATGATATGCATAACTTTCTATATTATTACGTTGTCGTCTTACTTACCTCACTGGATGAATAACGAAAATTTTCTTCTCGTTGGATTTTTACGTCACAATAGAAAATCACTGTCCAAAATATTAAATCTGGAAGTTGATGTGTCAACCAACCAACTTTACAATATGAAGATTAGTTAGTATATAATTTTGGTACACCAATATCGACCACACTTTGGTGGCCTTTATGAAGTCATCATTCAACCTTAGAAAACTACCCATACGTCATTATCCGGTGTTCGTGTTTGTACCCTAAATGAAAATTCTCACAGTACTATCGTAGAGTTATTAAGTAATCTACATGGTCGTTACATTCATATGTAACACTTCCGAATACTCAAGAATTTATTACTTTACCTTTTAAGGTCATATTTAGACAATTCACCCCTACCACGCATAGGATAATGCGTTACTTATACCACAGGTGACTGAAGTACTTTGTGCACTGTTCCTGGAACTAGTGAAGTCCAGGACACGGATGTCACAGCCTTAGAAAATGAACTAGACTCAAGAAACCTATTTGGTAAGACTTCCATATCGCAAATATTAAATCATATCGTTGCATCAATAAAACTGCGTTAGAACCAACCAACTAACTCTATTCATCCCCTTAGGGATTACATTTTTTTTCTGGGGTATCCTCCCGAGGGCTTAGCTAGATCTCCTTACCGTAGGCTGTTAGCAAGATACGTAAGGTTTTTTAGTCGGTAGGAGTCCGGCATAACATCCATGAGGATTTGACTTTCTCAGTCAACTTAAAAAAAAGTATTGGGATACATAATTATTGCTCTTCACACGCATACATGTTACTGTCAAGTTCGGTGGATACCATGTTTGGTTAGTTCATTATGGTACTCGCAGAGATACATCATTTTGTAAGATAAAACTAGTACATTTCATTGCCGTCGACTGTACAAGTGTGACGATCGATGTATTTGTCCGTAATATGGCTCTCATAAATTATTAATTTCTATGAAAGAAAATAGTAAAATATTCATTAACTCCAGACACTTCTTTCGTAATGATTTTTTTTTATAATACACTCATTTAATGTAAAACACAACACCAATCGCATCTATCTCTATCTTGTACGGTGAAATGAATAATTATGTGCTATCTTTCTGCTTCTTTTTTATACTACTAAAATGGCAGACAAGCATACGGCCCACCTGATGTACTGTTGTCACCGTAGACTATGAACGTTCGCAACACCAGAGGCGTTACAATCGCGCTGCTGGCTCTATCTTTAAAAAAACTTTTTTTTTATATTAAACTTAAATGATTCACTTAACTCGCGCACATTACGTTTCTATGCGTTCTAATTCTATGCTGTTAATTAACTAAACTTAAAATGTATAATTATTTTTATTTACATACTTATCATGTTATAACTTTTATCGGATATAACGTTTGTATACAGTAGTTCCGTTGTTTATGTTACGTTAATTAGTTAAGGTTAATGTTTGCAATTTGAATGCCTCGTTAGTGTAGAGGTCGAAATGTGCGACTGTGGATCACAAGGTCGTGGGTTCGATTCCCACCGGAGACAAAAATTTGTGTTATCCAGAATTTTTTGTCTTGAGAGTCTGGGTGTTTCTATGTATGTTAAGTAAGTATTTAAAAGTATATAAGTATTAATATCCGTGGATAACACAAGCAGGTTATTCCTAGCTTAGTTTGGGATCAGATAGCGTAGTGTGCAAATGTACGTGAATATTTATTTATTTATTATTTATTAGATATGTATTAAATCACCCATTGTATGTATAATGCAAGAAGCAAGAAATTACGGTACATAGTTATTATGTTTAATTTGAAATTATGACATTGACGTATTTAAGATGGAAATATAAAAAAAAGTGCGGAGCAGTATTTTATGAGGTCCATGATCCATGATAGAGCATCACAACGTATGACTTTTTAGGGGGGTGGGGGGGGGGGGGGGTATTAGCGAGACACTGTCAGTATAACTTACAACTTCATTAAACCATCTCCAACTAAAATGACAGCTTTGGGCGGGGAAAAAAAGCTTGCTCAGTGGAAGACAGGGAGTTGCCTATCTGTATGTAAAATTATTAATTACCTTTGGTATAACTCTGGTTTTACTATCACTTAACACTATAGACTAGCACTAAAGTCAAACATTGAAGGATATCAATACATATCTATCTAAATATATATAACTCAAAGGTGACTGACTGACTGACATAGTGATCTATCAACGCACAGCCCAAACCCCTGGACGGATCGGGCTGAAATTTGGCATGCAGGTAGATGTTATGACGTAGGCATCCGCTAAGAAAGGATTTTGATAAATTCTACCCCCAAGGGGATAAAATACGGGAAGCGGGAACGGGAACATATTTTACGCGGACGAAGCTGCGGGCATCAGCTCGTATTATAATAAAATCGTAACAGGTCGCTGTCTGTACATGGAAGATAATTATTATAGGGGGGCTTTATAAACGCAATAGAACCCAAAACAATGATTTTTACAATTTTTGTCTGTTTGTATGTATGTCTGTATATCTGTTTGTCTGTACGTTTGTGCACGCTAATCTCAGTAACCGCTTAACCGATTGCAATGCGGTTTTTTTTATTGTGTTGAAGTTTGCTCCACTTATCGTTTAGTGTTTATTTCATGTCAATTGGTTTATAAATAAAAAAAGTTACAGCACTCTAAAGAATCAAACATGGACATAAAAATCTAAAAATGGATGCATCTAAACTGGCGTGTTGGCTTAATCATAAAAGAGCCTAATGATTAAGGCTAAACAATTCAGTCCACTGACTAAACAGACTTAATTGTTTTAGAATGAACTTAAGCTTTAAGCGCTTATATGATTAAGCAAACAGGGCAGTTTCACACGCTGCTTGATGATTCTGATGAAGAAATACCTCTTCTTTTATTCACCTTATGTGACGTAAACGAAATTGCGGGGTCAGCTAGTAAGATAATAAAAACTACAAATAAATAATAAACTACAATTTATTTACAAACTTGCCGTAAGTACTAAAATCACAGCTCTTTACTATAGGTACTTATGTTTATGTACATTTATTATTTTACATAGAGCAACGCGAACTGTCTAAGGGGAGACGGCATAGAACGATTGCTCGGTACAAATTTGTCTGTCATATTTTGCGGGTGGCGGGGGGAAATCTTCCTCACCCACACTTTCTTAGACTCGCACTACAATAGCAATCGACTGTCAATACGAAGCCTATATATACACTTTAAACAATACACTCTTAAATTTTACACACACATGATACATTTTGTGTCATATCACCCCAAGTCGCTCAACCAACCATGTATTGATGTGACGTCCGGTAAAGTTGCTAAACAAATCTGAATATTATATATACGTTTAAATCTTAGATCATCTAACCACAGGATGCGCCTTACTTAAGCATTGTTTTCTGCCAAGCCATATGACAATTTGGTCTTTTGGCTTTATAAAAAGCACTGTACATCAGTACATCATTTTATATGATTAAACTAGTACATTAGATTGTAGTTGACTGTACAATAAAAATTAACACACAACAGCCATTACGCGTTTGTCGATTAATACATTTTTAAATATAATGAAATTTTATATGTCTTTGTGTTTCCCCCTTCACCCGCTATGAAAACTATCAGAATATTTTTGTATGCGGTGGTTCGCAAAGGCTAGTCCCGTGATATATGGTCTAAGGTTTAAATAGGTGTAAATAATAATAACTTGAATTACTTACTTAAACAAGATAATGCAATTTTTCTTCAAATTTCTTTTATCACATTTCTTTTTGTATTATTATCTAATTATTTCATCATTTTTATAAAATGACAATTCAACCGCGCACGCTGTCACCTAGACTTAGTCTAGTTAAAGAAACTTCAAAAAACAGTTTTTATGTAACTGGGCACTTTTAGTCGTCAAAATGTCAAATTATTGCCAGAGGGGGTTTGCCAGCTTTGGCCTCTCCCTCTGTAAAGGCGCGCGATGCTCTGTGTTATTTTAGAACTACACTGATACTATATTCTACAAATGTTAGGTTATGAATTCTTAAAATATTCAATTCTAGTCAACATAACGCCAGAACTTACAATATTTAGAAGTCTTTTCATTTAACACTAATCGACGACACGCGATTTCACCGGCGTAGCTCCCATACCCGTGGGAATACGGGAATAAAATATAACCTATGTCACCCGGGGATAGCGTAGCTTCCCAACAGTGAAAGAATTATTCAAATCGGTTCAGTAGTTTCGGAGCCTATTCGGCAAACAAACAAACAAGAAATCAAACCTTTCCTCTTAATAATATTTATTATTTAAAATTTTGGATGTATATAATATTAGTTTCATTCTTATATAAATACGAGTTATGGCACTCGGATCAAATGACATTGTTTTAAAAATTACCTAGGTACTATAAGTAATTATTATAAAAATATTATTTTTAAACATAAATAACATTATTCATCGTCAAAATTAGCATTTGCCAAATAGTTACTAATAGAAGAAGCACACCCTCCTCTTACAAACCCGGGTTATTCAAGGGAAGCGTAAAGTGGCACAAAATTGGGCCCTTAACTTAAGAGCCACTATCAATTTTCTATTAATGAAGGTGAAGGTAAATAATTTATATTTTGTTTAATTCATATCATATAATTAGGTACTAAAAGAATGTGATACCTACTTGCAAATTAGTTTGCCAGATTGGTTTTAAAAAATTGGGTACCAATGTACTTTGTGCTTTTGAACTAAATTGTATAATTAACGTATTGATGTCTAAGATAGAGAAAAACATTCCTTTGCCTCAAATTCAGTAGCAGAAGGCATTTAAAATACAAGATTTGCACATAAAAATATGTAACTGTCGACATTAGCAAGGAAGAGTAAAAAACAATAATCAAGGTTCTTTTTTAAGAACGAGGAAGGGTATTTTCAATACTAGAAAAGTGAAAATAGTAATGATACAGAACATCGAATTTAAAGTAGTCATGGTAAATATGAAGCTTACAGATAGTATCTTGACAGATATGTTATACGTATAGCATCTATCTCTCATGGCACTAAATCTATGTCATTATGTCATCAATTATTCACCATATACCATATTTCTGCAAATAAATAAATAATTATTAAATTATTAAATGTCATTACTAAAAAAATACTTTTAGGCCGTTGATAGCGCTGATCACCATACAAAATACGCCTCCTTCAAGCAAGGAAATGTAGTATTTTATACCTTATTTTAGTCGTAATAAATAAAGGTAATAAGTACTCCTACTTAAACAAAATCGAAAAAAAAAACAAATTATAGGTGTCTGTTTTCTTCATATAGTGTCATATATTTTTCTTTCGCCTTGATAGAAATTGAAGTAATAAAAATGCTTTTATCAAAAAATTTGGGGCTGATTCTATGATCATATAACACATTATGTATTATTAATATCTATATGTATAACAAAACCATATTTTGACACACATCTTGTAGATTGAAAATCTACTTTTGGCTATCATTTTTCGTTTACATATGCTAACAAAAAATGATTTCACTTGCACCTCTTTTTCGTCATTTTATAAAACAGGCACCTCAATATTGGCATGACCTCAATGTCGAGTGTTCCCTCGTGTCAATTTTATGTTTACAATTAATGCATTTACGTATAACTTGGCAAAAAACTCTAGATACGGACGTAATATATAATTATTATATTTCTTATATAAAATACATATTTAACGATGACTCACGCTAGACCGTGTTTGTTAAAAACATAGAGCAACGCGTCCAGCCAGTACAAGTAAAACTCATAGGTCATGTTGCTCCATGGCTACAAAGCTAAAATATAAAACTATACAATACTGTAGCATGATCCAGTAATGAATTTTCCTTACATAAACATTACGCATCATTATCGTATTTGAATACATTACGTCAACGTGACGTTGTCAAAACGTCAATAACGTCACATATTATGTCAGTCAGTAAATGACGGTGAATGATTGGTGGTTCTTGTTTGTTGCCATATGAACTGCACAGTGGGTGCAGCCATTATCTTCTACTCTTCTTTTGCCAAGCTGTACTTACTTTTTATTCTCCTGTTCTTACTTTTTACTCCTTACTCTTGTACTTTTAGTCAAATCACCATAGCGATATCACAATAATTCTGTCACTATCGTATTTAGTTTAAAATATAATTACCTACCCATAAAAATAATCTCAAAGCTTTAAGAGGGTTAACACCCAAATACATGATTTCACGCGTTTGAAACGTTTGTTTCTGAAGAAACTACCAATGTTTAGTAAGTATGATTAATGTGTAAGAGTAATATATTTCCTTGTCTAAAAATTGTTCTAATCAAAATAAACGTGGCATAACTAGGTTTTTATTAAAAACAGTGTTTACACACCTCGTTTGAAGAAATTCACGAAACAAGGCATCTTTGCCAATCGGGTGGTATAAAATTAATTGATGTACACAGAAATTAAAGCTGCTATAAGTATCTTCGTATTGTCTTCTTTATATCCGCCTAAGAAAATTATACCGAAATATATTTCTTATCACCAAAACATGACAAATAAAGTTTCCAAAAAACGTCGTACTTTGATGAACTTCATCACGATTTTTGGTACACTTCTAGTTTACAAAATGGTGATCTTTTTACATTTACAGACTGATCATGATATCACCAATTGAATACATCAGTAATATTCTAGAAACCTCTTTAAACATATCTATAATAACGTAATAAAAAGAGTCCTCAAACTCGATGCACGGGCCGCGAGAAATTAGTACCGGCCGAGGCCTTCCAGGGGGAGGAGGTATCACTTTATTTCCCGCGTTCCCAGTCAGGTATTATCGTAATCTTCGAATAATTTGAGTGTGCTCAACGCCACTTGATACTTTTTCAATTTTCTCCGCGCTGGGTGATAAACCCTCTTAAATGCAAGTCAAATAGTTCACTTGATTCTGCTATACTATAAAACTATAATCAGCATTAATAAGTGACGCACGATTAGTAAAAATTTCATTCTCTTTCTTCAACCCATCTTTACCCTTAAAATAAGGGAACTCATTATCAGTAGCTAAGTAATAAATACCAGGTCTATTAAACTTAGCTTCGATACCTAAATAATTAGTCTGAGTATTATTGAAGCACTGAGCAAACCTCGCTTCTTGTACATTATCACATTGTACTGCTATGAACTTTTTTGGATGTTCTAAAGCTTGCCACCAATATATTAAAGCTCTTAAATGACTACACACTACTAGGCAGGGTATAAAAAGTATATCACCAGGTTGATATTCTCCTCCATTGACATAATAATCTATATGACCTAAGTTTTCAGCTATACCAAAACCATCTATATTAGTGTGTACTATATCTACTTTATCAGAGTCTAACCTAGATAACTTATTTTCTAAACTTAAAGATCTAAAACATGGTCCTGCAGGATCTAGTCCAGTTATTCTTGAAACTTTTTTCCCTGTAGCTTGATAGAAATATTTAGCTGCATAGCTGACTACGTGAGCTCCTAGACTGGCACCGACTAATTCAAGATTTTCTGGTTTCAGTCCAAGTTTTGTTAATTTCACTAGGAATTCTCCCATTTTCTTCCCAATGATTCTTACTAACCGCACAGATCTGTAAAGAAGAAATAATCCAGTTTATAGACCAGATAGGTACTAAAGCAATACACCAATACATTTAGACGTGACGTCTTATAAATCGATGGAGCCGGCTGTACACACGAAAAAATATGACGTATGCGGTGTTACCTCGCGTTACCTCGCTCTGTGGCGTTCCATTTATTTTAGTACAAATGTTTTCAACAGATGGCGATATAATCAATTGATGTGTTATTCCATAGTCGGTAGTGATAGCGCTTGCGGCGCTGGAGGTCGTGGGTTCGATTCCCATCGGAGACTAATATTTGTGTGACCCATAAATGTTTGTCTCAAGAGTCTGGGTGTTTCTATGTATAATATGTATGTATTTAAAAAGTATATAAGTATTAATATCCGTGGTCTGATACCCATAACACAAGCAGGTTATTCCTAGCTTACTTTGGGATCAGATAGCGTTGTGTGAAATGTCCGTGAATATTTATTATTTACTAGCTGATGCGCGCGGCTTCGCCCGCGTGTTCGTTCCCGCTTCCCGTGGGAACATTTTCCCGGGATAAAAAGTAGCCTATGTGTTATTCCAGATCATACTCTATCCCTGTACCAAATTTCAGTCAGATCCATTCAGCCGTTAGAGCGTGATTGAGTAACAAACATCCAAACATCCAAACATCTTCACAAACTTTCACATTTATAATATTAGTAGGATTATTTATTTATAGTAAATGTACTACGTTCCAACTCACGACATTACAATTTTATTAACCAATAAACATATAAACAATAGTTTTTGACGTATCTGAGCTGTCACGTTCAACTATCGTCAGTAAACCGACTTTACAGACAATTTTTTAAAAAAATAGTTTGTGAAATATGAAAAGAACTGACTGTGAGAATAATTGGATGTCAGGATGTCTGGATGTCTGTTTGTTACTCTTTGACGCTCTGACGGCTTAACGAATCAGGCTGAAATTTGGTACGGGGATAGTTTATAGTCTGGAGTAACACTTTTTATTCCCATAATATGTGATTCAGGAACGGAAACCGAAACCTCGCGAGTGGAGAAACGTGCGCCATTTACGAGTAACTACTTTTTTTTTTGTTTAACGTGAGGGAAAATCCTCATGGATGTTATGTCGGACTCCTACCGACTAAAAAACCTCACGTCACGCCTAACAGCCTGTGGTTGGGAGCCCCGGGGAAGCCTTTGGAAGGATGTCCCAGAACTCCCAACAGACCCACGGCCGCCACTGCGGCCTCGCCCATGGGGTGGTTCGGGTGCTATCCCGCGTCTTTAGGGGGGTTTCGGGTGTGATCCCGCTTCTAAGGGGGGGGCGTGCGTGAATTGCTCACGTCACGTTGCCGTCATGGGCCTGCTTCTGTAAGAACGGTGAGCCACCCACTGTGAGTCATGGTGGCCGATAGTCCTCGGCGAAGACACGTCGGCGGCGCCCAGGCCGCCGACTGCGGAACTCGGGTGGGAGAGTTCTCTCCCGTACCCGTCCCGCCGCCTCCTTCACGAGCATGACCTGCTCGCAGTCGAGTAGGTACCTACTTAGTTATAATTATTTTCATATATCCATACATATAGTCACGCCTTCAACCCCGAAGGGGTAGGCAGAGGCAAATTATATGCCCACATTTTCATCTTTTGGATTTTTGTCTCACGTAATAGGTGGTGAGCCGTATTACCGTATTGATGCGGACCTCGCAGGTTGTGGCGACCCGCTCTTGCAATTTTCAAGCCGCCCATAAAGACGTTCTTTTGGCTTAACGACGGTCATTTTACTGGCAACCGGACGCTTGCAAATAAATGTTATAAAGTGGTCATAAGGTGGTCACCCATCCATAATCGGCCATAGCAACTGTTGCTTACTAATGGCACTGAGTCCGCACGGCCACGAACGCTTCATTTAATTATGATTAGAGATGCGCCGAATGTGGGTTGAACCGAATTCGAACATTCGGCCGAATATTCGGTATAAAATGTACCGAACCGAATATTCGGCCGAACTATTCGGTTCAAATGAACGCGATAAACAGGTTAGTACAGGTCATTCGTAGAGGCTGGCAACATTGTTTCAGCACTAGGCGCGCAACTCTCAACCCTAGGGCGCCGATTCTCAATCGAACTACTTGCAAGCGTGAAGTCGAAAATTTACAGTCCAAATGTCTTTTGTCTCACCTTTAGTCACCAATATTTTACCAGTAAATCTCCGTCCATGCAGGTAATCGCCACTCTGTTGCTATTATATAGTGGTTCGGTTAGGTCTTCAGATCCTTCGTCTTTTAAAAAAAATGGTTAGTGAATAGTTAATAATTCTCATGGCACGCCTCTATACCGCGTCGAATGGGCAAAGCTGGTATTTACGAGCACCAGATCAAAAATGACAACAGCACTCTATGTGTGGCCGCACGCGCCAATAGAATAATTAGCAAGAGATGGTGAGCTGAACGGGCTCATTTTTAATGAACTGAGTTGGTTTTCCACTAACAAATAGTTTAGAAATATTAAAAAAATTTACTCTTCATAAACTGTTAATTTTCACAGCGACTAAGTTCAGTTGGAGTTTTGGACTGGTTGTGTGCGGTCGTGTTTTGTAACGTACTAGTAAAAATAGCGTGTGACATGAAATCAAGTGAAGTGCATAGTTCTTAGTGCATAGTTCTAGTATCTTAAAGAAGAACAGATAAAAACGGACTCCGTAATGACTCGGATCAAGAAAGAAAAGAAAGAAAGAAAAATATCTTTATTTTAATGCAACAACACTTACATAAAAAAAAAACTATAAACACAAACAAAAATTAAAATTAACCCGTCGTTGCACCAAAATAGGAGCCAGTTCAGCATAATGCCGGGTACAAGTACCCGGCGCTGGTTTTCAACTAGCTCCCAGGACAGCGCATTACGAGATATGTAGGTAGGTAATATCAAAAACAATATACAAAATATACAAAATCTTACAAAAATACAAAATAAAAACAAAAAATAAACAAAAATAACCAATTGTGAACTCAATTATCCTAACACAATCATATTAATAAAATTTTCCTCTATGGCAAGCAGTACACCACAAATCCGAACGCGCTCCCTGCCACACGCCGACCGCCCAGAACCGCTCGTTATTTAATATAGTCTGTATTTTACAATGTAGCTATTTGTAATCTGTGACGACCATCGACAACAGACTGCGGAGGCGGCGGCAAGTGTCAAAGAGCGACGCCAACCAATATGGCAGACAACAACTTTAGACAACAACAAACGCTAATTTAATACATAGAATAAAAAAAAAAAAAGTGAACAAGAAGTGCACTGTGCAGGCGCAATCTAATTTATAATACCGCCAATGAAACAATGTCCGACCAATCTCGAGTTTGGCAGTTATTAATAGTGTGATATTCCGATACAAAAAGGCCGACAAAACCGAACGAGCGTTCATCAAAACAACCAAACAGTAACCCTTGTTTATGTCATGGTTTCTGAGTGAGTACACTATTTTGTAAAATTTCTACTTATTGCACACGTAATCAATAAAATTATATTACAATTGAATAAAATAACTAGTAATAAAGTAAACAAAATATTCCTGAATATGAATTTAAATATGTATACACAATCCAATAACCAAAGAATAATGTGTCAATGCCAGGGTTCATGGGTGAGTACACAATTTTGCGAAAACATCCCCTCATTGTACACATATTCAACAAAATTACATTACAATAGAATAAAGTAACTTATAATATTACAAAATAAACAAAATACTCTTGAATTTAAATATGTATACTACTTACACACATTAAGAATTTGAAAAAGCCCTAGTAGACTCGAATGGCGACCCAAGGGCTGGCAGTTCTCCCGCTCAACGAATAGGTATTGCTATTCATAGGGGGAAAGCCGCCAGCCCCTTGAGCACAATGCCACAGGGGCCCACTCAGGTTCGGTTTAGATAAGAATAAGAATAAGAATAAATTATAAGTAGATAGTGATAATGTAATATAAATAAATATAATAAGTATGTAATTATGTTTCTCTGTCATTAAAACCTATCACTGCAATTTGCACCATCAAGCTCCAAAGAGATGTCACAGATTGAATATTTTCTATTCCACCATTCTACTATGTCTAGAAGTTTTCATTCTTCTGCTTATCTAGGAGGTATCTATGAAATTTAAACCTAAAATTATTTTTTGTTTTTAGGGACCTCATAGGTGGAGGAATGTTATTCCAACAATGTGTTGCCGAATATTTAATATTTAAATGACCCTCGGAACGCCATTGTTCTGTGCCGTGGCACAGACAAGGGTTTAGATATATAACGCAATGGGTATTTGTAATAATGATCACTATCTAGAATTAAGCCATTACAACAATTTTACCACTCAGTGCAATAATAAAATAAAAAAATATTTTATAATTTGGTGGGAAAACAAGGACTTTGCGAGTTTACTGCGAGTTAAACAGATTCAATAATGGGTCTGCTCTGCTCGCGGTGAAAAATAGGCATTTTTTAAGGAAGCAACATTGAGCACTTCGAGCTTTTGGATGCCAGATTAGCCTTATGCCTAAATGACTACGTTTTTTTTACCACGAAAGTGGCAGACAACTGGGCATATGGCCCACTAGATGTACTGGTGGTCACCGTAGCCTATGGAAGTTTGCAACACCAGAGGCGCTACACTCACGCTGCCGACCCTGTAAAAACTTTCTAAGACCCTTCTTGAAGAACCCCATACTGTAGCGTGCGCGGAAGAAAGGCCCTATCGGATCTTACCGTGCTCGAGCGCTCCGGACGCAACGTGTGAGGATGAACGCCCTGATAGAATGTAGGCGTGGGCATCATATCAAACAATTCCTCAGAGCACAAACCATTGTACAGACGGTAGAACACCCATAAGGAGGTAAAGTCTCTCCTTTTGCGAAGAGGTTCCACACCACCTGCAGACATGGGAGCGTTGACCACTCTCATCCTCGGCTTTTCACCGAGTCAAGTGGACGAAGCTGATATTCAGGTGCCCCCGCCCAAGGGAGACAGCAGTACTCCATGAACTGAGCACTTGCGACTTATAGAGAAACAGTTACTGTGCGTCACCAGAGATCTCTGTACCATGAGGTTAGTTACGGGAAAGCCGAAATAATCAATAATTATTAATTAATTTGTTAATAATAACATCAACATTCGGTAATTATTCGGCAAATAAACCGAATATTCGGCCGAATACCTTCAACTTAGCTTAACGATTGCCATTTTACTGGCAACCGGGACCAACGGCTTAACGTGCCTTCCGAAGCACGGAAACGCTCAAATAAATGTCACAAAGTGATCACATGGATGGTCACCCATCCATGGACCGGCCATAGTGAAAGTTGCTTACTGCAGTGATCGTTTACAGAACACTGAGTTCGCGGGGCCACGAGCGGTTCTTTTAAAAAGTATATAAGTATTAATATCTGTGGTCTGATACCCATAACAAAAGTAGGTTATTCCTAGCTTAGTTTGGGATCAGATAGCGTTGTGTGAAATGTCCGTGAATATTTTTTAAAAAATTATTTATTAATATTATAAATGCGAAAGTTTATGAGTGTGGATGTTTGTAATTCTTTCACGCTCGAACGGCTGAACGGATCTGGCTGAAATTTGGAACAGGGATACATTATAGTCTGGAATAACACATAGGCTACTTTTTATCTCGGGAATAAATTCCTACGGAAAGCGGGAACGGGAACAAATTTTACGCGGGCGAAGCTACGGGCATCAGCTAGTAGTAGAGTTCCGTTCCCGCTTCCCGTTGGAACATTTTCCCGGGATAAAAAGTAGCCTATGTGTTATTCCAGACTATAATCTACCCTGGTTCCAAATTTCAGCCCGATCCGTTCAGCCGTTAGAGCGTGATTAAGTAACAAACATCCAAACATCTAAACATCCAAACATCTTTTTTTTTTACGTGAGGGAAAATCCTCAAAGGATGTTATGCCGGACTCTTACCGACTAAAAACCTCACGTAACGCCCGACAGCTTGTGGTTGGGAGCCCTAGGAAAGCCCTCGGAAGGATGTCCCGGGACTCACAACAGACCTACGGCCGCCACTGCGGCCTCGCCCAGGGGGTGGTTCGGGTGCTATTGCTATCCCGCGTCTTTGGGGGGGTTTCGGGCGTGATCCCGCTTCTAAGGAGGGGCGTGCGTGAGTCGCTCACGTCACGCTGCCGTCATGGGCCTGCTTCTGTAAGGACGGTGAGCAACCCTCTCACCGTCCTCAGACCCCCGGTCATGGTGGCCGATAGTCCTCGGCGAAGACACGTCGGCGGCGCCCAGGCCGCCGCGCCGACTGCGGAACTCGGGTGGGAGAGCTCTCTCCCGCACCCGAACATCCAAACATCTTTACAAACTTTCACATTTATAATATTAGTAGGATAAGACGATTTTGATTTGATTTGATTCAATTCACTTATACACCCTTAACCAACGACGTATTACATATAGACAGGTCATGCACGAACATCACGGCTTTCAAAAACAGCAGAACTTTTATACATTTAAAAAAAGAATATCTATGAAATTATCTATGGTAGCATGTATGAAAAATAGGGCAATTGCCTGACTTTTTTGTTGCCATTTTTTAGTGTTGGTAACGTATCTATAGTTTTCATATATCATTGCCCTTAACAGTTTTTATGTCTATGAACCTACACAAAAGAGCCACCTACAATTTATCATTCCCAATAAAGTCATCTCATCACACATACCTATCCTTACAAAGAAAGTCGGTTTCCTCATTATTTCAGCGACTTGTGCCACTTTGAAACTCCATCAGATGTTTCATACTGTTGATTGATGGCACTTGGTGAAACTTGCTGCACACATTGAAAACGCCACTTGTTCCACCATATTTATTATTATAAACATGACCGGTTTAGCCTCACGGTATTTTCAAAGGTCTAGATGAAATGTTAAAGGTTATGAAAGGTTTTAGGAGTGTAAAGAGGAACAGGGCCGCCAACCTGAGTACCACTGTCAGAAGTCTTACGGACTGTGAGAGTGGCCCTCAATCGCTAGATGCGCCATGGCTTTTCATCAGGCTGGCGAGCGACGTTAATTTGGCGAGCTAAATATTTAAATAAAAGGCTGAAAGGACTGTACTATATAGTGTACTACCTTGTCCTCTCATCTATACCTTTGAAAATGCCGTGAGGCTAAACCGGTTAGGTTTATAATAATAAATATTGTGGAACAGTACAACTGTCGTTTTCAATATGTCCATTAGATATAATTCATGTGGTATTTTGTCCATTCTATTCGCACCGTACACTAAACATTCTGATTTCTAGTAGGTAGGTTACTCACTTTAATTCAAAAAATATAAATTTATTATTTATTATGGCTTCGAGACTTTGATTACTTCCAGTACAAATAAGAGATAGTACAGATGGAAACCTACATCACAGTATTAAATTCGCTGTGGCTACGCACACATAGACAACTCATTCACAGACACGAGGTCAGGCGGTCTCAACCGAATTTTGCGATACTGATTTGTGCGCGAGTGTGTGTAGCAGAGGATAGGTATAAAAAAAGTACATACTTACATGAGTTTTCCGTCTGTACTATCTCTAATTTGTGCTTCCAGTGGGATTTAGGTCTAGTTTATGATTTAATTAATAAATCGTAATTTAGACATAAAAATCGAAATTGGACTAGGTACTGCATCGGTATGTTATTCTTCAGTGTGAATATTTTCATAGCGTGATTCAGGATTAGTATTGGAATGTCAATTTTCGTTCTTTATTGTTTTGTGCTTGTAACAAATTGTTAACCATCTTAATAGTCATAGAAGCTAGTACATGAAATTTGAGTCTGAGTTTTGTTCCTCTGATTTTGATTACTTATGCCTAACTAAAGAAAGAAATAATATTTTTTTATCTAAAAAGTTTGCTTTTCCTACCAGAGCGATTTTCCAAATTGTATGTTAAGTCACAGTCCGTAAGACTTCTGACACTGGTCCTCAAGTTGGCGGCCCTATGATGTTCCTCTTCACGCTCCTAAAACCTTTCATAACCTTGAACCTTTTATCTATACCTTTGACCTTTCATCTAGTCTAGACTCTATTACTTAATATCAGATAAGTTAAAATCGAAAACAGATGTTTAATTACCTACATCTTTTTTTACTTTAATTATTAAAACTTGCCGGTTTTATGTTTTTTAGCCTTTTTTGTTTTAAACACATAATACAAAAAAGAATCAAAAAAAAATCAAAAGCCAATAGTTTTGCTGTTTTTTATGTAGGTAAGAACTTTCTTGTATGAGCCCCTTCGATCAAGAATAACAACTTGTTCTTGATCGCAGATTAGCGCCCAAATGTAGTGAGTTACCCATCACGTTTTCATTGTATCGCCCTGGATATGAACGATGATCAGTGGAAGCGTTCCCCTTGCTGTTCTGAAGCACTCAATTTGTCTTATGTGTACTTTATGACACATTCTGCAACCTATGACTTTAAAGCCGTCGTGCATATTTGAAACAAGCTCTTTGTAGTTATCGGCCTTCTTATTGCCAAAAAAAAAACATGGATCTCTACTTAACGGATAAGTGACTCATGTTTTTCGTGGGTGCTGGGGAGCTGTAGAAATTTTTAATCAGCCCTCATTTTACAACACTGCGGGGAGCGCAGCGAGGACACAGCCCTTCACACATTAGTGGAGTGCTCGGCGTGAACGCAACAGCGCCAGGTCCTCATGGCAGGTCTGGACGTGGACACTGTCTCGCTGGAGACCATGGTACGAGCCATGATCTCCAGCGGGAGTAAGTGGGACTGCGCTGCCTCTTTCTGCGAGTAGGTCCTGCTCGTGAAAGAGGCGGGCGGGTAGGAAACGGGAGAGAACCCCCCCACCCGAGTTCCGCAGTGTCTTCACCCAAGACGTTCGAGCTCCATGACCGGGGGCCTGAGGACGGTTAGAGGGCTGGTCACCGTCTTCACAGAAGCAGGCTCTAGATGACAGCATGTCGTGAGAGTTTCACGCACGCTCCCCTAAGAATCGGGATAACAACCGGAAATCCTCCTAAAGACGTTGGATAGCACCCGAACCCCCAACCTAGGTGAGGCCGCAGTGGTAGTCGTAGGTCTGTTGGGAGCCCTGGGGTAACCTTCCCAGGGCTTACCCGGCCCAAAGCCTACAGTTGAAAGCACCGGCTTTCAACTGTAGGCTTTGGGCAGGATACGTAAGATTTTTTAGTCGGTAGAAGTCCGGTATAGCATAAATGAGGACTTTCCCTCACGTTAAAAAAAAAATTACTTTATTTAAACAAGATCAATTTTATTAAAATACGGGCTTTAATTTTAGCGACTGACGGTTTCCGGTAAATGTTTTCAAATATTAAAACGCCTAAGACTCTAAGGCATTTTTTGACTGCCATTTTATTGGCAACGGCATAACGTGCCTGCCGAAGCACGGAAATGACACAAAGTGGTCACATGGATGGACAGCCATCCAAGGACTGGCCATAGTGAAAATACTGCAGTGATCTTTTACAGAACACTGAGTCCGCGGGGCCACGAGCGCTTGCAGTTGATTACTTACAGTGGGGTTCAAGTCTAAATTATTATTGAAATAATAAATTATAATTAAGACATAAACATCTAAGTTGGGCTGCTGCGTGGGTATTATGATCCATCAGCGTTAGTACTTTCATAGCGCGATTCAGGATTAGTATTGGAATGTCAATTTTTGTTCTTTACTGCTTTATGCTAGTTACACAAACTCATAGGTATATTGGTCATAGAAACTGTTAGAGATGTAAAATATAACTGGGTTCTTCGGAGCGTGAAGAGGCACATCACAGGACCGCCAACTTGAAGACCACTGTCAAAAGTCTTACGGACTGTCAGAGTGGTCCCCCAATCGCTAGATGCGCCATGACTTTCCATCAGGCTGGTGACTTCAATTTGGCGAGCTTAATATATAAAAGAAAAGAACTTACTTTGGATAAATGTAGCTCAGGAAAGCGTTTGTTTCCGATATAAATACATTGTACCCCCTTTTAGAATAGGATGTTCCGATGGCTTGCGAGTGTGGAAACACAGAACTGTCCAGGTAGCCCACGGCGTAGAACACTGTCTTTTTGTTCTTTAGGTCTGGAAAGAATGGTCCATGTTAGGTACAGGTCATGTCGACTGAATTTGACTTTGACTAAATTAACAAATAATTATTAGATTTGATTGTGTTTATTTGCATTAAATAGGTGACATAGACTGTATTTTATTCCCGTATTCCCTCGGGAACGAGAGCTGCGCTGCCGCGCTGGTGAAAACGCGTTACGTTCGCTATAAGACATTATTCCAAAGAATTCCTTGGGGTACCTAATATTTTTTCATTTATTGTTATTCATATCAGGTTTTTCTTGAAAAGAACCGCTTGTAATCCCTAAAGCTCAGTGTTCTGTTAAACAATCACTACGATAAACATCTTACTAATATTATAAATGCAAAAGTTTGTAAGTGTGGATGTTTGTTACCTACTCTTTCACGCTCGAATGGCTGAACGGATCTGGCTGAAATTTGGTACAGGGATACTTTATAGTCTGGAATAACACATAGGCTACTTTTTATCCCGGGAATAAGTTCCTACGGGAAGCGGGAACGGTAACAAATTTAGTCGGCTAGTCTTACAATATGACTGGTCCTGAACTGAGATATGGAACGCCTGTCAGTTCTGATTGGCAATACGTTATAGTTTAAGTTAATTGCTATTAATAAAGTATAGGATCTACTGATTCGTAGGTACTTGTGCTCAGTCATTAAAAGTCGAAGGATCACTTTTTATTTTATTCCCTCTTTATTTTAACTTGCAATTCTACAAAAATCAAGCTCTATCCCAAACAGCTGCTTGGTGGCATTATTATTGACGGGCGTTTCCATATCAGCCGCATGAGCTATTGGTATAGTGCCAAGCAGCCCAGCTGCCCAGACAATACTTTGGAATAATGACTAATACTTTGGAATAAGACTGCCTCTGTGGCGCAGTCGGTAGTGATACCGCCTGCGGCGCTGGAGGTCGTGGGTTCGATTCCCACCGGAGACAAAAATATTTGTGTAACCCATAAATGTTTGTCTCAAGAGTCTGGGTGTTTCTATGTATAATATGTATGTATTTAAAAGTATATAAGTATTAATATCCGTGGTCTGATACCCATAACACAAGCAGGTTATTCCTAGCTTACTTTGGTATCAGATAGCGTTGTGTGAAATGTCTGTGAATATTTATTTAAGAAAAAAAAATATGACTTTCGTGATCTTTTTTCTCTTTATACCACCAACTTAAAAAGTTATTAGCTAACACAGTATAATGCCAATAATAAAAAAATAGCGTTTTTCAATGACACAATATTTTTGCACGTAAGTGTACATGCGCAAACATTCTCCCACCACCTCACGCGATGCTCAAGTTGTTTGCCGTGTACTGTAGCAGACGTAACGCGGTTTCACCCGCGTAGCTTTCGTTCCCGTGGGAATACGGGAATAAAATACTATGTCACCAGGGGATAGTGTAGCTTTTCAAAAATGAAGGAATTTTTCAAATCGGTTTAGTAGGTAATTTCGGAGCCTACTCAACGCAAACAAATAATTAAATCTTTCTTCTCAATTAACCGCTGCTTTATTTGCCGAAGGCACTGACTTCAACATTATAATAAATAATTTCTGCATTTCTGATAAATAAAAATAAGTGTTAATTTATTTCTGAGTTTTAGCCCCTCTCTATAAAATAGAGTGCAGAGGGGCTCATGTCTATATTTTATCTGTAGTCTGTGTGTCTGTTTCATTAAACTACGTCATTAGGTCGCGTGGATCATCTGTTCAAAGTTTGAAATAAAACAAAAATGACAACGTCAATCGGATTGAACTTTCACAATAAACGTGTTAGAGAGGGGCAGTCGGGTGAGACCGTCTCACGGCTTCTTGTTTACTTCGCAGTCGGTTCTTTTTTGTTGATTTTTTTTTAAATAATAGTCAGATGTACTTACCAATACTTTTTTCGTTTGCGATCATCTCATGTGCTTCCTCAACGGGCATCATTTTCCTTAACACTTTACCTTTACTTGTAAGCCGGTGTATTGCGATTCGAAGATCTTTCATCGATCGGGGGCTAATACTGGCATTTTTCAGGACTCCAGGACCTAGAACGAAAAGAATTTATAGCATTTTTAGCAGCTGCTAAGTTAATCTACATCGATACATACATCTTACTAATATTATAAATTAGCGGACGTCACGCGGTTTCACCCGCTGAGATCCCGTTCCCGTGGGAATAGGGGAATAAAATTATAGCGTATATTCACCGGGAAGAGTGTACTTTTCCTTCAGTAAAAGAATTTTTTAAACCGGTTCAGCAGTTTCGGAGCCTATTTGTGCAAACAAACAAACAAACAAACAAGCAATCAAATCTTTCCTCTCTATAAGGTTAGTATAGGTACTCAGATAAATATGAAAAAAGTCAGAGTAGATCGTAACGCCCAACTGCTTACGGTTGGGATCCCCGAGTAAGCCCTCGGAAGGATGTCCCAGAAGTCCAGGACAGTGTAGATATATGTATGTCAGGAACTCACGTTGTCAGTATGTCTGTTACTCTTTCACGCTCTAACGGCTCAACAAATCTAGATGAAATTTGGGAAATGTACAGGAATAGATTGTTCTCTGAAATTAGGCATAGGCTACTTTTATACCGGGAATGAAATTCTATACATACCTACATAGGTACATAAATCACGCCTTTATACTCGAAGGGGTAGGCAGAGGCATAGTATACGCCCACAATTTACCTTATAGTTTTATGTCCCACGTAATAGGTGGTGAGCCTATTGCCGTGTTGAATGGACAGGTGCAGGTCGCTGCGACCCGCAGTTGAAATTTTTCAAGCCGCCTATAAGGCCTTTTTTTTTTAATTTTTAATTTTTTTTGTTTAACGTGAGGGAAAAAGGCCTTCAACTTGGCTTAACGATTGTCATTTTACTGACAACCAGGTTTCATTTCGAGTTTTCCTTCTCTACGCAATGGATCTTTTTGCAAAAGTTAATAGAGTCGCCTCTTACGACACCCTCAGGATGTATTAGGGCAGTGACATTTTGTACTCTTACCCGTCGCAACATGGGATCCCGTCGCCACACGGGGCGATGAAATTCTATGGGGTGCGTAATTTTTTTTATACAATTATGTATGTCTAATAACTAATGGAATCAGGCGTTACATGGCGGAAATCCATCCTAAAATGATAATAAAAGAAAAAATGAGGAGTTCGGTTCATCATTCCTCCCATACAATTAGTTGGGGTTACCTTAACAGTTGTAAGTTAGGATTGACGAATTGAGGGTGTGAGGTGGGTTCCTCTTCCCCCTCCCCTCCTTTTATTATCATATTATGTATGTCTCCAAAGAATACACGTGAATTACTCACAAGAGATAAACATCCTCACATATATTTGCCAGAAAATAAGTTGAGGTCTCGTGATAGTGGGCTAGCCAACTGACTTTCTTTTTTATATTTAGCTCGCCAAATTGACGTCGCCACCAGCCTGATGGAAAGCCGTGGCGCATCTAGCGATTAGGGGCCACTTCTGACAGTGGTCCTCAAGTTGGCGGCCCTGTGATGTGCCTCTTCACGCTCCTCTTGAAGATCCTGGCATTGTAAGATGAGGGTAACACGTGTGCGGGCAGGTCGTTCCAGGTTTTTTTAGTTCGACAGAGGAACTCTTTTGAAACGATCTGTTCTTAAAATCTGTCTGATTTGACATCATCAGACAATCTTTTTATAAGTATCTACTATAATACTAACCGGATGTCACGCAGTTTCACCCGCGTAGTTCCCGTTCCCGAGGGAATACGGGAATAAATATAACCTATGTAGCTCAAGGATAACATAGCATTCTGATGGTGAAAAAAATCTCTATTAATATTATAAATGCGCAAGTAACTCTGTCTGATTGTCTTTCTGTCCGTCTGTCTGTCTGTTACGCTTTCACGCCTAAACGGCTGGAGCGAAATTTGGTATACAGATAGTTTGAGGCCCTGAAAAGGACATAGGGTACTTTTTAACCGCCTGCGCAAAGGGAGGGTTATGATTTAACGTGATAAACGACATCAACGCGGTTGAAGCCGCGGGGAACAGCTAGTATTGAAATATGTTTAGTACTTTTTGAGTTAATCATAAAACACAAAAATACAAATCCTTTCTCTTTATGATATTAAGTAGGTATGTAGAGAATTCTCAGCCTACATAAATTTAAGGGGCATGTCGCAAACTTGAATCATGCTATGAATATTATACATATAAGGATCTCTTGATAAAGATAGGTGTCGGGCTATTGAATTTGTCTATATCCATACTAATATTATAAAAAGGCAAGATTTGATTGTTTGTTTGTTTGTATTGAATAGACTCCATAACTACTGAACCGATTTGAAAAATTCTTTTACTGTTGCAGACTTACACTATCCCTGGGTCACAAAGGCTATGTTTTATTTTCGTATTCCCACGGGAACGGGAACAACGCGGGTATAACCACGCCACCAAGGCTAGTACCTAATACTTTTGTAGTCTGATCAAAACACATAGAATGCAGTAGTCATTTTCTTCGTTCATTTAAGTTCATCCTTTCTTCTGACTCATAGTTTTTATATCTAATAGCCCATCCAGACTCTCGCGAGGCATCTCCTGGAGGCTCTCGACACGAGTTTTGGCGAGTGGAAGGACGGGAGTGCTGTCATCCGCACTCTCGCAAGGCGCCTTCTGGAGCCTCTCAACACTCTCGGTTTAAACAGTTTCCCGCACCTTCTACTACAAAATGGACGTGAATCATGTGACTGCGTTAGCGGCTTTATCTGCCTATCAATGTTATAATGTCTTGCATTTATATCAAGTAGGTAACTAAAAAAATTAAGTCAAAACTGAAAAGTAATGAGCGAGGACGAGAGAGTGGATGGTTGCCTCGTCTCGCCCCCTTGCGTCCTTACCGACACAGGGCGGAACGCTTAGGAGGCGAAGAGAGCGGAGGCGAGGCGACCGTCTTCACTCTCGCACTCGTCTCGCGTCCTGCGGCGTCCTAGAGAGTCTGGATGGTATCGGGGGCTTCTCTGGAAGCAGGGGAGAGGAGATATTGTAGGGTATATCAGAAATCATGGGTCTATCGGAAATCCTGGAATCCAGCTCCCATTCGTAGGTAGTGGTAGGTCACCAACAGGTTTAGTTGGTAGAAGTCATAGCATCCAAAAGGATTTTTTCACACGTGAAAAATGTAGGTTGGTAACGAAATCTTTGGACTTCAAACGAAACAAACAATAAACAGAAAAAAGTAATGAAACATTCTTACAATCAGGTATCAAACCAGCAGGATATCCAAATTCTGGTCGCGGTTCGTAAGAGCCGCCTCCTGCTTCATGAACTGCTAAAAAAGTTAACGTGATCGCCACTGCAGTATTGAACACAGCTGACATGGTTCTGTAAAGAAAGAAAAAAGCTTGTAAGGAAAAGTGCGATTACAAAAAACCGGCCAAGTGCGAGTTGGACTCGCGCACGGAGGGTTCCGTACCGAAAAACGAAAAAAAGGACACGTACGTGTACCTATGGGACCCTTGATTATTATTATTTTTCAGATATTAAATACATTTATTGTTAAAAACTACAGAGAAACATAATTATTACATATCTATATTTACATTATTACTATCTAAACTAAACCTAAATAAGGCCCCCGAAACTGAGTATGTATTTTTCTAATTATAATATTTGTTGTTATAGCGGCAACAGAAATACAGCATCTGTAAAATTTCTCTAGTTATCACGGTTCCTGAAATACCGATGGGCCAACCAATAAAAATATTATCATCGATTCATTATTCTTATATCATCATTCTTATATTTACCACTAGATGATACTCGCGGCTTCGCCCACGTGAAATCTCCGTTCCCTCTTCCCGTGGGAACATTTTCCCGGGATGAAAGTAACCTAAATGTTATTCCAGACTATAAGCTATATCTGTATCAAATTTCAGCCTAATCAGTTCAACCGTTAGATCGTGATTGAGTAACAAACATCCAAACATCTTCACAAACTTTCACATTTATAATATTCGTTGGAAGTAGAATAAGTTTACGGAAATCTGCCAGATATCGTATCGATACGAATCGTGTATAATTTTATGGGATATTTTAAATGCACCTCTGTTTAATTTTTCTGCACACTAGTTAACTCCACTAATTTACTGAATGCAAACCAGAAAATTAAATGCTGTGCAAAAAAACCAATTGATTAACTAAACATGTCCTATTTAAAAAACTTAAATATTACTCAGATCGAGATAACCTTTTTAATCGAATTCACACCAAAAATGTGGTTCGTACATCGAATATAAATTATGATTTGTGAAACAGAAATACAAAGAAATCTATCACCTAATGCTAATATTTGCATATCAAAAATACTAGCTTGCACTCTAAATAGTATAAAGTACTATTTTATAACGCAATAGGTTAGGTTAGGTTAGACTTTTATTTTTTTGATCAATAAAATTTCATTTTGTAGAGGCGACTGATAAAATTGAGGTTTTACTTAGAATAAACGATGTTCCTAAAAGTAAATTAGGCGATAGATTTCTTTAAAAAAGTTTTAATATTTTTGTTAAACAATGGAATTTTTAAATATACTATTCTGATATTAGTTATTCGTTCAGTAAAACAGTTCTGCAAATACCATTAAACAGTTTAATGAATTTGGTTTATTTAGTGTGCATACTTAGTGTGCAAGTCAGTATTTTTGGTTTAACTTTGAAATATTTTGTTCGGAAAAAGGGAATAAAAAGATATCGATTTAAATACATGCCTATTTTTATTAATCACTTGATTAGAACGGAGTTGATATACACGACAGCAAGCGCCATCTGTGTCACTATGCAATTTACGATTTATCTGTCTCTATGTAAATCACTACTTATCTATGTAATACCTGTCATTAAGTCATTAAACAGATAGCTCACATAAAATAATTGTAAAATAGTTTAAAGAACTAAAAAACACGCTTCAAACCCTTTTATTCAACACCCATATCATGGGGGTGCATTTCAAATAGCCAATCCGCCATCTTGGACGTCCGCCATATTGGATTTAAGTCACGTGACAATTTTTTTCGTATTCCTGACAGCAAACCATTTCTTTTGATACCTATAGCATGGGGGTGGATTTCAAATAGCCAGTCCGCCATTTTTGGGACGCCGCCATATTGGATTTGTAATGACGTTTTTTAGCTAGTAATGTGTTGTCATCAGAACTCAGAGCGTGTGCAAAATTTCAGCCTGATCGAAGGACGGGAAGTGGGTCAAATTAACATTCCAAGATTTTCTTACATACATAGTTACAAGTGAAGCTAATAAAAGCGTGTTAAAAATAATGTACTTTTTTTTTTTTTTTTTTTTTTTAACGTGAGGGAAAATCCTCGTAGGATGCTATGCCGGACTCTTACCGACTAAAAAACCTCACGTAACGCCCAACAGCCTATGGTTGAGAGCCCCGGGTAAGCCCTCAGGAAGGATGTCCCGTGACTCCCAACAGACTTACGGCCCCTAATGCGGCCTCGCCCAGGGGGTGGTTCGGGTGCAATCCCGCGTCTATGGGGGATTTCGGGTGTGACCCCGCTTCTAAGGGGGGGCGTGCGTGAGTGCTCACGTCACGCTGCCGTCATGGGCCTGCTTCTGTAAGGACGGTGAGCGGCCCTCTCACCGTCCTCAGACCCCCGGTCATGGAGGCCGATAGTCCTCGGCGAAGACACGTCGGCGGCGCCCAGGGCGCCGACTGCGGAACTCGGGTGGGAGAGTTCTCTCCCGCACCCGGCCCCCCGCCTCCTTCGCGAGCATGACCTGCTCGCAGAAAGAGGCGGCGCAGTCCCACTTACTCCCGCTGGAGAGCATGGCTCGCACCATGGCCTCGAGCGAGAGAGTGTCCACGCCCAGACCCACTACGAGGACCTGTCGCTGTTGTGCCCACGCCGTGCACTCCACCAGCGTGTGGAGCGCCGTGTCATCGCTGCGGTCCTCGCAGTGCTGACATTCGGCCGTGGTTTCCCGGTGTTTTCGCCACAGATACCTACCGAAGCTACCGTGCCCGGCAAGCATCTGTGTCAACCGGTAGGAGAGAGCACCGTGTCTTCTCTCCAGCCACTCGTCCATGACCGGTCTGACGGCCGCGATTGTGGCGAATCCCCCCTTTGGTTGCTCAAGTCGCATCTTCCATGTCTCCAGGGTTTCCTGGTGGAGCAGGGTCCGCTGGGCCTCGATTTCTCGAGACGCAGGCCTTTGGCCCCGCTCCAGCGCCTCCTTGCGCCATCTGAACAGTGACGCAAGGGCTCTCGCTTCCAGGTCCCATGGAGGGGTCCCGGCTAGGAGACATGCCGCCTCACCGGAGATCGTGCGGTATCCTCTTATCACCCTGACGGCCATCACTCTCTGCGGGCTCATCAGTCTAGCCTTATTGCTGGCCGTCAGGGTCTCCGCCCATACGGGAGCCCCGTACAGGGCCATGCTTCGCACGATCCCAAGGTACAGCCTCCTGTAGGGAGCGTTGGGTCCCCTGATGTTGGGCATCAGCCGCGCGAGTGCGGCCGATGCTCCCCTCAGTTTTGGGACCAAACTTCGGAAATGATGTCCGAAGTTCCACCGGCCATCGAGTACGAGCCCCAGATACTTCATCGAGGGCTCGATGCCGATGCTGACGCCCCCCACCTGTAGGCTGGATCCCGCAGGTGGCCCCATCCGAGGTCCGTGGAAGCACAGAGCCTCGGATTTGTGAAGGGCGACCTCAAGACCCAGCCGCCGAATCCGACCCACGACCTGAGCAACCCCTGCCGTGGCCTTAAGTGCTGCGGCACGGTGCGTTGCTCCCCGCGCCGTAACGAGGGTGTCGTCGGCGTAACATGTTACGCCGACCCCTCTGAGCAACGGACCACGCAGCACCCAGTCGTAACCGATGTTCCACAGGAGCGGCCCTAAAACCGATCCCTGTGGAACACCGCACGACACATCTCGCCGACCCGGCCCTAGCCAGCTCGGGTAAGTTATGGCTCTCTCGGAGAGATAAGCCCCGACAATTCGACGGAGGTAGGGAGGCACTCCATGATAGATAAGCGCCTCCCTGACGCAGCTCCAGGGCAAGGTGTTGAATGCGTTGGCGATGTCGAGAGACACCGCCACCACCACCTCACCCTGTGAGACTGCTTCCTCCGTCAGGCCTCTAATGCGCATGATCGCGTCCACGGTGGAGCGTCCCTGACGGAAGCCAAACTGGCTATCCGCCAGATCAGGCCCCACGCGTGTGAGGTGCCCGACGAGGCGTTGTGCAATAATGCGCTCAAAGAGCTTGCACACCTCGTCGAGCAACACGATCGGCCGGTACCCTGATGGGGAATTTGCCGGCCGCCCCGCCTTTCGAATCAAGACCAGTTTCCCTGTCTTCCAGACCTTGGGAAACTGGCCTTTTTCGAGGCATGCGCTATAAAGACCCATAAGTCGAGGCCCAAGCTCCTCGAGAGCCAGGACCCATGCACGGCCTGGAATGCCGTCGGGTCCAGGGGCGGTGTTTCTACGGGATTTAAGCCGCAGGACAGCCGCCCCTAACTCACCCTCGGTGACTACGGGCACGTCGTTCTCGCTGTCTTCCGCGTTGGGCGCCTGAGACGGAGCCATGCGCGGAGGAACGTGTTCCTCCGCTCTCGACGGGAACAAGGAGTCCAGGACCCCCTCCAGCCGCTCCGGCTGGAGACTCTGGGTTAATGGGGGCGCCTTAGGGCGTAATTTGCCTCTTACCATGAGGTACGGGCGCCCCCACGGGTTCCGCTCCAGAGTCTCCATCAGCTCTTCGCGGCCCAATTTTTTGGACCGCTTGATGGCGGTCTGGAGTGCCCTCTTGGCCTCCTTGTACCCATCGTAGAGCTCCGTCTCTCGGGCTGCCGCATCGTCTGGGCGGCGACGCCTTCGGCGAAACCTGGTGTACCGGTGGCGCGCGGTAACGCAATCCACGCGCAACTGCGCGATTTCCGGCGTCCACCAGTACACCTGTTTCCTCGCCGGTCTGGGCCTAGCCCTGGGCATCGCCGCATCGCAGATGTGCGACATGGCTCTCCCGAACCACTCCACCTCGGTATCAACATCGGCAGGCCTGTCCGCTGTCGGAATCCAGGACTGCACGATGGCCGCCTCCAGGAGAGCCTCCCGATCAAGGCGATGGAGTGCCCAACGCGGTTCCGGGGGATTCGCAATTGCTGGCGGCAGGTTAGGTGGAGGGGAGACGTCAAACCGAATGTATCGGTGATCTGATGACGTCTCCTCCTCCTCCACCACGCGCCATCCCTGGACACGGCGGGCGATCTCAGGGGTCGCAAACGAAACGTCTATGACCGAGCTGAGCCCCCGCCGCGTCCAGGTTGCGACATTCCCCCGGTTCAGGATGACTAGGCCACGTGTAGTGACCCAGTCCTCCAGTATCCTCCCCCTGTCTCTGGTTTCCCGGGAGCCCCAAGCCTGAGACCAGGCATTGAAGTCTCCCAAGACCAGGACAGGGCGAGGCCGGCATGCAGCGAGAACGACGTCCAGCTCAGGGAGCCATAGCTCAAACTGATGCTCACCCCCCCGTGCGGACGGACGGGGCTTCGGCCTTGAGGCAGCGCAGGCTTTGCTGCCCGCCCGGTGGTCGGCCTCCTTGCCCTCCGCCACGCATTTATAACAGCGTGGCGGAGCGTCACAGGCAAGGGCCTTGTGACCGGGCTGACTACAGCGGAAGCACCGATCTCCTACGGTGACTTCCGCCGCACACTGCACCCCCACATGCCCCACGACCAGGCACCTAAAGCACCTGTCTTCGCGGGGCTGCAGGAGATGCACCTGCGCCCTCAGGAAGCCCCCAATTAGAAGGCTCCGTCCGTCCGCGACTTTTTGAGCCGCCGCGACGGGGCAGCTCACGACTGCCGAACCGTGACCGGTGGGGCCAAAGCGGATTTCGCCTGACCTCACCTGATCGCGCGGGCAGCCGCTCGCCTCCACGACGGCGGAGATTATCTCCTCCGTCGTGGCCGCGTCATCCAGACCCGAAATGCGCAGACTCGCGCATTTGTTGGGTCTGGTGACGCGGACGTCGCCCGTGTCCAGCGACGCCCTCAGCTTTGCCGCTAGGGCATCAGCTTTGGGGCCGCTGGTGGCGCCAGAGACCTCGAGGAGGCGTGCTCCGGTGCGCGTCACCTTGCAAAAATCAAAATCAAATCAAAATCAAAAATATATTTATTTCACATAGGCATTATACAGATGCGCTTGCAAAACGTCCAGAATACAAAACAAAAACTCTACCACCAGTTCACAACGCGACCCACCTGAGAAGAACTGGCAAGAAACTCAGCGGGTTGTTCTTTTTTTGCTCTATTTACAATTTTAAAGAATCTAAAAACTAGGCATTTTAACAATTTTTTTGAGAATCCAGCAGAGCAGGTCATTTCCAGGCTTCCTTATCCAACAAATAATCATTGATTGTATAGTAGCCCCTGCAGTTCAATTTACTTTTAACAGATCTTTTAAACTTATTAAGGGACATACTTTTAATTTCGTCTGGAAGCCTGTTGTAAAAGCGTATACAGTTACCCATGAAAGAATTGCTGGTTTTGTGCAATCTGCTATGAAAAACAGCAAGGTTATTTTTATTTCTAGTGTTGACATTGTGTCTATCACTTAACTTAGCGAAACTATGTAGATTTCTTTGTACATACATAAGGTTTTCAAAAATATATTGTGATGCTACAGTAAGAATATTAACCTCTTTGAATTTTTCGCGCAGAGAGACCCTTGGACCTAGTCTATATATAGCTCTTATGGCCCGCTTTTGTAAAATAAAAATTTTATTTATATCTGCAGCATTGCCCCACAGTAGAATACCATAAGACATTATACTGTGAAAGTAACTGAAATAAACTATTCTAGCCGTATCTACATCAGTCAAGTGCCTTATTTTTTGTACAGCAAATGCTGCTGAACTTAATCTACTAGCTAGTTTTACAATATGTGGACCCCATTGTAAACCAGCATCAACCGTTAACCCTAGGAATGTGGTTTGTTCCACAAGTTCCAACTCTCGACCATTAAGTTGAACATTGGTTTCTGACTGTGCTACATTAGGCAAGGTAAATTTAATACATTTAGTTTTATTATCATTTAGTTTAAGATTGTTAGTGTTAAACCAATGAACCACTTTCAAGATTGCGTTGTTGACATCGTCATAGTTATCTATTTGTCTTTTTACTTTAAAAATCAAAGAAGTATCATCTGCAAACAAAACAATCCTGTTGTTGTCCCCCACGTAAAAGGGTAAGTCATTAAAATATATAAGGAATAAAAATGGTCCGAGTATTGAACCCTGCGGGACGCCCATAGTAACTACAGATCCCTCTGAGCGTGCACCATTAACATCGACCCGCTGAATTCTATTGTTCAAATATGAAGTCAGAAGGTCGAGAGCCTTGTTTCTTATGCCATAATGGTGTAATTTCCTGATTAATGTTTTATGTTGGACGCAATCAAATGCCTTAGACAGATCACAAAACACACCAATTGCATCTTGTTTATCCTCCCAGGCGTCATAAATACATTTCAATAACTCTACACCAGCATCGGTAGTAGAACGTCCTTTAGTGAAGCCAAATTGTTTCTCATGAAATAATTTGTGACTGTTAAAAAAGATCAGCATCTGCTCTAGTATCAATTTTTCAAATATCTTGCTCAAGGTCGGCAACACCGAGATAGGTCTGAAATTACCCGGATCTGAAGCGGTGCCAGCCTTGAATAGTGGTATAACTTTACTGTGTTTCATCAAATCAGGAAATACACCACTAGAGACGCAATCGTTAAACACAGTTGCCAAGTGGGGGGCAATGACATCTATAATACTTGATATGGATTTTACTGATAACCCCCAAAGGTCAGCGGTTTTTTTAACATTAATAGATCTAAAAGCTTTTATGATGTCGTTGCAGTTGACAACGGTGAATTCGAACGCGCCTTCACAGGCAGCTACAGATTCTGCTAATAATAGCTCGGCGGAGGTGGAAGACGACTGGAGAGTGTCAGTTATCTCTATTGGAACATTACTGAAAAATTTTTCAAACTCGGTCGCCACTTCCAAATCCCCCGATACGTGGCGATTGTTTATATTTAAATGAAACTTTCTTTCATTCGTTGTACACCTACCACATTCCGCATTGATAATGTTCCAAGTAGTTTTAATTACATTCGCAGAATCATAAATTTTATTTCTAATGAAATTAGACTTGGCTAAGGTACAGGCTTGCTTAAATATCTTTGAGTATTTCTTAACATATTGCTGAAACTCTGGGTTGAAATTATATGATTTTTCAGAATACAGTTCATATAGTTTATGGCGACTTTTATAAATTCCGGGTGTAGCCCAGTCACTGAAAGCAGAACTGCCTCCGATTGATAATGTTTTCGGGGTAAAGATTTTCCCAAACACAGTATGTATCAAATTAAATAAATCAGAGTAGGATTCTTCTACGCTAATGTAATCAGGCAATTCTGTTATTTTCTTGACTAAGTTTCTTCTAAAGGTTTCCAAGCGATGTGTGTTAACTGGGACAAAACTAATAATCTTCTTAGTTTCCCTACTATTTCTCAGATAAGAAACAGACTGGCCACGATGATCTGATTTTACAGGGTCCACTATACATTCTTTAATGGGATTTATATTAGTAAAAATATTATCAATACAAGTAGCACTAGTTGCAGTTATACGAGTAGGTTCCAAAAATATATTATACAAACCAAATGACTTGAACAAATTTAACATTTTCTCTCTCTGTAAAGGTTCCCGTGCAGTTTCTAAAATGTCTACATTGAAGTCCCCACAAAATAGGACGGTTTTTTTTTGTACTTTGGCATTTAAACAATGCTTCTTCAAGTTTCTCTTCGAACTGTGCATATGGAGCATCCGGGGGACTGTATACGCTTAGTACAATGAACCGCTCAAACTCTATACTGGCTATCTCAATAACTCGTTCAACAGAGAGGTCTACTATGTCTTTACGTTCTTTACACTTTATTGACTTATTAATAATAATTAAAGAGCCTCCCCGTTTATATTTTATTCTACAGAACGAGCTAGCAACCCGGTGATTTTTGAAATTGAACATGACTTGATAAGGCCTTAACCAATGTTCTGTTACACAAAAAATATCAATGCCATTCAAGTCCATGTACAATTCCAATTCCAATTCTTTTCCACCAATCAGGCCTTCAACATTTTGGTGCACCAGGTTTAAAGTATTATATTTAAGATTAATAGATTCAACGGCCTGAGAGCAATCAGATATAAAATTTTGATGTGGCTGTTGTAGAACTAAATGGCTAGATTTAACATTCCTTGATTTATTATACATTGTGTCAAGTTTAGTGCAAGAACGTTGCTCTTTTGTCTTATATACTAATTTAAATTACTTGGATATAAACAGCTATCCAGGGTTCTAATATCAATGTCAATTTTTTGCTCAAAAGGAGCAGGTATAGCCAGATTTTTGGCTAACATATCTATAAAATAATGTAGCGACATTGCTACCTGTCTTTTAAAATAATCCAGAAGCTTATGCTTTCCTTTAGTCAAATAAAAATAATAATTTTTTCTAACAATAGTGTTAGTGTCAATTATATGAAACTTTATATTATGACATGTTATTGTGTCCAATAACAAATTTAAATGGTATCTAATCCTATTTTCTGCAGCTGGCATAAGCTTACAGTAAGGCAGTGTGTAAATAATAATATTATTTAAATCTAAGGAGTTTAATTTATTATAATATTTAATAAGTTTTTGTTTGGTTATACCTATCCTGTTTCCTATGAAAATGACCAGATTGTCTTTCTGTTGAAATTTATAACTACATATGGACTTCATTATTTGTGTATAGGATGAAGAAGGCATGCAGTGATTTATAAAGGACTGCCCCTGTGTACAAAAATTTAATTTTGACCCCATGTCTCTTCCAATTTCATCACTGAACATGATCCATCGACTATTTTCGCTGTTATCTTTTATAAGACCTAGATTGACCTGTTTTTGTATCCTATGCATCTGGTGACCAGACAGGGTAAGTGGCCGGCTCGGGCTCGGCCCTGGTTCGGGTTGGCTGCAGTTACATTCTGTTTTATCTGCTAAAGAGCTAAAACGGTCAGCATAATGAGATGTTGAGTTTAAAAGTTTATCCATAGCCAAAGAATATTCTTTTATAATCAGCTGAGATTTATCATACATTGTCTTAACAGACTCCAAGGAATCTTGAAGCTGTTGTAATTTATAACTAAATTCCTGTGTATCTGCAGCATGCTGTTTCTGACTACTTTCTAACTTTTTAGTGCATAAATTTAGTTCATGTAATATATCTAATCTGTTTCTGCAATTTTTAATATTTTTGGTGAAATTTTTATTATTATTAAGCAAACTTTGATTTTTTCTTATCAACTTATTTATTTTTACATAATGTTTTAACTTTTTGTTACTACAATGACCTAAACCTATTTTAGCCGATACTGCAGTGTGATTGGGAGTATCATTTGTAAGGTCTATAATGTCTGTCTGTTTGGGTTTTGCAGCGGTAACTAACTGTGGGGACCTATCTATTAGTTCGTCAAACAAGGTTTGGTTTTGTTGGGTACTGACTTGCAAAGAGATCTCTTCTAGCTGGGTTATTTGTTGGTGGGAGTCCCTTAGCTCATGTTCCAGATCAGCTATGCGGTTCAAGGCGCGTTCATACTCTGCACTGCACTTATCAAAATTATTAACTATTGTTAGCAGTTCATCCCGTTCCCTAGTCACTTCATCTAACCGCACACTTAGCAAGGACAACTGTTGTTTTAGGTTGCCGTTGTGTTTTACAACAGAGATAAGCTCTGTTTCATTGTCCTCACGTTCATTACTGAGCTGGACAACCTGCTCCTTGGCAGATTTCAGTTCTTCTAAAGCCAGTTGGAGTTTAGTCTGTTCCTGACGGGCCAGACCTCTTCGAGTCATCATTTTGTAATTTTATACAAGACAGCTACTTTATATTAAAAGCAAGGAGCAGCCTGCGAAGCTATGGATGGATAGAAGTAGGATTTCAATATATTAATGCAAGATAGTACTCGTATGAGTGTGATATCTGTCAGTTTTCAACATAGAATATACTAATAAGTATATTACAAGTGAACAACAGGTGCACACACCTACTGTACCAATTACTTTCAAAGCGAAGGTGGGATTCGATTGATCTACCTGTTTAATATCAGCATTGAATATATTATGACATATATACAAGTGAACAACAAGTAAACAAACTCACCGGCACACCTATCCACTGAATAACTTTTGACACTCCTTTTGTGAATCTATACTTGTTATTTATTTAATTATTTGAAGTAAAATTGTCTGTAACCAGCTGAACTAACTAAATACTTACTAGTTAAATAACTTTTAATGTGTTAAAAGTCAATATCAATAGTTGTTGCAGGTTTTTATGTTACGTACTTACAAGTAGACTACAGGTTATGTTGCCGGCAATAATTTTATTTTTAAGTACTAACACAAGTATATTATCGTTAGATCAAGTTGATTTAACACTTTAACACATAAATTAATTCCACACCGAGGAAATAGGCAATAAATTTTGAATATTACGTCAAAATCACTTCACTAAAACGGTTGGATGACTCATTACTTTGTTTTTTGAAAAATTTTAATCAAAACTTTGGATTTTTGTATTTTTACACTTTTATAACATTAATATTTTAATTTCAATAAATTTTAACATTTAAATTAGCGTATTTTTAATAATTTTAATTAAAATTACTCAGAGCTATAAAAATTTTGACAGTTCGCTAATGTTGCCAGCTGCAGAAATCCACCGGAGACCTCCCTCAATGTCGAGGGCCTTGAGGTCGACTGAGGCTTTCGCCTGCCTCAGGACCTCGGCGTACCCCACGCCCTTCGCCTTGCCCTCTGCCGTCACCGTGATGACGACGGCAGTGGAGCGAGGAGCGCGGAGCCTCTTTGGCGCCTTCGCCGCGGCGGCCTTTGCCGCTTTTGCGGCGACCTTTGCCGTCTTCTTGGCGGCCTTCGCCGCCTTTCTGGCGGCCTTAGCCGCCTTCTTCTTTGCTCCCGCCACCTCCCAAACCCCCTCTCTTGAGGGAGTCAGAGGTGCAACGGGAGCACTGGCTGTGCTGGTGGAGGCGAGGTTGCCACCTACACCAGGTGCCGTCTTCTTCTTGGGGGCGGAGGGGGCGGAGACCTTCTGCCGGGGACCAGGAGCCCCACTGGGTGCAGCCGTCGCCGCGTACGACGTGACGACGGGTGCCGCCAGCGGCGGGCGGTATGCCCGGTCCTCGAGGACGCCGAGGCGTCGTTCGATGGTCTCCAGCAGCTGGACCATCGTTGGTGTCGCCTTAGGAGGTGCACGGGGAGCGGAGGTTTTCACACCCCGAGCCTCCCCGGCCCCCTGAACCAGCTGCGTTAGCTTGCCGATCTCCTCCCGCATCAGCTCTTGCTGCTTGCGGGAGTCGGCAAGCTCCTTCTCCAGGCTCGCAACCCGAGCCCGGAGCTTCCCCTCCTCGTTGGAGACGCTCCTCTCGAGGAGCTCCTCCAACGCCTTAGTGGCACCCGTGACGGCTTCCGTCACTACTTTTTTCTTGCCCGCTACATTTTTGGCGCCTTTAACGGCGCCAGAAATGCGGGCAAGAGCCGCCATAATCTCCTTCGCCGCCGGCACCTCCGTGATCCTTCCGCTTGGCTGCGGGGGCACAATCGCCGGCGGCTCTGCCACCCTCCCTCTCGCTCTGTAGAGGTCGGCTTTCCGACCTCTACCCGCGGTGGTGGCCACTACCTTCCTGGGAAGGTCCTCCTCGCTGCTTGATGTTGCAGACCCGGGCCGACGGAACAGACCTTTGCCTGGTCCGCTTGACCTAGGTCTCTTCCGACCTGCTTCTTCGGCATGGAGACCGAGGGTATCCTCGGTCTCGGTACCCATATCAAGTGCCGACTCCATCTCGGAGCCGGCACGGGTTGACGCGACCTCCGCGTCACTGGGGGTGGTTTTTAGGCACACCCTTGGGCCTGTTGGACTGTGGTGACCCCTCCCATATACCACCTGGGATGAACCCTGGCGGGGGTCGACATGCCGAGACATGCCAAGCGATTCCCCGGACACTGTCCGGGTGCGCTCCTGGGTAGTTTCCATTGAAGTATTTGCCTCAGTCATAATGTTGTTTGCGTTTATAGTCCGCCGACTTTTTAAGGGTGGAAGTGGGGAAGTTGGGAGTGGACTTGAGGATGGGAAAGGGTGGGAAGGTAGGAGTGACGCCCTAGACACTGAGTTCCCCCCAGCGATGCATCCCATTGCCGGGCGTCAGAGCGTAGGATTCGGGTAATTTTTTATAGAGGTTTTCTTCCTCGCAACTCCAAAGAGCCACCGTGCCCGTCTGTTGCCAGACGGGGTTACGGCTCGGCCGAACGATGGTCCCCATGAGACCGTGTACTTCACCACTGATCGCTCAGTGGCGAAGTACTCGTCGCCCTGAGAGTTCTCCGCTAAGTACACTCTGCATACAGAGTGCATGTGGAGAACTCCAAACCGGCCATAAAGGCCCCCCCTCCTTGGTGGACTATTGGCCGTGGGCGACGACGTGCGCCTCGCACGAAGCCCACATCGTCGTCCACGTTACCAGGATGCACCACGTGGAGGTTGTCCTACCCAGCACCCCAAAATTATGTACTTACAACAAAATTGGTCCTCTTCTCGTCCTCTTGGTCAGAAGATCTAAAAAAACCGGCCAAGTGCGAGTTGGACTCGCCCATGAAGGGTTTCGTAGCAGCAAGTAACATAATATAAAAGTTCTTATAGTTCGTTATAACTTTGATTGATGTTTTAACACGTTCGCAGTGGTAGTGATTTTTCTAACCGAAAATTGCGGTTTATGACATATTAAAAAAAACTACCAGCTCTATCTCGTTCAAACTAATTTTCGTTGGTAGTTTTTATGGCAATGTACATCATATCTTCTTTTTAGATTTATCATTCTCTCAGTTTAGAAGTTAGACGGGGGGGGGGACACACATTTTTCCACTTTGGAAGTGTCTCTTGCGCAAACTATTCAGTTTAGAAAAATATGATGTTAAATACCTCAATAGCATTTTTGAAGACCTATCTATAGATACCCTACACGTATGGTTCTGATGAGAAAAAAAAAATTGAGTTTCAGTTCTGAGTATGGGGACCCCCAAAATTTACTGCTTTTTTTCTAGTTTTACATAAGAATCTTAATGCGGTTCACACAATACATCTAGTTACCAAGTTTCAATATCATAGGCCTTATAGTTTCGGAGAAAAGTGGCTGTGACACACGGACGGACAGACAGACGGACAGACAGACAGACAGACATGACGAATCTATAAGGGTTCCGTTTTTGCCATTTGGCTACGAAACCCTAAAAAGTCAGTGACAGCATGTGTCTATCTTTTAGGTTTGGGTCACAATAACCATTTTAATGAAAATCAAATTTCTTCTACAATAATGCAACGTGAAACTTCTTTTGCAAACGAAAGTGTTTTTAAATATAATGCGACGGGAGTACACGCGACGAGTAACCTTTCTTTTTTCGTAGTAATGTAAATTAACGACTCGACGATACGGGAGTAACCGCATCGCGACGGGAGTTAATGCGACGGGAACGGGTGATATAGTCTCTCTTATGTGACGCAAACGAAGTTGCGCGGGTCAGCTAGTATTCAGATAAAAGCCTGTTTTCTGCATTACAATCGTATTAAGTTTTTCTGGAAGAGGAAACCCGCTTTTATGTGAAATTTTGTACTTTAATGTGATTTGTTTTTAGTACCTACTTGCTTAAAATTCAATGAAATTAATTTTGTCCTTTTTAGTGTTTATTTTTACCGTTTTATTTAATAAAAGCTTGGATTTTTTTGATACCTAACACACATTCATGTATTTAAAATTGTTTAAAAGTAGTGGCAATGGGATGGCCATGCAATTTATCTGCATCTAATTCATAAAAAAATTTGCTTGCGGAAGGCTAGCCAACTATGAATTAGCTGTGATATTTCCCTCCAAAACAGGTAAACTGATTCAAAAGTTGGACACATTTGTATAATTAACTAGCTGACCCGCGCAACTTCGTTTGCGTCACATAAGAGAGAGTAAATCACCCGTTCCCGTCGCATTTACTCTGAGTGACCAAAACAAAAGCGCTTAAAAAAAGCGCACTAAAGCGAGATAAAAAGTGTCTTATATGTCCGTCTCCTGGTTCTAAGCTACCTCCCCACCAATTTTCAGCCAAATCGGTACAGCTGTTCTTGAGTTATAAATAGTGTAACTAACACGACTTTCTTTTATATATACATATATAGATTAGGAAGGTCCAAGGATATCCTAGGTATGTTTATAACCTTAGAGCATACAGGTAGTATGCTAGATTTGGGTATCGTAAATTGTTCCGTGTTAAAAAATATTTATGAATGATACTTCCGATTGGCGTACAAACGATCATGGCATTTAAGTTTATTAGAACGTTTTGTTCCTCTTGCATCGAGCATACACCCACGACTTTTATGAAGTAGTCATTCAACCTTCAAGGGGCTACCTGTGCGTCATTGTCCAGTTTTCGTGTTTGTTTGTAAGGTATGGCTACATACATTTTTCCAAGCTAAATATTGCGGGACGTTCACACACAACGCCACTTAGCCCAACTAGTAACTATTTAGTAATCTGTGGCCCAACTAAGCTAAGAAGGGATGCGGGGGTATGTGGGTCCTACTAAAATCTTAAGGACCCCAATAGTTCGAATCCTTCTTGTGGTGCATCATGGGCAACGTGGGCAAAAAACGGGAGTGGTGCTACTCCAGCTAATTTCGGCCCAGGCTCCGAGCAGCTCATCTGCGGGTTGCTCGATGGTGTGTGTTGCTACCGGCCATGAATACCGACATGTTCAATAGCAGCAGTGCTGGGCCGCTGTCGCCTCCTGAGCCGAGGGCGAGAAAAGCGCGAGGCGCACTGAAAGTGGAAGCGTGAGCAAGACTTTCAGGCTCTGCCTTGCAGTTCAGGGACGCTACTGTGAGGAATTCGCTGTGGGCCCTCGAATGTTTCCTGACTGTGGGCGTAAGGTCGGGGGCACTCTCCCTGTATTCCACAGGGTGCCCATTAGAGCACGTTTGTTTCTCTACCACCACTGCTTACAGAGGAGCGTTTGAGAGTGGTGGAGGTGCGGGCGTAGTCTTCAGCTCCGTAGGGAGCTCCAAGGAGCCGCCCATTTGGCTTCACTGAGGAGAGCTGTGCGAGGCGCCCCTTGAAAACTCGACGTGACTATTTGCTGTTTTTTGAACGGAACCCCCCGTGCTCTAGTCCGATTCGCACTCGGCCGGTTTTATTTCTACAGTTCAAAACATTTAAATTTCAATATCAACAACATATCGTGCTGACAATTTCTTTAGATAACTACGTACGAACCGTGTTAAACCTACCTAATTAGCAAATGAAAGCCAATCTATTCACAATGTCCTCGACAAAATTTTAAAGGATTTGCCACACTGAACTACGTTCTGCGGTCCGGTCGAATTGAATGCATTACGACCTTGTTGGTCTCTATATATTTTACTAGCGGACGCCACGCTGTTTCACGCGCGTAGTTCCCGTTCCAGTGGGAATACGGGAATAAAATATAGCCTATGTTTACCGCAAAGAGTGTAGCTTTCCAACAGTGAAAGAATTTTTCAAATCGATCCATTAGTTCCGGAGCCTATTCGTTACAAACAAACAAACAAAAAAACAAAAAAAAACAAATCTTTCCTCTTTATAATATTATAATATAGATATAGATAATATAGATGACTGGATGCGGAAGGCGCAGGACCGTGTGTTGTGGCGTAATTTGGGTGAGGCTTAGGTCCAGCAGTGTACTGTCATAGGCTGATTTGATGATATACCTATTTTATACGATACTAGCGGACGTCACGCGGTTTTACCCGCGTAGTTCCCGTTCCCGTGGGAATACGGGAATAAAATATAACCTATGTTACCCGCAAAGAGTGTAGCTTCCCAACAGTGAAAGAATATTTCATATCGGACCAGTAGTTCCGGAGCCTATTCGTTACAAAAAAACAAACAAACAAAAAACAAATCTTTCCTCTTTATAATATTAGTATATGTAGATGACAGTGCGGGCACGAGGACGGAATGCAAGGATGCGTTCGAACAACTGTCACGAACACAATGACACAATGCCATAGAATCGCTGACCGTTTTCCCTGGGTTGAGAATGTTGTTCATACATAAAATAATAAATAAATATTTGTGGAGGTTTAGTGGAGAATGCGGGCTCCTTTCAAAAAGAGTGTAGCTTCCCAACAGTGAAAGAATTTTTCAAATCGGTCCAGTAGTTCCGGAGCCTATTCGTTACAAACAAATAAACATAACAAATCTTTCCTCTTTAAAATATTGATAAGATAAAGATGACAGTTATTTAATCATTCTTAAGGGGAGTGGTTGACAAAGTTTGCGAAAAAGAGGTGCAAATAAAGACGTTATTCTCGGTATTACCTAGTATACGAAAAATGACAGCCAAAAGTAGATTTGTAATCTACAAGATGTGTTCCAGAGGATGGTTTCATCGGAAATTGTGTATTTATTATAAATAACTTGTAAAACATCACTGAAATAGCAATAGCCCATATTTTTTTAGAAGAAGTCGTTGTATGACATCTATTTATTAATAAATGATAATAAAATTTATATCAGAGACTAAAGAAAACATAGACCTCTAAAATGGTTTTCTTCAATTTTGAAAGTTTTAACTAATTATAACTAATAATGTGTTCAAAGAATACATCACATTGCTTGCTTCCCCGCGCTCGCCCGAAATTCTAGTGCGGGGGGAGTCGTGTTGCTAGACGGACGTGTGTCGCTCTGGTCTGCAAAATATTCTCATAAAATGTTATATTTTCATTCATGTACAGAGTAATGCGTGTAACAAAGCCCGAGTTACACAATGCATACTGCATTACATGAGAATATAATGCATTTGAACTTATTTTATGTATTGTTTTATTAAATTACTTCGAAAGATAGTCATGCTAATATTGTAAGCGGTACTTAATCGTTTCAAAATATATAAATGAAGAAATATTTGTGGACATTCCCACACAACTTAAGCTATTATAACTTTGTGCTAAGGGATATAGACATCGTAGTGGGTCTGGGCGTGGACACTCTCTCGCTTGAGGCCATGGTGCGAGCCATGCTCTCCAGCGGGAGTAAGTGGGACTGCGCCGCCTCTTTCTGCGAGCAGGTCATGCTCGCGAAGGAGGCGGCGGGCCGGGTGCGGGAGAGAACTCTCCCACCCGAGTTCCGCAGTCGGCGCCCTGGGCGCCGCCGACGTGTCTTCGCCGAGGACTATCGGCCTCCATGACCGGGGGTCTGAGGACGGTGAGAGGGCCGCTCACCGTCCTTACAGAAGCAGGCCCATGATGGCAGCGTGACGTGAGCACTCACGCACGCCCCCCCTTAGAAGCGGGGTCAAACCCGAAATCCCCCATAGACGCGGGATTGCACCCGAACCACCCCCTGGGCGAGGCCGCATTGGCGGCCGTAGGTCTGTTGGGAGTCACGGGACATCCTTCCTGAGGGCTTACCCGGGGCTCTCAACCATAGGCTGTTGGGCGTTACGTGAGGTTTTTTAGTCGGTAAGAGTCCGGCATAGCATCCTACGAGGATTTTCCCTCACGTTAAAAAAAAAAAAAAAAAAAAAAAAGGGATATAGACAACTGATGAAAATACTTATATTACAGTTATTATTAACGCACTGCTTTTTTTGAGACACTGCTCTTAACCGTCAATTTTTTCAGCTTATTACGTCTTGGGGCGACGCAGGCACCATCTACCGGCAACTTGGTTAAGGTAATAAAGTGAAAGAGTTGACGGTCGAGAGCAGTGTCTCGTTGGTCCAATGGTGAGACCGTCTGGTTCGGCAAACCAGAAGACGCAGGTTCGAATCCAACTCGGAACCAAAAATTGTATACAATTATTTGCTAGACAAGCAAATCTGGAAATGATCTGCTGGCTCTGTTGGATTCTCAAACAATTTGTTATGATTTTTAAGTCTATATTGTAGTAAGCAGAGCACTAAAAAGAATAGCCCGCCGAGTTTCTTTCTAGTCTATATCTATTCATAATATTAAAACTGTTGAGGGTCGAGAGTCTGAACATGGAAGATATTTAAAAAAAAAAGACGTGTGGCACTCGGGGACTGCCGCGGTAAAGCTATTACATAGCATTTTTTACCAACTATGCTAGTATAATTATTTCTATATAAGAATACTAGCTGATGCCCGCAGCTTCGCCCGCGTAAAATTTGTTACCGCGGGAAGTTATTCCCGGGATAAAAGGTAGCCTATGTGTTATTCCAGACTATAATGTATCTCTGTACCAAATTTCAGCCCGATCCGTTCAGCGGTTTGAGCGTGGAAGAGTAACAAACATCCACACTCACAAACTTTCGCATTTATAATATTAGTAAGATTTTAAGGCCTATGTTCAACAAAGTAAAGTACCAAGTACCTACTTGACTGTGGACATTTGGGCTTTTGGACTTTTGGCCTATTGGCCTTTTGGACTTTTGGACTTATGGACTTTTGGCCTTTTGGACTTGAAGATCCAAAAGTCCTCAAAGACCGAAAAGTCCCAAAAGTCCCAAAAGTCCCAGAAGTCCCAAAAGGCCAAAGGTCCAAAAGTACAAAAGTCCAAAAGTCCTAAAGTCCAAAAGGCCAAAAGTCCAAAAGTCCCAAAGGCCAAAGTCCAAAAGGCCAAAATTCCACTCCACCTAACCTCACCCCACCCCACCTCACACCAATTCACCTCACCACACCCCACTTCACCTCACCCCACCCTACACACCTCAGCCCACCCCACTTCACCCTACTTCACTTCATATACATAGGTACACGTTATGCAAACGCTCACGTGTACACGTTGGTATATGAAGTGCGAGATACACGAACGTGGCCGAGTGTGGCCGAAGGTAGCCGAGAGTGTGATTTATTTTCGTGACACAAGTTCTGGATTCGGTTTCCACGCAAGGCCCGCGATAGAAGCTATGCAATAGCTTAATAGGTATTTTGTTTTAGAACTTTTTAAGAAGAACAATTATTTTGTAATAAGGCGCAACGGATACTCTTATAACGATTAAATGTTTTCCGTTTTCGAAACATTCCTCATTGCTGCACCGCTCCTATTAATCTTAGCATTATGTTATGTAGCCTACAGCCACTATCAATAAATGTACCTACTTACTATCGAACAGTTTTTGAAACCCTACCAGTAGTTTCAGTAAGGCTTGCCTTGGTATGATGTGATCATGGTCCCTTTGCAGCGTGTGTCCAATCCAGCGCAGCAGCTACACTTCCGACGTTTGATCTGTTGGTGGATAGGGGTCTCACTGCAGCGTTCCAATAGTCTTACGTTCGTGATGTTCTCGGGCCCGTATGTACCGAGGATCCATTGGAGGCAGTGTTTGACGAAGACTTATAGCTGGTAGCTGGTGCGAAATGTCTTTAGTGACCTTCCATGTCTCGCATCCGTATAGCAGTTAGCAGTCCAGTTTTAACGTTTACTTTGTTTTGAGTTTCACTCTTCTTGTCCATTTTCGCAACTGCCTACGGGGCGCGGCTGTGTAAAGGTTGTTCTGGCCTTGGCGAGACTCGAAATGATGTAGGGTACTCTTCTATCCCATCAGTTTCTGACACGACACTCCCGAGGTACGTGAATTAGTGCCTCCACCACATCTCTTTCGTCTGTCGATTTTAATTTCAGTCCAGCCATTCGCTGCCTCATCCTGCTCGTTGTCCTGCACGTTGTCCTGCAGACATGCATGACGGCGTGTGTGTGCCTCAGCAGGCACAGGACATCGGCATCATTTAAATCTTCCAGGATATCAGTATAGGCCCCATTCTATGCCGCGCCGATTGTTCTTTGCGGTATTCAGCATTAGGTATACCATCTATTTTCTATGGATGGTTGTTGACTATCCTGTTATCTTCATAATGATCCTCTAAGGTAGGTACAGTATGTATTTTCAAAAGAGTTTGTGAACTCTATTTTTAATTTCTTTTTCAGAATATTGATGACATTTGATTGATGTCATTTTATACACGTTACATCTACTACATATCTACATGTAATAAAATTCTAACACGCCGGTGTTTGTATGTAAATTGTTTATACTGAGGAAAATTCTATACTGAGGAATAGCTTTAACTATTAAGCTCTATTTTGATTAAGCAAACAGGGCAGATTCACACGCTACTTGATGAGTATGATTAATAAATACCTCTAATTTCATAGACCTTGTGTGACGTAAACAAACATACTTATAGAATTCGGGACTTCACGCGAAATACCATTTACTTACATTCACCGACGTTTCGAGCACGTTATTTCGCGTGAAGTCCCGAATTCTACAAGTATGAGTGTTAAAAACCGCGATAGTTTAAAAATAACATGACGTAAACAAAGTTGCGAGGGTCATCTAGTTAATAGATAAAACAATAGGTTTCTTCTTATCTACTTAAAAACAATTTTTACAAATTTTATGGTAATAATAGACATTCTTTGAAATATGCATTTATGGTATTGTTGTGACTTTTATGACACGTTTAAAGTAGGTACATAGGTATGGGATAGATGGCGCTCGTGACTACGTCAGCGTGAAATTTTCTTCCCGCTTCCCATGGGAACGTACTCCCGGGTTTGGTTATCTTTATAGCAGTATTATATACAAATTAACAAAACAAAAAATAATACTGCATTGGTGATAATAATAATAAAATGTATGTACCTATATAGAGTAGGTACTCACTCATTTTCTTTCACTATTTTTCGTGACTTTCTTCATTAATAAATGCACTTTGTTTATTCATATTTAAAACACTTTTTACACAAATTACACGAGTACAGTTCACTGTTGTACATAGATGATGAATACCTATATACCTATAGTCGAATTTTTGTTTAGATGAATTAAATTGACAGCAACTAATGTAATTGACAGCATCGAAATTGTCATTTCACATTAAGAACTCTAAATTTGACTAGCACCTTTAATTCAACTTTGGTCGAGTGGTTAAGACGCGGATCGGTACGCAGAAGGCGCAAGATCGATTCTGGGTACAAGCATCAATTTTTGGATTATTTAACATAATATATATGACGTAAACAAAAAATTTATTAAGTGCGAGATGCACGAACGTGGCCGAAGGTAGCCGAGAGTGTGATTCGTTTTCGTGACACAATTTCTGGATTCGGTCTCCACCCAAGGCCCGCGATAGAAGCTATGCAATAGCTTAAAAAAACAAACCCGTTCTCTAATCGATACCTACTTAAGCCAAAATGAAAGAACAATGGCAAAAAATTGTCTGATAATTTAAAAACGCCCATACATATTAGTTACGCCAAAGTAATTATTTGTTTATTTTATGATTTTACTAGTATCTAAATGTTCCAATAAATGTAACCAAGTAAAAAAAATAAATTTATTAGCTATTTACAGAATGTTTTGCTTTGTTTGTTTGTGAAGCCTTACATTCATTTATTGATATTGTGCCTCGTGTGCTGCCAGGCTCACTTAAATTATTTGCCGCTTACACTGAATAGCTTTGTATTATTGCTGTATCTTTTACATAAACTATTTTGTAAGTTATCAGTATTAACCGACTTCATTGAGGAGGAAGGTTTCTCAATTCAACGCTGTACAATTTTACTGACTTTCGTCCACTGTTATTATACTTTAAGCAAGCTTTGTTTTATGTTAGTTATAGTATTAACCGACCTCAGTAAAGAAGGAGGTTTTTCAATACGACTGTATATGGTGGTACTTACTGTCGTCTATTGTCCTTATTTTTTAAACAGAATTTCTAATATGATAGCCTTATTAACTGACTTAAAAAAAGAGGAAGGTCGCTCAATTCGATCGTATTTATTTTTGCCGATTGTCGTTCGTCGTTTTCATAGTTTGAACAGATTTCTATGTATGTTAACATTATTAACCGACTTCAAAAAAAAAGGAGGTCTGTTAATTCGACCGTATATATTTTTACACACTATCTACAACGATTTTTATAAACAGATTTTCTTAATGTACCTGTTGCAAGTGGCTGTTTGGGTGTCATTGATGCTTTACTATTTGTATTCGGCCTCTGCTTGTCTTTTTGCTATAGATTATTTATTCCACTTGTACGCACTCACTGAGTCCCTAGTCACTAAATATTATGGAAAAATTATGCCAGGGAAATATTGTGCAACTATTGTTTACTTTCGGAAAGTTCTTCGTCAAGTGAAATGCTTAAGGCTAATGATTGTGACAAATAATTTTGTATCTTTTATATTTAATATACGTATTGCTTCACCGTTTATCAATGGCTAACTTAAGCATTTACTACCAAAACTGTCGAGGGCTCCGTACTAAGACTTCAACTTTCCTACGCAATTTATGTTTAAATTCGCATGCTGCGTATGACGTCATCTTGCTGACTGAGACCTGGTTATTTGAGTCCATAGGTGACGCTGAACTATTTGACACTCGTTATATAGTTTTCCGCCGTGATCGCGACTATGCTCTTACGCGGCAGACCAAAGGAGGTGGGGTGTTAATTGCGGTACTGCGCCACCTTATTGTGAGCCCCAGACCGGACTGGTGTTCAAGTGCAGAGGATACTTGGGTGACACTAAAAACCAGTAACTTGCAAAAAAAGGTAGTTACTATTCATATTTGTGTATTATACTTGTGTCAGCAGAACGCAGGTAACTCTTTTAATGTTCAGATGTACAACTTTTTGGAATCGCTTTCTAATCATATTGATTGCGGCCCGACGGACATCTTCCTGGTTGTAGGTGATTTCAATATGAGTGACATACAGTGGGAACCAGGTCGGGGGGGTCTGCAGCCAGCTGCAACTAACAATTCTCACTTTAATAATTTTATATCCGCATTGAATGAATATAATCTCATTCAATATAACTCTCATAAAAACCACATAGGAGGCATCCTGGACTTAGTTTTATGTAACACACATGTTTCGGTTTCAGCTTGCATGAACCCATTGGTCAAAGAAGATCCTCTTCATAAAAGTCTGATTATTGAACCCTACTTTCTCAAAACGGCTCTTCTTGACAGCTGCCCTAGGCGGATATTCTGTTACAAACGTGGTGACTATGACAGTATCCGGCGCGAACTCTCAACCATAGACTGGTCGACTGTTCTTGATACTGGTACTATTGACGATGCTGTTGACCGGTTTTACAAAATCATATACCAATTGAGGACTAAATACATACCCACAAGTAAAACCAAAAATGACAAATACCCCTCATGGTACAGTTCCGCCCTTATTAAGTGTATACAGGAAAAATTTAAATATTTCAAAAAATTAAAAACTTACAGCCGACTTTCCGATAGGTATTCATTTAACTTACTGCGTGACAAGGTGAAAAAAATGGAAGCTATCTGTTACAGGGACTACATTGAAAGGATTGAGACTGCGATCGCTGACAACCCTAAACTGTTTTGGTCACATGTTAAAAGTAAGAAAGGAGGCAGTATATATCCTGCATCAATGACTTACGCTGGACGGTCCAGTGATACTGGAGTAGGTATAAGTGAGCTATTTTCGGACTATTTTTCCGCAAACTTCTTGAGCGGCGCGCGTCGTGCCTCCTGGCCTCCAGATGATGGACTGTGTGAAAGTTTAGTTACTGATATTTCAGTTGTTGAAGTACGAAGGGAACGGGTCCTGGATTTGTTGAAGGGCCTCAACCTGTCCAAGTCAGCTGGACCTGATTCAATCCCAGCGGTATTTTTAACATCTTGTGCTGTTGAGCTATGTAGTCCCATTACTATATTGTTTCGCCGTTCTCTCAATGAAGGTATCGTGCCCTCCGTGTGGAAATCTGCTCTCGTCACTCCCATCCTCAAATGTGGGTCTAAAAGTGTTGTTATTAATTACAGACCTATTTCTAAATTATGTTTAATTGCCAAATTACTTGAGCGCACTATCTTCAATGTTCTTTATAATTCACTTAAATCCATATTCATCGATGAACAACACGGCTTCTTGAGGGGTAAATCCACTGCCACAAATCTGGTGACGCTTAATGAATTTTTAACCAGTAATATGGACAGGGGTAACCAGGTCGATGTGATTTATACTGATTACAGTAAAGCCTTTGATCGTATAGATCACGGAACGCTGCTGGTCAAGCTTTCTAACATTGGTGTCCGTGGTGGGTTGCTCAAGTGGTTTTCTTCTTATCTCTCTGACCGGTCTCAGTCAGTTGTGATGAACGGGTACTCATCATCGTGGCGTGGTATTCCATCTGGTGTTCCCCAAGGATCTCTCCTGGGACCTCTTTTGTTTCTCATTTTCATAAACGATATCAGTGTCTGTTTTAGGCACTCGACATTTTTACTTTTTGCGGACGATATGAAGGTTTTAGCAAAGGTTAACAGTATTACTGATGCTAACCTGGTACAAGAAGATCTTAAGCGACTCGCTGTGTACTGTCGTGCAAACTATCTGGACCTCAATGTCTCCAAATGCTTTACCATGAGCTTTACGCGGAAACAATTGGCATTTAATTTTGATTATGAAATCGATGGTAACAAATTAGAGAGGAGAACCATTGCTAGGGATCTTGGTGTTTTGCATGACTGTAAGCTCCTTTTTGACGAGCATGTAAGGCAGGTGGTTAGTAAGGCCTATAAAGCCCTAGGGTTTATTATCCGTTGTTCCGGTGACTTCAAAAATATGAAAACTATAAAAGTACTTTACTGCGCCTATGTAAGAAGTCACTTGGAATATTGTTCACAAATCTGGAACCCATCTTATGCATGCTACTCTAATGAAGTGGAGAAGATCCAGAAGAAATTTATTCGCTACCTAGGGTTTAAATTTAAATTGGATCATCTTGCGGATCTCACGTATGAACAGCGTTGTGTGAAGTTGCATTTATTACCGTTACGCGTGAGACGCAATATCTCTGATTTAACTTTCCTTGTACACATAGCCCAAGGCCGAACTGATTGCCCTAATCTTCTCAGGGATTTGAAATTAAGAGTACCGGGCAGAAGGCTACGTCATACCCCTCTTTTATATGTTGCACCATGTCACACTAACTACAGGAGAAACAGTTACTTGCACAGGGCTCTTTCAAGCTTTAATAAGCTTAATCATGACAGTAGATACGATCTATTTTTCTCAAATGTAAGGTCTATTAGATGTAGTCTAACCTTAGATTTTATTAATAATGCTGTCACTATTTAATTTAACTGTACTCGAACTAACAACTGGTTCAACTTACTATTGTTAAATTGTTTACAAACCATATGTGGAAGCTTGTAATTGGCATATGTTTACATAATTGATTAACCATTTTATTATAGCCGTAAGCTCCCCAAATAATGTAAAATAAAATAAAATAAAAATAAGTAAGTATGGCGGGACTATACGACAACATAACCTAACAATCAAAACACAATATCTTTATTTTCCGGCTTTCTCGATGGAAAATGAATTCATTATGGAATCTACTAGCGAAACTGAAACGTTTGACATATTTTTCACTTATGTGCGCTCATCTTTTATGTCAGACAATTGCTAGTAAAGGAAACTGCCATTGTTCTTTAAAATTTTCAAGTCCGTCTGTATTCCGAATACGTATCACGCCGAAACTAATGATTTGAATGAAAATTGATCCGAGGAGGTTCAGGAGTTAGAGACATCTAAACTTCTCAAAACCTAGAATTCAAGAGTTCCTTTGAATGTGAGGGTAAATCTAAACCGGCGTGTTAGCTTTATCATTATAAGAGCTTAATGATTAAGTCCAGTGTTAAATATTTCGTCCGTGCCGAAGGCGTGGACTGAAATAAATTATTTTAGAATAGATTCTAAAACAATTCAGTCCATGCCCTCGACGTGTAAGTCTAATGAAGAAATACCTCCCCTTTCATCGTAAACGAAGTTGTAAGGGTCAGCTAGTTGCATACATACATAAATATGGTCACTCCTTTATCCCCGAAGGGGTAGGCAGAGGCATATTATTATGTCCCCACATTTCATCTTTTTAGAATTTGTCCCACGTAATAGGCGGTGAGCTGTATTGCCGTGTTGAGATAGACAGGCGCAGATTGTGACTGCCTGCTGTTAAAATTAATCAAGCCGCCAAAACGGCCTTCAACTTCGCTTAACGACTGCCATTTTACGGGCAACCAGGACCAACGGCTTAACGTGCCTTACGAAACACGGAAACGACGCTCAAATAACTGTCACAAAGTGGTCACATGGATGGTCACCCATCCAAGGACTGGCCATAGTGAATGAGCTTACTACAGTGATCGCTTACAGAACACTAAGTCCGCGGTGCCACGAGCGCTTCTTATTTATACATAACTAGCTGACCCTCGCAATTGCGTTTACGTCTATTTTTGTTTGTTTGTAATAATAAAATGAAATGAAATTTTGTGCCAAAAGTAACAAAAATTTTAAGCCAGTGGAAGACCCCCCTTTCTGGATTTGTAATAATTTAAGTACAAAACAATGAATATAAATATGAACATTCGTCTTTGTGAATTCGTCACATTTAAGTTTTACGTAATGATCAATCACATTTTTTGCAGTATTTTTACTACACTTAAAAGCAAAGGAAAATTGAAATACAAACGTTCCTTTGTTTTTAATTTACTTTTCGCTTCTCTCTATAAAATAGAGTGCAGAGGGGCTTATGGCGAGACTTTGTCTGTAGTCTGTGACTCTGTTGCATTAAACTACGGCACTAGGTCACGTGGATCATCTGTTCAAAGTTTGAAATAAAACAAAAATGACAACGTCAATCGGATTGAACTCTCACAATAAACGTTTTAGAGAGGGGCAGTCGGGTGAGACCGTCTCACAGCTTCTTGTTTTCTCTTCCGTGGTTCTTTTACTCTGATGTCTCTGTAGTTGCGCTACTCTATGTTAGCGAGTCATATCGCCCATTTGCTCAAGGTCGTTAGCCCTGGGTATGGCTAATACCTTCGATTGCGTAATTATGAGGCAGATATTTTACCTTCAAGAACATAATATGAATTATTAGATTCCTATGCAAATCGGAAGTAATGTCGAAAATTTTAATATTTTGAAGGTAATATTAACACTAGAGTGCACGCGCGGGTTACATATGTAGCCCAGCGTGTAATATTGCCATATATTATCGTAGCTGGGCACGCTATAGATCTATCGTCTCGTTTATTCCTCGACTGCTACCCCCTGCACACACACCATAGTGCGTCGCCACTTGCTGCTCACAGACCTTTAAAATATACGTCCTTAAAGTTGCTTGGGCTACACCTGTGCCCCGCGCGTGCGTTTGAGGAATAATATCGTGAAAGTGTACAAGTGGCAAAATTGAGGTAAATATACTCTATTGTAACATAACTATATTATATAATTATACATATTATGATATATCTTACAAAAACATATTAATAGAAGGTATGCATTATTTATTGTTGGTATTTGTTTATTTTTCGCAGATGGCAGTGTCCGAACAAATCGAACAATGGCTTGATGAAGTTAGTGAATGTGAAGATATTTTGACCGAAAGCGAAGAAGAAGAGGAAGAAATTGCAAACCAAGTGACGCACTGGGATCACCTCATCATTCTGATACGTACCACTCAGGCGCTGAGGAAGACGACGACGTGCTTTTGTCGACATTGGTTTGCTACCAATCTTGAAATAGAAACAAGTGGAATAAGTGTCCACCACCTACTTCAAGAACAAGGTGCCATAATATTTTAGCTCGTCCACCGGGCCCAATAGGTCCAGCATAATTTTCTAATGATTGTTACATTCCTAATTGATAATGTGACCTAGTGATCTCAAGCCTGCCAAATATAATAATAATAATAATAATAAAAGCCTTTATTAACAAATCAAATTATAAGTTACATTTTATCATTGTATTGACACCGGTAAGTATTAATGATTGTCTTGCTCTTCAGCATAGGCCTCCCCAAGGGCTTTCCAAAGTGCCCTATTTTGGGCTGGTCTCATCCAACACGGTCCTGCTATATACTTTATATCGTCTTCCCATCTACGAGTTGGTCTACCTTTCCGTCTTTTGTTATGTCTGGGACACCACTCTGTTACAGCTTTAGCCCATTTCTCATTCTGACCCCTTACCATGTGACCTGCCCATTTCCATTTTAGTTTCTTAATGCCATATTTTAACCTCAATGACTTTTTTTTGTGATCGTATTGTTTGTATTCGTATCTTATCTCTTATCTTTATACCGAGCATACTACGTTCCATGCTGTGTTGGCAGGTTTGTAGTTTTTTAACATCCTCGTTTGTTGGGCTCCATGTCTGGCAACCATAAGTCAAACTTGGTAAAACACAAGAGTTAAATATTCTCGTCTTCGCTTTGATTGCTATTCCAGGGTTTTTCATGATTTCTTTTAAGGACCAGTACCTCTTCCATGCTATGTTTATTCGATTAGTTATCTCTTTCTTTGTGAGGTCTGTTGGAGATATTATTTGTCCTAGGTATGTATACTCGTCCACGTATTCTATAGCACTGCTGTTCGGCGTAATGGGGATTTTTTCTCGGTTAGACATGACTTTCGTTTTTATTGTATTTATGGCCAGGCCGACTTTTTCGCTTTCGTAGATAAGGTTTTCAAGCATCTTTTGCAAGCTATTCGGTTCATCGCTAATCAGTATAAGGTCGTCTACGAATCTTAAGTGGTTTAGCAACGCACCGTTGATTTTTATTCCATATTCGCTCCAGTCTAGGTTTCTGAATACGTGTTCTAGAGTTGCTGAGAAAACTTTTGGTGACATCGGGTCTCCTTGTCTTACACCGCGCTTAATGTGAAAATATTTTCCCGTAGTCTCTGTTCGAATTCTTGCTTTCATATTCTGATATATACCAGTAATTAGGCGAATATACTTTCCTTCGATCCCTTGTGACGCTAGGGCTTCCCAAATTTTACAATGTTTTAAAGAATCAAATGCCTTGTTATAGTCTACAAAAGCCATGTAATATGAAATGTCATATTCGTTACATTTTTGTATGACTTGTTTAATGGTATGTATATGGTCTATTGTAGAAAAGCCACTGCGAAACCCTGCTTGTTCCTTGGGTTGATTCTCGTCTAAGAGTTTTGTCATGCGTTCTAGTATTATTTTTGAGAATATTTTATATATGTTGGACATCAGGGAGATGGGTCTATAATTAGCAATGTCATCTGTTTTTCCCTTTTTGTGAAGTAAGATTATCGTCGACGTTGTCCATTGATGCGGTATGTACTCGGTGGTCAAAATTTCGTTAAAAAGATCTGTAATTAAAGTTAGGATAGTTTCAGATGTTCTTATAAGAATTTCATTTGAGATGCCATCTTCTCCCGATGCTTTTCCCTTTTTTTGTGACCTAATAGCTTTAAAAACTTCTTCTTTCATTATGCATGGAATTAGTTCTTCTTTGTTAACGATATTTGGTAGCGTAGACAGTGAACTAGGTTCATCATTGTAGAGTTCGCGGTAGAAATCAGTTGCCATTTCCAAAATATCATTTCTTCTCGTCTTAATTTTCTTATTCCTACGATTTATCATACTGTTAATCCAGCTTGAGCTCTCATTCAGTTCTTTCCATGCTTTTTTAACTCCTCCAGATTGTCGTAAGTGAAAATTTATAGTATTGTTTCTTAGTTTTTGCCTATGTTTCCTAATACTTAGGTTTATTTGCTTGCTTAGTTTGGTTATATCCTGTTTATTTAGGTTTCTATTTTTAAATAAATTTGCCCTCTGTTTAATTAATACTTTTGCTTCTGTTCCCAACCTGTCTTTGGGAGTTCTAGTTGTTCTAAGTTGATGTTCTGTTTCCTTGACTTCTCTTTCTATGGCATCGTATCTTTCTTGGACTCCACGAATTTCTCTTATTTTTTCCAAGTTTCTATCCAAGGTTTCTAAGATGTTGTTTGGTAGAGGTAGTTGTAACGGTTGTTTTATATTTTTTACGTGTTTCCTTGAATTTCTTGGCTCTGTTGTCTATAAATGTCCCCGCAGTAGTCTATGATCGCTATTAAAGTTAAATCTATTTACAACCTCTACATTTGAAAATAGTCTTGGTTTATTTTATTTATTTTACACTTTATGTACACACATGTATTTAACAAAGAAGGAGTTAGGAGAAAAGAGTACAATGGCACTTTATTGGTAATTATGTAGTCTATTTCGTTTCTTACCACGCCATCTGGTGATTGCCATGTCCACTTCCTGTTAAATTTTCTCTTAAAGTAGCTATTCATAACGCAGAAGTTATTTTCCATGGTATATTCTATCATCCTCTGCCCGTTGTCGTTTCTTTTGCCTGTTGTGTGTAGTCCAAGTGTTCTGTATTCATTTTTCCTTCTCTTTCCGATTTGACCATTGAAATCTCCTATTACAATAATGGTGTTGGATAAACCCTCTGTGGACTTCCGTAAATTTTCGTAAAAAGTGTTTTTTATCTCTGCGCTAGCAAGCTCAGTAGGAGCATAAATTTGCATAATTGATGTAGGCTGTTTGTAGCCGGGAAGTTTGATTTTTAGGATAGCTATTCTGTCTGATATTCCTTTAAATTCTAGTATTCTATTTTTGAGGTATTTTTTGACTAGAAATCCCACACCGTAAAGTCCGGGTATTTCATTTTTGTAATAAAATATGTACTCTTCACGTTCTTCGATTTTTTCACCTGATCTGCGTATTTCGCTTAGCCCAATAATATCCCAGCTGATCTTTTGTATTGCTTGTTCTAGTTCGATTAATGATTCATTTGTCCTTAATGTTCTTGTGTTTAGTGTTGCTATGTACAGTTTATTAGTATGTTTCTTTTTATTCTTTTCGCTATGTTGCACAGAGTTCTTTTGTACAGGTTTCGTGACAGTTCTTATTTTGAGCTCCTGGGGGGTGTGGTCAACAATGGCCCCGCGGTGACCAGCCGTATTGGGGCTTTTCCTGTTTTTATATTTGGTTTTATGTAATATATTGTTATTCCTTTCGTTACCGGTGTCAGATGTATCCTATGCCTTATGTTGATTGATATTTTTGTCGGACAAAGAGAAAGATCTAGCCCGCATATACGCAAATGCATCTGTCTTGTGCATTTTAGAAGGAGCAATAACATTTTTTGTGTGTGTAGGCGTATGTATATTTTGGGGCGAGGATGACAACTCTCTTTTCCTTTTTTCCACCTCAGATTTTTCCCTTATTTGTTTAGTTTGTTGTTTCGAATAAATGCTGCGTTTCCTTTGCTTTTCTCTTGTATTAGTTGCTCCTGCAGCTTTTTGCGCATTTCCAACGTCTCTTTAGAAAAATCTTCAGTGATGTATATATTTTTTGGCATTTTATTTTTTTGTTTCAGTATTTCAACTTTCTTGTGAAACGACGCAAAAGTAACAAGTATAGGTCTCACTTTTGTTTCATCCTGTTTACGTCCTAGTCTGTGGTAGTTGTTTATTTCGTAGCCTTCAATTTTAATATTCATTTTTTGTATAGTTTCTTTTATTATTAGCAATAACTCGTGATAGTTATTTTCGCTTTCTTTTACACCATGTAGAATTAAATTGTTCCTTCTATTTTTGTCTTCTAAATTCTTAATTTTTCTGTTGAGTGTTTCCACTTCTATTTTTACGAATTTATTTTCTTCTATTATTGGTTTGATCTTCTCATCAATAGTACGCATGATATTGCTAGTAACGTTCTCTGTTATTGTTGCGGTTTGTTTATCGAGTTCCAGTTTCATCATTTGAAATAATTTGGACATGTCCTCCGACATTCCCGCATTACTCATTATGCAGTTACTAAACGTTTCGCTTTGTGTGGAACGGAACGCACTTAACAACCGATAAGGTTGGTATTATTGTGTGACGTCTAAAATCAACTGTCAGCTGTCAAGCGCACTGCTTACTTCGTAAACTTTGTTGTTTACTTGTGAAAGTAAAAGTGAAGTGAATAATGGAAAAATGTCTTCTAACCTTCAATTTCGTTATAAATTTGTTTCGCCTTTGATAATTAATCCGCTTTTTCTCGTGTGTTTCGTGACGAATCCACTTAGTTTGAGTTTCCTTTATCTGTGATTGTATATGAAAAGGCTTGATTACGCAGGAATTCACTGTTTTACGAATAAAAACTAGGAGCACTTTTACATACACTGTTACTATTTTGACAGCCGGAACCGGAATCAAGCCTGCCAAATACTAGTTGATTTTTAGGAACTTTTTATTATTGTTCAAAATTACAGTTAAAAAGTTAAATTTACCTAGTTTTATAAACAATTATAATAAAAAAAGACATGTCTAAAATATACACTGTCTTTAAATTATTAATTTTTGATATATATTTATAATTTACTTCCTTGTTAATGGGCTACACCTGTGCCCCGCGCGTGCTCTCATGGTCAAAATAGGGGCGCGTGTACTGCAGTGTTAATGTAATATTGGACACTAATGACGGAAGTACCTATTGATATTTTTTTAATCTATCTATAGATAAACAATGTTGTAAGTATGATCCAATACTTTTTTGACGTTAGGGTTCTGTACTTAAATGGTAAAAACTGGGACCCTATTCGTGAGCCCTCGCTGTCCGTCTGTCTTTCTGTCTGTCTGACCGTCACGAGGCTGTTTCTCAGGAACCGTGGTAGCTAGAGAGCTGACATTTTCACACATTATGAATTTCTGTTGCAGTCAGAAAAATGGGGGCTCCCCTACAACAAACGTAATAAGTCACGTTTGTTGTATGGGAGCCCACCCATATTTCTGCTGCTGGTTTTTGGTAAGGAACCCTCTTAAAAACCGGCCAAGCAACTTGGCCGGTTTTTCTCTAGCATTTTCATTACTGTTCCACTTTTTTTTATTTTATTTGTTGTTTTCAGGGACGATGGCAAGAAACCATAGGTATTGCTATTCAAAGGGGGAATGCTGCTTGTCTTTTGGGCACAATGCCACGGGGGCCTTATTTAGGTTTAGTTAAGATACTAATAATGTAAATATATAGATATGAAAAAATTATGTTTCTCTGTAATTTTTAACAATAAATGTATTAATTTATTCGTTGTAGCGCGATGTTATAAAGCATGTAATAACCATCATCAATAAACAGCCAAACTCTAAAACAATTTTTAATCCGGAGTTCTTGAGGTCATTGCTATCAAACAATCAAACTATACAGCTTTAAAAATATGAGTTAGTTCCGGAAGAACTAGATTGTAAAACGTCTAAATTAGCTAAATGTCCGGGTTGAAAAAAGTCTATGTATGATAAACGTCTTGATTGTAAAATTACTGAAATTAATAGCAGAATTTCCAGGTAGGCAAAACGTCGTAGTTGCAGAAAGTCGTATTTGTAAAACGTCTAAGTTGAAGAAGGACTTTGATATTGTTTTAAATCGTCCGAAGAAGCAAATGCGGTAGTGATTTATAGCTTTTAATTTTTTTTTAAATTCTTTTCATACACTGCAACTTATGATTTTTGACTGCTTGGTGCTTGGGTAAATCAGTGGTAGGTTAGTACATGCGTTGATTCTGGGTCGAATCAGATATTAAAATTTGTGTTATCGACAAAATGTTTGTTTTTAAGTTTGGGTGTTTTCGTCTCATGGCATAATGTTCTTTTCTCGAAATGTCTTTTCTCATAATGTCCTTTCTCGATATGTCCTTTTCCCAAAACGTACTTTTCTCGAAATGTCCTTTTCTAAAATCTACTTTTCGCGAAATGTCCTTTTCTCAAAATATGTTCCCCCTTTAGTTCCTCAAGTTGCACCTTCCAGGTGACCACCCTTCACTTGGTAAAAGTCTCACTAGTTCCACCACGGAACTACTTTAACGGAACAACTGGGAATAAACCGTAAGTTTGATGTCTATGTTATCCAGAACGATCAGTATAATAATTAGAATTTAGCGTGGTTTTGTTTAGGTGGTAATAAAAAAAATAACCACAAAGGCTAATGCGGAAGCTACGCTCCGCTCTGCTCGCGCCTTAAAGTGCGGTTCCACTGAGGCGGAGCGGAGAGGAGCGGAGACAAACTGTGCCGCTATTCACCAATCACATGGCTTAAAATCCACACCTCTTCTCCACTCCGCACCGTGATTGGTGAATCGCGGCACAGCTCCTTTCCGCTCCGCCTCAGTTGAACCACACCTTTAAGGTGTTAGAATAGTATATATTATTTACATAAAAGATATTTATTTACATATTTACATAAAAGATTTTTATTTGCTTGTTGTGTTGTGTATAACTATATATACCACCCGCCATTGGCCGTGTACCTCGGGCTGGCGCGGGCGCCGCCGCCGCCGCAGCACTCGCTCCCCATATCCACCCTAGGTGACCAATCCCCGCGGGACTTGATTATGTTTAAACAATGGAATTTCCGTAAAGCTGACTTTAATCGTTTATATTATTTATTTACTACTATTGACTGGACTGATATTTACAAAACGAATGATCCCGAAAATATTCTTAATATTTTCTATGACAAGATATATGACATTTTCGATTTATGCGTTCCCCGTAGACAAACATGCAGACGCAAGATGAGTAGGTACTTATATCCGGTATGGTACACACCCGACCTTATTAGGGAAATACGAAAGAAACACAAACTACATAAAATCTTTAAAAGGAGTAAATTGCAAAGTGATTATGGTGCTTTTAGTAGGGCAAGGGCGAAAGTGAAAGCGGAGACGGCTAGAGCTCACGATCAGTACAGCAGAGCCATCTGGCCAGGGACCCAAAGGTATTTTGGGACTATATGCGGTCTAGAAAGGGTACTTTAACTAATTTAAAAATAGAAAAGGACGGTTGTATCTTGACTCAGCAGGAATGCGCCAATGAGCTTGCTAGGTATTTCCACTCGGTGTACAACCAGGAGCCGCCCGCGTTGAGTGCGCAGGCGGCGAGCGCGGCGCCCAACCACGCCCCGGGTGCGCGTGTGTGCCTCTCGCGCCTGAGCGAGCGGGACGTGCGCGCCGCGCTGGCCCGTCTGCCTGCCAAGAGCTCCACTGGGCCCGATGGGATACCAGCGTTTATTTTTAAAGACGCCCGTATGGTGTTACTGCAACCGTTGCTACACCTGTACAACGTGTGTATCGATACCGCTACGTTTCCCGAGCGCTGGAAACTTTCGAGAGTCGTGCCTGTGCCTAAAGGAGGAGGGGGCCCAGAACCCTGCAACTACAGGCCGGTGGCTGTTCTTAATACCCCAGCCAAAGTATTTGAGTCCACTATACATAGCAGCTTATACAAACAGGTTAGTGCCCAGTTATCCGATGCGCAGCACGGTTTCCGCCTGGGAAGGGGAACGACGGGCAATCTCCTGCATCTGATGTCACGGTTGGTGCCGGCGGTGGACGCTGGTGTGCAGGTGGATGTAGCCTACTTCGATTTTAAAAAAGCTTTTGATATGGTCCAGAATGATATACTTCTCACGCGACTGGCGGCAGTGGGCTGCACGCCGCGCGCGCTAGCGTTCTTCGCGGGGTACCTGCGTGACAGATGTCAGTATGTAGACTGTGGGGGGTACATTTCACAGCCATATTTCACTAGATCTGGGGTCAGTCAAGGCAGTTGCTTAGGGCCTCTCCTCTTTCTGTTAATGATCAACGGCCTGCCTGATGTAGTAGAAAACTCGACTCCCCTACTTTTCGCAGACGATCTTAAGTTAGTGCTGGAAATTACGCAGCCGACTGATCATGATTTGTTGCAGCGGGATATAGATAAAGTTGTGGAATGGAGCACAGAAAACCGACTTTATTTCAACACAGAGAAGTGTTCTATTATCTCGTTTAGTCGAACGCACTATCCGGCACATTATCAATACGTGATCGGGGGGACTCCAATGAGGCGAGTAACAGAGGTAAGGGACTTGGGTGTTTGCTTTACCACCGATCTCACGTTTCGGAGACATATTACCGAGGTCTGCAAAAAAGCATTCCGTAATCTGGGATTCATTTTGAGACAGTCCAACCAGTTTACAAATATGGCAGCCCTTAGGGCGTTGTATGAGGCCCTGGTCAAGAGCCACCTCGAATCCAGTGCTACCATTTGGTCCCCACCTGAAGCCAAATATAAATTGATGCTAGAGCGTATACAGAATAAGTTCACTAGGTTTTTATACAATAAATTATACGGTGTATACCCAGGGTATCCGTACTTGTACCCGACTCTATTTGTTCTGGGCATGGTGGGCTATTACACTTTGGAGGTTAGGAGAGAGGTGGCATTGGCGACCTACGTATTTAAGGTGCTTCGAGGTAAGTTGCACAACCCAGCTATTTTAGGAGAAGTGAGGCTATGCGTGCCGAGCGCATACGTGTGGCGGAGGAGGCGCCCGCCCCTTCTCGGGGTGCCGGTTGCGCGCACTAACTTACTGCAGAGGGCGCCTCTCACGCGAGCGCTGCGCGTGCTCAATGCGGTGGCCTTGCAAATAGATGTGTTCTCGTGTTCGCTGGGGGAGTTTACTCGGGTCACATACAGCATAATTTCAAACAATGAATCGAATATTTAAATTATGTATTATTGAATTGACATTATTTGTTAGCTAGTTGTATTTTTGAATTAACATTGTAATTGTAGAAAGGATATTTGTATATTTGTATTGACATTGTAATGGTTGAAATGTTATTTGTATTATAAAATTGACATTTTCTCATTGAATTGACATAATCTTATTGAATTGACATTATCTTACTGAACTGACGTTCTTATTAAATTGACATACATTTTTTGAATTGACATTATGTTACTAAATTGACATACATTTTTTTTTAATTGACATTATCTTTTTGGGTTGACATTTTTTGTAGTGTTTTACTGACATTATCTGATATAATTGGTAGTTGCATCATGAAATTATCAGAATTTATGTTTTGTTTCTTTCTGCTGAATTTACGTTATTAATTAATATGTTACCGGCGTTAAATAATATCTACGCTGCTTTGTATCATTGTGTAATTCGATTGAATGTATTGACTATTGCATGTTTATCGCCTACTAATGGATAGATTATTGTTATTGTATAAGTAATGCTAGCATGGAATCTCTTTAGTACAGAACTATTTTTCTAATGGCTAAACAAGTTCTTTAGATTTATATCGCCGTATATACTGGTTGCTTACAATATCGCCTTGGTGTTAAGTTGCTGTAAGGATGTTGTAATTGTGTTATAAATAAATAAATAAATAAATAAATAAATATCTAAAATTTCCATTGTTCAACAAAAATATAAAAACCTTTTTAAGGAAATCGATCGCCTAATTTACTTTTAGGAACATCGTTTATTCTAAGTAAAACCTCAATTAAACAGTCACCTCTACAAAATTAAATTTTATTGATCCAAAAAAATAAAAGTTTAACCTAACCTAACCTATTCCGTTATAAGCTAGGACTATTTAGAGTGCAAGTTAGTATTTTTGATATGCAATTCGTATTCCTGTTTCACAAATCATATATTCGATGTACAAACCACATTTTTGGTGTGAATTCGATTAAAAAGGTCATCTCGTTCTGAGTAATATTTAAGTTTTTTAAGTAGGACATGTTTAGTTAATCAATTAGTTTTTTTGCACAGCATTTAATTTTCTGGTTTGCATTCAGTAAATTAGTGGAGGTACCTAGTGTGCAGAAAAATTAAACTGAGGTGCATTTAAAAATATCCCATAAAGATATATTACTCCTACCGACTAAAAAACCTCACGTAACGCCCAACAGCCTATGGTTGGGAGCCCCGGGTAAGCCATCGGAAGGATTTCCCAGGACACTATTCTTTACTCTGCGCTCGTGGCCCCGCGGACTCAGTGTTCTGTAAACGATCACTGCAGTAAGCAAATTTTACTATGGCCGGTCCATGGATGGGTGACCACCCATGTGATCACTTTGTGACATTTATTTGAGCGTTTCCGTGCTTCGGAAGGCACGTTAAGCCGTTGGTCCCGGTTGCCAGTAAAATGGCAGTCGTTAATCTAAGTTGAAGGCTTTATTTCAACAGCAGGCAGTCACAACCTGCGCCTGTCCATTTAAACACGGCAATACGGCTCACCACCTATTACGTGGGACAAATTATACAAAAGGTGAAATGTGGGCATATAATATGCCTCTGCCTAACCCTTCGGGGATAAAGGCGTGACCATATGTATGTGTATGTATGTATGTACTATTCTTTACCATTCGATTTATTTGAAAGGTGAACTTCTAGTTAATTAAAAGTTACTTACCATTTAATCCTGAAAGTTTGAGTTTATCTTCTTTCAACACTTTGGTTAAATATTTCTTGTTACAGTTATAATTGCTAATGACTAAAGACCCTTTCGCCTTCTGAATTTAATTCGTTTAAACATAGCTTTATTATGCACTTCTTTTTCAGACAAACTTTGTAAAATTTCACGTTTATAAATTGGCGCAATATTTTCAAAAACGATACACATTTTTAGCTCTACAACGTATAAGAAACTGATTAACTTTACTATTAAACACGGTACTGTAACTTTTCATCGTAAAAATAAAATCTAACCGGACGTAAGCATTAGTTAAAATAATTTTTATTTATTTAAATTTCAAGATCAAATGATATCTACGCTTAAAATGAGCACTGTCTCAGACAGTACCATATTCATATAAAATTATATATTAAAATTTTACTTAGCACATTTTTGCGAAGCGCTCGTAGCCTCACTAGCTCAGAGTTCTCCAAACGATCTTTTATAAGATGGGACACCAATTAGTAGTTCCGTAAAGGGTTTTTTAATACAGTTGATCAAAAAGTGGCGTATTACAGGGACGGATAGCGTTCGGGATGTGGGCTATTGGGTCATTCTCAGGGAGTGAGATTTTCGAACGTCCATTCAATTATCTACTTAATTTATCAAATTTTGGGATTAATTCTTTTTCTGGGGGCTAGTTTTGGCAATTATCTATTATGGAATGAAATTATATACATTTGCTTTGTACAAAAATACCTCAGAATAATTGTTTTTGATGTATTCTCCTAATTTCCGTCCACTGTCCTGAACCCAGAATAATACTTTCTGAGCCTAAAAAGTGCAAGACAAGCTTTGATTTATACATTTATTACTCTTTATTTATAAATTAGGCAGATTAATCTAGCTATACTAAAAATGTAATTACGTTAACGTGGCTATTTATTTAGTTACAACGTAAAATATGTTTGTCCTTTGATTATACCTAATTTCTGTCACCCACTAATAATTCGTGAACACAACCCTAGTTACGTAAATTGTACTCATCCCTATTGCATGTACGGCAAGTGTTAGTAGTGCCACAGACATCCAGCCAACTTTCACGCGTACTACATGTTCTCCGGGCGTCTCAGTGAGATAAGTACCTAATTTCCCTTCGCATGGTTAACAAGTCTTCTAATTTCTGTTCGCTCATTTAATTAATGACTTCTTATTGTTAGAGTTAACGGGATATTTACAATGTCTTTTTGAGTATTTCCGATATTTCGGCGCTGTTGCAAGTGCCATGATCACGGAGGAACCGTTTTTACCGTACATCAAGGGAGTGACGGATAAGGTCGCCAATATTCTTAAAAAAGTTTCCATAAAACTATCTTCACCCCTTTTAAAAGACTTTCACAATATCTACGTACACCTAAAGATAGTTCTCCACTGGACAGACCGGGAGTGTACAAAATTGATTGCAGTTGTGGTAGTTCGTACATAGGGCAAACCAAAAGAACGGTTACGTGTCGAATTAAAGAACACATCAGGGCAGTCAAAAACAACGAACCACAGAAATCTGCAATAGCTGAACACCTATTGGAGTCTGGTACAGACCACTGGATCGAATTACATAACCCAAAGATGCTGTCGACAGAACGCCATTATATACCAAGAATGGTTAGGGAAGCGATTGAAATTAAAAAATATAAAAAATTCAATCGTGAAGACGGGTTTCAGTTGCCGAGCGTCTGGCATCCAGTGGTCCGTGTGTGCATAAATAAAAGTAAATATATCCAACCGAAACCGCGTGTAGATACTGTGAGTGTTGTGTGTCGCGACCGAGTGCCAGTGCGACTGTACAGTGAAAGTGAAACCAATAGTAGTGGTGTTGTACGACACAAACGAGTGCGAAGGAGGGTAGATCGATATATGTGCTAAGACTTTTACTTTCAACCGCCAATACTTCAGTTCCTCCGTGATCATGGCACTTGCAACAGCGCCGAAATATCGGAAATACTCAAAAAGACATGGTAAATATCCCGTTAACTCTAATAATAGTGTTAGTGACCATGAAAGTTTAAATACCTATAATGACTTCTTGCTCGAAATAACTATCAAAGAAACAATTCTTACGTAATTATATATATCTTTTATGTAAAAGAAATAGTAGTCAGTAATAAGTTCTAATTATTTTAAAAATTAAAAATAAACCATTTTCCCTAATTTCCATCACACATTTCCGTCACGCTAAAAGTGACCGGAATTATAAAACTCCCTGTAATCATTGTTTCTATTAGTTCTTTTTTTTTATACCACTAAGGTGGCAGACAAGCATACGGCCCACCAGGAGGACTGGTGGTCACCGCAGCCTATGAACGTTTGCAACACCAGAGGCACCGCACTCGCGCTGCCGACCCTGTAAAAACCTTCTTAGACCCCTTTTGAAGAACCCCATACTGTAGGCGTTTGGGAAAACCGAGGCAGGAAGATCATTCCACAACCTAAGCGTTCGCGGAAGAAAACCCCTATCGGATCTAACCGTGCTCGAACGCTCCGGACGTAGGGTGTGAGGATGAAATCCCTGTCTATGGCGAGCGGTGCGATGATAGAACGTAGCCGTGGGCATCATGTCAAACAATTCCTCAGAGCACATACCATTGTACAGGCGGTAGAACACGCATAAGAAGGCAAAGTCTTTCCTGTCGCGAAGAGGTTCAACACCACCTGTCAGTATAAGATCGTTTACAACTCTCACAGCTCGCCTTTGCACCGAGTCAAATGGACGAAGCTGATATTCAGGTGCCCCCGCCCAAAGGTGACAGCAGTACTCCATGTGTGGCCGCACTTGCGACTTATAGAGAAGCAGTGTTTGAGCCGCAGTAAAGTACCGCCGCGCCCTGTTGAGCACACCGAGCTTCTTGGACGCTAGCTTGTTCTTAATTGTTCGTAGGTAGCTACATACCCGCCAAACAAAATTATAATTCTAAATGTATATTTTTGAACAATAAACTCGATTGTTTCAGACTAGCTGTTGCCCGCGACTTTGTACGCGTGAAAATTATGTTATAATGCCAATTTAATTGTTCTCTGCTTAGCCCCTAGGATATGTAGCGTGATAATATATTTGAAGACCCTACCCCTAGTTAATGTTTGTGCAAAATTTGACTCAAATCTATTGAGTACTTTTCGAGATCCTTCCGGACAAAGCAAAGCAAACAGACAAAATTTTTTCTAACTATATTTTCGGCTTCGGTATCTTATATTGATGGGTATGGGTACGGTATTTTTTATTTAATATTTCCAATGTACAGTTTTGACTTTTCTATCATTTTATTTTATGTATTTAAATTATTTATTACGTAAATAAAAGAAATTATGACTTATTGTTTAATTTTCTAATTTCTGTCACCGCATACCTAATTTCCGTCACCCTCACAATTATATTACTCCATAAATAAAAAACTAAAGTGTTTAAATGCAGTGCCCAATTTACCAATTCGTAAAGAATGACGTGTTCTTTCAATTTAACTACTAATTTATAGAATTTAATAAAAAATAAAAATCGTGACGGAAATTATACGAAGAACACCATTTCGTGAGAATGACCGTATTACACACTCGTGCTTTTTCTTTACCATTCCCGCACTCGTGAGTTTTCTTTCCCAAATTGTCAAAATAATGTCTGTGATTCATGCAAAAATTTCTAAAAAAAAGTACTAACTTGTTTCAGAGGACATAGGCTCGCGGAGACTATAAGTGACTCTCGGTCCGGTTCATTTTTGGTGCAGAGGCTGGCTGTCGCAATCCAGCGTGGAAACGCGGCAAGTGTGATGGGCAGCTTTGACCATAATTATGTGACTAACAAAATAATTTGTAAATCATTATTATATTTTCTAATAAACATTTAAATATTTGAAAAAAAAAGACTTGTTTCAATATCAGATTAAAAGTAATTTTAATTAAAATTTAAGCATAAATTAATATAAGTATCGGCCAAATTAAATTAATAAATATAAAAAAAGTTGGCTGTATGAAGTGCACTGCCATAGTCTCTGCTTAGGAAGGTATATAATTATTATTGTTTTACGGTTGGCGCCGTTTTGGATATTCAGGTTTATTGTGTTTTTATTATTTTATAAAATTGCTTAACTTTTTCGCAACTGTATTAAAAATAGTTGTTCAATACAACGTGTGGGACTGTTATTTAAACTCGTTCCGACTGTCTACCTTCGCCTTCGGCTCGGGTCAACACCTGTCGTAACTCGTTGTAATAACAGAAATTCCACACTTGTATCGAAAACTACTATTACCGGTGGGCCTGAGCCAGGAACGTTATTCCGAAACTCGTTGGTTAATAATCTGTTGACAGAATCATTTCTGGTAGATGTCATAGAAAGCACGGTTGGCAGAAATCACTATTCCCGGTTACCTGTTGGTCTTTGAAAACGTCAACAGCGGGTAGCCACAACCTGTGGCTGTCCACATTTAAATCTAACAAAGTAATTCTACTGCTTTGGAAAATTTCACTTTTTCACCCTTTAGAAGCAGTAAGGGGTGAAAAAGATGAAGAAAAGAAAATTTTGCTTCATTTCTATAAAGTACTAGCGGACCCGCGCAACTTCGTTTGCGTGATAAATGAACAACCGCTCGACCGATTTTATGCAAACTTCACATAAACCATCTAGTAAATAGTCCGAACAACGCCTAAACATTTGGTTTGGATACGTGAGCCCGTTCTTGAGTTATAAAATTACAACGAAAAGTGGCATTGATTTTTATATATACCGGCTGTAGATTTAGTAGTGTGCAATACTTGCACACGTGACTCTACTGCCTACACCCGTTAATATTTTGTGATAAAAAAAAACGTTTTTTTTTTCATGTTAAATTTGATTTTATTTGCAAAGGACCTCTGCCTGTACCCACTGGCCAATAATACGTGAACATAAATTTAAGTAAGTACTCAATAATTAATAATAAATCTAAAAAGCGAAAGATTGTAAATGATACTCGCTTAATGCCTATTTATTATCCAGTGCTATGACCTCTAGCGTCCAGCTGATCGTTTGTAGGTATTAGGTATACTGGCTGCGTTCGAGCGTTCACCGCTCACCTTTTGCCGTTTTTTGGTACAGAACTCGCACTTGACCGGTTTTTCTGTTTCATAGGTTTGTGGCGACCGCCACATAGCGAAGATCAGTTGAAGTCCTGCATCGCGATATGAAAGTTCTCGCAACTAAGTATAGATAAATCCTGAATCGCGATATCAGAATTCTCACGATGATGAATAATATAACCAAGAGTCCAACATCAACCGTTGGGCTTCGGCCCGCCAGGCGCGATCACCTAGCCTGGTCGGAGGATCCTCCCTTTGTGTGTTGGAGGAACATTCTCAACCTTTCCTCCACATTGGTGACCCCGACGTGATTGAAAGCAGCCTTCACGAAGCAGCATCATCATCATCATCGCCACCTTTACAGCACTCCAGTATGCCCGGTAAACAGTCTCAGCCAGCCAGCATCTACGGCCTCTACAGGGATACCACAAGCTAGCAGCGACCGCTCCAGGCTGGTTACCTCTTCGGCCACATCAGCGTCTAGGCACCGAACCCTGCACTACTACGGTACTTGTAAGAAGAGCGCATCTCTCCCGTCTACGCAGCAGCCTACGCATCGAACCGCCCCGACTCACAGAGGGTACCGCAGCACCGCGCACCGCAGCTCTGCACTTAGCCCCTCGACTCACTGGGCTTAGCAGCATTCGATTCTACGCACTGGAATCAGCGGCATACGATTTCGCTTCAAAGGAATCAGCGGCACACAGTTCCCACGTACTGGAACTAGCGGAGTACAGTTCCAACTAAATGGAACTACACGAACTGGCACTGGCGCAGCTGACAACAGACTACAAGACACCAGACTCATACTCGCAATCGACCTCCGGTCTCGGAGGGGAGTGATGTGGCGACCGCCACATAGCGAAGATCAGTTGAAGTCCTGCATCGCGATATGAAAGTTCTCGCAACTAAGTATAGATAAATCCTGAATCGCGATATCAGAATTCTCACGATGATGAATAATATAACCAAGAGTCCAACATCAACCGTTGGGCTTCGGCCCGCCAGGCGCGATCACCTAGCCTGGTCGGAGGATCCTCCCTTTGTGTGTTGGAGGAACATTCTCAACCTTTCCTCCAAAGGTTCACGTATTATTAGTCAGTGGAGGTTAGGCAGAGTTCCCGTTGGAATTAAAAAACGAATTCAATATGAAAAAAGACTAAAAAAAAAATATTTTTTTTTATCACACAGTATTAACGAGTGTAGGCAGTAGAATCACGTGTGCAAGTACTGCACACTACTAAATCTACAGCTTGTATAGATAATAAAATTAAGTTTCGCATAGCTCAAGGCAAATCTAGGTACTTATTTAAATTCAAAAGTAAATCTCCTTAAAAACTGAAACAATACGGATTATTTCCTAATACAGGTGTTTCAAACATTTTAAATCATTTCATTGGTTAGATTTATGGAAGGTCAATGCTGGTTACAATGATAGTCTAGACTATTTTAATTGGACTTATATTTTTAAGTCATTAGCTTAGATTAGAAAAGGAAAAATTAAAATCAGACAGGAAACAATTTTTTTTCTTAAAAAAATCTTAAGGGAAGCTTGTAAGGACGTACCTATACGGATGGTTTCTTTTACGCTCTAACGACTGAACCGTTCTGGATAAAATGTTGGCTACAGCTTTTGCAACTATTTGCGTTCTGTATTCATAGCACCCAGGGTGTCATGTGAACTTTGAAGAACATCCCGGGCACTTCCAGGAACATTGTGATTTTTTTAACGTAAGGAATTCTACAGTGATTGCCGGACTTCTACCAACAAAAAACCACACGTATCCTACCTAGAGGCCTACGGTTGGGAGCCCCGGGTAAGCCCTCGGAAGGATACCCCAGGACTTCCAACAGACCTACGGCTACCACTGCGGCCTCACCTAGAGGGGGTTCGAGTACTATCCCGTGTCAATGGGGGGTTGTTCGGGTGCTATCTCGCTTCTTAGGGGTGCGTGCGTGAAACCCTCACGTCACGCAGTCGTCTAGGGGAAAATTGTGATATGTACCTTCTTTGCAAGGACAAAACGCTTATTGTAAACTACTCAATGAATTCATATCAGGGTCGGGCATGTTTTCGACGCTTTTGTACTTTTCTCCTCTTACAAACCCAGGTTCTTCGGAGCGTGAAGATGCACATTACTTAGTTTCTTGGGGTGTTCTTCTCAGTCTGCAGCATTTCCGAACCCCCGGTAGAGTCACAAAAATTTTGACGAACCTAAATTTTTTTTTTTAAATTCAACGGGAATAAATTTATTTTATTGGGCCACCAACTTGATGACCACTGACAATAGTCTTGTAGACTGTGAGAATCACACCCAATCGCTTTGTTAAGTGGTGGGATGGGAATAGAACCCACGATCTCCTGATCAGCAGTCGCACTATACCTACGACCACAACACCAACGAAGAGATTAATTTTTTTTTGTTATATCTAATTTCCTGAGGTCAAATTGTGGCAAACATGATCACATAGGCAATGAGGCAATAAAGATTAGCATAAATTATTATCTTCCGTGCTCATAAACCGCTGTCAAATTTAGACATGTTTATGTTTTTGGTGTTTTTTTGTATTTACTAATATTATGTTGTAAAATCGACACCAATAATTTTATGTCTGCCTATGACTGCCTATTTATAAAATGATTTATAAACTGAGTTTTTTGGGGTGTTCTTCTCAGTTATTCAAAATACTTACATTTCCCAACCCCCAATAGAGTCGCAAAAATTTTGAAAAGCCTAAATTTTTTTTTTTAAATTTCAAAGTGAATAAATTTTATTTTATTTCTAAATTATTTCTTTTTTGGTTATTATTTTTTTTGACATTATAACATATTTAACTATTAATTTGACATTTCTACTTCATTTATAAAATGTGTAAAACTATTTAATTAAGTGCATGATAAAAGAAATAAATTTTAAGTGAAAATAAAAATTAGTTTTATATTCAATTGTTGTGCCTTAATAGGGTCCACACTGATCTAATTTTATCATTGTTATCTACCTTGCATGTAAAATACTGTGAATAGCAAATAAAGTTACTGGATACTAAATAACACATAATATGCTAATTTACACTCGAGAGCAATGAATCCGGGTCACTTAAAGAATGTTAAAAATCTCGGAAACTAAAAATGATAGGTTAATGCAATAAATTGTATTTAATAGACAATGTAATACTCTTTAAATGAAAGTAAAAAAAATATGAGTCACCATACATTTTATTAACACAAAATTACATAAAGAAAAAACTGCCGATCTCTCCTTAAAACAAAAATAGGAAACATGAAATTTTTGAACTTTATTACGATTTTCTTGAATTTTAATACTTCGTATTGCCTCCTCGTGCTTCCATTACTGCGTTTACGCGGTTTGGCATGCTGTACACCAAGTTCCTTATACGATTTTGGGGAATATTCTCCCATTCCTCTGTGAGAGCAATTTTGAGCTCACGAAGCGTGATTGGGGGAGGGTTTCGTTGTTTTACGCATCTGCCTAGCTCGTCCCAAGCATGCTCGATCGGGTTGATATCCGGGCTGCGCGCTGGCCACTCCATACGAGTAATGTTCATCTCTTGAAGGTAGTCATTCACAATCCTACCTGTATGAGGTCGGGCATTGTCATGCATAAATATAGCATCCTCACCTAAATTGACCATAAATGGACCAACGTGATCATTGAGGATTTCTTCCACATATCTTACGCTAGTTAAAGAGCCGTTTTCTATGATCACCAGCTCTGTGCGACTTTCAGAAGAAATTCCGGCCCACACAAGTACAGACCCACCACCGTAGGCTACTTTTTCTTCGATGCATGCTTGCTTGAATCTTTCCCCTGGTCTTCGATACACTCTGTGTCTTCCATCGTGCTTGTAGAGCATAAATTTTGATTCGTCGGAGAACATAACTTTTGACCAATCTTCAATACTCCAATTTACGTGGCTCTGGGCATACCTTAGTCTCGAAATACGATGCCCACGCTCCAGTTTAGGGCCGTTTGCAGGTCTAAGGGGTTTTAAGTTAGATTCAGCAAGCCGACGTCTAACTGTCCATGCACTTGGGTTACTTCCTCCGAGGCGTCGAAACTGATTGGTGAGTTCAGTTCCTGTGAGAAAGCGATTTCGAAGCATGGTGTTCACCAAGTATCGGTCTTCTCGTGCTGTGGTACACCTGGTTCTGCCCGTTCCTGGTCTGCGTAGGTTAGAACCAGTTTCTTCGTAACGTCGGAGAACTCTTTGTACTGTTGACAGCGACACACCGACAGTCCTGGCTGTATCGCGCTGACTCCGGCCGGTTTCCAGCATTGTAAGTATTCTGGTGCATTCTTCAGGCGTAAGCGACATAATTTCAGCTTGATTAATGAATATAGAGCACTATCAACATGGTTTATGTACCCACATAAATGACAGATTACAAACAAAAGCAACACCAAATGCTGTAATTTCGTAGTTCCATCTTCGAAAGTGGCCCTTTTTCAAATTTGATTTTTTTATGATATAACTTTACAATAACTAAGAAGTTTTAATACCTTCATTTAAGGAGTATTACATTGTCTATTAAATACAATTTATTGCATTAACCTAGCATTTTTAGTTTCCGAGATTTTTAGGATTCTTTAAGTGACCCGGATTCATTGCTCTCGAGTGTATTTGGCTTAACTTTAGATTGTCCTCCCACGAGTTTGAGGTTCATATTTTTTTTACACAAAGCTAATATTATTAGAAGCCTCCACACGAAGTTTTAACTTGCGGAGATTAATAGTTAACGAGAAAAAAATAATGAAAATCATAAAAATTTACCAAAAATTGTCACTTTTGACCACAGAATACCTACACTCTCAATGCTTTTGACATTCGGCTCGTCATTAAACGTTTCGTTTTACATATGGTTTACGCACTAAAATGTTTAACTTCATTTAATAATGAAATAAACAGGTATATTCAGTGACTACGTAAAATTTTATGCATATTTTAATATAATACCTACATATATTTCGTTGACATAAATGAATGCTATTACTTAAATGTATTCTGACAATAATTTACTGACTATTGCCGCAATGTAAAACTAAACGTAAAACGCCGTCGACGCGCTGTCACTGTTACTGTCTGACAGTTATTTTTTTTTTGTAATACTTATTTTATGGCCTTTAACTTCAGCCTTTTAGCCAAACTATTGTTGATTATCCTACTACTGTTGGTTAGGTTAGGTTGAAACTGTGACCATTGACGCGCGACGGCGAGCGAGCGAAGCGAGCGTGCCGCGGCAGGGGCCGCCGAGCGCCAGAGGTGTCCTTTACAATATTATTATAACAATTTCAGACCAAGAAAATGCGAAAGTTAGGTTATAATATAAAAAAAATCGTAACTCAAAAAGGGGGGGCGTCCGCAACTTTTCCTTCAAGGGGGGGGTTCTACACCCCCTCCCCCCTCCCCCCCACCACCTCTCAGCCCTCAAATCGTGGGAGGACAATCCGAAGTCCTACCATTTATTTCTCAGTATAAGATCCCATGGGATGCCGAAACGGGAACAGTTTTTCTCGAGGATGGAGCCGCGGGCGCCATTTAGTATATACGAAATGCAAAAAATAAGTACCTAATGCTAAATAATGCAAAAAATATCTAGCATTGAGATTTATGACTGCTAATTGAACACGCGTTTGATTGATACCTTGTCTTTATTTTATAACAAGCGGTTTTATAACCTTTAGTAAAAATACTTATTAGTACACAGTCACGATATTTACAATGTGTTCGTAGGACATTATAATAATTTTTGCAAAGCATTATTCTTGGTAGATCTTAACTGCCGTGCTGAGGTAGGTACTGAATTCGAATTCCAGTTACAACATAAATATTTTTGTGATCAACAAAATATTTGTGTCCATTTCAACACGGCAATAGGCTCACCACCTATTACGTGGGACATAGGTACAACTATGGCGTAAAATTTGGGCGCAACTTAGCCTCTGCCTACCCCTTCGAGGATAAAGGCGTGACTATATGTATGTATTCTTAATTTCTTTTTTGTGTTCTGCCTTAAATGGAAAATCCCTACGTCCAACGATGGATGTCTCAGGGTAAATTGATGATTAATATAAATATTAGAGAGATTGGTTTTTCTTTTTTTTTTTGGAGAATTTAGTTTTTCATTTTGACTAGACCAGAAAAGTATACTATGTATCTTTATTAAACACTAGCTGACCCGCGCAACTTCGTTTGCGCCACATAAGAGAGAGTATTACCTGTTCCCGTCGCATTTACTCCCGTCGCGTTGCGTTTACTCCCGTAGCGTCTCGTAGTTAATATTCAATAGGTACTACGTGAGAGATAGAGAGAGAGAGAGGTTTCTCGTCGCGTGTATTCCCGTCGCATTATTTTTAAGAACAATTTCGTTTATAAAAGAGGTATCCCGTGGCATTATTGTAGAAAAAAATTGATTCACGCTTACGAAGCTCTCAAAAAGAATAACTTTTCCCCCGTTTTTGAAACATTTACTATTACTGCTCCGCTCCTATTCGTTGTAGCGTGATGCTATATAGCCTATGACACTCCACAATAACGTAGCTTTCTATTGGTAAAAGAATTTTTAAAATCGGTTCGGTAGATCCCGAGATTACCCCTTACAATTTAACAAACACACAAACTTTACTTCTTTATAATATTAGTATAGAAGTATAGACTAGCCGACATCAGGTTTTACCCGCTTAGCTCATGTTACATTTCAGGATAAATGTAGTTTTCAATGGTGAAAGAATTTTTGAAATCGGCCCAGTAGTTTTTGAGCCTATTCGATGCAAACTAACTATCAAATCTTTCCTCTATTAAATACCTATTAGTTTGGAAATGTTCTCCATGATTAATTTTTGGTTCAACTTAAAATTTGTGATGTTTTGTATTGGTTAGCGGCAAAAAAATACCAATAACCGCTCTGCCATAACCATAAAGGCACAAAAATATTTCTGTTGGGAGTCCTGGGACATCCTTCCGAGGGCTTACCCGGGGCTCCCACCCAACCATAGGCTGTTGGGCGTTACGTGAGGTTTTTTAGTCGGAGTCCGGCATAGCACCCATGACGGATATTCCCTCACATTAAAAAAAAAAGGGCACAAAAATACTTACTTGCGTTTACTCGCCGTTGCAATACAATAACGCATTTTTTATCAATTAAATATAATGATTTATCATCGCTTCTTTAGGTCTTTAACTTTACAAAGGAATAAATTTGGAATCTACCATTTTTTTGGGGTGCGACCAAAAAAAGAATGATCTTACAGAAACACAATCTCATTATTCTATTTTTGTTCATATTATGTCCGGTTCTACTCAACCAATCGATCGATTTATCGAGCGACCAACCAGCGATCACACAAACGTGAAATTGTAAGTCTTACCATACACGTACATATAGTCACGCCTTTATCCCCGAAGGGTTAGGCAGAGGCATATTGCTCACACTTTACTGCCTGCTGTTAAAAATTTTCAAGCCCATACTGGCCTTCACCTTGGCCTAACGACTGCCATTTTACTGGCAACCGGGACCAACGGCTTAACGTGCCTTCCGAAGCACGGAAACGTGCGCAAATAAATGTCACAAAGGAGTCATGTAGTCAGTAGTCAGTAGTTGCATACTACAGTGATCGTGATCGTATGAGTCCGCGGGGCCACGAGCGCCTCACGTCTGTCAAGTCTGTCGAAGACCTTACTATTTAAAAAAACACGACAAAATCTGTTTAGCGGCTTATGCGTTCATCGGCCCATCGGGTCAGACAAACAGACCTAAAATCCCAAAAAAATGTGTTTAATATCGTTAATATAACATAATCCAAGTTTTTTAAAATATTTCCATTGTGCAGACACGGTCACTTTTTACAATTTTATAATAGTACTAGCGGACGTCACGCGGTTTCACCCGCGTAGTTCCCGTTCCCGTGGCAATACTACAGGAATAAAATATAGCCTATGTTCACCGCAAAGAGTGTAGCTACCCAACAGTGAAAGAATTTTTCAAATCGGTCCAGTAGTTCCGGAGCCTATTTGTTACAAACAAACTAATAAAAAAACAAAGCTTTCCTCTTTTTATATTAGGTATACAAAAAAAAAAAAAAGACGCGGGAAAGCGTGCTTGTGAAAAATTAAATTTAATTATTATTTTAGTGAAATAGTGTGAGAACTGCGAAATAAAATAACACATTTATTTAATTAGCGGTAAATTCAACATAATTTAATGTAATCCAGGCTCTAAAAGGGTTTTTTTTGCAAAAAAGCCGGCGACCGTCAGCCGGCCGGCTGCGGGCGCAATGAATAATGAGACGTATGTTGTGAGCGATATAGTCGAAGATGGCTTATCTGGTGACGAAATAAATATCGATGCAGTTGTGGAAAATAGTGAGGAATGCAGATCAAGGATGCAAACGGAGGATGAGATATTTAGCAGAAAAAGACCAATGACTCGGGAAGATTCCTCTTCTGAGGAAGGTTGGCAGCGAGTTTCTAGAAGGCACAAGGTGGCTTGTACTCGTGAATCCAGCAGTGCGGAGCAAGAAAATGTACAAGTATGTGTTTCATGTAGTTCCATTATGCCCAAACAGTTTGCATTAGCCAAATTATTTAAAGAAAATAACATCAGTGGGGTAATTCGTGTTAAATTTGTCCATCAATACAAAATTATTGTCACTTTTGATCAAGAATGCAATGCCGACCGATTTATTTCTTGTAAGGCTTTTAGAGATCTTGAATGGAAAAGTCAGAAAACATCTGAGGTCGGAGTTTCATACGGTGTTATCAAGGACATTGACTTGAATATTACTGACGAAGATATTATTACCAGCTTATTTTCTGATATTGAGATCATTGCAGCGAAAAGGCTAAACAAACGAGATTATTACCAGGAATCGTCTTCTGGTTGGGTTAAATGTGAAGCCGTGCGTATATCATTTAAAGGCCCTTCTCTCCCTGCTTACGTATACATCTATAACATGAGAGTAAGTGTGTTGCCTTATATCTTCCCTGTAACGCAATGTTCGCGGTGTTGGAAGTACGGACACACTAGATTAGTATGCCCTTCTAAAAAGATTATATGCCCTAAGTGTACCAAAAATCATGAAAATTGCGATACTACCTCCTTCCGCTGTATTAATTGTACTGGCAACCATATGGCGTTACAAAAGATTTGTCCAGTGTTCAAAAAAGAGAAAAGGATTAGGGAACTTATGTCTGAATTTAACTGCACCTATAGAAAAGCCCTCACTATGTATGTACCACCGTCTCCGCCTCCTGAAAGACATTCATCCCATGGTTTGGCTGAAGTTCAAATGCCAAAGTTGGATTCACAGCAAATATTCCCTGATCTTCCATACGAAAATACCAACCAACCACCAACTAAGCAGAAACTCATGTCTCAATTGTTCAACACTCCACAACAATCTCATACTAAAAAGGCTCATGAACATAAACTGAAAAAGCCACGTAAACAGCTTCCTCATGCTTCTCCATACCCGTCACGTCCTTCTTCACCGGCGAGATCGGAGAGAGCAGAGGAGGTCCTTTATTCCGAAAGCTCTGGAGGCTACGTGGGAGTTAATAGTGAAACCAGCAACAAAGCACAGAAAACCAAAGACATTAGTTTTTTTAGTGTATTATATAGGCTTTATAGATTAATAATGGAGAAGGGTTCTTTAGAGGATAAAATACATGAAGTTATCAAAATTTGCACGGAGTGGATTATATCTAAAGTAATGCAAGGAATGTCGGTGAGTTCTTTTTTCAATACTTTCTCTAATGATGGATAGTGGTTTTATCGATATCAATTTAAACATTATACAATGGAACTGTCAAAGCTTGCGACCGAAGTCACTATCTTTAGAGGCCCTTCTTTCACAAAATAACATACATATAGCCGTTCTGAATGAAACTTGGCTTGAACCGGACAGTTATTATAACATTAGGAATTATAATATTTTCAGATCAGATCGTAGTGACGGCTATGGTGGCTTAGCCATCCTTATACATGGCTCTATTAGAAGTAGTATAAGTATGTCACGTAGCCCTAACTCAGGTATAGAGCTTTTACATGTTAAGATACATAATTGTCGGTATATTGAGAACATATTTTCACTGTATTGCGCTTCAACTGTAAACACCGTCCAAAACGACTGGGATCATCTGTTTTCTCTCGCAAATTCCAAATCATTAATTTTAGGTGATTTTAATGGTCACCACTTAAATTGGTCGTACAAAACTGACCCGAGAGGATTACAAATATTTGATTCCATGATTGATTATAATTATATTTATTTAAATAATGGTGATCCGACTCGAATACAATTAGTGAATGGTGTATTGAAAAAATCCTCCCCTGATATATCTTTCGTCACCTCTGATTTGGCTACGTTATTTACGTGGAAAGTGTGCAATGAATCGCTCGGCAGCGATCACCTTATTATACAGTTGTCGGCCACGATTCATGTCCCCCGTGTCATGTTAAAAAGACGTAAATATAAAAACAGTGACTGGCAATCCTACAGCTCTTACATAGAAATTTCACTAAAGGATTATATCGTTCCCTCTGATTCCCAAGAATTTTATGATGTCTTTGAACGTACTTTACAGACTGCCGGCAATAAGTATATCCCCTTCACTAAGGTTCCCCAGTACCCCTGCAATAAATTTAAACCAAAACCTTATTGGAACACAGAACTTTCAAAGGTTGTGGCGGAACGCCGATTAGCGTTGTCCAAGTTCAGAAGATGCCCTTCTCCTACTAATTTAGAGATATTGAAAGAGAAGGTACGTACTGCTCAAAGACTCATCAGATTAGCTAAGAATAGTTCTTGGCACGGGTTTTGTGATTCCATAGATGCTACTACTTCCCCCTCTGAAATGTGGAACCAAATGAGATGGGTAAAAGGACATCGAACTAACACTCGTAATCACTATATAGACAAAGATAATGCCGTGCAATTGCTGAATTCCTTAACTCCCGATTTTACGTGTCCTCCTATCCCCCATTTTAATTCAGTTAACACTTCTTTAGAATCTGAAATTAGTATTCAGGAACTGGAAAACTGTATCAAAAAGACAGATACAGCTCCCGGCAGGGATGAAATATCATTTTCTATGATTGCACATCTGCCACTAACTGCTAAAATTATGTTAGTTAAATTGTATAATACTTTTTTAATTTCTGGCTTTGTTCCTGCACAGTGGCGCGAGGTCAAGATAGTCCCTATTCCTAAACCGGGCAGAGAACCTAACTCTCACCACTCACTTCGGCCTATAGCTTTAATTTCATGTTTATGTAAAATTTTCCATAGTATTTTGAACAAAAGATTAGAGTGGCATTTTGAAAAAAGTAAGCTTTTACCCGAGTATATGGTCGGTTTCCGCAAAACTCGTTCATGCTTAGATAATTTATTTAGCTTAATCTCCCAAATTCAAATTGGGTTTTCTAGGGATCAGCCAACCGCGGCTTGTTTTATAGATATCGACAATGCTTACAACAATGTTAACGTTACTTGCCTAGTAAACACTTTAGACACGTTTGGAGTAGGTTCTAAAATATGCTTTTATCTCTGGTCCTTTTTAACTAACAGACAGCTACTAGTTGCGGTTGATGGTCAAAATTTGGCCAGAACTACCGGTCAGGGTTTGGCGCAAGGAGACCCATTATCTCCCCTTCTGTTTAATATTGTAACAATCAATGTTTGTAAAAATATCCCAAATGTACATATTTCTCAATATGCCGACGACTATGTATTATATGCTACACATGATAATATTGATGCCGCCCTTTTGAACCTTCAACATGGCTGTGAAAAATTGAGCCGCATGATGTTTAATTTAGGCTTGTCTATATCTCCTACAAAATGTAAATTGTGTATATTTAAAAAAGGGAGTTTTAGACGTTCTATTGATTTTAGAATTAACGAACAACCAATACCTGTTGTTAAGCACGTTAAATATCTGGGCTTATGGCTGGATAGTTCACTGAGGTGGGGCAAGCATATTAACGAAACAGTTCAAAAAGTAAGCAAACATATAAACTTGTTAAAAGTATTATCAGGTCCTGGGTGGGGTATTCATCAAAAACACTTGAGATGCTTATATATTTCTATTATACGTAACAAAATCGACTACGCAAGCTTTCTCTATGACAATAGCTGTAAAACCAATTTACTGAAGTTAGACAAAACTCAAAATCAGGCCTTACGAGTAATTGGTGGTTTTATTAGGAGCACCCCAATACACACTATGGAAAATGATTTATGCCTTCCCCCCCTTCAGTTTCGCAGAAGATTTTTGGCAGGTAAATATTTGCTAAAATCAAAGTCATTTGCTAATAACTCTAGTGATCTGCTGAATATATTAACATCTGTTTGTAACAATAGCTACTGGACTAATAAGAAAGTACCTATGCTAGTCAATATCAATCGTTGTATAGACACAGGGTCAATTCACTGCAGTAATTTGCTAGAAATGTTTTCTTTAGAGACTTGGGTGAGTAATATCCCAGTGCACCAATTCATTGCAAGCTCTATTCCGCTGATTGATAAAGCTAAACAAAATTATTCCTGTCGCCAGTTGAACTCGATTTGTACAAATTTCATTGAAGAAAAATACAGTAATTGTTACAAAATTTTTACCGATGGTTCTAAAGATAAAAGTTGCGCGGGGTCAGCTGTTTACGATCCACAGTCAGCTGGTTTTGTAAAACTTAGGATTGATTCTAATATATCAATTATGCACATTGAATTAATTGCAATTTCAGAAGCTTTATCTTATATTGATTCAGTTAATTTTGATCAATTTGTCATATTGACGGACTCAAAAAGCGCTTTACAACATTTGGCTCGCTGTACCTCTCCCGTGAGAGGCATACCGATTGCCTATAAAATATTAGAATCAATCTTAGGTCTACAAGCTCGACAGAAAACTGTCACCCTTCAATGGATTCCATCCCATATCCAACTTGAACCAAATGACATTGTAGACATGCTAGCTAAACAAGCTTCAGTGGATGGAATTCCCTATGCAGTTTTACCACTATTTTCGGACAAGGTAAGACTTGTTAAACAGCATTGCCTGGACGTTTGGCAGGAGTATTTTGATGAGCGCTCACAAGAAAAGGGCATATGGTACCGAACTATCCAACCACACATATTAACGTTCCCATGGATAGCCTCGATTCGACTAAACAGAGAAGATTTAAAAACCATTCTCAGGCTACGTTCCGGACACATTCCATCTAGAAAGTTTGGATATTTAATGAAAAAAATTACATCACCTAATTGCATCGATTGCGGTGTAATTGAAGACGTTTATCACATCTTGATGGAGTGTGTCAGGAATGAACATTTCAGGGCAACTTGTTTTGTTGGCGAATCGAGGATGTTTGTGGGTCAGGTGAACAGCACCTTGTCTGAGCCAGGCTCACAAAAAGCCCAAGAATTGATCCAATTAATTATTAAAAGTACTTGACCGTAATTCGAAGCTTATATAATGAGATAGGCATATCCGTTACCCGTAGGCTTATCTTACTCATGTTTGATGACGTATTTCCGTCGACTCACCAGCAGATGGCGCCACCTGTGAACTTATAAAAGAACATGGCGTCCACTTTGTCCTCATTGGCGTTTTGATTCCCGTAGCAAAAGGTTATAGCAGGAACACCTGCTAGTGCATTTATTTTTTCTAGTTACTAGTTATATACCTAGTAAAGTTATAAAAGTGACTTGGGATTAAGGAAGTGAATTTACAGAAATAATTATTTAACGGCTTTGCCGTTCGTTTGAATATACAGTGAATCTAAAACAAGTGACTTGTGATTGAAGTAAGTGAACCTACAGACATATTTAACGGTTTGACCGTTCGTTTAAGTCTCAGGTATGTTTTTACTTCATATTTTTACGATCACATATGAGTGTGATACGTCATAACGTGAAATAACCTATTATTTTAAAATAGCACGTAAACCTTTCGAGGTTGCAGTTTCTTTTATTTAATATCTTTAGTTACAGCTAATATCAAACTGATTTTATAGATTGTATTCATAGGTACTAATACTTTTTTTTAGATATCATTTGCTTCGTGTATGTACAGCGTAAGTACCGCCGAATATAGAAAATATTTTCAAAATATTTTTATACCTACCCACATAAAGGCACATTAATTACTAGATGTTCCTATACATGTAAAAATATGGCCTATTATGGGTAAAATCGTAATCATCCCAAGTTTCTGAATACGTACGAGTGTGTCAAAGTAATCACTAAATGTTCACCATGAAAGTAGTACTTAAATTTTAGGTACCTAACATAATACTATTTCTTTTAGTTTGGTTTCTTGATAGAAATGAATCCTCCATCCTTAGAAAGTGAGCTAATTCCAAGTGGAGTATTTCAGAAGCGCGCTCTGAGCTCCAGTTACTGTATTAGGTACGTCAAATAGCTACAGTTCCAGCTCATTTAGCTCGAACTTCAAATAAGGGCGATCGCGACGCCACGTGCATTGTCGTAAGTGGAGTAAAAGAAGCCGACTTCCACTAAACCAGATAAGGATGATGGAAATAGGTGAGTTATTTCTTATTACCTAACACTGGTCCTGACCAAGTGTAAATTTCTTCACAGATCAGAGGTTAAATTACGAGGATGATAGAAACAATCATCCTTGCTTCGTATTTTATATAGGGACAGCATTAAAAGAGATTTCGGTTACCCAAGATCCTAAGACACAGTATAACCTAAGAGGTTGATAGACACGTTTTGGCGACAAATTGCCTTGATAAGATAATATGCTGATACCCACTATTGTAAAATCATAGTCCTGGGTTCGTCGACCTAAACAAAAACGGGGAGATCCGACAATTCGAATCCCTGCTACATTTTGAAAAAGCTGACAAGGTTCTTTCTGCCAAAAGGCTTTTGCTGCCAAAACCTTTTGTATTTTTATACAAAGAGAATCTTTTGAAAAAATTAAGTTTCTACGAAAATATTTATGACAAAATTGAAGACCTACTTTAATAATAGGATTTCCATAAATCTTTTATCAATTTATTACAAATGGCTTGTGGCCATAGATCTGATTTCATATATTATTCTCAGAATTGTCAAAGACCCAATTCTTAAAAATGAACCTTGATAAAATATCGTCTTCAAACACATACATTTTCGAGGCTGAAGCCTTTTCAACGGCACTCGGGAAGGCATGCATTTTGGTCGTCGATCTCCAAAAAGGATGACCCCGAAAAAAGTTCATCCAAATCATTACGCCAGCCTTCGAGAGGATCAGGCGTCAAGATCAGATCTCCATCGAATAGAGTCCAGATTCCATTGTACCAAGAGCCTTTTTAGGCCTGTATTACAGTTACCACTCTCGAGGGGTGTGTACAATATCCATAATAATTGGGCATACGACAGTAAATGTCCCTTCAATTATGAAATTTCTGAGCTTTAGGCTCTCAAAGAGACTGAGAAGTTTAACATCCCCTGCCCATACCAGCAAAGGAAACACTAACCAGTAACCACCCTCGAGGGGTATGTACAATATTGTGTATCTATAATAATTGTAATATACGATAGTAACCAGGCGTACGATAAAATACTAAGTAACCATGCAAGGATGTCCCTTCAATTACGAAATTTCCGAGCTCGAGGCTCTCAAAGAGACGAGGAGAGGTCTAACATCCTCTGCCCACACCAGCAAAGGAAACACTAAATGATATGACCCTGTCATTCTATGTCGGTCAGTTAACTCTGTACAAAATACGTTGGTAAGGAACGAGAGTACCAAAAAGTTTTAAATTTATAAAAGGGTACCGCATTCCCTTTATCCAGAAACTCCAATCCGTCCTGCACGGTATTCGAGAGGACGCAGGTTCGAATCCTGCTCAAAATTGATAACCTTCCCACATTTAAATTTACACCGAACTCTGTTCAAGTCCCGTCCTGACAAGGTTGTAAATTTTCACTTTATGTTAAAATGCTATGGAAAACTTGACTAAGGTGGAATACTAATTGAGAGATTTTAAATACTTAAGAATCCATACAACGAACTCTTTTTAAAAAGGTTTCCTTTTTAACTGAAATGACCACATTGTGCAATGGTTCAAAAGATGAATGCTCAAGGCACTCTAAAACTAGTTCCTTTGTCACCAAGTTTGGTTTCTCCACTTTTCCTAACTTCAAATAGCGATGGGTCATCCGCCCAGAATTTAGTTTTAGGACATTGTACGCCTTTGTGAAGCCAGAATAATTCTATCTTTCAGCATGTTCCGTTTACCAGATTTCCTCCAACCACGAGATTGGATGTGCAAAATACATCTCAGTCAAGCTTATTTTCATGATAAAGCTGACGTAGTGTACATTATTCTTTCTCAGAGCACATTCTTGTCTTCCACTCGGGTAAGCCGCACCCAAAACATTTTCGTTTCTCACCATCTGGGTGCCTCGATTTCTATAGAATAAGAGTATTCAAATACTCGTCTACCTACACAAAATCTCATTTTGCGCATCAAAATCCTGTTACTCTTCACAAACACGTACAAATAGCCTTGAAAACTCTTCAAACCCAGGGATGGTTAGACAATTGGGAGAAAACAATAATAGGTTCCCAAAGAAACCTCTCATATCGTTATGCGATAGACATAGAACTACCTGAAAGTCCAATACCAAAAGAAAAGATATTAGACATAAAAGGAAGATTTATTTAATTTCAAATCAAAGAAACTTAGTTCTTTTAAAGAAAATTCAAACTTGGTGGGTCTTTTGAATTTTTACCACTTTCGCAGTGCCTAGAGGTAGCTTTACCTCAGCGTCACATTCGGTCAATCTCCTAACCGACAACCCACTGAAGAAAATAGTAGTGCACGGAGTGGTACAAGTGGAACTCCAATAGTGGGTCCGCAATTACCGGTTCTCGACAATTTTACAAGCTTTCCATCCGAGATGCTTTCTTACCACGGACGCGTCAGATTTCGCTTGGGAGCCCAGCTAGAAAACATTTTTCTCTAACAGGCTCGAGGGCCTAGAATAACAAAGATTGCACTGCATCAATAGAGATGTTGATAATCTTACACATGATTCGAAATCATATACCGGTACTGTGTTACAGTCTGTACTCATTCAAAGCAGTTGTAGTCCATCCCCCCAGAGGGACGAGACCAAATCAATTGCCTTGACGAACTTAACTCGTCAGCTTGCGTGTAATGGTCCGACATCAAATTGACTTCACCATACACTGCATTCCGAGCCGATACCATATGTATCAGCTCCTCCGGGTATTTTTTGGGAGCATCCTGCTTCAAACACCACTAAGGCAAGATTGCCTACAAACAATATTCCTATTATGAAATGGAGAACACTACACATGATAGGCCTGTTTGTAATGTGTGGATATTACTTTCACCACCATTTTTAATACCCAAGATGCTGTCACACCTTAATCGGTCAACAGGAGTGTTTGTGGTGCCGCGATGGCACAAGGTAATAATAGAGGGCAGATCTCAAGGCGAGAGCTCTGTAAGCTCCATTCGTTCTGCAGAACCTGCAAAAGAACCTAATAAACATTATTTCTTTCCTTCTACTAAACACCTCGACAGCTCTCCCACCACCTCAAATAGAGAATCTGTGGAAATGTGGGGGGGGGGGGGGGCGAAGAGGTAAATAACAGATATTAAATCAAAAACTTCTACTATTGAGCTCCTTGAGACCTACCTTTTAAGATACTTATAAATTTTACAGTTCTTGATAATATAGAAACCGTTAGTCAACTTTACATAGTTCGCATGTTTTGGTTAAACATATTATCTTGGTCGATTTCTTTAAAAAATGTAAAGAAAGTTAAGTCACATATTCATTGATATTGGGATTGATGACTTAGTTCAATATTACCAAGTATTGATACAAAGAGAACATTTTTCAGGTTTCTCGTCATAGTGATTTTATGCTTAGGTCGCCGCAACCACGATCTAACTTTGCTCGATTGTATTAACTCACGTCATAGGTACTACTTTTAGGCCCGAATCAAGAGTCCGAAACTGATCATTTTCATTTCAGACAATCTGGTTGGAAAACTATTGTAAACAAAGATAACACCTACGACTAATCAATTGAATCCTTTATTCTAGATAGAAATTAGGATATCAGAGTAACCGATATGAGACTACACAGTCTAATAGTTTATTTATGACTGTTAGAGGTTCTCCAACTATTCTAGCCCCGGCACTACCCGGTCAACAGCAGCTTCTAAGAATTGGTGGTGGTGGTAAGATCAAAATAATCCTCAACACGAGGTAATTGACGATGGATTTCAAAAAATTTTATCGTCGAGTAATAATGTCAGCTACTACCACCAATCAAATATAATAATAATTCGCAATTATTTAATCCTGTCAATAGAAGGAATACTTACTACTCCTTAAATAAGATTCCTTATTTAGTCTGTTTAAGATTACATATGAAGTTGTTCAAGATGGTAAAGATTATAAATCTAGATACCATACATACAACATTGTATAATATTATTTTCCTAAAAATAATTTAGAATCACATTGGCGTTTCCGTCACTCACCAGGCGAAAACAAACATTTCTCATTATATAAGCTTCGAATTACGGTCAAGTACTTTTAATAGCGGCGTTTTCCCTGAAAGAAAACGCATATTAAAATACTTACCTAATTCGAAGCTTACTTTTTAAATCTGCCTGGTGAATAAAAGCCAATGAGGACAAAGTGGACGCCATGTTCTTTTATAAGTTCACAGGTGGCGCCATCTGCTGGTGAGTCGACGGAAATACGTCATCAAACATGAGTAAGATAAGCCTACGGGTAACGGATATGCCTATCTCATTATATAAGCTTCGAATTAGGTAAGTATTTTAATATGCGTTTTCTTTCAGGGAAAACGCCGCTATTTTAGGTTTAAGCGATTCCTAGTTTATTATTTTAGTTGGTAATATTGTATTTTAGTTGGTAATTTTGTATTTTAGTTGGTTTATAATTATTTTAGTTATTTTATGTTTAGTTAATGGTCGTAATTTTGTTGTTTGTCTTTACGGGACGATGTAATCGCTCAGCGATATAGTCCTTTTTCAATAAATAAAAAAAAAAAAATATATATATTAGTATAGACTAGTTATTTCTTTCCGTGGCAATACGGGAATAAAATAAGTATCCTATGTCACTTAGTGATAGTGTACCTTCGAAACATAGAAATATTTATTTAAATTGGTTCAAAAGTTTCGGAGTCTATTCGGTGCAAACAAACTAAGAAACTATATTACCTACCTACTGTAGATTCTAAATAAAAATAAATATCTTACCCAGATATCAATTACAAAATTGATTCCAATAGTTTTTCCGTAAATTTGCTAAGAAAGTCTTTCACGACACAACAGTTCACAATCACAAAAAAAAGTTAATACCGACTTAGTCATAAATTAAAAAGTATATATTTCTTTTGCTCACAATAATCAAGAACACTAACAGATTTATTTTTAAATATTTATGACACATTGTTGTAATTTAAATTCATTTCGAATGCTTTTAAATTTAGAATAAAAACAATGGCGGTACGTGATGTGTTCACCACGCAACATGCGTTCACGCGACTAGTCATTCAAGTTTAAGGACAACCGCACTATGTAGGTTTTATGTATCCGAAATGTGTTTATTTTTATTTATAGTCTACCTGTTTTTAATTTAGTTTTGCTGACTAATGAAGCCTCAAAGACACGGCGCGAGCTTACAATTTGCTATGTAAAAAATAGCTTGATCTCTGTCGAAATTTGTTTTTATTTACAGTTTACCTCTGTGTTCTCACTCTCTGCATTTCAACCACTTAAGCTTTATGCCGTTGACATAAAGTCTATTCTTGTTTACGTTTGTAGAACCGTCACGGAGATCAAGCTATATTTTACAGAGTATAGTTACCGAGTTTATAGCTAAAGGGGTATTTACAATGGGATAGTCCTGAAGCAGATTGTAAAATGAGGAGCGAGTTCACAAGCTGCTAGCGAAGCTGACTTGTAGCTTAAGTCGTTTAGGTTTCATGAAAAAAAAAGATACGGTAAAGAATATTATTGTGAGAAAATCTCACGCGATATAAATCATTAATATTATTATAAAGTCATATTTTTCATCTAGAAGACAGAGGTCGCCAACGGAAGTAATTTTTTAAGTAAAGCTGGGTTGACTCTGTTGAAAGCCCTGGGCCTATCCAGCCTATCCTTTCTAGGGTGCACCCGGGGCGCCTGACTGGAAGCAGATGGATGGGCACCAGCGCAGTCCACCGTATCCCAGTTACAGTCAGGTATACCATCCTAATGATTTCCACTTATAAATCAAGGGTGGGTTGCAGCTACTCTCATGTAGATCCTAACTTGGCTGTTAGCCTTCCTGGGACATCTCTCCGAGGGCTTACCCGGGGCTCCCAACCATAGACTGTTGGGCGTAACGTGAGGCTTTTTAGTCGGTAGGAGTCACGTTAAAAAAGGCTGTTAGGCTATTAGAACATGTGCTATTCAATGTCAGCTTCTGAAGATCTACAATCTGATCTGTGTGATATCCAAAAAGGGGGCGATCTGCCCAGTCTGTCCGTAATATTGTACAGTCAACTACAAAGAGATGTACTAGTTTAATCTTACAAAATGCGAGTTGAATGTACGATACATCATTTTGTACATCTCTTTGTAGTTGACTGTACAATGAGGTGTGGTGAGCATGGTATTTGAACGAATTTTAACAAAGCTCCTTGACAACCTTTTATACTGTATTTCAATAGCTTTGCGCAAAAATGTAAACAAACACATTTGATCCTATATATCCATAGTTACTTGCAATTGAATATTCACCCTGATTATATTCCTGTATCCAGGAGTCATACAGTGTTCTTACAATCATTTCGACACCAAATAATTTCTTTATGATAGTTTATTTTCATTTAAAATACCTACTCAGGATAGTAAAACATTCAATGATTTGTCATACTATATTTTACTACTCATCTGTCTTAGACAACGATTGTCAAAACATGACATGTTTTCATTATTGCCAGATCGGGCAGGATTGGACTATACAGAAGTGGGCCTGGCAAACAATTAATTTTCGGCAGGAGTGCCCATTTGGAATTTCCCACCCATCAAATTTCAGCAGACGCAGGTTCGAGTCCTGCTAAATACCTACCAAAAAAATAATCACATTTGGCATCAAATTTCAATCACTTAATGAAATTAACCAAATAAAAAAAAACAAGCTGGGCAAGCTCAAAAACAGAAAATAAATGGAGTTACAATAAAAAAACTCAGCCTTGGTAAGTAACAATATAGTTAAATTTCACATTTTTCTATACGTATTATACTTTGCAATAAAAAATACCTACGATTTGCCAGATTCAAAATTCCCAAACTTTGAAGGCGACCGGTCAAACGGTCGCCGTTAGAATTTATTGACCTCATGTTATTTGTAGCTTTACACGAACATAGAATAAAACATTACTCACGTAGAGGCTTCGTCAGTATAGACATATATATATATACTGTATTTCAATAGCTTTGCGCAAAAATGTAAACAAACACATTTGATCCTAATCCATAGTTACTTGCAATTAAGTATTCACCCTGATTATATTCCAGTATCCAGGAGTCATACAGTGTTCTTACAATCATTTCGACACAAAAAACTTCTTTATGATAGTTAATTTTCATTTAAAATACCTACTCAGCATAGTAAGAAATTCAATGATTTGTCATACTATACAGTTTGTCTATCAAGTCGTGAAATTAAATGAGGCCGCTGCTGAATGCATGTATGCAACCCTATATAGTACGACCAAAATGATTTTGATACGAGGAGTTCGTTCCGAGTAAAATCTTACTAATATTATAAATGCGACAGTTTGTGAGTGTGGATGTTTATTACTCTTACACGCTCGAACTGGTATAGGGATCTGGCTGAAATTTGGTACATTACCGTCTGGGGATACATTATAGTCTGCAATAACACATAGGCTACTTTTCATCCCGGGAATAAGTTCCTACGGGAAGCGGGAACGAGAACAATTTCGACACGGGCGAAGCTGCGGGCATCAGCTAGTGAGTTAATAAATAAAACACATTATACATTTTTAATTTTGTTTCTGTTTTATTGTATCAGATCCAGAATAAAGTTATTGAACCAGATCCAGAAGCCCCGGTCTAATAGCGTCTTACAACCCACCAGCAGGTGCCTAGCAGTCCCAATTGCTTTGCCACAATCATGTAATTACATGTTTTATCTGTAACTTTCCCCCATCTGACAAGGATTTTTTTGGCGCAGTGCTCAAATATTAAAATCGTCTATTTCTTTCTTTGCCGACCTTTTCTGTGTTTACCAGGAGTTTCAAACTTTCCTTCATTATTAAAACCTTCGTTAACTATTCGCCTAACTGTACTCTTTGATTTTCCTGAAAAGAGTAAAAAAAGAAAATTAATTACATATTGGAAACAAACTATTGACATGAAGCAATTAATTCAAAATAAAAATTGGTAGAAAACCAGATTGAACTGAGTATCAAAAATGTAGGTCGTACTATAAAATAACCATGTTGTTCTAACCACTGACTTACATTATAGGTAGATTGTAAGTTTAAGATTCTAACCTAAAAATATGCAAACAATGCCTTTTTTTGTCTCCAAATCGTAAATTCAGTAAATGTGTAACTTCAGACAGATTCAAAACAAACAATAACACGATTACATACCCACCAAAGATGCTGTTCGCTCATAAACATCCTCAAAATCCCACAACAATTGTCCAGATTGGTACTCCGCGAAACATCACTGGAAAACTTTAAAAATCACTTCCTGCGCACCACTCCGATTTTCTTTGCTCATTTCTCAAACCTTTATGCGTAGTTTGGTCTCAATTTGTTGCAGTTTAATCCAAACATTAAAGTTACGTGAGAGAGTAAACGAAATTCGACGATAGCATTGACAACTGACGTACTAATGTTATTTTTTTTTTTTATAATAGTTATGGCTTGGTTACAAGACCTTTAAGCCATGTCTTTATTTATTATTATTTAAAGTTATATCTTCATTTTGCTTAAATAAGTCACAGTCCTCGTCCTCTAAGTCCAGTCAAAGTCAAGTACAGCCCTAAGTCAAAGTCAGTCTTCCTTCAGAAAAGCGGTGGATAAATTTCTGAAAGTTTCTTTGGATTTTTTTGTCAGAAACTGCAAAGTTGCGATTCACTGCGTTTTATCACTTCCCAACACTAGTGCACGTTGTCGAACGTTTATGTTTAAGAATCCACCATTAATACACACAAAGCACTCGAAAAAAACACTAATTTTGCAAATTTATAAAACGATGCAATACGATTCCTTCCAAATCCCGCCAAAAAAGCCCGTACTAATGTTTCGTGTTGCCAGTGTTGCCACACACATAACTATTTTTAGTTTGTCAAACATTCATGTCACGACTTTATAGACAAACTGTATTTTTCTACTCATCTATCTTAGACAACGATTGTCAAAAACATGATATGTTTACATTATTGCCAGATCGGGCACGATTGGACTATACCTACCTACTTACATTCTAATCTGCAGTATTTTTTACACTATTCAACAAAAACTTCGAATGAGAACATTTTCCTCGATTTCTTCGGCCGCCGCGCCGACCTAAAAAAAGCACAGACGTATTGTCACACGACTTACATGATGTACATGACAAACGCAAATCACACACATCGATCAAAATGACTAGGTACTAACAGAACCTAACAATATAATGATGGATGAACCGTGAACGTGAAATATTAATCAGTCAAGTCAGCCTATGGCAGTCCACTCCTGGACGTAGGCGTCTCCCAAATTAAGCCACAACACACGGTTTTGCGCCTCTCGCATCCAGTCCCAGCCTGCAATCTGGCAGATGGAGCGATGACCTGGAAAATATTGCGCGTGGTGGACGTTCTACTAGGGTAGACGTAGGCGTCTGCCAAGTCACGGCACGGTGTCCACTCTAGAACACGTTTGCCCCATCGGCCACAGTTCTTCTGTAGATGTGGCTACAGCTCACTTTAATGTGTAACTTATTCTGCGAGCTATTTCGACCATCCTTTCGAGGGTTTACCTCCTTCCGAGGGCTTACCCTGGGCTCCCAAACAGAGACTGTTGGGCGTTACGTGAGGTTTTTAGACGGTAGGAGTCCGGCGTAGCATCCATGTAGATTTTTCCTCACTTTAAAAAAAAGAGCTATGTCGACCACTTTTTTTGTTCTCTGGCGGATAACTTCATTTCGGAGTTTATCCCTCAAAGAATCTCCAAGGGAAGTCCGGTTCACAGCTAGCTGCTCAACTTTTAGGGCATGTACTAACCCAACCATAAGTGTCCACGTCTCGGCACCGTAATTCATAACTGGCTGGTTGTAGACTTTTGTCTATAAGCATTGCGGTACAAGCGAATTGAAAACTCGGCAATCGTGACTAACAATAGCTTAACATGCCTTCCGAAGCTTAAACACACCTATTATAGGTAACTCTAAATTTAATTGTTAACAATCTCAAGAGTAGTCATCGCGTTACTCAGGGATCATACTTGAGCAAACATAGCTACGATTGCTTTCTAAGACAGTTCTAGGTATTTCACACGCTGGTTTCCGCAACTCGACGTCATCTATTGAGCCTATTTTGCATGGGGGGTTGTGGTACGACTATTGCCATCCCCGTTCCTTCAGGAACTTTAGCAGGCTTTTTACGTTGCCGACGACTTCCTGAAGCGACCTCGATGTACCAAGGTGTGTAGCCCAGTATCTTGCCAGTTTCGGGCCTTCCATGAGAATCTAACTGGTAGTTTTATCCGTCTCCATGCAGGTTCTGCAAATTCTATGACATTACGTCCACCTTTTTTTTTGCATTTTAGGTCCGTGTATTCAACAATCTTCTAGTGGGACCTTACTGGTCCCACTAGTATTACATTTCAGCTCAAACCCACGAACTACTTGCACATAAAGACTAATTCTACCGTAGATTTTCTCGCCACATTTGTTCTCTCGAATTTCCCTCGGGATTTGCGTGTTTTTCTAGGATAAAACGCTCTGCTGGTGTTAAAATGTGATACATTATGCAGTCAATACTGTCAATCCGATAGACACGTCAAAACCTTCCTTCCGTATAATTTTCTTTTAGTTGAAGTGACTTAGCTTTGTTATTTTATATTTCACTAGCGGACGTCACGCGGTTTCACCCGCGTAGTTCCCGTTACCGTGGGAATACGGGAATAAAATATAGCCTATGTTCACCTCAAAGAGTGTAGTTTCCCAACAGTGAAAGAATTTTTTAAATCGGTCCAGTTGTTCCGGAGCCTATTCGTTACAAACAAAGAAACAAACAAACAAAAAAACTAATCTTTACTCTTTATAATATTGGCATAGATGTGCAGCCATTTTAGGGTTCGTTCCCAAAGGTTAAAAACGGGGTCCTTTACTGAAACTCCGTCCGTCTGTATCTCATGAATCGTTTCTGTTGCCGCTATAACTGGCCGAATGCTAGTCAAAGTCGCGCACAGAGGGTTCAGTACCAAAAAACGGCAAAAAATCACAATTTTGTTGTATGGAAGCCCTCCTTAATCCCCCCTTTTTTTCTGATTTTAGTATTTTGTTGTTTTAGCAGCAAATAAATACATCATCTGTGAATGAGTGTGTCTGTCTGTGACAATGTGTGTCTGTGTTTCAGCTCTCTAGCTATCACGGTTTGTGATACAGCCTCGGGACGGACAGACAGACAGACAGACGGTGAAGTCTCACGAATAGGGTTCCGGTTTTACCCTTTGGGTACTGAACCGTAAAAATACTAAAGTAATCGCTAAACCCGAGCTAGTAATAAATAAATAGAGTAGGTGTATGGATTTCAGTAAGCAATGTAAGTACGGTTGGGAGTCCTGGGGCATCCGAGGGCGTAACACGGGCTCCCGACCATAGGCTTGTGGGCTTTAGGTGAGGTTTTTTAGTCGGTAGGAGTCCGGCATAGCATCCATGATGGATTTTCCCTCACGTTAAAAAAAAGCAATGTAAGTATAATACATATATGATTTTAGGATTTTTTATGTATATTTGTATGGTGCTACGAATGTTTGCTTGTAACGGACGCTTGCAAAGATAGCTAACCAACATAGTTTGCTAACAAATTAGCGATTTACACACCTAGATAAAACATTGTTTAACGGTGCCCCTTTTTATAATGTAAGTAGGTAATAGGTAGATGTAGGCTCACCACCTATTACGTGGGACAAAAAACTATCAGGTGAAATGTGAGAGAGAAATCAAAAATAAAATTAGAAAGTTTATTTTTCTCTAAGGGATACTTAAAAAAAATTGTATGGCAGTGTTGTTCAGCAGATATGTATTAAAATAGGTATACCGTCACAATACCAGAAATCATAATGCCTTTACTTAAAATGCCCGCGCCCAAAATACCCGAAATCGAAATATCAATATTCAAAAGGCAAATATTTATAATATAAATAATTTAAAATGCCTTACGGTCGAATAACCGAAACCCAAAAAATAAATTTATCAAATACCTTATCCTAAAATGTTCAAACACAAAATACCTTTTTTTAACATGATTTAAATCCTACATGGATGCTATATATCTGTGAATGGTTAACACCCCGACGACTCAGAGTATCCCGACTCGGATAGGTTAGGTTAGAAGACTAAGGCCAAGCTTCGCTTCGCTCCCGCCTTAGCCTTCGTGGTTATTTTTTTTTTTGATTTTTCGTTAGCCCACTATAGTACTTTTGTAACTCTGAATCAAAGTGTTTTAACATGAGGTAAATCCTACATGGATACTATGCCGGACTCCTACCTACTAAAAACCACACGTATCCTACATAACAGCCTACAGTTGGGAGCCCCGGGTAAGCCCTCAGGAGGATACCCAAGGACCAACAGACCTACGGCTATCACAGCGGCTTCACACTTAGGTGGGGGGGGGGGGGGGGGGGTTGTAGATAAGTTAAAGCCAAATAACAAAACGTGAGAGTGACAGTGACACATTGTATTCTATTTTCGGTATTTTAAATTAAGGATATTTGAAAATTTGTATTTTGAATTCTGATATAATAATTATTTGTATTTTAAATTTAGACATTTTGCGGTAAGGTGTACTGAAATAAGGTATTATGAATGTTAAGGTATTTGGAATTCGGGTATTTTGGTCTAATGCATTTTAAGTAAAGGCATTTTGATTTCTGGTATTTTAATATATAACCATTAAAATAACTACGTTTCATCAGCTATCTAACGAGGTATAACAATCCAGGGTTTTATTAAAATTCATTGAGAAAACGTAGTATACTATTTTTTTAGGTATCCCTTAGAGAAAAATAAACTTTCTAATTTTATTTTTGATTTCTTAACTTTCACTTGTCAACTACGGCCTAATTAATTAATTTATGCACTATTTTAATGATTGACGTCCTAAAGCATGTTATAACACATGTAAAATGTAATAATAATAATAATAATAAGATACACATAATAAAAAATAAAAGAACTTAGTAGAATCGGTAACTTTAAACAAAAAAATTAAAAATCGAATATCTCGAAAAGGCTTAAGTTTAGCGTAGGGTGTTTCATAGTAAAATAAGACAGAAATGATCGCCACTCCATGCCCTTAACAGATCTAACACGACTTTTCCTGTATATTAAATGTAAATATACTCTGTATATTTTATGCTTTATTGTACGCCAGGATAGTCTTGAAAAATACTAACTGTAATACTATCTAGGGCTCTCGTAAAATGAATATAATGTTTGGAACCCTACGTTATCGAGTTTGACTAACATTTAGCCGGTTTAACTCATTGAAAAAAGAAAAACAACATGGCACAAACGGGATTTAAACCTGTGACCTTTACAATACAAGGTCAATGTTCTAACCATACATAAAAAAAAACAGTTATACACGGAAATAGTTTTCAAGATCAAGAACGATTGGATTCTTTTAAACACAAAACTTGTTCGGTTAACAAGTGGCCTTTAGATAATTGACTGTGAGACATTAACCTCCAGTACTCTTCGACCAAGTAATGGTATAGACGGGCCCACGTCATCTATATATTTATAACTAGCGGACGTCACGCGGTTTCACCCGCGTAGTTCCCGTTCCCGTGGGAATACGGGAATAAAATATAGCCTATGTTCACCGCAAAGAGTGTAGCTTCCCAACAGTGAAAGAATTTTTCAAATCGGTCCAGTAGTTTCGGAGCCTATTCGTTAAAAAAACAAAGTAACAAAAAAACATATCTTTCCTCTTTATAATATTAGTATAAATAAAATGTTAGGAAAGTTAAAACTGTACATTGGAAATATGAAAAAAAAATACTCGCTGGGTACATAAGATACCGAAGCCGAAAATATAGTTAGAATTTTTTTTGTATGTTTTTCTGTTTGCTTTGCTTCGTCCGGAAGGATCTCGAAAAGTACCTACTCAATAGATTTGATTCAAATTTTGCACAAATATTAACTAGGGGTAGGGTCTTCAAATAGGCTATATATATTATAACGCTACATATCCTTAGGACTAAACAGAGAGCAATGAAATTGGCATTATAACATAATTTTCACGGGTACGAAGTCGTGGGCAACAGCTAGTACATTACTAATTCAAATAGTGAGACAAAGATACTAGATGCAAAATTAGTACTTACGAGTGAAAAGTAATACCCGATTCTTTTTTCGAATTTGGTAGTGTTTTTACACTTCGGGAACGCACAGGAAGGCATATTGCATAAAATCTTATCTTGCCACACGTGTTTCACCTTCGGAACAATAACACCGATTACTGCTCGTTCGCTCTAACTTTGCCGCTCGGCTCCATACTAAAGTCGAATTTTTAATTAGACGAAGTAAATTGACAGCAGTTAATGTCACTTCTTCATACAATGTTGCTTATTTTCTATGACGAAGTGACATTAGCTACTGTCAATTTACTTCGTCTAATTAACAATTCGGGTATACGCCTGTAGGGACCGCGGCACTAGTCCGCCATCTTGTAGCTAGTCGCATTTGGGTTGCACTAGCGAATAGACGTGTGTGACAATAAACGTACTTAGACATCTCTAATCGTTTGACTTAGCACCTCGTTAGTGTGTCCCCTAAACTGGTGACCCGCGACTCACGAACACGCAACAACATATTTAGGAGTGCTGAACAATTTAGTCGTGAAAAATAAAAGTAACTGTGATAAGTGAAAATGACCACGCAACAAATTACGCCCGCCAGCGTCACGCCCGCCTACGCAGCGAAAAACGAGGACGGCTTAGCTACAATCTCCATAGCGGCACGAATCCCACAGTTCTGGTCAGAACTACCCAGGCTGTGGTTTGCCCAATTCGAGGCGACGATAGCCCTTCAGAAGCAAGGCGAGGACTGCAAATTCCAGCTAGTGATTTCGAAACTCGGCCGGGACGCGCTCCAACAGGTGTCGGACATAGTTTACACCCCACCTGAAAACAACAAATACACAACCCTCAAGGCCAGGCTACTTGAGGTATTCGAGGAATCCCCTGAACGACAGTTCCACAAATTGGTAAGCGAACTAGATTTGGGGTCACAAAAGCCGTCGCAGCTTCTAAGGAAAATGAAAGAATTGGCTCGCAATTGCCAAGCTAGCGACGAAACGGTGCAAAATATATGGACCTCACGATTGCCCCCAAGCGTTCGGGCAGTACTTGCGGCCAGTCAGGATCAAAAGTTAGCAAACCTGGCACCCATAGCTGACAAAGTCATGGAGAGCATCCAGCATAGCCCCTTGACAACCGAGGCAGCGGCCGTAAGTACCACGCAATCTAGCAGCAATCCAGATATATGCTCGCAGATGCAAAGTCTACTAACAGAGATAGCAGAATTACGCAAAGAAGTACGTAGTCGACCTAGAGACAAACCCTACGACAATGGGTACAGGTCCAGAGACAACTCCAGCAGCAAGGATAGGCGTAACAGCAAGCAATGGATACCGCCACAACAAGGCACATTATGCTTCTCCCATTATCGTTTTGGACCAGCGGCAAAGAATTGTAAACAACCGTGCAAATGGAACCAGAACCAGGGAAACGAGTAACGGCGGGTTGCGAAGAGACACGCCAACCTGCGAACTATCGTCTCAGCGTACTAGACAGTAAGAATGCTCTACACTTTTTAATAGATACCGGAGCCAATATCTCCGTTGTTCCTATCTCTAAAGTACATTGTAGTTATAGAAAAAACAAAGTTGATTATAAATTATACGCCGCTAATGGCTCAAACATCCAAACATTTGGTGTTATAAATTTAGAATTAAATTTAAACCTAAGAAGAGCTTTTAAGTGGGACTTCATAATAGCGGATGTGAGTCAACCTATCATAGGTGCTGATTTCCTAAACCACTATAAATTAATTGTAGATGTAAGCTCTCAAAAATTGTTAGATAAGGTAACCAACCTTCAGGTTAATGGATATTTAGTAAACGGCATAGAATCTACACTAAGTACATTTGATACTAAAATTGATTGCTGTAACATTCTCTCTAAATATCCTAACATAACAAAACCATTTAATTTTAAGGCCAGTCCTAAACATAATGTGTACCATTATATAGAAACTACGGGCCCACCGGTCCACGCCAAAGCCCGGCCATTACCTGCTCACCTGTACAACAAGGTAAAACAGGAATTTAAGTGCATGCAGGAAGCCGGCATCTGCAGTCCCTCAAGCAGCGAGTGGGCAAGCCCCCTCCACGTCGTGCCCAAGAAAGACGGAAACATTCGTCCGTGCGGCGACTACAGGAGGCTAAATGCAATAACTAAGCCTGACAGGTACCCGATTCCTAGAATACAGGATTTCACGTTCGGCCTTGCAGGTAAGTCTATTTTTAGCAGAGTAGATGTAAATCGTGCCTTCCACAACATACCCATTCATCCTGACGATGTGGACAAAACAGCCATAATTACCCCATTCGGTTTATGGTCGTTCTCCAGGATGACCTTCGGACTCTGTGGGGCCCCACAGACGTATCAAAGGTTCATGGACAACGTGGTACTAAAAGGCATAGAGCAATTATCATATACTATAAATAATAAGTTAGAAACTTCTCAAATATTTTGTTACCTAGATGACGTAATCATAGCGAGCACATGCTCAGAAATTAATTATAAGCACTTAGAATTATTATTTCAGCGTTTTGACGAGTTCGGATTAACAATTAATCTAGCAAAATGCGAGTTTGGGCAGCCTAAAACCGAGTACCTAGGCTATGAGGTCACCGACAAGGGCATAAAACCTTTAGCCGACAAGGTCAAAGCCATTATGGACTTCCCACGTCCCAAAACTTTGGAGCAACTGCGGAGGTTCATAGGGATGGTGAATTTTTATAGGTTACACATACCTCACGCCATCGAACAACAAAAGGAGCTCAATAAATACCTCGCTAAAGCTAAGAAAAAAGATAAGTCTGAGGTCCCATGGACCGACGTAGGGATTGCAGCCTTCGAAAAATGCAAGGAAAGTCTCAAGGACGCAGCAACCCTAGCATATCCACTACCAGACGCGCCCTTAAGCCTCATGACGGACGCATCGGACTCGTGCGTTGGAGCCGTTCTTCAACAATTTACAAATAATTCTTGGATACCATTAGGTTTTTATTCCAAACACTTATCATGTACCCAAGTAAAATATAGTACCTACGACAGGGAACTTTTAGCAATCTACTTGGCCGTGCAACACTTTAGAAATCACATAGAAGGTCGTCCTTTAACTATTTTTACTGACCATAAGCCGTTGACATTCGCATTCAGTAAAAATAATAGTGACAAAGAAATCCCTAGAAGAGTTAGACAGCTTTCGTATATAAGCGAATACTCGACAAACATACAACATATAACAGGATGCAACAATGTTGTAGCCGACACGCTATCGCGAGTCGAAACAGTAGCCAGTCCTACGACGTTCGATTTCGCAGAAATAAGTGACGCGCAGGAACATGATACCTACATAGCAACTGTGTTGTCGGGACAAAGCGATAACAAGCTAAGTAATGTAATGCTAAAACGATGCGTAATACCGAACTCAAGTAAAACAATTTACTGTGAGGTATCTACTGCCAACATAAGGCCTTATTTACCCGAAAAATTTAGGAAACAGGCATTTGAGGCAATTCACAATATTAGCCATCCCGGAGTCCGACTATCGCGCCAGCTTGTCGCCCAAAAATATTTTTGGCCAAGCATTAACAAGGACGTAGGACAATGGGCAAAAACGTGCATTAACTGTCAGCGATCAAAGATATCGCGACATACTAATTCAGAACTAGGCATTTTTCAACCAAGCGAACGTTTCGATCACGTTCACATTGACATAGTAGGACCTCTGCCTACCACCCAACAAGGGTATAGATATCTCATAACTATAATCGATAGGTTTACAAAATGGCCTGAAGCATTTCCGGTGTGTAACATTACAGCGGAAGTAGTCTCAAAAGTGATCTATGAAGGGTGGATCTGCCGCTTTGGCACCCCAAAAAAAATCACTACAGACCAGGGCCGTCAATTTGAAAGTGATTTATTTAAGCATTTAATGACTTTATTAGGCATTAAGAAAACTAGAACCACGCCATACCATCCGCAATGTAATGGCATGATAGAGCGATGGCATCGTAGCATGAAGGCATCCCTCATGGCAAGGTTAAACCATAGTGAGTGGTCAGAGGAGCTACATTCAGTTCTCTTAGGGCTTCGAGCAGCTATCCGCAGCGACACAGGTATCAGCGCAGCACAATTGGTGTATGGCCAAGGTATCCGCCTCCCGGGAGATTTCTATACAGACTCACCAGAGGTAAGCACCAACACGCATATTTACCTACAGCAACTACAGCGGGTGATCAAACAGCTACGGCCCACAACTAAGAGCCATTCGAATACTAGGTCAATATTCGTGCATCCTGACCTGGCCAAGTGCTCCCACGTATTCGTAAGAAACGATATGGTAAGCAGACCCCTCACGCCTCCGTACGAAGGGCCTTACAAAGTCGTTAGTAAGGACGATAAATGGTTTACAGTACAGTTACCTAACAGGCAAAGTCAAATCTCTATAGATAGATTAAAACCTGCATACTTAATGAATAGCACAGAACCCACTGTGCCACCAGTCATGCCAGCACCAACGCCGCCGACGTCGGTTAGCACAAGCCAACCGGAAGATATCAATAACTCTTCCTCACAGAACACGGCGCCAGTTCCCAAGTTCTCCCGTGCTGGCAGACAAGTCAAACTTCCCGTCAGATTTAGGTAAGTTATAAAAAACACAATTCATACTTACTTACTCACCTACTCAACTATGTACACACCTCGGTAATTTGATCCCCGTCCGCAACTCGCATCCGGTACCCAGTACAATGCGCAATGTTTTAATATACTACAAATTCGTAAGTAATGATAGGGTGACCATGAGTCAACACGCTCAAATCAGTACAATCTTGGTTACACAAGTAACAATGTTTGATGGACTCACATCCGACTATTCATGAACAATACTTACATTATGCATTATTTAACTGAAACATTGTACTAATTATTATACAAGTATGAAAGGGCCATGCGAGTAGCGATTTAAGAATGAAAGGGATATCCGGCGCCGTCATGGCGACGCTGCCGATCACTACGGTGTTGTTGAATTAATTATTGCAGAGCGGGCGTCATGGCGGTCACCATTAATTACATAGTATGAATGAGTATAGGTTAAGTAAAATGTCCCTACTTGTCCACGCAACGTGGACACCGTATTATTGTGCAATCATGTTGCATTAAGTATTTTATAGAACAATGATTATTAGCTATTATTTGTCAGTGTATACAAGCGCTACAGCCACATAATGGGCAAAAATCAAAGCAAATCGCAAGATATTATTATCGCACAAAACGGAGCGAACTCTGCGACCACTAAAGAGATTGCCACAGAGCAAAGATTGGATTATTTAAATATGCTCTCAATCATAATCATTGTAAGTGTGGTACTATTATATTCATATATTTTATACCAGCATTATAAGAAACATACTCAGAAAGTATTTCAAAAACAATTGGACACTACCGCAGCAGCGTTAAGCCAAGCTGCAAACAGTACCAATCAACGCCAATTTATGCAACAAGTGTAATAGAAATAAGGAAATTGTTTTTCGGTATAAAGAAAACACTGTATGTATATTATACAAATTTTATTTTTTTCTTTCAAATGTACCACTAGTTTAAGACTGGTAATTTTGTAACATTGTATAACCTTCTTTTTTTACCATTTTAAATGTATCAAAATTATTAAAAGAGGGGGGGATGAGTGTAGGGACCGCGGCACTAGTCCGCCATCTTGTAGCTAGTCGCATTTGGGTTGCACTAGCGAATAGACGTGTGTGACAATAAACGTACTTAGACATCTCTAATCGTTTGACTTAGCACCTCGTTAGTGTGTCCCCTAAACGCCTCTACGCCAGCGGCAAAGTTAGAGCGAACGGGTAGTACGACTTAGCGAGCGCATACGCTTACTTTAACGTCTTCAAAACTAATGTATGTATGGGCCCGTCTATGCTATTAGTTGGTCGAAGTCAGTACCTACCTACTGTATTAAGGAGTTCACACACGGCGCGGCAGGTATAATGTAAAAGATATACAGCGTGATATATCTCTTGACACTTGTCCTTAGAAATAATTAGGTATTATATTTAATCGGTAGTTTGTACATAACATAATAAGTTGTCGTGCATACTTTTTAGGGTTCCGTACCACAGTATAAAGAGAACTACCAGTAGCTTCTCGCCTTTGAAGTCGGCGAAAATGCCGACAACGTCTAGACAGTGATGCGTGTAGGGTTGTCACTAATATACGATACTGATTATTTATTTATATTAGGTGTCAATGAAATTAAATTCTAGAATTTCTTTTAATAGCATTATTGGTCTCTAAAATACCAAGCCTTAAATTGCCTTCTAAATTACTAAGTCAGTCACAATTAATGAGCGGCTAAATTTATAAATTTTAGCCACTAGCCACCTTCTTTGTTAGCCAATTTAAATACTCTGTGTCCGTACCCAAACGGTACGTACCTAAAGGGTAAAAACGGGACCCTATTCATGAGACTAAGCTGTCCGTCTGTCTGTCAATACTAATATTATAAAGAGGAAAGATTAGTTTTTTTGTTTGTTTGTTTGTAACGAATAGGCTCCGGAAGTACTGGACCGATTTGAAAAATTCTTTTACTGTTAGGAAGCTTTTTTTTTTTTACGTGAGGGAAAATCCTCAGAGGATGTTATGCCGGACTCTTACCGACTAAAAAACCTCACGTAACGCCTAACAGCCTGTGGTTGGGAGTCCCGGGTAAGCCCTCGGAAGGATGTCCCAGGACTCACAACAGACCTACGGCCGCCACTGCGGCCTCGCCCGGAGGGTGGTTCGGGTGCTATCCCGCGTCTATGGGGGATTTCGGGTGTGATCCCGCTTCTAAGGGGGGTGTGCGTGAGTTGCTCACGTCACGCTGCCGTCATGGGCCTGCTTCTGTAAGGACGGTGAGCGGCCCTCTCACCGTCCTCAGACCCCCGGTCATGGAGGCCTGACACTTGTCCTTAGAAATAATTAGGTATTATATTTAATCAGTATTCTGTAGTTTGTACATAACATAATTAGTTGTCGTGCATACTTTTTAGAGTTCCGTACCACAGTATAAAGAGAACTACCAGTAGCTTCTCGCCTTTGAAGTCGGCGAAAATGCCGACGACGTCTAGACAGTGATGCATGTAGGGTTGTCACTAATATACAATACTGATTATTTATTTATGTCAATGAAACGAAATTCTAGAATTTATTTAAATAGCATTATTGGCCACTAAAATACCAAGCCTTAATTTGCCTTCTAAATTACTAAGTCAGTCACAATTAATGAGCGGCTAAATTTATAAATTTTAGCCACTAGCCACCTTCTTTGTAAGCCAATTTAAATACAACACTGTGTCCGTACCCAAATCGTATTAACGGGACCCTATTCATGAGACTTAGCTGTCCGTCGTCTGTCTTTCATAAAAAGGAAAGATTTACTTGTTTGTTTGCATCGAATAGGCTCTGAAACTACTGAACCGATTTGTACAGTTTGTCTATAAAGTCGTGAAATTAAATGAGGGCGCTGCTGAATGCATGTATGCAACCCTATATAGTACGACCAAAATGATTTTGATACGAGGAGTTCGTTCCGAGTAAAATCTTACTAATATTATAAATGCGACAGTTTGTAAGTGTGGATGTTTATTACTCTTACACGCTCGAACGGTTATAGGGATCTGGCTGAAATTTGGTACAGGGATACATTATAATCTGGAATAACCATGGCTACTTTTTATTCCGGGAATAAGTTCTTACGGGAAGCGGGAACGGGAACAATACAAATATTATAAATGCGAAAGCTTATGAGTGTGGATGTGAGACTCTTTCACGCTCGAACAGTTGAACTGATCTGGCTGAAATTTGGTACAGGGATACATTATAGTCTGGAATAACACATTGGCTACTTTTCATCCCGGGAATAAGTTCCTACGGGAAGCGGGAACGAGAACAAATTCGACACGGACGAAGCTGCGGGCATCAGCTAGTGAGTTAATATATAAAACACATTATACATTTTTAATTTTGTTTCTGTTTTATTGAATCAGATCCAGAATAAAGTTATTGAACCAGATCCAGAAGCCCCGGTCTAATAGCGTCTTACAACCCACCAGCAGGTGCCTAGCAGTCCCAATTGCTTTGCCACAATCATGTAATTACATGTTTTATCTGTAACTTTCCCCCATCTGACAAGGATTTTTTTGGCGCAGTGCTCAAATATTAAAATCGTCTATTTCTTTCTTTGCCGACCTTTTCTGTGTTTACCAGGAGTTTCAAACTTTCCTTCATTATTAAAACCTTCGTTAACTATTCGCCTAACTGTACTCTCTGATTTTCCTGAAAAGAGTAAAAAAAGAAAATTAATTACATATTATTATTATTAGATTATTAGAAACAAACTATTGACATGAAGCAATTAATTCAAAATAAAAATTGGTAGAAAACCAGATTGAACTGAGTATCAAAAATGTAGGTCGTACTATAAAATAACCATGTTGTTCTAACCACTGACTTACATTATAGGTAGATTGTAAGTTTAAGATTCTAACCTAAAAATATGCAAACAATGCCTTTTTTTGTCTCCAAATCGTAAATTCAGTAAATTTGTAACTTCAGACAGATTCAAAACAAACAATAACATGATTACATACCCACCAAAGATGCTGTTCGCTCATATACATCCTCAAAATCCCACAACAATTGTCCAGCTTGGTACTCCACGAAACATCACTGGAAAACTTTAAAAATCACTTCCTGCGCACCACTCCGATTTTCTTTACTCATTTCTCAAACCTTTATGCGTAGTTTGGTCTCAATTTGTTGCAGTTTAATCCAAACATTAAAGTTACGTGAGAGAGTAAACGAAATTCGACGATAGCATTGACAACTGACGTACTAATGTTTCGTGTTGCCAGTGTTGCCACACACATAACTATTTTTAGTTCCTCAAACATTCATGTCACGACTTTATAGACAAACTGTAACATTCTTCACTGCTGGGAAGCTACGCTACCCTCAGGTAACATAGGCTGTATTTTATTGTCTTATTCCCGCGGGAACGGGAGCTACACGGGTGAAACCGCGTGACGTCCTCTAGTATCTATCTTCTCTTCTTCTTCTAAATATATAACTCAAAGGTGAGTGACTGACTGACATAGTGATCTATCAACGCACAGCCCAAACCACTGGACGGATCGGGCTGAAATTTGGCATGCAGGTAGATGTTATGACGTAGGCATCCGCTAAGAAAGGATTTTGATAAATTCTACCCCCAAGGGGACAAAATACGGTAAGCGGGAATGGGAACAAATTTTACGCGGGCGAAGCTGCGGGCATCAGCTAGTGTTTTATAAAGAGGAAAGATTTTAATGTTTGTTTGCATCGAATAGGCTCTGAAACTACTGAATCGATTTGAAACATTCTTTCACTGCTGGAAAGATACACTATCCCCGGGTGACATAGGCTGTATTTTAATCCCGTATTCCCACGGGAACTGGAGCTTCGCGGGTGAAACCGCGTGACATCCGCTTATCTATACTGATATTAAAAAGAGGAAAGATTTGATTGTTTGTTTGTTTGCATCGAATAGGCTTCGGAACTACTGGACCGACTTGAAAAATTCTTTCACTGTTGGAAAGCTACACTCTTTGCGGTGAACATAGGCTATATTTTAATACAGTATTCCGACGTGAACGGCAACTACGCGGGTGAAACCGCGTGACGTCCGCTAGTTTACTATATAAGAAGTTGATTCAGCGATCGATGTAGTAGCCCGAGGCACTTTCCTGACTTCGTATATAAAAGGGGATTGAAGGTTTATCTGTAAGTGAGTTGTCATTCTATGTAATATAAAAGATAGTTGGATTTCTGAAGATAAAACTATGATAGATTTTATTCTACGATCAAGTAGTAATATGATGAGAAACCGAGATATAAAAATATATTCCGTGTGATTTAGTGAAGTTAGCGCTTTCCAGTAAATCCTCTTGTTTTTGAGTTTAATCGTGGTAAAGGAACAAACTTACCATTACTCTTAAGTAAATTTTGACTGTATTTTACAGAAGCACTCGTGGCCCCGCGGACTCTGTGTTCTGTAAACGATCACTGCAGTAAGCAACATTTACTATGGTCTATGGTTACTCTAACACGCTCTAACAGCTAAACTAATCTGGCCTGAGGACGGTGAAGTGGGCTGCTCACCGTCCTTCGAGAAGCAGGCCCTAGACGACAGTGTGACGCGGTGAATTCTCGCACGCTCTAAGAATCGGGATAGCACCCGAAAAACTCCCTTAAGGTGCGGGATAGCATTCGAACCCCCCCCTCTCCTCTCCATCTAGGTGAGGTCGCAGTGATACCCATAGGTCTGTAGGTCTGTTGGGAGTCCTGGGGCCTTCCGAGGGCTCACCCGAGGCTCACAACCATAGGCTGTTGGGCGTTACGTGAGGTTTTTTAGTCGTTAGGAGTCTGGAATACTTAGCTTCTAAGTAGGATTTTCCTTACGTTACTTTTACACGGGCGTAATTCTGTTGCTTCTGTATTCAGTAACTACATATTTCTATGCCAAATATGAGCTGAATCCGTTGAGAGGCTTACGTTATCTATATCTAATATATCTATACACATAATAAAATGATAGAAAAGTCAAAACTGTACATTGGAAATAAGTATTTAAAAAAATATACTCGCTGGATGTTCAACATAAAACATAAGATACAGAAGCCGAAAATATGGTTAGAATTTTTTTTGTCTGTTTGTCCGTTTGCTTTGCTTTGTCCGGAAGGATCTCGTAAAGTAATCAATCAATTAACTAGAGGTAGATTCTTCAAATATTATCACGCTACATATCCTAGGGGCTAAGCAGAGAGCAATCAAATTGGCATTATATCATAATTTTCACGCGTACGGAGTCGCGGGCAAAAGCTAGTATAATATACAATTGAATAAAGTTAAAAGAGTCTGCACAGCAAACAAAAAATATTGGTTTCAAGTGGAATCCAATCTCGCTCAAGTTTCAAAGCCAAACTTTCAATATTTGAAGCGTGCATTCGACGTTGAAACTTACAATAGATCTATTACAAAGCAAAGCGGTTGAAATATATCCATACGTGTACAAAGGTCTAGTATTTCTATATAGAAACTTAAAACTAATTCGCAATTTCAGACATCTTTCCCTACTCTAAAATCTCATTCATATACGAAGCGCGCCGCTCACATACAATAATTACAATAGTACTAGCAGTCGTCACGCGGTTTCAGCCGCGTAGTTCCTGTTCCAAAGCTTTGACGTTTAGGTACATAACTTGAACCATTTACGCAGCGCACGCAACGCAAGCACTCAAAAGGAAAATTCCGACCGCGTAAATGTTTGTTTTCATACCTATTTTCCATGTGAACTTTTTCTGGGATAACAACTAAGAATTATTCTATATGTACCTGTACCAAATTTCAGCCAGATTAGTTTATGTGACAAATATCCACACATCTACACGTGTCTACACCACAGTATACTGTGTCTACGCACCACCACAGTGTAGTGTGTCTGTTATACTGTGTCTACACATCCAGACTCAGAAATTTTCACATTCGGTACATACAATATTAGCGCGGAAGTAAGAATATCAATGCAGAACGAATTCAGCTTATAAGTATTTACTGCTAGCGGACGTCACGCGGTTTCACCCGAAAAAAATATAGCCTATGTCACCCGCCGAAAGCGTACCTAGCTACCCAACAGTGAACTAATTTTTCAAATCGGTTCAGAAGTTTTGGAGCCTATTCTAAGCAAACAAACAACCTACACTATCCCCGGGTAACATGGGCTATATTTTTAAACTCCCGTATTCCCACGGGAACGGGAACTACGCGGGTGAAACCGCGTAAGGTCTGCTAGTAGGGGTATAAAGTTGTTCTTGTCTACGCCGCTAGCAGTGAATCTCAACCTTTTATTGTAAAGTTAGCTACTAAAATAAAAGTTCCTTTCATTCTTTCAGACTGGCTATATATTGCTGGAGGGTATCCAAAAAAACCCATGTGCATAGTTCAGTTTTATATTAGGGTTCGTTCCTTTGGAGATGAAATATAGTCTTCTCTAGAACTTGTTAAAGTACCATCTTTACCGTTGGATAAATATCCAAGGTTCAGTAGCTCGGGTTTTAACTTTATAACGTTGTCTATTTTGCAAGTGACAGACTTGACACTGTCAAATGTCAAAAAGGATATATTTTGGCGGGGCGACTACTAAAACTCGACAGCGCTGGTTGTGCGCACTGAGTCTTATTTTCCTTAAAAACATGGGCGATACTTTTCTGATATATACGTATTATACATACTAGGTAGTTGTATTAGTGGATGAGTTACATAGTTTCCCGGCTGGTATTATTTTGTTTGGCCTGTTGTTGGCAAGTGCCTGATTCTACATACATCTTATTTCTTCGTAGACAAGATGATTGCTATGGTTTAAAACGTTGGCGCTGAAGATATCATCACAAACGCTGCATGCTCTATGTCAATTTTAATAGCTACTAGCGGACCTATTGTTCACCCGCAGTTCCTGGTACCATGAGAATGCTACGGGCACATCTTAGGGCGATGTGGCTGTATAATACGATCCTGGTAAGGTGATACACCGGTGCGGCCGGGGAAGTCAAAAGGGGTGCTGTCCAACTCATTAATGACTGTAATATTAATCCCCCAGAGGAGGATTCCAGAAGCCACTAAATTTCTGTATGCATTTTCAAGTCGTGTTGTCGGCAATCGGCACCTTATTGGAACACTATTGATATAGAACGATAATAAAGAAGGGGAGGGAGAGGAATTCGTCTCACGCTCTCGATTCGTCAATCCTAACGTACAACAGCTAAGGATAACCACAACTAATTGTATGGAAGGAATGACGAACCGAACTCCTCAGGAAAGGAATTTTGGATGATGGATAAAATAAAATACCTCTACCCTTCAGATTGTTAAGAGAAGCGCTCGTGGCCCCGCGGACTTAGTGTTCTGTAAACGATCACAGCAGTAAGCAACATTCACTATGGCCAGTCCTTGGATGGATGACCATCCGTGTGAGCACTTTGTAACATTGATCTGAGCGTTTCCGTGCTTCGGAAGGCACATTAAGGCGTTGGTCTCGATTGCCAGTAAAACTGGCAGTCGTTAAGCCAAGTTGAAGGCCTTTTTAGGCGGCTTGAAAAATTTCAACAGCAGGTAGTCACAACCTGCGCCTGTCCATTTCAACACGGCAATATGGCTCACCACCTATTACGTGGAAAAAAAATCTAAAAAAAAGGTGAAATATGGGCATATAATAATTATGCCTCTGCCTACCCCTTGCTCTAAGGCGTGACCGACCGACTACTCTGCTTAAAAACGTGATTAATAAGTCTATTGAAATAGGAGACTTGGGCTCCAGGTGCCAGGTGGACTGATTGCCTGTCAGCACTTAGTGCTATAAAAAAATAATTATACCAGAATATCACCAGCGGTCATTTAATTCACAGCTCGTTTTTCCCGCCTTTTTTCACCAGAGGCGGACAACCAAGTAATAAATGATGGGGAGGGGTAACGCTGACGGTGTAACTGTCCTAGTAACTTAATTATAGCGGTACTGCTCTGCGGGACGGAATATTTCGATGGTCCCTAGGTAAAGTATCGAAATTGAAAATTGGTACTTTACAGGAGAGCTGTTTGAAGTTAATTTTTTGCATAACTTTGTCATTAATGATTATTTTTTCATAAAAATTTGGATTTACAGTTTCGTTGAGTTCACAAACTATTCTATTGTACCAAAAATCAATAATTATAAACCATTTTCGAGAAAATTGAGTTACGATAGTATAACACGTAAATGAACTTGCTCTGTGAATCGAAACTGGCACTTTCAATAAATATTTAAATTCGTCATACCACGTACAGTATCGAAATCGGCAGTTTCGATAAAAATGCTTTGAAAAATACCACGTACATAATGGTAAGTGCCACTTTCGTTGTACTAGGAATAATATGACAACCTGTCATAAACAATTAAAACTGCCCGAATCGATATATTAAGTGGGAAACAGTAAAATTATTTATGTATTAAATTATTTATTTATTTATAATCGCAACGACACGACACGCATGCTCTGGCGGCGGGGCGACGCGACGGCGACGTTACGGCGTACACTCGCGGTAGTGGTAGTTCCGTCCTTGTCACACACTCGGTCATGCAGCGTAAACGCGCGAAATTTAAACTTCGTTGTTATAGGATGGATGGACTGATACGTTTCGATAAAATACGTCTCTAAAAAACGGAAAAGTAATGTTTTTTTTTATTTTTTTGTTCACGGGTCAAAAAATGAATAGCATGAATTGTCCAAAACAGTAATAAAAAAAAATTGCCTTTTTGTAGTTTCGATACTTTACGTAGGGACCATCGATTTATGAACTTCTTACTTGATAAGTAGGCTATTAATGCGGTTTATAAAATTGTAGGTGATATTTTGGGTTAGGTTCGGAAGGACTAGATTAAAACTAGGCTAGGTTGAAAAAAATCTATGTATGCAAAACGTCTTGATTGTAAAATGACTGAAATTAGATGCATATTGTAGAGATTCAGTAATCAAAAATATTGTATGCAGTTTATTTCCATGCACGTCTCCATTCTAGTCCTTACGCTGGTAATCGAGTTTAGAATCTAGACTGCAAACTGCTTATTACAATTCTACCGTATCTATCACGGTAAATGTTCTCAAGAACTCTTTAACCTAGTCCCGCCATCTCCTTTTCGATCCCGAACAACGCGTGCAGGACAGAGGTGCCACTCCACACACAGTTGAGAGAATCTTCGCCAGAACTGAACGATTCAAAAGATCGTTTCTCTGTCGAACCATAAAAACCTGGAACGACTTGCCAGCGCACGTGTTTCCTTCCTCTTACAACCCTGGGTTCTTCAAGCGGAGCGTGAAGAGGCACATCATAGGGCCGCCAACTTGAGGACCATTACCTTGCGGACTGTGAGAGTGGCCCCCAATCGCTAGATGTCGCTGTAGCTTTCCATCAGGCAGCGGCATCATTTTTGCGAGCTTAATATAAAAAAGAAAACAATAGAAAATTTTAACATAAAAAATAAATAAAAACACTGTTCATTTAATCATATGCAATAACATCTGTGTCCCGGGACATCCTTCCGAGGGCTTACCCGGGGCTCCCAACCACAGGCTGTTGGGCGTTACGTGAGGTTTTTTAGTCGGTAAGAGTCCGGTGCAACGTCCTCTGAGGATTTTCCCTCTCGTAAAAAAAAAGCAATAACATCTATTTGATTTATTAAATTTTTCATTCTAAACCATGTCTAATATCAATAAACATTTATTTAACGTCACATTCGTTATCAAACACGTCATCAATCTCGTGTTATGACGTCATAACGTCGAGAGCGGAAATTTCTTTTTTTTTGCTTCACTCCATCCCCATAATGAAATATGAAATTGTTTTTGAGTTCCCCTTGAACGAATCAACATGGTTTATTAATGAATGATGTCAAATTTTATTCCTGATTTTGATCAGAGATTTGATTGTTTGTGTGCATTGAATAGGCTCGGAAACTACTAAACACTATCGTTACGTCTTTTATCCCCGAAAGGGTAGGCAGAGGTATTTATAAACCTACATTTAACCTTCACCCACGTACCTACCTAACAGGTGGTGAGCCGTATTGCCGTGTTGATACGGGCAGGAGCAGGTTGCCGGCTGTTGAATTTTTTCCAGCCGCCCATAAAGTTCTTCAACTTCACTGAACGACTGCTATTTTACTGGCAACCGGGATCAACGGCTTAACGTGCCTTCCGAAGCACGGAAACGCTCGCAAATAAATGTCAAAAAGTGGTCCACGTGGTGGTCACCCATCCATATCCGGCCATAGTAAATGTTGCTTACTGCATTGATCGTTTACAGAACACTGAGTCCGCGGGGCCACGAGCGCTTCTACCCTTCTACTACTGAAGCTATTTGAAAAATTCTTTTACTGTTTGATAGCTCCTTTATGCCCGATGAACATAGGCTATATTATTGTATTTCTGTATTCCCAAGGGAATACGGTATGCTTGTCCACTATAAGAGCGTACATAGAAAATATCCAAACTCTGAAGAAGTAACTGTGAACATCACTTTCTATGCACTCGCATTATTTGCGCTACCGCGCGAGGCAGTACGAGTAGTACCTAATTGTATTAAAATAATTCCATTAGTCCAACAAAATCTACGAAGTTCTAAATATTTCACAGACAAAACCGCTAGACATAAGTTGGTACAGCTTTCATTCTGAAAAGATAATAGCTTTTTAGAGCGATTTTCCCGAACCTTCAGCAAAAAGTTCCCGGGATAAAAAATAGAATAGTTAGGTACCTATTTTCTGAAGCTTTATTTTATTTCTTCTTTAACATAAATACTCTGTTGACTTATTCGGGACTTACGGCCGTCCGGTTTTAGTCGGTAGGAGTCCGGCATAGCATCCATGAAAATTTGAACAAGTAAAAAAAGCTCAGATCAGAAACCGTAATGGCAGTCTTGTGATAGGAGAGGAATGTGTGTTAAAAACGTGGAAGGAATATTTTTAAAGTTTATTTGAAAAAGAGGATATGCAAAGGGAGACTCATGTTTCGGAAATGAATGAACTTGAGAATGAAAGCCACTTAAGTATGGAAGAAATTGTGGAAGCGTTGAATAGTATGAAATTAGGAAAGGCTGCTAAGATTGATAGAATTTCTGTCGAGATGCTGAAAGCGGGCCGTGGTGTGGTAGCTTGCCAGCTGTACCGCCTATTTAATCTTTGCTGGCGAAATGGCAGAGTACCAGAAGAATGGTGCAAATCTGTCATAGTGCCGCTGTACAAAGGTAAAGGGTCACAGCAAGAGTGCAAAAACTACCGCGGCATAAGCTTGCTCAGTGTCGTAGGCAAATTGTATGCGAAAGTTTTGATTAAAAGAGTGATGAATGAAACTGAAGGAAAAATGTGGGATGTACAAGCAGGATTTATGAAAGGAAGAGGATGCACGGATCAGGTCTTTTCATTAAGATGCCTAGCTGAAAAGTTTTTGGCAAAACGTCAAAAAGTCTATTGCATCTTCGTGGACTTGGAAAAGGCCTATGACAGAGTGGTGAGGAATGAACTGTGGTCAACACTGTCCATGTATGGAGTGAACAGCAACTTGATACGAGCCTTGAAATCTCTATACGAGGGCTCCAGTGCTTGTGTCAGGATCAATGGAGCTTGCACAGACTTTTTTCCCATCGAAAAAGGTGTGAGACAAGGCTGTGTAGCGTCACCATGGCTGTTCAACCTATACATGGACAGTTGCTTGAAAGAACTACAAGAGTGCGCGTATGGATTAAAAATGAATGAGCTAACCGTCAAATGCCTCCTTTATGCTGATGATCAGGTAATACTGGCATCATCGGCGGAGGAGTTGCAGTTGATGGTTAATATAATGAACGATGCGCTTGAAAGTAGAGGAATGAATGTTAATGTAAGCAAGACAAAAGTAATGGTTTTTGAAAGAGAGAAATGTATGACTGATTGCTCGATATCGATCGAAGAAAGAGCGTGGAACAGGTGAAAGAGTTTGTATATTTGGGTTCAAAATTTGCAAGAGATGGAAAGTGTGACAATGATATTGAAAGAAGAGTTTTGGCAGGAAACCAAGTGAATGGAGCCATTCACACCTTTATGAGCAGTCAGAACGTGTCTAAAAAGGCAAGGATGGCTGTACATAGAGGAGTGCTTGTCCCTACACTTATGCATGGTAGTGAAAGTTGGGTGTGGCAGGAGAAGCATGAAAGTAAAATTAATGCAGTGGAAATGAGAAGTTTGCGAAGTATAGCTGGAGTGACATTGAGGGATAAAGTATAGAATAGTGTGATAAGGGAACATTGCGGTATGACAGAAGATGTAGTGACTAAGATAGAGAAAGGGATGCTCAGATGGTTTGGACATGTGGAGAGAATGGATGGAAATAGGCTGACGAAACAGATTTATGAAGCGAGAGTGAATGAGCAAACTGGTAGGGGTCGACCTCGGCATACTCATGTCGATCAAATCAATAATCTTCTGAGAAAAGGCCAGGTCAAGAGTACCCTTAACCGAAGAGCATGTATGAAGACACTTATGAAAGTTGAAGAAGCAAAAGTTGTTTGCCAGAATCGTAGCAAGTGGAAAGTCATAGTCTCTGCCTACCCCGTTGGGAGACAGGCGTGATGTTATGTATGTATGTATGTGAAAAAAGCTTGCGCCTGTTCATTTCAACACGGCAATAGGCTCAATACTACACATTACGTAGGACAAAAAATATACTACCCGTTCGCTCTAACTTTGCCGCTGGCGTAGAGGCGTATACCCGAATTGTTAATTTATTAGACGAAGTAAATTGACAGTAGCTAATGTCACTTCGTCATAGAAAATAAGCAACATTGTATGAAGGAGTGACATTAGTTGCTGTCAATTTACTTCGTCTAATTAAAAATTCGACTTTAGTATGGAGCCGAGCGGCAAAGTTAAAGCGAACGAGCAGTATGAGGAAATGTAGTCGTATGCTATGCTTCTGCCTACCGCTTCAGTGATAAAAGCGTGACAATATGTATTTATGCATTTATCATTATAAAGTGCTTAATTCTCTGTCAATCCCAAAACAGAAAATTCAATTATATGTACTACGACAACTCCTGGCCCAAGGGTAAATTCGTTAAGCCTTAGTACAAAACAAAACAAAATGTATGTTATCTTATACTTACGGCTTACATTACTGTAATGAATATAAACAGAAACTTCACATGTTTGTTTGTTTAATGTTTTGCCAAAACACAGGTAAGTACCTGTTGGTCTAATTTGGGAACCAGTGTGGCACAAATCAAATTATTATAAAAACTGTTATGGACGGAAGGGAGCGCTAGACAATTTTCCTACCCGAGTTCCGCGGTTTGCAGCGAGGGCGTTGTAGACTTGTCTTCGTCCAAGACTATCAGCCTCTATGACGGGGGCCTAAGGAAGGATGCTTGCCATTCCTACAGAAGCAGTTCTTCAAGCAGAACTATTTTACGTTATGGCTTGTCCTGCGGCTGATGGGTGACCACTATATATAGATTTTCTATTTCAAACTTTATTTAATGTAACTTACTGAGTGTTTGTAAATAGGGGCTTAAGGTGAAGTGGGACTCAAAATACATAATTTTGACATATTTCGAACCAATTTTGCAACGGTGTTAACAAAGATTTCACAATTTTTTAAATGGATAATTATTATTAAGTATATTGACTAGGGATGTCAGCTCTCCAAAACACGATTGAGTAAATTCGGCTCGATAGAAAATAATCCCAAAGTTCCCTCGAATCTGTAAATTTACCTGTGACCGCCTTGACTATAATCAATTTCATTCAGTAGTTATATAATGTACCACACTATTTTTTATTTCCATGTCCCTAATAAGTTACCTCGAGGTCCTATGCAGTTATTTATTAATTAAAAACATATTGTTTTAATAAAAAAAAAACGTTTCGTTGAGCGGGAGTGCATTTTGCCGCTATCAGCCACCTCACAGAGCCCGCTCAGTCAGCCGACAGGCTTCGTTGAGGACACCCGTGTACAACTTTGTCACGCCCGCTGACGTAATTCGCTGACGTAGTAACGAAAATAGATAATAAAAAAAACCAAAAAAGGAAATATTCAAGGCTTAAGCTCAAGAGCGTAAAAATATCGCATCTGTTCTGGGAAGTTTCTTTGGTGTATTATGTAAGTTATAGTAACGTTTTCATATTTTCCAATACAAAGTTTGCCTGATGCCACATAATAGATAAGTCCAGAAGATTCACCTATAAATGCGCTCATGTATGTGACGCCCTGACCGAGCGTATAACATGTACATTATTTAAATTAATATTTAAGTAAAATCAATGTCGTAACGAGTATAATACTAATGACTGATAAATCAGTGGGCCAATTCTCCTAAATTTACAATATAACAGTAGGAATAAACCTTAACTGAGTAGATCCTATCCTACTAATATTATAAATGTGAAAGTTTGTGAAGATGTTTGGATGTTTAGATGTTTGGATGTTTGTTACTCAATCACGCTCTAACGGCTGAATGGATATGGCTGAAATTTGGTACCGGGGTAGAGTATAGTCCGGAATAACACATAGGCCACTTTTTATCCCAGGAAAATGTTCCCACGGGAAGCGGGAACGGAAACCAAATTTCACGCGGGCGAAGCCGCGCGCATCAGCTAGTATATAATAAATTAAACTCAAAAAATTGGTATTCTTCTATCCAAAATTACAGCTTTCAAGGCACGTATTGCGTATTGTTGATATTCTCGTAGTCTTACTTTACTACTCGTTCCTCGTAGTTGATGTAGGTAGGTTTTGAATTTGAAGTTGTAAGTATGAGTTTCTTTTTTTTTATATTCAGTTTGCCAAATTGACACCAGCCTGATGGAAAGCCGTGGCGCATCTAGCGATTGGGGGCCACTTCTGACAGTGGTCCTCAAGTTGGCGGCCCTGTGATGTGCCTCTTCACGCTCCTCTTGAAGAACCCGGGATTGTAAGATGAGGGAAACACGTGTGCGGGCAGGTCGTTCCATGTTTTTATAGTTCGACAGAGGAACGATCTTTTGAAACGTTCAGTTCTGGCGAAGATTCTCTCCACTGTGTGTGAGTGTCATCTTTGCCCGGCACGTGTTGTTCGGGATCGGAAAGAAGAGGGTGGGATCAGGTTGAAGAGCTCTTCAGAACATTCGCCGTGATACATTCGATAGAAGGCAGCCAAGGACGCTATGGTTCTTCGCGGCGCCAAAACGGTTCGAGGCCTCCCGTCACCTCAGTTTTAATTTTAACCAACAGTGAACTGAAAATAAACAGCTTACATACAACCCGATACAGTCAATACAACCCTAACTTTGTTTTTAAACCATAATGTAAAATAGTAATACAATGTTCAATGGATAGTGGTACCTATATGTTAAGCGCTAGAAGATGATTTTGTGAATATATGTTACTGAAAAGGCCTGATGATTTAATATGACTTACGAATTATTTAATTATGATATATGAAAGTCTGTGAAGATGTTAGTGACAAAATCACGTTCCAACGGTTGAGCAGATCTGGCTGTAATTGGTAGCCTATTATAGTTATTTTATGCTTTTCCAGACTGCAATGTATTCCTGGACATATTATACACTAGCTAACGCCCGCAGCTCTGCCCGCGTCTAGTTTTGTTCCCGTTTCCGCTTTCCGTGGGAACTGATTGCCGGGATAAAAAGTGCCTATGTGTTATTCCAGGCCTATATCTACCCCTGTACTAAATTTCAGCTAGATCCGTTTAGCCGTTAGAGCGTGAAAGAGTAACAAACATCTACACTCACAAACTTTCGCATTTATAATATTAAGTAAGAAGTAAGATAATTTAGAAAATAGCATAAAGGCTATTTTATCCCTGGATATGACCCAATGGTAGTAGGGAACGCGAACAGAATTCTACACAGCTGAAGCTGCGGGCAATAGCTACGCGAAGTGAAACGTAGAATGTTTAATTTAGGAAATGGTAATCATTTGGACAGGACTAAAGCCTAGTCTAGTTTTAATAACTAGTATCGAAATTTATTCCTTTACACCCTTGCATATATGCAAATAGCAATATTCGTTTTTGTATATTCTTCGTTTTCTTAGCCAAACGGGACCCTATTACTGAGACTTTGAAGTCCGTTTGTTCATCTGTATCTCATGAACTAGGCAGTAATACATTTCAAAGATGTGTTTCTGCTACCGCTGTAACAACTATAATAACACTAGATAAAGAAAAAAATAAGGTTACTCCCATACAACGTAATCTTCTGGCGTTTTTTTTTGTTACGAAATCCTCATCAGTGTGCCAGTCCAACTTGAACCTCGGCCGTTTTTACAGTTCCGTATCCAAAGGGTAAAAATGGAACGAGGAGAAAGTATTGCGTTTTGAAAATGCTAAGAGGCAAAAGCCCTGACCGCTTTTGTAGAGTAAATAAATGCTGTAAAACAGTACAAGAGGTGGTTATTGAATATGCGCTGCAGGTTCCACCAAGTGCCAACAGTATACATAATCTGTAATAACGCGACCCTATTACTGAGACTATCTATCTGTCATCTTATGCACCACTGCAATAGCTAGGCATTTGAAATTTACGAATCCTAAGAACAGAAAAAAAATTAAGGAGGGCTCCCGTACAGGTATATTTTTCAGTCTTTTTTGTACAGAACCCTGCTTTTTCCTTTTAAGGAAGTACCAAAAAATATAAACGTATGTTAATGGGCAGCAGATTCTTACTTTTTCAATAAATGTGGCAAAAATCGTCACAGGTAAAAAAATAAATTGAAGTACTTCTTAAATATATTATGTTCTATTCTTATTTTGAAAATGAATTTCATTACATGTTAGTGATAAAAATTGCATCAAAATCAATTACGTAGTTGCTCACGAGTAGAAGATCTAAAGAGGTTTATCTAAACAAGGCGAAAAAAATTGTTATATAAACTTGTACTTCTGTCAATGATTTCAATTGCGTAGTGAACGGGTTAACGCGCGAAAACGTTTCCGACGCACGGAGCGTCCCAAACATCTTGCGTCTGCTTCACCCCCTCCGAATCGCTTGAGACACAATTGCACTTCGCCTTAATTAGTTTTTGAAGGATCAAACCGTATTTAGTTTTGTTTAGAATAATATTTTCGTAATAACCTACGAAATAACTCTGTAAACGTACAAATTGATATTTCTTTCACAACTTAATTACCTCCGTGAGCCCCACATTTTCTATATACCTACCTACTCAAAGCTTTTTATAAAAGTGACAATTCTTTTCGTGTTAAAAACGCTAAGTATGCCAGATTCGTACCGGTTAAAATCAAACGGTGCTCTTCAAACTGCCTACGGCTGGAAGTCTCAGGTAAGCCCTCAGAAGGATGTTCCAGGTAAAAGAAATAAATACTCAAGTAGGTACAAAAGTTCTAGTTTTATTTAGCTTTAAGTGTCAAGCGAAAACACCACTTTGTGGCATCCCCGGAATACTCCAATGGGCTAAATTTAATATTAAACTTATTTCAATCAATACAGTCAAAAAGAAATGAAGAAATTCGTCATAAATAATATAGATCTCACAAAATGAATATCTCAAAACCAAATTCCATTTCTTTTCTATAAATAAATCAGTAGTTTTCTGCCCTAACTAATAAACTTACCAACAAAAGTTTCCGCAATTTCCACGTCTACCTGTTATATTATCATATTTTGGGCAAAGTTTTAATGTAAGTATACTAAACTTTTAGAGAAACAGCTATTTCTATAAAGTTACGTATTTGTTAGTTTGTTTACATTCTTGCGGTACAAAAATATTTTTCAAATATGTTATTCCATCGACTCCTAATTTAGGTATTATTATATTTTGCCAGATGCCGAACTCTTATCGACTAAAATCTCACGTGCCCTAACCTGCCCACGGTCGGGCACCCCAAGTAAGTACCTACTTTGGAAAGATTACCCAGGATGCCCGACAGGGATATCTCGAGCAAGCCTATGAAGTTGTAACACAATACATACATCTGTCTTCTGTCAGAATGTTCTTCCTAATATACAAGGACTATAGAAATTATTTTAACAATAAACCCGGACAAAAAAGGTTCGGACCTACGCACAAAAATAATAAAAATAGCCATACAGAAGCCCCTTTATTTTTCTTCATTTTAATAAGTATCTGTTGTTATAGCACCAGAAATACGTACTCGTCGTTACTGCAATATGAATCACAGTTCCTTTCTATTCCAGTCTGTATACTCTATATTGAACTTTGGATAAAACTGATACATAGAGCAACAAGACTTATGAAACTGATAGGAAAAATTGGTTTCATATACGGCAGTAAAGTTCCTGGTCTAAGCGATATATTTCAAACTGACACTGTGTTTTGCAGTATAATGCAGTTTATAACTTTGCAGATGTGCTTTGATAAATATTGAGTTGTACGCTGTGGTTTATTTTTCTCGGTGGCGCAATAGTAGGTCTTGGGTCCCAATCCTTTATAGAACTGACAATCACAATATAACTATCACGGTGAGTGTTCTGAAGAGCTTTCCAATCTACTTCCCCCTTAACGGATTCGATCCCGAAAACGCGTGGCGAAGAGGTGCCACTCTCACACAGTGGAGAGAATCTTCTCCAGAACTGGGCGATTCAAAAGGTCGTTTTTCTGTCGAACCATGAAAACTTGGAATGACCTGTCAGTACTTGTTTCCCTCCTCTCAACCACAGATGGTTCAAACGCAGCTTGAAGAGGCAGATACATGGGGACGCCAACTTCAGGATCATATAAACAAATAAATGAGTCTAACCATCAGGCGGGCGTCATTATTTTGAGTAGTCCCAAATTTTTTTATGCCACAGTAGTGGCAGACAAGCTCACGGCCCACATGATAGATGTGGTGACTGTACCCTATAGATGTTCGCAACACCAGAGGCACAGTCTACAGATTCGTTTCTCTTTATACTGTGCCAGAGGCGCCACACACACGCTTTCAACCCTGCAAGAACCTTCTAAGACTGCAACGTTTGTTTTAAAGTTTAAATTTTATTTATGACGTGGAAATACATGCCGTACTCCTACCAGCTAAAACCGCACGGTGACCTACAACTGCCTACGGCACAAGAAAATAATTTTTAGCCCTACCCTATGTTTTTTTTTTTGTCCCAACAACATTTAAAAGCATTAAACTAGAATTCCAAGCTTATTCAATATTTTTTTGTAGATTTAAATTCAGCCAGACTAATTTATATGCCACTACAATGAACCCAGCTTATATATATTACCAGCATATATATTACCTTAGAATATGTAACTGTTTCATTCACAAAAATTATCAGAAACGACTTGTCTCGTCTCTCCTCGCTCATGTTTTTGAGTACACGGCCATTTGTATGCTAAAGTTACTGCCAGTTGCTGCTACAATAACTAGGGTGACAATGTTATTTTAAACTATCGCGGTTTTTAACACTCTTACTTATAGAATTCGGGACTTCACGCGAAATACTATTTACTTACCTTCACCGACATTTCGAGCACGTTGCAGGTTGCAGCGCCCGTCAGTTGAACAATGAAAAGAAGCCATTGTAATCAGAAAACACAAAAATTTCAATGATGGATACAACCTCTCCGGGATGTGGAATTCACTGATTAATAAACTTGAACGTAAAACTGATATAGTGAGTGAAGTGTGTCGCCGGCCTTATCCTTCGTTGTAATAACAACGCGCAACGGAGGGTAGTTCGACAAGAAATGACTTCGTGGTTTTTGTCGATCCTCGCCTCAGTCCAACCGCGACCACGGGCACTGCAACGTGCTCGAAACGTCGGTGAATGTAAGTAAATAGTATTTCACGTGAAGTCCTGAATTCTAGAAGTAGGGTGACAATATTAGGTTCTTATTTCAAAGGGACGTTAAGCCATTTTGGTCTATGCCATTAGTAAAGTTTGTAGTTATTGTGCAAAGTTGCACAGTTGGCTTCCTATAACTGTCTATGAATGTTTGTAAAATGTTGATGAGCAGGTAGACACAACCTGTTTCTGCTTGCTTTAATAAGTTTTGGGTACTTGATTGTGTTCAGAATAGTTAATTTTTAGTAATGTGTCTATTCTGATGACGAAATTAAATACATTTTTTTTCTTTCTTTCTAAGATAGGCATGCTACCTACAATCACGTGGGACGACGTAGGTGATTTTTTTTTAATATGGTATGCTGTTAACCTTTTCAGAGTAAAAGTAATAACAAGTTTCAGATTACCACGTCGTGGAATAAATATTAGGTGCTTACATATGAAATTGGCGTTTTGTATAGGAGGAACAAAAAGTCGAATATTTTTAAATATAATATATTTAATTAATCAAAGTATGAACCATTGATTTCTATGCATTTTTGCCATCTCATAGGTAGTTCATTGATCCCTTTACTAAAAAAACCAGTCGGACGGGAATCAATAAAATCTGTGAAGGCGATTTGGACTGCCCCATCAGAGTTGAATTTTTTCCCTTGCAAGAAGTTGTCCAAATTTCGAAAAAAATGGTAATCTGTTGGAGCAAGATCCGGGGAGTACGGAGGATGTTTTAGACATTCCAATTGAAGCTCTTCTAATTTGGTAGCCGTCTGTTGTGCAGTGTGTGGTCTAGCGTTGTCGTGAAGCAGCAGTGGCGTGGAGCGATTGACCAGCCTAGGTTGTTTAGCCGCTAGCTTTTCCATCATGGTTTGCAATTGCTGACAATAGACATCAGCCGTAATAGTCTGGCCAGATTTGAGAAAACTGTAATGAACAATACCGGCACTAGTCCACCAAACGCTTACAAGTAACTTTTTTGGGGTTAATTTTCGCTTGGGGCAGGATTTGGCTGGCTGGCCAGGATCCAACCATTGCGCTGAGCGCTATCGATTATCGTAAAGAATCCATTTTTCGTCACAGGTAATGATTCGGTTTAAAATACCTTCATTATTGTGCCGGTTCAGTAATGTAACGCAGCAGTCGACGCGCTTTTGCCGGTTTGCTTCAGTCAATTCGTGAGGTACCCACCTTTCAAGCTTTTTAATCTTCCCAATTTGCTTCAAGTGAATTAAAACAGTTTTATCACTAACACCGCAGCCTGCAGCTAACTCGGACGTGGTTTGCGATGGATCCGCTTCCACAATAGCCTTCAATACTTCATTATCAACTTGAGTCTCAGGCCGTCCACGGGGCTTGTTCTGCAGGTCGACATTTCCTGAACGAAAACGTTGGAACCAAAAACGAACTGTGTTTTCTTTTGCAACATGACCGCCATACACATCATTCACCCTTCTAGTCGTTTCCGCAGCACTAGTGCCACGGCGGAACTCGTACTCGTAAATAATGCGATATTTTAAGTTTTCCATTTTGTAAAATGAGTGACGCAAACAGAAAAAAACAGAAGAAAAAAACAAATGAATGACGGTCATCGAAGGATAAATACATGAGTAAATAGCTGGGAAAATTTGAATTTGGAATTCCTTACCAAAGAGGAGAAAATCGTAATTAAAGTGGCCAGTACGAAAAACGCCAATTTGATGTGTAAGCACCTAATATATGAATGAGTATGTGGAATTTCAGATCACTTGGTCTTGTTAACTTTAGTAAGACTCTTTGGTTACATAGGATGTGAGCTGAAGATCATCAAAAACTATAGCTAAGATCCATCTTGATCAAATTAGCTTTTGATCAAAAAAAACCTCCTTCAAGATTGGACAATTTTGATGCAGGTTTCTACGTGAATGTTAGTGAAAAATTTAATAAAATTCCTCGTTTTTTTCTGACACTGGGGATAAGAAGCAGCTTCATACACTTGTTCTCTACATAAACTTTTACATCGTCAAATATCACGTAGGTAAGTATTCATTTTTGTCCACGCAATTTTCTTTAAAAGGGGTAGATACAATATAAATACAACGTGAACTTTTGTATAGCGCAAACCTCAGACACCCCAACTAGAGTTTCGCTTCAAAATACCGTATAAAAAAAATAAACTAACGAAAACTGACCAAGTTATAAGCCTTTGTTTACAATTGCACTATTTTTTCCGCGAACAACGTAGGTGTAGGTATACAGTGGCAGTTGTGACTATTTGTGTGGTATTGATAATAACATTAACAAACCATTTTCATTAGTGGTAATTATGGAACTGTGTTTAAGACAGAAACCGGCCAAGTGCGAGTCGGACTCGCGCATGTAGGGTTCTGTACCAAAATACTGCAAAAATCACGTTTATTGTATGGGAGCCCACTTAAATGTTATTTTGATCTGTTTTTACGGTTCTGTACCCAAAGAGTAAAAACAGGACACTGTTTATAAGACTTCGTTGTCCGTTTGTCTGTCCGTAACAAGACTCTATCGGAACCGCGAGCTTAGTTAGAGCTAGTTACAGATACTAAAATCAGATAAAAGGGGACGATTAAACGGGGTGCCCATACGACACACGCGATTTTATAGTACGGAACCGTCTGTGCGTGAGTCCGTTTCTCATTTAGCCGGTATTTATTATTATAGCGGCAACAGAAATACACTGTCTGTGAAATTTTCAACTGTCTAGCTATAATAATGGTTAGTGAGATACAGCTTAGTGACAGAGGGACAGTGGAGTCTTAGTAATAAGGTCCTATTTTTACCCTCTCCGATGGTAAGGTTCACTAGCATTAGAGTCTTAGTAAAAGGATCAAGCTGTAAAGCCTATGAAAGTAGGTACCTATGTGTACAGGGGTTCTACACTCCCCCCTCCCCCCTCCAGCCCCCCTCCCACCACTTAAATCGTGGGATAGTAATCCGAAGTCCTACCGTTATTTTTTTAGCCACCACTCACTAAAGTTCACCCGTTGCACTTTGTCATCTTCGGTAATTCCTTCTACCTTTCGATATTGGTATCGCAGCCCGTGTATCGTGCCTCTGGTGTTCCAAACGTCCATAGGCTAAGGTTAGCAACGATCAAGTATGCTGTAAGCTTTTCTGTCACCTTAGTACTTAGACCATATAACACGGGACTAGCCTTTGCGAACCACCGCATACAAAAATATTCTGCCAGTTTTCATACAAGTGAAGGGGGAAACACAAAGACATGTAAAATTTCATTGCATTTAAAAATGTATTAATCGACAAACGCGTAATGGCTGTTGTGTGTTAATTGTTATTGTACAGTCAACTACAATGTAATACATACATACATACATACATATATTCACGCCTTTATCCCCGAAGGGGTAGGCAGAGGCCTATACCGGCCCACATTTCACCGTGTACAATTCGGTCCCACGTGACAGGTGGTGAGCCCATCGCCGTGTTGAAATGGACCGCCGCCGTCAGAGCCTCGTCCGTTGTTCAGCAGGTGCACGAGCTTGCACGTGAGGTTGACTTGGGCCCGATGGTGTTGGTAGGGCCCCACTACACCCTACAATGTAATGTACTAGTTTAATCATATAAAATGATGTACTGATGTACAGGCTTTTCATAAAGCCAAAAGACTAAATGGTCATGTGCAATGGCAGAAAACAATGCTTAAGTAAGGCGCATCCTGTGGTTAGATGATCTAAGCCTTAGTAGTATAAAAAAGTATAATAAAAGACATGTTGTTACACGATCGCGTATTTTGCACAGCGACACGGGATGCGGAACGGCGACACGTATGACGTCGCGCTCGTGTTATCGGTCACTGACTGGTGTGGCCAGCCCGGTTGGCACGGCCGGGGGTGGCTGGTCGAGGGCACGGGATCGGCTGGTGGCGGATCGCTTTTGATCACGCGTAGTGATGTTATTTTATGATACACAAGCTGACCCGCGCAACTTCGTTTGCGTCACATGAGAGTGAGGTATGGTATTATTATTTCGAGTATTATAATGTTTCCCGTTGCATTTACCCACCTCGCGCTTATTCTCGTCGCGTGCGTCGCGTCGCTTGTATTCATTACAGCTAAACCGCTTATCTTCGTTTGCGTCACATGAGAGTGAGAAGGAAAGAGGTGTTAAAGTGATATAATGTTTCCCGTCGCTTTTACTTCTACCCATCCGTTTTTCGGTATGGAACACATCGTGTGCAAGTCCAACTCGCACTTGGCCGGTTTTCATCGTTCAGTTGACTGGCTGCCACTGCAGACCAAGTTCACTCCCGTCACGTCGCTCATACTTTAAAACTTAAGTAGAGGGTTATTGTAAGTGAACCTTAAAAGATAGGCATATGCCGTCAAGGACTTTTTTTATAACTTTTTGAGAGAAACAATTTTGTAGTACACAATTTTTACGTAACTTTAACTATTTATGCAGCGTCAGCAATTGAAGCTCTCCAAAGAAAGAAAAAATCCCCGTTCTCATTACATTATTCATGGCTGCTCCACTCCTATTCGTCTTAGCGTGATGTTATATCGCCATTAGCCAGCCTCAATAAATGGACTATTAAACTGTAAAATGATTTTTGAAATGCAACCAGTAGTTTCTGAGATCCTAGCACAAACAAACTCTTCAGTTACATTATTTCGTGAGCGAACCTTAAGAGATAGACAAATTAGGTTATTGTGAGCGAACCTTATAAGATAGACATATGCTGTTGCGGACTTTTTTTAGAACTTTTTAAGAGAAACAATTTTGTAATACACAATTTTTACCTAACTGTAACCATTTAAGCAGCGTACGCCTCGGAAGCTTTCAGACGGTAAACAATATTCCCCGTTTTCAAAACATTCTTGATTGCTGCTCCGCTTCTATTCGTCTTAGCGTGATGTTATATAGCCTATAGCCATCCTCGATAAATGGACTATCAAACTGTAAAAGAAATTTTGAAATCCAACCAGTAGTTCCTGAGATCCTAGCGTTCAAACAAACAAACAAACAAACTCTTCAGCTTTATAATATTAGTATGGTAAATACGTGGACTGCAACCGGACGTCCCAAAAAAAACCAATTTATTTAAGTAAATTTAATTAAAAGTAATTTTACAGTATAAAAATTATAACTAAAAGTAACAATGATATTGACTCGAAGTGTGAACCAAGTATGATCTAAAATTATAATAATTTCTAAGGAAATGTCGGAATGACGTCGTAGCGGGGCGCGATCTGCTGATGGTGCACCGCGTGACTTCATGTGCCTTGTGCAACCCTCACGTTGTGCTGAACTTGCACCTCGTGCCGCCAAGTGCCGTGTGCAATGATGTTGATTAGGTAAACGTTGACGCAGCGATCCTCATATATTAGGGGTGCGTAACACCTCCCCCCGAAGAACAGCCACCACCGATGATTTTCGCAGTAAATTGAGGTGGGGGTTGAGTATCCCTTGGTCTCGGCTCTGGAACAGCATATATTCCTTGTAGTTCTATTTCCCTTACTTGGATTTGCTTCGAAGCTGATGTTGCAGCGTATTTGCGATAGAGCAGGATACCGATCGTGACAGAAGCACCAATCAACACTACATACAGTGGGATTGTAGTGTGATATATCGTGGCATGGTCTTCTTTAAAATTGACGGTTGGAAGATGGGAGATCTTCATATTGGTGGCGTGAAGATGGTCCAAGTTTATAGAGTTTAATTTAAGGGTCACTTTAGATGCGTTGTAGTCAGGCTCCTTGGGTAGATCACATATCGTCAGTACGTGTCCCTTTAGTCGATCTTTGATGTTGGAGATGGTAAACTCGGCTGTTTCTAGATAGCATGCCTGTGGGACGATTGCGAGATAACTGCCTTGGTATTCTTTGTAGAAATCTTGACCGCAGGAGAGATGTACTTTTGTAGAGGCAGGGAAGCTGATGGTATAGTGTCTATCGTCAAGCTTTTCGTATGCTGGCTGGTCCATCGCGATGGTGACAGGGTTGCAGATGGGTGTCCTCTGTTGGGTAGTTATGAGCTGATGTATGCAGTCTTGAGAGGGTTGGTTCTGCAGACTCCGGCTTTCTTCACATAGGAACCAATTACTGGTCTTCGGGCATTCAGCCTCTATGTGCTTGAAATCTTTCTCATGGATAGCTAGGAATGGGGATGGTGGAATTAGGATTTCATGATTTTGGTTGGGTACAATAGATAATTTATATAGGTCATATGTATGGGGTATAAAAATGGGAAATTTATAAACTATTACTATTTCATTGCCTACATAGTATGAACCTAATCTAATTATATCATAGTATTCCCTAGTGTCTAAATCTACTAATCTATCGTTACCATATAAAGTTCTAAGTCTGTCCGTCAAGTTGCGTATCTCCTGGGAGTTAAGAAACGAATGATGCATGGTTGATGTTCTGATAAATGCTAATATATTCTGTAATCTAATTAATTCCTGTGATACTGAATCTATGTTATCGCCAAGGATTATCAGTACTTGCGCAAAATGGGTGGTTTTCTACTATGCTATTTATTTATTTATTTATTGATGATCTTTGAATACTGTGCGGATAAATCTTTAGTTAAACTTACATGATTATTGAATTCAGTTAATAATTTGTTCTCGTTACTTTGAATATTTCTAATAGCCTGATCGTAATGTAATGCGTCAGTGTAATCTAAGTTTCCAGTTATACTTTTAACTACAGATCCAAGTCCGTCAATAAGTCCTCGTTTGACACGACTTGTTTCGAAGGTTTGAAGTTGTTCTGATACGCTATTAAGTTTAGAGTTAAGATAATTTAAATGAGGCTGAAATAAAGAACGCGTCTTATTATTAAGATCGGGTGAAATGCTAATTATTTGGTTATTGATAGATTCTACTTTATCTTGCAAATCCTGTAGATTTACGTATTGCAAGAAGGAATGGTAATGGGAAAGGATCCGGGCAGGACCTAGTTTGAAAGGGAGTATCCCAGGCCCATTATCTAGACTTTCAAGTCGTATTTCCTGAGTTACTGCTAGTCGCAGGAGCAGAAGTATTATCGGGATTGTTCTGTAACAAGTTACTAGTTTTAGGAACTCTTTTTATTCTGTGTTTTGCTACAGGACCTCGCTTTTTCTTTGTGTATATGTGAATAGGGAGGTCTGCCATTACCGTGTCATGACTGAAACGTGGAGCTAATTTTTGACGAGAAGCGAGTGGGTTTCGAATAAAGATTGGCTGTTCAGGGCTGTACTCAATTTCGGGTTCTCTAGTTCTATTACGATTATTCGTTAAAATCTCACGAGAGTCAGTACTTAAGTCATGAATCAATTTATAAATCTCAGTCATCTTGTCCTTGTGGTTAGTCACGTATTGCTGTAATAAATGACCCGAAAGGTCAACGTCAAAAGCGTCACGGGGGTCAAAATGTCCTGTTATTAGTTCTATCGGCCTACATTTCGTAAAACTATGTATACTACTGTTGTAAGCCAGAAGGGCGTAAGGCATAAGGTTGATAACGGATTCATTTTTCTGGTTAACCCTAAGGATTCTGAGATGTTCTAATATAGTCGCATGAAACCTCTCAACTATTCCATTCTCGTTAGGTGTGTGAGGTGCAACTTTATGATGCTGGATCTTATGCAATCTTAAAAATTCTGCAAAGAGTTGATTATTAAACTCCGGTCCGTTATCAGTAACTATGGTTATGGGTATGCCATGATGTGTGCAGAAGCTAAGCAAAGCCTGAACCACACTGACTGCAGTTCCGTCTCTCAAATAGTATGCTTGTGCATATTTTGAAAAAGCATCTACGATCGTCTAAAACTTTTCGCTTTGAATGGTAAGTAAGTCGAGGTGTACAAGTTCGAAAGGCTTATTGGCCGAAGGAACTATTTTAAATTGCTGTTTAACAGGATTACGATCGTACTTCGCTTGCCCACATACTGTACACTCATTTATGAATTTAGTGATGCTATCTCGCATCTTAGGCCAATAGTATTTGTGAGACAGAGCTAACATAGTTTCATTGATACCACGGTGGTTAGTTTTACCGTCATGATACTTATTAATAATTTCCTGTTGCCTTAAATATTCGCGAACATTTTCTATTTCCTTTTTTGTTAGTACTAATTGCATTGAAGAGCTTTTAAATGTTCTCTGGATGATGGGGATAATGGAATACATAGCCAAAGGTGGGTTAATAAGCAATCCGGTTTTAATTTTAGGATTAACGTACTCTTTGATAGCCTTAACAACGTCTTCTTCCAGATTAGATTCTGAGAGTTGAACTGTAATACGGGTATGTGTTTCAAAAGGCTTTGTAACTATGGGTCGTCCTTTAATATCGCCAACTATGTTTAAAATAATTTGTTTTGCGAATTTATTCAATGGTTCATCGGAGATAGGGACTTCTAGAATGGGATTTTCATTATCTGTATGGACTGTCACGGTTGCGGAATTATTAGAGGGACTTTGGGCTGTAATAGTTCTAGAATCGTCCAAAATTTGGTTTCTTTCGGAAGAGTTTACTGCAATGGACATAAGTTCTTCATTATTTAATTCGATTTGGGATAATGCATCAGCGTTAGTGTTGCATTTTCCCTGCTTATAAACCACAGTAAAGTCGTACTCGCTTAATTTCAAACGCCATCGTGTAAGTCGGGAATTAGGTTCCTTCAAATTCATGATCCATTGTAAAGGCTTGTGATCGGTGATAACTTTGAATTTGCGACCGAACAAATAGGGTCTAAAATATTTAGTGGCCCATACAATGGCTAGGAGCTCTTTTTCTATTGTGCTGTAATTGAGCTCACTTGAATTTAAGGTACGAGACGCGTATGCTATAGGTTTGTCAGAACCTATGGCGCCTTGGGATAGAATGGCACCAATAGCTACGTTGGATGCGTCAGTGGTAAGTAGGAATTCTCTACTAAAATCGGGATACTGAAGGATGGGGTCATTTGTTAGTAGTGTTTTACAGTGATTGAAACAGTCCACATAAGCTTTATCCAATGTTATTTTAGAACCCTTTTTCAGACATTTAGTTAATGGTTTTGTTAGTCGAGCGAAATCTGGGATGAATTTCCTATAGTATCCTAGGAGACCGAGAAAACGTTTGATGTCTGTGGGGGTCTTAGGCAAGGGGTATCTTTCTATTGCAGCTATTTTGTCTGGATTTGGTTTAACTCCTTCGTTACAAATGATATTGGCCAAGAAAACTAGTTTCTAATTTCAGGAATTCAGACTTGTCCATCTGAATTTTGAAGTTAGATTCACGTAATTTAATAAAAACTTTTTCCAAATTGACTATATGTTCTTGTAATGACGTGCTGAAAACTATTATGTCATCGAGGTATACAAGGCATATTTGATGTTGGAGGTCTTTCAGGACGTTGTCCATCACGCGCTGAAAAGTAGACGGAGATCCTTTGAGGCCCATAGGCATCCTTAAAAATTCGTAATGGCCATTTTCTACGTTGAAAGCAGTCTTATGAATATCCTGGGCATCCATTTCGACCTGATAAAAACCGCTAGCCAAATCCAGAGTGGTAAAATACTGGCATTTCCCTAATTTGTCAAGTACGTCTGTTATATTAGGGATGGGATATTTATCATCAACCGTCTTTTCGTTCACCTTCCTAAAATCCACGACAAGACGCCATTTTACTTTACCAGATGCGTCCGCCTTCTTGGGAACAATCCATATAGGAGAGCTCCAAGCAGAGTCGGAGGGTCTTATGATATTTTGTTCGAGCATCTTACTTATCTGATCTCTAACTTCTTGTCTGTGAACGTAGGGATACCTGTAACTTTTGGTGTGTACTGGAATCTCATCGGTTGTTCTAATCTTGTGTTTGATCTTGTTGGTGAATGTTAATGGTTCTCCCTCAAGATAAAACACATCCGCATATTTCGCACAGAGACTTTTTAAATTAGCACATTCTTCCGGATTGAGATGTTCAGTGCGTAAACGAGATAAAACAGCTTGGGCGCGATCCGATGGTATTTCAGTAAATGAACAATCGATGTTATATAGTTCGCCTTGTATAGGGCGATCCATGGAGAAGATAAGATCATTAGATGTAGTGTTAGAGATTTCTACCCAACCTCTATTATTAGTCACAGTAGTTAAACAATCAGAGATAAGGCAATTACAGATAATTTGGTTCTGAATTAAAACTTCGCCGTCCAGGGTATTGACAGGTAGCTTGAGTAATTTTGACGAGTTCGCGGGGATAATCTCCTCGTAGAGATTTACGTTACGTGAGTCGTACATCTCTATAGGTATCTGTGCGTTCCGTGTTATAAGCAATTTGTTTTGAAGATCTATCTTTGATCCCCAGTTTTCTAATAAGTCAAATCCTAAAAGTCCGTCGAAATAATTATTAAAGTTATAAACGTACAACGTAATGTCATCGGTAACTTCATTAAACTCTGGGAAACAGGGTAAAGTCAGAGAATGGTCGTTCCTACTAGTCCCATGAACGTTAGTCACTTCAAAGGGCTCGTAATTAAGAGGTAAGTGATTAAAGTACCTGGTTACAGCAGCAGGGCTGATAAATGATTGATTAGCACCTGTGTCGATTAACAGTTTCAGAGGGGGATTACTAATCTGGATGTAACCAAGTTGTCGTTGTATGTGAAGGTTTAATTCTATTTTGGCTTGTCTGATTGGCGGCTTTCCTGAAAATTTTCAGTTTGGCCTGATACTTGAGTTGTCTCCTGCTCTACGGGTTCTATGGCAGAACGTTCAGAATATTGAGAAGAGTTGTCATAGTAAGTATAGTCCTGGTTCTCATAATAACTAGGGTACTGATCTAAAGAGTAACCATACTCTTGTACATAGTCCGCGTAATTATAGTTTGCATAGTCATAGTCATAATCAAATTCGTTAAAGTTGACTTCCCTAGTTTTAAAATAGTTATTAGGAGGGGGATTGCCATGGGTTCTCCAGTCACGACCCGTAGGTGGTAAGGGTTTCGGAACGAAATGGCTTACTCCACTCATGGGACGGGGGCCATTGAACGGTTGTTGGGGTTGAGGTCTGTTAGGCAATTTAAACACATTACTATTAGGGTTATAGTTCGGCAAAGTAGCGCGCATCATTTGTTGTGTTCTGGACGGTCCTAAGGGTTGATGAAATCTATTGTTGGGCTTCCAACCCTGCGAGAAGGGTTGCATCGACTGTTGTCGAGAAGGACCAGGGGTATTAAATAAGGGTGTCATAGCTTGCGTAGGTATAAGCGAATTATTAAATAGGGGTTGTTTCTGGGTAAAGGTATTGAGTGGCAGATTATATTTGTTGGATTGAGAGTGAACCCAATCTTTACGACTAGAAGGCCCGCCTTCGTTACGGTTTTGTAAGTATAAAATGTTCAATTCGTCTTGAACATATTCAAGAGCTTTTTCCATTGTTTCAGGCCGCATACAGCGTATCCTGGATCCTAAGGGGTCCTTCAGACCTCTCAAGTAAGCCTGAAGAGTTAACTTTTGGTATAATGATCGCTTGGAATCTATGGTAGTGGCAACGGTCTCGTGAAGTGACACATAGGTCATTATGGTACTAAAGAGGTTCAGGCACCGCTCATAATATTCCTGAGGGGTGCTAGATCCTTGGGTTTGCATTGACAGGTCACTGTACAAAGCAGTCTCATCACGGTGGTCCGCGAAATTGTTAATAAGGGCAGCTCTTATTCCTTGCCAAGTCTCGGGGATACCGTTCGCGTTGATAAATCGGGCTGCGGGGCCTGTCACTTTATTTAGGATCCCATTAATGAGAGCTAAGTTGGATAACTCGTGGCCTGGTGCTGTGCTAAAATGTGTTAACACTAACTGGTCACATAAATTAATAAAACGGGTTAAAACATGTGGGTTACCGTCAAACTCTGGCAATAACCTGAGGGATTTGTAGATAATGTCTGGGTTGTATTGCGTCATTATATCGTCTAAATTTCTATGTTCGTCTATAACACTCAACCTATCTCTATTCCTATCCCTATCTAACCTAACGCTTCGCGATTCTCTGGGATGAAAAATCTTGAAGAATTAAATTAACACATAAGAATAAAATAGTAAGGGGATAATATCATACACACGATCGTGCAGGATATGGAATTATATATTAATTAGGAATAAAATTATTATAGGTATGACTTAAGGATTAGTAGGGCAAGGACTTGAAAGATTCAAGGACTTACAGCATTGTATTTCTTCTGGTTGAATCGATGGCTGGATTCACCTCTGGACTGCAGCACCGTAGATTCTTGAGTACTCGTACCGCGGCTGGAAAACCGCCCGGGCGATTCGTGAACGCGAAAATAATCGATTTGAGAGTCCCGAAAGCTCGCGAACCGGCCCGCGAGTATCCTACCGACTGCGCCAAATACGTGGACTGCAACCGGAGGTCCCAAAAAAAACCAATTTATTTAAGTAAATTTAATTAAAAGTAATTTTACAGTATAAAAATTATAACTAAAAGTAACAATGATATTGACTCGAAGTGTGAACCAAGTATGATCTAAAATTATAATAATTTCTAAGGAAATGTCGGAATGACGTCGTAGCGGGGTGCGATCTGCTGATGGTGCACCGCGTGACTTCATGTGCCTTGTGCAACCCTCACGTTGTGCTGAACTTGCACCTCGTGCCGCCAAGTGCCGTGTGCAATGATGTTGATTAGGTAAACGTTGACGCAGCGATCCTCATATATTAGGGGTGCGTAACATGGTTATACATACTTTACGTTATTATAGTGTTCAATGCGTTAAATTTTTTCGTGAAATTTTGAAAAATATTAACATAGGTTGAAATCGGGTCCATTGGATAATGTTACTGATTCTGATCAAATTGTTTTCAGGTTTGCGCTATACAAAATTTCATGTTGTATAAATACAGAAGATTTACGCACTCACAGCTGAGCACAAGTTGCACATATTCAGGCCATTCTCTTCTCTTCTTTTCATTTTCTAAAGCTGTTTACAAATTTATTCAATACATACATAAAAACAGTCACGCCTTTATCCCCGAACGGGTAGGCAGTGGCGTAGTGTACGCCCACATACATCCTGTATTTATTCAAAAATATCTCCCAATTTTTCCTAAATCATAGCGACCCTACCAAAGGTGAGTGCCCACATTGTAACATGATGGAGTATTTACTAATTTTATTAAAATTGAAACTATAATATTATGCAGATGGTTAACTAAAAGTATTCAGCATTTTATGGTTTGTAAAACAATAGCTGGTTTGGTAAATTTAACTAGGTACATAACTTTTCATTTAAAAACTTGTTAAAATGTGGATCGTTGATTCGAATATTAAACAGCTACTTATAAATTTATTGCTTTTATAACGATTCTAGATAAAGCTTGCGACTTTGCGCCACGGGAATATATTCCCTGGATAAAATGTAGCCTACATGTTCCAGACTACAATCTATCCCTATACCGAATTTCAGTCAGATCTGTGCCGCCGTTAAAGCATGATTGAGTGACAAACACACAAACTTCCACTTTTATAATAATGGGTATTTATGGGATCACTAACTTACACATCTTTACTTCTAGAAACCTAATATTTTTCCTGAAGAACAGTTTATTTTTGTTGGATTTCTTAAGAAAGTTGGAATCTTGTGACAAAGGAATTAATTATGGTCACCCTACACGGCGTATTAAATAGGAAATTTACCTTGTTAATATTTTTCGGTTAAAATATAATGTACACTCTTTAACTTGCATATTAATGATTAATAGGAATTCCTACTAATTGCTGGTGCTTCTAGATTTTGATTTCATCGTAACCTAGGGTAGGAAAAACACATTTACTTTCTGCAAACGTATGGATTGAGGAGCCAGAACAAACATGTTGTAATACCAAATGTATGTTATGTACATCACCATCCTTAAGCTACAATCACGAGAGCATTAGCCATTATGTACTAAACTGTAATTCAATCAATTAAAGTAATTGATGCTCTCTCTTTTGAGAAATCATATGCAATGATTTAGATTGAGGAGCCATACTAAATGTTTCGTAACTTCTTGAAATCCAGTAGGACAGGGCAGAAATCGTTAGTAGGTACCCTACATAATGCCTACTAAATGATACAAAAAGAAAATCAATAATGTTTATCAGTTTCCTTAAGAAATTCAAGTGGCTCCTCAATCCAGATGTTTAGATTGAGGTGCCACTTTGAAATCGATGTAACTTTTTATCTATTGTATGTACAAATTCCAAAATTGACCTACATAATTTTTTTATTAAATACTAAATAGGGGAGTGAGTTTCATTTAAAAGGAGGGATGGCTCCTCAATTCATACGGACACGCTCTCAACAGCGTGGAATCCGGTGATTGGTGCCTTAAAGCACAAATTAGAGATAGTACAGATTAAACCTACATACTAAATTCGCTGAGGCTACGCACACATAGACAACTCATTCACAGACACGAGGTCAGGCGCTCCTCAACCGACTTTTCGATACTGATTTGTGCGCGAGTTTGTGTAGCAGAGGGTAGGTGTGAAAAAAAGTACATACATGAGTTATCCATCTGTACTGTCTCTAATTTATGCTTAAAGTCTCGAAATAAAACAGTGAACGCGTCCGCGGATACGGTCAGTGTTGTGTGCCGTGTGTTTCCACAAATCGACGATCTTGGGGGTACTTCGAAAACTCCCGTCGCATAGCAAAATCTCCAGCCTACATGCACCAGTGGCCTCGGGACCACGATTGGTGTAACCCTGTCGGAACGTCGAGGAAAGTAAAGGTACCGAAACCTTTAATCTTCTGATATATAAAAATGAATTGCAAAATGTGTTGGTAAGCGCATAACTTCAGAACGGGTGTACCAATTTCACTAACTCTTTTTTTGTTGTGTAAGGTATTGTCAGGAGAAGGTTCTTATGGAAGAAAAAACATTGTATTCCCACGGGAACGGGCACTACGCGGGTGAAACCGCGTGACGTCCTCTAGTTAATAATAAAATAGTGCCACGCGAAACCCCGTTTTGTATAAAAGATTATGTCACAGATTATGTTATTATGTTTTTAGGGTTTCGTGCCTCAAGGTTAAAAACGGGACCCTATTTACGAGACTTAGCCGTCTGTCTGTCTGTTCGTCCCGAGGCTGTATATCAGGAACCGTGATAGCTAGAGGGCTGAAAATTTCACAAATTAATTATTTCTATTGCCGCTATAAAGAAAAACTTACAATTTTTTCGAAAAAAGGGGGGTTTAAGTGGGGCTCTCATACAACAGGCACAGAAGCGGCTGTGCGCGAGTTCAACTCGCACTTGGCCGGTTTTGAAATAGCCTTATTATTTTATTATTCTTAAAGCACTCTTAGAATGACCTGGATAACTTTATCCAGTCATTAAAAGTGCATTAGGGTAACTGCACACAGTAAATCGTTTAGAAATGCAAATTTTATAAGTCAAGTACCTATTCACCAGTGCCTACTTTTGGAGTGCAGTTGACTTATACAGGAACTACGAACACGTTTGTATCCAACTGTACTAAAACTTGAAAACTATTTTGGAAGTTGAACTGATTTCAATAGCTTTCTTTACATACATACATACATATGGTCACGCCTTTATCCCCGAAGGGGTAGGCAGAGGCATATTTATATATTATATGCCCACATTTCACATTTGTATAATTGGTCCCGCGTAATAGGTGGTGAGCCATATTGCCGTGTTTAAATGGACAGGCGCAATTTGTGACTGCCTGCTGTTGAAATAAAGCCTTCAACTTAGCTTAACGACTGCCATTTTACTGGCAACCGGGACCAACGGCTTAACGTGCCTTCCGAAGCACGGAAACGCTCAAATAAATTTCACAAAGTGATCACATGGATAGTCACCCATCCATGGACCGGCCATAGTGAAAGTTGCTTACTGCAGTGATTGTTTACAGAACACTGAGTCCGCGGGGCCACGAGCGCTTCCTATCTCATAGCTTTCTTTACATGTGAAATTCCTCATAGATGTCTGGCCGGACTCCTGCCGGCTAAAAACACACTGTACCCTAACACAGCCTAGGTCACAAGCCCCGGGTCAGCCCTCGGAAGAGTGTTCCAGAATCCCGACTGACTTTGACTGCCATCGCAACCTTATCTAGGGTTTCTGGTGTTATCTCGTTTCTTGGCAGTGAAGCGTGCTTGAAACTTTCAAGGCATGCTGTCGTCTTGGGTCTGCTTCTGTAAGGATAGTGAGCAGCCCCATTGATGACGTTGCATTAAATTAAAAGTGGCACTCTCAAGAAGAAGTAAAGTAGGTACCTACTGTACAAGAAATTATTTTTGACGTTACTAGCCATAATAACTCACACACTGTGAGTTTTAATGTATATTTAAAAGTCAATTTATTTTAAAGACTTAAGTGCGATTTTACCCTTGAGTGAGGATTTCTAGGGATTCAGTGGTAATTATTATTTTTAATATTAACAACACTTGTGGATACATAAGTAGATATACATAGGTACTTCCTTACAAATAAATTGCTTTCCGAACAAAAACAAATAAAAAAATGAGCGGAAATCAAATTCCGCATCATACTAGGAACAGTTAACCTTTAACTTTTTGGAGTATGTACCTATGTGCTGAAAGTTCGTAAAGGCATGAAATATTCGTAATATTACCATAACCGATTTCCCAAAATGTAATTAAATAAAAGTGAAGTAAGGAGGGTTTTCCTACAACAATTTTTTGACACGGTTTAAGATTTTTTTAAAACTAACTAACTAACTATCTTCACGCCAAATCCCTTGCGGGGTAGGCAGAAAGAACCGAGCGCCACACGGCACGGTCCATACACACCTCACTTGCTTCTTCAACTTTCATTTTTCTTTTCATGCATGCACGTCGGTTCCTACGGCTCTTGACATCACCTTCAACTAACACACGATTAATTTGGTCGTGGTAGGTGTGTCGTGGCCTTCCCCGACTCCTACGTCCATCCACTTTCGCGTTGTATATCTGTTTTGTCATTCTTTCATCTCCCATTCGTTCCACATGCCCGAACCATCGTAGCATGCCCTTCCTTACTTTAACACCGACACTCTCTTTCAGACCAACTCTCTTTCTTACATCTTCATTCCGAACGCGATCTGCGAGCGTTACTCCGCAGATTTTGCGTAGCGCGCGCATCTCGACCGCGTTTATTCTACTTTCATGCGTTTCCTGCCATACCCAACTCTCGCTTCCATACGTTAGCGTAGGTATCAGCACCGCATTGTGTACTGCGAGCTGGGCCTTTTGACTTTTTTATAGTTAATAAATATGGTTGGCTTTCTTACACAACATCATCTAGCCCAAACTAAGCCATAAGCTTGTGCTATGGCATCTAGATGACTGATAGACATACCTTTATATTTCTAAATACATAAATAACTTAGGAAACACTCAAACTACGAAACAAACATTTGTGTTTCGCGAAAATATTTGGACCGCATGGCAAGCGGTTACACTCCCGAATGCGCTACCGAGGCAGTCAAAATATTGTTCTATATTCCAGATCAGGGTAAAAAAAATTTAAAATAATAAGATTAATCACACTCAATTCAGTGTAGTGACGTCTATTGTCCAGGGTTTGAAGGTGTCAAACCCAGCTGAAGTCAATAAAACTCCGCCGTCTAGGGACGACCGGCAGACATCACAGTCGATAGAAAAAGTTGAAAAGTTGTTGGAACGCCCTTTTTAAAAAAAAAACCACGGAGACAAATAAGTTTACACCTATCACAGAATATGAATAGACGAAGCTGACCCGGGAAATTTCGTTTAAGTTACATAAGAGAGAGAGAGAGAGAGAGAAAAAGACGTATATTCATTTCGATAACCTTTCGTACGTGGCTCTGACTCGCAATTTGCCGAATTTTTGATTCGAAACTCTCCATAAATGAGCTCGACTAGCACTTGGCCGACTTTTTTCAAATACGATATTCGCTCATAAACAGTAACGAGAAGACACCAAAACTTACTGTTAGTAGCCAATTTTAAACTCCAGCAACCTAACTTTTCAAGTTTTGTTCACACAAACGTACTCTCTACTGCATTGAGATAAAGGTTATATTCGCTTTTTTTTGTGAAAAGAATTATTCGCATTCGAGGCTATGTATATTGGGCTGTAAAAGTGGAAGATTTGTGAAAGTTTCTGTCTTTGTGGAATAAGTGTTAGTTTGCTTACGGCTTTGTTTATTGTCATATTACTATCATGACTGCATTTGGAGTGTTAAATAACTTTCGGAGACTAGGTAGGAGGAACTGTATTGCCCACGCAGCAATTATTTGTGTTAGGTACTTAATGATGTCGTATGTAGATATTATGTACTGTATGTACCTACATAACATAAAATACTTTTTTTAACGTGAGGGAAAATTCATCATGGGTGCTATGCCGGACTCCTACAGACTAAAAAACCTCACGTAACGCCCAGCAGCCTACGGTTGGGAGCCCCGGGTAAGCCCTCGGAAGGATATCCCAGGACTCTCAACAGACCTACGGCCGCCAGTGCGGCCTCGCCCGGGGGGCGGTTCGCGTGCTATCCCGCGTCTTTGGTGGGTTTCGGGTGTGATTTCGCTTCTTAGGGGGTCGTGCGTGAACTCCTCACGTCACGCTGCCGTCATGGGCCTGCTTCTGTAAGGACGGTGAGCAGCCCTCTCACCGTCCCCAGGCCCCCGGTCATGGAGGTCGATAGTCTATGTACATTTGCAACACCAGAGGTGCTACACTCGCGCTGCCGACCCTGTAAGAACCTTCTAAGAACCCTTTTAAAGAACCCCATACTGCAGGCGTTTGGAAGAACCGAGGCAGGGAGATCATTCCACAACCTAAGCGTGCGTGAAAGAAAGCCCTTATTGGATCTAACCATGCTCAAACTCGCCGGTCGCCGAGTGTGATGATGAACTTCATGTCAGTGAATATTATTTTCTTTCTTCAGACGTGTATCTATAATACCTACTGTGCCATAACGAGTAGGTACTCAAATGTATCCGTAATCCGATTATACACTCTACACTCCATGCCAACCTCAACGTCGTCCATCACCATCTGGAGACGGCACGGCCAGCTGTGATGTTCCTAACGGAGACGCAAATACTCCGCCCTGCCGATCAGTCGTACCTTAGTTACCCCGGCTATATCATCGAGGAACTATTTCGAGAAAAAGCTGGGGTGTGCGCGTTTGTTAGGGCGGATGTTTGCTGTCGCCGGCTGCGCTGCCTTGAGGACCCTTCCCTCTCCGTCCTTTGGCTGCACGTAGATCACGGCTCCATGAGTCAGATCTACGTGTGTGTCTATCGATCCCACTCAGGGACAGCTGGGATAACAAGGCTGTTTCAGCACCTCAGCGAGGGGGCTGACGACGCGCAGGTGCGGTTCCCGAACGCTGAATTGGTTTTTCTGGGGGACTTCAACGGTCACCACACTGAGTGGCTGGGGTCCCGCGTGACCGATCCAGCGGGACGGGCCGCCCACGCGTTTGCTCTCTCACATGGTCTGACCCAAGTGGTGCGCGGGATTACGCGCATACCGGACAGGGCAGACCATGAACCCTCCCTGCTGGACTTACTGCTGACGAGTTGCCCAGCACAGTACAGTGTGTCGGTTAGCGCCCCACTAGGTACATCCGACCACTGTGTTGTGCGTGCCAGCCTGCAGGTGTCATCTCCTGCAAGGGCAGTAGAGGTGACGCGGCGACTGTGGCACTACTCGTCAGCAGACTGGGACGGACTACGAGAATACTTTGCAGCCGTCCCGCGGAGTCAGCGCTGCTTTGCAGGGAGGGCTTCATCGGAAAGCGCCTCTGCGGTTGCTGGTGAGATAGCTTTAGGTATGGAATACTATATTCCATACACTGATGTTGCCAGCATCCGCAAAGCCCGCCCCTGGTTCGGGCGTGAGTGCGCCGTAGCTGTTCAACAAAAACAGACGGCTTACCGCGCCTGGATCAGGGCTCGGGCTGTGCGCGACCCGAATGTGGCCCAACTCAAGGCAGCGTACAACAGAGCCACTAGGTCCAGTAAGAGGGCCTTCAAGAGAGCGGACGCCCAGCGTGTCACGCGGCTTGGTCAGGAGCTCACGTCTCATCCGACGGGCAGCCGTGGATACTGGCAACTGGCCAAAGCCGTGCAGGCCAACTTTTGCAAGCCCTCGCTGCCGCCGCTACGCTATCCTGACGGATCACTGGCTCACAAGGCCCAAGAGAAAGCGGAAATGCTAGCCAATCTCTTTGCGGCTAATTCCCGGGTTGATGACTGTGGCAAACAACCTCCCACTATCGCCAACTGTGGAACCACGATGCCGGATATTAAAATCCGGCAGTGCGATGTGCGAGCGGTGCTACAGTCACTCGACACGCGGAAAGCCAGTGGTCCTGATGGCATTCCGGCAGTGGTGCTGAAGAATTGTGCAGCTGAATTATCTCCAACGCTAACACGCCTGTATCGCCTTCCCTATTCCTTGGGAGAAGTGCCGGAGGCTTGGAAGGAGGCGAACGTCCAGCCGATCCCCAAGAAAGGGGATCGGTCGGATCCGGCCAACTATCGACCCATAGCCGTAACCACCGTCATCTGCAAGGTGTTCGAGCTAATCATCAACAAACAGCTCATGCGCTATCTGGAGGATCACTCGTTAATTAACGATCGCCAATATGGCTTTAGGCCGAAACGATCAACGGGTGACCTCCTAGCGTACGTAACGCACACCTGGGGTGAGGCTATGGAGAGGCACGGCGAATCTCTGGCTATTGGCCTAGACATCGCTAAAGCCTTTGATAGGGTATGGCATGCGTCGCTTCTTTCCAAGCTGCCGGCATATGGTTTATCGCCTCAGTTATGCCGCTGGTTGGCCAGCTTCCTGCACGGGCGACGTATACGAGTCCTCTGTGATGGTCAGGCTTCCTGCTTTTTGCAGGTAAATGCCGGGGTACCACGGGGATCGGTATTGTCCCCAACTCTCTTTCTTCTGCATATCAATGACATGCTGTCCCTTGGGTGCATTCATTGTTATGCGGATGACAGTACTCTGCATGGGAGCTATTCTGGCCGCCCAGCGGAGGGGCGTTGTGACGTGGACGAAAAGAGACGGCAACTCGTGGCGGATCTCGACCGGGACCTGGGTCGCATTGCCCAATGGGGTTCTGACAACCTGGTCGAGTTCAATGCCAGAAAAACGCAGGCGTGTGCGTTTACAGCTAAGAAGTCCCCATTCCTACCCCTACCCTCTCTTCAGAACATTACGGTTCCACTAAAGGACAACCTGGAGATTCTCGGTATAGACGTCCGGCGTGAGCTCAATCACAAAAACTACATAGAGAGTTGTATTGGGCTGGCCTCGCGGAAACTCGGAGTCCTAAATAAGGTGAGACGGTACTTCACGCCACATCAGAGATGTTTGCTGTACAAGACGCAGATTCGTCCCTGCGTCGAGTACTGTTCCCACCTCTGGGATGACTCCGCGAGGTACTTGTTGGACGCACTTGACGCTATACAGAGACGTGCTGTCCGAATAATTGGTTGTCCTGAGGTGACGGGAGGCCTCGAACCGTTGGCGCAGCGAAGAACCGTAGCGTCCTTGGCTGCCTTCTACCGAATGTATCACGGCGAATGTTCTGAAGAGCTCTTCAATCTGATCCCACCATCACCTTCCCGATCCCGAACAACGCGTGCCGGGCAGAGATGCCACTCATACACAGTGGAGAGAATCTTCGCCAGAACCGAGCGTTTCAAAAGATCGTTCCTCTGTCGAACTATAAAAACTTGGAACGACCTGCCCGCACACGTGTTTCCCTCATCTTACAACCCCGGGTTCTTTAAGAGGAGCGTGAAGAGGCACATCACAGGGCCGCCAACTTGAGGACCGCTGTAAGAAGTGGCCCCCAATCGCAAGATGCGCCACGGCTATCCATCGTGGCGACGTCAATTTGGCGAGCTGAATATAAAAAAAAAAAAAAAAAAAAACACGGTCCATTGAAGTAATTTTATCGGTTACCGGATAAAATTCAATTGGGTTCAGTAAATTTACGATTGAAATAAAACAGAAGAATTAATACGGGTTTTGGGACCTAATGGGTTATAATAACAACATTTTTTACGAAATCTTCCTGACTCAGATGTACCTGGCAGATGTGCTACTCGCAGGAGAGAATCTCCGTAAAACAAGAAATTGTAAAGATCGTTTCTGTGTCCAATCGCAGCGGCTTGGAATGCTCTGTCAACTCACATGTTTAGCTTCTTTTACAAACCTGGGTTCTTTAAAAGGACCCTGACTACCAGCGCGACTGTTAATAGTTTTGTGGACTGTGAGTCAGGGATTCCATTAACTAGATGTCACCGTGTCTTTCCATCAGGCGGATGTCGTCATTTTGGCGAGCTAAATATAACAAAAGGAAAACCAAACCGAGTTTCTGCTTGTGGGAACTAAACAACTAGAGAGAATAAGAGAGTCCTTGAGTTTAACATCAACATTCAGAAGTATCTACATAGTATTTTGTACCAAGTAGTTAATAGTGGAATCTTGCAGTCATACGCTGGTGACTATTTTCATCAGTTTAGTCATATACCTACCTATTATTATATAACGAATATCAAGTCTGAATCGAACCGACTGAAACTACCTCTATCGCCGGGCCGCCCCATGCAACTCCTATGAAGAATATACCAGAATAGTCATATCCTTGTGACTCTTTAGTCGTAAAAAACACAATAAATTACAGATCTTCCAACAAACGCGGACCTTTTAGAATCCGTGAAGGGTTTATAAATCAGTTTCCGACGCCATATGTTGATGTCACGACCCTTGTCTCATGCTCAGAGGACAGTGTGTCATTTGACCTCTGTGTTTGTAGAATTAGCAGGGGATGATTGCGAACTAATCTATTCTAAGTGGGGAAGATTGTTTGTTTGTAATGTTATCGATGAGCTAAACGATCGAAACTAAATGAAAGTACAGAATGGATTTTCAAAATTTTTTCACCATAATAAAATCAAGCTGTTCCGAAGTAATGTAAGTTAGTAGGCTACTAGATGACGTCACGCAGTTTCGCCTGCGCTGCGTAGCTTCCGTTCCCGTGAAAAAAACGGGAATAAAATATAGCCTATGTTCACCGGTAACCAGACCTAGAGTCCGTACCAATAAACACAGATTTGCTAAGAAGCTGGATAGATGGCTCTGTGCCATACTTTTAATGGTGGTTACAATAGGGTGAAGAAATTTAACTTGTTTCATTGAGGTACCTGTAGCTCAAGTGGAAGAGCATTGCCCCGGTATAGTCGAAGATTGCGGGTTCAGGTTCCGTCTGGGCCAAGTTATCTTTTTTCGCTTTATAATAAAACTAGCTGATGCCCGCAGCTTCAGCAAATTTTTTTTCTCGTTCAAGCTTCCCGTGGGAACTTATTCCCCCGAATAAAAAGTAGCCTGTGCTATTCCAGATTATAATCTTTCCCTGTACCAAATTTCAGCTAGATCCGTTGAGCCGTTCGAGCGTGGAAGAGTAACAAACATCCACATATCCACACTCACAAACTTTCGCCTTTATAATATTAGTAAGATATTATGAAAAAGCTAGCATATTTTAACATTTTATTACTTTTAACATTTTTATTACTTTTCACTCTAAACTAAATATAGATGGCATGTCGAAGAAATATAGAAGATGCATACTTAGTCTTATTTTACTTTCACATTTTTATCTATTAAACACACAATACATTTTTCGCCTCACTCAGCTAAAAAGTTCCACAACTACTGTTTTCTTTGTTTATGTTTTGTCTCGCGGCTAAATAAATACAGTACCTATAGCTCCCTAGCCTCATTATTCAGTGACGACTGGTAAATATCTAGACACAAGTGCATAAAGTGCATTCAACTTAGCCAAATGCGTCTAGTGGTGTTGTGTTAGCTGATGAACTGTGGCGGTTTGCGCGGTGAAGATTCCTATTTATAGAGTAGGGTTTGCATAATAAATTGACAAATGTAAATTTTTATTTCAATTTTAGTCTGGTTGATGCTTGTTGTGACTAAAGTTTTCCCACTCAGAGAATTTAAGACACTCGTTCCTTGTTCCCCCTCCCCCCCCCCCCCCTTTATTGCTCTAATTATTTGGTTATATGTCGTATCTTGTGGTTAATTCTGATTTTATTTGTTACCTTCTTATTATTTTTCCCACATGGACTTGACAGGTCCATTTTAATCTAACCTAAAATAATCAACAGCAACATATACACTATATTATTATTATTAAATGTGTAGCAAAAATGCAGATCATTATTATGTTATTTGTTGACCATTAATGGTACCACTTTTGCACAATTATTTTCATCACATTGCATTTCAAGTTTTTCTTTTTTTTATCCTTGTCACACAAAAATAATGTCATAAACTTACAAAAAAGTATAGTATGGTATGTTGCAATCGGTACATGGCAGTGTTCTTACTTAGTTTCCATACATTGACGTTACATCGGCGTAATGTAGTTCATTACACCTACACGTAATATCAGCTAAAATACACTTTAACTTCATTTTAGCTCCCCTGCTTCCATTAATGGGTTTATCGTGAATATCATGGCACTTTGGGTTATGTAGAACAACCTGTATACATAGTACATACGTTTTGTAGATTCTTTTTTCTTTTTTGGTCAATTTTTTAGGCTATGGTTTTTCTTTCTTTCTTTTTATACGAACTTTACAGGTTTAAGATGCCGTAATCTTTACTGGAAAGTGGTGTTTGTCCTTTTACGTCAAACTTGATGATTGATTTTGATATAATTTACCTCATTATTACCTACTATTATTTCATATTAAATGGTAGGAAATACACTAGACGGGTGGAGTGGCGGTCATGTGTTAGTGCTCGAACAATAAATGTGATAAACTCCCTAATCTTTTATCTTTTGGGTTCAAACAGTTACTAATATAGCTGGTATCAATACCCGGATTACCAATACCAATTCTTATACATTTTTGAGGGTAGGTACACAATTTATAAGACGCAGGTGAAACGTATAAAATCGGGGCATGTACCTTGCGTAGGCATGCGGGTGACCATTTTCTGTGTTCATTTTCAGGACAGCATCATAACATTTAATTAGGTAGGTGCATGTTTGAATACAAAATTTGAGTTTAAATGTCAAAATACAATTTTAAAAATTGGAACTCATACCTACTCCAAATTGATGTTTTTGAATGCAACCAGAAGTTAAAATAAGGATGAACAGGTTCTTGGTTCAGGCACCAACCCATTTCTTATCAATTAGAAATTTTAATGATTGTAATTTATATAACTACATTAAGAGTTTCGGCAATTATTTAATCAACGTTCTCCGCTCATTGCAGGGATCAGTCACATTATAAATCGTACTCAGGTAACCGTGCTTGGGAAGGCACGTAAACCCGTTGGTCCAAGTTGCCAGTAAAATGGCTGTCGTTAAGCCATGTTGAAGGCCTTTTTAGGCGGCTTGAAAAATTTCAACAGCAGGCAGTCATAACCTGCGCCTGTCCATCTCAACACGGCAATATGGCTCACCACCTATTACGTGGGACTAATTCTAAAAAAGGTGAAATGTGGGCATTTAATATGCCTCTGCCTACCCCTTCGGGGATAAAAGCGTGACCATATGTATGCATATCAGGTAAAAATAAATCTTAGGCCATGGAAGTTCCATCTTGTATTATTGTAATGGGAGCAGGCCAACACCCAGTTGTGGACTGTGATCCTCTCCTCTGCAATTTCGAACAACAGGGTATGGCAAAGATACCATCCTTATTATAGTGGACAATAATAATATTATACCTAAAACTGACCGATTAAAATTATATTTTCTCTAACTTCCCGAAAAATTCTCTTATAACCCTCTATCTAGCTTTCAAGGGGAGCGAGAAAAAGCATATCTTAATCCTGAACTTGAGGGCTACTCAGTCTGTAGTTATTCTCTCCAGAACTGAAAGTGGATTTCAATATTCGGATTAACAGGAGGACAAGCTAGCTATAAAAAAAATTAAACATCTTCCAAGTATATTGGGAGTTGTCCCACATAATCCGATCGCATGGTCACCTCAGCTGACACTTCCATTTCTTGGGTTACAGTAATGGTTTATTTTATGTTCACGGAGCGGGTTTATGTCTAGATCTGTACGCTAAGATTTATTGTCAATGCGTCCACTGCTTGCCAATACGTGACGATTGTAGCTTTTCCCTTATGTAACGGGGGAATGCATTTCCGTAAATTCAACTAAGCCAAGGGGGCATCTGGGACGGTGTGTGGGACTCACTGACCCCAATAAGGAAATGTTCTACTTTCTAAACCCCGCGGTGTTTCTCCTCACCATTTAGCGAGTCCGAAGAATCGGAAATGTGATTGAAAAATTATGAGATTTACTCTACGTTTTCATTACACATTATAAAGATATTAATATGTGCCAAGCACAGAAAAGAAAATTATTATTCCGTGGTGCTAAGCCTATTTACCGTGTTTAAATGAGTTGACGCAAGACTGCGTCTATCTCAAATATATAGAGCCACCCTATAGCACTGATAATTATTTTAAGCATTCCAATTTGACACTTTATTATACACTGAAATTCAATATTGTACGAAAGCTGTGAAACGTTCCTGCAAATAGATATCCAAAGACTATTTTTTTTTTTCAGGGGGTCTGAGGACGGTGAGAGGGCCGCTCACCGTCCTTACAGAAGCAGGCCCATGACGGCAGCGTGACGTGAGCAACTCACGCACGCCCCCCCTTAGAAGCGAGGTCACACCCGAAACCCCCCATAGACGTGGGATTGCACCCGAACCACCCCCTTGGCGAGGCCGCAGTGGCGGCCGTAGGTCTGTTGGGAGTCACGGGACATCCTTCCTGAGGGCTCACCCGGGGCTCTCAACCATAGGCTGTTGGGCGTTACGTGAGGTTTTTTAGTCGGTAAGAGTCCGGCATAGCATCCTACGAGGATTTTCCCTCACATCAAAAAAAAAAAGACTATTTTTTTTTCAAAAAACGCTGCAACTACGGAATCAAATTTAATGAAGTGTGCATTCTAAAGATCAAAAGTGATTTAACTTAAGTATTTAATTACAAAGTCATTATCTAACTGAAGAAGTACCTCACACAAATCGCTCTCAGGGAAAGTAAATCACTTTTGTAAGAAGCAATTAAAATTTCACAAAATTAAGTGTGAAAGATGACTGGTCTTCTCTTTCATTCCTAATTTTGAGTATTAAATCATTCCCAATTAGAGAGTGAATGACGATAAACGCTTAATTTTTTCATTCGTAGATGTAATTTCGGTGATCTGAACTTCTGAATTTTAATTATGAAAGTTTGAGAAAATTATTCAGTCTTGCTCTAAACACCTCAGAATCAATTTAGCTGAAATTAGGTGTACAGGATTGTTGTAGCCCTTTACAAAACTCTTTTTTCGAAGTTCCGTACTCCAACGACGTTTTGCAAGATTAAAAACGGGACTCCATTGCCGAGTCTCGGTTGTCCATCTGTACTTAAACGTCTTTCACCAGGTTGTATCTCAAAAATATAATAGCTAGATAGCTGAAATGTTCACAAATGAAATAGGTATTAGTCTACACTTCAGACTAAAAAAAAATAGAAATGCTGTTTAATATTTTTTTCAGTTCTTAGTATTTGTTGTATATTTATGTTTTAAAGTTCAACAAATGTAATATTTGACCGCTTTTTGGTACGTTTTTCACGGTTTTGAAACTGAATATAGTTTGTGTGGGAGGCAGGCTAGAAATATTTTCACCACACAGGCCGACAATCAGAACCAGTAACAGAATCCATTGAAGTAGTAAAGATCTGAAAGCCCAAGGAAACCGATGAACATAAATCACTCAGCGAACGATCGAGTGAACGAACGAATGAATGAGCGAAGTCTTAAGTGTTCGTCATAGTAAGACATAAATCTCTTTCAAGAGTCTAGCGGCGCTGGATTTACGATTGACTGGATTCCGTTACTTGGCATTTTTAAAGTTTATACGTTTCTGGTAAGCCGATAATATGTTTAACTTCCTTTCAAAGAGTGGATTTTGTAAAATCCCTATCAAAAAAAACTGCAAAAAATCACGTTCGCTGTATGGGAGTCCTCCTTAATCCCTACTTTTTTACTGATTTTCTGCTATAGCGGCAACAGGAATATCATTTTTGAAAAATCTCTCTGGCTATAACGGTTCTTGAGAAACAGCTTCGTGATGGACAGACAGATAGATGGACGTCGAAGTCTCATCTATAGGGTCCCGTTTTTACCCTTTGGGTAGACTCAAAATCTTGGTTACATTTATATTAAGTCAGGAAGTAAAACAAGAAATACAAAAGAGAAAAATAATACTTATTATCTTTTACAATAGACTAGAGTGTCAGTGAAGTTCGTTTCCCGCTTTTATTGTTATCTTTGACGTGACGCTGTCAAAATTTTCGTTATCATTCATTCGATTAATCATTCAATTTACTCGTTCATTCAAGTTCTATTGAGAAAAGGGTGGGAAACCTTTGAACTAGAAAGGCGCGTTTTTTTGAAAAAAATATTTTAAATTAATAATTATTGTATATTTTGTGTATAAACTGTAAAATATTGCTAGAATTAAAGTGTAAATGGAGTTTAATTGAATTTTAAAATGGGTAAGCGGAAAAAACGAAAAGTGGATGGGGAAAAAGACACAGATACTGACTCATCAACGAACGATGCAGAAAGATATCATCCCTACAAGATTACGAACTATGCTAGGCAGTACCCAGAGGATGGTGGTAATTTTGAGTACCTAGTCATTTTCGAAAGCGTAGACAAAGGTAAGCCGGTAGGGAATAGAGACCTGATGGCCCTTGGTGCTGTGCTACAACGCCATTTTAAAGGCATTAAACGTTTTAAACGAATAAATAAATACAAAATCGGTGCAATTTTTGAGCGACCAGGGCTTGCCAACAGTGCTCTAAGTAGCATTAAGGCACTAAGCGAACTTAATTTAAGAGCGACAATTCCAGCGACCCTTGCTGAAGTGACGGGAGTCATACGAAATGTACCTGTCTACATGTCGAATAAAAGCATATATAATGGTATATCTAGCTGCAAAAATGTCGTATGTGTAAGACGCTTGATGCGTAGGTCACGTGACGAGGATGGTAATCCTTGCCTCCTCCCAACACAAACAATAGCCATCACATTTGCCTGCACTTCTCTTCCAGAAAATGTCGATATTAACTCATGGTACTTCGTGGTAAGCCAATATATACCTCCTGTTAGCCAGTGCTTAAAATGTTTGAATTTCGGTCACATCGGAAAATATTGTAAAAATAAACAGAGATGCTCCATCTGTGGTGAGGGTCACCACTTTAAGGAATGTACAAAAGAGAGTAAAGATGCAATATGTGTACATTGCAAAGGTAATCACATTGCCATTTCCTCTGAATGCATAGTCAAGAAAAAGAAAATAGAAGATAATAATAAGAGATATCAGAAAGCAGAATACGCTAACATAGTTAATGACAAAACCTTTCCCAAACTAAACACCAAAACTAACTCCAATACAAACTACATTCAATCCCTTTTAAAATCAGAACAATTCTCAAAATTATTACTTACTTCTATAGTTAAAATCATTACTGACAATAAGTCAGACCAAGTCCCTATAACTACAGAGCATATTAGAGATGTTCTCCTCAATACTTTTAAAGATGATCAGTCTAAAGTTATTAATAAGGTATCTTAATGGATCAGTTAAATATTGTACAATGGAATGCTCAAAGCTTATCATCTAATAGACATGCTTTTTCACACTTTTTATACGAGAACCATATACACATTGCCCTTATTTCAGAGACCTGGTTAAAACCTGACAAACAATTTAAAATTAAAGGTTATAACATAGAAAGACTAGACATAGGTAGTAAACACAATGGTGTTGCAATTTTAATAAACACTTTATTACAGTACACTAGATTAAACATTTTACACAATGACTCTATCCAAACAATAGGCATAAAATTACATTTTAACAAGGAAATTATTTCAATTATTAGTTTCTATAGTCCCTCTTCAGTCCACCCTTCCAGTTTTACGTACAACTACCTTGATAATCTAGTAAAATCAATACCAAGTCCACTCATAATGGCAGGCGATTATAATGCCCATCACACCTCGTATGGCTGTCAGTCAACAGATGAACGTGGCAGAACATTGTTGAAAGTCATAGACGATAATAATTTATGTCTATTAAATGATGGACATACAACTACTATAGGCACTCATACATGGCGACCAAACGCTCTTGATCTGACTGTAGTCTCACCATCTCTGTCACTCCGGTGTAACTGGTCTGTGGGTAATGATCCCATGGGGAGCTACCATTTACCAGTTCTTACTACACTCTTCAGTCCAACTGCAAATATACAAAATCATAATATTAATAGTTCCACTTTCAAGCGTCCAAATTATAAAAACATTGATTGGAATAAATATGTAAATAATGTAAATATTAAGTTACAAAATTTTTGTTTTAATACTACAGAACCTCTACAAGCTTATACTGCACTTTGTGAGATCCTTTTACATAGTGTCCGTGAGGCTGATTCGTTGAGTAAAATGACGAACTCAACCAATTCACATATAATACCCGGTAAAAGAAAGAGGAGTTTACCCTGGTGGAACAGTGCATGCACATTAGCAGTCGATCAATGTAAGTCAGCCTATTTACAATTCAAAGCAAACCCCACCATGCCTAATTACATAAACTTTAAAAGACTACAAGCTTCAAAAAAACTCATACTCAAGAAAGAATGTCACGCTTCATGGACCACTTATTGTGAATCATTGAACAGGAGGACTCCTCTTGCGATTATTTGGAATATGATGAGAAGATTTAATAAAACATTCAGTACATCATCACCCATAATTGATAGCTGGTTAGAGGATTTTTTAAATAAATATACTACAGCTTCTCCCCTTACTTTTAGTGTCAACATTCCAGACAATATCACCTCCTCTAACCATTATCTCATTTCACCTTTTACACTCAGTGAATTTCAAAGTGCAATTAACACAAGACGAGAGTCCGCTGTTGGATTAGACAATATCTCGTATAGGATGCTCAAAAACTTAGATATTTTAAGTCTATCTACTATCCTTATTATCTTAAATCTCTTATGGGATAATGCATTAATACCTACTGACTGGAAAATGGACTGCCTAGTGCCCATCTTGAAACCAGGCAAAGACCGCAATAATCATGACTCATATAGACCTATTGCTCTTACATCATGCATGGCTAAAATATTTGAATGATAAAACAGAGGCTGTACTACATTGAATCCAACAAATTGATACCCTTCAGTCAATTTGGCTTTCGCCGTGGCTTTGCTGCTATTGAAAGTCTAAATCATTTACTTCTTGACATTCACAAGTCTTTTGGGAACAACAGATTTTTGGTATGCGTTTTCTTTGATATTGTAGGTGCTTTCAACAATGTTAATCATCATGTCCTAATGTTAGAACTAAAGTCCCTCGGCTTACCTGGAAAATTGATACATTGGGTGTTTAGTTTTTTAAATGAAAGGAAAGTTTTTGTCAAACACAATAACTCGTTATATGGCCCTAAAATCTCACATCTAGGTGTGTGTCAAGGTGGGATTTTGAGTCCATTACTCTTCATTTTATACATTCACAAACTAAACAACATTTTGGGTACAGACGTAAGTAGCCTTCAATATGCTGATGATCTAGCAGTCTATTGTTCAGGCAAAGATATGAAAATAGTAGAATCTACTATCAATAACTCACTTAAAAGACTGAAAACATATTTTGAATATCTGCAGTTGGATATTAGTTATACTAAAACAAATGTTGTTGTGTTCAGCAGATCTCGAGTACTTCTAACTAATATTGTATATAATAATCATTTATTACCTGTTGTAGATAATGTAAAATTTCTAGGTGTTTTGTTTACCCGTAATCTATCATGGGAAAAGCATGCAAATTATATGATGGACAAGGCCTCCAGAGCATTTAATATCTTAAAGTCCCTAGCTCGAGTATCATGGGGAGCTGATCCAAAAGTTTTACTTACGTTGTACAAATCTCTTATTCGGTCCCATTTTGAATATAGTTACTTGTGTTTTGCTTCTAATGTAAATATAATTAAAAAACTTAATGTAATACAAAACAAAAACTTACGGCTGATCACTGGTGCTATGAGAACCACTCCTATTGTTTCTCTACAAGTTGAGTGCAATATACCTCCCCTGGCATTGAGGTTCAAATACTTGAAGAAGAGATTTCTCTTGAAACTGCATTCTGTCTCCTCCCACCCCCTCTTAATTAAAGTTTCAGATGCAATCAATATACCATCTTCACTTAGTTCTCTTAAATATCCTTACATCCTCCTAGACTTCCCTGAAATATCCACAAATATAGTACACCATGATGTATATAATACAGATGTTTTAGCATGCTATGTAGGTTGCTTTGAGAGCAAATTCTGTGACATGAATGTTACTATTGACAGGGATCTTGTAACTAAAGAAGATGTATACCTCAAACTCTCTGAATGGAGTGAATGTGACCATGTTTATACAGATGCATCTAAAAACGAAAATAATGTGGCTTTGGCTTTCTACCACAAAAATATCAAATATGGAAAAGGATACAGACTACCAAACATATTAAGTATATACAGTGCTGAGGCTCTCGCAATTCTTTTTGCACTTCAATATATTCGAGATGACATAATGGCAAAAGAACGTAAGAATTGGCTCATTATAAGTGACAACATGTCAGTTTTACGCTCACTTCAAAATAACAGTTTTTGTAATAAGACAAACTACATTATTTATCAAATTAAAGATCTATGGACACACCTGACCACCCAGTTGCACCTAGTGATAACTTTTCTATGGACTCCTGCACATAAAGGTGTAGCAGGTAATGAATGCGCAGATTACCTTGCTAAATTAGCTACCTCATTGTTGAATCATCAAATTAAACACATCAATATACCATGGACAGATTTACTTTCATTATATAATAAAGAAATGATACGTGAATGGAACGAAGAAAGGGATATTACTATTGAAGATAAAGGTACATGGTATGCTGGAATTCAAAAAGAAATTGGTAAGATTCCCTGGTTCGCTAAAAGCTCGTTTTTCTTGAAGAGAGATTTCTACACGCAAATTTGTCGTCTTCGTTTTGGACACTGCACATTCAAGGCACACCTGCACCGTATGCAAATAATTATGTCTCCTATATGCACAGAATGCAATTTACAAGAAAATCAAACTCTCCAACACATTTTCTTCGCTTGTCCGGCTTTTAACCTTCAACGCATCGTACTCATTGATCAGCTGTTACGAATTTATGAAGATATCCCGCCTTCACTTCAGGAGCTTTTATCATGCTCTGCTACTTTCAGACCTATTTATGACTATATCAATGCTTGCATTGGATTTCTGTAGAAGCTTATCTTTATTTATGTCCTGCAAATTTGCAGTGACTATGGATAATGTTATTGGATTGGAATTACTGGATTGGACTTAGTATTTCATGAAATATGTCAGTGTCAAGTGTCACTACACTGATACACCAATTTTAGTCTTGATGAAGACAACTGAAATCGCTGAAGAAATTGATTTGTTATAATTTATTGAAGATTTGGCTATTTGCCTCGAAATTAATTTGACTTTAGATACGTGATAGAAGATTTGGCTATTTGCCATCATGAAACTGATTTTATACTTTAATTATATTGATGGAAGATTTAGCTATTTGCCTTTGTGAAATTGACTTTATATTTGTTATTATTATGCATATAGAAGAATGGGCTATCTGCCCAGAATGTATTGAAAACAACTGAAATGCTAATATAAGACTAGGCTGTATGGCTCAAATTGCCTTTGCCTATCCGATAATGGATAAATAAACTACTACTACTCAAGTTCTATTGAGTTCGAAATTTAATTTTGTACATAGCTATGGTTTATGACGTGAATAGAATACGTCTTTAAAATTGATTCCGTAGGGAGACAATACATAAAAACGGGTTAATACAAGTGGTACCTACTCTAACACAGGGGGTTCCTTCCCAAAAACGGCCTAAAATGACGTTTGTTGTATAGAAGCCCTCCTTTATCCCCCCTTTTTTGTGATTTTATAAATATTGTTATTTGGTATCATGGTTACTGAGATACTGCTTCTGTGACGGACAGACAGACAGTCGGACAGTCAGACAGACAGACGTACAGCGAAGTCTCATGAATAGGGTAATGTTTTTTTTTTTAAGTAAGTGGGACTCTCACATGGATGGTTCCGTATCAAAAATGGCAAAAAGTTACCTTTGTTGTATGGCACCCTTGATATTTTTTTGTTTTTAGTATTTGTTATTATACGAGTATAATAACAAATACTAAAAACAAAAAACGTATCCGTAACAAATAAGCATATCCGCATATTCCTCAGGTGTAAAGGACGTCATCTTCAACACTTCCGTATCACAAGTACAAATCAGAGTCCGGTTAACAAGCACAGTAGTCACAATTAAGAAAAAATGGTCCAGAATCACAGCCAAGTCGAGAAAAAGAGCAAAACGATATCACATCTACTATGTACGAAGCACAAAAGCAGACTAACAACCAAAACAATATTTTTTTTATTTTCTTAACTTTCACTTGTCTTCTACGACATGTTCAATTAATTTATGCACTATTTCAATGATTGACGTTTTGGAGCATCTTATTACACATGTCAAAATGCAACAAAAATAATAAATAAGGCGCCCAAAAATAAAAATAAAAATTTGTAACCTAAAAATTGGCAATTTTCTATAAAAATATTAAAAGTCGAATATCTCGAACAGGGTTAAGTTTAGGGTAGGGTGTTTCATAGTGAAATTAGTCAGAAATAATGGGTACTCCACGCCCTTAACGGATCTAGCACGGCTTTTCCTGTAACCCTGTATAGAGCTGTAAAACACGATGTAACTATTTTTAATTATTGCTATATTCTTGTTAGGAAAAAATAATCTTCAAATAATCTTCATAAATATATATTTTATATAAGATCGACAAAAAGTGTAATATTGTGGTGACAAATTGTTAGGCCATCGGCCACAACACGGTTTAACCCTGTACCCTTAGTCGACTTATGCGACATATTATTTTTCTTACTATAATAGAACACCGCACGGGGAAAAATACGGAATTAGTATTATAGAAACAAAATCATGTATATTCAATTCCTTTCATTTCACTATCTGTGCTCTCATTTAGGTCTGTGTCACTACCACTATCAGCTGTATTTATTACTATCCTATCCCATCTATCTATTTTGTCGTCCATAGCGTGTTGAATTCCTCGATATTCATTCTCGCATTTTATCGCATGAGCGCAAACCTTTTTCCACTCATCAGCCCCGATCATGTTTAATTTTTCAGTTAAGGGAAGTGGTTGACAAAGTTTGCGAAAAAGAGGTGCAAATAAGGACGTTCTTCTCGGTATTAGTATACGAAAAATGACAGCCAAAAGTAGATTTGAAATCTACAAGATGTGTTCCAGAAAATGGTTTCATCAGAAATTGTGTATTTATTATAAATAACTAGTAAAACATCACTGAAATAGCCCATAATTTTTTAGAAGAAGTCGTTGTATGACATCTATTTATTAATGAATGATAATAAAATTTATATCAGAGACTAAAGAAAACATTGACCTCTAAAATGGTTTTCTTCAATTTTGAATTAGTATAAGTTTTAACTAATTATAACTAATAATGTATTCAAAGCATACATCACGTTGCTTGCTTCCCCGCGCTCGCCCGATAATCTAGTGCGGGGGGAGTCGTGTTGCTAGACGGACGTGTGTCTCTCTGGTCTGCAAAATATTCTCGTAAAATGTTATATTTTCATTCATGTACAGAGTAATGCGTGCAACAGAGCCAGAGCCCGAGTTACACAATGCATGCTGCATTTACATGAGAATATAATGCATTTCAACTTATTTTTCGTATTGTTTAATTAAATTACTACGAAAGGTAATCATACTTATATTGTAAGCGGTACTTAATCATTTCAATATAAATAAATGAAGAAATATTTGTGGACATTCGCACACAACTTAAGCTAATATAACCTTGTGCTAAGGGATACTATAATAAAAGTAAGTATTTTCATCAGTTGTCTACTGATGAAAATACTTACATTATAGTTATTACTAACACACTGCTTTTTTGAGACACTGCTCTCAACCTAAGCTGAAAGATTTGACTCTTTTAGCTTATTACGTCTTGTGGGTCGCCACAAGTAGGCACCATCTACCGGCAAATTGGTTAAGGTATAAAAGTGAATAAAGTGAGTGCCCGCCGAGTTTCTTGCTAGTCTATATCTATACATAATAATAAAACTGTTGAGGGTCGAGAGTCTGAATATGGAAGCTATTTAAAAAAAAAGAACGCGTTCTCTAATCGATACCTACTTAAGCCAAAATGAAATTTAAAATTTTCATGTCCGTCTGTATTCCGAATACGTATCACGCCGAAACTACTGATTTGAATGAAAATTGATCCGAGTAAGTTCAGGAGTTAGAGACATCTCAACTTGTCTAAACCTAGAATTCAACCTAGGATTGCTTCACACAAGTTTCAGTGCTGAGGGTTTTGTAGTTCAGGAATTAGAGATATCTCAACTTTCTCAAAACCTATAATTCAAGGGCTCCTTGCAATGTGACGGTAAATCTAAACAGGCGTGTTGGCTGAATCATAAAAGAGCTTAATGATTAAGGCTGTTGTAAAATAATTCTGTCCGCGCTGAAGTCGGGGACTGAATTGTTTTAGAATAAACTTAATCTTTAAGCTCTTTTATGATAAAGCAAACAGGGCCGTTTCACACGCTGCTTGATGAGTCTGATGAAGAAGTGCCTCTCCTTTTGCAAACCTTATGTGACGTAAACGAAGTTGCGAGGGTCAGCTAGTTTTACAATATGCTTAATCTTTAAATTCGTTTATGATTAAGCAAACAGGGCAGTTTCACCCGCCGGTTGATGAGACTGATGAAGAAATACCACATGTTTCATACACCTTAAGCGTCGTAAACGAAGTTGTGAGAGTCAGCTAGTTACATACATACATATGCATCCTAGTCAAACGAGACCTAGATTGCGAGCTACTTAATAATAATTTACCTGAACCTATAAATTATCATTTTGAATACTGTACCTTAAAAATTGTAACGCTCAAGCTATACATAATTTGTATTTATAGAACACCAAATTCGAACGTCAATGTATTTCTAACTAAATTAGAAGCACTATTAAAAAAAATAATGAAAGGCAATAAAAAAAATGTTGTGCTTTGTGGAGACTGGAACTTGGACGCAATAGTAGCAGGTAATAAATTTAAACATTTAGAATCAATTTTGCACAATAATGGTCTCAAAACTCATGTAACGAAACCAACGAGAGGGCGAAAATGCATTGATCAAATTGCTAGCAACTTGCCAGATGTTCAAGCTCAGACACACTACTTTGCCTTGTCTGAAGCTCAAAAGAGAGATTTTTGGTTTGAGAAAAGAAGAGATCTTTGTCAAGATAATATTAATAAGTTTATATCGTGTATCTCGGCACTCTCATTTTCAGAAGTATATGAGATTGACGATGCTAATTTAGCCTTCAATTGCTTTCATGATTTACTGTCGCTCTTTTATAATTTATGTTTCCCCATACTAAACGTGAAAATTACAAATAAACCCTTAAAAAATAAGTGGATTACGAAAGGCATTAAAAGGTGTTGTATCAATAAGCGGCGCTTATATTTGAAGTACCGATTAGAAAACGGAAATAAAAAATATGCTTTAAATAAATATAATGATTACAATAGGATTTTGAGACGGTGCATCTATCAAGCACAAAAAACTGACAACACTCGTTTTCTCGCACAATCAAAAAACAAATGTAAAGCGGCGTGGAAAATAATAAAAGATAACTGCAAGGACCAAAAATATATGTATGACATCCAAAGTATAGACTTTAATAATCGAATCTACAATCAACCTGACGTTATAGCTGACAACTTCAATAATTATTTCATTGACATGACAAATAGACCAATTGACCCCAATACTAGCAAAATTGCAGCGTACAGAAATACCATACCGAGTACAGCAAATAGTATTTACTTGACACCCACTTCCGAAATGGATATTATTAAGATAATTAAATCTCTAAACGACACTAACTCTACTGGATATGATGACATTAATACCAATATTCTAAAACGATGTTCTAATTTCCTTGCTAAACATTTAAGCTACCTTATAAACTCTTCATTTGACCAGGGTGTCTTTCCCTCAAAACTGAAACTTTCAATTGTCAAGCCGGTTCATAAAAAAGGTAATAGGAAAGATATGAATAATTACCGTCCAATTACCCTTATACCCATTATCTCAAAGATTTTTGAAAAGGCCATGCATCATAGACTCTATTCATTTGTTACCCAATTCAATATATTGAGGTCGGAACAGTTTGGTTTTAGAAGGGAGAAGTCCACAACATTAGCATGCTTTACATTATTAAAGCAAATTACATCAAATCTAAATAACAGAATACCTGTCACCTCTTTATTCTTAGATATGTCTAAAGCCTTCGATTTTGTAAGCCATGAGATACTCTTATACAAGCTAAACCAATATGGCATAAGAGGAAATGTATTGGGATGGTTTGAGAGTTACTTGACTGGAAGACAGCAATGTGTTGAGGTATCAAGACTATGTGGACACCAAAAAATTACACATAGATCTCCATATAAGATAAATAACTGTGGGGTACCCCAGGGCAGCATACTGGGGCCCCTCTTGTTTATACTCTACATAAACGACCTGCCTAGTGTCACTCTACATAATTGCATATTATATGCCGATGACACTACGATCAGTATTCAGTCAAGAAATAATAACTACTTAGAACACCAAAACGAAATAAACTTGACATTAAATAGAGTCATAACATGGCTGAATACTAACAATCTGCACATAAATATAAAGAAAACCAAATTTATACAGTTTCAGACTTATAATAGCAGGCGTCCGAAACTTCGGGTGGAGCATAATGGCGAGACTTTAGAAGAGGTTCCAAACACAAATTTTTTGGGTATAAATATAGACAAAAATTGTAACTGGAAGGACCATATTGAGACACTATGTAATAGAGTGGATAGATTTGTTTTTGTTCTCTTTAGAGTAACACGTGTTGCTGGCTTTGAGGCAGCATTGTGTGCGTATCATGGGTATATCTCATCGATTTTACGGTACGGCTTAATAATATGGGGTAACTCGGTAAATCTTGTTGCAGCATTCCGTGCTCAGAAAAAATGTATACGGGCTATCTGTAAAGCACAGTCAATCGACAGCTGCGCTCCATTATTTAAACAATTAAAAGTTCTGCCACTACCGGCTCTATATATATATGAAAGTTGTGTCTTTGTCCGCAGTCATACGAATTTATTTCAGCGGCATAATGATGTTGTGGCTAGACCAAGTAGTAGAAGAATCCACAAATTACACATACCTAAGCAAAATCTGAAAATTTTCTCAAACAATGTATATTGTATGGTTGTGCGTATATACAACAAACTGCCTAATAAATTTAAAACTCTGACATATAAGTCATTCAAATATAAATTATTTCAATTCCTTCTAGAAAAATGTTATTATTCTGTAAATGACTACTTAAATGAACAATTTGACGCAAATATTGACATCTAATTCATATAATGTACCATATCTTGACTTTTATAACTATGTAATGTAAGCAGTAGGCATAGCTAATCTGTCTTTTTTTTTCTGTCCTATCACTATATTGTATTAATGTGATGTTTTATTTTGTTAAGCGCAATGTTTGTACGCCGAAAACGGCAGAATATTATGGAAATTTAAACTTTGTAACAACTTTTTTGTACAATATTCTGACAAATAAACGAATATCTATCTATCTATCTATCTATCTATCAATCTATCTATCTATCTATCTATCTATCTATCTATCATATGGTCACACCTTTATCCCCGAAGAGGTAGGCAGAGGCATATTATTATGTCTCCACATTTAAACTTTTTAGAATTTGTCCCACGTAATAGGCGGTGAGCTGTATTGCCGTGTTGAGATAGACAATCGCAGGTTGTATCTGCCTGCTGTTAAAATTAATCAAGCCGCCAAAACGGCCTTCAACTTCGCTTAACGACTGCCATTTTACGGGAAACCAGGATCAACGGCTTAACGTGTCTTCCGAAACACGGAAACGACGCTCAAATAACTGTCACAAAGTGGTCACATGGATGGTCACCCATCCAAGGACTGGCCATAGTGAATGAGCTTACTACAGTGATCGCTTACAGAACACTAAGTCCGCGGTGCCACGAGCGCTTCTTATTTATTCATAACTAGCTGACCCTCGCAACTGCGTTTACTACTATTTTTGTTTCTTATAATAAAATGAAGTGAAATTTTGTTCCAAAAGTAACAAAAATTTTAAGCGAGTGGAAGACCCCTCTTGTCTAGATTTGTAATAATTTAAGTAAAACAATGAATAAATGAACATTCGTCTTTGTGAATTCGTCACATTTAATTTTTACGTAATAACCAATCAAATTTTTTGCAGTGTATTTTTACTACACTTAAAAACAAAGGAAAATTGAAATACAAACGTTCCTTTGTTTTTTAATTTATTTTTGCCTCTCTCTATAAAATAGAGTGCAGAGGGGCTTACGGCGAGACTTTGTCTGTAGTCTGTGACTCTGTTGCATTAAACTACGTCACTTGGTCACGTGGATCATCTGTTCAAAGTTTGAAATAAAACAAAAATGACAACGTCAATCGAATTGAACTCTCACAATAAACGTTTTAGAGAGGGGCAGTCGGGTGGGACCGTCTCACAGCTTCTTGTTTATTTGGTGAAGCAAGGAACGCCTTTCCGCTACTATTTTTCTTCTTCTTCCGTAGTTCTTTTACTCTGATGTCTCTGTAGTTGCGCTACTCTATGTTGGCGAGTCATATCGCCCATATGCTCAAGGTCGTTAGCCCTGGGTATGGCCTTAATAATGTCTTTATTGAACTTAAATTCATATCCACGTTTCTCGCGGCTACATAGCCTTTTAGTTGAGACCATATATTTTCAATTGGATTAAAATCCGGATGGTACGGTGGCAATCGCAACACAGTGTGCCCATGTTCGGCTAGTATCTTGTTCACGGAAAACTCTGTAAATCTGTCCTTGTGCTGATATATAATATTATATATCTGAGGTTTTGTTAATTTATGATCAACTGAAATTTCGTGTCTTTGTAACCAATTGATCATTTCCGGTTTATTGGTGTTTGAGTTGGGGGGTCTTTCAACATATTTATTGTGATAGGGTGCGTTGTCGATAACCAGAACAGAATCATTAGGTATATTTGGAATTAATTGATTAACCAGCCACTTCTCGTAGTTTTCGTTATTCATTTCGTTGTGATAATCATCTTTAGCGTCCGTGGATTTATACGTTAAAAAGGCTCCTGGTAAAAAGCCTTTTTCGTTACCTGCGTGAAAATCTAATGATTTTATAGAAAATACGAACAACACAGAATAACCCAATATTTAAATTGAAATTCCTCGTATCAAATAATGTCTTTAATCCTTAGAAATATTCCCGAAAACGTTAGAGAACGAAACATATAAATACCTATCTTTATTTTCTTTTATTATGACCCGCGGCGCTTGCAAATTAGACGTGGTCTTTTTCAGCATTATAATTTGTTTGTGGAAAAAAAATGTAGGTAGGTACCCATTATTTTACGAAATCGTTATCGGTTGCTAAAAGGTATAAAAAGGAGAGAACAACCAGAATCTGTTCGGTTTACAGAGACGTGGTTGGTATGGTCAGATTCACATCATGATAATACACACACGAAAAATACATGGCCAAGGCCAGGAGTCGTTTTAAAATAAATTAGATTCTGAAATACATATAATAAAATATTAAAAAAGCAATCCTTATTCGCAAGTAAAATCCGGTGTGGCCAAACTTTGAGATTTCGAGTTTGGATGTAATCTTGAACACTTGGCTAGCTGGACTAAGTCCAAAATTACCCTCAAGACTTAAACAACCTTAAAAGCAAAGGACTTGGGACTCTATAGCTTCTTCAGTTTTACTCAATGGTGTCATTGAAAATTCTTTAGGCATTAACCCAGCCAGGTTCTCGACCAGAGTCTGGAGACTGGCTTTATGGATAATCTCTATCCCAATACCGGTACCTTTATTGATCCCACTACACTCCGCATAGAGCTCGGTCCCCGTTTGAGTGCTGAGGTGTGTGTTGAACAGTCGTGTGTTACATCGTGCGGCGCTCATGTGTGCAGCCTCGGACTTCATAGACCTATTGGTTCTATTTCCACTGGCCCTTTTTTCCGTCACGCTGCTCTAAAGGATATCCTGGGACAAGCCCTTGTCAGCGTTAATGTTCCTATAGTTTTAAAACTCCAAATCATACGGGATGCTGGTAAGCGACCAGATGGAATGTCTCTAGTACCCTGAAGAATGGGACGTGCTCTAGTGTGGGATGCTACTTGTACCGATATTCTTGCGGCGTCCAACCTCCCGGTTACTGCCAAAAAAGGCTGATGCGGCGGCAAATTCTCGAGAGTGGTTAAATATGGACAAGTATAGTCATCTCGGTGCCCAGTATGAATTCGTTCCATTTGATGTCGAGACACTAGATCCATGGGGTCGCGGTGCACATAGTCTTATTACGACTGTAAGGGTGATCCCCACGCAGGTAGCTTTTTGGCAAAAAGCTTTCCATACTGATATTTAGCGTGGGAATGCTGCCTGCGTCATGTGTACCCTTCCGAGGGAACCCAGTTTATATATTGATAAGTAGTTACATAGTTTTGATTTAAGTAGTTATAGTTTTATATGTTTCTTGTTTAACCTGTGCTAGTTTAATTTGATACTGTTTTTAGTAAATCAATAATTAGGTCATACTTATATTTGAATTTCTCGTAAACAAAACAATGAAAAGTAAAGAACTGAAAATAACGAGGGGCAATGTTCTCAAAAGTGCGTAACCAAATATTTTTGTAATGTTGATTTTCTTAAAAAAAACACTAAATATCTCAAGTATGACCTACCAGACAAAAAAAAAATCATCATCATCAATTCATACAGCATACCTAGTGATCGTGTATCAAACATTATCTGAACACATACTCCTTTTATAAAATAGGATGCAACATAAGTTTCATACAGTATTACTATCAAAGACAAATCGATTCTTTTGGCAGCAAAGCCATAACGACAGAAAAATCATTCGTTCACTTGTTCCATAGCTCGCAAGCCGCAGTGACGTGCACTAATTTGACATCTGTCATTGTGACATTTCTCACGATTATTCCATTATAGTCGGGTCATTCACTGAACGTGATACTCGTATACCATTTGGAAAATCTTTTATTCTGTACTAGCGGTCGTCACGCGGTTTCACCCGCGTAGTTCCCGTTCCCGTGGGAATACGGGAATAAAATATGCATACGCAAAGAGTGTAGCTTTCCAACAGTGAAAGAGTTTTTCAAATCGGTTCAGTAGTTCCGGAGCCTATTCGTTACAAACAAAGAAACAAACAAAGAAACAAATCTTTCCTCTTTATAATATTAGTTTAGAAGAGTACTAGCTGTGCCTGTGGCTTCATTCTGACTTTTGCACAGGACTAGTTTTATAACTTAATGACTATAACCCCGACTTCGTCGTAGCTATATGGAATGTATGTAATTTGTATGGAAATTCATTACTTATTTTTTCAGCTAAATACTAAGTTTGGACAATCAGGGCCATATTCGGCATTGCCCTTTACGCAATAACTTACTTTCCTACGCCTTCCGCATCCAGCCTGTTCTTGCGACCATTTCTAAGACGTTGTTCCATCTGGCGTCTTACTGGCAGAGCAGTCTCCATTTCATACATAAAGTAACTTCAAGTAAAACAAAAACAATATCACTTTATTAAAACTTAAAAACGGGTGTTTTTTTATGTATAATTAATGGGTATGTCTTGAGAATAGTATGTTTTTCAACTGTTAAAATCTTCATCATCTTGTATTAGCTTAGCTTGAAGTGATACTTTTGTTTTATGTAAAGTAGAGGAGGTCCAACCAGGTGTTAGGAATTTATTTTAATTTTCTAACTGTTTTAATCTACTCGTCGTATAATAGGAAACATCTAGTTTTAAATAGTTAAAACATAGTATTTGAAACTAGATGTTTCTGTTCTAGTTCTTCTTTATGTTCAACATAGAAGACTAGATTAAAATAGTTAGAACATAAATATGGATTTCTGAACACCCCGACGAAACCTTCTACTTTACACAAAAACAAAAGTATTCCTACGTAGACCAAAATATCAGGCAAAAGGCTGTACCTAACTTTTCTGAATAGCTTTAATCTCTAAACGCGTGCCGTCCTTTACACAACCTCCATTATTTAGAACAAAATTAGCAGAACCTTGGAAAAAAAGACTTCTAACGATCCTTTTTGATCAAAGGTTGTATTTAGGCCGTATTATTTGTCTAGAAACTTTGTACGCGTAATGGCGCCATTCAGACGATAGTTGAAATAAAAGTCAGTTTATTTCTGCTGAGCAATGCCTTCTATTTTGATATGTTAACATTCCAACTAATACATTTTTCTAGAGAAAAAATAGCCTCAAAACTATTTGTCGTATGGGTTAGTTCATCGTCATTCGGGGACTCAAAAAATTATAAAGACATACCGACAAAATATATGTCATTAGCGGACGTCACGCGGTTTCACCTGCATAGCTCCCTTTACCGTGGGAATACAGGAATAAAATATAGCCTATGTTCACCGCAAAGAGTGTAGCTTCCCAACAAAGAAAGAATTTTCCAAATCGGTGCAGTAGTTCCGGAGCCTATTCATACATACATACATAACATCACGCCTGTTTCCCAACGGGGTAGGCAGAGACTATGGCTTTCCACTTGCTACGATCCTGGCAAACAACTTTCGCTTCTTCAACTTTCATAAGTGTCTTCATACATGCTCTTCGGTTAAGGGTACTCTTGACCTGGCCTTTTCTCAGAAGATTGTCGATTTTATCGACTTGAGTATGCCGAGGTCGACCTCTACCAGTTTGCCCATTCACTCTCGCCTCATAAATCTGTTTCGTCAGCCTATTTCCATCCATTCTCTCCACATGTCCAAACCATCTGAGCATCCCTTTTTCTATCTTAGTCACTACATCTTCTGTCATGCCGCAATGTTCCCTTATCACACTATTATTTACTTTATCCATCAATGTCACTCCAGCTATACTTCGCAAACTTCTCATTTCCACTGCATTAATTTTACTTTCATGCTTCTCCTGCCACACCCAACTTTCACTACCATGCATAAGTGTAGGGACAAGCACTCCTCTATGTACAGCCATCCTTGCCTTTTTAGACACGTTCTGACTGTTCATAAAGGTGTGAATGGCTCCATTCACTTGATTTCCTGCCAAAACTCTTCTTTCAATATCATTGTCACACTTTCCATCTCTTGCAAATTTTGAACCCAAATAAACAAACTCTTTCACCTGTTCCACGCTCTTTCCTTCGATCAATATCGAGCAATCAGTCATACATTTCTCTCTTTCAAAAACCATTACTTTTGTCTTGCTTACATTAACATTCATTCCTCTACTTTTAAGCGCATCGTTCATTACATTAACCATCAACTGCAACTCCTCCGCCGATGATGCCAGTATTACCTGATCATCAGCATAAAGGAGGCATTTGACGGTTAGCTCATTCATTTTTAGTCCATACGCACACTCTTGTAGATCTTTCAAACAACTGTCTATATAAAGGTTGAACAGCCATGGTGACGCTACACAGCCTTGCCTCACACCTTTTTCGATGGGAAAAAAGTCTGTGCAAGCTCCATTGATCCTGACACAAGCACTGGAGCCCTCATATAGAGATTTCAATGCTCGTATCAAGTTGCTGTTCACTCCATACATGAACAGTGTTGACCACAGTTCATTCCTCACCACTCTGTCATAGGCCTTTTCTAAGTCCACGAAGATGCAATAGACTTTTTGGCGTTTTGCCAAAAACTTTTCAGCTAGGCATCTTAGTGAAAAGACCTGATCCGTGCATCCCCTTCCTTTCATAAATCCTGCTTGTACATCCCACATTTTTCCTTTAGTTTCATTCATCACTCTTTTAATCAAAACTTTCGCATACAATTTGCCTACGACACTGAGCAAGCTTATGCCGCGGTAGTTTTTGCACTCTTGCTGTGACCCTTTACCTTTGTACAGCGGCACTATGACCGATTTGCACCATTCTTCTGGTACTCTGCCATTTCGCCAGCAAAGATTGAAAAGGCGGTACAGCTGGCAAGCTACCACGCCACGACCCGCTTTCAGCATCTCGACAGAAATTCTATCAATCCCAGCAGCCTTTCCTAATTTCATACTATTCAACGCTTCCACAATTTCTTCCATACTTAAGTGGCTTTCATTATCAAGTTCATTCATTTCCGAGACATGAGTCTCCCTTTGCATATCCTCTTTTTCAAATAAACTTTCAAAATATTCCTTCCACCTTTTTAACACACATTCCTCTCCTATCACAAAACTACCATCATGGTTTCTGATTTGTTTAAATTGTGAGGTAGTCTGTTCAGTCCTCATTGTTCTTATAGACTTCCAAAAGAATTTTATATTCTGTTGGAAGTCATCAGATAACCTGTTATGAAAGTCATCCTCATCATTCTCTCTCTTACTTTTCATCACTTCTTTCGCATCACGCTTATACCTTTTATACTCATCCTTTGCCATTTTTACATCCTCATCCGTTGCCTTCTGCATTCTTTGATTGGCCATTGTAGCCAGCCAGTTCAACCATGCTTGCTTCTTATCAGACAAAACTTTTAAAACTTCTGCAGACATACTCTTTACCTGACATCCATGTCGCCTTTTGCTTATCCCACATACTTCCACTGCAACTTTTACGAGACCTTCCTTAATCATCTTCCATAATTCTTCCATCTCACATATTTCCTCTGAATTTTCGAATTTCTCGCTCAATTTACTCACAAATTCCTCTCTCACGCTTATATCTTTCAAATTTTCGACTTTAATGCGCTCCAGTACACTAATGGGCTTATGCGCACGATGCCGCCACCGCTGAAACAGACCTCTTACTCGGCTAATTACCAAGAAGTGATCTGTGTCAATCCCGGCACCGCGGTATGCCCGGGTGTCCAGCACATTCTTTCTCATTCTTGCGTCTACTATCACAAAATCAATCATGCTTCTCTGGCTTTCTTGTTTCCTTGTATACAAGTGGATATCTTTGTGGTTAAATATGGTGTTGGTTACCACAAGATTCCTATCCAAACATACTTCTAGCAGACTTTCGCCATTTTCATTCACTCGCTCATCCCCAAACTTTCCCAATACACTTTCATATCCATCACGCTTCACTCCAACCCATCCATTAAAATCACCAAACATTACAATCCTTTCGTTTCGTTTGCATTTACCCAGAATATAATTCACACTCTCCCAGAATGCCTGCCTCTCACTCTGGTCTTTTGCGGACCGGCGCCACCGCGCATCCTGAGGAGCATACACTCCTAACACAAAGATGCGGGTGAGTCCAACCTTTAGCCTCAACCAAACGAGTCTTGGGCTCACACATTCATAATCTGTCACACATTCATTCATTCTCGCGGAAAGTACTACACCGACACCCTGGCACGCCGCGCTGGTTGTGGCTACGCCTGACCAGTAGGCCGTATAGGCTCCATGTGTCGTGGTGTCGCATCCCTTCCGCTTTGTCTCATTCACACACAAAATATCCAATCGCCTCTCTCGCATAATCTTGCATACCTCCTCAATTTTATCATTCATACCTCCTCTTACATTCAACGTAGCAAAGCGGCTATCCACAGTCCACTTTTCGCCCCGATGGGAGACGTGACGTGACGGGTTGCGAACCACATCGCCGTCATTCTGGGTATTTAAATTTATTAATTCCATTGCGTTCCCACGAGTAGCAAGGGAAAAACATGTCCACCTGAACAGAGCCCCGCTTGTTCAAGTAAGGCTAACCTTATTCTGGGTTCGCCCGGTCCCAGGGTAATAAGCACGCTAATACTAGGCTCGCCCCTAGTCACGCAGCACATAGGCACGGCAACCTTGGCTTGGCGGAGAGAGGATGGGATCGGGATGATGAAATCAGAAAGGGATTTCAGGATAGGAAAAGGCTGTGATAGGAGAGGGACTGGGATAAGGAAAACTTTTCATTACCTTCTGTCTTTCAAAACCAATAGCCAACAGCCAGGACAGTTGTTACTTACACAATATTCTCTGCAGTCCGAGCGTAATTGAGCCTATTCGATGCAAACAAACCAACAATCAAATCTTTCCTCTATAAAATATTAGTATAGATTTACTTTTACTTCCACAAAATATGCGTACTTTTAGATTGAAAACATTCCAAATAATATAAAAAAGCCATCAAATATAAAAAGAGAAATATTTTTACGAAACTTAATTTAGAAAGCAAACATTACTAATTACAATTTGCTAACAAAAAAAATCTATTTTCGTACCAGATTAAAATACCGACGCCAAAAGGGTTTCAAAGCATTTCTTTTTCAGTATAAAAACAGCTATTATTATCCATAAAATGCTGTCCAGCTTTTTATAATAAAGATCAGAAGTATTTTACTAGTATAGAAAATGTTCACCACAACCAAGCGATTCATACGATAGTTTATCTTCCTTTTTAACCGACTTCAAAAAAGGAGGAGGTTCTCAATTCGTACGCTGTTTTTTTTTTTTTTTTTTTTTTGTATGTATGTTACGCTATAGCAGCGCCAATTATGGATGGATTTTGAAAATTTTTTTTTTTGTTTGAAAGAGGTTACTCCTGAGGTGGTCCCATATCCAGGGTATCAGGATCTGATGCTGGGATCCAGGAGAAATCGAGGGCAACCACCGAAAATTGTAGGGATAACTAGTGCGTTTGTTAACTTTTTGATTAAGTACTTTAGTGTTCTAAAATTTAATGAAGGTCTGGACTCGATCTGATGATGGAACCGAAAGACAGTCGAGGGAATTCCTTAACGATTTACAGCAGCTATCTTGTGTTTTGGCTTGATAAGTTTGTGTTTATGAGAACTTTACACCTAGATAGATATACTTTTCGGTCCACCCGTCACTTAAAATAAAAAAATAAAAATTTTAAATAAAAAAATAGAACCGACTTCATACAAATCTTTAAATATAAAATTTACCTAGCACATAGTAATATGTATTTTGATTTATCAGATTTTATTCAATATAATATTGAAGTTGGTGCCATTAATAAAACCTACCTAAGCCTTTACCTTTTGGTTTACTTGGCGCCAACTTCAATATGATATTGAATAAAATCTGATAAATCAAAATACATATTACTATGTGCTAGGTAAATTTTATATTTAAAGATTTGTATGAAGTCGGTTCTATTTTTTTATTTATTTAAAATTTTTATTTAGTGTACCGTACCCAAAGGGTAAAAACAGGACTCTATCACTAAGGCTTCGCTATCGATGCTATATCTGAGGAACCGTGATAGCTATAGACCTAAAATTTTCACAGATGATGTATTCGGTTGCCGCTATAACAACAAATACTAAAATCAGAAACAAGGGAGTATTAAGGGGGTCTCCTATACAACAAACGTTATCTGTGCTCTAGGTATGCACTAGTCTGACTCGCCTTTTTCTATCTACAAACAAATCCCGATTAATTGTAAAGGTTATTTTTTCAAGGTGAATTCCACCAGATTGAGTCCGAATTCATGAATAAAGATCTTTTTTTGTGAAGATGATTATTATGACCTCTTACTACTTGTACTTACCTAGATTCTCAAATAGGAATGCCGTAGCGCTGCGTAGACCTGCTACTATTGTAGCACCTATCTACGAGTGATCCATAGATAGAATATTTGATCGGAACAGCTTACTCAGCATACTTCTCTGATAACTTTACACATCAAAGCGTTGTATTTAGTTATCTAGACAGCTTATTTTTGTACCTAATGATTGAATTTGACGGCTTCAACGTAAATTTACTTACTTTCTAATAAATAATGAATGTGGTAGGATATTTTTTTATAAAAACAGCGACCCGTAGCCCAAATGAAAGTAATATCAGCTTATACTATGAGATGTAGAGAACCTATAAACATACGAATACTTGATTTTTCACGTACATTGAATACGGAACACTTCCAAACTTTAAGACAATCTTAAAAATGGATTACATAAACATTGGTTCGACCCTGAATTTGCCGCCATATCCCAGTAGTTCCATTGTCTAGTTCTGCAGTCGAGCATTCAGAACGGTAGTATACTACCATCACCAGAAAGGCAGTCAAACACTAGATAATATAATATTAGATCAGAGTCTTATATTATATTTTTACTGTGGCTTAACGCCAAAACCTGCCAAGTTCGTCGGCGTCGCCGACTTCGAATTAATTTCGTGTGCCATGCAGGGATAAAAGGCTTGAGTATATCTATGGTTTCATGTAGAGAAATAAAAAGGCGTGAAAGAATAAGCTTAGACTATATTCGTTGGCACTTTTACACTGCGCTAAGTGATTATAGTACTCTCGGCACGATACTGGGACATTCAATTCTCAATTATTTTTTGCGTTCACCAATGTTGATAGCTTAGGTGGTAGGTATAAATTATAAGATCATCGTGGATCCCGTTGGGCACAGCAAATATGAAAGAGAGGGAGAGTGTGCACTGTTTTAAAACTCGAACTTGGAAATATATAGCATTTTTTTTTACCGTTCAGCATTACTGTGTCACTCGCACTGCTCCTGACGTTGCTCCTCGCACCTGCCGCGCACATTCTAGTAAAGTCTTAAAGTCTAAAAGTTTACAAGCTTCTATTGGCTAGCGAGTGATTTACAATGGGATTGTCAAAATCAGATTGTAAAAAAACTCTGTGACACAAAGTGAGTTTACAAACTTATTGTGAAATGACTTTTTTTTAACTTGAAGAATATCCTACGTGGATGCTATTCCGGAGGCGCAGCAGCGTACGCGACACTGCTTACGAGTTCGGAATGTATTCTATTTTAAATTTATATAGAATGTATGGGGAGCATTGGTGCTTCCGTGGCACTGCAGGCACAGCAGGAGTCAAGTTCGAACTCATACCTTTATGTATAACTAAGACAGTTAATGTGGGCACTGTTGACTCTGTTCAGTATAGTTTCAAAAGCAAAGAAATTCATTTCAAATTAAATTTTCCTGAAAAATGTTATTTTGAGCCAACATTATTCATACGTGTGGAAAGCCCCATAGATGCTATTCCAGACTCCTACCAACCACACAATGCCCTTTCCATCTGCCTGCGACTGGTCGGGAGTTCCGGAGACGCCCACCAACATTTTAATACTTTTTACAGGGAGAATTTAGTCGTTCATAATTGGCACCTTATCTCTCAAAAATAATAAATTTTAACATTGTACGTTGCAATTCTTCATATTATAAGCCTACCTCAATACATACGCATGTACTACTTATTGAAAATGGTTTATTGAATTCAATCCCGTAGTTCCTGAGATCTTCACGTGCAAACAAACTAAACAGCTTTGTAATAATAATTAAGTACAGATACAGCATTGAAATAGCCTATTTACATAAAATAGGTCACTTATAAGCCACAAAGGCAACGTGTCTCCAAAAGCCCATAAAATAGGGTATTAAATGAAGTTCTATTTAATTTACCTAAACTAATATGATTTTGCCGGCAAATTGGAACGGAGCACTGCTGCACCTGGTAGCTTAGTATGAATAACGATATTGGAACAATATACTTACTATTTTAGTAAGAATGATTTTCGATACCAGTTTAGCTACGAAATAATTTTGAAAAACAATTAGTATGCTAACTAAATCATTACTTAAATGTTGAAAAATCGGTTCCGAGGAGGATTCGAACCTGCTGCTGTCTTCTCGCATGCCGTACAAGACGCTTAACCGCTGAGCCATAGAAACCCTACTCGGAACCGATCAATTTCCCACCTTATGCAGCTTGCGACGACATAAGTAAACACAGATATAGTAGGTACTTTTATTTCTCTTATTAAGGGCCAAAGTATATAGGGCCACCTTATTGGAAATTGGTCACCGTTATCTGTAGATGTTTGTAATAGACCGGTACTACCGCAGTATCAGTACAGTAAGTGATTTCGGTTTGGTAACCAGAGACTTAATTCTTCCCTTAAGTACCTTTTGAAAAAATATAAGATCAAAAATACTTACAATTCTGCTCTTCGAAATTCATAATTTCAACTCATTTCCGTGATTTGAACTGCCGTTACTGTTAGGGATATGAAGCTTGTCCTTTTTACTGTGAAATTTGGGTAGGTATGTGTGATGAGGCGACAGCATTTTCTATTCAGTGTGTAGTGTCAGACAATCTTTAGATGAATTTGGGTAACGGATTAATATTTTTACTTACAACATTTGAAACTTCTATTACTACATACTTAAATCGACCTAACTTTTAATATCGTTGTAATATCGCTCTCAGACTAAGTACAATTTTAATTGAATCAAGCAGAGGTCGATGTTTGGGCAGGCTGTTGACTTAGTCTAGGCTAAAGCAGGATTACTTGTGTTTATATTTAGATAGACATTCATTGGACAGGAAAGTGGAATGATATGTTAGTGAGAAATTGAAACATGCCGAAGGGTAGTTGGAATTAATATTCAGTACAAGAGAAACTAAATATTATTGATACTGTTGATTGAAGGCAAGTAATGGAAATTGCTACACATATTGAAAAACTTTACTTGTTCTGTTGCACAATATTTATTATTGTAATACCTAACCGGTTTCGCCTTACGGGATTCTCAAAGGCTAATTACTTATGGCCGAATGCCGTAAGGAGAAACCAGTTAGGTATAACAATCAGCACAAATGAAGTTTTTAAAATTTAGAAACTAAACAACAAATCTCTTTTGAATCTTTAAATGAAAATAAATTGCTTTATACTTTCTTAGAGCAAACATCGAAAAGGGCCGACAAATTTTAATGTCATTTTGTGTGTATGTGTGTTTTATGGTTTTGTTGTAGCGGGTAAAGTAGGACCAAATTAAGCTACTAACTTTTGCGAAAATACTAATAGTATTCTCGTACATAGGTATGGTTTTCTTCTTTTACAACCCACGGCTCACTCAGAGCGCCAAGAGTCAAGAGTTCTTCAAACAGATCGTATAGAGGCACATCAATTAATCCGGGACCTAAAAAACGGTAGTCGCACACTCTCAAGGTATTCCTGAAGAATCTTAGCAGATCTCCAGGCAGCCATCGAACAGAATTTTAATCAAATAGGTACTTCTTGTTTCTTTACCGGTTGACATCGATGGGGAGGAATTCTTTGACACCTGAACGAGGCATTGCCAGTTTAACTACTCCACCTCCTTCCTTTCTTTTTTTTGTTGATAATTTTCTTGCTTTTTTTTGTAGGTAAATCTGAAGAATTTATGTATTTTTAATTTCTCAATTTGTAAATATTCATGAAAATAACTACTATCGTTAAAGGAAAAATAAAATACTTCCCACATTTAAACAAAAGCCTTGTTGCCGTCAACATTAAGTTGACGTAAATACAAGGGAATTTTGTTTTCTAAAACAAATTTATGTAAGCAAGATAATTATTTACTTTACACACTGTAACAAGCTTCAACAAAAGCTGACCTCAAACAAAGAATACATTAATTCGGATTCGTTGCTTTTCATATGTATTGCCCTTACTTATTTACTTTTTTTTTTATATTTAAGGAGATTTTTAAACAACGCTATGTGATCCCAAAGCAAGCTAGGATTAACCTGCTATGGATGATTATGTTATGGGTACCTACCTAACAGACCACGGATATTAACAGTAGGCACACACTGGGCGACAAGTCGCCGCAACTTTCGCCGCGACTGTCGCCCAGTGTGCGCTTACTATAGTTAATACATTTATTTTTGTAAATATTAAATCTACACATTATAATAAAATGATAGAAAAGTCAAAACTGTGCATTGGAAATATTTAAAAAAATTACTCGCTGGGTGTTCAACATAAGATACCGAAGCCGAAAATATAGTTAGAAATTTTTTTGTCTGTTTGTCTGTTTGCTTTGCTTTGTCAGGAAGGATCTCGAAAAATACTCAATAGATTTGATTCATATTTCATTTTGCACAAATATTAACTAGGGGTAGGGTCTTCAAATAGGCTATATAGTTGGGTTTGTCGATCACAGTTACTTTTAAAAGAAAAACTCACAACACCGTCAACATCAGTATATTGCGATTCTTTAAAGGCTAGATTTACAACACTATAAACATTAAGCATGGAACTATTTGAACAGAATAACAATCACTTTCCCAGACTATAACACACGTGTTAACAATTAAATTATACCGAACACTATTACACACGAGCCTTGAGTGATGTTACCACTACGAATGACAGCAGACAAAATGAGCGAGACACGATGTGCGTCTTGCTTTATTAGCTAGGCGGGTAGGTGGGGTGTCAGGGATTACCATCTTCTAACAATCTATTATCACGCTACATATGCTAGGGGCTAAGCAAAGAGCAATCAAATTAGCATTTTAACATAATTTTCACGCGTACGAAGTCGCGGGCAGCAGCTAGTTGGTAATATAAACATTTTGTGGCCAATAAATGTAACAAATTATTTTTTAAATAATTTAACTACACAAATAGTAGGGGTAGAATTGTTTGCCGGTGGCCACCAGCACGATTCACTGAGCACGATTCAGTCAAGTGCAAAGTTTTGAAATTATTTTGTTTTTATTTCACTTTACAAACGGCATTCTTCCTTCTGACTGGATGCGGAAGGCGCAGGACCGTGTGTTGTGGATAAATTTGGTAGAGGCCTACACGTCCAGCAGTACCTATACTGTCATAGGCTGATTTGATTAATTGATTGTTTATCTTTTCGTAACATCTTCATGGTAACAACCTACTTTTATAAAGTAAGAACATATTTTTAAATTCTTGAACTACGCGACAGATTTTAATAATTCCTTCTCCGCTAGAAAGTCAAGTTATTCAGAAGTAACATAGGCTATTATAATGATGTTGCTATCCAAGGAATCTGAGCAGTAATAATGAATGTCAATAATATCTATAGAAATCGAGACTTCACGCGAAATACTTAGTACTTACATTCAACGACGTTTCGGGCACGTTGCAGCGCCCATGGTCGGGTTCGAACTGACGGGGACTGGTAGCGGGCTGCTCACTCATCGTTCACCGTCCTTACAGAAGCAGGCCCATTACGGCAGCGTGACATAAGGAATTCACGCACGTCCCCCCTAAGAAGCGGAATTACACCCGAAACCTCCCAAAGAAGCGGGATAGCACCCAAACCACCCCCTGGGCGAGGCCGCAGTGGCGGCCGTGGGTCTGTTGGGAGTCCTGGGACATCCTTCCGAGGGCTTACCCGGGGCTACCAACCATAGGCTGTTGGGCGTTACGTGAGATTTTTTAGTCGGTAGGAGTACTACATAGCATCCATGAGGATATTCCCGCACGTTAAAAAAATAAGAAAAGAAGGTTTTGCGTTGAAAATAAATCATATAGGAGATTAAAAAGCTTATGACCCTTAAGACTTCTAATAGGAACGTTAGAAAGTATCAAACAGAATTCATCCCTAACTTTAACCCTTCAAACTATTCCCAACTCGTTGCTCCAAGTATATTTGCCAACAAGTTGACAAGTTTTGGGCACAGTGTCATATAACTGTGATTTTTGCCATAGCTATCTAACTAATATCACAGGGCGAAAACTCCATACAAATTATTCGTTTTCAATTCTGGAATCTACACTAAAACACGCTATGTTCTTACATAGCTAGAATGTGAGTGTGACCAATAAGGCTAAGCAAAATGTTCTCTCAAAACACCCGCCAACTATAATGTCAGCTGTGGCGGGGGTGGGGAAGTTTGTTCAGTGGGGGCAAGGAGTTGCCTATCTGTATGCAATATTTATAAAAGGGAAATTTTGTAAAGATGTGTGAATGTTTGTTACTCAATCACGCTCTAAAGGCTTATCGGATCGGGCTGAAAGGTACAGGGATAGAAGTCTGGACTAGGTCTGGTATAAAAATTTTCATCCCGGGAATAATATGTTCCAATTAGTAACGAGATTCAAAAACCAACCCTAAATTACTTATGATCTTAGTTTTTAATGGGAACGTTAGAAAGCATCAAACAGAATTCATCCCTAACTTTAACCCTTCAAACTATTCCCAACTCGTTGCTACAAGTATATTTGTACACAAGTTGACAAGTTCCGGGCCCCGTGTCACGTGGCGATCCTGTCACTGTTTGATGTCGTTTGACATTTGTGGGAGCAATGAGTAGTTTGTATTTGATAATGTTTTGATTTATCTAACATCTATTTTATAGAGGAAAAAATAGATTTTATGTTTACATCGAAAAGGCTCCGAAACCAGATGTTGAAAATTTTCAAAAGTTGTTAAGCAAAGGTCACAGACCTTCAAATTTGCTTAACGACTTTAATGTTAGTGACAAACGAGACCAACAGCTAAAAGTGCCTTTTAAAGCACGGAAACTAAAGAAATAAATAAATATTATATCAGTAAACAAATTCGTCAAAACGTTTCCTTCAAGAGAATTCTTTTTATATCATACTGGCGGACGATAAGCAATTTCACCCGCGCAACTCCCGTTTCCGTGGGAATATGGGAATATAAAATGTTAGTCACAATTCTGAGATTTAGATTATGAGATTCAAATAAAGAAAATGTTTATCATGTTACTCAGGGTAAATATAGCTTTCCAATGGTGAAAAAATTATTGAAATCGACACAGTAGTTTTTGAGTTCATTAATTACCAACAAAAATACAACTTTTTTCGCTTAATAATATTAGTGTAGATCACACTAATATTATTAATATTAGTGTAGATTGATCACTCTATCACACAACCTCCTTCCAATTCTAAATCAATCGTCAAATGACGTCACACTCATCCCTAAAACAACAGTATACAAAAGAAAATAACATATTATTATTTTGCACCCCCAAGAGACAGCCTTAAGTTGTGACTTCATAAAAGTATATAGGAAGTCCCAACGGATAATTACTTCCGATTTTAAGTCGTTCAAAGATGGCGGCAAGCTTCAAGTAAATGTCCCGGATCAATGGACTTATTGAGTGCTTGCTTCAGGGGCGATATAAAGACTTTAATGGTTGTTGTACTGAAATATTTCAGTAAGTAGGTACATTAGTTACAAAAATACTGTTCGACCTTTTTTTAACGTGAAGAACCTACATGGATGCTATGCCGAACTTCCACCAACTAAAATCCACTCGGTTCCTACCTAATGCTGCGCAAGTTAAACGGTTGGAAGCCCCGGGGTCAGCCATACCGTACGGTCTACAGTACTGAAACTATTGAAATTAATTTCTTTAGGCGAAATTGAATATTGGCCAATTTTTGATTTATATTATTTATAGTTTATTTATTTAACTTATTTTAGCTGTAGGTAAGTTTTCCGGCAGAAAAATTACATACATACAACATACAGTCATGCCTTTATTCTTCGAAAGGGTAGACAGAGGTAAAGAATACATATCACCTTTCAGTAAAACCAAAGATAAATAATTTAATAACATTACATAGTAAAACTCTTCTGATGATTCATTCCGTAGTTTTTGATATTATCTTTATCAACCATGTCGGTATGAAGGGATGATAAGATAGGCAACTTTCGACAACTTTAGAAAATAACAATATCGTCTCCAAAATTTGATTTGCGTCACTTCAATTCCGCATTGCGCAGAAACATGTCCGAACAATTAAACAATTGTTGCGTTAAAATACGTTTTAAAGCAAAAAATCGGTCTAGTGCTAGTCGGCCTCGTACACGTAGGGTTCCGTGGCATAATGACTACTGGGCGAGGCCGCAGTGGCAGCCGTAGGTCTGTTGGGAGTTATGTGGTATTCTTCCGAGGGCTTACCCGGGGCTTCCAACCGTGGGCAGTTAGGCAAGATATGTGAGGTTTTTAGAAGTCCGGCATAGCATCCATGAGGATATTAACACACGTAAAAAAAAAGGTTACCGTGTTTTACTCTTTGGATACGGAACCCTAACAATACTCAGTCAACGCCCCATCAATCACAAAGCAATCGGGTATATTTTTTCATTCTGTCGACACAGGATGAAAGTTTACGGGTGAGTATTCACCGGAACTGTTGATGGAAATAAAAGCCTTTTTCATCGTTTTACTGTTATCAAAACTGTTGGTGTAAAGATTGGATTAAAAATATATTGTTATTCGTTGTTTTTATAACTTCATGATATAAAATGAATATGACTGTAAGTTTGTTGTTACTATGGAGTCTTTTTTATTAATAGAATCAGTGGCCTGACTCAAAAGTAGCGTAACCTGAAACAACTCGTACCTATTCCTTTGCCTTAATAGTAAGCTCGCCTAATTGACATCGCTAGCCTGATGGAATTTCCTGTGCGATATTTAGTTCGTTACTTTTTAAAAACCTTCTTGTACACAAATTGGTTTTGAAGTCAAATTGGTTTTGAAACCTGTTTACTTTGCTTTTCGACTCCGGCCATTTTTTAACATATTCATCTCGCCTAAGTCTGTCCTCGTGATGAAAAGCCAGAGTGACATCCAGCGATCGTAATTGTCTCATAGAGTGATTTAAAAGTGCTAGAAACCAAACCCAGATTCTAACATTGATATCAATCTTCTAAAGCTGATTCGAATAAACGATCGAAACTAAATCTACTTGAAAGTACCAAAATATACTAGGTAGTTACACAGTAGGTACTAGTGCATACTCTGTGGTACAACATAATTTAGCTCACACAGTGGAGGATAAAATTGGTTGCAAACAATGCATTCGTAAACAAAACGTGAGTATGCCCGTGAGTATACGGAACTCGTGTTTGAAGACAGGCTATAAATTATAGGGTTCATTTCAACTTGGCAAAGAGCCAACTGAAAAGTGGCCGCCCTGAGCAGTAAAAGATTATAGAACTCGTTGAAATTTATACAATTTAAGGCTGGTTCGTGTTGGGACTGCAAGCTTTTTTAAAAAAAAAATAAACTTGGTATACATAATAAGTTCTTTATAATGTGAGAAAAACCCTACATGAATGTTATGCCGAACCCCTACCGACTAAAAACCACACGTTCCCTATCTGCTGCCTATTGTTAGGAGCCACGGGTTAGCCCTCGGAAGACTCCAGGATGCGGCCTCACCTAGAGGTTCGGGTGCTATCACGCGCTTTTGGGAGGATTAAGTTAAGACTGGGTGTTGGCAAAGGGTATGTAATGACTTTTAGCCGAAAAGCAAATCACAGACTCCATAAAGAAACCGTTTTGTTGCAGGCTAGAATGAGAAAAATAAAAGTATAATTATAAGTGTAAACTTGACATTAAAAATAAGACTGTGGACTACCATAGCCTGATTTGATTGATTGATTAAAGTTTAAACTTACTATTAGTGTTCCATTTATCATGTTTGTCTTTTGATAGTTTCAACTCCCGTTTCAGACAGGCGATTACTGAAAAATCTTTGAATAAAGCTTTTAATATCAAAAGGGACGAGCATATAAAATTTAGCAGAAAGATCAGTACGATCTTTCTGCAAAATTTTCTATCTAGAGGAATGCTCTCTATACTATTAAATGGGCCATATCCACCATCCATACCTACATGCAAAATTAACTTTGTCTGTTTGTTATACTTTCAAGCCTGAACCACTAAACCGCTTTGATGAAATTCGGTAACTTGAAGAACAGTTACGAGACTTGTTTTTTTTACTAGTTTTGTTTCGCGTTATTTGATATGCGATCAGGAACTGACCATATAATCGATTTTCAAACATCTACTATCGAGTTTTTTTCGGTTTTTCTGTCCTAAAAAAAATTTAACTTTATAATATTAGTAGGTACAGATTTTTCCCAAAGATATTCATAGTACAGCGATTTTGTCACACTCCCCAACAGATTACACCGTTATTGAACCAAGAAAAAGGGCCTATCATCGCACCGATCATCATTACGTAATAAATTCAACTGCGGAGGGTGTCCTACTTATCTTTATACGGAACCCTTTTGGGGCGTTGACAACAAAACCGTGATATAATATATTGTAGCTATTACTCTTGCAAATATTTTGTAAGCATTATATATTTTGTCTAATTTTGTTTATTGACGGTTTTAGATAAGGCTGGCTTGAAATTATGTGGGGAATATGTTTGTAAAGTATTTTGTTTTGTTTAGATAACTACGTACATTAGAGACGTATGGAAGCTTAAAAAGCTTATTGACCCAGCAAAATAATAGTTATCCCTATTACTATTATTTTGCTTTTGTGAGTTTGTTTGTATTTGCTACTAAACCGATGAACATGAACTTTGAGCTTTGAGAATGACACATTAAAATGTCATTACTAAAAGATATAACGTAAGAAAACCATAGATTTAGAATTTTTCGCTACATGAAAACATTGTGCCGCAGGATCTCTACTAATAAAAATAAAGAGGAAAGATTTTACTGTCTGTTTGTTTGTTTGCATTTTCATTTGAAAAATTCTTTAACTGTTGGAAAGTCACACTACCTATTCCCGGGTTACATAGGCCATATTTATTACCCGTATTCCCACGGGAAAGGGAACAACGCGGGTGACATCGTGTGAGGTTTGCTAGATGAAATATGTTAATAACATTATGACCGGTCTACGTAGAAGGATCGAGACTGGAGGTTGTCCAGGAATATACCTATCCTGATGTACTTAATCTTAAGCATAATTCTATTTCAACAGCAGGCAGTCCTGCTGTTGAAATGAAGCCTTCAACTTGGCTTAACGACTGCCATTTTACTGGCAACCGGGACCAACGGCTTAACGTGCCTTCCGAAGCACGGAATCGCTCAAATAAATGTCACAAAGTGATCACATGGATGGTCACCCATCCATGGACCGGCCATAGTGAAAGTTGCTTACTGCAGTGATTGTTTACAGAACACTGAGACCGCGGGGCCACGAGCGCTTCAAACCGTCAATAGTAATATAACTATTATTTTTCTGGGTCAATAAGCTTTTTAAGCTTCCATACGCCTCTCTAATATATGTAGTTATCTAAACAAAACAAAATACTTTACAAACATATTCCCCACATAATTTCAAGCCAGCCTTATCTAAAACCGTCAATAAACAAAATTAGACAAAATATGAAATGCTTACGAAATAATTTCAATTTTCAATTTATTTATTTATTGTCTGTTACAGGTACGTAGGTATACAGAGTTGTTATAAATTTATAATAAATAGGTCTCTTCCGTAACATGCCTTTTTAGGCGTACAATAATGTAAGGTTTAGTAGTAGGTACATACTTTGATACATGCAATAGGTATAATGTCAACGTTATCATAAAAATTTTAAATCAAAATATTAACAAAATTTAAAATGTCTGTCCTTATTATTTAAACACTAGAATAATGTCATTACGTAAAGATAATTATTGTCATCATTTAGATGTTCCTCAAGGATATACTGAAAAACAATTAGAACATAAATAATTAAATTACATTTTTTTCACAAAACAAATTTTAAAATGTTCAAAATCTTTATATACTTCATAACTAAACATACTGTCATTACTTAAGATAAATTAATGTCATAAACAATTAATAGGTCATAAATTAATGTCATAAACAAATTATTGGATAAATTAATGTCATAAACAATTAATAGGTCATAAATTCTTATCATTTAAATATTCCTCAATCGAATAATAAGTCTTAGAAATTAAAAGTTCTCGAAGTACGTCTTTAAATACGAAAATAGATTGAGAGGTTTTAATATGATCAGGCAGTTTGTTATATATCTTGGCACTCATTCCAAAGATACTGTTCCTATATTGCTGAGTTCTACATTTCTCAATGTGAAGTATATTTTTATGTCTCTTACTTAGCAGGTTTACATATTTATTCAAATTACTTTTTACATAAATTGCGGCTTCGTAAATATATAAAGCAGGAAGGGTTAGGATTTTTAACCTGCGGAAAGAAGGTTTACATGAGTCTGAATGTTTAAGTCCGCATATACTTCTGATACACTTCTTTTGGGCTCTAAGAACATATTCCTTGTTTACGGAGTTGCCCCAAAATAGAATACCATATTTGAGAATTGAACCTACGTTAGCATGATAGGCCGTTAATAGTGTCTGTTGGTTAGCTACTTTTCTAAGCATGTACAGTGCGTATGAGAATGAACTTAATTTACTACATATTTCATGCACTTGCGTTTTCCATTTTAAATCTGAATCAATGTATACACCCAAGAATTTTGTAACCTCAACTTCATTTATTATATCTCCTTGATAGTTTAATGATAAATTCGTATTAATGTGCCCAAATGTCATGTAATTAGTTTTTGCTAGGTTTATTTTTAAATTATTTTGTGTCATCCATTCAACTATATTTTTAAAAGATCTATTTATGTCAATTTCGTAACTTAAGTTTTTATTGTCCTTAGTAAAAATAGCCGTACTATCATCAGCGAATAAAATCATGTTCTCGTTAATTGTTTTTGGGAGGTCATTAATGTAGATCAAAAACAGCAATGGTCCAAGAATGCTACCCTGTGGCACACCATACTTTGCAAGAGTAATAGCTACTATATATTATATCACGGTTTTGTTGTCAACGGCGCAAAGGGGTTCCGTATAAAGATAAGTGGTCGATATAGCTCGCAGAATAAGCACTTTAAAGTGACAGTGGACCGGCCACATCAGCAGAACAACCGACGGCCGATGGAGCATGCGAATTCTGGAGTGGAGACCGCGACTTGGCAAACGTAGCGTTGGACGTCCACCCGTCAAATGGACCGACGATCTGAAAAAGGTCGCAGGCTGGGACTGGATGCGAAAGGCACAGGACCGCGCGTTGTGGTGTAAATTGGGAGAGGCCTACGTCCAGGAGTGGACTGCCATAGGCTCATTTGATTTGATTGATTATGACCGGTGGTTTTAGCCGGTTGAAGTCCGGATTGGCATCTATGAGGATCTTCAAGTACAAAAAACCCTTTTAAACTTCTTTACAAGCACCTGTTCTGGTGAAATTTCAGTCAGCAGTAAGACGAAACTGTCTCGGATCAGGTTTGTGTGGTCGATGTTGTATTTTGCATGTACCCACATTATATTACATATTTTTTATGGATACCTATGTTGTGACCGGTAACTTACCTTATGTTAAATTGTATGATAGTTCTTGCTGCACGATGTTTATTTATCATGATTTTATGTTGGATAAAACACAGGATGGTAGGAGTCAACAGGTGTGTTGTGTTAAAACTGCGTTTAGAATGTGTTTTGTCGGTTTCCCAAGTAGTTATTTCTCAATAACGTATATTCCGCAATCTTGTGAACATTGTACTGTGACCCTTTCTTGTTTATACAATTACTCGTATATGATAAAATTGTGTTATATTTGGTTATATTTTGAATCCCACAGTTATGGCTAAATTCAGTTTATTCTATCAGAACGTAAGAGGGCTGCGTACTAAAACAAATATATTTAAACGTAACGTGAACTTGTGTGATTATGACGTTATTTCAATAACGGAAAGTTGGTTACCGGACAGTATTAGTGATAGTGAGGTTTTTGATGACAGATATATCGTTTGGCGTCGAGATAGGAATTATGCAAAGACCGGTGAGAAATACGGAGGAGGAGTATTGATGGCAGTGAGACGTGAATACACGTCTTTTCTTCGTCCTGAATGGTACTCCTCCGCCGAAGATCTTTGGGTCACAGTAATCATGAATAATAAAGACTGCGTAGGTTCAAAATTACATCTGTGTACAGTATATCTTTGTGATGAAAAAAAAGGTAATTCTCATAATACACAGCTTCAAAACTTTACTAGTAAGTTAGCATCGATTGTGGGTTCCTGTCCAAACGATAGGTTTATTATAATGGGTGACTTTAACCTCCCAAACATTGATTGGTCTTACTGCGGGGACTCTCTGGAGCCGTCTGGTATGTCTGGCCCTGCACAGGTGAACTTCTTTGATACCCTCTTGGAGTGCAATTTAAATCAGTTCAATTCATACAGTAATGGCAATGGCAGATGGTTAGATTTAGTTTTGAGCAACGGTGACCTCTCGCTTAGTGTGCCCGACAGCCCTCTAGTTCCCGAGGATGTTCATCATAAATCGCTAGAATTGGTGTACCAATCTATGAATACCGACTTACTTAAACCTTCCCCTAGATCTAAGTATTTTTATGAATCAGGTGACTATGAAAAAATTAAATCATCTATGGAAAGTATAATATGGACAGACATCTTGAATTGTAACTCAATTGACATAGCCACAGACATTTTTTATAATTATCTATATGACCTTAGAGATAAATACATTCCTTGTAAGACTATTTACCCTTCCTCATTTCCACCGTGGTATAATGCCAGTTTAAAAAAGATTCTTAAGGAAAAACACAAATACCTGAGAAAGTACCGTGTGTATGGGAACACTAGTGATTATGACACATTCAGTCTGCTCCGAAAAAGAGCAAAGCGAGTGGAGGAGGAGTGCTACCGAGCTTATATCGTAAACATGGAGGAGAGTATAATAGGTAACCCCAAGACATTCTGGAAATTTGTTAAACTGAACAGAAAAGGTTCCAATACACTCCCTTCCACCTTAAAATACGAAGGTGTAACAGCCAGCTCCTCAGAGGAAGTTTGCAATATCTTTGCCACATACTTCCGGTCGACGTTTCTCGCGTCATCCTCACAACCCATCAGACCCAACTCACCCACTTCACACTTGGCCCACGAGGACGCATATAACGCACATACGATAGGTGACATAGAAATTCTTCCCGACATGGTATGCAAGTTACTCATATCCGTAGACCTAACAAAAGGAGCTGGACCGGACCATATCCCACCAATTTTCATTGTCAATTGTGCAAATCAATTGACCGTACCGCTTACCATCTTGTATCAGCGCTCAATTAAGGAAAGCATTGTTCCAAATGTGTGGAAGACCGCGTTCATCACCCCCATACACAAGAACGGAGATAAAGGGGAAGTAAAGAACTATAGGCCCATATCAAAATTATGTATTTTTGCCAAAGTTATGGAACGACTCGTGTACACTCAGGTTTGTGATGCATTGAAAGGTTATTTCATTCCAGAACAGCATGGGTTCATTAGAGCTAAATCAACCGTAACTAATTTATTAACATTTATAGATTTTACCACATCCAGCATGGTGGGAGGCGGTCAGGTTGATTCTATATATACTGATTACAGTAAATGTTTTGACCGTATAGATCATAAAATACTCCTCCTGAAATTGCTACGGGCTGGTATACACGGGAACTTGTTCAGATGGTTCTGCTCATATATCGGGAACCGGAGTCAGGCTGTGGCATTGAACGGATGTGTATCGACATGGCATATCATCCCCTCTGGCGTGCCACAGGGATCGTTGTTAGGCCCGCTTTTATTTAACATTTTTATAAATGACGTCAGGGATTGCTTTCATCACTCCCGGTTCTTAATGTATGCAGATGACATAAAAATCTTTAAAAAAATCAACTGTCATTCCGACTGCCTCGAGTTGCAGGAGGACCTGTTGAGATTTGAAAGTTACTGTGCCCTGAACAGGTTAACATTAAACGCTCTCAAGTGCTACTCAATAACGTTTAGCCGTAAACCCAACATCTATGAGTTTGATTACACTCTTAAAGGAGTGGTACTCAAGCGAGTGGATGATATACGTGACCTAGGCGTGACACACGACTCAAAGTTAACGTATGAATCGCACATTGACGACATAGCCAGAAAATCAAACAAAATGCTTGGTTTTGTGATGCGATCAAGCTCACAGTTCTCTAGTATTAAGGTCATAAAAATTCTTTACTGTTCATACGTACGCAGCATCCTCGAGTATGGTTCTCAAATATGGAATCCGCAGTACAATGTTCATATTGATAGACTGGAATCTATACAGCGTAAATTCACCCGGTACCTGCAGTATAAGTGTAATACGCATGATGGTAGCTATGAAGCGAGGTGTAAAAGACAGCACTTGCTGCCACTCCATGAAAGAAGAAAGATTGCAGATGTGACTTTTTTGGTAAAGATAGCGCAGGCAAAAATTGATTCACCGTATCTATTAGGTCAGTTGTAGTTAAGAGTTCCTACTAGATCGGTTAGGTTGCAATATCCTCTTCATACTCCCCGAAGCACCACTAATTACAGGAATGGTTCGTTTCTGGTAAGGGCAGCAGACTTCACAAATAAATTGGGTGCCCTACCTGGTCTAGATTTATTTAATACAAACTCATCTCAATACAGTCGTATAATGGCCAACCAATGGTTTGAATCGGTTCAATGATTGTCCTACATACTTTTATTTGTTTAATGAACATTATTTTGAAATAATCAAGCACTAAATACGAAATTGTGAAAACTTATTAATGGTGTTTTGTGATCTAAGTTGTTGTTACATAGTAATTGTACACTGTTTGTTTTCCGAATAAAATAAAAAAAAAAAAAATAAAAAAAAAAAAAAAGAAACATATTGACATCCGGATCCATTTTCTTAAAGAACATGTCAAGAAAGGTACTATAATTTTCAAGTATTTAGAAACAGCTCAGATGGAAGCTGATATTTTTACTAAGGGACTACCAGGTCCTCGACATGAAGAACTACGAAGGCTCCTGGGTCTTAATTGAAAACAGAGATGTGAGGAGGAGCATGTTAGACCTTTTTTAGTGTCTACACATAACTCTGTTTTTATATTTAGTTTTATTCTATACTTGACATTGTCACTCCCTACTCTTTTGTTCTGTCTCCTGTACATTCCTAAAATATATTTTCTCTAATGTTCAAATTATCGTCTCATTTAATATATCCACAACACAAGCTATGGTTGGGGTGTCTCTGAAGGATAAAATTCGGAACGATGTTATCCGTCAGAGAACTAAAGTGGTCGACATAACTGGCACAGTATGCACTTTGAAGTGGCAGTGCGCTGGCCACATCTGTAGGAGAACCTATGGTCGGTGGAGCAAACCAGTTCTGGCGTGGAGACGTAGGACGACCCTTCGCCAGTTGGACCGGACGACCTGAAAAAGGTAGCAGGGAGTGACTGAATGCGGAAGGTGTAGGATCATGTATTGCGGAACAATTTGGGAGAGGCCTACGTCCAGCAGTGGACTGCTATATACTGATTTGATTGATTGAGTTGATTGATATTCGATCAGAAATTGACGGATATCCGATTTTCAAACATCTACTATAGAGTAGGTATCGAAAAAAGAAGGTTCTTTTTTGTTTTACTGTTCTAAAAAATATTCAACTATATAATACCTATTAGTACCGATTTTTCCAAAAGATATCATATTAACTAGGTATTCATAGAACAGCGATTTTGTCACACTCCCCAACAGATTACACCGTTATTGAACCAAGAAAAAGGGCCTATCATCGCACCGATCATCATTACGTAATAAATTCAACTGCGGAGGGTGTCCTACTTATCTTTATACGGAACCCTTTTGGGCCGTTGACAACAAAACCGTGATATAATATATAGTAGCTATTACTCTTGCAAATATTTTGTAAGCATTTTATATGTTGTCTAATTTCGTTTATTGACGGTTTTAGATAATGCTGGCTTGAAATTATGTGCGGAATATGTTTGTAAAGGTATTTTGTTTTGTTTAGATACCTACATACATTAGAGAGACGTATGGAAGCTTAAAAAGTTTATTGAACCAGTTATATTATATCTATCTTACTTTCTTTTAGTCTATTTGAGTTTGTTTGTTACTATGTTTGTAACGAATCAATTCAAAAACTACAGAGCCCTTTTCAAAAACTTCTTTCACCGATGGAAAGCGACATTCACCCGAGTAACATTAAGCTATATGTTATTCCCATATTACTACGGAAACGGGAGCTACGTGGGTGAAACCGCGTGACATCCGCCAGTAGTTGATAAACTCTGAAAGTACTAAGCCGATTTTAAACATTCTGACGTCCTTAGAAAGACAATATTAGTGTATTTTCTGTCACTGCATTAACACGTTCGTTGACATTTGCGCATGAAATTGTGCTCTGTAATGACACATTTTTGTGTGTATGTTTGTAATGAATAAACTCAACAACTACTGTGCTGATTTGAAATATTCTTTTACTGTTGGAAAGTTACACTACCTATCCCCGAGTAAAATATGGGCCATATTTTTATTCTCGTATTTCCACGGAAACGGGATCTACGCGAGTGAAATCGTATTTGGTCGCTATTATTAAATAATGTTTAAATATTAAATATGAAGCGCTCGTGGCCCCGCGGACTCAGTGTTCTGTAAACGATCACTGCAGTAAGCAACTTTCACTATGGCCGGTCCATGGATGGGTGACCATCCATGTGATCACTTTGTGACATTTATTTGAGCGATTCCGTGCTTCGGAAGACACGTTAAGCCGTTGGTCCCGGTTGCCAGTAAAATGGCAGTCGTTAAGCTAAGTTGAAAGCTTTATTTCAACAGCAGGCAGTCACAACCTGCGCCTGTCCACTTAAACACGGCAATACGGCTCACCACCTATTACGTGGGACAAAATTATACAAAGGTGAAATGTGGGCATATAATGTGCCTCTGCCTACCCCTTCGGGGATAAAGGCGTCACCATGTGTATGTATGTATGATGTATTAAATATGTTGACAACAAAAATTAATATGACGGATGGTTTTAGCCGGTAGAAGTCCGGATTGTCATCCATGAGGATTTTCAAGTAGCCTTCTAAACCCCTTTACAAGCGCCTGAAGTTGTGACAATTAGTTAAGAAAGGGTACCAAAACTATTACCCCAAGTACACCATTGACATAACAATATTTTTTAATTGAGGTCCTCACTTAATTTTACAGATAGGCTGGATAAAGGTCCGTATTCAACGCGACAGAGTAATGAGCGGGAGATGGTGAGCTTAACGGACTCATTTTTAGAGTTCCGTACGCAAAGGCTAAAAACAGCAGACTGTAATCTCAAAAATCGTGATAGCTAAAGAGCTGAAATTTTCACAGATTATGTTTTTTTTTGCGCTATAATAAAATATCCTAAAATCAGAAAAATTCGGGTCTCCGATACAACGAAGCTTTTTGATATACGAGAGTTCGACTGGTACTTGGCCGGTTTTAATGAAATTTTGTTTTTCACTAACTAAGAGTTTCAAAATGATCATGACAAATGCAACAATGCTTCATTTCCCAATTTCATTTTTATTGAGACGATTAAATAAAAATGGAAAGTTATCATCCAGTCCGTTTATCAAAGCAAGTACCTAAGTATGGACTTTACTGTTGTGAGGGGGTTCATTAATGGGCTCGCTCAGCAAGCGATGCAAACCTAGCTTAAAGTTTGGGTTGATTGTGTAATTATGGACAGTAGTTTTAAGGGCTAAGATGAAAATTACGGTATTAAGATTAGGTAGATGGTTAAGAATAAGTACTGTTTCTCGGTTTACAGAGCATTATAGCCAGATAATTGTTAAGTTAAAGGACTCGAGTAGGTATCTATTCCGTGATAGTCTGACTAGTTTGTTTATAAGTATTTTTATTAGGTTCAAAACTTCAACCAGTGATTTTGGTCTTTTAGTAGATGTGAACATTCGAAATGAACGCTATGATCGACTTTTATCGACTAAAACCACTGCTTATGGTCAGGAGCCCTTGGTAATTCCTTTGGAAGGATATCCCAAGATTCTCGACACCCCTTGGCTACCACCGCTCCAGGGGATCTACTATCTTGCGTCTTTGAGTTCACTTTTGTCTTACGAGTGGAATGCTTTGTCCAGCTGAGCTCTCTAAAAACCGTTGAATTTCTTCATTAAACTTTTTCTTCGCGTGGTCACCCTCATGAATGCCATGCCGGACTTCTACCGACAAAAACCACACGTGCCTTGCATACTGTACCTAGGTAACGCCCTCGGAAGAATCTTTCAGAATAAAGTCAAAATTGTGAAAAACAACACACAAGCAGAATTTAAACAGAAAGACAATTTTGGACAACAAAAAGGCGTTTTCGGTTATTCCGCTATCTGCCTCGGCAACAAGTCAAACAGCGCGCACAAAACTTGACTTCCGCACCTACAAATTAACTTAGCGGTAAAACAATAATGGCACAAGGACAACGTGGAATGAGAATTATACGCGGGACGGAAGTTGTGACGACGAGCACTGCCTTTTGGTTGTATTTGCTTGTAAAGAGTTTTTTTTTTCTTTTTAGGGTTCCGTATCCAAAGAGTACAAGTGGATTCCCATTACTGTGACTCTGCTAGAGTCTGTGTTTTGCCAGACTGTATTTCATGAACCCTGAAAACTAGACATGTGTAATATTCACAGATGACGTATTTGCATCTGTGGCGATAAAGATTTTACTTGTATGTGTTTATGAACAGTGCCTTTTAGCCCCTCTCTATAAAATAGATTGCAGAGGGGCTTATGGCGAAACTTGTGGCTGTATTCTGTGACTCTGTTGCATTAAATAACGTCACTAGGCCACGTGGATCATCTGTAATAAAACAAAAATGACAACGTCATTCGGATTGAACTTTCACTTTTACAATAAACGTTTTACAGGGGGGCAGTCGGGTGAGACCGTCTCACGGGTTCTTGTTTTAAGGCGTAAGCACACTGTTAAAACGCAACGCGATCCGATGGAAGGCAACGCGTGTTGAATAGAATCAATTTGTACTGTTTTCTGTGACCAGAGTCACACTATCAACATCCGATGCGCCACCATGCGCAGTAAAATCTACACGTAGCGTCGCGACGTGTTTTAATAATGTGTCGCGGGCTTTAGGCTTTCATACCAAATGGAAAAATAAAAACCTATTTGTGACTATGCTGGTGTAAGTATGCTCCTCACCCGGCTGTAGCTCAGGAACCGAGATAATTAGACAATTGAATTTCTATAGAGAAGTGTTTCTGTTGCCGCAATAACAACAAATACCTACTAAAAACTAGAAAACAAAATAATATCAAAAAAAGGGCTCCCATACAACCCTGATTTTATGCCGTGCTATGGCACGGAACTCTCTGTGCGTGAGTCCGACTCGCACTTGCTGGTGGTTTACTTGATAAGGAAGAGCCTTTACTAGGCAAGTAATCATTATAGAAAATCTTATAAATTTCATTGTGCTATAATATTAGTTTTGTACAGTCTCAAATGTGTCTCGTAAATCGTGGCCTATGTGTTATTTTTTTTTTTCGCTGGTGACCATGGTGCGAACCATGATCGGCGGGAATAAGTGGGATCCGCTACCTCTTTCTGCGAGCAGGTCATGCGGAGGAAGCGGGAGAGAACTCTCCCACCCGAGTTCCGCACGTGTCTTCGCCCAAGATATCGGCCTCCATGACCGGGTGCCTGAGGTTTGGTAACTAATACGTGTTGTTGAGACTTACAACACTAATTTTGTTGAGAGTGATATTTTTGCTATTTCAAATAAACATTTTAAAAGCCGTGTCTCTGACTGCTTGATGACTTTAGAGATTAATTTCCAGGTTACACTGTATAAAGTTATCTTTATTTGGTTTTTTCTCTATTTTTACTGACCATTTCATGTATTAGGTCAATTAGTGAACAATGGTGTGGAGTCCCTCTTTTTCAAAAAAAATACCTTTTATATGCAGGATGCATTTAAAAGGTTTTAGTTACCAAAATATTTTTTTATGCTAAGTTTGTACCACACAAAACAAAATAATGGATTTGCTTTCTACAATTGAGTCGCACACTGGAAAGCAGGAAGTACATCCTTACTTTATATTTTCTCTCGACGTACGAAGTGGTTTACTTTTCCGAAAAAAGCTGCGGGTATATTTCGTACAAAATTCATTTTTGTTATAAAATAAGAGGGTTTATTTTTTAACAAATCATGTGGGATTATTATGAATACTAGCAACTAAATCCTCATTATAGATGATAATAGGTAAATTAAGGGTTCATGGTCTTCAACATAATACCATGTTTTGCCCCAAAATATTTCAAAGCATCAAGTCTTTTTATACGACATATTCTCATAAGGCACTGTCATATACATCCACGACAGTCGTTAGAAGAGATTAAATTGCCCAATAAACTACATACACAAGTATCAAGAGAACAGTTATGAGCAAAGCCCAGTGTGTTTTGAGCTATTATTTTATATAACAACGGTTATAACGCTGAATATGTTTCAGTTTTGTAATTATGGAGTGTGTAACAGCTTTTATGCGTGCAAGTAGCCCTTAAAACCTTCTGTGTAAGTAAAGATGGCGTTTTATATTTTGTAAGTGCTTTCAAAAGAATAGCTAACTTTATTTATTGTCCTATTTTGGGTCGATCAAATTAAATCTCAAAACTTTGCCGTTGTAATATTTTTTTCAGGACGATAAAGTGACGAAATTTTAAAAACATTTGACGTCTGTCAGTTCATACATTTATTAGAGAAAGCAAAACGTAAAATTACTCGTATCTGTCAAATTACAATAACAACAAATATGTAATCGTAATTAAAAAAAGTTAAGCCATTGTGCAGTTCTAACGAAACGAAAAAAATATATTATTTTATGCCCGCCGTTACAAGGTTGCGTTGTTGAATTTTGATGAGTTGTCGAATGTCACCCAATAAAATGACTCTACCTTTTTTTTTCTTCTTGTTTTTGGACTTTCTCGCCTTGAGAGTATGCCAAAGTCAAGTAAATTTCATTGTGAAAATATAAATCATTTTCATGTTAAGAATCTTCTTAACAGCAGCGTATTCATGTATGTCCAAGTTTGGACTAAGTTATACTCTAGTAAGGCGGTGGTACCTTACTAGGGCTTGCTGTGGAATTTATCACTGCGCTTTATCACTTTCCAACACTTGTACACGTTGTCAAACCTTTATGTTTAATAATCCACCATAAATTACACATAAACACTCAAAAATACACTAGTTTTGAAAAACAACGCTCGTCTAAAAGTTTCCCGCCAAATTCCTGGCTCTACGTTAGTAACCACACCCATTATTTTGATGTACATAATATCATGTTACTAGCACAGATAATATTATTATATTTATTCTATATACCAGTTATACACGACGGAATAAGGTCCTTATCTGTTTGTTGGTGAATAAAAACACAAAACGTCTTGACTTGTTGAATATTTTATTTGCACTAAAATCCTCGTTCATATCATCTAGTTACTAGTGGACTGTATGTATGTGTGAGCGATTGGTTATGGTGATTTAATTAGACACCAGTCAAAAAAACGGAACAGTAATTTAAAACCATAGCTTAAGAGTTTATTTGTTTGAATCCTAAGATCTCAGGAATTACTGATTAGATTTCCAAAATTAATTCATAATGCGACAGTCCATTTATTGAGACAGGTTAAAGGTCATAACTAAAAGAACACGCTTAGACAAATTGATTCTACACAGCAGCTCTACCGCTCTCAAAAGGCATAGATTTTTCCTTTTTTTAAATAAAAAAAGGAAAAATCTATGCCTTTTGAGAGCGGTAGAATTTCCGCATACAACTTGGAAACATAGGCGCAAACAAAATCTTGCAGGTCAGCTGTAATAAATAAAAAAAAATTGTTTTGTTTTCTTTATTATGTCTCCGATAAACTTTCCTTAAAGCAAGTAAGGATGGGTTAAATTGGATTGTTCGGGGTTCATAATACCTACATCACTTGAGATACTACTAGCATAAAATACCTTGAACCGCGCATTATGAGTGGCTGAAATCAGACAATAACGCCAGTTTGGTAGCGGTTTTAAAATTCAACTTTACCTCTTTGCCAGGTCGGAAATAGCTTGGATAAGTGCCAATTTTCACGTATCCGTATTTTGCTGTGGCTGAAATGAAAAATGAACGATTCTGGTAAACCAGGAAACTTTCTGTTTGCGTGAAAATTTATTATATTCAGCTGGATATGTTCAACTACTTCAAGATAAAGGATATTCTAAGGATTTTTAGCAATCGGTTATTTCTATCTAAAGCTAAATCTTTTTCTTTGAGCGTAATCATTTGAGAAATAATGTATTTCATTACGTTACTTTTAAACTCACGCTGCGCTCGTGAAGTCAGCTCCAAAGTAGATACATTTTGCACATTATTCATTACTGCTCTGCTCCAATTCGCTGTAGCGTAATGTTATATAGCTATCTTCAATAAATGTAGTCTATTAAACTCTAAAAGATATTTTGAACTCTAAATTCGATGGTTGGTGGAGCAAACGAGTTCTGGAGTGGAGACAAATAATAATAACGTTTATTGCATCATTAACAAATTTAAACTTTCATGGTCACTATTTTTAATGTGAAAAAATTTTTGATCTCGAGCAGGATTTGAACCGTTGAAGGCGTCTGGTCCGGCAAACCAGAAGACGCGGGTTCAAATCCTGCTCGAGATCAAAAATTTTTTCACATTAAAAATTGTGATTGAGTCAGCATACTATTTGCTTTTCAAAATTATTTCATGGTCACTGACATTAGTATTAAAGTTAGCGGGATATTTACCATGTATTGTTGTGAGTTTCCGATATTTCGGCGCTGTTACAAGCACCATGATCACGGAGGTACTGGCGGTTGAAAGCGAAAGTCTCAGCACATATATATCGATCTACCCTCCTTCGCAGTCGTTTATTACGCGTTACACCACTACCACTGGTCTCACTTTCGATTTCACTAACTCGACCATGTTCACGACACACAATGCTCACAGTATCTACTCGTGGTTTTGTTTGGAACTGTTTCTGGTTATTTACACACAAACGGACCACTGGATGCCAGACGCTCGGCAACTGAAACCCATCCTCACGATTGAAATTCTTGAACTTTTTAATTTCAATAGCTTCTCTAACCATTCTCGGTATATAGTGACGTTCAGTTGAGAGTATCTTAGGGTTATGTAACTCAAGTAGCAATGGGCAGTCCAGTAGCTCCAGTTGTAGCAAACATTTGGATGGAGCATTTTGAAGCCTTAGCCACAGCTAATACCCCAAGCATTAAAATCTGGAAACGGTATGTAGATGACATTTTTTGTGTACTGGAGGGTAGCGAAAATGTTGTACAACAGTTACTAACGCAGTTTAACAACATTCATCGCAATATAAGCTTCACGTACGAAATGGAAAAAGAAAGATCCCTTGCCTTCCTTGACGTGCAAATCAGTGTTCGACCGGACGGTTCGTTGAGTCACTCCGTGTACAGAAAACCTACTCACACTGACCGATACCTAAATGCCGACTCGCATCATCACCCGCGCCAGTTGAACTCGGTAGTGACGTCGCTTACTGACCGCGCATATAGTTAATGTGACGAGGAGCATTTGGAAGCGGAGCTAAATCATTTAAGCGGCGTTCTACATAAAAATGGGTACAGTGGACGGATCCGACCACCGAGACGCTCGAATAAGCCTGTGGACTATAAAGTGGAAAGACATCCAGCAGCAGTAACGCGTAATAAACGACTGCGAAGGAGGGTAGATCGATATATATGTGCTGAGACTTTCGCTTTCAACCGCCAGTACTTCAGTTCCTCCGTGATCATGGTGCTTGTAACAGCGCCGAAATATCGGAAACTCACAACAATACATGGTAAATATCCCGCTAACTTTAATAGTAATTAACAAATTCATTACAACTTGTTACACGTAGGGTAAGACGACCCCTTGCCAGATGGACCTACGACCTGTAGAAGGTCGCGAGAAGTTACTGGATGCGATAGGCGCAGGACCGTGCGTTGTGGCGTAATTTGGAAGAGGCCTACGTCCAGCAGTGGACTGCGATAGACTAATTTGATTGAAATTCTAGCCTGTCATACCTAATACGATCGTTAAAAACAAACAAACTATTTACAATAAGTATGAAAATAAATCCCTATATCTCTACTAAAATGGGAAAGTAACTCTAGTCTGTCTGTCTGTTTGTTACGCTTTCACGCCTATACGGCTGGAGCGATTGAGATGAAATTTGGTAAAGAAATAGTTCGAGGCCCTGGGAGGTAGTTAACTGACTGCGCAAAAGGAAGGTTATGATTTTACGCGATAACAAAAACTCAAAAACATACAAAATTTAAACCAAAATCTCAAAACCATAAATACGTCCCAATAAAATGGAACCACTAGCATTATTCGTACTCCATTAGAACATAAAATAGTAATTTAGAACACATAAAACTAAATTCCGTTGAGACCACATCATGCCACGTAGCACACCGCCATTAGTTATTACGGTACCTCAGGGTCTATTAAAACCTCTAATTGGGGATTCTTAGCCATTCGCACACTATTTTAAAAGAAGCATTAGAAATAGTTATAGTACGTGTGGAAATGATGTTTTTTTTTTAACGTGAGGCAAATCCTACAGCGATGCTATGCCGAACTCCTACCGACTATAAACCACACGTATCCTATCTAACAGCCTACGGTTGGGAGCACCGGGTATGCCATCGGAAGGATGTTCCCAGAACTCTGGAAAAGATAGACTGGAGTGTATTTTAGCGTTTTAGAGTGTATTCTATTTGAAATAGAGTGCAGAAGGACTTAAGGCGAGACTTTGTCTGTAGTCTGTGACTCTGTTGCAATAAACTACGTCTATAGGTCACGTGGATCATGTGTTCAAAGTGTGAAATAAAACAAAAATGAGAACGTCAATTGGATTAAACTTTCATTTTCACAATAAACGTGTTAGAGAAGAGCAGTCTGGTGAGAACGATCTCATTGCTTTCTTGTTTAAATGTAGGAAATATTAATAGTCAGTTCTTTTCTATTCGTAAAGCATGATTCTCACTAGATGGCACCTGTGGCTCACCTTCCGTGAAATTCTGTTTCCATTGCAGCATCCCATAGGAACATATTAAAAGTATTCTATGTATTATTTCAGACTATTTTCTATCACTGTAACAAGTTTCAGACAGATCCGTTCAACTGCTAGAGCGTGAAAGAGTAGCAGTCATCCATATATCCACATTATGTACTTATGTAAAAAGCATAATAAACTTTAACAAGAAGCCGTGAGATCGTTCTCACCCGACTGCCCCTCTCTAACACTTTTATTGTGAAAGTTCAATCCGATTCACGTTGTCATTTTTGTTTCATTTCAAACTTTGAACAGATGATCCACGTGCCATAATGACGTAGTTTAATGCGACAGAGTCACAGACTACAGACAAAGTCTCGACATAAGCCCCTCTGCTCTCTATTTTATAGAGAGGGGCTAAAACCTGATTGAAGTGTAAGTACAAACTATGTATTTTTAAAAACAGTTTAAATTTTCCTGTCCGTGTACAACACAATTAGCAAAAAGTCTGTTTGAGAGAGAGCTGTTGAGCGAAACATGAAAACGGGAACATTTGCAGTAGCAACTGAAATAATTATTCATTTTAATTTATTCAAACTTGCCAACACCGTTTTATTTGTACAAATTTAACACGGGACTAACATTTGTAAGCTGCATTCGTTGTCAACAGGGTTGAGATTTTACCATTATGCTGAACATATTTTAGCTTGACATTTTTATATTGTATTCAAGATTTTTTTTTCAGATCGCTATATGATTCCAAAGCAAGCAGGTTTTTGCTTGTGTTATGGGTATCAGACCACGGATATTAATACTTATATAAGTACTTTTAAATAGACACACCAAGACTCTCGAGACAAATATTATTTTTAACACAAATTTTTGTCTTCGGTGCGATCGAACCCACAAACGGTTCACAGTCCAGAAGGACTTACACTAAGCTATAAGAACCCAGGGTTGATTTTCGGCCTCCATGACCGAGGGCCTGAGGACAGTTAGAGGGCTGCTCACCGTCCTTACAGTAGCAGGCCCATGACGGCAGCGTGACGTGAGGGTTGCACGTACGCCCCCCTTAGAAGCGGGATCACACCCGAAACCCCCCAAAGACTCGGGATAGCACCCGAACCACCCTCTAGGCGAGGACGCAGTGGTAGCCGTTGGTCTGTTGGGAGTCCTAAGACATCCTTCCGAGGGCTTACCCGGGGCTCTCAACCGTAGGCTGTTGAGCGCTACGTGAGGTTTTTTAGTCGGTAGGAATCCGGCATAGCATCCATGAATGATCTTCCATCACGTTAAAAAAAACATCTAAAAATTCTTATTAAAAGTACTTGACCGTAATTCGAAGCTTATATAATGAGATAGGCATATCCGTAGGCTTATCTTACTCATGTTTCCGTCAACTCGGCAGGCAGGTGGCGCCATCTGTGAACTTATAAAATTAGAACTGCGCCATTTTGTTCTTATTGGCGTTTTGATTCCCGTAGCAAAAGGTTATAGCAGGAACACCTCCTAGTGCATTTATTTTTTCTAGTTACTAGTTATATACCTAGTACAGTTATAAAAAGTGACTTGCGATGAAGTAAGTGAATTTACAGAAATAATTATTTAACGGTTTTGCCGTTCGTTTGAATATACAGTGAATCTAAAACAAGTGACTTCTGATTGAAGTAAGTGAACCTACAGACATATTTAACGGTTTGACCGTTCGTTTAAGTCTCGGGTATTCTTTTACTTCATATTTTTACGATCACATATGAGTGTGATACGTCATAAAGTGAAATAACCTATAATTTTAAAATAGCACGTAAACCTTTCGAGGTTACAGTATTTTCTTTTATTTAATATTTTTAGTTACAGCTAATATCAAACTGATTTTATAGATTGTATTCATAGGTACTAATACTTTTTTTAGATATTATATGACTGCCTCTGTGGCGCAGTCGGTAGTGATACCGCCTGCGGCGCTGGAGGTCGTGGGTTCGATTCCCACCGGAGACAAATATTTGTGTGATCCATAAATGTTTGTCTCAAGAGTCTGGGTGTTTCTATGTAAAATATGTATGTATTTAAAAGTATATAAGTATTAATATCCGTGGTCTGATACCCATAACACAAGCAGGTTATTCCTAGCTTACTTTGGGATCAGATAGCGTTGTGTGAAATGTCCGTGAATATTTATTTATTATTTTTTTTTTATTATTTGCTTCGTGTATGTACAGCGTAAGTACCGCCGAATAAAGAAAATATTTTCAAAATATTTTTATGCCTACCCACATAAAGGCACATTAATTACTAGAATATGTTCCTATACATGTAAAAATATGGCCTATTATGGGTAAAATCGTAATCATCCCAAGTTTCTGAATACGTACGAGTGTGTCAAAGTAATAACTAAAGGTTCACCATGAAAGTAGTACTTAAATTTTAGGTACCTAACATAATACTATTTCTTTTAGTTTTGTTTCTTGATAGAAATGAATCCTCCATCCTTAGAAAGTGAGCTAATTCCAAGTGAAGTATTTCAGAAGCGCGCTTTGCGCTCCAGTTACTGTATTAGGTTCGTCAAATACCTACAGTTTCAGCTCATTTAGCTCGAACTTCAAATAAGGGCGATCGCGACGCCACGTGCATTGTCGTAAGTGGAGTAAAAGAAGCCGACGTCCACTAAACCAGATAAGGATGATGGAAATAGGTGAGTTATTTCTCATTTACCTAACACTGGTTCTGACCAAGTGTCAATTTCTTCACAGATCAGAGGTTAATTTACGATGATGATCACCAATCATCCTTGCTTCATATTTTATAAAGGGACAGCATTAAAAGAGATTTTGGTTACCCAAGATCCTAAGACACAGTATACCTAAGAGGTTGATAGACACTGACAAGGCTCTTTCTGCCAAAAGGCTTTTGCTGCCAAAACCTTTTGTATTTTAAAACAAAGGGAATCTTTTGAAAAACTTTAGTTTTTTCGAAAATATGTTTGACAAAATTGAAGACCTACTTTAATAATAGGATTTCCATAAATCTTTTATCAATTTATTACAAACTAGCTGATGCCCGCAGCTTAGCCCGCGTAAAATTTGTTCCCGTTCCCGCTTGCCGTATTTTATCCCCTTGGGGGTATAATTTATTAAAATCCTTTCTTAGCGGATGCCTACGTCATAATATCTACCAGCATGCCAAATTAGAGCCCAATCCGTCCAGTGGTTTGGGCTGTGCGTTGATAGATCACTATGTCAGTCAGTCAGTCACCTTCGAGTTATATATATTTAGATAGATGACCTGCGGCCATAGATCTGAGGTCATAAATTATTCTCAGAATTGTCAAAGACCCAATTAAAAAAAATGAATCTTAATAAAATTTCCCCTAAATACATTTTCGAGGCTGAAGCCTTTTCAACGGCACTCGGGAAGGCATGCATTTTGGTCTTCGACCTCCAAAAAGGATGACCCCCAAAAAAGTTCATCCAAATCATTACGCCAGCCTTCGAGAGGATCAAGCGTCAAGATCAGATCTCCATCGAATGGAGTCCAGATTCCATTGTACCAAGAGCCTTTTTAGGCCAGTATTACAGTTACCACTCTCGAGGGGTGTGTACAATATCTATAATAATTGGGCATACGACAGTAAATGTCCCTTCAATTAAGAAATTTCTGAGCTCGAGGCTCTCAAAGAGACTGAGAAGTTTAACATTCTCTGACCATACCAGCAAAGGAAACACTAACCAGTTACCACTCTAGAGGGGTATGTACAATATCTATAATAATTGGGTATACGATAGTAACCAGGCGTACGATAACATACTAAGTAACCATGCAAGGATGTCCCTTCGATTACGAAATTTCCGAGCTCGAGGCTCTCAAAGAGACGAGAAGGTCTAATATCCTCTGCCCACACCAGCAAAGGAAACACTAAATGATATGACCCTGTCATTCCATGTCGGTCAGTTAACTCTGTACAAAATACGTTGGTAAGGAACGAGAGTACCAAAAAAGTTTTAAATTTATAAAAGGGTACCGCATTCCCTTTATCCAGAAACTCCAATCCGTCCTGCATGGTATTCGAGAGGACGCAGGTTCGAATCCTGCTCAAAATTGATAGCCTTCCCACATTTAAATTTACACTGAACTCTGTTCAAGTCCCGTCCTGACAAAGTTGTAATTTGTTATGTAATTTATGTTAAAATGCTATGGAAAACTTGGCTAAGGTGGAATACTACTTGCTTTAAATACTTAAGTATCCATACAACGAACTCGTTTTAAAAAGGTTTCCTTTTTAACTGAAATGACCACATTGTGCAATGGTTCAAAAGATGAATGCTCAAGGCACTCTAAAACTAGTTCCTTTGCCACCAAGTTTGGTTTCTCCACTTTTCCTAACTTCAAATAGCGATGGGTCATCCGCTCAGAATTCAGTTTTAGGACATTGCACGCCTTTGTGAAGCCAGAATAATTCCCTCTTTCAACATGTTCCGTTTACCAGATTTCATCCAACCACGAGATTGGATGTGCAAAATACATCTCAGTCAAGCTTAGGTATTTTCATGGTAAAAGTTGCTGAAGTAGTGCACATTATTCTTTCTCAGAGCACATTCTTGTCTTCCACTCGGGTAAGCCGCACCCAAAACATTTTCGTTTCTCACCATTTCTGTAGAATAAGAGTATTCAAATTCTCGTCTACCTACACAAAATCTCATTTTGCGCATCAATATCCTGTTACTTTTCACAAACACGTACAAATAGCCTTGAAAACTCTTCAAACCCAGGGATGGTTGGTTAGACAATTAGGAGAAATCAATAATAGGTTCCCAAAGAAACCTCTCATATCGTTATGCAATAGACATAGAACAATCTGAAAGTCCAATACCAAAAGAAAAGATATTAGACATAAAAGGAAGATTTATTTAATTCCAAATCAAAGAAATTTAGTTCTTTTAAAGAAAATTCAAACTCTGTGGGTCTTTTGAATTTTTAACACTTTCGCAGTGCCTAGAGGTAGCTTTACCTCAGCGTCACATCCTGAATTCGGTCAATCCCCTAACCGACAACCCACTGAAGAAAATAGTAGTGCACGAAGTGGTACAAGTGGAACTCCAATAGTGGGTCCGCAATTACCGGTTCTCGACAATTTTACAAGCTTTCCATCCGAGATGCTTTCTTACCACGGACGCGTCAGATGTCGCTTGGGAGCCCAGCTAGAAAACATTTCTCTAACAGACTCGAGGGCCCAGAATAACAAAGATTGCACTGCATCAAAGAGAGATATTGATAATCTTATACATGATTCGAAATCATATACCGGTACTGTGTTACAGTCTGTACTCATTCAAAGCAGTTGTAGTCCATCCTCCCAGAGGGACGAGACCAAATCAATTGCCTTGACGAACTTAACTCGTTAGCTTGCGTGTAATGGTCCGATATCAAATTGACTTCACCATACACTGCATTCCGAGCCGATACCATATGTATCAGCTCCTCCGGGTATTTTTTGTGAGCATCCTTGCTTAAAACACCACTAAGGCAAGATTGCCTACAAACATTCCTATTATGAAATGGAGAACACTACATGATAGGCCTGTTTGTAATGTGTGGATATTACTTCCACCACCATTTTTAATACCCAAGATGCTGTCACACCTTAATCGGTCAACAGGAGTGTTTGTTGTGCCGCGATGGCACAAGGTAATAATAGAGGGCAGATCTCAAAGCGAGAGCTCTGTAAGCTCCATTCGTTCTGCAGAACCTGCAAAAGAACCTAATAAACATTATTTCTTTCCTCCTAATAAACACCTCGACAGGTCTCCCACCACCTCACATAGAGAATCTGTGGAAATGTGGGGGGGGGGGGGGGGGCGAAGAAGTGAAGATATTTATAAATTTTACAGTTTTCACCGACTTGTATTTTATTCATGGTTATTATATAATACGATTCTGTTACATAAATCTCTTGTTGCTGTTCTTGATAATATAGAAACCGCTAGTCAACTTTACATAGTTAGCATGTTTTGGTTAAACATATCTTAGTCGGTGTCTTTAAAAAATGAAAAGAAAGTTAAGTCACATATTCATTGATATTGGGATTGATGACTTAGTTCAATATTACCAAGTATTGAAACACAGAGAACATTTTTCAGGTTTCTCGTCATAGTCATTTTATGCTTAGGTCGCCGCAACCACGATCTAACTTTGCTCGATTGTATTAACTCACGTCATAGGTACTACTTTTAGGCCCGAATTAAGAGTCCGAAACTGATCATTTTCATTTCAGACAATCTGGTTGGAAAACTATTGTAAACAAAGATAATACCTACGACTAATCAATTGAATCCTTTATTCTAGATAGAAATTAGGATATCAGAGTAACCGATATGAGACTACACAGTCAAATAGTTTATTTATGACTGTTAGAGGTTCTTCAACTATTCTAGCCCCGGCACTACCCGGTCAGCAGCAGCTTCTAAGAATTGGTGGTGGTGGTAAGATCAAATTAATCCTAACACGAGATAATTGACTATGGGTTTCAAAAAAATTTATCGTCGAGTAATAATGTCAGCTACTACCACCAATCAAATATAATAATGATTCGCAATTATTTAATCCTGTCAATAGAAGGAATACTTACTACTCCTTAAATAAGATTCCTTATTTAATCTATTTAAGATTACATATTAAGTTGTTTAAGGTGGTAAAGATTATAAATCTAGATACCATACATACAACATTCTGTAATATTATATTCCTAAAATAAATTAGAATTACATTGGCGTTTCCGTCACTCACCAGGCGAAAACAAACATTTCTCATTATACTGGGTGTTTCTTTTAGGGTTTCAAGCCGCCACTAGCTGGTAGCAGGGTTCCATACCTATCGATTTAACCCCCATGTATGTTCTACGATTTTTTGTAGTTTTCGAGATATAATTTTTTTTCGTTATTTTTCCACGTGGCTTTAAATAATTACAACTTCTTTTTGGTTCGACTTTTCTTGGATATTTATTTATTATTATAATGCCTATTGATTGCAGTATTATGGACAAAATAATCTCCTTCCTAACTTTGATACAAGATGTAAAAATTTAAATCGATAATAAAAAAATAGGGAATTATGCAGAACATTATCTCGAAAACTACAAAAAATCGTAGAACATACATGGGGGTTAAATCGATAGGTATGGAACCCTGCTACCAGCTAGTGACGGCTTGACACCCTAAAAGAAACACCGTGTATAAGCTTCGAATTACGGTCAAGTACTTTTAATAGCGGCGTTTTCCCTGAAAGAAAACGCATATTAAAATACTTACCTGATTCGAAGCTTACTTTTTAAATCTGCCTGGTGAATAAAAGCCAATAAGAACAAAATGGCGCAGTTCTAATTTTATAAGTTCACAGATGGCGCCACCTGCCTGCTGAGTTGACGGAAATACGTCATCAAACATGAGTAAGATAAGCCTACGGGTAACGGATATGCCTATCTCATTATATAAGCTTCGAATTAGGTAAGTATTTTAATATGCGTTTTCTTTCAGGGAAAACGCCGCTAATATCGTTCTTGTTCTTTATATCAGGCTAAAATCTATATTATGTAAATAACAGCGTGAACAACAGCGTGAGTTTGAAGTGAAATAGGCTGCCTGTAAATACCTAAGGCGTCCCCCCTATGCACTAAAACGTGTTGTTTACTGCTGGCTAATATCACTATTTCACTGTTGAGCACTGTTTAACATTTTAATTAGTTTTGAACTACTTTTATCACTCTAAAATATTAAAAACAAATTAAAGCTTAAGGAGATACACAAGTTCCGTGTTTACATTACAGCGCCACCTGGCGGAAAAAAAGGATGCTTCAGTGAGCAGATAGGTTAAGGTCAATCTCAAATTAATTTTCAACAAAGTATAATATAAGCGGCTTAATTTTAACTAAATTTTCCCACACGTTAAAAAAAAGACATGTAAAAAATTCTTTGTATCGTTCTTGTTCTTTATTTATCAGTCTAAAATCTATCTTAAGTAAGTAACAGCGTGAACAACAGATTGAGTTTGAAGTGAAATACGCTGCCTGTAAATACCTAAGGCGTCCCCTTGCCAAAGTAGCTGAACACTCTTACAATCCCTGGATGCTTCGACGAGCTGATGGGTTAAGGTCAATCTCAAAATAATTTTCAACAAAGTATTTAAACTGCTTAATTTTAACTAAATTCAATCCATTTATATCCATTAAACATCATAAATTTGTGTAGGTACCACTCCTTCAAGTCTAAATAATGGGATAGTTTGAAGAGCGCTCATGTTCATGAATGTTACTAACTCAATCTAAGTGATTGAGTGGGGTTCGATTATCTGTTTAGGCTACTAAGTGCTCTTCAAAATTACTTTCCCGGGCTTAGGTACCCTCGTTTTTGTTGCGATATTCAATGCTTAGAAATTTGTATACAAATACAATTTTATTTTATTCTACATAAGTTGTAGACTAATAAGGCTCACCAGCGGTCACCGTAGCTTATAGAATACTAGCTGATGCCCGCAGCTTCGCCCGCGGAAAATTTGATCTCGTGGGATCTTATTCCCGGAATAAAAAGTAGCCTATGTGTTATTCCCGGACTATACTCTATCTCTGTACCAAATTTCAGCCAGATCCATTCAGAGCGTGATTGAGTAACAAACATCCAAACATCTTCACAAACTTTCACATTTATAATATTAGTAGGAAGGATTGCAACACTCGAGATGTCGATCTTATTTCCATATTGAAACGGACAGGAACATACTGTGGCTACCTGCTTATTAAATTTTCACGGCGCCCATTAGGACCATCACTTACATTTTCGGCATGGCAATCACTTAAAAATTTTAAGTTTTTGAGTTTGTTTGAACTCGCTGATAGATTAAAATAGTAATAATTTTACTCTTTATATGCCTTTTTATTAATTATATTATTCCTAATGGTTCTACTTTTGGAGGCAGAAGAGGCTAGGGTGAGCCAGCATTCAAGATCAGACAAGTCCTGGAAGCCTTCATGTCAGTAATAAACATCAAAAGAAAATCTAAGTTTTGATCGTCATTCTGAAACTGTTTTCATCCACAAAACGTGAAAATATATATTATTTCCTAATAGCAAACTTACGCTACTTGAATAGATATTGAACTCATCCTTCTCCGATACACGTGAGAAAAGGTTTCAATTTCAAAATAATAGAACCTATTGTCATATAATAGAATCGTAGAAATGGAACATGAGTTTCAATACTACCTATTTTGCGGATAGATTTCAAACGAGAAGCGCGTGTGCTACCACTAACTCAGAGTTTTGCAAACGATATCTGCAGTAAGCAGCATTGGGTGTGGTGGGTACTTAAATGGCTGACCACTACGTGATCACTTATTGACATTTATCTGCGAGCGTTATCGTACTTCGGAATGAACCCTAAGCCGTAGCCCCCGGTTGTCAGTAACATGACTATTGTTAAGTCAAGTTGAAGGCTATTATCGGCGGCTTGAAAATTTTCTAGCGGGCAGTCACCACTTTCGCCTGTCCATATCAATACGGCAATACGGCTCACCAACTATTACGTGACACAAAAATCTAAAAGGTGATAAATTGGCATTTATACCGGTTCCAACATAGCTATAGCCAAATCAACGACTTGGATATGCCTCTGCTAACACTTTTGGAGTAAAATACGAGACTTTGTCAGACTCCGATTTATTGAAAGATAAAACACCTATTTCGTTCGAATTTCTGTTCAAACCGAACACGCTGTCACATGGTATCATTTCAAAGTCTCTTTGCGGATGAAAATCAAAGTAAACGTGTATGTTGCGGTATTGTTATGAATTCGTACATTTGGTAAAGAAACCGACACAAAAACATTCAGTGAGGTTACAAACCGCTTAAAATCATTTTACCTAATATTGTCATGCACACCCTCCCCCCTTGACTCTGACTGTAAGTAATTGTAGAACTCGTGTTGTTGTATTCAGTAAGAGTCTGGCATGACATTAATGAGGGATTTCGACACGTAAAATAACCATACCTAAAACATTAAAAAAAAAACAAATGTTATCTACGTGTCTAGCTTTACTTTTTAAATTAGACTCAATTAGGGGAAACCTCTTATTATTATTATTAATCCGAACCCTTATTTGTGTTACCCATTTCCATTTCCCATTACATACGACCGTATTTCGATGATCTACATAAAGGTATATATCACTGAAAATACTTAGTAGCGCTTAGAAGTAATACGACTGATTCAAAGGTTCCGCTGACTATAGCGGAACTGATAGTACGTTTACTTCAAAAGCATCTTAAAGTCTTCTTAGACGGAAACTAGCATTGCGGATAAAGTTAGAAGGAAGGAGATACGTGTAGTAATTTGATTTAAATCCGTTAAAGGCTTAAAGTTTTCGTAAATTATGCAACAGTCATTAAGAGACACAACATTTGTTAGTATTTGTTAAAAATCTCGACGTTTACGGAAGAAATCGAAACAAAATTTTATATTTAGATCCATTTACGGACACGGCCATTTTTTACAGAGCGCCATCTGATCCCAAAGTAAGCTAGGATTAACCTGCTTATGGTATGGGTTTCAGACAATACCTGTATACTTTTGTCTTGGCTTTCCATCCAGGGTGCCGATTCTCGCTTTACACGACATGAATGCGTGGACGGAAATTGACGGGTCACACCTGTCTCATATTTAGGAACGGTGAAACATGAGACGGACGACGTTTTACCAGTAAAATTTCGTCCACGCGTTTACGTCGTGTGGTCGAGAATCGGCACCCAGCGCCATCATTTTTGCGTACTAAATATTTAAAAAAAAACAAGTCTATCGGACTGTGTGAGTCATCAATAGCTAGATGAAGAAATAGCTTACCATCAGGCAGGCATAAATTTATAAATATTATTTGATTTAGAAAACAAACCACGAATATTCGCCTGTATTGAGTTCTCTTGTTTTCTTCATTTCAGTTACTGACATCGACAACCGAATTTTACTAAAATGTCAGATTTATAACGTTACTACAGCATTGTGTACTCCGATATAACCGGATTGCATTCGGAGGGGACTTTGTCTACAAGTGTCAATATCTAGTTTGTGCTACTTTGTAATGGAAACGTGAGGTGTGAAGTGTACAGCGTGGTGGCGAGAACAGTTTTATATCTTTTCATATATTTTTGTGTGATTACGAAATGTTTCGGAGTTTGTGTGTTTCTATCTTTACTAATATTATAAAGAGGAAAGATTTGTGTTTTTTTTTGTTTGTTTGTAAGAATAGGCTCCGGAACGACTGGACCGGTTTGAAAAATTCTTTGACAACAGTCAAAGAATTTTTCACCGCAAAGAGTGTAGCTTTCTAACAAGAAAGCTACACTCTTTGCGGTGAACATAGGCTATATTTTATTCCCCTATTTTCACGGGAACGGGAACAACGCGGGTAAGTAAGTATACATATGTCAGTTATTTATATTGATGCTAGATAATGTTGTATGAGAATGTCCCAAAATATTTATTTATTCATTTTGTATTCCTTCTTTCTGTTAGCAGTTATTTAAATTATAGCAGGAATCTTGTAGTTACTGTCAGAAAGTTACATAAACATACTATATGCCTAAAATATTATAAACAACTGAGCAAGTGTAAGTTGAACTCGCGTACGAATTGAGCTGCACCAGAAAACGACAAAAAATAACGCATGTTGTAAGGGAGCCTCTCTTTATTTTCTTATTCTAGTATTTTGTAGTTAAATCAGCAATATAAATACATAATCTATAAAGGAAGCATCTCTCTAGCCAGCACGGTTTTCTGAGAAATAGCCTAGATACATACAAACCGGCAAACGGATAGAAGAGTATCCGGTGGATGAGCTTTCAGATTAAATTCGGTGTACCTATTTGTGTAAACCGCCCATTGTACATTACTAGACCTTGTATTCCTTAACTATGTAAATGTTTTTTTTTGGTCTACAATAAAGAATATTTCTATTCTATTCTATTTTATAATATTTTTAAATTCATTTTCCAGGTGTTCTCTCCACTTTATCGTAAGTGTCTACGTTATAACTCTGCCGTATTTCCGGTAATACGTATGTGTAATACTTAGTAGTCACTTCGAGATACTGCTATAAATACAGACAGATACATTATGAATAGAAATCTTCTTTAAGATATATTATAAGCATTTAATCTTTTAAGGGTTCCGTACCCAAAGGGAAAAACAGGGTTTATGAGACTTTACCGTCCTTCTGCCAGTCTGTCTGTTCGTTACGAGGCTGTATCTCAGGAATCGTGATAGATCGAGAGCAGAAATTTACACAGATGGTGTATTTCTGGTGCCGCAATAACAGATACTAAAATTATTAAAATATTAAGGTGGGTCCCATACAACAAACGTCACTTTCCCAGTTTTTGGTACAGAACCTTTCGTACCCGAGTCCGACTCGCACTTCTCCGCTTATTAATTACAAGAAGCCTTTGATATTTAATCTTTTGAGCTTATAATATACTAGCTGTTCTCCGTGGCTTTGACCGCGTAGAAGTCGTTTTCGCGTAAGATATCGTAAAGTCATAACCCACCTTTTGCACAGTCGGTTAAAAAGTAGCCTATGTCCTTGTCAGGGCCTCGAACTATCCCTTTACCAAATTTCATCTCAATCACTCCAGCCGTTTAGGCGTGAAATCGTAACAGACAGACAAAAACAGAGTTTCTATCACATTTATAATGTTAGTAGGGGTTTGTTTAATGTAGCTAGACTAGGTAGTGCGAGTCTTTCACGGATGCTTATGTTAAACATTTTTGAAGTTTTTATATGTATAGTAATAACTGCATATAGGTAAGTAGAGACCTACCTACGCCGTTATGTCATTAGTGTATAAACTTTTGGGAAAACTGAGACAAGAAGTTCATTTCACAATCGAAGCGAGCAAGAATTGAATTCACTACTGGACCTTGCTTATCACGAGTAGTTTGACAACTACTGACTGACATAACCACAGACAAATAGGTTGTATTATTAATTAAACTTATTATCTGTGGCCATATAGAACAAACGCTACGATTTATTAAAGGAACATGAACACAATATTTATTTTTTAATAAAACGTGTAGGTATTCGTGCATCCAGCTGCTTTACCAAATATCTGCAAACACAATATTCGCTGTACACATCTTGTCTTGTGAAAATATGAGAATCAAGATAAATATCTCCCAAGCGTGCATAATAATAAATATCCGAGTAAAGGAGAAATGAGAATCCAAGTTATTTACCATACGTAGCCTCGCCGGCGTTATGTACATTATATTTAGGAAAATATATTACAGCAGTTGAAGTGTCATATTATGCAGATGCAATTTTAAACATTTTTATTGTGATCTTTTGTTAGAGAGAACTTTTACACGTTTAAGCAGAGTAAATGAGACACCACTGCGTCTTCCTGTGAGCAGGTCATGCTCGTGAAAAAAGCGGCGGGTATGGAGCAGAAGAAAACTCTCCCACTTGAGTTCCGCAGTCCACCGCAGACTTGTCTTCGCCCAAGACTATCGGCCTCCATGACCGCGGGCCTGAGGACGATAGGGGCTGTTTACCGTCCTTACAGAAGCAGACCCAAGATGACAGCGTGACCTGAAACCACACCCCCCAAAGAAGCGGGATAACACCCGAACCCCCTAGGTGAGGTTGCAGTGGTAGCCATAGTCTGTTGAGAATCCTGAGGTCATACTTCCGAGGGCTTACCCGGGGCTCCCAACCGCAGGCAGTGAGTAAGGTACGTGTGGTACGTTTTAGTCGGTATGCAGGATTTTCCTCCCGTTAAAAAAACACGGTAGGTATTCCTACTTGAAGGGTCAAAACAGAACCCTATTACTGAAACTCCCGCTGTCCGTTAGTTTGTCAGTCACAACAACAAGACAGGGCTGTATCTCATGAACCGCTGTAGCTAGACATTTGGAATTTTCACAGATGATGTATTTCTGTTGTCGCTATAACAACGAAATGCTAAAAACAGAAAAAAATGCTGTTTTTGTTTCGTTGTAACAGTTTAAGTAGGTACTATTGGGACTTGAATTGAATTTACAAAACACCAAGTTTCATATCAAAGTAGTACTAAATTCTACAATTTACTCACTTTATGCACTGCCAACATCTGGAAGATATCTGCCAGCTCTGACAAAAAGGATTACCTAGTCACAGAATTCTATTCATAGCAATATAAACGTTGCTGCTTTCAGAATAGAGTATAATATAATTAATTAATATTCTATCTGCTTGTTACGTTATCAGTACATTCAACTGGTGTAGTGTTACCACACTTTTGTGAATTATGTGGCTATTTCATTTAGTTAAGTTGAAACGTATAGACGTAGGATGTGTACATAAGACTAAGATCAACAAAACCCAGTAGATACTAAATAAAATTGGTGTGACTCATAAATATTTGATAGGAGAACGAGAGAGGATCACACAAATTTTGTCCCGGGGTGGCAAAAGAGCCATGAACTTAGGATCCGCATTCTTACTCTACTTACGAACTCAAGTAAACAAAACAATCCAGTCCAGTGACCAAAGCCAAAAATTCAGATAGATTTTGCAAACTAAGATTGCTTAATTGTTTCTGTGTTTAGCAAGATTTTGAATTGATTTTTATATTTTTTTAAAGGAACTATAATATCTCCTTATTTTCAAATTTTTGGACCACCTACAACTGCAGGCCGTGGTCTCAACTATGTAGCTACGACGGACGTCAATTGACGCGACATGTTGAGCTGAAGGCTAGCCACTCATACCATTGTTTGTATCCAGGTGCCTGTCTGCGAACTTAATCTAGGTATTGTGTTTGTGTAAGACTGTTGAAGTTATAACCAGCGTAGGAAGAGATACCGTAATATAACTTTGTGCTAATTTTTTGTAGAAAATATTTTTGTACAATTTATTGGTAACAAAACCGCTCGAATCCCGCTGACTGTGTTCTATAAAAAATCACTTTAGCAAGCATCTTTGGCTATAACTGAGTTTTGGATAGCGACCACAACCTCATAACTTTGTGACTTTTTTTTCCGAACGTATTATGGTAAAAAAAATACAGACGAATTGAGAATCTCCTCCTTCTTTGAAAGTCGGTTAAAAACTTCCTATCCCTTCATACTCTTGTTCACACCATTTGATTCCAATTCCCATTGTTTTAAAATGTATTCAAGACTAGCGGACGTCACGCGGTTTCACCCGCGTAGTTTCCGTTACCGTAGGAATACGGGTATAAAATATCATGCAAAGAGTGTAGCTTCTCAACAGTGAAAGAATTTTTTAATTTGGTCTAGTAGTTTCGGAGCCTATTCGATGCAAACAAACAAATGAACAATCAAATCTTTCCTCTTTATAATATTAGTATAGTTAGATGATTATTTTCTAAAAGTCAGTTGAATAACGAAGGATTATTCACTAAAAACTCTCGACAAGGTGATGATTCGCGGTCTAGAGCAATATTAGTGTCACGGCACCGACACTCGCGCGTCGAGAGCCGCCACTCCTCTAATTAGAGCTGTGAGATCGTTGTGTAGAGTCGAGACAGAACGTTAGCTACACCTTGTTAGTTGCATATAAACATACATTATGTATATGCAAACACGCTTTGTCATTAAACTAGTGAATATCACGCGGTTTCAGCCGCTTAGTTTCCGTTCTCGTAGAAATACGGGAATAAAATATATGTTCATGCAAAGAGTGTAGCTTCCCAACAGCGAAAGATTTGTTAAATCGGTCCAGTAGTTTCGGAGCCTATTCGATGCAAACAAACAAACAAACAATCAAATCTTTTCTCTTTATAATATTAGTATAGATTATTCTTTGAAAGTTAATTAAAAGACGAAGGATTATTCACTAAAAACTCACGACAAGGTGATAATTCGCGGTGTAGAGCAATATTAGTGTCACGGCTAGAGCTGTGAGATCGTTGTGTTGAGTCGAGACAGAACGTTAGCTACACCTTGTTAGTTGCATATAAACAAACATTATGTGTATGCAAACACGCGTTGTCATTAAACTAGTGAATATCACGCGGTTTCAGCCGCTTAGTTTCCGTTCTCGTAGGAATACGGGAATTAAAATATATGTTCATGCAAAGAGTGTAGCTTCCCAACAGCGAAAGATTTTTTAAATCGGTCTAGTAGTTTCGGAGCCTATTCGATGCAAACAAACAAACAAACAATCAAATCTTTTCTCTTTATAATATTAGTATAGATTATTCTTTGAAAGTTAATTAAAAAACGAAGGATTATTCACTAAAAACTCACGACAAGGTGATAATTCGCGGTGTAGAGCAATATTAGTGTCACGGCACCGACACTCGTGAGTCGAGAGCCGCCACTCTTCTAATTAGAGCTGTGAGATCGTTGTTTTGAGTCGAGACAGAACGTTTGCTACACTTTGTTAGTTGCATATAAATAGACGTATGTGCATGCAAACACGCTTTAATCATTAAACTAGTGGACGTCACGCGTGTTCACCCGCGAAGTTATAACTGATCCTTGGATGGACGACCACAACGTGATAACTTTGTGATTATTTTTTTCCGAAAGTAATATGGAAAACTTCCTATCTCTTCATACTCTTGTTCACACCATTTGATTCCAATTCCCATTGTTATAAAATGTATTTAAGATGATTATTCTCTGAAAGTCAGTAGAAAGACAAAGGATTATTCACTAAAAACTCACGACAAGGTGATAATTCGCGGTGTAGAGCAATATTAGTGTCACGACACCGACACTCGCGCGTCGAGAGCCGACACTCGCGCGTCGAGAGCCGCCACTCCTCTAATTAGAGCTGTGAGATCGTTGTGTTGAGTCGAGACAGAACGTTAGCTACACTTTGTTAGTTGCATATAAACAGACATATGAACATGCAAACACGCTTTTATCATTAAACTAGTGAACGTCACGCGGTTTCATCCGCGTAGTTTCCGTTCCCGTGGGAATAGGGGAATAAAATTTTGCCTATTTACACCTGAAATAGTGTACCTTTCTAACTGTAAAATAATTTTTCAAATCGGTTCAGGAGTTTCGGAGCCTATTCAATGCAAACAAATAATCAAATCTTTTCTCTTTAAGTATAAATAGACAGGCAGATGCATATCGCACAGGCTGGAGTAGAGACTCCTTTGCCGTGTTGAAGTGTACAGGCGGAGGTTGTGACTGTGACTACCCACTATTGAATGTTGCTCCCCACGCATTACGATCAATAACTTATACCTATTTGAAATAAATTATCATTAATTAACAATATAGAGTTGCTTGAAGTTAAAATTTTATAATTAATAATAATAATTTTTAAATAAAGTGAAATTGAAGTATTCCAACAAACACTATCGAATTATGAAAACACTCCGTAATTCTGTATGATAAAATCTTTTTATTATTTCTGTCAATTTAAAGCAATAAGTTTAACATTTTAAAAATGTAAATCAATAGCTCGATTATCTAAATTATAAAAAAACTTTGAAACATTTTTATCCACTTAATAACGTCAATTGTTATTAATTTTAATTAAAAATTATTTCAAAAAATAATTTTAAATATTAATGTCAAATAATACTAATATAAGTCTAGACATACCAGCTACAACAGTTCCATTGTAGTGCTGTGCACAAACGGCTTTCTACAAAAATACATGCCTTAGGATTACGATAGTAATTATTTTCTCAGGGTTCGGTATAAAACTAAGGGTTTTGAGAGAAACTGCTCCCAAGCGGGCATGTTATTTAAATTTAAAGTGAAATTAACAGTCAAGTATGACTCTTTGTGAGCAATATAATAATAATATTCAAATTATACTAAGATTGGGTTTCTAAAAACCCCCTGCCCTCCTTTACATACTTACTATATTTTACTACCTACCTATAATAATACGTAACCATAGTCTCTCTTAATTGCAGACACAAATAACATGAGCGGCTGGCATTTTGAACAAACATGTAACACTTCCCAGACGTTTCGCGTAATAAACTGATTCATATTTTATCTGCAACACCACACTGAAAAATAAACTGCTCTCATAATTTAACTGTCATCGTCTCTGTGCTTTTTAAATACCTACAGTAACTTTCTGCAGATAATTTAGTAGTAGTACAGTTACCTTAATAAATTTGCTGAAGGTACTAAGATGAACTTGGTTCTGATATTAGTGACAATTTTTATACCTAATACATGTTAATTATGGATCTTAAAAAGAGGCCTCACGTGGCGACGGGAAGAGCGTAAAATGTCGCCACCCTTATTCATCCCCAGAAAATGACAATGTTTAGCCAAGTTGAAGGCCTTATGGGTGGCTTGAAAAATTTTAACTGTAGGTCGTCACAACCTGCACCTGTCCATTTCAACACGGCAATAGGCTCACCACCTATTACGTGGGACATAAAACTGTAAGGTGAAGTGTGGGCGTATACTATATTATACTATACTATACCTATACCTCTGCCTATATTCACGGACATTTTTCACACAACGCTATCTGATCCCAAAGTAATATAGGAATAGCCTGCTTGTGTTATGGGTATCAGACCACGGATATTAATACTTATATACTTTTAATTACATAAATATTATACATAGAAAACACCCAAACTCCGAAACAAACATTTGTGGATCACACAAATATTTGGACCGACCCAGGAATCGAACCCAGGACCTCCAGCGCCGCAAGTGGTATCACTACCGACTACGCCACAGAGGCAGTCTATCCCTTCGATACCCTAGGGTTCCGTACCCAAAGGGTAAAAAACGGCAACCTATTCATGAGACTTCGCCGTCCGTCTGTCTGTCTGTCCGTCACAAGACTGTATCTCAGGAAGCGTGACAGCTAAAAAGCTGAAATTTTCACAGATGATGTATTTCTGTTACCGCTTTAATAACAAATACTAAAATCAGAAAAAAAGGGGGATTCAGGAGACTCCCATACAAAAAGCGTGCTTTTATGGTACGGAACCTTCCGTGCGGGAGACTCCGAAGGGCTGACTCCCTCCCAACCCATGGTACACCTCATTGGTTCACCTGGGTGGACCACGACCAATTATTTTTTTCCGTGGTACACGTTAATCAAACATATATTTTTTTAAATAAATTATGTTGGTCGTGGTTCACCTGCGTCTACTTAGACGGTAAGTAGGTACTTAATTTGAAATTAAACGCCTTTATCATTTAGGATTAAATGTTAAACACTTAAAGAAATAAAATAAACTAAATTATAATTAAACTAAATTAAGCTACATAAAAATAAAATTAATAATTAGGTATATGAGGACTATCAGGCGTCAAAGAATTCCTTAATTTCAAGAACTACTTGATACTTGAATGAATTATCGCAGTTTCTCTAATGCGTAACCAACAGAAATATCATTATTTTGTTCGGGCCACACTAAGGGGAAATGCCATTAATAATGGCGTTGATGAACGTTAAACGTTAGTGTAGCCACCGAATTATCGCGATAATTCGACAACGGCATTCACATTGCCGTTTGACGTTAGGCGATAGCTCAAGTGGCGGCACATCAAAGAGATTAACGCGAGAATTTTTACGTTGAAGCGGCCACACTACGTGTGTCAGTGCGCACCGTGAGAGTGTGACCGTTTTCAGTATTTTAATACCTTTTCGGTATATTTTATTGACTTTTTTCGATATCAGTATATTAATGGGTATATTGGTAAAAGTCAGTATTTTTGGGTATATTTTGAATAAAAGGTTAGGGCAAAGGTGCTCCCTCACCGGGAGCATTCGCCTGTAATGTAACAAATTAGATTCGACTTTGAGCATTACGTTACGGCCTGCCTCCCTGACCGACGAGCGTTCGCGTGTAATGTAACATTTATAGATTCGACTCGAGCATTACGTTACGATGCTACCTCCCTGACCGACACGAGCATTCGCGTGTAATGTAACATTTATTATAGACTAGCTGATGCCCGCAGCTTCGCCTGCGTGAAATTTTGTTCTCTTCTCCGCGTCTCATGGGAACTTATTCCCGGGATAAAACTTGTATCATTTCGGACTATAATCGATCTCTGTGTGACTACATGATAATTTTGCAATCCAATATGGCCGCCGCGCCGAAATCACAAAATTTCATGATGGGTATCGTTTAAGGGGGTTTTTGGTATGCTGAGTACGAATTTCGGGTTAATTTAGAGATCCAATATGGCCGCCGCGCCGAAATCACAAAATTTCATGATGGGTATCGTTTAAGGGGTTTTTTGGTATGCTGAGTACGAAATTTATGATAATTTTGCAATCCAAAATGGCCGCCGCGCCACTATTACAAAATTTCATGATAGGTATCGTTTAAGGGGTTTTTTGGTATGCTGAGTACGAATTTCAGGTTAATTTAGAGATCCAATATGGCCGCCGCGCCGAATTCACAAAATTTCATGATGGGTATCGTTTAAGGGGTTTTTTAGTATGCTGAATACGAATTTCGGGTTAATTAAGGGATCCAATATGGCCGCCGCGCCGTTATCACAAAATTTCATGATGGGTATCGTTTAAGGGGTTTTTTGATATGCTGAGTACGAATTTCGGGTCAATTTAGAGATCCAATATGGCCGCCGCGCCATTATAACAAAATTTCATGATGGGTATCGTTTAAGGGGTTCTTCGGTATGCTGAGTACGAATTTTATGATAATTTTTGCAATCCAATATGGCCGCCGAGCCGAAATCACAAAATTTCATGATGGGTATCGTTTAAGGGGTTTTTTGACATGCTGAGTACGAATTTCGGGTCAATTTAGAGATCCAATATGGCCGCCGCGCCATTATAACAAAATTTTATGATGGGTATCGTTTAAGGGGTTCTTCGGTATGCTGAGTACGAATTTTATGATAATTTTTGCAATCCAATATGGCCGCCGAGCCGAAATCACAAAATTTCATGATGGGTATCGTTTAAGGGGTTTTTTGGTATGCTGATTACTAATTTCAAGATAATTTTGCAAAAATAACCCTAAATTCGTACTCAGCATATCAAAATTCCATTTATACGATATGCTACATGAAATTATACAGCGGTGGCGAGGCAGCCATATTGGATAGCAAAATTTACCTAAAATTCGAATTTAGCATACCAAAAACCCCCATAAACTATATACAACATGAAATTTCACAACAGTGGCACGGCGGCCATTTTGGATGGCAAACGTTAACCTGAAATTCGTACTCAGCATACCAAAAAACCCCTCATACGATATACAGCATGAAATTTTACAAAGGTGTAAGGCGGCCATCTTGGATTGCAAAATTGACCTTAAATTCGTACTCAGCCTACCAAAAAACCCCTTAAACGTTACCCATCATGAAATTTTGTGATAACGGCGCGGCGGCCATATTGGATCTCTAAATTGACCGGAAATTCGTACTCAGCATATCAAAAAACCCCTTAAACGGTATCCAACATGAAATTTTACAACGGTGGCGCGGCGGCCATCTTGGATTGCAAAATTGACCTTAAATTCGTACTCAGCCTACCAAAAAGCCCCTTAAACGATACCCATCGTGAAATTTTGTGATAACGGCGCGGTGGCCATATTGGATCTCTAAATTGACCCGAAATTCGTACTCAGCATATCAAAAAACCCCTTAAACGATACCCATCATGAAATTTAGTGATAACGGCGCGGCGGCCATATTGGATCTCTAAATTAACCCGAAATTCGTATTCAGCATACCAAAAAAACCCTTAAACGATACCCATCATGAAATTTTGTGATTTCGGCGCGGCGGTTATATTGGATCTCTAAATTAACCCGAAATTCGTACTCAGCATACCAAAAACCCTCTTAAACGATACCCATCATGAAATTTTGTGATTTCGGCGCGGCGGCCATATTGGATTGCAAAATTATCATGTAAAACAGCTGGGTGTGGGGCTCCCGGTCCCGGAACGGGGCCGTCCTACCCATTAAACCTGGTGGTATTCCTCCTCCCTATAGCCGGGAATCCGGAAAGCCGGAAAAAAGCCAAAGAATTTCCAAAGATTATTCCCGTCGAGAACCGTTCGGTCTACTATGGTTCGGCGGCTCTCCTCGGGGGAGCAAGATGGGAGGTTCCCCCGGAGCTCGCTAAGGACCTGAAAAAATAAAAACCCAATTCCTCATCGCAATGATTTTTTTCTTTGTAGGGTTTGTTGTAATAACATTCGGTAATTTTTTTTACGAAGCGTGTTGCAGGTGAAGGACGTTGAATTCAATCCTTCAAATAAAATGTTAAATGTAAATTCTAGGTTCTTCTTTTATAAAAATAAGGTAGTAAATTAAATAATAAACACGTTTTGATAATCGGTATTTTTATCGGTATATTTTCTCTGTGCCAGTATTATATATAGATACATTTCAGTATATTTTTAAGGAGCTAAGGTATTTTTGAAAAATTTAATTCGGTCACACTTAACGTCAATTTTAACGCCAAGAATGGGCATTCACGCGAGAATTATTACGTTGAAGCGGCCACACTACTCAAATGGTGACGTTAAGAATTAACGCCATAATTAGCGCAATATTTATCGCGATGATGGGCATTGACGTTTTCTTTAATGTGGCCCCGGCATTTAATAATGTTAATTTATTTCTATAAAAGGTACATTATTAAGGTGGACCAAGGGTAAATAATTCTGCCTGTAGTACACCAAGGTGGACCAAGGTGTACCACGGAAAAAAATAATTGGTCGTGGTCCACCCAGGTGAACCAATGAGGTGTACCATGGGTTGGGAGGGACTCCGACTCACACTTGGCCGGTTTTATATATTAATAATTTTCAAATTATCAAATCTTTCCTCTTTTATTGTTTGTTTCTTTGCATCTAATAGGCATCGAAACTACTGAACCGATTTAAAAAATTCTTTCACTGCTCGAAAGGTACACTATTCCTGGTGAACATAGGCTATATTTTATTCCCATATTCCCACAGAAATGGGAACTACGCGGGTAAAACTGCGTGACGTCTGCAAGTTTTTTATTACTTTGTAAGCACTGAACACTGTTACATGTTACATAACGCCAGACGTAACAAGTGACACATCCAGCTCCCCGCCGATGTCACAAAACATTGACATATTAGATGGATGAACCCTCAACGTGTTGACCGATACATGAAACAGCCTTGGAACGTAAATATTTACGTTTGTGCTCGACATGCTAAATGGTTCTGTCGGAAAGAAACGACTCCTACTAATATTATAAATGTGAAAGGTTGTGAAGATATTTGGATGATGGTAACTCAATGACGGTCTAACAGCTGAACGAATCTGGCTGATATTTGGTAAAGAGATAGACATATCTCTCAAATTTCCGTAAAGTTATAGTACGTAACTTTGTTACATCACATAAGTCGCAAGTGCGGCCGCACATGGAGTACTGCTGTCACCTTTGGGCGGGGGCACTTGAATATCAGCTTCGTCCATTTGACTCGGTGCAAAGACGTGCTATAAGAGTTGTCAACGATCCTATACTTACAAGTGGTGTGGAACCTCTTCGCGACAGGAGAGACTTTGCCTCCTTATGCGTGTTCTACCGACTGTACAATGGTGTGTGCTCTGAGGAATTGTTTGATATGATGCCCACGGCTACGTTCTATCATCGCACCGCTCGCCACATACAGGGAGTTCATCCTCACATTCTGCGTCCGGAGCGTTCCAGCACGGTTAGATCCGATAGGGGTTTTCTTCCGCGCACGCTTAGGTTGTGGAATGATCTCCCTGCCTCGGTTTTCCCAAACGCCTACAGTATGGGGTTCTTCGAAAGGGGTCTTAGAAGGTTTTTGCAGGGTCGGCAGCGCGAGTGTGGCGCCTCTGGTGTTGCAAACGTTCATAGGCTGCGGTGACCACCGGTCCTTCTGGTGGGCCGTATGCTTGTCTGCCACCTTAGTGGTATAAAAAAAAAAAAAAAAATCACATAGGAAAGAGAACGGGAGAGAGAGAGCCTTGGTACGTAAATATTTACGTTTGTGCTCGACATGCTAAGTGGTGCTGTCGGAAAGAAACGACTCCTACTAACATTATAAATGTGAAAGATTGTGAAGATATTTGGATGATGGTTACTCAATGACGGTCTAACAGCTGAACGAATCTGGCTGATATTTGGTAAAGAGATAGACATATCTCTCAAATTTCTGTAAAGTTATAGTACCTAATTTTGTTACGTCACATAGGAAAACGAAAGGGAGAGAAACCCCTTGAAACGTAAATATTGATGTTTGTGCTGGACATACTAAGTGGTGCTTTCGCAAAGAAACTACTTACTTACTGTATCTTTCTAAATAAATGTGAAAGATTGTGAAGATGTTTGGATGTTTGTTATTCAACCACGCTCTTAACGACTGAACGAATCTGGTTGAAATTTGGCAGAGGGATAGGTTATAATAGGTATAGTCAGGAATAATACAGAGGCTACTTCCTATCCTGGAAATATATTCATAATGTATAGAATATATTCATTCAAGATCTTCAAAAAAAATCGCGTTGTTCAAATGGAAAGCCTACGAACGTTATCGGAAGCAAAAATAGAGAAATTAACCTCAAAATTCGAGGTTAAGAGTTCGAATTAAACCCGACAATATTCTTAGATCATGAAACAATATAAAGCGATTTACTTTTTACAAACAAAACATTATTACCCCTAGTAACATTATTCCGCCAATTTATTATGAAAACAACCAAATTGAATGTCTTCTACATAAACCGAGTCAATAGGTATTCAGTCCGGAAAGGTTTTATGGACGTTAAATACCGCGGCAACATAATGGTTTTGGGGTCCATTTTATTACACAGTACTTATATTTAAGCACCTGTTTGAGGGCATTATATTTAAATGGCTTTAAAACTTGTGAACAGCTTTTGTTGTAAGTCTTAGAGAGAGGAAATTTACTGAAGGTAGAACTTTTAATAGTAGCAGCGTTTATTTTAGGTGCTGTTGTGTTTATGCTTTTAGAAGTAATTTTGAGTTCTTTAAGCGGAGCGTGAAAAGGCACATCACAGGGCCGCCAACTTGAGGACCACTGTCAGAAGTCTTACGGACTATGAGAGTGGTCCCCAATCACTATATGTTGGCATGACTTTCCATCAAGCGGTTGGCATCAATTCGACCAGATGAATATATTTTTAAAATATTACATTAAGGCCCTGTTTCTCTGTCATAGTTAGCACTGTCATCCGATGTTCCTAGGGGTAACTTTCTCTCCATGACCGGGGGTCTGAGGACGGTGAGAGGGTCGCTCACCGTCCTAACAGAAGCAGGCCCATGACGGCACCGTGACGTGAGAAACTCACCCCCCCCCCCACCTAGAAGCGGGATCGTACCCGAAACCCCCGAAAGACGCGGGATAGCACCCGAACCGTCCCCTGGGCGAGGCCGCAGTGGTCGAGGCTTTTTAAGCTTGTTCATATTTTTGCACAGATAGATATGGGAAGCATAATAAAACAACTGTTAAGAAAACACTTAAAATTTATTCAATTTTCACGAACGCAGTGAGTTTGAAATGTCACTTTCCCTAATCTCGCATCAAACATGGTTTATTTGTTTACAACAAAAACTAAAGTTTCATCGTCTTCGTGAAAGATGGTACTACGCGTGCACAATAACTTGAGACACGCTAGGGATCAAACTATTCCCAAGCGTGCCACAACTAATCGCACACAAGTAGTTGGTAGCTATACATAACAATAATACAAATCATTAGTCTATTTACAATTTACAATAATATTTACATTTTTTTATAATAATTATTTTATACTAATATTATCTAACAATAATAAAAATCATTGATATATTATACCTACATCTAATGAAAGCAAAAACAAACAATGAGGTACCTACTAACATTATTGCAATATCTATTATTGCAAAATTAGTTGCATTAAAATCAAAATGAAATATATTTTTTTCAATTTAATAATAGAATAAATAAATATTTGTGGACATTCACACACAACATCATATAGCCCAAATTAAGCTAACATAAGCTTGTGCTATGGGATCTAGACGACTGATATAAATACTTAAATATTTCTAAATACCTACATACATATGTACATAGAAATCACCCAAACTCCGAAACAAACATTTGTGGATCACACAAATATTTGAACCGACCCAGGAATCGAACCTAGGACCTCCAGCGCCGCAGGCGGTATCAATACCGACTACGCCATAGAGGCAGTCGAAAATATTGCATTGAAATAAATAATTTACTAGGTACTTATGTTTAAGCCTAAAAGTAATTATTGCATCTTTATTCCAAATACAATAATTATTATTTAAAGTAAATTAGTTAATTAAATTGTATCATACTTTTTTAATAATATGTTAAAATTAAACACTATATCTAAAAATAAAATAAAATCTAAAAGCCTTTAACTTTTTTCAATAATTTAATATTATGTAGAAAATAATATAGATAATAATATATACATAAAAGAGTAGAAGAAAAATAGATTCTGAAATCTGAAAACAATTTAGACATTTGTATAATTGGCAAATAGGTACGTGAATGGGTAAGTGTTTTAGCCCCTCTCTATAAAATAAATTGCAGAGGGACTTATGGCGAGACTTGTGTCTGTAGTCTGTGACTCTGTTGCATTAAATTACGTCGCTAGGTCACGTGGATCATCTGTTCAGGGTTTGAAATAAAACAAAAATGACAACGTCAATCGGATTGAACTTTCACTTTCACAATAAACGTTATAGGGGCAGTCGGGTGAGACCGTCTCAACGGCTTCTTGTTTCCTAAAAGGTTTATAAAATAAAATGATTTGTTTATTAAGCTGCTTCAAGTTACAGGCACATTCTCTGTAAGGTTCCAGTTAAATTAATCTCAAAATACCCTCCGTCTAGTAAGCAGAATAATACTGAGTTCAATAAAGTGGTAAATAAATGAATTAATCTAAAAAAAATAATAAACCAGTATCAAGCTTTTTAAATGTGGTGCTTGAATATACAGAGTGGAATTTAAAGACGGTAGTTGGAGGTAAAGTACCCTTAATATTAATGGCAAATTTTGCTAAAAAGAAACATTTCTCTATCTTCAAAAGTAAGTAAAACTGCATTTATTGATATTTGAAAAATCACCTGCTTGAGCCGGAAATCGAACCTGGGAGATGTGAAAAATATCACACTATAATTATATTTTATGATACCAATCGAAAGAGTCTTTAATAAGCAACAATTGCTTTTAAACAACACAGTATCATAAACTAAAGGAAGATCAAGTAAAATATGTTTTTATTGTTCAACTTACACACTATCTAAAAATTCCACTCTGTATAATAGAAATATTTCTTATTTCTTTCAATCGACCATCATTCATCAGTCACAATCCACCAAAGCGCTCAATCAAATTAAAAGTTTATCATTTTTTTGTCGAATTTATTCATGATAGCCATGAAGTTTACTAATTACATTGTACTTGAATGTTTATCTTTTATCTCTAACAACCAGAATAAATCTCTATTCTCATTTCAAAAGTTGACAGAAATGAATAAATTTTCTTGACAATAATTACATTTATTTCAACCTTGTCATTGTGTCAAAATGTTTTCGAGCTGAAGCAATACAATTCATCATTTGGGCATTTAAACAATTTAAAAAATGCCTTGCAGTCGGAATTCTGAATTTTTTCTTAAAAAGTTTTAATTTGTCTTGAAAGGTAGGGGTTCGCGGGCTCTCGAATTCCGACTCGAATCGCTCAAGTTTTCGCGACCCTGTCTGTTAGTTAAGATGTTTTATTTCTGTTTTGATCACGAAATTTGCTTTAATCATCTGTGAGAAGGAATTATAATTAACTCGTTATTCCATGTGCATGAAAATGGGTCGTAATCGTGTCATTAAAGTATCTGATCTATGCATATTTTCATAAGTGTGTTCAATATGAGGATATTATAGATGAAAACAGTTTTAAAGGGAACTGTTTTCACTTGAAAATCGGCGTTGTGAACAGGGCCTGATTTAGGGTTCCGCGCGCCCTAAGCTAGCTATGAATAAGCGCCCCCAGGTGCAACTAACCTGTAATTTACTGAGGAGTTGGGTATCACGCAGACTATTTGATGCATCAGCCAGTAACAGGTTACCATGTAGTGAAAATAACATCAAATTACCTAACAGTACCTAGTAACATCCAGTTTCCGATAAATCGGACCACCGAGTTTTAGTGAATTCCCTTCATCACTCAGGAAGTGAGCTGATGATCTGCAAAATTTATAGCTGTGAACCATGCCCGGCACTTCGGCTTTCGAGCATAGAAAACCGACAAATTGGCCTATCTGTTGAGCTGCTAACCTACAATGCCACACACATGCACAGATCCATAGGTCAAACTTTAAACACTTCTCGTTTTTCGGCGAGGTTAATGAAACTGTCAGTAATTAGGTAGACGAAATACGAAAGGTACCAAATAAGGTGGTAGAGCGAAGCTGAAACATTGGTGTAAGCTGAATGGAACGGCTCGATCCCGGTAGTTAAGCACCAACCATCCGGACATTTCGACGTAAAACAAGAGATCTGTTGTTTTTAACCGACTTCAAAAAAAGGAGGAGGTTCTCAATTCGTCTGTATGTATTTTTTTTTATGTATGTCAAGCGATAATTCCGTCAATTACAGACGGATTTCAAACATTTTTTTTTGTTGAATATCAATATATAGGGATCTAGGAGAAAACGAGGGCAACCACCGAAAATTGTAGGGACAACTAGTGTGCTTGTTAACTTTTTAATTAAGTGCTTTAATGTTCTACACTTTAATGAAGGTATGGCGTCGATCTGATGATAGAGTCGACAGACAGTCGAGGGCATACCTAAACAATTTACAGCAGTTATCTTGTGTTTGGGCTTGATTGATTTGTATTGATGAGAACTTTACACCTAGATTGATAGATCCAACTTCAAAAAAAAAGAAAGGTCTCAATGTTTTATGTATGTTCACCGTCAATTACAGACGGCTTTCAATTTTCTTTGTTGAATAGGGTTTACTTCTGAGGTGGTCCCATTATAACCAGGTTAGGATCTGATGATGGGATCCTGGAGAAATCGAGGGCAACCACCGAAAATTATAGGCACAACTAGTGCGTTTGTTAACTTTTTAATTCAGTGCTTTAATGTACTACCATTAATAAAGGTCTGGAGTCGATCTGATGATGGAACCAAAAGAGATTCGAGGGAATTCCTTAACGATTTACAGCAGCTACCTTGTGTTGGGGCTTGATTAATTTGTATTGATGAGAACTTTCACCTAGATAGATATATTTTTCGGTTCACCGTCACTTAAAATAATGAAAAAAAAAATTTCAATAAAAAACACAACCGACTTCCAAGAAATCCTGAAAAATAAAATTTACTTAGCACAAAGTAATATGTAGTTGATTTATCAGATTTTATTCAATATAATATTGAAGTTGGTGCCATGAATAATACCTCCCTAAACCTATGAATTTACTTGGCGCCGACTTCAATTGATATTGAATAAAATCTGATAAATCAACTACATATTACTTTGTGCTAAGTAAATTTTATTTTTCAGAATTTCTTGGAAGTCGGTTGTATTTTTTAATGAAAATTTTTTTTTCTAGTAATGGCATCTATTTATTTTTCGAAAAAACTTTCTTGACTGTCACGAAATGAAAGAAAAGTAACAAACAGTCGTAAAATTAATATTTATAAATTTGCGATGTCCCCGAATGTGACATTACTGATCACTTCCGGCAGTTTGCACTAAACTGATCGAAAATGTCGGCAGGTTTAAAGGGCTACGAAACAGACTTTGTCCGCCATCGCAATTCCTCCCGTGGGTTTGGGTTTTATCTCATTTCTTAGGGGGATTCGGGTGTATCGGGATGGGAATAGGGTACTATTCTATTTCTTTGATGGGTAATGAGACACGCCATCGCCCTGATCTGCTTTAAGACCGGCATGATGACAACTCGTCGTCATGGAGGCGGGTAGTCCTGAGTGGATTGCAGTGTGCGACGCGACTCTGCTGTCGACTACGGAACTTGGGAGGGAGTTTCCTCTCCCGCTGCTTCTTTCGCAAACACAACTTGCTCACAAAAGACTCAGCGGCTTCATATTTTCTCCCATTGAAGACTATAGTCTCCAGCGTGAGAACATCTACGCCCAGGCTCGCAACGATGTTGCAGTTCAAATGCTGAGCACTCCGCCAGTGCATTAAGTGCCGTGTTATCGCTGCAGTCACCGCAGTGCTAGTACTCGGGTGTTAACTTATGCTGTGTGCGTTGCAGATACTTACTGATGCACTCGTGTTTAAAACAAAACAAGGTAGCAAGCCGGTAAGTATCTGTGGCATTCGGCAGGTGAGTGAGGCTGCCATGGTGTATTTCCAGCCACTCCTCCCTCCATGCGCGTTTTCACCGTCTCAACAGTGCAGTTTGTTCCGGGGCGTAGGAATTTAATTTTAACGCACGTATTTTTTATTTTCACTAAATTACCAAATATTATTATGTACTTCAGTATAATGGTGTTACCAAACTGGCTGTTACAAAATGTTACACATGTTGTTAGGAGTTGTTACAATCTGTTTAGAATTGACAGGCGTTTATTGTGCTCCTAACATTGAAGGAATTTGGTTTAAAATTAGTTAAATTAGTTAATAAACATTACCTAACATAAAAATATATTATAACGTTGCGATCAAAATTAATGTTCGCTAATGTTAGTTAACATTGGTGATCAAATATTCACCAGGTAATGTAATTTAAGATTCTGAAAAAAAATTGTGGGAGTACCGTAACTCACAGCCCAGCGCCTAGCCCGACGCCAGGCGCCCCTCGGTCCTGGCGCCCTAAGCTTCAGCTTAGTTAGCTTATGGGTAAATCAGGCCCTGGTTGTGAATAAATTTTTCTACATTTTATATTTAACTTAAATTGTCAGATCGATTATGTTCTCTATACATTATTTTAAACTAACATGGTCATTACTATACACTATAGAACTGTTAACGGGATATATTTACCATGTACTGTTTTATCGAGTTTTCGATATTTATCGAGTGCGGGACGATACGGTAAACGATGACAGTGGTGTTAATGTCCGTAATAAACGTGTCCGGAGGAGGGTAGATCGCTACGGTCTACCTACAAACATCTAGCTCGCTGCACTTTAGTTCATCCGTGATCATGGCGCTTGTAACAGCGCCGAAATATCGGAAACTCGATAAAACACTACATGGTAAATACCCCGTTAACAGTTCTATAACGATTATGTTCTATTTAAAAGTAAAAGGTCTCACGGTTAAAAGCTTATAGAAGATCATTAATATCATACTTGTTTGGTTATTTAAAGAGTTTTTATTTATTTATTTATTTAAAACTTCAGCACTGAGTACAAGGCGGACTTAATGCCTTAGGCATTTTCTACCCGTCAACCTGGGTGATGCAGAGATAATGATTTAAGTAGGTGCTCCAAAATCTCACGAAAAATATTAAATATTGGAATATTCCTAAATTATAGTATTTAAGTAATTAATCAATACATATTAACACATTACCTATATATACATATATATTATAAACATATTCCTAGACATAAATACATGGATACATACACATACATATATAAATAAATATATACCTATATTAATACCAATCCTCATCTATGACAGTAGACTATAAGAACTATTATAGTTTTCATTACGGTACACTATAGAGCTGCCGTACTTTCTCCTTGAAAGTATCACGACTAGTGGACTTCCTAACTTCAAGAGGAAGTGCATTCCAGAAAAAAATAGATTGCACCACGAAAGAGGAACGTATGAAATTAGAACTTTGAGTAGGACAGCGAAGAAGAAGATTATTAGAAGAACGTAAGTTTCTGTCATGATTGGAACAGAGAAGTTGAAAATTAGTAGTTAAGTAAGTAGGGGCATTAGGAGAGTTTAAGATTGTATAGACCATAGTCACCGCTCGCAAACTACGCCGGCGACGTATGGGCAACCAACCTAGTTCATCCCGATAAGCGGAAACGTGATCATATTTTCTGAGGTTGAAAACGAATCGAATGCAATTATTGAGAAGTCGATCAAGTTTATTGAGCAGATCTGCATTCAGGTCGAAATAGCACACATCACCATAGTCAATAATAGGGAAGATTAGCGTCTGCACAAGCGTTACCTTGGTACGAACAGGTAGAAAGTTTTTTAGTTTATAAAATGCTCGCAGAGTTCCAGTAACTTTCTGGCTGACACTAGCAACCTGAGCCCGCCAATCAAGAACTGAATCAATATACAACCCTAGATTCTTGACAGTTTGCGTAATGGGTATGGTCTGGGCTCTAAATATACAATGTGGCAGATTTACACCTTCCAGCCTACTCATCATCCGAGAACTTCCTATTATTGTACCCTGACATTTGTCTGGGTTAACTGTAAGGCCAAACCTGACACACCAGTCCCCTATAGCCACTAAATCTCGATTTAAACTATCAATTGCCTCCGTGATATTATCAACACTAGCTTGACAATATATCTGCAGGTCATCAGCATACAAGTGATATGCACACTGAAGATCAGAGGTGAGAAAATTAATAAATATAGAAAACAATAGAGGAGATAATATGCCGCCCTGAGGGACCCCAGCAGCCAGGTTACACCAACGAGACGAAGTGTCATTTACACAGACTGACTGCTGGCGATCCCGAAGATAAGAGGAAAACCATTCCAGCTCATCAGATGAGATCCCAATGCAAGCTAGGATAGCCAAGAGAATGTCGTGATTGACGCTGTTGAAAGCATTGGAAAAATCTACCAGCACCAACACTGTGACCATTCCTTTTTCCATTCCGTCTCTAAAATCCCCAGTCACTTTTAGAAGGGCAGAAGTGGTGCTATGCCCTGGTCTGAAACCAGATTGAAGTGGACTCAATATGGCGTTGCGGTGAATAAATCTAGACAGTTGGCGCTGCACACAAGCTTCCAACACCTTAGATAGAAAGGGAAGTATAGAAATGGGACGAAAGTGCTTAGGAAGGGAAGGGTTTGTGATTTTGGGCAGGGGACGCACGTAGGCTTTCCGCCACAGACTAGGAAATTGACGAGAATCAAGGGAGAAATTAATAATATTACAGATAGCAGGAAGTAGTTGTTCTAGGATGGTGGTAATCATGCGGCGGTTAATATTATCACAGCCAACTGCTTTCGACTTTATCGACAGAATGGTCCTTTTGATCTCATCCTCCGAGACTGGCGAAAATTTAAAAGTAGCATAATTGGGAACAGGAAAACCAGCAAGAGAGTCTACCGTTTGACTCTTGATTTGATCTGCCATAGGTTGTGAGAAAGAGAAATGACTATTCATAGCATCCAATTCAATAGTCTTGGGCAACTCCAACTGCCTAGTTTTCCCAATTCCCAGTGTGCCCAGAAATCTCCATATATCAGAAGGTGAAGAGTTATTAATGCTATCAAAGATGTGTCGGCGTTTTGAGTTGCGTATCACCTGATTACACCGATTCCTAGCAGTCTTGTATAGACCCCAGTTAATATCAGATCTATTATTTTTAAACTTAGAAAATGCCCGATCTCTACGCTTCATGGCCAGGCGAACCTCACTCGTAATCCATGGTGCTGGGGGACGCTTTAATTTAACCCTCGTAATGGGAGCATGTGTATCATATAGACCTACAACAATCTTATTAAACTCCATAACCTTTTCATCGATAGTCCCAGCTTCCGCCAACACTCCCCAATCGATCCCAGCACCATCCTCACGTAATAAATCAATGTTAACCCGCCCAAAGCAACGCATGTGCAGAACTTTCGGTTTCAATTTCGGTGGTCTAAGAGCATAGGACAGATAAATTAAGTCATGGTGAGAGAAAGCTGGAGCAAGAAGTTGTCCATGAGAGCGAACTAGAGAAGGAGAAGAGATAAGGATTAGATCGAGCAATGTATGTGGTACAGTTACATTGTGGTGTGTAGCCTGTAGAGGTAACACATGGAGACTAGCTGACTCAACAATGTGCTGCAGCTTGATAGCTCTAGAAGATTTAGGAATGAGAAGATTAGTGTTAAAATCGCCCATGATGATGTGATGCTCATAATCAGGCCCCAAGGATTCTAAGACCGATTCCAAATCAGTGAAGTAGTCAACAGTGGGAGGGCAGTAAACGACACCTAGAAGGACCTTTACCCCCTTAACCCAAACCTCAAGAAAAAGAAAGTTATACGGTCACAGTAGTAGTTAGGAATACAGTATGCTTTTTAATATAAACTAGTGTTACGCCACGCCTTAAATCACTATGACAGTTGACATAAGGAATTATGCAATTTCTGAGTGTACATCTATATAAGACAGTGCGAGCACATTTGTCGGTCATTCTGTACCGTATACTGAGACTAACCGAAGCACTGCCCAATATATTGTGTGTCTATACGGAGAATAAAATAAAGAGCCGAGTCCTGAAGTGTTTAATTGCCCCTTCTGTTACACTACATAATAAAAAATGTCACCACAAGTTTTATAAAGGCTTTAAGTAAGTTAACAAAAGATTGATTGAGATTTCACTAATCAAAACTTATTTTCATCCATGTTCAACTGAAAACTAATAGGTAGGTACAACCAAATCCGACTCAGCACGACCAAACTTTGAAGAGAATTAGCTTTGATTAAAACGCATTCGCAAACTTTAAATTAATTGAAAACTTCAGGCGTACTGATTGGCTACTAATAAGATTAAAATTGTACCCGCTGTTCAACCCAATACTTTCAAGACAAAGTACTTTTTACAAGTCCTGTTATTTGATTAATTTTAACTTTAAATTTGCAGAAATTGAATTGTTTAAATTTCAGTTATTCCTTTCCCTTGATGGGCTGTTAAATAAATTTCTGTGAGGAGGTCGAAATTTATTTTATTTGATTAAATGACTGAAAAGTTTGGTTATTACGTCATTTGGAAAGAATCAATTTTAAATTAAAAGCTTTGTAGATTTGAGAGGCAATCGAAGTTTGATATGCGATTCAATTATAGTTAATCAAAATTTGGAAACGTGCGTCTAAATTTTGCTTTGAATTTATCCGCTATGGCTGTGTTCATACCTATATTTACGAGAAAATCATCTGTTTTTTTTTGTAGAGATGTAACGTTGTTATGTTTATTCTATTAGTTGATGCTCGCGGTTTCGCCCCAGTGTAATTTGGTTCTCGTTCGCGCTTACCATACTAAATTATTAAATCCTAGCGGATGTCACGCGGTTTCACCCGCGTTGTTCTCGTTCCCGTGGGAATACGGAAATAAAATATAGCCTATGTTCATCGCAAGAGTGTAGCTTCCTAACAGTGAAAGAATTTTTCAAATCGTCCCGTAGATCCGGAGCCTATTCGTTACAAACAAACAAACAAACAAAAAAATAAATCGTTCCTCTTTCTAATATTAGGATAGATTATTCCAGAATAAATTCTTGGAATAAATATCAGCTCAAGCCATTCAAAATGTCTGTGTCGGGAGCCCGGGGGCTATCCTTCCTAGGACTTACCCGGGACCCCTGGCCTTAGACAATGTCAAGGCATCGTTTGGTTTCAGCCGGTAGAAGTCCGGTATGGCATCCATAAGGATTTTTGCCGGAAAAAAACAGCTCACGCCATTCAACCGTGAGAGCGAGATAAAATAACAAAAATACGCACATCTTCACAAATTACGCCCCCTGTGCCACGCTATGGACCCAGCACCCGCACGGAGAATCCATGGAATGCTAAGAATAAGGTCTCTTCAAAATATTCGTAGGATTTCAATTATAAATATTCAATCTAATCTAACAATAATTGATTCTAAAGTGACATAAAATGTAATGGAAATTAAACCGTTGTTGTAAAATAATAATGTCAAACTAATTACAAAGTTAGGATCGGCACGTTTCCTGTCCCATTGAAACTAAAGAGGAGATTATAAGGGACCCGTAAATACATGATAGCTTTCCCTCGGGCATTCCTTTCTGTGTGCTCGTAAAGTAATTTGGAAAATTCGCGTTAGAATTTGCTGTTGTTCGATATAATCATTTTTTATTTGCGGAACAAAGCATCTATTTTTATTTGCTCTAGTTGTATGATAATATTATAAAAAGAAAGATTCGATTGTCTCTATGTTTACATTCAAAACTCTGAAACTTCACAACCGATTTGAAAAAAATATTTCACAGTTAGGGAGCTACGTTATCCCAGGTGAACAGAGAATATTATTCCCATATTCCCACGGGAACGAGAACTACGCGGGTGAAACCATTGAGGCTACTAGTTGAAACTAAAGAGCAGATTGTACCTACATAAGTTTTATGAATAGATCACAAGGTAAATAAAATGAAACCGGCCCAGGAGGTCTCCTTTCGTTGTATGGGAGCTCCTCCTATTTTTTCTCATTTTAGTATTTTGAAGTAGCCGCAACAGAAATACCTAACTAGAGGTATAACATAGATACCTATAGCCTCGTGATAGGCAGACGTTCAGAAACAACAACTTATGGCGGAACCCTAAATACACGAATGTAAAAATTAAGTAAAGGAAACATGATACCACAACATCTTTCCATTACATTCCAAATCCTACCGGGGTTTGGAGGCTTTTATTGAGTGCTACGAGAGGCTATTAATTGGGTTTTTATTTCCGACATTGTAGTAAGCCCGTTGGCTTAACTTAGTAGTAACGATGGTAGTTAGCACGAATTTTGGAGTTATACAATATACTAGAGACTTAGACCATACATCACGGGACTAGCCTTTGCGAACCACCGCATACAAAAATATTCTGCCAGTTTTCATACAAGTGAAGGGGGAAACACAAAGACATATAAAATTTCATTGCATTTAAAAATGTATTAATCGACAAACGCGTAATGGCTGTTGTGTGTTAATTTTTATTGTACAGTCAACTACAATGACATGTACTAGTTTAATCATATAAAATGATGTACTGATGTACAGTGCTTTTTATAAAGCCAAAAGACCAAATGGTCATGTGCAATGGCAGAAAACAATGCTTAAGTAAGGCGCATCCTGTGGTTAGATGATCTAAGACTAGAGACGATGTTCGACGTTTTCGTTCCCACTTCCCATGGAAACTTATTCCCGAGGTAAATCTATCTATCCAGCCAATCAGACTATAATCTATCCTTGTACTAAATTTCAGCCGTTAGCGAGAAAGAGTAATACATCCAGACTTTTAATATATTAGTAAGATTTCTATCAATTTTCATGAGGCCTAATAATTATTGTATAATGAAAATAATTATTATAATATAACGAACTTTATATGTTTATGTAATGAACAGAATGATAAAAACTTAACTCAAAATATTTTGAGTTATAGATAGTTTCATTTACTTAATGTTTATTTACAAGAAAATGTAAACTTAATACATTAACTACTTAATTAGGTTTTAGTTAAATTGGTCTATTAATTACGCTACATTATATTATATTCTAATACATACATTACATAATTTTATTTACATTTTATATGTATATATGAAATGCCTGCATGTGTTACATTTAAATAGTTATCTGTAAAATGTAAAATATGCATGCTTTGTTAAATAAAATTTATTTTATTTTGTGAAAGCATAATATAGTTTTTTTCTATTGGAAGACTTATGTTAGTAAATATTTAAGTAAATACTATTTGAGTTGTTATTATTAAGTTTCGCCGCATCCTTTTAATAACCTTTGAGATTGCCTCGAGGCGAAACCAGTCAAGTTAATAAGTTAAGATTATGAAATAAACAAGTGGTTTTATTCAATATGTTTAACAAGATTCACCAAGTGCCATCAATCAACAGTAATAAATTAATTAACAATTGCAACAATTGTATTTGTAATTTAAATAACAATTAATGAAAAAAAAAACAATTTATTTAGTGTCTTGTAAACTAGTTAAAAGCGTATTTTTTATTAAATATACAGTAATTAATTACCTATTAATATGGCTACTCTTTTTACCATTTCATTCTTTTTGTTTTTTTTACTTATGAAATTTGAAACTTACAAAGTTTGACTTCAAAGTCCAGGTTTAATTTTAATTTGCTGTGAAACAGCTAAATAAAATTAATTTAGCAAATTAAATTATAGCATATCATTTTTTAATCAACTAATATTAAATTATGCCGCTATTGATTTTGAAATTAAATCCTATTTTTTTCTATTTGGGAGCTGAAATATTCAAAACAAATATGTTTAATAGTAACTTCTACAGGAGACACTTTAGTCAAAGACTTCTATATAAACTGAGGTAGACATGCCCTACGCACCGATTTTTGAAACCTATAAACTGAGCTAATTAGCAGCGTTGCTCGCACTGTAGCGAGTCAAAACTTCTAGAGTAGGTACTCGACTTGCAATCGGAGTCCATACGCCTTCTCTTTTACTCTTGTTCTATTCGTATATTGCTATTGTGTGTGGTGACAATTACGTAAAAAATATTTATAAGTGAGTGTAGTCTTAGCAATGTGTGTGTTTGAGGATTGCTTTTGAAATCTCGTTTGTTAGAGTACGGCGCGTCTACCTCAGTTTTAATAGAAGTCTTTGGCTTTAGTAACTTAAAACACCACTTATTTCACTTTACAAACTTTAGCGGTGTATGCTCATACTTAATTATATCTACATTTTGTGTTGTAAGTAAATACGTTTTAACAATGCAAAAAAAAAGTTACAAAGTCACTCACTGTTCTTTCATTCACGTATGTAACTAATCTGTCATAACCAGATACAAAAAAAGAAATAATTTTAATTTGTCGTAACAAGTTTCATAGCCGGCTCAAAAGAAGATTTTTATTTTCAATCTCTTATAATGGTTAGTTCGGCAAGACAACCACAGAAATTACAACGTATTTCAACCATCGCTGTTATTTTTTACAATGCAAAAATAACGCTTCTTATTTGACTATTCAAAAAAATTCACATTCGTTATCTATAGGGCTCAATGTCAGCAGTAACCACAAATGTTTTTCTTGGCCTTTGATATTCTTCATCATCATCACTAACACCTTGAAAACAAACACTTCTTTGAGGATACACTTTAGGCTTAAAATCCACTGAAGAACCTAAATTTCTAGGCAAAGTTTGAGACTTTTTATAATCAAAATCACTTTTCAAACAGTAATCGTAAATAACTTTTGGTCGTTCATCGAAATATTTGCTGTAGTAACCATCACAATCTTCAAAAGACACGCTTTTCGAAAAGCCATCTATATGGCATATGTGAGGCTGGTACGAACCCTCGGGTCTGGTCCGAGGTTCGAGAGGGTACCAGGAGTCTGGCGGAGTTGGGGCCCACGGTGGGGGCCCCAAAGGTCATCCTCAGCGAATCGGTTTGGACACGATGATCACATCAGGAGCGGAACGTGTCGTCTCTGTGCTTATTGGACGACGATCGGCTTTCTTTTCTGTAAATAAAGTTTATATTTAGCAAAATAAAGTGATAAGATTAACCTTGAATTGGAAAATATAATTTCAAATGAGCGAGATAACTGAAGAATTCCTGGTGCTACAATGTCCATCGTTCAACAGGGCGCTTAAATAACACAAGGGAAAAAAATGAGACTTTTTTTGTTGCATGGAATTTTATGACAGTTGTTTGCTAATTTGAGATCGCTGATTTCAAATCCACCCGCATTATTTCTCGAGCAGCTTTTGTTTTTGAGATACAGCTATTGACCGTATTTTCTCAATAGTTACATTTAACTTTCATAAAACAAAGCAGTTTATTTAAAAAGTATATATTTTTTACCATGTCCATGCAGCGAAATATCTTTAAAAATGACCCCAACTATTTCTGTAATATACTTATGTGGTAAATATACATTTAAAGATTGTAGACTAAGTATGTCGGAGTTCGTAAAACGGGTGGTATGCATACTTTGATTAATTTGGATTTTCTTTGGACACCCGTGACAGATACTGGGTGCCTAAAATGGTATGTAAAACATGCGTCGAGTCTTTAAGGTTGCGATTGCTATTTTTGCGTGGTTGATATAAACGGGATTAACGAAAAAACGGTCCAAATGGTTTTACCCTAACTTATTATCTGTTACCCGACAAGTCATTTACTCCGGCGACGTATCAGCACCACGAGCACCTTTATCTACACAAATTGATACGACTTGGAAGAAAAAACTCTTCTTCAAGCGATGAAAGTGGGACAACTGATATTAATCAAGATGTTCCATCTGACTACCAGCCCTTTAAGTAGAAAGAGCTCAGCGGCTTTAGTCAGAGGCCTTGGCCTTTCCAAAAAAGCATCGAAGATTAGACACATTGAAGAGATTTTGTCGCACTTCCAGCAGCTTGGCTGCAATATGAGTATTAAGGTACACGTCTTCCATAGCCATTTGGACTGTTTCCCTGAATACCTAGGTGATCTCAGTGAAGAACAAGGTGAACGGATCCATTAAAACCCTAATAGTATTTTTATTGTTAAAAATTACAGAGAAACATAAATATTACATATCTATATTTACACTATTACTATCTAAACTAAACCTAAATAAGGCCCCCGTGGCATTGTGCCCAAAAGACTAGCAGCATTCCCCCTTTGAATAGCAATACCTATTCGTTGAGCGAGAAAACTGCCAGCCCTTGGGTCACCAGTTGACTCCACAAGGCGCTTTTTCAAATTCTTGAAAAATTTTTGCGCATTGGGACCCCATGGACCTAGGGTCTCGACACCGACTGGACAAAAACGATACGATGAGTCGAGACCCTTATATTTATTAATTTTAAAATATCCAGACTATGGAAAAGCGGTACCAAGGTCATTTGGATGCCAACATGATGGTGGACTACTGTTTGAGCATGTTCTATTAGTCGTAATATTTCATTCAACAAAAATCATGTACCCTTGTGTAATAATAAATATTGCTTTTGCTGTTAATGATGTAGTTCCAAACAAACCAGCCATACTATTACCAGAGTCAAGATGTTTAAGAATTTTGGATATGTTTTTTTTAACGTGAGGAAAATCCTACAGGGAAGCTATTAAGACTCCTAACGACTAAAAACCTATCCGACCTAACACGTATCGTACCTAACTGCCTACGGTTGGGAGCCCCGGGTAAGCCCTGGGAAGGGTACTCCTGGAGTTTTAGAAGTGATAAGTATATTTTAAAATGTTTTTAATAAGGCAGAATCGAGTTTCAATATCATAGTCCAAACAATATACAACAACGCAGTCTGGTTGTTAACCATTAAAACTTTACTTAAATGTTATTAAATTTCATTCTAAAATATTTAAATTTAGATGAACAATGTCGACATTTATAAACTTTTCCAACAAATTGTCAAAGCATTAAATTTTGAAAGCGATGAATTTTGAATTCGAACTTTGTTTTGTTTTTAAATCGACTTAAAGTTCAAATCCAAAATTAATGACCTAACTTGGTGAATTATTGCGACTCAGGGAAGAGTTTACCAATATTTGTGTCAAAGTAAATTTAAATGGCTCAGTTTATTTCAAGATTTTATACTGAGTTGGCATTGTCGCGTTAAAGTTCTAAATAAAATCATTGGTTTTACATTCTCACACAACATCATCTAGCCCAAATTAAGCGTATGCTGGGATGGGACTATGTAAACGATTGAAAGACATCTTTTAAATACATATATAATATATTAAACATAGAAAGACCCACAATCCGAAACAAACATTTGTGGATCACACAAATTTTTGGACCGACCCCAAGACCTTACCACGGCAGACGGTTACACTACCGAATGCGTCATCGAGGCAGTAAGGTGTTATTTAAACAACCACGAGCCTGTATTAATTTTGTTTTCTCGATCATTCACAATCTTCATAAGTAAAAGATAAAAACGCAACATCCTCATAAATTGGAGTAGTTTTTTTGCTGACCAATTCCTAGATGTGACTAATTTGCACACTAAATTACATAGGTATCTCTAGTGACCTAAGGGTCTTTAAGTCCGACCTCGAACCAACGGACGAAATTGGAAAACTAATTAAACCGAACTCTAAGCTTTACTTGTTTACAACTTACATTTACAATATTTTGAAACAAAATTTAGTTAGCCAGTCATTACTGCACCGTTTAGTAATAATGTATTGTAGTATCGTAATAGTAATAAATTGGTGCGTCAGCCCTCCATTTGAACTAGCGGCGTAGGTATGTTCGGACAAAATCTCTTACGCACTGGCGTTAAGGTGCGATTTAGTTTGCACGCAGTATCTGCGCGATTTAGTAGGCTATAAGAGCGGCGACTTCAAGATCAAAGGAGTGAAACTTCTACACGCAGTACTATTTTGAAAAAAATATTTTTTAAGAAAACATCATCTATACCAAATTAAATTGTTAAAAATTTCTCTGTAATTTTTAACAATAAATGTAATATTTTAGACCAAATTAAGTTAATATAAGCTTGTGCTATAGGATCTAGACGACTGATATATATACTTATTATATTTTGTTAATAATACATATAATACATAGAAAACACCCAAACTCCGAAAAAAACATTTGTGGATCACACAATTATTTCGTCCGACACAGGTATCTAACCCAGGACCTTCAGCGTGGCAGGCGATATCACTACCGACTGCGCCACAGAGGCAGTCAAAGATACATAGTTATTTTGCGATTCAGCCAATACAAACATAGGTACTCTACTCACGTTGCTTTGACTCCTGCCGAGGTGGCTGCTGTACCAGCTCAATTTTGATCTCTGAAGTGTTGGTAGCTGGTGGCGAAGGTTTAGCTATCGTAGCCCCAGAGTACCCGAAGGTCGAAAATCCTCTGCTGTTAGTTCCAGACCCTGGGAACGAAAGTATGATAAAGAGTTGTCCCTTACTTGAGTTCAGAAGCATTGGTGTGAGCCGCGCTGGAGTCTTGGGTTTGAATCCATGTCGGGCCATACAATAATTGTGTGAGTCTGTTAGAGAAAAATCTGTTAGAGTAGGATTGGAATTGAGGTAGGTTTATGTTGATGAGAATGGTATATTTGCGGAAGGGATTTTATTAGAATTTGTTACGTGTTACACGAATCAAGCACGGATGAAATAAGAGCAATACAAAATGATTATCAAAAATCGCTTGAGCTTTGTTTCGCCTTTTAAAACTAAACTCAAGCATAGTTCTGATAAATGGATAAAAAGTCAAACTATCTTTAAGATCTACTTTGAAAATTACATGATAGAATTTTTTTAACAATATTTAATTATATGTCATAAAATAAATAATAAACCTGTCAAGTTAGATCAATTATATTCTCAACTAATAATCTAAATGACTTAAATCTAAGTAACAATATTATCATCAAGTCTAACTGGTGTAGTTGGATATTTCACTGAGGTGCACTCAAGAAAACATAAAATTAAGGATATAGATAAAATATTTATGTGCATGTCTCTGATCATAATTTATCAGAAACTGGTAAAAACTCTTGACACAAACTCTACAATAATTAACTAATGATGATGACCTAAAAGAAATTGAAGACTACATACCTATATTGATTTAGGTATAATGTTATTGATTGGTATAAATGACTATGATTGTAATTCACAGCCAGAGATGGAAATTACGGTACACGACAATGGATGGTTGTAGTAATATAATTTAATAGATAAACTTTCTTCGTTGATATAGTATGATGTGCAGTACTTTGTTGAAATCAGTGCTTCATACTAGGGTGGTCTAACACTTCATTTTGAATTAAATGAATTCGATCAAACCATCAAGCAGAACCTACTTGATCAAAAATTAATAATAAAACAAGTCTACCACTTACTATTAAACAAAGTGAATAAACTATTTTAAGTAATTTGAGTGAAATATCTCCTGAGTTTTGAAAAATGTACAGGATGTCTTCATCTTTGAAGTATTTAATTTAATTACAGAGTGCCAATTGAATTAACTACAATTTAGTGCTACTTTTGCATAAATATTGAAGATTAGGAACTTACAATTTTTTATATTCTTCTCCTGTAGGAATACAATTTTATATTATCTCACCTTTAATATTATTAGTATTATCTTTAGTAACTTACAAGCAGTTTTCATGCAAAATGCTTATTCAAAACATAAAACAACAAAACAGAATAGTTTTTTTGGGAGTCCAGTAAGTTACTATACAATTTGTTAACCATATACATATATAGCCCTAACAGGGGAAACTGTTTTAAAGGACATCAAACAGAAATATACGAATTATGACCAAATTGGTACTTACCATTAGAACTAGGAGGATCTGTTTGAAATAGACTCTCTCTAGTTTGACAAGCTGATTCTTTTGTATCAGGAGCTCCAACTGAAACATCTCTTATTTCTTTTCTTTCCTTATTATCTTCACTTTCATTAGTTCTACTTCTCATTGATTCTTCTTTTTTACTTATATCGTTTCGTCTTGTTCTACCGTTTCTTTCTATTCTTATATCTTCTTCTTCAATAGGCATGCTCTCTACTTCTCTTCGCCAAATTTCTTCATCAAGATCTATGTGGGTTTCTATGTTGTATTCTGAATCTATACTGGATTGCTGCAAAATAACAGGTTGCATGTACTTATTCGTATGCAGGCTAGGAAAAACTTGTTGGATCTTAATATTATGTCAAACGCAAAGGTTGATTGAAACTTTTGTAAAATGTCAGTATTTTGGATAATTTCAACTTACATGTTAATAATATATTTACTGATAAATAATATTCATGAGCTTCTACAATTAATATAATAGCTGGAAAATGGTTATCGTTTAGCCCTGGGACATCCGTCCGAGGCGAGGGGATCCTTACCCGGGGCTCCCAACCATAGGCTGTTGGGCGTTACGTGAGGTTTTTAGTCGGTAGGAGTCCGGCATAGCATCCATGATATCCATCAGCCTCACGTTAAAAAAAATGATTATCGTTTAACAGTTATCAAATTTTCTAATTATTGTTTTTTGCACTCAGTATAAAATATTGTAAATTACCTTGTGCTTTGAGAAACTCCGCTTTTTCTTGTACATTTCATTGGTTTGGTTTTCTCTCTCCAAGCTGGCTCTAGGCTCACTATCTATCTGAAGTTTGTGAGGATCGAGGGTCAGTCGACTGCCTTCTATGTTGTCCAGTCTGTCTTCAGTTAAACCCACTAGACGTTTCTGTGTCAGTAGAATGGTAAAATGATTGAAAGAAAACTAGCATTTACATTCAAAATAAAATAAAAAAATCAAGTAAATTATAAGGCCGTCATGTATCTATTAATTTATGTAGCTTTATAACTTTTGTCGGTTTTAGCTTGTAGATTTCACCGTTTGATTTTATAGGTCAAGAGAGATAATTATAATTATCAATGCAGTATGAATTTAAAAGAAAAAATATATTTTCAAAGAATGCCCTTCTTTGAAAAATTAATTTCTAAGAAGGACATTCTTTACTTCACAGTACGTCGAGCTACGAGGGAATACACGTTACATCAATTTTATTTTAACCTCAATTCATACAGGATTTTAAAAAAAAATATTAAAAACGGTAGTTTATTATAACTCACCTTAAGTATTTGGTGGTCCTGGTACAATTTGCTTATGCACTTAAAGAGGAACACGAAGCTCATGCTGGAGAGTATCAAGGAAAATATGATGAGGATGACCAGGATGTGAGTTTCTTCGACCGCTGATGACTGCACACTCTAAACCAAAGCAGAAATACTATTGAATCATCTATGGCCACATAACTACATAATTATAAACCAAATTCCAACAGTCACATGACGTAGATAGGGTCTGCTACAAAGCAAAAATTTACAATAATTACACCAAAATCATTAATAGAAAAATCTCCTTCAATAATAATTACTTTTTTTTTATTTACAGTGCAACAAACAACTGTCGAATCTGTTCCTAGCAGGTCAAACCAACCGGACTAAGGGCATTGTTACAGCTTGTACTGAATTATCAGATTTCATGGGCCAGATGAGTTTACGATACAGACTACAATTTTAAATATTGTGGAACAGTACAAGTGGATTTTTCTAATATACATACATAATGGTCACGCCTTTATCCCCGAAGGGGTAAGCATAGGCATATCATATGCTCACTCTACACTTTTTAGAATTTGTCCCACGTAATAGGTGGTGAGCCGTATTGCCGTGTTGAAAGGGACAGGTCAGCAGGACTGCCTGCTGTTGAAATTTTTCAAGCCACATAAAAAGGTTTTCAACTTGGCTTAACGACTGCCATTTCACTGATAACCGGGGCCAACGACTTAACGTGCCCTCCGAAGCACGGAAACCCTCAAATAAAATGTCACAAAGTGGTCACATGAATGGTCACAATTTTTCCAACATGGGCTGCAAATTCCATCAAGTGCCATCAATAAATAGTATAAAGAAGACGAATTTTCTGTCACGCGGAAAACCTTCCAATATTACCTATAAAGAACCATAATTATCATAGTTGGGTACTTACTTTGCAGCGACTAGGTTCTTCATCAGCTTTGAGTCTGCAGTGAGCTTCCCCATCACAGAGAAGACTCTTGTCAATACAAGTATTGTCTTCACAGTCAAACTCGTCCTCTTCATGGCATTTGGCTGTAACAATAGATATAAATCTGATATATAGCCCTCTCCTTTCCGATCCCGAACAAAGCGTGCCGGGCAGATATGCCACTCAAACTCGGTGGAGAGAATCTTCACCAGAACTGAGCGTTTCAAAAGATTGTTCTTCTGTCGAACTATAAAAACCTGCCCGCACACGTATTTCCCTCATCTTACAATCTCAGGTTCTTCAAGCGGAACGTGAAGAGGCACATCACAGGGCCGCCAACTTGAGGACCACTGTCTGAAGTCTTACGGACTGTGAGAGTGGCCCCCAATGCGCCATGACTTTCTATCAGGCTGGCGAGGTCAATTTGACGAGCTAAATATAAAAAAATATCTAAATACTTATGCAATTTGAAGACGCCCCAAGATGTTTTGAAGTGAAAAATTCGTAAGTTGCGACAAAGTCTTGATAGCTAGTTAGTCAAGCGTCTGGCCCGCCATGTCAGAAAACGCAGGTTCCAGTCTTTGCAAGACGGATAGTTTACCACGTTCAATTTCGATTCTTCTTTATATTTATCTCGCCAAATTGACGTCGCCACCAGCCTGGTGGAGAGCCGTGACGCATCTAGCGATTAGGGGCCACCTCTGACAGCGGTCTCCAAGTTGGCTGCCTTGTGATGTGCTTCTTCACGCTCCGCTTAAAGAATCCAGGATTGAGGAAGAGCAGGGAAACACGTGCGCTGGCAGGTCGTTCCAGGTTTTTATGGTTCGACAGAGAAACGGTCTTTTGAATCGTTCAGTTCTAGCGAAGATTCTCTCAGAACAACAAATGTGTCATACTCACAAAATTTTCCTATCTAGTAAATAGATAGGAAAATTTCGTTGTTTTTCAATATTATAAAATTGTGATGTGGATGTGTCTGTACAAAGAAGATCATATAAAAATAATACTTGGGTTATTAATAACTATACTGAAAAACAATAATATTTTTTTGGAATTCTTGTCTGTTTGCCAGTTTGTAGATACTTATATCTGTTTGCTCGCGATGGACGCGAAAAGTACTTGGAATTTGCCACGTTTTTAGGGTTCCGTAGCCGAATGGCAAAAATCGGAACCCTTATAGATTCGTCATGTCTGTCTGTCTGTCTGTCTGTCTGTCTGTCTGTCCGTCCGTGTGTCACAGCCATTTTTCTCCGAAACTATAAAACCTATGCCATTGAAACTTGGTAAGTAAATGTATTCTGTTAACCGCATTAAGATTTTTACATAAAACTAGAAAAAAAGCAGTAAATTTTGGGGGTCCCCATACTCAGAACTGAAACTAAAATTTTTTTCTTTCGTCAAACCCATACGTGTGGGGTATCTATAGATAGGTCTTCAAAAATGCTATTGAGGTTTCTAACATAATTTTTTTGTAAACTGAATAGTTTGCGTAAGAGACACTTCCAAAGTGCAAAAATGTGTGTCCCCCCCCCCTCTAACTTCTAAACTAAGAGAATGATATATCTAAAAGAAATATATAATGTACACTGCCATAAAAACTACCAACGAAAATTGGTTTGAACGAGATCGAGTTGGTAGTTTTTTTTTAATACGTCATAAACCGCAATTTTCGCCTATAAAAATCACTACCACTGCGAACGTGTTACTTGCTGCTAAGGAACCCTTCATGGGCGAGTCCAACTCGCACTTGGCCGGTTTTTTTATAACTAAGGACTTATTCAGACTTAAAATATTACGTTTGTTTCATCGCAATCGGTTAAGTCAAAACGGAGTTATGAACAAACAAGAAAGTCGTGAGATCGTTCTCACTAGATTGCCCGCCCCTCCACACGTTCATTGTGAAAGTGACAGTTCAATTCGATTGACGCTGTCATTTTTGTTTTATTTCAAACTTTGAACAAATGATCCACGTGACCTACTGACGTAGTTTAATGCGACAGAGACACAGCTACTGACAAAGTCTCGCCATAAGCCCCTCTGCACTCTATTTTATAGAGAGGGGCTAAAATGGAGTAATCAGGGTTGGTTTTCCGTGCCATCATTCTATTTTTAGTCGCGTGATAACTGACCTCTACGCGGGCGGTGTCACAGGCATCGGCTAGTCTATTGTTTGTTTGTTTGTATGTTAGTTTATTTGTATTGAATAGGCTCCGAAATTACTGAACCGATTTTTTTAAATTTCTTCACTTTTGGGAAGCTACACTTTCCCCCGCGAACATAGGCTTTCTTTTATTCCCGTATTCCCACGGGAACGGGAGCTACGCAGGTAAAACTACGAGATGTCCTCTAGTTTATTAAAGTTTATGATTGAAGTAAAACTTCGTTAGGCGCGAGTAGGGAGTAACTCAGATTTTTTTCTGACGTAGGTTATGCTTAATATTTGAATTTTGAATAGCGAATACGTAGTTTCCACTATTCAAAATTCGAATGAATGATATTATTATAACATTTGATGCCGTCAATGGCAAAGAAGTTTTACTTCAATCGCTCGTAAAGGTTACACGCACACACTTTTTTATATATTCTAGTTTATTATTTATTTTTAGGTTTAGTTTATATCAATAACGATTTAATTAGTAAAGATAGGCTATGGAATAAAATTGTTTAACTTACAGCTTTCAATAGCCTGATTCACCATTCTGTAAGGGTTGAACACAGCTCTGAATTTGGAATCCACTTTGGATGTCTGAGATGCATAGAATCTCACGTGCATGATGTTACCCTCCGCATCCTTCGTAGTCACGGAGTTGGCTACAGATCCGCAATATTGGGCTAGTCTGTAAAATAATTAAAATGAATAGACAATACAAAAAGAAAAACGCCCAAGGGCGATTAAATTCGCTCATGGAAGGTTTCGTTCCAAAAAGCGGCAATAAATTACGTCACGTTCATTTTTCTTTACGTTTTAGGGTTCCGAACTCTAAGAGAAAATCGGGACCCTATTTATGAGATTTCGCCGTCTGCCTGTCTGTCCGTCACAAGGCTGTCTCTCAGCAATTGTGATAGCTTTAAAATAGTATTAGAAAAAAAGGGGGATTGAAGAGGGCTCCCATACACCATTACGGCATAAGGAGCAAGGCTCTCGATCTTCTGACTTCATATTTGAACAATAGAATTCAGAGAGTCGATGTTAATGGTGCACGTTCAGAAGGATCAGTAGTTACTATGGGCGTCCCGCAGGGTTCAATACTCGGCCCATTTTTATTCCTTATATATTTTAATGACCTACCCTTTTACATGGGGGACAGCAACAGGATTGTTTTGTTTGCTGATGATACTTCTTTGATTTTCAAAGTCGAACGACAAATAGATAACTATGACGATGTAAACAATGCAATCTTGAAAGTGGTTCATTGGTTTAACACTAACAATCTAAGACTGAATGATAATAAAACTAAATGTATTAAGTTTACCTTGCCGAATGTAACACAGTCAGACACCAATGTTCAACTTAATGGTCGAGAGTTGGAACTTGTGGAATCAACGATGTTCCTAGGGTTAACGGTCGATGCTGGTTTACAATGGAGTCCACATATTGTAAAACTAGCTAGTAGATTAAGTTCAGCAGCATTTGCTGTGCAAAAGATAAGGCACTTGACTAATGTAGATACGGCTAGAATAGTTTATTTCAGTTACTTTCACAGTATAATGTCTTACGGTATTCTACTGTGGGGCAATGCTGCAGATATAAATTCAATTTTTATTTTACAAAAGCGAGCCATAAGAGCCATATATAGATTAGGTCCAAGGATCTCTCTGCGCGAAACATTCAAAGAGGTTAATATTCTTACAGTAGCATCTCAGTACATTTTTGAAAATCTTATGTATGTACAAAGAAATTTACATAGTTTCCATAAGTTAAGTGATAGACACAATGTCAACACTAGAAATAAAAATAACCTCGCTGTTTATCATAGCAGATTGCATAAAATCAGTAATTCTTTCAGGGGTAACTGTATACGCTTTTACAACAGGTTACCTAACGAAATTAAAAGTATGTCCCTAAATAAATTCAAAAGTTTGTTAAAGGTAAATTATACAGCAAGGGCTACTATACAGTTGGTGATTACTTGATGGATAAGGAAGCCTGGAAATGACCTGCTCTGCTAGATTCTCAAAAAACTGTTAATATGCATAGTTTTTAGATTCATTAATAAAGTTGTAAATAGAGTAGTTAAAAGAATAGTCCGCTGAGTTTCTAGCCAGTTCTTCTCAGGTGGGTCGCGTTGTGAACGGTGGTAACTTTTTTGTTTATATAAGTGACGTTTATAAGTGCATTTGTATATGCCTAAGTAAATAAATGATTTTTGAATTGAATTGAATTGAAAAACATACAACAAACGTGCTTTCTTGCCGTTTTTTGATACGGAACCCTCCGTGATCAAGTTTGAGGTCAACAGATGGATTAGGATGCATGGATTACATAATCCACTGAAAATTTCAGCTCTGTAGCTATCACGGTTCCTAAAATACAGCCTGTAGACAAACGGACATAAAGGTTTCAGTAATAGAGCATTTCTTACCCTTTGGGTACGGAACTCAAGTAAATAAATGAGGTAACACTTACTTGGTGTCCAGTTCGATGACCGACCCAAACACTTGTATCACGTTGTCCTCACATTCGTTTGGTTTCTTCAATTCGTAGCTTGTGAAGTTCAAATATATCTAAAGCAAATCAAATGTTACAATTACAAGACTTCCATTTTTAAAACAGTGTACTTACTATACGAAAGGAGAAGATCCCCCTGTGAAAGAAACGACCTGCCCAAATAAAAAAAATCGCTACAGGACTTCGACATCGCCTTAAACGTTGTGGAAGTCAGAATGATAGCAGTCGTTCGCAAAACATATCGAAGTTAGACTGAAAATTTTACCCCAACTTGGTTGGAAAAAGGCTTGGTGGATGATGACAAGCTTTTCATTTGAATTTCTAAACGTAAAAAGTACTTGATTTTGAGCTGAAGAGAGATTTACGCGCGCCTTTATACATGCAGGGGTAATCACATTTCACTATTTTATTTTAATATTTAGCTCGTCAAATTGACGTCGCTACCAGCCTGATGGAAAACCGTGGCGCATCTAGCGATTGGGGGCCACTTCTGACAGTGGTCCTCAAGTTGGCGGCCCTGTGATGTGCCTCTTCACGCTCCTCTTGAAGAACCCGGGATTGTAAGATGAGGGAACTCCCTCACCTTATAAGAGACGATCACGAGGTAGTTTTGTTTGCTGATGACACATCTTTAATATTTAAAGTTGAACGTGGACAACGCGATCTTGACGAAGTAAACAATGCCCTCTCTAGGGTAGTCCACTGGTTTAACGCTAATAATTTATTGTTAAATGAAACTAAAACAAAATGTATTAGATTCACCTTGCCAAATGTTAGATTCGTTAACACCAATATTAAGATTAGGGATGATCAAGTAGAATTGGTCGATGAAACTGTCATTCTGGGCATAAAGTTAGACTCCAACTTGCAGTGGGGGCCTCATATCGAGAAAGTCTCGGGCAGACTGAGCTCTGCAGCCTATGCCGTTAAAAAGATCCGACAACTGACAGACATTAGAACAGCGCGTCTTGTCTACTTTAGCTATTTCCACAGTGTCATGACCTATGGCATACTATTATTATGGGGTAACGCTGCCGACATCGAATGTATCTTTGTGTTGCAAAAAAGGGCTGTCCGGGCTATCTATGGTATGGGGTTTTGGGAGTCATTAAGAGAAAAGTTTAAGGATATCAACATCCTTACTGTGTATTCACAGTACATATATGAAAACTTATTATGTACTCATAAAAATAACAGTAAATTTATTAAAAATAGTGATATCCATAACCTAAACTTAAGAAATAAGAATAAATAGGCTGTACCTAGATTTAGGCTTAATAAAATAAGCAATTCTTTTGCGGGCAATTGTATTCGAATGTACAATACATTGCCGACAGCCATAACAGGTTTGTCAGTTAATAAATTTAAAAAACTAGTAAAACTTAAATTGTGCCAGAAAGCTTATTATAGCATTAAAGACTTTCTAGAAGACAAGACTGCCTGGCAGTGACACGATTGCTCCTTTCTACATTAAAAAAAAAAACTGTATTAGATACTAAGATGAATAAGAGGGACCGGACTGAGTTTCTTGGGGTGTTCTTCTCAGTCTGTAGCATTTCCGAATCCCCGGTAGAGTCACAAAAATTTTGACAAACCTAAATATTTTTTTAAAAATTTCAAAGGGAAAAAAAAAGGAAACACGAGTGCGGCAGGTCGTTATCCCACGTAATAGATGGTAAGCCCATTGTTGTGTTGACTCAAACCAGCATCATTTTAGAGGTCAGTGTCCAGTTCCGAAAACAGTACGTATCATTTATGCTAATTCCTTAAGGGGCACGTCCGTAAAAAATGCACTTCGGATGTTGGAAATATTCAAGAACTCACTTCTTTAAAGGACACTAAAACGGATCCTTATTTTTTTTACAAAATAATTATTTACATTAGAAAAAACACCTCTCAAAATTATCATCAAAAGCACACGGTGCTAATGTAGTCTCATATATTAAGAAATTAAGGTTCCATTTTAGTGTCATTTAATGAAGTAAGTTCTTGAATATTTCCAAAATTGTAAATGTCTCTTTGTGCATTTTACGGACGCGTCCCTTAAGTTTAGCAGAAAACAATTCCTGCACGAGAAATGCAACAAGCATTTTCGATATACTGACCTTAGTGTCGTTGTCGGTTTTAATAGTCCACAAAACATCTAAAGGCTGGTCCACACTTCCCGCTGTACATTCCGGATCTATGCCGTCCTTTTCTATAACTCCGTGCTTTTGCTTCTCAAAGGTCTTATAGCAAGCGTCCGGTATCTTATCTGGAACATTGATTTATTTTTACAAGCTTTTCATTAACTTGCTATGTGTGTATGTATGTATGTAAGGTACAAATTTTGCAAGTACGATTTAACCCACTCTCCATGCTCCAATTATTATTGATTTCAAAATTTTTTAATTATATTTTAAGAAAATTTCAGACAGCGTCCTCTAGCAAATTAAGCTAATAATAAGCTTGTGCTTGAGTTGTAGACAACTAATAGATATTAATATGTATTTTTAGATACTTATTATGCTTAATAACTTTAATAAAAATACAAAGAAGCACCCAATTCCAAAGAAAAAAAAAACAAGTATTTGGAACGACCCGGGAATCGAACCCCGTTACACACCGGGAATCGCCACCGAGGCAGTCAAAAATGATATAAAAACTTCATTAGTAACAGTAGTCTGGTTTCAGTATGTGACCAAATATTTAGAAATAACATACAGGTTCACTTTTGCCGAGTCCCAGCCAGCCAGGAGGCCCGGGTAAGCCGTCCGAAGGATAGCCTCAGAATTCCACAAAGGGGTAGGCACACTTTTCCCACGTAATCAATCAATACATAATAATAAAATCGTAACAGGTCGCTGTCTGTACATTTTAGATATATAAGAACAAAGTTTATCGGGGGCCTTTTTGGACGCAATAGAACCCAAAACAATGGTTTTTAGAATTTTTGTCTGTTTGTCTGTACGTTTGTGCACGCTAATCTCAGCAACCGCTCTTTCTTTATTGCGTTGCGGTTTGCTCCACTTAACATTTAATGTTTATTTCATTACAATCGGTTCATAAATAAAAAAAAAATATCAATATAAAGATAATGCAGCGTACGAAGTCGCGGGCTACAGCGGAATAATCATACTCACGGCTACGAGCTTCGACAATATGTTCCACAATTATCTTAAACCCTTCATATTCTATAGTATCATCGGATTTGAATTTCAGCCACATGTAGGGCCCAGTGCTGGTCATTTGTCGAGGGAAAGCCTGGCCGCATACTTTACCAATCAGCTTGGCGAAACCGTAGAGACCATCTCGAACCTGGGAAAAAATTTGGTAGTTTAACTCTCTAACTGACGGACAGACAGACAGAAGGACGGCAAAGCAAAGACTTCTATATAAACTGAGGTAGACGCGCCGTACTTTAACAAACGAGATTTCAAAAGCAATCCTCAAATACACACATTACTAAGACTACATTCACTTATAAATATTTTTTACGTAATTGTCACCACACACAATAGCAATATACGAATAGAAAAAGAGTAAAAGAGAAGGCGTATGGACTCCCATTGCAAGTCGAGCACCTACTCTCGAAGTATTGACTCACAACAGTGCGAGTAACGCTGCTAATTAGCGCAGTTTATAGGTTTCAAAAATCGGTGCGTAGGGCATGTCTACCTCAGTTTATATAGAATTCTTTGCGGCAAAGTCTAAGGAATAGGGTTCTATTATTGATTCTGTAACATACCTCCAACAGACGTTTCTCTGCCGGATGAGCCACCGACAGAACGTTTTGATTATGAGTTTTTCACCGACAGAACCTCTCAACTACGAACGTTTCGCCGACAGAATGATTAATTCGACGACATAATCGTTCACCAAATAAGAACTCGTCGACAAAACAAAAAAAAACCACGAAGGCTCAGGCAGAGATGGGTAAGGCTCCGCTTCGCTCCAGCCTTAGCCATCTGACCTAACCTATCCGAGTCGGGGTGTTAACCATTCACTGATTATGGTTGAACTAGCTGATGCCCGCAGCTTCGCCCGCGTAATTTTTTTCCCGTTCCCGCTTCCCGTTTTTTATCCCCTTGGGGGTAGAATTTAACAAAATCCTTTCTTAGCGGATGCCTACGTCATAACATCTACCTGCATGCCAAATTTCAGCCCGATCCGTCCAGTGGTTTGGGCTGTGCGTTGATAGAATACTATGTCAGTCAGTCAGTCACCTTTGAGTTATATATATTTAGAAGATTATTCGTTCTGTCGGCGAAACGTTCTTAGTTGAAAGATTCTGTCGGTGAACAACTCATAATCAAAACGTTCTGTCGGCGGCTCATCCGGCAGAGAAACGTCTGTCGGAGGTATGTTTCAGAGCTCCTGTTATTTGCGTTCGAAACCCTAAAAACCAAGTCTCGCAACTCAGTTCTTCTACCGAAAAAAAATGTGAGATTCATACCAAGTCAGTTAATTCCCTAATTAAGGGTATTAAATATTCTGTTGTAAGTTTTACGTTAACATCAACTGTGTTCATAATCAGTACCTATTAAAAGACATATCTTTGTTGTATATTTACTTCTTAGGAGGCAGAGAAGCTTACGGCCCACAGGAAGGTTGGTTACCGTAGCCTATGAACGTTTGCAACACCAGAGGCGCTACAAACGCCCTGCCGACCCGAGCGCAGGCTGTGACAACCCACAGTTGAAATTTTCCAAGCCGCCCATAAGGCCTTCAACTTGGCTTAACGACTGTAATTCTACTGACAACCGGAACCAACGGCTTAACGTGCCTTCCGTAGCACAGAAACGCTCGTAAATAAATGTCACAAAGTGGTCACCTGGTGGTCACCCATCCATAACCGGCCATAGTAAATGTTGCTTACTACGGTGATCATTACAGAACACTGAGGCCGCGGGGCTACGAGCGCTTCAAATATCTATACTAATATTATAAATAGGAAAGATTTGATTGTATATTTGTATTATTTTAATTTTTTTTTTCAATAATAAATGGGGTACTAACACGAGAAGAAATTGATATTACATAGCATGTTTGTTTGTTTGCATCGAATAGGCTTCGAAACTACTGAACCGATTTTAAAAATTCTTTCACTGTTGGGAAGATACACTGTCCTCGGTTAAGATAGACTATATTTTATCCCCGTATTCCCGTGGGAACGAGAGCTAAGCGGGTAAAACCACGCGGTGTCGGCTAGTTATCCTATAAATTTTAAATACTTAACTTATTTGACACTAACTGACCCGCGCAACTTCGTTTGCGCCACATAAGAGAGAGTATTACCTGTTTTTTGTCATCCCCCGTTTTTGAAACATTTACTATTACTGCTCCGCTCCCATTAGTTGTAGCGTGATGCTATATAGCCTATGACACTCCACAATAATGTAGCTTTCTATTGGTGAAAGAATTTTTAAAATCGGTTCAGTATATCCCGAGATTACCCCTTACAATTTATCAAACACACAAACTTTACTTCTTTATAATAATAGTATAGATAAAGGGAAATAAAATAATTCGAGGCAGCATTTCCCAGTCATAAAGAGTAATGCAATAGAATACAAAAGCACTTATATACATACATAAAGTCACGCCTTTATCCCCGAAGGGGTAGGCAGAGGCATTTACTATACACCCACATTTCACCTTATAGTTTTATGACCCACGTAATAGGTGGTGAGCCTATTACCGTGTTGAAATGGACAGGCGCAGGTCGTCACGACCCGCAGTTGAAATTTTTCAAGCCGCCCATAAGGCCTTCAACTTGGCTTAATGACTGTCATTTTACTGACAACCGGGTTTCATTTCGAGTTTATCTTCTCTACGAAATGGATCGTTTTACGAAAGTGCTCCCTTAGTCGCCTTTTACGGGTAAGAGTACAAAATATCGCCACCCCTATACATCCACCAATACATCTGGGGTGGCGCTATTTTGTACTCTGTCGCAACACGGGACTCCGTCGCCACACGGGGCAAGCAATAAAATAATCATACAAATGACTTACTTCTAAATAGTCATAAGCGCACTGCGGGTGATATTCTATTCGAAAGTTATCAATAAATGTCAATTTTATTACATTTCCTGCTGGAGCTGAAACATAAACAAATTTACTATAGTATTATTTCAAATATTTTATTAACTGTAATAATTAATTGTATGGCTGTGTCAACATCTAATAAATAAAATTCTCGTGTCGCGGTGTTTGTAGTTAAATTCCTCCGAAATGGCTTGACCGATTCTCATGAAATTTTGTGTGCATATTGGGTAGGTCTGAAAATCGGACAACATCTATTCTTCATCCCCCTAAATGAAAAAAATAGCAAAACAAAGTCTTCCTCAGGTACTAGGGCAATGCTCCAACTACGGAGATACGTAAACGTACTGAAAAACCTGATTTTTATACATTGTAAACGCCTTTTAAAAGTATGCAGAGTGTCAAACTGTCAACTTTGTAATGTAATATACAATACTAAAAGTCAAGAGTTACAGTGATAAGAAAAGCAAGGAATAGTCACACCTTTATCCCCCAAAGGGTAGTCAGAGCAATAGTATATGACCACATTTCACCTTGTAGTTTCAGGTGCAGGTCGTGACGACCCGCAGTTAAAATTTTTCAAGCCGCCTTTAAGCCCTTCAACTTGGTTTAACGATTGTCACTACCAACCGGGTTTCATTTCGAGTTTTCCTTCTCTACGCAATGGATCGTTTTGCGAAGGTTTTCCCTTTGTTGCCTCTTATGACCCCCTCGGGGTGAAATGGGGTGGTGACAATTTGTACTCTTTCCCGTTGCAACATGTGACCCCGTCGCCACACGGGTCTGTATTTTATCGTGTACTAAATTAATATTTCACTTACCTTTCAGAACGGTAACACAACTAGTATTATTATAATAATATTTATTTGGACTATGGATATCATGTGGATGTGTTATAAATCCAGAATCTGAATTGAATAGATCGCATCTATGATCGGGGATATCCCTTTTCACTCTAGAATCTATACTTCTTTTGCCTTTCTTCTTCCAACTTTTCAAATCGTCTGCTTTGAAATTTCTTAAATTTTTATTTTCTACATTATTTTCATTATTTTCTTCATAAATATTATTCTTAGTATTGCTTTTATCTACATTTTGTTCTAAAATGTCATTGTTTCTAGAATAATGATTGGTCCAGGGGCTCCCCATTGTTGTGTTGTGCTGGAATAGCCTCATTGGTGTATTGCTATCATGATCAGCTGGTTTCTCCGATGTTACGCCGTATGTTAGATGTACTGGAACAAAAGAGAAAACAAATAAATACTATAAAAATGTTTATAAGACCTTTTTAGGGTTCCGTACTCAAAGGGTAAAAATGGAACCCTATTCATGAGACTGTCGTCTATCTGTCTGTCCGTAACGAGGCTGTATCTCATGAACGGTGATAGCAAGAGAGCTGAAATTTTCACAAATTATGTGTTTTTGTTGCCGCTATAATAACAAATAAGTACTTAAATTAAAAAAAAAATATATTTAATGAGGGTTCCTATACAACAAGCGCGATTTACTGTCCTATTTCGGTACAGAACCTTCACACAATTCGCACTTGGCCCGTTTTTTAAAGTACTTTTTATCTTAGTTGTAAAAATCCTAATGGGTGCTATGCCGGATTCCTACCGACTAAAACCACACGGTACCCTACCATCTGTCTACGGTTGGGAGTCCCTAGGATGGTACGCCCACGGATGAATAACCCAGGAATATCGACACAAGCATTGTCCACTTTAGCGGTCTCTTCCCGTAGGCATTTGAAGCCCTTTATTTACTAAAGTACTAAAGTTGCAGTGGATCTTTATGTGGCGTATGAATATCCATACGAATGTCTTGCTGGACTGTATTCGAATATGGAAAGATTGAAATCGAAACATAAAATATGGAATATACTATTTATAAAGCTACATACTCTTGATCGTTTTAGCGTAGGGCACCTCTGGGAAGTTATCTCAGAGTTCCTGACAGACTTTGGTTACCACCGCGGCTTTGCCTCTGGGGATCGCCGCTGGGCGAAAACTCCAAACAAATAATTCGTTTTCAATTCTGTCACCAACACTAAAACCTCGTTAGGTTTGTACAGAGCTTGAATGTGTGTGTGACCACTAAGGCTAAGCAAACATTCCGTCAAAACACCCTCCAACTATAATGACAGCTGTGGCAGGGGTGAGGAATCTTGCTCGGTGGAAGTGGGAGGCAGGGAGTTGCCTATCTGTATGCAATGATAATCTTTAGTATCGCTTAGGCATCCAATTTAACCTTAACTTCTTCTCATGTACATTTTCACATCCCTATCGACAGGAAAAGGGTTGAGCCACAATATTAATTATCCAAAACAATATTCTCCGCAAAAATAGGTTGATTGGGGACGATTTTTTTTAAAGCAGTTAGGTAAGTACCTTCATTGTGGTTCCGTATATAATTATATTCATAATCCGATAAGATTCATGTGTTTTTTTTTTAATATAAACATCATACATTCAACTATTTGGTTATGCTAGAAATGCTTTCTCAACTGGCACTGAAATAAACGTACATATTTCTAAGTATACCAAATGTCATCGACATTTAAAAGGATTCAAGGGAATCATAAGCCAAATCTTTGTAATATCATACAATGTATGTCAGTATCCCGGTTTATATTGTCACCCTCGGGACGTTGAGACGACTTATAATATCAACCTTCGACCAAGTAATAGCATAGACGGACCCACGTCATACAATACGAACTTAAAAGTGAGACTAGTTCAGACACAAAGATATTCCAGCAACGACACGACATGCATTCTTTTTTCGAATTTAGAGTAGTGTTTCTACACTTCGGGAACGCACAGGAAGACATCTTGCATAAAATCTTAACTTGCCACACGTGTTACACCTTTGGAACAATAACACCGACTACGACCAAGTGAGCGCTTCGCTTACTTTAAAGTCTTCAAAACTAATGTATGGATGGGCCCGTCTATAGTATTACTTGGTTGAAGGAACGAACGGCACTTTTTGTGAGCAAAAGCTTTTGAATTTTTTGAAAGATATACGATATTTTTATTATTGGATTTTATTTTGTACTAGCTGACCCTCGCAACTTCGTTTACGTCACATAAGGTGTACGAATGGAGGGGTACTCCTTCATGAGACTCATCAAGCAGCGTGTGAAACGGCCCTGTTTGCTTAATCATAAAAGAGCTTAAAGATTAAGTCGATTCTAAAACAATTCAGTCCACGCCTTCGGCGCGGACTGAATTATTTTACAATAGCCTTAATCATTAAGCTCTTTTATGATTAAGCCAACACGCCCGTTTAGACTCACTTTCAAAAGAAACGTTGAATTCTAGATTTACCGAAAGTTGAGATGCCCCTAATTTCTGAACTACATAACCCTCAATATTTATAATTGTATAGAATAATGCTTAAAGTACTCCCTTTCAGACATCAAACAAATATCTAAAATCGAACCACGCAGTGAGAAATTATAGCTAAAAACCTATTTTGCCTTTCATCCCCTCTCCTGAAAGAACCGCGCAAAATATCGGGATCAAAAGTATCTAAGAACCTTCCTCGGACTATAAGCTTAGATCGTACAAAGTATCATTCAAATCGGTTCAGTAGTTTCGGCGTGATACTTAGTCGGGATACAGACAGACAGACAGACAGACAGACAGACAGACAGACATGAAAATTTTAAATTACATTTTCGGCTTCAGTATCGATTAGAGAACGCCCTACACTTAAAATTTTCAAAATATCTTCCATGTACAGACTCCCGACCCTCTACAGTTTTATTATAAGTATAGATGGTATTTAATTCAGGTACTCAATTCGTATATTCGTACTCAATCGTAATATGAATTCATTTGTGAATACCTATTTAGTTTAGTACGATTCTAGTCTAATAGAATTGGAGTACCTATTTCGTAAGTACCTAACATTCGATATTTTTTGATTCCAAGTTGTGATAGTTAGGTACATAAATACATACATACATATAGTCACGCCATTATCGCCGAAGGGTAGGCAGAGGCATAGTATTTGCCCACATTTCACCTTATAGTTTTATGTCCCAAGTAATTGATGGTGAGCCTAATGCAGTGTTTTAATGGGCAGGCGCAGGTCGCCGCGACCCGCAGTTGACATTTTTCAAGTCGCCTAAAAGGCCTTCAACTTGGCTTAACGATTGTCATTTTACTGACATTCGTTTCCAGTTTTCCTTCTCTACGCAATAGTACGATTTGCGAAAGTGTTCCCTTAGTTGCCTCTTACGACACCCTCGGGATGTTTTGAGGATACTTATAATATATGATAGTTAGGTACTTACACCTATATCAGTTCTGTAATAGTAGTTCCGCAAAAAAACCTTCTAAGGATTTCTTGCACGTAATATCTTTTCTCTTAACGAGTGGCAATCCGTATGGATGTCATGACGGACTCCTACTTACTAAATACACACGCTCCTGTATTTTTTCATTAGGGTCTTACAATTACTATTTTTTTTATATCACTATGGTGGCAGACAAGCATTTGACCCACCAGAAGGATTGGTGGTCACCGCAGCCTATGAACGTTTGCAACACCAGAGGCGCCACACTCGTGCTGCCGATCCTGCAAAAGCCTTCTAAGACCCCTTTTGAAGAACCCCATACTGTAGGCGTTTGGGAAAACCGAGGCAGGAAGATCATTTTACAACCTAAGCGAAAACCCCTATCGGATCTAACCGTGCTCGAATGTTCCGGACTATTTGCGACTCTGGATGTGCATACGACAGATATAGTAGAAGAAATCGGACTGTAGAATTGTGACAATAATAAAAATAAATAACAAAACAAACACCCATTCATTATGAGTCGAAATTCGACAGTAATACATTTAAATCAAAAAACTCATAGTTTTTATGGAAAATCGGGCCCCTATTACTGATACTCTGGCTGTCTGTCTGTTTGTCATAAAATTAACAAATATGAAATATTTCAAGCACTTTTAAACGTCAGATTATGACGAAATTTTGCAATCAGATGACAAAGAAAATAATAAAAGATAATTTCTAGTTTCAAAAACTAAAAACACGATTCTAAATCCTAATATTGTAAGAAAATAAAATAAAATTCAGCATTCGTAGGTTAATGATGTTGGTAAGTAAAGTCTGGAGCTCACCACACGCTTTTCTGCAACGGTAAGATGTTTGATGTGCGGGCTAGTGTTGGGATGTAGTCGATAAAAAAGATTAATATTTATTTATATTTTAGACATTACTACTACTACTAGACGTCAGCAAATAATAGTAATAATCTCTGCGTCCTTTGTTGCAGGAATAAAAGTTGGGTATCGTAGATGTTACAGGGCCTTTAACTGTATCTCAGCTTGTTCTTAGTTATTGAGTAAAATACCTACCAATTGTGTAACGTTAAGAAAAGATGAGATGAAAATAATTGCAAACAATATCATATAGTATTTGTTTCTTTAAAAGTTGATTAAATATTTTGATTTCGCCGCGCCTCAATTACATCTCTTGCCTGATGGAAAGTCATGACGCCGTCCAATGATGACTAGTAGCATACCTCGAAAGGTATCTTTACATGACATTTGGATGTTTGTTACTCAATCATGCTCTAAAGGCTAAACAGATTGTGCTCAAATTTTAGGCAGAGATTGAATATAATAGTCTGGTATAACACATAATGCTAACTTTTATGCCAGTAATAGTTATTATTATGTTCCCATGGTAAGCGTGAACGAGATCAAAAATTTACGCAGGCGAAACCCGCGTTATCAACAAAAATAAATTGTTTTTTTTTTATCGATATTGTTAATTTCCCATCCTTATTCTTTTTGAAACGTCTCCCGAGGGGCGCGCCCTGAGGCCAGCTGTAATTTATTCATCGTTCACTTTGTACTAACTGTCACCGCGCAACCTCTTTAATTTGCGACGTACCTTTTGCTTTTTGTACCAGTAAACAAGTGTACAATTGGATTGTTTTGAATTACTGACAAAAAAAGAAGGGTTTTATACGTCACGCGTATCTAGAATTAAAAAAGGTCGGGTTCGATTGCCACTACGGGACGAAATATTTGTCTTGAGACTCTGAGTATTTCTATGTATAATGTAGGTATGTATTAACAAAAGTGTGTCTAGCTTATATTAGAATGATACCTGCGTGTAAATTTTTTTTTTTTAAATACTATTGCAAATAGTTTTTAATGCCGATTTTCACCGCGACCTGTGAGAGCCCATCGATGAATCAATAGTTGACTGCATACTTATTTTAGCGCCACTGCACTTATACTTTTGACTGTTGACACTTGACGGAACTTGTTGTCATCATGGTGTGTAAGGCCACATCCGGTCAGGTATTGTGAATATTAAAATAAAAATGGTGGAATAGTCTCCGAACTCCTACGAAACTTGGTAGGCAACGACGTATTATATTATACACATCATGCTTTCAAAGTAGATCTTTTATACATTTAAAAAAAGAATTTCTATGAAATTAAGGTAGCATGTATGAAAAGTAAGACAATTGCCTGACTTTTTTTTCAGTATTGGTAACGTATCTACATACTTACAGTTTTCACATTATCATTGTTGGTAGGTATAAAATATATAGATTTTTTTTAGATTTATTAAAAACTCATAGAAAATACACAAAGTTTTTAAAATAAGAATCATTTTACTAAAACGTAAATAAAGACAGGGGTGTCAAACATTTTTACCACCTCATTAAACCAGAAAAAAATGGCCTACGAAAACAAAAAAAAAGACAATTTATACTTATGGCGTCGCTTCCGGCTGTCATAACAATATTTCAGGACATAAAGTTCATTTTAATCGGCGATATCATAAATGGTTTAGGAGTCCCTTAATACATGTTTTGTGGCATTTAAAGCTTAATGGCCCATTATATGTAGCACGAGAAGGTATAGGGATTTTTAAAGGATATCTTTGGGTAGGTGAAGTTTGTGTCATTTAAGCTGCGTAATATGTACAAAGCTTTCTTTTTAAACGACTTCCAAAAAAGGAGGAGGTTCTCAATTCGTCTGTATTTTTGAACTTTGATTTTCTAAATGTAAGTCTATAAGCACATCATGTATAATTTATATAACAGGAGAAGAATATTTTATAACAATAATATGGATAAAGCCTGAAATAAACGTTTATTACTATTATTTATTGGCATGCAGACGTTATAGTGCTGGATTTCAATTATAAATTTTCGTCAGGATGTAGTGCGTCATTAAACGCACCACTTTCAAATTTTGTGGCTCAAGAGCCTAAGACCCCGGATGGGCCATAATGCACTCTTTTTAAATGACTAGTAGACATGTATGGGTTCATCATCTGGTGCCTCTCCATTACTGGGTTGGCCGTTAGCTTAGCGAACTTTCCCTTATTTTGCGCCTAGTGAAATAGATCCTCAACGCTGGCAATATTTGTCCACTCTCGGATGTTCTTCAACTATGACTTCTTTCTTCCACCAGCGCGTCTTTTCCTCTCAATTTTTCCTATTATAATGAGTTGGAGGAATAGTTTTCATCCCTCAACACATGTCCGAGGCAAGCGACCTTTCTTCTTTTGATGGTCTGTAAGAGCTCTCAATTTTTACTCGCGCTGAAGTACTTTTACGTTGGAAACTTTCTGGGTCTAGCTAATGCGGAGCATTCTACGGTAGCACCACCTCTTGCATGTATGGGTTAAACGGGTGCTATGGTTCGTAAGAAGTCATAAGCGAAGCCTTGCGTCACAGCTAGTCATAAATAATACACGGAAGATATTATTCGTACCTGGGAAGGGTTTTACAAGGTTCGTTTAGGAAATATTTTAATATAATACATATTCATGAAGTAGGGGCTTAACTATATACAAACATTAGCTGGCAAATAGTCATGACAATTCCTTGTGTAAAGGCGAAATACGTGACGACCTGTATACACTAGAATCTGACTATATGATATTTACGGCTTCATCTGCTCCATAAATTTTTAGTTCAAGCTTCCCATGGGAATATAATCCTGTATAAGGAGACTATTTATGTTATCCCAGAAGATACATCTATCTCTGTGCTAGATTTCAGCGTTAGAGCGTGAATGAGTAACAAACACTTCCTCACAAACTTTCGTATTTATAATATCCTAGCTGTTCGCCGCGGCTTCGACCATGTAGAAGTCGTTATGGCGCAAAATCCTAACCCTCCTTTTGCGCAGTCGGTTAAAAAGTAGCTCGATCTATCCCTATACCAAATTACATCGCAATTGCTCCAGCCGTTTAGGCGTGAAAGCGTAACAGACAAACATACAAACAGACAGAGTTACTTTCGCATGTATAATATTAGTAGGGATTAAGAATTGCTGTCAAACAGTCATAAGGATTCCTTGTGTTAAGGCAAAATACGTGTCGACCTAAGTGCTGTGCTGTGAAGTGGAATATTCTCAGTAAGATTAGTAGAATAAATCTAATGTACCATCACTACACAACGCGGCCCCTCTGATAGGAACTGGTAAAAAACTCGTTGCGCTTTTTTTTTAGCGTGAGGGAAAATCCTCCAGGATGCTATGCCGGACTCCTACCGACTAAAAAAACTCACGTAACGCCCAACAGCCTATGGTTGGGAGCCCCAGGTATGCCCTCGGAAGGATGGGGCTATTCCTTACAAATTATTTACAAAAAATTAAAAAGATATTATCTCTTTAAAAGTCCTGGATGCCGGAATTTTGGTTTGGGATGATATTAGATTTTCTCCTGCTGTAGGCTTAACCCCTTATTATCTTATAAATAATATCTAATATAAAAGAAATCTAGGTCTTGTATTTTAAAAATTATGGACGTTCAAAAAAAACGTAGAGAAAATCTACGCCTTGTGACGGTTTTTTCATTCTTATTGCTGCAGATGTGTACTTGTTTGTTTTGTTTTTTCTCTATAATGTAACCCTGAATACTTTTTCTTAAACATTTTTTTTCTGTTTTTTTTTTCAGATTTTTTTTATATTTTTCTGACCACTATTATGACCTAGCCCGTTACCCGATTCCGGCTTGACGTCATCTTCTGGAACACCCTGTATAAAGTGCCCGTGGCGACAATAAGCTTACGCCCTTTCGATAAACAAAACTGACAAAGTATGAGTGTGAAGTTCACCTAAGCCTACCCCTCGGGGATTAGGCGTGATTATACTCGTATGAATGTACAATTCACAATACGGTAATTTCAAAGGTAAATACTGCATCCCATTGTAGGAAGCAACAATACGAACTGAATTCAAGTTAGAACACGTATGGTATTAGAAGAATGCAGGATAACTTCAGACTGCGGTCTGTAACTATTTCTGTACAGCACGCGCCAAATAACTATGCGTCTATGAAGTTCGTTCGTTCGCGCCGCAATTATGCAATTATAGATTCCACTGGAGAAACTACTGCGCAGCTGAGGCAGGAGTGGTGCCTCTCCCGCCTCAGCAGTAATTCTCTCTCTTAAACCTATTATTGCAAAATTGCGGCGCAAACGAACGAATTTCAGAGACGCAAAGATATTTGGCGCGAGCGGTACATAGTTTGCAACGGTGTTGCAAGCTCTAACGGCCTGAATAGGAATGTAATTGAAACATTGAAACTGTAACTATAATGTCCTGTTGTAAGGGTTCCGTACCCAAAGTGTAAGAAACGGGACCCTTTTTTTTTTGTTTAACGTGAGGGAAAATCCTCATGGATGTTATGCTGGACTCCCACCGACTAAAAACCTCACGTAACGCCCAACAGCCTATGGTTGTGAGCCCCGGGTAAGCCCTCGGAAAGATGTCCCAGGACTCAAGAAACGGGACCCTATTCATGAGACTTTGCCGTCTGTCACGAGGTTGTATCTCAGGAACCGTGATAGCTAGAAAGCTGAAATTGTCGCAGTTGATGTATTTCAGGCGACGCTACAATAATAAATTAAGGGAGACTCCCATGGGCGGAGACCCTGACGACCAGCAATGTGGCTAGACTGCTGAGCCCGCAGAGGGCGATGGCCGTCAGGGTGATAAGGGGATACCGCATGATCTCCGGTGAGGCGGCATGTCTCCTAGCCGGAACCCGTCCATGGGACTTGGAAGCGAGAGCCCTTGCGTCACTGTTCAGATGGCGCAAGGAGGCGCTGGAGCGGGGCCAAAGGCCTGCGTCTCGAGAAATCGAGGCCCAGCGGTCCCTGCTTCACCAGAAAACAGTGGAGACATGGAAGCTGCGACTTGAGCAACCAAAGGGGGATTCGCCACAATCGCAGCCGTCAGACTGGTCATGGACGAGTGATTGGAGAGGAGACACGGTGCTCTCTTGTTTATATTCACAAACATTACAAAACAGTATTACCCTTTTGAGTCAATGGGTAACAAAAGGTTAAGGATTTGTTAATCTTTAAAATTTAAATGGGTTAAAAAACCCTACGGACGTGCTGTGGATTACTGCTAATCACTGTGGATGTTACAAACACCCAATAGGCGACGATAACCATTTACTGTGAGAGGGTCCGTATATTCGTACTTATATAAAATTTTATTTATATTTATATATTTACTTATTATACAATATATTTACATTATTAGGTAGGTACTATCTAAACTAAGCCTAAATAAGACCCCCGTGGCATTATGCCCAAAAGACTAGCGGCATTCATTCTTTTTAATAGCAATACCTATTCGCTGAGAAAAAACTGCCAGCCCTTGAGTCACCAGTTGACTCAACAACTTATAATGTAATATTAAATTATATACTGTGAGAGGGTCCGTATATTCGTACTTACTTATATTTAAAACTAGCTGATGCCCGCGGCTCCGCCCGCGTGGAATGTTGTTCCCGGTCACAGGGGTATGAAAAATAGATGTTGGCCGATTCTCAGACCTACTCATTATGCTCACAAAATTTCATGAGAATCGGTCAAGCCGTTTCGGAGGAGTATGGCAACGAAAACTGTGACACGAGAATTTTATACATATATTAGATATTTCATCATATTTATATTAAAATTTTTAATTATTGTACAATATTTTACATTATTAGGTACTATCTAAACTAAACCTAAATAAGACCCCCGTGGCTAATGTTTATTATTCTTTCACACTCTAACGGCTGACTGGATTTGGCTTAAATTAATTCCGGGATAGTCTGGAATAACACATAGTCTACTATTTATCCCTGGAATAATTTCTAATGAGAAGCGGGGCCGGAAACAAAATTTTACCGGCACTATCTAGTACTAGTATAAAAATAGAAATTATGATTACAGATATTATTTTTATAGAAAAAAGTATGAGTACACGCTCGCTGAAACGCTATGAAAAACATAAAGGCATTCCTTTATATACCAGGACTCCAGCTCTAAAGGAATCTAAAAACAACCATACAATTGTGTACAAAAGAGTGCTTTTAACACACCGCGTAGCCGTAAATACATTACGCATACGTTTTTTTTTACAAAAGAAATCTTGTGTGGGGTTTTCAACACTTTTTGCGAGAACCGTTCCTTCTGTATAGGTAAAGCACTTAGTGCATGTTCATTCTAAACAATGAATGATATTGAATGAACTAAATCTAATGGACCTGTGTAGGGCAACGGACAGCGCTGTGGCTGTGGCCAAGTATTGGGCCGACAAAATCTAACATGAAGCCAGAGTATCTAATATTAGCCATTGACTCGAAGAAGAAGAAGAATGAACTAAATTGTTTTGATACTCACGCATAAAGAATTAATAGTGTTGTGTCAATAATATTATTATAAAGTGGTAGAGTTTAGGTATTTATTTCATTTCTAGTGCTGATCCGAAGAACTATTTGCTAAATTCGTTTAAATTCAGGTTATATCAGAACTAAGAGAGCGGAGCAAGTATCAGAAACGTCAACAATTCGGTCAGACTTGTGTATTTTCTATTATCATTTGCTTGTTTAGGGTTTCGTACCTCGAAATGAAAAACGGAACCAGTGTAGGATCACTTTATTCCTTCCGCCCGTCTGTCTGTCAATGCTTTTATCTCATGAAAGTGTACAGCTATAGAGTTGAAATTATTACTAGATTATATACCTAACTCTTAAGTCCCTTGAAGCTGTAAAAATATCAAACTTCTAGGTTAGCGCATAAAAAAAGTTTATATAGCAACAATCCAACTCGCTACATCCCACACTCCGGTAACAAAAGCTAAAATAGATAGTTCACATATTCGTTCACTGCATTTCTATGGTTCCGTACAATCTCTTCGTCCTTATTGATCTCTCTACGATTGAGGGTAATACTTTGCCGTCACTAGTGAATCGTTCACTTGTGAACGTGTTCTCTTCATTCAATCTTTTACAAATGGCCGCAGTATGTAGAGACTTGTATTAGATTTTTGAAATTTATTTTATTAGAAAATTTATAAAGTGATTTATTCTGCTGAATGTCATGTTTTTGATAGACAAATCATTTTTACTTTCTTGTGTCTGACTGTATCAGTTTTTATTTTTATAGCTTTATAATTTATTGTAGCTTTTTATGAAGATAAGCAAAAATAAATAAATATAAAAAAAATATTGCAAAACTCCAGTCTTATTCTATAACATACCACACTTAATATTATGTCAGTAACTACTAAGGCATAGCAAGGACAATCTAATGGGCTCAGGAAACGGTCAATAACCATAAATAACTTGACGTCAATAAATGTGTACGTAGACGTCGATGCACAAACACGTACAAAGTACCTAAGCACTTATACTGAAACCACTTTCACTCAGATTTCAACAGGCTTGACTCAAGTTAAGATAAAATTATTCTTTTGTGAAAATATTAAAAGCTCTATTGGAAGACGGATTCGAGCTCGAGATCTTACAGCACCAAAAATTACCACTGCGTCATCGAGGCTGTCAAATAAATAATCTCGTCAAAATAAGTAATATTGAGTTTATAAAAAAAGGTTGACGAGTACCTACGGTAATTCCACAGGCACCATATCTACGTAAAAATGTATCAAAACTATATCAGGAATTTCCCTCGAGCTCTTCAACTATATCATCAAAGGTGATCAATCAGTTGTTATTTTGATGATCACTCATTTTGACTGTGGGGACGAATTTGTGACGTCAAGGTAATCGACTACAACACGCTCTATTAACGAAATGAGAACATTTTGGCCGCTGATATGCCGCAAATTTGTAAGTCCTACTAATACTAAAAATGTGAAAGTTTGTGAAGATGTTTGGATGTTTTGTGGCGACCGCCACATAGCGAAGATCAATTGAAGTCCTGCATCGCGGTATGAAAGTTCTCACAACGAAGATAAGATAAAAACATGGAACGACCTGCCCGCACACGTCTTTCCCTCATCTTACAATCCCGGGTTCTTCAAGAGGAGCGTGAAGAGGCACATCACAGGGCCGCCAACTTGAGGACCACTGTAAGAAGTGGCCCCCAATCGCTAGATGCGCCACTGCTTTCTTACCATCAGGCTGGTGGCGACGTCAATTTGGCGAGCTGAATATAAAAAAAAAAAAAAATCCTGAATCGCGATATCAGAGTTCTCACGGCGATGAATGATATAATGGCCCGCCAGGCACGTTCACCTAGCCTGGTCGGAGGATCTTCCCTTTGTGTGTTGGAGGAACTTCCTCTTGTGTTGGAGGCTTCCTCCACAGTTTGTTACTCAATCACGCTCTAACGGCTGAACGGATTGGGCTGAAATTTGGTACCTAGTAGATTGTTATCAGGAATAACACATAGGCTATTTGTCATCCCGGAACTAAGTTCCCATGGAAAGCTTGAACGGTAACAAAATTTCAAGCGGGCGAAACCGCGCATCAGCTAATCTTTACTAGATCCGGAAAAGGAGCAGATTCACCTATGTGGCCTTAAATGACATGGCGATGAAAAGTGGGGACCGATTACCGGGAAACTCAGCGTAAGTAGACTTTCAGGGTAAGCGAGAGTATTCACAAAATTCATCTTAAACAATATCAAAATTATTCAAGCAACTAAATGAAACAACTTTACTCATTATTGCAATGAGTTAAAAGTTGGCGAACTCATTTCAAACAGCCTCTCCGTCGGATAATTTACCTCACTTTCTCGTTAATATTCCATCACTACCATAAAGCCGGTGAACCTTAATGAAGCTTCTTAATGAGCTCTACGAAAATTTTGTTCGAAAGAATTATAACCGGCCAAGTGCGAGTCGTACTCGCACATAAGGGTTCCGTATCAAAACACGGCAAAGAACCACGTTTGTTGTATGGGAGCCCCCCTATAAACCCCTTTTTTTCTGATTTTAGTATTTGTTGTTATAGCTGCAACAGATACACATCATACAGATGATGTGTATCTGTTGCAGCAAATTAAAACTTTTGTAGAAATTTCAATTTTTGAGAGCAGAAAATATTACAGGAAAATTTCGGCTCTTTAGCTATCAAGGTTCCTGAGATACAGCCTCATGACGGCCAGACAGACAGACAGATGGACAGCGAAGTCTCATGAATATGGTCCCGTTTTTACCATTTCGGTACGGAACCCTAAAACTGACTAAGTGCAAAAACGGACTCGTACCAAAAAACGACGATAAAATCACATTCGTCTCACTCAAGACGTCAGAGTCTCACTTAAACATCTTCTTTTAGCCCCTCTCTATAAAATGAGGGGCTTATGGCGAGACTTTGTTTGTAGTCTGTGACTCTGATGCATTATATTACGTAACTAGGTCACGTGAATCATCTGTTCAAAGTTTGAAATAAAACAAAAATGACAACGTCAATCGGAGTGAACTTTCACTTTCATAGAGGGGCAGTTGGGTGAGACCGTCTCACGGCTTCTTGTTTCTATTAGGTACCTATATTTTGCTTTTAGCCCCTCTCTATAAAATAGATTGCAGAGGGGCTTATGGCGAGACTTTGTCTGTAGTCTGTGACTCTGCTGCATTATATTACGTAACTAGGTCACGTGGATCATCTGTTCAAAGTTTGAAATAAAACAAAAATGACAAAGTTAATCGGAGTGAACTTTCACTTTCATAGAGGGGCAGTTGGGTGAGACCGTGTCACGGCTTCTTGTCAGTATTTGTCGATATAGTGGCAATAGAAATACGTGATCTGTGAAAATCACAACAGTCTTACTATCACGGTTCATGAGATACGGCCTGGAGACAGACAGTGAAATGGACAGCATATCTCAGTAATAGGGTTCCGTTTTTTCCCTATGAAATTGAAAGTGAAGATGAAAATGAAAATGAAAATGAAAAATGGTTTTATTTGTATCACAATTTATAGTAAGTTGTTCAATGGACGTCTTCTTTTAGGCATAACAATGCCTGTAATAGAAAACATCGCTCCATCCACATACTACACGCTATGTTAACATTAAGAAATGTTAATAGACCAGAAAGAAAGCTCAGGCTTGGTAGGCCCAGCAATCAAATTAGAGTAAATTACTAGATAATAACTTGTGTACATACTAGACAAACTAGGTACATACTTAGAGAAGGTAATATCTTACTCCAAAATAGGTACAATGTGTAAAATAGTAACATCATAAATATTTTAATGGTCACGGCATATAGGCTAAAAGCCCAGCAATGCCTGTGCCATATACATACTTTACGAACTAGGTTCATAGAGAAGGTAATCTCTTACTAAGCTCAAATCATTTTTTATATAAACTAGGAAATTACTAGGAAGGAACAATGTAATGTCAATACATCAAAATGAGTCTCGGTATGTAGGCCCTATGAGTACGACCATATGAGTACGGAACCCTAAGAACTAACTAACTGCAAAGCTCGCGTGGTGAGATTTCTCAGACCTATCTGTACCTTACAGGAACTTTTTCGGGATAAAAAATAGCCTACGTCTTTTCCCCAACTATATTCTATCTCTGTACCGAATTATATTTGTCGTTTCAGTAATTCAGACGTGAAAATATATCCAATACTATTGTATTATCATTGGTATATCAGAAAAGCAGAGTTACTTTCTCAGTTATTTTTGTGGATTAGAGCAAATATTTTTTTCTCTTTACGTTCCCGTGGGAAAACGGGAATAAAATATAGCCCTTGTCACACGGTGCTAGTTGAGCTTCCCAACAGTGAAAGAATTTTTTAAATCCATTCATTATTTTCGGAGCCTATTTAATGCAAACCAACAAACAAACAATTAAATCTTCCTCTTTTTAATATTAGTATAGATAAATGTAATTCCTTATCCACGGTTGATCAATCTTCCTAAAACTTATATTTTTCGATTTGATTCAATATGAAAAATAATGGAACAGACTAATGTAAACATTACTGCGTGTCCTGGGACATCCTTCCGGGGGCTTACCCGGGGCTCCCAACCATGCTGTTGGGCGTTACGTGAGGTTTTTTAGTCGGTAGGAGTCCGGCATAGCATCCATGATGTATTTTCCCTCACGTCAAAAAAAACATTACTGCGTAATATCCATAGATTTAGATTTCGCGACTCTATTATCAGTGTTCAGAGAAAGCTCTTTAGTTAGACTGTGATAATATTCATAGAGAATGCTGATACCTTAAAATTAAAAGTCTACCATAGTTCACATGTTAACTCGAGTCGATCATTAAAATCTGCAACGAATGCACTTATTTTGCAAGCGAAATGAAAATCGCGTTTCTGGATTAAATGTGTAAAAAGTTCTCTGCTTACATTACATAGGTACTATTTACACCTTTACTCCTACAATATCTGCAATATGCAGTAAAAGATAGAAATATTTTTTTTAAAGTTAGTCACCGGCTGAGAAAAAAAACAAACAATTATAAATCCTTTTTAGGCCGATCAATATAATTGGCCGGTAGTCACGATGTGCGCCTGTCCATTTTAAAATGGCAGTGAGCTCCAAAGGGGGGATTCGCCACAATCGCGGCCGTCAGACCGGTCATGGACGAGTGGCTGGAGAGGAGACGCGGTGCTCTCTCCTACCGGTTGTCACAGATACTTACCGGGCACGGTAGCTTCGGTAGGTATCTGTGGCGAAGACACCGGGAGACCACGGCCGAATGTCAGCACTGCGAGGACCGCAGCGATGACACAGTCCACACGCTTGTGGACTGGACACGCTTGTACAGCGTGGGTGCAACAGTGCCAGGTCCTCGTGGTGGGTCTGGACGTGGACACTCTCTCGCTCGAGACTATGGTGCGAGCCATGATCTCCAGCGGTAGTAAGTGGGATTGCGCCGCCTCTTTCTGCGAGCAGGTCATGCTCGTGAAAGAAGCGGCGGGGCGATAACGGAAGAGAACTCTCCCACCCGAGTTCCGCAGTCGGCGGCTTGGGCGCCACCGAAGTGTCTTCGCCGAAGACTATTGGCCTCCATGACCGGGGGCCTGGGGACGGTAAGAGAGCTGCTCACCGTCCTTACAGAGGCAGGCCCAAGATGGCAGCATGACGCGAGGAATTTACGCACGCCTTTGAAGCGGGATCACCGGGAACCGCCCCCTAAGCGAGGCCGCAGTGGCGGCCGTGGGTCTGTTGTGCGTCCTGGGACATTCTTCCTAAGGGCTTACCTGGGGCTCCCAACCATAGACTGTTGGGCGTTACGTGAGGTTTTCTAGTCGGTAGGAGTCCGGCATAGCATACATAATGGATTTTTACTGACGTTAAAAAAAATGGAAGTGAGCTGACCACTTATTACAAATTGAATACCACTTATTACATGAGGCGAAAGCCACTTATGGTGAAATGTGGGCGTAGAATCCAGTATGCCTCTGGATATCCCTTCAGAGATTGAGGTATGACCAGCTTGCGACATCTTTCCGAGGGCTTATCTGGGACACACAGACTCACCGCCGTAGGCAGGTGTGGTTTTAGTGGGAAAGAGTGATCCATGGGGACCTCCATCACAAATTAGAGATAGTACAGATGGAAAACTCATGTATGTACTTTTTTATCACACCTACCCTCTGCTACACACACTCGCGCACAAATCAGTATCGAAAATTTGGTTGAGACCGCCTGACCTCGTGTCTGCGAATGAGTTGTCTACATATATGTCTGCGTACGTGTCTGTGAATGAGTTATCTATGAGTGTGTAGCATCAGCAAATTTAGTATGTAGGTTTCCATCTGTACTATATCTAATTTGTCCTTCCATCGTTTAAAAAATGTAATGATGACACGGAGCTAGTTTACAAGTTGCTATGGCGAGTGAGCGACAGTTAGGTATTTAAAGCCAAATTATATAAATGCTCGAGCAGCTTACTTCGTGTCAGGAGCAAGTTTACAAGTGGCTCATAAAATCGCTGGCTTGTAGCTAACTTGAAAACTCGCTCTGTTTCATCAAGGCTTTACAACAAAATAATGAGGTTGTGGCTTTACAGTATACAAAGAAAAATCTTTGCTATCAAACAACAATTACATCATAAAACTTCAAAATTATACAACTACCCTCAACATACAGTCAAAAGTAACTGTAGTACAGCACAGTCCACATACGTTATGGAAAACGGAATTTAATATAAGCAAGACGTGGTCCTTGGACAGAAGCCAGGCCACAGATGTTGGTAAACGCATTCCGAACAGTATAAGTCTCGGTATAATAAGTCTTGGGTCAGGGAAAACAAAATGGTTTCTGAGTGGAAAATAGCAGGTGGTGCGTTTTTGAGCATGTTATATTTTTTATACTAGCTATGGCCGGCCTTGCCCTTGAAAAATTTTGTTTTTGATTCCTCATTCCAAGGCGACTTTTATCAGGGATAAAAAGCCTATGTTAGTCTAGACTTTAATCAATCGGTGTACTAAATTTCAATCAGATTCACGTGACGTGACCGTTATCGTAAAATAGTAATGTACTTTGATACACCCTTACATTACTACACTTTATGACTATAGTACTAGCTGTGTTTACCCGGGTCGACTGTGATTAATTTTAACCTCCTACTTTATCTACTTAACGGTAGCGTTTTGTATAACCCCTTATTAGTGGGTGGATACTATACAGGGAAATCAAACCTAAAAAAATCATGTCTCTCGGTTTAAGGCCGCGTGGGTCAGATTTTGAGTTTTTTGAAACAATCCTAGTCGAAAAGTAAAGGGTTTTTAAATCTGAAAAATATATATATAATAGTTAAGGATATAAGCTAAACATATTCCGAGCCCGTTACACGATCCAATAAATTTCACTAGATAGAAAAAAATCCCAAAGTTGACTCTCTCAGAAAAGTTTTTTCAAAACTGTGGCTAAACTATTAACATTTTATATATTTTTTTTGCACTCAATTAAAGGTATTAAGTTTTTATACACATTTTCCGAGCGTTTTTCTACAAACAACTATTTAAATAGTTATCATGTACGAATATCTACCAAACGCAATAGAATTGCGCCGCTGACGGCCGATCAGTCTCGCCCTGGCGCTTGTGGAGGCAGGACCTGTGTCAGTTTTTTTCGCAACTATTTCGTAATTATTATGCCAAATTACGTTGAAATCGCGCCACAGTATAAAAATATCAGTAATGGGCAAAATGTAATTAGATTAACCGTTACAAATACATACGCGACTCATGGTAAAAATGTGGTGATCTTTTACTTTTTAAGTGTTTTTACGACATGGTAACCAGCTACCTAATGCATTAAAATGTCTACGAATTACATGATAATTTCGCAATCCAACATGGCGGCCACGCCGTAATCACAAAATTTCATGATGGGTATCGTTTAAGGGGTTTTTTGGTATGCTGAGTACGAAGTACGTGATAATTTTGCAATCCAATATGGCCGCCGCGCCGTAATCACAAAATTTCATGATGGTTATCGTTTAAGGGGTTTGTTCGTATGCTGAGTACGAATCACGTGATAATTTTGCAATCGAATATAGCCGCCGCGCCGTGATCACAAAATTTCATGATGGGTATCGTTTAAGGGGTTTTTTGGTATGCTGAGTACGAATCACGTGATAATTTTGCAATCCAATATGGCCGCGGTGCTATAATCACAAAATTTCATGATGGGTATCGTTTAAGGGGTTTTTTGGTATGCTGAGTACGAATCACGTGATAATTTTGCAATCCAATATGGCCGCCGTACCATAATCACAAAATTTCATGATGTGTACCGTTTAAGGGGTTTTTTGGTATGCTGAGTACGAATCACGTGATAATTTTGCAATCCAATATGCCCGCCGCGCTGTAATCACAAAATTTCATGATGGGTATCGTTTAAGGGGTTTTTTGGTATGCTGAGTACGAATCGCGTACTAATTTTGCAATACAAGATAGCCGCCGCGCCGTAATCACAAAATTTCATGATGGGTATCGTTTAAGGGATTTTTTGGTATGCTGAGTACGAATCGCGTACTAATTTTGCAATACAAGATGGCCGCCGTGCCGTAATCACAAAATTTCATGATGGGTATCGTTTAAGGGGTTTTTTGGTATGCTGAATACGAATCACGTGATAATTTTGCAATCGAATATAGCCGCCGCGCCGTAATCACAAAATTTCATGATGGGTATCATTTAAGGGGTTTTTTGGTATGCTGAGTACGAATCGCTTACTAATTTTGCAATACAAGATGGCCGCCGCGCCGTAATCACAAAATTTCATGATGGGTATCGTTTAAGGGGTTTTTTGGTATGCTGAATACGAATCACGTACTAATTTTGCAATCCAAAAAGGCCACCGCGCCATAATCACAAAAATTCATGATGGGTATCGTTTAAGGGGTTTTTTGGTATGCTGAGTACGAATCACGTGATAATTTTGCAATCCAATATGCCCGTATCGTAAATGGTAGTATCTTAAGTATGGTAGTATCGTAAATCATACGTAGCAGACTGTAGTGTAAAAGAGATAGAGATACATGTTCTATTCTTCGTTCTAACATTTGTGTGTGGTTGGATTGCATGGAACGACACAGACTAAAAAAACTTGTTCGGTTTACTGTAAGTTAGTTAACCGCGTGCCAATTTGCAACTGTGCAAGACGTGGTCAGAGTTAAGAAGTTATTTATTTAACTCAGAGCTTACTAACTCTATATTTAAATATTTAACTCGACTCTCCGCGCAAGTGGGCCTAAATAGCTTAGGCGGCCAAATTGAATTCCAAAATGATCATGTTATTCGTACTCAGCATTAGAAAAAACCCATTAAACGATATTCATTACGAAATTATGTGATTACGGCGCGGTGGCCATTTTGGATTGCAAAATTATCATGTGATTCGTCCTCAGCATACCAAAAAACCCCTTAAACGATAACCATCATAGATTTTTGCGATTACGGTGCGGTGGCCATATTGCATTTCAAAATTATCACGTAATTCGTACTCAGCATACCAAAAACCCTTTAAACGATACCCATCATGAAATTTTGTGATTACACCGAGGCGGCCATTTTGGATTGCGAAATTATCACGTGATTCGTACTCAGCATATCAAGAAACCCCTTAAACGATACCCATCATAAAATTTTGTGATTACGGCGCGGCGCCCATATTGGATTGCAAAATTATCATGTGATTCGTAGTCAGCATACCAAAAAACCCCTTAAACGATACCCATCATGAAATTTTGTGATTACGGCGCGGCGGCCATCTTGTATTGCAAAATTAGTACGCGATTCGTACTCAGCATACCAAAAAACCCCTTAAACGATACCCATCATGAAATTTTGTTTTTACAGCGCGGCGGGCATATTGGATTGCAAAATTATCACGTGATTCGTACTCAGCATACCAAAAAACCCCTTAAACGGTACAAATCATGAAATTTTGTGATCACACCGCGGTGGCCATATTGGATTGCAAAATTATCATGTGATTCATACTTAGCATACCAAGAATTCCCTTAAACTATACCCATCATGAAATTGTGTGATTACGGCGCGGTGGCCATATTGGATTGCAAAATTAGTACGTAATTCGTACTCAGCATACCAAAAAACCCTTTAAACGATACCCATCATGAATTTTTGTGATTACACCGCGGCCGCCATTTTGGATTGCAAAATTATTAAGTGATTCGTACTCAGCATACCAAGAAACCCCTTAAACGATACCCATCATGAAATTTTGTGATTACGGCGTGGCGCCCATATTGGATTGCAAAATTATTACGTGATTTGCTCAATAAAGATAAGTTTGTTTTACCTATGTTTTCTTCTGATCGATCCCCCATAGACCCCTTTGAGAAACCTATGTAGGTGTTCCGGGATCTAGGTTTGAAAGTCATATTCGTACTCAGCATACCAAGAAACCCCCTTAAACGATACCCTTCATGACATTTTGTGATTACGGCGCGGCGTCCATATTGGATTGCAAAATTAGTACTTGATTCGTACTCAGCATACCAAAAAACCCTTTAAACGACACCCATCATGAAATTTTGTGATTACACCGCGGCGGCCATTTTGGATTGCACAATGATCCCGTGAGTCATACTTAGCATACCAACTTTAGAAAACTTTAGAAATTTTTATGACCAGCTATTATGTAATTTACATTTTTTACGCAACTGTAGCAAACGTACGCAACGGAAACTCTCAAAAGAAATGAAATATCCTAGTTGTCGAAAAATGTTTCGTTGCTGCTAAGCTCTTATTCGCCTTAGCGTGATGTTATATATTTTGTTATTTTTCAAAAATGGACATTCTGTTAAGAAACTCTTGAAATTCAACTAGCAGTCTCTTAGGCTCTAGAGTTAGAACAACTAAACAAACAAACAAACTCTTTAGCTTAAAAATAATAGTATAATATACATAATTTATTTACGATTAACTCATTTATTTTTATTTACGAAACTAATAAATCACTACACTTAATAAAGTTAGATGCATTTACTACGTCAAACAAAGTTAGCATGCTGTTTCTTTCTACTATACTGTATACTGTGGCATGAGAGTTCACTGCCGCTGCCGGCGCGCGGTGTGTCTTGCGCCCGGGGCGAGGGGAGCGCCAAATGCCTGCTTGTGCGCTATAACCGCCCCTTAAGGCTTTCGATTATTTCTTGATAGGTAGTAACCATATAATTTTATTTACATCTATGTTAAACCATTCCTTTTATGTTGAAAATGGAAACAGTTGGATAAATAACTGTTAATGAAAAATAAACAAATATTATTTTATTCCTGTTTTAGAATTCAAAGCGGTTAAAATTTAAGACAAAAAAGACCAATCTTAAAATATTCGCACTTTTCTCAACGAGCCCTTACAAATCTGAGCCCTATCTATAGGTATCACAAGCACGATAGCTACTCGTGTCGTTCATTGTCCAAGAGAATGGGAATCACCCCGCCCTTAACGACTACCATTTTTGATAATGGATATAAAGAGTTGTGACACTCCTGGGTATCGAAGGAGTATTCGAAACGCCTTTATGTTGTCAATTCTAGCTATTTATCTTTAAGAACATGGTTGGTTACAGAGAGGTTACAGCATTTTCTGATATTCAAAGATTTCAAGATGATTAAAAAAAATTATCGTAATAATAATACTTTTAGTAAACAATTGCTTTCAATACTTTTACTATAAAATGTGTTTCGGAAGCTGTTGGCCCAGTTGCTAATAAATGGCAGCCGTTAAGCCAAGTTGAAGGCCTTTATATGCATCTTGAAAATTTTCAACTGCCGGCAGTCACAACCTGCGCCTGTCGAATTCAACACGGCAATATAACCACATAGAGATTATCCCAGGATATTACGTGGGGATAATCTCTCGGATAATCTATATGGGCATATAATATGCATCTGCCTACCTCTTCGGGGATAAAAGGTGTGACCAATGAATGTATGTATTTTAATCTAAATATCGTTAAAATATTAACATTTTAAGAGAGTTTGAACTCCTAAACACTCCTCTTGGATACGGCCTGCATATAAAATGGATACTTAGTTTATTATAATAATTATTATGACTATGTACCAAAACTGATCACTTTAGTCATGTATGACAATACAATACTATTATTAGTATTGTCATTTTAATAATGACTACTTATAGAGAACTAGCTGACGCTCGCGGCTTCGGCCGCGTGAAATTCGGTACCCATTCTGGCTTCCTGTGGGAACATATTCCCGGGATGAAAAGTAGCCTATGTGTTATTCCAGATTATAAGTTATCCCTGTACTAAATTTCAGCCCGATTCGTTGAGCCGTCAGAGCGTGATTGAGTAACAAACCTCCAAACATCTAAACATCCAGACATCTTCACAAACTTTCACATTTATAATATTAGTAGGAAGTATGATTAGGTTTGTCGAACGCTGTTTTGTATTAACTAATGTTAGTAGTAAAATCACTCACTATTATTTGAATGTGTGGACTTTAATATTCTATGGCGTGCTTTTATGAATTACTTAAATATGTAAATTTATATCGAGCGCGATGTACATTGTAATAATGCGAGATTGATCAGAGTACCATTTACGAATATTTTTGGGCGTCGGAAGGCACGTTAAGTCTTTGGATCTGGTTGCCAGTTATGCCAAGTCGAAGGCATAATGGCTGACTTAAAAATTTGAATAGTATGTAGCCACAAATTCTATCAGTCCATTACAACACGCCAATAAGATTGGCACATATTACATGAGATAAAATTATTGTAATGGTGCAATGTGGGCATTTAGTATGCCTCTATTTACTCCCTCGGGTGTAAAGATGAGACTACAAATAACATCTGATCTGATCTGATGCCCTCGCTTCACAACCGAGTCTCAGTATTCTTAGCAATGAGACCGATTCATAGGACTTCATTCATAACAAAAAAGTTTCTATGTGAACGAGAAATCTTCTAATCTATATATATAAAAATCAATGCCACTTTTCGTTGTAATTTTATAACTCAAGAACGGGCTCACCTATCCAAACCAAATCTTTAGGCTTTGTTCGGACTATTTAGTAGATGGTTTATGTGAAGTTTGCACAAAATTGGTCGAGCGGTTCTTCATTTATCACGCAAACGAAGTTGCGCGGGTCAGCTAGTAGTATATAAAATTCTCGTGTCACAGTTTTCGTTGCCGTACTCCTCCGAAACGGCTTGACCGATTCTCATGAAATTTTGTGAGCATATTGAGTAGGTCTGAGAATCGGCCAACATCTATTTTTCATACCCCTAAGTGACAGGGAAGCGGGAATAACATTCCACGCGGGCGGAGCCGCGGGCATCAGCTAGTGAAATATAAAAAAAAAAATTGCAATTTGAATTAAGAACAACACGGAACATATTTTTCCGCGATGTTCATAATCGTGTATTGTGTCTTCTATCGTGATATTGAGTCAGTTTTTAATTTCGAAAATATTCTCTTTGTAATTTATATTAAAAATGGCATAAAAGAAAAATTATTGTGGCATTAATTGCGTTCTTGGCGACAAATTTCTGCATGAAAATAAAATACGAGTACTTATATTGGTATTTAATGTCGACTCCTCTTTCCTGTGCCAATATTTACAACTGTTCAATGACTTTTTAATGGTGACATAATTATGATGACGTTCGTTTCGGCTGGAGTAATTAAAGTCTACCTTTTGACCAGTAGGAGAGTGAAGGTACGTGTTCTATTATTTTTCTAATTTTTATGATAATTTCACCTTTTTTGTGCCCGTTTCTCATAATAGATGGAAGTTCTAAGAACAACCTTTATTTTTTTTTACTATTCTTTGCTGCCAGATAGTTAGGTACATTGCAATCAATGATATAAAAACTATAGAATGATACGTTATAGACACTTGAAAATGGCAACACGTAAAGTAGGTAATTACCTGAAAATCTGTGACGCGGCTGTAGGGTTAGCGAAAGTTCTATTAGCACTGTTTTAAATTCTGTTAGTAAAGAAAACTCGAAAAAAACATGCCTTCATGTATCTTCACATGATACACAAGCTACACAGCAACTGTTCAATATAAAAACGTGTCATTTCATGCGTAAGTACAATAGAAATAATAATATTATTTAATTTTCTCGGATCGATAAAAAGGCGGCAAGCTTATTGATTAAATGCACAAGGAAAATGTACTCATAGTCTGTGGTTTGGCGCTCGCGACCCGTAAGGGGATGTCGGGGAGATTTTGTACTAATGTTTTATTTTGCTATTTGAATATTTTTTTTATTTAGGCAATTATGTTTCTTTAAAAATATAATGAAACATAATAATAATATATTAATATTATTAAAATGATTTAAATTACAAATATTTGGATTACTTACCTACTAGGTACTAAATTATTACTTATTAAATAAATGTTTCTGTTTGATATTGTTTTATTTTTATTTTATGATAAGACATAAAATAAAAATATAAGAATTATTACTAACGTAATTTAAGAATTACGTTAATAATTACTAATCCGATAAACTACATTAACATTTTATAAATTTAAATATTACGTACTTTATCCGTAAATACATTAATCATATTATTATGTCTGAGTAAGTGAAATTCAAGTTTCCCTTTTTCCCCACATTCCTCTGATATTGACTTCATGCATGCTACAACAGATAATTTATAGAATTCTTTTTTCAAATTTATAAAAGTTTAGCTGTTTTTGAAAGCCGCAATGTTCGTGTATAACGTGTCTATATATGATACGTCTTTGATTGCAATACATTATATTGATTTACTTACAATGTAAAGTTTTCAGTTTTTGGTAAGCATTTTTTTTTTATACCACTAAGGTGGCAGACAAGCATGCGGCCCACCAGATGTACCGGTGGTCACCGCAGCCTATGGACGCTTGCAACACCAGAAGCCACACTCGCGCTGCCGACCCTGTAAAAACCTTCTAAGAGCCTTTTTGAAGAAACCCATACTGTAGGCGTTTGGGAAAACCGAGGCAGGGAGATCATTCCACAACCCAAGCGTGCGCGGTAGAAAGCCCCTATCGGATCTAACCGTGTTAGAGCGCTCCGGACGCAACGTGTGAGGATGAACACCCTGTCTGTGGCGAGCAGTGCGATGGTAGAATGTAGCCGTAGGCATTATATCGAACAATTCCTCAGAGCACAAGCCATTGTACAGGCGGTAGAACACGCATAATTGTTGCCGTAGCGGCAACAGAAAAAACCAGTTGAAAATTTCAACTGCCTTGCTATCACGATTCATGAGATACAAGCCTGAAGACAGCGGGATAATAGGGTCCCGCTTTTACACTATTGATACGGAACTCTAAAAAGTAAGAGCGTAACCTATTTTTACCCAAAATTTTACTAATGTCCTGCTTCCTTTTAACCACCGATATAAATGTAAACGCTGACGATTATAAGTGTCATCTTTTAGCCCACATGACTAAAGATTATTTCATTTTCTTCATGGCCTGAATTTGGGTGCTGTCATCTTACAGCCAGGGTTAAGCTATGCAAATCGGTTGTCACTCAAGCCTTGAATATCTCAGTTGGGTTTGACGTCTTTTCTGAACGAGATAAGTAGGTATATGGCGGATTTGAATAGATGTGAATAGATGAATTTTAGAAGACATAAGCTCTCTATTGAATAGAAAATGTCACTCTAATTAAGAAATCAAGCTAAATTTTAGTTCAATTATGTACATTTATGAACATTACAAGTAGTTTTAGAGCTTCAAAGTTTTATTTTATATTCTAATATAACTAGATGATGCTCTCGGCTTCGCCCGCGTGATATTCGGTAAACGTTCCCGCTTCCCGTGGGAACACTTACCCGGGATGAAAAGTAGCCTTTGTGTTATTCCAGACTACACTGGTGTGCACCGGACTATACTCCCAAAACTGAGGGGAGCATCAGCAGCACTGGCGCGGCTGATGCCCAACATCAGGGGACCCAACGCTCCCTAAAGGAGACTGTACCTGTGAATCGAGCGAAGCATGGCTCTATACGGAGCCCCTGTATGGGCGGAAACCCTGACGGCCAGCAATGTGGCTAGATTGCTGAGCCCGCAGAGAGCGATGGCCATCAGGGTGATAAGGGGATACCGCACGATCTCCGGTGAGGCGGCATGTCTCTTAGCCGGGACCCCTCCATGGGACCTGGAAGCGAGAGCCCTTGCGTCACTGTTCAGATGGCGCAAGGAGGCGCTGGAGCGGGGCCAAAGGCCCGTTTATCGAGATATTGAGGCCCAGCGGTCCCTACTCCAACAGGAAACCGTGGACACATGGAAGGTGAGACTTGAGCAACCAAAGGGGGGATTCGCCACAATCGCGGCCGTCAGACCGGTCATGGACGCGTGGCTGGAGAGGAGACACGGTGCTCTCTCCTACCGGTTGACACAAATGCTTGCCGGGCACGGGAGCTTCGGTAGGTATCTGTGGCGAAAACACCGGGAAACCACGGCCGAGTGTCAGCACTGCGAGGACCGCAGCGATGACACGGCGCTCCACACGCTGGTGGAGTGCACGGCGTGGGCGTAACAGCGCCAGGTCCTCGTAGTGGATCTGGACGTGGACACTCTCTCGCTCGAGACCATGGTGCGAGCCATGCTCTCCAGCGGGAGTAAGTGGGACTGCGCCGCCTCTTTCTGCGAGCAGGTCATGCAAGGAGGTGGCAGGACGGGTACGGGAGAGAACTCTCCCGCCGAGTTCCGCAGTCGGCGGCTTGGGCGCCGCCGACGTGTCTTCGCTGAGGACTATCGGCCACCATGACTGGGGACCTGAGGACGGCGAGAGAGCGGCTCACAGTCCTTACAGACGCAGGCCCATGACGGCAGCGTGACGTGAGCAATTCACGCACGCTCCTTCTTAGAAGCGGGATCACACCCGAAACCCCCCAAAGACGTGGGATAGCACCCGAACCACCCCCTGGGCGAGGCCGCAGTGGCGGCCGTGGGTCTGTTGGGAGTTCTGGGACATCCTTCCGAGGGCTTCCCCGGGGCTCCCAACCACAGGCTGTAGGGCGTGACGTGAGGTTTTTTAGTCGGTAGGAGTCCGGCATAACATTCATGAGGATTTTCCCTCACGTTAAACAAAAAAAAAAAAAACTACACTGGTACAGGCTATCTCTGTACCAAATTTCAGCCAGATCCGTTCAGCTATTAGAGCGTGATTGAGTAACAAACATCTAAACATTCAAACATCTTCACAAACTTTCTCATTTATAATATTAGTAGGAAGTAGGATTGTAAGATTTGACTTATTGTTGCTTCAATACTAGTTGACATTATTGTGATGAAGCTTGAATATAATATACCTATGGATTACCTCTTATAACGATTATCGTTGCGTTCTTGCTTTCAAATAATTGATAAAATCTGTTAAGATACTAACTAATATGATAAAGAGCTTTTTCCCTTGTTTTATTAACACAGGAACCAGTAACATTGATAAAGTTCTATCAACATTATATAACTGCTGAGTCATTGGTCATCCCCGCAGTGACATAACGATGTTTTCATAAAGTTGCAACTAACTGCCTACTTATTATTTCCTGGTAGATCCCCTCTTAGAGGGGCTTATTTTGGTGGCGTTTGAGGGAGTTTTTTATACCTAAACAGGGTTGCGTTTTATAGAATGATCTTTGTAGCTTTCAATGAATATCTGGAGAAACAAACGTTGTGTGTAAATCATAAATTTAATGTGAAAAGATTATCACTTTCGAACAGAATTCGCACCTGCATCTTTTGCCAATTCGTGGCAGATGCACTATCCACTTGACCACCGAGACACTACATTTTCAACCCACTATTTCTTTCATCTTTATTATTTTCAAAATTATTTCTAGAGTGTGTGTAGTCAAGCCATCACTCTAAAGAGAAGTATAAAACGATAAAAGTTCATCTTCTATGACAGCAGATTAACAAAGTTCTAGAGCGGCGACCACGTAGGTGCCAGAAAACGTTGAGTAAGTAGGCCTCCCGCAAAGTGGACAGATGACCTAATAAAGGAAGGTAATGGGAGTCTGTTGATGAGCAAGTGCGAGTTTCGACGAGCGCTTGTCGACATTCACGGGTGAGCGCGTTATGGCCGATTTGTATGGAATCGAGACAAGTTCCCGCGTTTACAGCTAGGTGGCGGGGTCTCGATTCCATACGAATGGGCGCGCCGTGAATGTCGACAAGCTCACGCAAAAACTCGCACTTGCCCCTCTGATCGTGGGCGTCATAAGACCGAACCTTGTGGCAATTCTTGGGAGAAGCCTATGCCTAGCAGTGGGCACAATTGGTGCCCACTGCTAGGCTGATGATGAACTGCTACTAGAGAAATGTGGGTGAACATTAAGCTACTGACTACCTTTTTGGAACTAAATATGACAAAATTTCTATGAAATATCTTTAATTTTACATTCAGAACTTTAAAAAATCAAGATAAGTAGGTATGCGAGGCGAGTCGGAAATCTTATCTTAAACGGAATCTTCCCACATAACACAAGATTACCCAAAACACTTTTTTCCAGAAATAAATCCACATTTTTGAGGCTTAAAAATATTTAAGGAACTTAACCCAAACGAGTGCATGAAAAAGACTGAAACGTGTAACCCAAAAATTGTCTAAGATAGCAACTACCCACTTTCAGGCTGAAATGGTTCAATAAATAAAGATAGAGCTCAACCCTAGTTACATTTTGTGTCTGAAAAATATTCGGCAATCTGTGCCTTCGTGATAATACGACTTTTTCTGCCCTTATTTTGCCTAACGGAATCATATTCAAGTTTTTCTGCAAAGATTTATATCGCGAAAGGCTTGCCGATGTTAAAATATTTGTAGTTTGAGCGTGGTTTGAATGTTATATATTTATTCTTTTAGGGTTCCTTATCCATAAGGTAAAAACGGGCCCTATTACCGCCGTTCATCTATCCGTTACCAGGCTGTATGAACGGTATTATGCAGTTGAATTTTCAAAGATGAGGTATTTCTGTTGCCGCTATAACAACAATAAGCTTATAGGGAGCTCTATGCCCGCCTTCCACTGCGAGCGAGTCGGACCCATTACCGGCTCCGCTATACTCGTAACGATGATTTTCGATACATGTCATGTCCGCTTTGGTAGAAGGACATGTATGAAAATCGTCGTTACGAGTATAGCGGAGTCCGTAATGGGTCGCTCCGGCTCCGCTATACTCGTAACGATGATTTTCGATACATGTCATGTCCGCTTTGGTGGAAGGACATGTATGAAAATCGTCGTTACGAGTATAGCAGAGTCCGTAATGGGTTCAACTAGCTCGCAGTGGAAGGCGGGCATAATAGCTAGCTATCACGACTCATGAGACAGACGAACAGCGGAGTCTTAGTAATATACCTAGTTCCCGACGGAAACCGGGGTTATTACCCTTTGAGTACGTAACCCTAGAAACGCAGGACTAAGCTAGGATTATTTATCTCAGGCAGTAAAATGACAACTGCAACTGTAATGTTGCCAATAGTGATGGTCGGCAATCAATAGACTTAGACATTTTCTATTGATTGCCGAACATCACTATTATAGCGGGTCACCCTTTTTTTTAACAGTGACCACACGTAAAAAGAAAAACGGTGAACAGATGGCCAAGGTCATGAATCATGATGTCAGATGGCGCACTTGTCATTACTTACTGAATAAGATTAATAATCCTAGTTTCGGTTGTTACTCCTGTGAATCGAACGTTGATCTACACAACCAAGCCACTGTTCCTATCTTTTTAACAAATTGCCAGCAGTCTTAACAATCTCATGAAATAGCCGTGTCAGTCTAACGGCATTATTAGCCGTGGGCCGTGACAGTCTTACGATTAATTGTGACTTCGTCGGGGTTTCAGCAAATCTACTTTCTATGGGGCCTCATATTAAAAATTTTGGATTTAGTATTTGCTTTCTTGGCCCCACTTTTTCATCAGTAAACATCATCTGTCTTTAGTTCTATAATCTATGTCTCCCATAGTCTCTTTATAATGTAAGTACTTTTGCAATTTCAGCGTAACCGTAGTCGGAAAATTTTATACAGGCACATCGTACTGAAGCGAACTAAATGACATAATATCATACTTGGGGCAAGTTTCGGGGCGAATTTTTGGGGCGAGCGACATGAATTTTATAGCCGTAATAATATTCTTTGTAACTGTTTATTTTCACTGTTATTTTGCCTCGCATTTATTCCAGAAAAGATTGAGTACATTTGGCACGAGGCTTTTATGAAAGGCTTAAAGAAATGAAAGCTTTTTCGACTAATTTCAAAGAAGTATTGGAATTTGGAAAGGATTCCGGTTAAAAAAAATATTTATTAATATGAAAATAATTGCAGCTGTGTGCTGCGGTTCTGCCCGCGTATAAAAACGTAGTTTCATATTATCTAGTTCTAAAAATCTCGAGACTAAGTTTAATTTATTTTTGTATTATGAAGTTTAAGTTCAAAAATGCTAGATCAGTTTAAATAGATAAACTGGATACATATTCAAAAAGCCGAAAAATACTATTAATTAAATAAAGTTCATGTAGAGCTGCCTCTAAATACTCCTTATTTTATTATTTTTGTTGTAATTAACATGCAGATATGGGCATGTTCAGATCATGACGATTTTTGGAAGAAAAGCTTGATTGGATTATATACATTACATTTTAATAAGCGAAAAATTTTACCTTCACTTTGAGTTTCTGGGTCTAAGCTTTCCTAGGAGCCGGTCCGGGATGCTAAGCACTAGACAGATAGTTAAGGACCATGTTGTTGAATCAGTTGAAGTTCAGCATGACATCCGTAGGAATTTCAACACATAACTTTGATGGCACATACAATAACGCCACTTGTACTGATCCACAACATTTATTTATTTTATACCTGACCGGTTTCGCCTTTAGGCCTTTCAAAGGCATAGTTTACTTAAAATGACCACTACAACATTATTTTAGAACTTTAACTTTTAAGGTCATTTTAGTACAAGTGGCGGTATTCAACATAAAGCAAATCCCAGAATATCGTACCGAAGAGTTTTACGGGGCCAGGTAGAGGGGAAGGAGGGAAGAACCAAGTATGTGCTTTAAGTCGATTCGAGTCCAGCTTTACATGGGATCTTCACACATTAAAAAAGTTATTATAACGTAAGTATGTTATAAACTTACCAAATGCTAAAGAAAGCACGAACAGTGCCGGCGTTGTCATTGACCTGCCGGCCTGAGAGGCCGTCCGCCCGCATTCGTGATGACGGTAGAACAATCATCAATATCACCACACTAGATCATCAATACTAGTATTTCAGTACTAGCTATCACGAGTATCTGTTACTTTAGTTACTATCACTGTTCACCTCACTAGAAGATCGTAAATACAAGTATCAGTACTGGTTATTGCAAGTCTTTTGACACTTTAGTTCTATATCACTGTTCACCACACTAGAAGTTCATCAATACTAGTACTAGGTATCACAAGTATAATGAAGTTCACCCAACCAAAAGAATCACAATATTAAGTATTTTTTTACTCTGTACTTCTCACTAGTATTTTGTAACTGTTACTTTTAGGCTTTACACTTTTAACACTAAGTTTGAATTTAACATTAATTTAAGTACTTTATTATTTATTGCTGATGAAAACAAATATGTTGATATGTTTTTTCTGTTGATTATGATCTCCACTACCTGTGAACAAAATAAGAAATAAATTAACTGGTGTATTACTTTATTTTCATGCATTCAGAACGGATTCACAGAGTTTAGATTAAAAAGAAGAATATTTTATTAACTTTGATTTTTAAGTGAAAATAGCAAACTTGCATCAGACGGAACTTGAACCTGTAACCTTTGCCTTCAAGTTTTGTCTGTATTGTTTTCTTTTTGCTTTAAATAAATTTTATTTAATGAGCATGGAAAGTTAGCATTTAACAAAATATCTTTTAAGATTCAATTATATTATAACAAAAATTACTATTTTAAAACGCTAAGGTGGCAGACAAGTTTACGACCTTCTGATCGAAAGTGATCACCGAGTTATCGTCGAATTGTATCTACGTATTTTGATAAAATATCACGTAGCAATTATTAACCTTGTGGGGCTGGTTTAATACTTATAGAAAGGAGGTACTTTAAAAATATATATTTATATGACTGATTTTTAAAGTACCTCCTGTCTTTAAAATTTAACAATGAATTATCTGGTTTTGCAATGACTTTTGAAATACATCATAATATTCTAACCGTACCGTACCTCAAAGTACTCAGATCATTAAAATGGCTACTTTAATTTCGTCATGATGCGCTGTCTATAGATAAATGTACCCATATCAGTTATTATGCTATTCATAAAATATTCAGCGCGCAGATTTTAATCCATTATATTTTATTAAAAGTGTAAATACCAAAATTCATGCAAAAAACACAGCATAAACACATGCAAATGTCAGAAATAACAATATCCATTCATCATGAAACTCAAAATATATCAATATCTTTCTACTGTGTACATCATTTTGTTTACAAATTGAATTGCAAAACCCAGTGAAACACGTTCCAATAGAACTTTCTGGAATTATTCATTGCCAAGAGCTTTAACTTCGCTTGAAATAACATTGATTTGGTATTCGATTGTATACGATTGATTTAATCAGTTTGAGTCTTAATTCTATTTGAAAACAAATTCAGAATGAAATTTAGTAAACTGGGTGTACCGCGGGCTGTAACAATCTTCTGCATAACGGATAAAATTTGTTACTAGTATACCTAATACTAAGTAACAATACGTAACAGTAACAACCTGTTACTTCACCACATCACTAAAACAAAAGTTTATTTGGGAAAAAAATCTAGTTGGAAAAAAATCTAGAAACATTGTCAAAATGCTGTCGGTCAACTAGCGGACTTCAGGCGGTTTCACCCGCGTAGCTCCCGTTCCCGTGGGAATATGAGAATAAAATATAGCCTATGTTACCCAGAGTGAAAGTTCACCCTGGGTAACAAACAAAGAACGTGCACTGCACGCTGAATATTTTATGAATAGCAAAATAATTGATATTGATACCAAATTTAATAATTATATGCCTACCATTAAAACCATTAAAAAAATGCTATCTATAGACAGCGCATCATAACGAAATTAAAGAAACCATTTTCTAGCTTTCCAATGGTGATAGAATTTTTGAAATCGGCACAGTAGTTTTTTAGTTTATTCATTACAAACATACACACACAAAAATACAATTTTTTACGCTTTATAATATTAATAGTGTCGATAAGTGACGTATTTGTGATACAACTAATGGTTTTTATTGACATTTATTGGCAACTGGATATACTGTATTTCAATAGCTTTGCGCAAAAATGTAAACAAACACATTTGATCCGATATATCCATAGTTACTAGCAATTGAATATTTACCCTGATTATATTCCAGTATCCAGGAGTCATACAGTGCTCTTACAATCATTTCGACACAAAATAACTTCTTTATGATAGTTTATTTTCATTTAAAATACCTACTCAGGATTGTAAAAAAAATCAATGATTTGTCAGACTATTTTTCCCTTTGTTGCCCGTGGCACTACCGCTTGGCACTACCAGTAGTGTCAAGGGAAATTTTAATTTCCCATGACACTACTGGTAGTGCTACGGGTAATTGGACATTTACGTTGACACTACCATTCTACTAATCTGTCTTAGACAACGATTGTCAAAACATGACATGTTTACATTATTGTCAGATCGGGCAGGATTGGACTATAGGTACTGAATGCTGGTTCTTTCAAACGAGTTGCTATATAAACTGCACAGTGGAGCCGCCCTTATTTTTTACTTTGTTTTTGCCATATACATGACAGTATGGAGTGTAATGGCCACTTCACGCAGCGACAAGGTCTGAAGTACAACTTAAGTACCAACAGGAAAACGCTGCAAAAGTGCAAAGAAAGTAACGTGAAAGGAGGTGAAACCGACGGTAAAAAGAAACGAATCATATGTGTACATGTGTGTGTTATTGGATATCTGTGTAGGTGTATTTTATATCTGAGAATTAACAAAGAATTTTTTTTATTCGCTTACAGCGCAAGTGTGCGACCATTTTTCTCTAAATCTAAAAGGAATTCAAAACTGTGAAACTGATTCTTCGTGTGTTCAAAAATTAGTCGCATGAACATTAGTGCCGAAAAAACAAAAAATTTAACTTTCGGCAAATTGCGACTTGAACTTGGGCACGGAGGATTCCGTAAACTATAATGGTGAAAAACTACTTTTGTTGTATGAGAGCCCCCCTTAAATATTAGATGTTTTCTATTTTTACACGGTAATGTAGGCCCTCTTTATTATGTGGGACATAAAACTATAAGGTATAATGTGGGCGTGCCTTATGCCTCTGCCTACCCCTTCGGGGATAAAGGCGTGACTTATATATTGAGTATTTTATCTGCCAGCAGCAACAGAAATACTTCATCTGTTAAAATTTCAACTGTTTAGCTATCATGGTTCATGAGATACACCTAGGTGACAGACAGACAGTAAAGTCTCAATAATAGTGTCCCATTTTTACCCATGGGATACGGAACCCTAATAAACGATGCGAAACGTTTTGTAAAAATCTGATATAAAATTATGAAACAACAGCCTTCGGAACTCAAAGGCATTTAAAAAACATAATGAAGTAATGAATTAATCATTTCCCAGTAAAAAAAAACAAAAGATTCTAATAATTCCTCAAAAAAATTCTGACGCTAAAAGCCCTTTGAATTTTGTCCTTAACTATTGTATAAAAGCTCTCCCGAATGATATTTAAGCTAATTAAAAACAATTTTTCTTTCACAAAATTCTTTGGAATCCTACTCAAAAAATTTTTTTTTGTCTCATAAAGTCTTCTTGAAATTAAAAACAATTGGCAGCTTTTAAAAGAAATTTAATAACGTACTTACTGTCTTTTATTTTTACTGTGTTAATTTCTATGACGGTAATGCTATTATATGGCTAATGATGTTAGTTTGTTTCTTCAATTGTGTTTGTTTTGACTACAAAGGTATTACATATTATGGTGTATATATAGTTATACAGAAGATATAGGTACAACACGGCAGAAATATCTGCGAACCTGGCTCGTGACGTCATGTAAACTGTACGGCATAATCCGCGCGCAACGAGAATGTGTGGAATCTTGTCAAATACCATTACCATTCAATCGCGTGCGGGTATACTAAATAGGCGAAAACGGGGTCAGGTGCGGGGAAGCGCGAGGGGAAGTCAGGTTCGCAGATATTTCCGACGTGTTGCAGCTAGAATGTTGTCTTGCATGTGTGTATGTACTGTCTCTGCACATATTTCGAAGAAAGTAATATTTGTGAAAATGAAACTAAATGGGGCGCGGGGGCGCCGTGCCGGGCGCTTTGGCAAGTTGAGTTCAAAGAGAATGTAATCAGCCGTACTTTCAAAATCAATATTCTTAAGGGTGATGTAACTTTTTTATTCATAAGCAGATTGACATGAAATAAACGCTATGTGTTAAGTGGAGCAAACTTCAACACAATAAAAAAACCGCATTGCAATCGGTTAAGCGGTTAGTGAGATTAACGTGGACAAACTTACAGACAAACAGATATACATTTTTGGTTTATTATCATTTATAGTATTAGTGGGATCCCAGATAATAAGCATTATCTGTGATCCGACTATCTGTGATCCCACTAATACTATAAATGTGAAACTTTGTGAAGATCTTTGAAAATTTGTATGTTTGTCTCATAATAACGCTATAACGGCTGAATGGATCTGGCTGAAATTTAGATAAAAGTTAGAATGATTCGGTATAGTTTTGAAAAACATATTAGCTAGTTTCTATCCCGGCCATATATTCCCATAGAATGCACCAATGGGAACTCACTTTCACGTTGGGGAAGCTGCGCCCATCAGCAAATCTACATCAACACTAGGTATTATAAAGATAAAAAAAATGTATTTTTGTATGTTTTCGTAATGGATAAAGTCAAAATTCTTTCCTTAATGGAAAGTTACACTATCCCCGGGAAACATAGGCTATATTATATTCCCATATTCCCACGGGAACGGGAAAGAGGCAAATTAACAAAATGTTTTAGGCAAACTCTTATCACGTAATTAAAATACTTTCTAGGTTAAAGACATTTCAACAAATTTCTTCAACATTTCTTACAAAAATTGATAAATATTTATTGTAACGGTCGTCTAGACATTAGGGAATGTCAACTTGGCAGTGTGCCCGACTGTACACTTATATCTTTCGGCAGTTAACACATTTTAACGTTACGTCATTATACTCGGTAGATTTTGTGGTGCGGAGTAAAATGTCGTGAATTGTTGGAATTTAGACTGAGATCGGATATGAACGTTAGTTGCGCCGGTTTTATTGTAGTTTAAATCTAATAATAAAACTAGCTGAACCCGCAACTTCGTTTACATCTCATAAGGTGTACAAAAGGAGAGGTATTTCTCAGACATATCAAGCAGCGTGTGAAACTGCCCTGTTTGCTTAATCATAATCATTAAACCAACACGCCAGTTTAGATTTACCCTCACATTCAAAGAAACCCCTGCAATTAAAATTTTCAAAATTCTTTTTTTTTTTTTTTTTTTTTTTTCATTTATTGTTTAAAAAATACATATTTCACATTTTTTTATTCGTAACAGCACCAAAAAACCACAGAGGTTTAGACCTGTGCTGTTGTGAGTCTATCTTCTTACAATTTTAGTACCTACAACTACAAACATACATTTAGTTATTACATGCATATGCATAGGTACATCAAAAAAGAAAATCCCTTGTATATACCTACTAATTACTCATACATTCAAAATAATTATTTATTTAACTAGATCATGAAACATTGAATCTAAAAAATATGCTTTTAATTTGTGTTTAATATTTTTTTCGGTCAACTTATTACACAAATCTGAGGGTAGTTGATTACATAAACGAGGTAGAATATAAGCGGCAGTTCTCTCGCCGTACATGTTACGGGCACCTATTGTTTGTAGCCGGTTCTGAGAAACTGCGCGTGTACGTACAGGATGTTCGACATAATGTCTCGTCATTTTAAAATATTGTTCTTTTAGCAAGGAGAACTGCACTTGAGTGTGAACGGGTAAAATGTTACAATGCTTAAAGAGTTGGTTTTCATCATTAATGTATTGCTTTCGTATCTTTGGTGAAACTAATGATTTTAAAATTCGGACTTGCAGATTATATATTGTATCAAGATAAGTCTTATAGGTACGGCCATAGCTGCTGATACCATATTGTATGTACGATTCCGCTAGTGAGTTATACAACATAATCTTCACTTTGAAGGGTATTCGGTTGTTGAGTATAGTTATATTCGCGTAGAATTGTCGCAGCTTGTCACATACCCGCTCAATATGATGGCTCCAATTAAACTTGCCATCTATAATCATCCCAAGATATTTGTGTTTGTCTACAACGCCTATAGATGGACAATTACAACTCGTTACACTGGTAGCATGTAAACACTTGTGTTCATGGGCTATCAAGTCCTGAACAGCGACTTGCTTTATATATGGGGATTTTATGATTAACAATTTTGTCTTAAGCGCGTTAAGAACCAATCCTGCGTCATGACACCACCTTGACAGAGCATTTAGATCGGTTTGTAAAAGTTTACATGCAGTTTGAGGATTTCTATCAGCTATCACAAGGCAAGTGTCGTCAGCGAACTGATAGCATGTGCTGTAAGTAATACAGTTCCTCATGTTGTTAACGTATGATATAAAGTGTAGGGGTCCTAAAACAGATCCCTGCGCCGTGCCCTCCGTTACTGACATGAGGCTACTACATGTATTGTCAACTTTTACTGTGAATTTTCTGCTCTTGAGGTAATTTTCACACCAAGCGAGCAATGGACCGCGAACCCCACAGTCATCCAGCCTTTCGACGAGTTGACTGTGCACCAATGTGTCAAACGCCCTGGAGAAGTCAATAAAGAGAGCCAGCACGTGTTTTTTCTCATTAAGATGCTTATTGACCTCATCCGTAAATCCAGACAGCAATGCTATGGTGCTCTTACCAGACTGGAAGCCAAATTGGTGCGAACTAATTACATCGTTCTTGCTATAGAACGTGTGTATTTGCTCAGACACATACTTTTCCACTATTTTATTGATTGAAGAAAGTAATGTTATTGGACGATAATTTAAGTAATCATTACGTTTACCACTTTTATGGATCGGTCTAATGCAACCCACTTTTAGATCATCCGGATACTGTCCACTTTCAACACTTCGGTTAATTAAGTCAGCAATGGGATACGCTATCTTGTCGCCTATCATTTTTATATCTGCTAATCTGACTTTATCAGCACCGGGTGCTTTCTTTGAGCTAAGTTTTTTAATAATATTATGAACTGCCCTCCCCGAGGCTTTCTTGAATAAAATACTTGAATTTAGGGGCGTTGGCGTATTGTTCGAAAGCTTAACTGTGCAGTTGGGGATTATATCTTTAACCGATTTGTCGAAATTTTTTGCAAAGTTGTTCACTATCGTTGTGGTGGTAATTCCCTGTTTGTCGAAGGCCTTCAATACTGCTTCATCGATAGACAGGGTAATTCTTCCCAACATTTGATTAATAATTTTGTAAATTTTTTTGACATTCTTAAAGTTATTACTAATATATTCTGTATAATATTTATTTCTCTTATTTTCAAGAATTTTATGTACTTTATTACGAATTTTGTTGTATTCTAATTTTATTTCTAGATTATTTAAATTGCATTTCCATTCCCTAAATAATTTGTCTCTTTTATTGCAAAGTCTTATGATATTATCATCAATCCACGGTGCTCTAAAATTTTTTACCAATTTATATGACATTTTACTCGTTTTTATATTACTGGCAACAGTATTTGCATTATCAAAGGATTTATAAATAAATTTCAAGATTTCATTGGGAGAAGTCATATGTGCAGTTTCATTCCATTTAACACTTTTGAGCTCCTTGTAAAACGTATTATAATTAATATATTTTTTTGAAACATCCTGTACATACTTACAAGGTTGCATCGATTCGTCGACGCATGCAAACATTATTCCGCGATGATCGGCCAGTACAGTATCTAGCACCGTTGCGAAAGGATGTAATGTTGGAATACGTGCAAACACATGGTCTATGCAAGATTTTGTGACATGATTTTTTTTAATTTCAATACGAGTGTAATCGGTTATTCCACACATTAGTCCATGTTCGCTAAGTGCTTCTAAGTATGAATCTTTGTATGCCGAAATCTCTTTTAAATTAATGTTTGTGTCCCCAATGAGTAGGAAGTTCAGTTTAAAATCAAACTTAGTGACGTGACTGTGCAATTCTCTAATAAATAGCTTTTTATTGGAAGAAGGTGGTCTATAAATTGCACTCACAACAAAGTCGCGCTGTGTATCTAATTTGAGGATGCCTGTGATGCTTTCAAAAGTTTTTGTTTTCTGTTCTATCGGTGTAAACTTGATATCCTTTCGTACATAAATAATTATTCCCCCACCCTTTTGTTTCCTGCGCAGTTGTGAGTACAATTTATAACCTGGCAGGTTATAAAGATTAACTATACTACCAGATATACCCACCTCAGTCAAAACTATGATATCCAATGGGTAAACGCAATCATGGATAGTTTGTTGTAATTTCACAAAGTTTTTTTTGATTGATCTGATGTTGAAATGTAAACAAGTCATACTTAAGCTGGTTTTAGGTGGTAGCTGTCTGAAAAAATGGTTAGTGGTACTGCAGTTAAATATTTCCTGAACCTTTATATCCATCACAACACAATAAATTAATAAATACTGATAAACGCACAAACATGTAACTAAATTAATTTAATATAGGGCATTTACATCGGGGTAGACGCTTGAGTTTGTTTTACATGCGAAGAACACAACTTTTCGATTTGTTTAATATCAAGCAGTGACCGAATATAATAAATTTTAGTAGTATCAGACTGCCTGGCACATATTTTCCCGTTCTTACACCACACATATTTACATGACTTATTCAATAAATTAGTTTTAGCATTAAACAATAAAGATTTTTGATACTTCGTTAGAGCTTCACGTATGTAAACACGTCTGTCAGCCTTCTCCTTCGAAACGTTCGGCATCAGATGACCCACGGTGAGACATTGCACTTTACCAGCTTCTATCCATTGTTGCTGGAGCATTTTTGACTTGAGCTCCACTAGGAAGGGGCCTGGATTGTCCTTAGTACCAGGCAAGCGCTTTACCAATTGGATTTCTTTGTCTGGTATCTCCAACATACCAGCCACGGAATTAATGATCTTCCCTGCATCACTGAACGGTACTTCAGGTAGGCCGGCTATCTCCAGGGACGTTGAAAGAGACTGCTGTTCATACTCTTTTAATCCTTGTTCCAAGACGTTTACCCGTAGCTCTAAATTTTTGTTTTTGTTATGTAGATCATAGTTTTTGTTTTCCAGTTCCTTAATTTTTGTGTCCTGTTTTTTAATAGCTTGTTCCATCGTTGAAAGCTGATCACTAAGGAATTCCAGTGAATGTTCGAGACCACTGATTTCCTCTCGGAAGGTTTTCTTTACCTCCCGGCTTATATCTTGCACCAATTTTTTGGCGTCCACAACTGGGGTCATTTCCGTGCAACCATCAGTATCACAGTCATCCTTGTCATCGTCTTCTTCGGGAATCACAAAGGAAGATCTGCGCGAGACATTTTTCACACAGTCCTCACAGCTCCATTCAATCCCGGACGAGTTCTTGATGGTGTTCAACTGTTTGTTAGACAGTTTTGAGCAAGCAGGATCTGCATGCACTATTTTGTCACAGCGACTGCACTCCAAACCTGGTAATTTTTTGGTAATATTTTTTTTGCATTTTATACACTTTTTGATGACCATTATTAAACGGAGGGTATAATAGGATTTTCTCTCAACAATGCGCGCGCGACCGTTCGCCAATGATGTCGAGAATAGACTCAATTCTTAAAAGTGTCATAACTTTTTTATTTAAAGAAACGATTGACATGAAATAAACACTAACCCCCTTATTCATAATCGTTTATTAAACCTATTTTAGTTAAAACACACTTTAAGTCTATTGCTGTCTCTAACCAATGACAGAGTATGGTAAGAGACAGCAATAGACTTAAAATGTGTATTAACTAAAATAGGTTTAATAAACGATTATGAATAAGGGGGTAAATGTTAAGTGGAGCAAACCTCAACAAAATAAAAAAAATCGCATTGCAACCGGTTAAGCGCCAAGCGGTTACTGAGATTAGCGTGCACAAACGTATCTACAGACAAACAGATATACAGACATACAGACAAACAGACAAAAATTCAAAAAATTATTGTTTTGGGTTCTATGGCGTTCATAAAGCCCCCCTATAATATTTTTTCTTATTTATCTTCCATGTACAGACAGCGACCTGTTACGATTTTATTATATGTATTGATAATTGATGATGTATTGATGAAAGAAAAGTCAAAACTGTACATTAGAAATATTAAAAGAAAAATACTCACTGGGTGTTCTATATGTTTTATATACCAAAGCTGAAAATATAGTTGCCTGTTTGTCTGTTTGTTTTGCTTTGTCCGCAAGGATCTCGAAAAGTACTCAATAGATTTGATTAAAATTTTGCACAAATATTAACTAGAGGTAGGTGAAAGAAAGAAAGAAAAAGAAATTTATTTCACATAGGCATTTACAGATGCTCTTGTAAAACGTCCAGAATATAAATCAAAAACTACCACCAGTTCACAACGCGACCCACCTGAGAAGAACTGGCAAGAAACTCAGCGGGTTATTCTTTTTAGAGCTCTATTTACAAAATGAATCTAAAAACTATGCATTTGACAATTTTTTGAGAATCCAGTAGAGCAGGTCATTTCCAGGCTTCTCCATCCAACAAATAATCACCAATTGTATAGTAGCCCCTGCAGTACAATTTACTTTTTACAACCTTTTTAAATTTATTAAGGGACATACTTTTAATTTCCTCTGGTAGCCTGTTGTAAAAGCGTATACAGTTACCCATGAAAGAATTGCTGATTTTGTGCAATCTGCTATGATAAACAGCAAGGTTACTTTTATTTCTAGTGTTCACATTGTGTCTATCACTTAACTTAGCGAAACTATGTAAATTTCTTTGTACGTAGAGTAAGTGCACCAAATATGGACTGGTGCCGTAATATGGACTACCTTCATTTCTCAAAAACCGTTCGACGTATGAAGCCATCGGTCGCTGCACGCTAAACTTCACCTCTCCCACGACTCGCCAGTCGCTTGCCGGTCGGCAGATAGCGCGTACGTTTTCACGGCAGCCATTTTTCGTTTTTATCGACGCGCGATGTAATTTTTTACCTAACTTCGTAAGCTCATAATTTCAGCAAATATTACTGTTTGGGAATGTGGATTGAACTAGAGGAAAGGTGAGTTATTTTACAATTATTCACATTAAGTTGCAATATCCAATAGTTTCTATAATTTTCTTAGCAACAGGTTTAACCTAGAAATGTATGTGTATTATAATATGGACCACCGGTATGTTTTGAAAATGGACTAGTGGTTCATATTACAAACAGCCACTTATATTTTAATTTGATTCTTTTAGGATGGCATCTTCAAATTCTACTAAAGGAAAGACCTGACGAACATGGGACAATGATGCAAGATGCAAGCTGTACCTACTGTGCTGGCCTTTTTCTAACGACGTTCATGGAGAGAAATGGATCCAACGAGCATCATGTAGGCAGTGGGCTCATGAAGACTGTGCTGGCATAGAAGATATGGCTGATTACTGTGTGTGGCAATTGTCTACCAGCAATTAGTTAAATCTTAATAATTGGCTGATTTAATTTTAGGCAACACGTCCATTTTTTTTAATAATCCTGAACCCAATTTACTATGGTCCATATTTCAAACCATGTGGTCCATATTTTGTACCATTTTTGTAAATGCACAAAAATGTCATATTTTAGGAAATGTTGATTATTTCTAAGATGTTTATTTTTCTTAAGAAATCTAATATTTGTTTTTGATATCACATAAGTATTGAACAGTTCAAAACATATAAGGCTGATTAATCTTTATAATTCTGAGTTTTATTTCATAAAATCCTTATGGTGGTCCATAATTGGTGCACTTACTCTACATAAGATTCTCAAAAATGTATTGTGATGCTACTGTAAGAATTTTAACCTCTTTGAATTTCTCGCGCAGAGAGACCCTTGGACCTAATCTATATATAGCTCTTATGGCCCGCTTTTGTAAAATAAAAATTTTATCTATATCTGCAGCATTGCCCCACAGTAGAATACCGTATGACATTATGCTATGAAAGTAACTGAAATAGACTATTCTAGCCGTATCTACATCCGTCAAGTGCCTTATCTTTTGTACAGCAAATGCTGCTGAACTTAATCTATTTGCTAGTTTAACAATATGTGGACCCCATTGTAAACCAGCATCGACCGTTAACCCTAGGAACGTCGTTGATTCCACAAGTTCCAACACCCGACCATTAAGTTGAACATTGGTTTCTGACTGTGTTACATTAGGCAAGGTAAATTTTATGCATTTAGTTTTATTATCATTCAGTCTAAGATTGTTAGTGTTAAACCAATGAACCACTTTCAAGATTGCGTTGTTGACATCGTCATAGTTATCTATTTGTCTTTTAACTTTGAAAATCAAAGAAGTATCATCTGCAAACAAAACAATCCTGTTGTTGTCCCCCACGTAAAAGGGTAGGTCATTAAAATATATAAGGAATAAAAATGGTCCGAGTATTGAACCCTGTGGGACGCCCATAGTAACTACAGAGCCCTCCGAGCGTGTACCATTAACATCAACCCTCTGAATTCTATTGTTCAAATATGAAGTCAGAAGATCGAGAGCCTTGCTTCTTATGCCATAATGGTGTAATTTCCTGATTAATGTTTCATGTTGGACACAATCAAATGCCTTGGACAAATCGCAAAACACACCAATTGCATCTTGTTTATTCTCCCAGGCCTCGTAAATACATTTCAATAACTCTACACCAGCATCGGTAGTCGAGCGTCCTTTAGTGAAGCCAAATTGTTTCTCATGAAACAATTTGTGACTATTAAAATAGATCAGCATCTGCTCTAGTATTAGTTTTCAAATATCTTGCTCAAGGTCGGCAACACCGAGATAGGTCTGAAATTACCCGGATCTGAAGTACTGCCAGCCTTGAACAGTGGTATAACTTTACTGTGTTTCATCAAATCAGGAAATACACCACTTGAGACGCAATCGTTAAACACAGTTGCCAAGTGGGGGGCAATGACATCTATAATACTTGATACGGATTTTACTGATAGCCCACTAAGGTCAGCGGTTTTTTTAACATTAATAGATTTAAATGCTTTTAAGATGTCGTTGCAGTTGACAACTGTAAATTCGAACGCGCCCTCACAGGCAGCTACAGATTCTGCTAATAAAAGCTCGGCGGATGTGGAAGACGACCGGAGAGTGTTAGTAATCTCTATAGGTACATTACTGAAAAATTTTTCGAACTCGGTCGCCACTTCCATATCCCCCGAAACGTGGCGATTGTCTATCTTTAAATGAAACTTTCTTTCATTCGCTGTACACCTACCACATTCCGCATTTATAATGTTCCAAGTAGTTTTAATGACATTCGCAGAATCTAAAATTTTATTTCTAATGAAATTAGACTTGGCCAAGGTACAGGCTTGCTTAAATATCTTTGAATATTTTTTAACATATTCCTGAAACCCTGGGCTGAAATTATGCGATTTTTCAGAATACAGTTCATATAGTTTATGGCGACTTTTATAAATTCCGGGTGTTGCCCAGTCACTGAAAGCAGAGCTGCCTCCGATTGATAAAGTTTTCGGGGTAAAGATTTTCCCAAACACATCATGTATCAAATTGAATAAATCAGAGTAGGATTCTTCTACACTAGTGAAATTGGGCAATTCTGTTATTTTCTTGACTAAGTTTCTTCTGAATGTTTCCAAGCGATGTGTGTTAACTGGGACAAAACTAATTATCTTCTTATTTTCCCTACTATTTCTCAGATAAGAAACAAACTGACCGCGATGATCTGATTTTACAGGGTCCACTATACATTTTTTAATGGGATTTATATTAGTATAAATATTATCAATACAAGTAGCACTAGTGGCAGTTATACGAGTAGGTTCCAAAAATATATTATACAAACCAAATGACTTGAACAAATTTAACATTTTCTCTCTCTGTAAAGGTTCCCGTGCAGTTTCTAAAACATCTACATTGAGATCCCCACAAAATAGGACCGTTTTTTTAGTACTTTGGCATTTAAACAATGCTTCTTCAAGTTTTTCTTCGAACTGTACATATGGAGCATCTGGGGGACTGTATATGCTTAGTACAATGAACCGCTCAAACTCTATACTGGCTATCTCAATAACTCGTTCAATAGAGAGGGCTACTATGTCTTTACGTTCTTTACACTTTATTGACTTATTAATAATAATTAAAGAGCCTCCACGTTTATATTTCACTCTACAGAACGAGCTAGCAACCTGGTGATTTTTGAAATTGAACATGAGTTGATAAGGCCTTAACCAATGTTCTGTTACACAAAAAATATCAATGCCATTCAAGTTCATGTACAATTCCAATTCCAATTCTTTTCCACCAATCAGGCCTTCAACATTTTGGTGCACCAGGTGTAAAGCATTATTTTTAAGATTAATAGATTCAACGGCCTGTGAGCAATCAGATATAAAATTATGCTGTGGCTGATGTAGAACTAAATGGCTAGATTTAACATTAATTGATTTATACATTGTGTCAAGCTTAGTGCAAGAACGTTGCTCTTTTGTCCTATAATCTAATTTAAATTACTTGGATATAAACAACTATCCAGAGTTCTAATATCAATGTCATTTTTCTGCTCAAAAGGAGCAGGTTTGATAGCCAGATTTTTGGCTAAAGTATCTATAAAATAATGTAGCGAAATTGCTACCTGTCTTTTAAAATAATCCAGAAGCTTATGCTTTCCTTTAGTCATATAGAAATAATAATTTTTCCTAACAATAGTGTTAGTATCAATTATACTAAATTTTTTATTATGAAGTGTTAATGTGTCCAATGATAAATTTAAATAGTACCTAATCCTATTTTCCACAACTGGCATATGCTTACAGTAGGGCAGTGTGTAAATTATAATATTATTTAAATCTAATGACTTTAATTTATTATAATATTTAATAAGTTTTTGTTTGGTTATATCAGTCCTGTTTCCTATGAAAATAACCAGATTATCTCTCTGATGAAATTTATAACTACACACGGCCTTCATTAATTGGGTATAGGATGTAGAAGGCATGCAGTGATTTATAAAGGACTGCCCCTGTGAATAAAAGTTTAATTTTGACCCCATGTCTCTCCCAATTTCATCACTGAACATAATCCAACGACTACCTTCACTGTTATCTTTTTTAAAACCTTGATTAATTTGTTTTAGTGTGCTATGCATCTGGTCATCAGATAGGGCAAGTGTACTCCCTGGCTCAGGTTGGCTGCAGTCACATTGTGTTTTATCTGCTAAGGAGTTAAAACGGTCAGCATAATTAGATGTTGAATTTAAAACGGTCAGCATAATTAGATGTTGAAGCGTAATCGCTGTTAAGTTTTCCGGCGCGATCCACTGCACTAACTCAAATAAAATTTAATTCACTTTACAGAAATAAACTAACTAGAAATAACTTAGGACTTAGGATTACTAAAAAAAACCCAACTTTTCCTAAAACTCACTTGCTCAGAATCACCATTAGACGAAAAGATCTGTCAAAAATTTAAATTTTAATTACACAATTCTATTCTAATTCCAAATTTATAGCCTGCATTCGGCTTCAAACGACCGCACCGCACATAATGTCGATAGAATCCCATAATCATTAATTACTACGGTCTGATTGAGTTCCATTGTTTAGTGGTACAATTAGTGGGTGTTAGAACGAGCTGTTACTGAACAAATCTATTGAGTATGTGGTACCTATTGTTTTACAAATTAGTTTTAGGTTAGTGAGACAGAAAAATAGAGAAAGGTATTTAAAGCGTCTGCTACACGGCTGATTTATTCTATTTCATTCAGAGTTTCAACGACCTGTATTTTTTATATTTAGCCTGCTTAAATGACGTCGTCCGAATGATGGAGAGTTATGAATTTGGGAGACACTCTCACAGCCCACACGACCGTGGCTCTCAAGTTGATGTCACAATGTGCCTCCGCTTGAAGACCCCTGGATTGCTTCGGAGGGCAAAATGTGCACTGGTAAAGAGTTCCACGTTTCGATGGTTTGATGGAGAAGTGAGTTCGGAATGTTGATTTTTATCGTCATTGATGGGACCAACCAAAGAACTTTTGTCACAGGTGGTGCTGGGGAGCCCAGCTTGTCGTCACATAGTATATAACGAAATCGCTTTCTTTCTGTTCGCTTATATCTTTTAAATTTTCAGCTATTAGCATTCACTCAAGGAGAAGGGCTTTTATGTACTTATGTAATCCATACATTATTAGAGTAGGTACAGAAAAGACTAGCTTTACGTAAAATAAGTTGCGTTAATCAACTAGTTATAATAGCAATAAATGATCACCTTCCCTGTTCTACATGACGGTTTTTTAACGTGCGTGGTAATCTCTTATAGGTGCCATGCCGAACTACCCTAAACCATACAACTACCTATGACTGACCGGGAGCTCTGGGTAAGCCATCGTAAGGATATAACAGGATTTTCGACAGATAAATGGCTGTAATAGGAGTAAACAATAAATTATTCATATAAAAATGAGTAGCAACAATTTACAATTTGCAAAATGACCCACGTTGATTAAAAAACGTTGGCATTGACAGCCATTAAGCTTAATGAATTATAATATTTTTTTCAATGTTACAGACATAAAAGCAATTACTCTGGAAGAGTCACAATACTTTTTGTAACATTAAATGTGGCCATAAAACGCACTATATAGCCAAAGTTCTGGCCATTACGTTTATTAACTAAGCTCTTCCATTTTAGTACGAAAAAAAGACATATTTTTTCATACTGCACTTGTTAACTATAAAAATAAGTTAGAATAGATTATTTGGGTTGGCGACTTTTTCGTTATGAGTAAATGATAGAGCATTGCACTCATTGCGCTGATTAAAACTAGTGCTATTAGGTATTTGAATTAAGAAATTTAATTATCACCACCGTAGTGGTATGAAAAATTACCGTCGCTGATATCAGGTTAAGGAAAATTTAATGAAAATTTAATTGCGTAATTGTCTGAAATATGTAATACAGTTTTATTATTTAACTAGCGGACGTCACGCGGTTTCACCCGCGTAGTTCCCGTTCCCGTGGGAATACGGGAATAAAATATCCAACAGTGAAAGAATTTTTCAAATCGGTCCTGTAGTACCGGAGCCTATTCGTTACAAACAAACAAACAAAAAAACAAAAAAAAAACAAACCTTTCCTCTTTATAATATTAGTATACATAAGGAGGTATGTGTGTTTTCAACCTATTCCATTATTCTATTTTCATTGTTCCGTACTCAAAGGCTTTAAACATACATAATCGGCTATGTAGACATATAGCGAAGTTTCACTAATAGGGATCCGCCCTATAGTGAGACTTCGCTATATGTCGACTCTACATAGCTGATCATGTTTTTGTCGTTTATTACAGGTATATCTAAAATAACTTGCCTCAACCCCTCGTTGGTCTAGAGGTCGAAATGTGCGACTGCAGATTACGAGGACGTGGCTGGGTTCGATTCCCACCGGAGACAAAAATTTGTGTGACCCATGAATGTCTGTCTCAAGAGTCTGGGTGTTTCCATGTATGATAAGTATGTATTTAAAAGTATATAAGTATTAATATCCGTGGTCTGATACCCATAACACAAGCAGGTTATTCCTAGCTTACTTTGGGATCGGATAGCGTTGTGTGCAATGTCCGTGAATATTTATTTATTAATAAATCAGTGTGTCCGAAATTATTTCTTAAATTGCAAGTAGGTACCATACTTATAGCTTTATCGGGACATAATGACACTCTGAATCTCTTCCAAATTTTCAATATCTCTGTCACCAATCCATTTGTTACAATGTGATCGCAATTTCAAAATTGTTAACGTATAATAATGTTTTACGGTTTTCTCGATAATTTACAATAGCCGATATGTTTTTGTCGTTTATGACAGGTCTTGAAATTTTTAAATTTATAAGTATTGGCAGTATTATTATATTTTGAGATTGATAGATGGTTTTAATATAAAAAGTTAAATGTGAAAATATTAATGGTTTTTGTTATTGGCGTTTGATATTGATAGGATAATAAATTAAGTTGATTTGATGTTTTTACCCGACTGCCGGAGAAAGGAGGGTAATATTTTTCGAGACTATGTATGTAAGTATGTTCATTTCTTTGTCACGCATTACAGCCTGAATGGCTTGACGGATTTTGACATGCGAGGTGTCATTTGATTCGTAGTGGTTGTGTAAGTGACACCAGTAATCACTGAGTCTTTGGCGGAAAACAGTATCGCCATAAGAAAGAAAAAAAAAGTGACACCAGGTTTATTAAAATTTCTAGAAAACCAAAATGGCGGATTTTTGGCGACATAACGTTTTTACCTTTTCAGTTGTATTTTTACTTTGCAGTCGGGTTTTTGCTTTCTTAATGATTAATTTCTTGTTTGAAGTGCTTGAAGGCCCGCTGGCTTAGTGTTCTTTAAGTAAAAAATCATTGCAATAGGCATATTTCGTTATGGCTAGTTCTCAGATGGGTGATCACTTCGTGACGTTTCCATTTGAACGCGTTTCCGCGCTTTGGAAAACACGTACCAGTTGCCAGTTAAATGCTTGTCGTTAAGGTGTTGTAGGCGTCTTGAACTAACTTAACAGCATATAGTCACAGGCTGTGTTTGTCCATTACGACAAATAAGGCGTAGGCTCATCAACTATTGCGTGGAAAAAATAAAAACTGTAAAATGTATGCGTATAATTCATACGGGGATAAAATTTTGACGTGCTGATACGTATTGAATGCTTACAGCTTGTGGACGTAGTGGCTCAGCTCCTGCATCTCGTTCAATAGGATCTATCGCTACTCCTCGTCCGTCTGCTTCTCCGCTTTTGCCTACTAAGCTCAAATTTGAAAACTTCCACTTTTAATCATTAAATAGGAGTTGTTCGAGATATATCTGGGTAAGATCTGATAGACGCTTTCTTACGCGTACACTTAGATTGTGGAATGATCTCCCTGCCTCGGTTTTCTCAAACGCTTACAGTGTGGTGTTCTTCAAAAGGGGTCTTAGAAGGTTTTTACAGGGTCGGCAGCGCGAGTGTGGCGCCTCTGGTGTTGCAAACGTCCATAGGCTGCGTTGACCACCGGTACATCTGGGAGGGCCGTTGTCTGCCACTTAAGAGCTATAAAAAAAATCGCGGTGTTATCAAAAAAGCTTGTTAAAATCCATGATATTCTACGCGAATGAAACCCCAGGCTTCCACTTATAATAAAATAGAATGCAGTATCCATCTTTCTCTTACATTTGCACTTATTTATTAATAAATTCATATTTAGGTAAACATTCGCAATATTACGCCGTTCGAGTTGACTCATAAACTCGAAAAGAGATCTCCATCTTAAGTTGCACCTCACGTCCCTACTTTATCTGAGAGAAGCGAGATTTACGGCAGCTCTCAATGGTAACATAACGGTTGTGTAAATACAGCCTTAGATTGCCACAGTAAAAAAAATAACCGTAGAACATGATGCCATTGTATTTTCTTTTCAGTGTCTCAATACCAATAATGGTTTGAACGAATTTATTTTAAAGTCTTTCAAGATTTTTATAATGAATTTGTTAATGTTTCTTATAATTATTTTTAATAAGATGGTGCACGTAGCCCATCCGCGTGGAATTCTGTGCAAACTATAATCATATGAACGTATTCCAGAGATTAAATAATGATGTGTTATTTCAAACAATAATCATCTTTCTAACAAATTTCAGCTAGGTTCGTTTAGCTGTTAGATCATAATTTATTATCAAACATTTTTCCAAACGTTCACATTTATAAATTAGTAGATAAATCTGGGAGTCACAGTCCACTGATGGATGTCACTTTCAATATTTTGGGTGAGTTGATTGGCCTTACTGTATCAGCGAAAGAAAACAACGAGTTGTTGGTTTGAGATTACTTTCTTTTCGCCATTAGCTGGTCCCTGGGCCTATATTTATTGATCAAAATATCTTTATTTACATTTATTTTTAGCATTAGCATTCTACGTACTCTATTCGTCAAAGAAAACTTAAAATGACTCATTTTATATCTTACAATAGCCAAATTATTGTAATAAGGTGCCCATAAAAATAACTTGAGGGGAGATTGTGCCTTGTTGCGCTTTTACGACTTATATAATGACCTATTCTAAGTCTTTTACTACGCCTGGTAATATAAAAGGCAGTATTTAACCATTTCAAAACTACTAGATATATGTATCTCTTGCATAGTTCTCCTGCCTGAGAACTATAAATCTATGTTTCATTTCGAGAGATGTGATGACAAAATGAATATTTTCGATTTGTAATGATTCTCACTTGTGTTCTCATAACTAGGACCATTTTAAACAAAGATATACAGCAATCCATGAGACCAGAAAAGCGGTTTTTTTTTGTGAGTTATGCCAGGGGTATCGTTATTCTAGGGACGCCTCTGATAGATAAGCTCCAGAGCGAAGCCTACTGGCAGAAAACCGGATTGATCGATAAAACTTGCTAAATAAGTGCTATTTAGTGGCATTGGGCTAGCCCCATCTGTAGAGAAATTGATGGCCGATAGAGCAAACGCGATTTGCGTGGAGAACGGGACAAGGTCAACGGAAGGTGGGACGCCCACCCGTCATTTAAATAGACTACCATCTGGGTCGCAAGGACGCAGGCAGAGTCTTAATGCGGAAGGTCGTGTGTTGTAGCATAAAATTTGGAGAGGCAAGATTGATAGAGAAAAGTTACGCTAAGATGGAACTCGGCAAAGTTCTGGGAGAAGTATTCGGAGTGTCTGTCCAAAAGTTATTCACACACATTATTCTAGATATACAGTTCTTTGTCATCGCTAATGTTTAAAACTATAATTTCTATGATTTGTTTCCCCTTTCGATTGATTTCCATTTTTTCCTTATTACATAGAATGCAAGACGAATGCAAAAAAATAGCATGCATAAGATGCATAGCAATCAATACATGTTACTCTCAAGTTCGGTGGATTCCATGTTTGTCACAATCTTTGGTTATTTCATTATAGCACTCGCAGGGATACATCATTTTGTAGATACATGACACAGAAAACTGACCCACTTTAACTACTTTTGTCTCGTACAGAATAAATCTTTATTCCACTGATTTAGTTACACTGTGGTCACGTACAAGTTTTACCGTTCAACCGTAAAATTGAATTAGCAAGACAAGCGTCAGATAAATGTTGTTGTTCGACTTGACCGCCGTAATCGTTGGACTAATCTTACATAAACATAATCTTTTGTTACTGTTAGTTGGTATTTAGGGGCATAGGAGATTGATTTAATTTGTATTTTGCGGAACTCCAATACAAGCAGGTGGCGAAAGACCGACCGATATGGTGATTTTTTGTTGTAAGAGGAACTCGCATAACGTGATTTTGTGCCCTGTTTTCGTACGGGACCTTCTGTGCACAAGTCCGACTCGCACTTGGCCGGTTTTTCTTTAAATTGCATAGTAAGCAAGAGTTCACGTCACATTAGACAGAAAACTGACCCACTTTAACTACTTTTGTCTCGTACAGAATAAATCTTTATTCCACTGATTTAGTTACACTACGGTCACGTACGAGTTTTACCGTTCAACCGTAAAATTGAATTAGCAAGACAAGCGTCAGATAAATGTTGTTGTTCGACTTGACCGCCGTAATCGTTGGACTAATCTTACATAAACATAATCTTTTGTTACTGTTGGTTGGTATTTAGGGGCGTAGGAGATTGATTTTACTTTATATATTTCTATTTTTCGACTGGGTAATGTTTGAGGAACTCCGCTGGAAGCAGGTAGGAAAAGATCAAATTATATGGTGATATTCTAGGAGGATAGTTTTGTGTCCTGATGCTCCGTGTGGCGACAGGGTCCCGTGTGACAACGGGATAGAGTAACAAATGTCGCCAACCCATATTCATCCCGAGGGTGTTGTAAAAAGCGACTAAGGGAACACTTTCGCAAAACGATCAATTGTGCAGAGATGAAATAATCGAAATGAAACTCGGTTTTCAGTAAATATGACAATCGTTGAGCCAAGTTGAAGGCATCATGAGCGGCTTGAAATTTTCAACGGCGAGTCGTCACAACCGGCGCCTGTCTATTTAACCACGGCAATACCATACAGGTCGTGATAATAGCATGACATAATGTTAGTGCATGAGTTTTGGGTACAGGACAATCAATGTTTGTTGCAAAAATTAGCATTGTGCCAATTATAGCTGGTACAAAAAATAAAATTAAACACACCACAAACAAAACTCATTACATAAATTCAAACTTCGATTTCAGAAAATAAAAGTTATGAAAGTTGATTTCCACAATAAGTTCAATAATGAAATTCGATTTGAATTCAAAAACAATCGAAATAATATTATGCTTTTCTTCTTGGGCTAGCTCGAAGTGAGGATTTTGCCGCATGATTTAACCATTAAAATCTACCTTGTCTTTTTTTTAACGTGAGGGAAAGTCCTCATGGATGCCATGCCGGACTTCTACCGATAAAACCTCACGTTACGCCCAACAGCCTATGGTTGGGAGTCCCGGGTAAGCCCTCGGAAGGATGTCTCAGGACTCCTAACAAACCCACGGCCGCCACTGCGGCCTCACCTAGGGGAGGGCTCGGGCGCTATTCCGCGTTTTTGGGGGGTTTCGGGTGTGATCCCGCATCTAAGGGGGGGGGGGGGCGTGAATTTCTCACGTCACGCTGCTGTCATGGGCCTGCTTCTGTAAGGGCGGTGAAGCCAACCTCTCACCGTCCTCAGGCCCCCGGTCATGGAAGCTGATATTCCTCGGCGAAGACAGGTCGGCGGCGCCCAAGCCTCTGACTGCGGAACTCAGATGGGAGAGTTTTCTCCCGATCCCGCCCCGCCGTCTCTTTCACGAGCATGACCTGCTCGCAGAAAGTGGCGGCGCAGTCCCACTTACTCCCGCTGGAGATCTGACTCGCACTATGGTCTCGAGCGAGAGAGTGTCCACGTCCAGGCCCACTACGAGGACGCCCACGCCGTGCACTCCACCAGCGTGTGGAGCGCGGTGTCATTGCTGCGGTCCTCGCAGTGCTGACACTCGGCCGTGGTTTCCCGGTGCCTTCGCCACAGATACCTACCGAAGCCAGAGTGCCCGGTAAGTATCTGTGACAACCGGTAGGAGAGAGCACCGTGTCTCCTCTCCAGCCACTCGTCCATGACGGGTCTGAGGGCCTTTGGTTGCTCAAATCACACCTTCCATGTCTCCACGGTTTGTTGGTGGAGCAGGGACCACTGGGCCTCGATTTGCCGAGACGCAGGCCTTTGGCCCCGCTCCAGCGCCTCCTTGCGCCATCTAAGGCTAGGAGACATGCCGCCTCACCTAAGATCGTGCATATAATCATCCTGACGGCCATCGCCCTTTGTGGGCTCAGCAATCATTATCATAAAGCCACATTGATGGCCGTCAGGTTCTCTGTCCAAACGGTCTCCGTCCAATAGGGCCATACCTCGCACGATCCCCAGGTACAGTCTCCTGTAGGGAGCGTTGGGTCCTGTGATGTTGGGCATCAGCCGCGCTAGTGCGGCTGATGCCCCCCTCAGTTTTGGGACCAAACTTCGGAAGTGATGTCCAAAGTTTCACTGGCCATCGAGTACGAGCCCCAGATACTTCATCGCGGGCACGATGCCGATGCTGACGTCCCCTACCCGCAGGCTGGATCCCGCAGGTAATCTACCTTGTCTAATTTATAATTATATTTTTTTTTTACATTTAAAGCAGTAGTTTTTTTAATAGGTATACGCAGCGTATTCAAGTCAAGGTTTGTTAAAAAACACTTGGGATTTCTTGGCGCTTTTTGGTACCGAACCCTTTCTGCCCGTGTCTGACTTGCAGTGTTTTATATTGGAACCTCCCTAAATATTCTTAAGTATATTCTGATTTTAGTATTTGTTGCTATTATAGCGACAGTAGAAATACATAATATGTGAAAATATCAGCTCTCTAGCTATCAAATAAAATGAAAAAAATATTTAAAAAGTATTCACAAAATATTTCACCGTTAACGTTGACTTTTAATTTTGAAATGTAGAGGATTGTTGATACTACATTTTTCCTTTAAATGTTAGGTATCTGTGAAACAATATTTTTCCACTTAAATTGATAATTTTTCGCTCAATTTCGTCCTTACATCTAAAACTACATCTAACAATGAAAATAACCTTATTTTGACTTTTATAATAATTTACTAGCGGACGTCACACGGTTTCACCCGCGTAGTTCCCATTCCCGTGGGAATACTTGAGTAAAATATATCGTATGTTCTCCGCAAAGAATGTAGCTTTCAAACAGTGAAAGAATTTTTCAAATCGGTCCAGTCGTTCCGGAGCCTATTCGTTACAAACAAACAAACAAAAAACATAAAAGAAATCTTTCCTCTTTATAATATTAGTATAATTATGTAGATAATCTGAGTTTGGGTATTTCAGAGTAATATTTAAATAAGGGTAGGTATACTAAGGTTCAAAACTGTTCAGAAACTAGGTTTCTGAAGTAAACTAGTTAACTCAATTTAAAATGGTTTCCTCGTCATCCCCGCCCGGGTCGTGTCTAGTCTAGGGCCGGTTAATTGATTCAATGACTACTTTAGCAATTAAATTTGATGCCTTCCGACTTAAACGAACTATTATATTGGTCTAAGAGGTTCCGTAGGACACAATTAGTTTAAAGTATTAGTTGGAATGGATTTAGGGTAAGAAATGGGATCAATCTTTTCTTTTGTGATCATTCATTCATTAAATGTAGCATCTAATAAATTGATTACGGAGTGAAATTGGTAATAAAATATAGCCTATTTATTTTACTCATCGCTCTTGCGAATGTAGCTTTCTAATGACAAAATAAATTATGAAATCGGCACTGTATGATGTTTATAAATAAATTACATCATTCGAGCTTACATACGTAACATACTTATTTACATATATACTTACAAACAAACTTTGACAGTACAAGCCTTCAATGGGGAGATACTTGTAAGAGAAAATCTAAAACTACTATAAATTACTCAATAATAATACCATCTACGCCAGGGGTTCCCAAACTTTTTGGTATCACGCCCCCCTACTGTTAAAATTAATATGCCCACGCCTCCCCTCAGCCCAGGGAACAGCAAGTGGGCTTGCCAAACAATTTAAAAATAAAATAACAGGAATTATTATTTTTCTAATTTTAGTATTTGTTGTTAAAGCGGTAACAGATATACATTATTATGTGAAAATTTTAGCGCTCTAGTTATCGAGGTGCCTGAAATACAACCTCGTGACGTAAAGACAGACAGACGGACGCCGAAGTTTTCTTGAATAGGGGCCCGTTTTGGCCCTTTGGACACGGACCCTGAAACATACAATTATTAAATAAAATAAGAGAAGGTAATAAAGTTTATAAATACATCTCAGACCTCCCTCTTGTTTACTATCCCACTTCTTTGAGGGATGAAGAGACATGCCACCATCTTGGCCTGCTTCTGTTAGACTAGCGAGCAGCAAACCCGTCGTTCTAAGGCCTTCGGTCATGAGGACCGGTAGTTTTGGGCGTATTTATCTCCCGCTCCCACCACGCCACCATTTTTTGCACGCCGAAAGACACAGCTTGGGACCATGGCCCTCAACACGGTCTTGAGCGTGATAATGTCCACACCAGGCCTGCGACCAGGTCTTGGCGTTGCAGCGTCCATGCTGAGCACCGTCAGAATATGCGGCACCGTGTCCTCGCTGAAGTAACCGCAGTGCTGGCACTCCGGTGTTACCTTCCGGTGTTTGCACCACAGATACTTACCGAAGCACCCGTGCCCGGTAAATATCTATGACGCCTTTTAAACCACTCTTCCGTGATCGGCTTCACCACCGTGATAGTAGTGAGTTCCCAATTTGACAGCTCAGGGAACAGGCTTATGGTATCACTGCAGCTCCTCCAGAACCCTCGCTTTCAGGTCCTAAGGAGGGTTCCCAGGTAGGAGACATGCAGCCTCGACGGAGATGCGTTACCCTCTTATTATCCTGATGCCAGCAATTCACGGTCAGACTTACAAAAGGTCACTTCTTACAAAAAGAGTCAAAGATAGATGTGCTTGCATGATTTTGAGAAGATTCCCGATTGTGAATATAATAGAGATAAAAAAATTGCGTGTACTTAGTGTACACACGTAAGAAGTGAAACTTCTTCATAAACTTAATTTTCACCTCACCTTAAATTAAGTCAAAAAGTACAAAAGTACAAAAGTCCAAAAGTCCAAAAGTCCAAAAGTCCAAAAGTCCAAAAGTCCAAAAGTCCAAAAGTCCAAAAGTCCAAAAGTCCAAAAGTCCAAAAGTCCAAAAGTCCAAAAGTCCAAAAGTCCAAAAGTCCTAAAGTCCAAAAGTCCAAAAGTCCAAAGTCCAAAGTCCAAAAGTCCAAAAGGCCAAAAGTCCAAAAGTCCCAAAGTCCCAAAGTCCCAAGGTCTCAAGGTCCCAAAGTCCCAAAGTCCCAAAGTCCCAAAGTCCGAAAGTCCAAAAGTCCAAAGTCCAAAAGTCCAAAAGGCCAAAAGTCCAAAAGTCCCAAAGTCCCAAAGTCCCAAAGTCCGAAAGTCCGAAAGTCCGAAAGTCCCAAAGTCCCAAAGTCCCAAAGTCTCAAAGTCCCAAAGGCCAAAAGTCCAAAAGTCCCAAAGTCCCAAAGGCCAAAAGTCCAAAAGTCCCAAAGTCCCAAAGTCCCAAAGTTCCAAAGTCCCAAAGTTCCAAAGTCCCAAAGACCCAAAGTACCAAGGTCCCATCTAAAAGTCCAAAAGTCCCAAAGGCCAAAAGTCCAAAAGTCCCAAAGTCCCAAAGTCCCAAAGTCTCAAAGTCCCAAAGTCCCAAAGTCCCAAAGTCCCAAAGTCCCAAAGTCCCAAAGTCCCAAAGTCCCAAAGTCCCAAAGTCCCAAAGTCCTAAAGTCCCAAAGTCCCAAAGTCCCAAAGTCCAAAAGTTCAAAAGTTCAAAAGTTCAAAAGTCCCAAAGTCTCAAAGTTCCATAGTCCCAAAGACCCAAAGTACCAATGTCCCATCCAAAAGTCCAAAAGTCCAAAAGCCCAAAAGTCCAAAAGTCCAAAAACCCTTAAATGACATGCTATCCCTGGATAAAGTACTCTTAATTCGAATCCACCGTGGTGGGGAACAGAACAAAGATGGCGCGTAACGAAAAATCGTGACGTGACGTGACGCAAATTTTTTTCCAACGCCGATAAAGAAGTTTCACTTCAAAAATTGCACAACGCAGATTACTAGCAAAATTTAGTTTGCTTTTAAACTTTGTTTTCATCATTGTAACCAATGCTACATGCTAAATGAATATGAATAAAAAAGGTATAACATTTGAGATATTTAACCCAAAATTATGTCTTAGCATCTTTTAAAAATTTCCATAGCTTATTCTTGTGATGTCACTCTGATCTGACCGCGCCCCCCCTGCACATGTCTTCGCGCCTCCCCAGGGAGGCGCGCCCCCCACTTTGAAAACCAATGATCTACGCAGACAGAGAATAAGACGCAATATTCTGAGATAGCTTGCATTCAGGCAGACACAAGAAACTAAACTATAAGAACCCTCGTTTACTAAGCCACCCTGAAAAGCGATCATAAACAAAGTTAAAAATAAAACAAAAATATCGTAAAATTTTCTCCGGGGAATGACTACAAACTTAGTATCATAAAGGATGAATTATGTTTTCACCATGTTTGAGGGTTATCTTTACCTTTAAACGCGATTTTTCTTGTCCCAAGGGTTGTGTGAAAGACACATTAAACGAATGGGAGGGATCGGCTTGGTGTATGACAATAGGAAACTCTTGTAAGTCATCAATTTTTTTCCTTATCTGAGTGTTTTCAGGTTGTGGTCTTTTTTTTCACATTTTTGAAACATCATTGAGACTCGTTAAACTGAATAATGGATAGACTGATGTCACTTAGCATCGATAGGAGCCATCTGAAAATCAGCGCTGCATACCATAGTCAGGAATAGTACGTAGTACGTAGTTTACAGCTGATATGGCTGCCTGTTCAGGTGTATGCACCATAATACTGTTTATTTTTGCACTATATTTAAATGTCTATTATGTAGTGTGTCTGAATAAATTGCTTTTAACTAATATAGACTCGTAACCAAAATGATAATAAACACCTTTCTAAATATGACAGAAAAAATCCAAATAAGAACCGGCCAAGTGCAAATTTGACAAAGCACAAAGCATTCCGTAAAAAAATCTAAAAAATCACGTTCGTTGTATGGGAGCTGCCCATTTTATAAAAGTTACAACTGTCTTAGACACCATATAGACAGACATAATAGTCTCAATCTTCAGCCCCGTTTCTACCGGCACACAGAACGTGTATACGGAACTCTAAAAACCAACAAAATTGACCAAAAGATAACACCCTATTCTACTCGGATAATCTTGAAAAACGTGACCCCTAAGACGCGTTATGGGGGATAATGGGGTATACTAAAAGCCTCATGAGAGACATCAATTCCCGGCTAGGTAAAATGATATATTCGTCGAATATATTATTATAATGACATTGTTGTGACTCTGTTCAACACGCTGCCTGGTAATATGATGGATCTGGTAAATCCTTCAGCCTGAAACTTTGATGACAGTTTGAATTTGGGTGAGGAGTTTTCGGAAATCTTAGGTCTCAGTGGATGTCACCAGTGAGCGGAGCGACAGCGATCGCGGCGAGAGCGCGGCGAGAGTGTACAAGCACAAAATAATAAGTACATTAGGACATTTATATATAAAGTGCGCTCAGGCTACGCACTCGTTAGACACCGCTCGCGGATTTCACGGACCAGGTCAAAGGATTTACAAAGTAATTTCTAAAATGATAATAAAAGGAGGGGAGGGGGGGAAGAAGAACCCGCCTCACACCCTCGATTCGTCAATCCTAAATTGAATGAACTCAGCATTCGCTGCCAAGCAGTCCTGAAGATGCCTCGTGTGTAGTCGAAACACGTGTTGACAAATTAGTCACATTGTTATGCGGAATAGTGCTAATTACCAACAATCTGGAGGGTACAGGTAATTTTTCCTATCCCACATCCAAAATTCCTCTCCTGAGGTGTTCGGTTCGTCATTCCTCCCATACAATTAGTTGGGGTTATCCTTAACGGTTGTAAGTTAGGATTGACGAATCGAGGGTGTGAGCCGGGTTCCTCTTCCCCCCCCCCCCCCCCTCTCCTCCTTTTATTATCATTTTAGGATGGATTTCCGCCATATAACGCCTGATTCCATTAGTTATCTTAAAGTAATTTCTATAGTGGTTTGTGTGCTAGCGAGCGCAACAGGGAATAGGTTTGAAAAAAGTACATACATGAGATTGCGTCACCACACTCGCTGCTAACACCAAGTTTGAGGCCTAACAAACGCACCGAGTGTGGTTTGCTAGTGTGCGAGCACAGTATCTACCGCCTCACTCCTGTACCTACTACAAATTAGAGATAGTACAGGTGGAAAACTCATGTATGTCTTTTCTTTTTCTCACCTACCCTCTGCTAGGCACACACAAATCAGTATCGAAAACTACTATGAAAATTTTCTGACCTCGTGTCTGTGAACTCTGTAAGTGGTGTCTTTGTGTGCGTAGCCTCAGCAAATTTAGTATATTGGTTTACATCTGTACTATCTCTAATTTGTGCTCGTACTCTGGCGACGCGTTCTTACCGCAATCGCCGCCACCCCGCTCGTTACTGACATTCTATCAAGTTTGAGGCCTCATACGTAAGGCATGATGTGTTTTAGTAGCTATTTGTTACCCCGCACTGGTTCTACACGTGCAGTTATGTAATATACCAGGGTGGAAATTAAAGACCAAGCTTGGAAGAAAAATACCCTTAATATTGACGATGGCAAATTTTGTGCAAAGGAAACAATACTTTATTTTTAAAAGTAAGTAAAACTGCAGTTAAAGATTTTTGAAAAATCACCTGATTGAGTCGGGATGGAACAGGAATAGGAAAAAAAAGTCTGTATTTTATGGTACCAACTGAAAAAATCTTTAATTAAGGAATATTTGTAGCAATATAGCATTTTAAATTAAAGAAAGGCCAATTAAAATATTTTTGTTATTGTAAAAAGCTATGTGGTAATTAAAAATACTTCTGTACCTACTTATAAAAATTATAAATGTACAAAATATTTATTATAAGTACATTTAAATAGTACAACGTAAATGAACGTATTACTTACATGCGCTTGCTTTGTCTTTTCATATCATTCACAGTGAGTATTCATGCAAATAAACCGGGATATCGCGTAATGAACTCATTTCCAATGAATTTCATTACCTCGCCTCTGTGTACGAAGTCAGTGTCCATACCATATATCTATAATTATTTACTACTAGCTGATGCTTTACATTATTATGCCCGCTTTCCATTGCGAGCGAGTCGGACCCAGTGCGGACTCCGCTATAATCGTAACGATAATTTTCGATACATGTCATGTTCGCTTTGGTGGAAGGACATGTATGCAAATCGTCGTTACGAGTATAGCGGAGTCCTTAATGGGTCCGACTCGCTCGCAGTGGAAGGCGGGCATTAAAGTAGCGTCATTTTAATAGGTAACATTTGACCTCTGTCAGTTTTATCTTCATAATGAGAATGATGAATGAGAAAGTGAATGAATCGATACGGAATTAAAAGATATGTGAATTTTAATAATCATCAGGCGAATCCCTGTCCCATTATTATTTTTTATTTCGTTAATTTAAGGAGCAAAATATGACAATACATAATTAGACATCACATGTTTCATTGAGTATTGTAAACACTAGTGGGCCATTTTATACCTTACAAAAACTCACAACTTATCATCCATGCTGAACCTAATTTCCATAACGCTAAAAGAATATTATGGACAACTACAAGAAGTGTATTCCAATAAATATAGCAAAAAATATTCGTTTGTTAATGCTTGCTCAACATTATGAGTAAGCCTTCATAGAAATTGAATTTGGTAGAGAATATCCCAGATAAGATCGCACAATGGAAATCTCTTAATTTTATGTACACAATAGAATTCTGAGTGCTCCTTTTACCAATAGAATATCTACGAAATTACCAATAACTATTGACTTACAACAAACAGAGGAAAAATACCTTTTTGGACGCTTAGAATCAAGCTGGTGAAGACCACAATAGGGCTAGCAGTGAGACCAGGAATTGGACAGACTTGTTTTTAACGTGAGGGAAAATCCTCATGGATGTTATGCCGGACTCATGCCGACTAAAAAACCACACGTTACGCCCAACAGCCTACGGTTGGGAGCCCCGGTTAAGCTCTCGAAAGGATGTCCCAGATCTATTTAGCTTGCCAAAATGACGCCGCCCATCCGAAGTTACGTTTTAACGAACTGGGGGCCATCCCCACATTTCTCACGACTTTTAATAGTGACTCCGTTGGCAGCCTAATGAGAAGCCTCTTCATGCTCCGCTTGAAGAACCGCGGGAGTTGTAATAAGAGGGAAATTCATGAGCTGATAGAGCCGATGCTACTATGAATGAAGATGCTCGTCACTGTATGAAAGTGGTACTTACATCTACCTGGCACGCGTTGTTCCAGATTGAAAAGAAGAGGGAGGGTTAAAGACCTCTTCAGAACACTAGCCTTGATAGATATGGTAGAACTCAACTAAAGACGCTTGTTCTACGCTTCATCTATACTTCTATACTAATATCATAAAGAGGAAAGATTTGTTTTTGTTTTTTTGTTTGTTTGTTTGTAACGAATAGGCTCCGGAACTACTGGACCGATTTGAAAAATTCTTTCACAGAAGGAAGCTACACTCTTGGCGGTGAACATAGGCTATATTTCATTCCCGTATTCCCACGGGAACGGGAACTACGCGGGTGAAACCGCGTGAAGTCCGCTAGTTTACACATAAAGCTATTTCATGACCACTTGGAATGCAAAGCTATGTTTCTGGGTAAATGTTAAGTTCCTGGAATCCTCGTCAGCTGATGTAATAGACTTTTATAATGATTTGCTTCCGGGGTGATCTTACACATACACAGTAAGGTTCGATAGAATTTTTTACGAGGACGTTAGGATTGCGGCATAAACTGCGTGCAACGGTTTTCCTGAGCGTCTACAGTATGAAGTTCTTCAAAAGAGGTTTTAGAAGGCTTTTGTAGGGGTCACCTAGTACCTTAGACCATATAACACGGGACTAGCCTTTGCGAACCACCGCATACAAAAATATTCTGCCAGTTTTCATACAAGTGAAGGGGGAAACACAAAGACATATAAAATTTCATTGCATTTAAAAATGTATTAATCGACAAACGCGTAATGGCTGTTGTGTGTTAATTGTTATTGTACAGTCAACTACAATGAAATGTACTAGTTTAATCATATAAAATGATGTACTGATGTACAGGCTTTTTATAAAGCCAAAAGACCAAATGGTCATGTGCAATGGCAGAAAACAATGTTTAAGTAAGGCGCATCCTGTGGTTAGATGATCTAAGCCTAGTACAGACGTAGCAAATGTCTATAGGCTATTGTGACCGCTTTCAATCAAGTAGTCTATATTCTTCGCATCGCCTCCTAGCGGTATAAAAAAAATACTATTAGTATATTATTATTATTGAAGTCAAACTTCTTTAGGCGCGACGAATTAATGATATTAAGGGAATTATACATTTGATGCCGTCAATGGCAAAGAAGTTTTACTTCAATCGCGGGTAAAGGTTACACGCACATACTTTTTTTACATTCAGTGATTGGAAAGGTATGTGTTTGTGACAGGTATGTGATGTAGGTGTGTAATTATGTGTATGATTGGTGGAGAGTATGATCCTATATTTTTAGGTGATAGGGTCGTAGTAGCTAATGGCAGCAACAGTGAAAATTGCCTCGGTCCTATCGCTGGGCAGTACCTTCCAGCTTCCAGTAGGTAGACTGAAGAAAATTGTTACCTTCCCGTGACACTAACTTTCTTATCTATACTAATATTATTAATAGGAAAGATTTGATTGTTTGGTTGTTTGCATCGAATAGGCTCTGAAACTTGTTGGAAATCCTGGTTGTTATGAATCCTGGGGTATCTTTCCGAGGGCTTACCCGGGGCTCCCAACCGTAGGCTGTTAGCAGGACACGTGAGGTTTAAGTCGGTCGGCATAACATCCATGAGGATTGTCCCTCACGTAAAACAAAAAGAAAGGCTCCGAAACTACTAAACCGATTTGAAACATTCTTTCACTGTTGGGAAGCTAGACTAGTGACGGGAGCTACGCGGATGAAACTTCGTGACGTCCGCTGGTTGACTGATAAAGCGCTTTGATGGCTAATTTTACACTACCGGACGTCGGACGTGACGTGGTTTCACCAGCGTAGTTGCCATGAGAGTACGGGGAGTATTATATTTTTGATCATATTTCCGGTGCTACTAAACCGATTGCAATCAAACAAATGTAAGAATTTAAGTCTGACTAAGACCTTATAAACACATAATACCGCATCAAAATCGGTTCCGTAGTTTTGCGTTTATCGCAGTCAAATAATTATAACGCCAAAAGTCCGTCATTTTGATTTCGTTAGGAATTGTATAACACCTGGTGTCTCTCACCCAATCACGACGAATGAAATGACACCTTGTATTTCAAAATCCGTGAAGCCGTTTAGGCTGTAGAGCGTCCAAAAAAATTATCAAGCTTTGCATTTTAGCGCCAAAAGTCTGCCATTTTGATTTTTTAGAAATTTTATTGTACCTGGTGACACTCACACAATCACGACGAATCAAATGACACCTCGCATGTCAAAATCCGTCAAGCTGTTCAGGCTGTAGAACTTGACAAAGAATTGGATACATACATACATACATACATTCTCTCAAAAAACATTACCCTCCTTTCTTCGGCAGTTCGGGTAAAAATAAAAATCTACCTCCCCTCGCCCAATAACTTTGGAACAAAGACAATGTACATAACAATTGTTTCCACGATAAACGAGAATAATACCTAGTAGATACATAAGTATATAATAAATAAATGGTTTAAAAAACCCTAGAAAAATACGCTTTTATAATGCACGAAAAAAGCAAAAATAAATTATGGATCGTTCAAGTTGCCTCGATTTCTAGGCTGAAGTGTAAACTATGTGCTTTTAGTTATAATATTTGATTGCAAAAGCGTGGGGCACTGGGACAGGAAAGACTTTCCTGGCGGAAGCTGCATGATGTCTTGTCAGATTAAGGATAAGGTCACATTTATAAAATCGTGTTTTTCTCGTGTTTTTAAACTAATAATTTACAATGTCGCGCTATTATATATTGTGACTTTTACTATTATTAATATCATTTTATATTTTGGAAATGTATTAACGATGATAGGCTTTAATTGAAATGCATAACACACTTACTTGAAAAGTAAAGTAGTTAATCACGCCTACGCATTTTCAACACCTACTTTTGCCAGTTTTTCGTGCATAGTTTTACAAGTCAATTAAAAAAAGGTTTGTTAAAACCCTGAAACCTAAGCCTGGTCAAAGTTCATTATAAGACTTTTCTGACGAATTCAAAAACAGATATAATACGATATTCCATCATGAAGTTCCAGTGCATATCTTCCCGCTCCATCATCAGATCAGTTCGATAGTATCATATTATTATATTGTCATCAGAACTACATACAGCTGCCAATTTCCGTGACCCTACGATCCTTGGAAGCTGGTTAAATTAGCTACCTTAGATTCCACTTGTTTTCAGTACCTATCTTCCGGCTCCATCATCATATCAGTTTGACAGTACCATATTATTGTATTGTCATCAGAACTACATACATCTGCCAATTTTCATGACGCTACGATCCTTGGAAGCTGGTTAAATTAGCTACCTTAGATTCCACTTTTTCCATCTAAGTTTCAGTGCCTATCTTCCGGCTCCATCATCATATGAGTTTGACAGTACCATATTATTGTATTGTCATCAGAACTACATACAGCTGCCAATTTTCATGACCCTACGATTTTTGGAAACTGGTTAAATTAGCTACCTTAGATTCCACGTGTTTTCAGTACCTATCTTCCGGCTTCATCATCATATCAGTTTGACAGTACTATTTTATTGTATTGTCATCAGAATTACATACATCTGCCAATTTTCATGACGCTACGATCCTTGGAAGATGGTTAAATTAGTGTCCTTAGATTCCATTACATTGTTAGTTACATACACGACGACCTAATAAAAGCGTATTAAAAATAACAAAGACAGATTGGATAATACCATCGACTAACGCTTAAATTTAAAAGTAAGTAAAAAATTAAGCAATATCGAGATTTTTTTTAATCTATCAATTACTTTAGCAATCTTTTCAAGCAGAAAATTTATGTAGGGATCAACGTGTCAACGAGTGGATGATTGACATTTTAAGACGAAAAGTATCTTTTAAGCTTACCATTTTAGCCCCTCTCTATAAAATAGAGTGCAGAGGGGCTTATGCCGAGACTTTGTCTTTAGTCAGTGACTCTGTTGCATTAATCTATGTCACTAGGTGACGTGGATCATCTGTTCAAAGTTTGAAATAAAACAAAAATATTAACGTCAATCGGATTGAACTTTCACAATTAATGTGTTAGAGAGGGGAGAACGATCTCACGGCTTTCTTGTTCATTTATATTTTTACAACGATTTACTCCATATAGAATGGATGAAATCAAATTATTTTCAGATAAAGAGCAGTAAAGCCTTCATTCAATATTATAACTTATGGATGCGCCAGTACCGACGCATACATATTTTTTTAGTTTATGTATTTATGGTATTAATTATAATTATTATTTGTCAACACTCACGCACTAAACGCATCGTACCTACTTTTATGTGTTGTATATGGCAACACTGTCCTACCGCTTCCATTTTTCATTCCGCCATTACTGAGGTAACGTACGCACGACACTGCGCATATACCCTCAACGCAAAACTCGATAATCGCCGCCGTGGTTACCCATCCGAACTCGCTGTGCCGCTTACGATCAGCCACAGTCTCGAGAGCTTCGGATATAGCTCCTGAGTGCACATTTCGTGGTCGTGCATCAAGACCCGATCGCAAAGCTGGGAGCCGCGCATACCCGACGAGAGTGCAAGGTAAGTGCGCTTCCAACTTATTTATATAACTTATTTCTGGGTGAAAATTCTCAACCATTTTTAGGGCCCGTACCCATAGAATAAAAACGGACCCTTTAGGTACATGAGACTTAACCGTCCGTCTCTGTCTATCCATCACGAGTCTGTATCTCAGGAAGCGTGATAGCTTGAGGACTGAACTTTTCACTATTAAAATACTAAAATCAGGAAAAATGGGGGGATTAAGAGGAGCTCCAACACAACAAAAGGGTTTTTTTGCAGTTTTTTTGGTACGGATCACTCTGTGCGCTAGTCCGACTCGCACTTGTCCGGTATTTTTTACGTGTGGAAATATTTGATATCGTAACAATTTAGAGTAATAACTACCGTGTCAGATAATGTTGCTTTACCATTCGCTTGAAGACATCCAGAGACTGAGCACGTCTAATCGGTGTAGGTAATGCATTCCATAACCGCACTGCCTGTATGGTGAATGATTTGTCATAAAAACTGGTCGAGTGGGTAGGTACTGCAAGTTCCAAAGATTCCGATGACCTCAAGGATTTTGAATGTGTGTCATTAAGGAACATAAATCGTTCTTTAAGATAAGTCGGGGAACGTGGATCAAACAGTATACTGTAAAGCATAGAAAGAATACGAGTATTCCGACGAAGGCGAATTGGGAGCCACTCGAGCATGTTGCGATATTCAGTAATATGATCATATTTGCGTAAGCCAAATATGAATGTTATGCAGAAGTTTTGTAGGCGCTCAAGCTTATCAAGTTGCTCTTCAGTAACGTCGAGATAGCTGATATCTGCATAATCTAGCATAGGAAGTAGGAGAGATTGAGCTAGTGCAATTGTAGTGGCCTTTGGCAGAAAATTACTTAGTCGGCGCAAGGATCCTGCAGAAGCAAACAGCTTCCGGCTGACTTCCTGCAGTTGAGGACGCCATGATAGCGTGCCATCAATCAAAATGCCCAGATTTTTGACCGTTTCGCTTATAGTTAGCACAACATCGTCAAATATAACATCAGGCAATTGTGTTCTATCTATTCGCGACACCATAATAGGACTGCCGATAACAGCCACCTGAGTTTTGGAGGGGTTAACTCTAAGTCCATACCGCTTACTCCACCTACATATTCGCCTTAAGTCAGAGTTGATAATTGATATGGCTTCTGTAATTTCTTGTGCTGGAGCTTGCATATATATCTGTAGATCGTCTGCTTAAAGGTGGTAGGATGTCAATAGAGATTTTGAAATGGAGTTTATAAAGATGGAGAAAAGTAAAGGTGATAAAACGCCACCCTGTGGTACGCCCACAGTCGTGTTGCACCAAGAAGAAAGTGATTCTTCAATGCGTACACGCTGACGCCGTCCAAACAGGTAACTATGAAACCAGTCAATCACTGTTGGAGATATGTTAATCGAGCGCAGTATGCCAAGCAGGATTTGGAAATCCACTGTATTAAAGGCATTGCTAAAATCAAGTAAGGATAGTACAGTAAGATTTCCATTTTCCATGCCCAGCCTAATGTCGTCCGTAACGCTGATCAGCGCACTGGCCGTACTATATCCCGGACGAAAACCAGATTGGTAAGGGTTAAGGAGCAGGTTTCTATTTAGGAATGAGCTTAGTTGGCTGTGTACAAGCCGTTCCAGAACTTTGGAAAGGAAAGGTAAAATGGCTATGGGATTATATTCAGCAAAGGATGTAGGGTTAGGCTTTTTGGGAATGGGGATAATTTGCGCCTCTTTCCACGTTGTTGGAAATACACTGGAAGTTAAAGAGTAGTTCAGGACATGGCTTAAGGTAGGAAGGATTTCATCCAGAATAGGCACGACCATGTTACGGCTCAGGCAGTCAGTGCCAACTGCGTTAGAGCTTATCGACATTATGCACCTCTTAACATCACAAGCAGATAATTGTTCAAAAAGAAACGGTTGAAAAGAAGGAGTTGGAAGTGATGAAAGATATTGTAAAGTATTTGCTTTACTAGTTTGATCATAACTTGAAGACGAACAGAAATGTTGATTTAGTGAATCAATGTTAAGTGTTTTCGGAATATCCTGTTGTTTAGGTTTTCCAACCCCTAGTGTTTTCAGAAACTTCCAGGTTTTCGCAGGGTCCCCGTTCTGGACCGATTTATGGATATACTGGCGTTGTGCTTTCCTACACACCTTGCCGCAGAGGTTTCTACAGGCAATATACTTCTCGCGGTTTTCAGGTGTAGGCCGACGCTTGTACTTACACTTGGCTGCGGTTTTTTTAGCTATAAGGGATTTTATTTCAGTGGTGAGCCAAGCGTGAAGGCAAGTGCCGCACCCTTACCGCCCGTATTGGAGCATGAAGATTATATAGTTCTACTATCTTGTTTGTTAGAATATTTACTTTCTGCTCAACACAATCGGTTGAGAAGAGTGAGTTCCAATCAATATTGGAAGCATCCTCTCGCAGCTTATTAAGGTCCATGCCACTAAAATTGCGCTGCATGAGGATTTTGGGTTTGGATTTAGGAGGGCGAAGGTTGTAAGAGAGGTAGATTAAATCATGGTACGAAAATTCATCAGCTGTGCATTGTCCATGCTTAACAACTGATTCAGAAGAAGAAACAAGGATGAGATCGAATAGAGAGGGACGACAATCAGGAAAGTGATGAGTGACATTTAAAGGTAGGATAGACAAGTTGCAGGAGTGAATAATGCTAGTGAAAGTAGTTGAGCGAGCAAGCGATTGAGGATCTTTTTTGATTAAACATGTGTTAAAATCGCCCAAAATTATAGTATGAGTGTATGAGGGATAAAGGCGCTCTATTACATCTTCAAAGGACGAAAAGAAATTGATTTTAGATGACGAGGAATAATAAATACCAAGTAAACCTAGCTATGATGAAGCTCCACCTCGAGGAATATTGATTCCCCAGCATTTGAAGGCGGTGGCTGAGGTGACATTTCTAGGATCTTAAATTTAATATTATTTCGTAAGTAAATCCCAACACCGCCCCCTTTGGTCAAGCGATCATTTCGTATTAAGTGACAATGAGGTAAGGTGTAAGGAGCAGAAGGAAGACAAGGATTTAGCCACGTTTCTGAGACCAGAATTGCGTGGATATTTTTACCATCAAAAGCAGTCAGCATCTCTGTGAAATGGGCGTGAATACTCTGTGCATTAATATGGACTACATTAAAATTCTTGGGTACGTCGGAAAATTGGGTCTCCATAATTTGAGCCAACGACGGTGGACTCACAACACTATCATTATGGCTGCTAGCTGTAGTGAAGCTGTCTTCATCATCACTAAAGTTATATGCATTTAACATAATATTAATTTAAATAGATAATAAATAATAATAATATAAAAATAATAAAATAAACACAAAAATATGAATAAAATAAATACAAATAAATAATAAAAATAAAAGTGGTTTCAAATATTATCTGTCCACCCGCCAGTTGTGCTAGAATTGAAAGAAACTGGAAGAATATTCACACAAACATGCAGAAAATAAAACGGATTACACAAAAAAGACACAAAATCCATTAACATCGGGCACTTCCAAATATATATAAGTGATAGGTTTCTTTAATAGATATTTTAATAATAAAGAATGGAATTAGGTTTATCTGAACTTCAAGAACGCCCATTGTGGCATCCACCTGCATTGTTTTCGGCTGCCTCATAACTTTGTTTTTCCAAAATTTATTTTAGGCCAACATCTTATTTTCACGAAATCCTAAAAAGATCTGAAACTATCTTCATGAAACAATCATTTCAATCCCTTGCTTTTTTGTCATGAAGGACAAACAAACACACATACACGGTTTTCATAGTGGCACAAATTGTTGTGTCAATGTGCCCAATGTAACAATTTTGGGTTGCGGATGACACCATTATTACCATTATACTTTGTGTTTATCTAGAGTATCCGATATTCTTGGCAGAGATACAAGTTTAGTTATGCGTGAATACTGTTTGCCATGTACAGTGCGGAAATGTCGGAAACTTGTATCATAACAAAAATATAACCAAAAAAAACTGTTTATTATTTTTTTGCGGGAGTTGCAAACTGTTTTGTTATTTTATGAGTACTTCCTCGAAGTTTTGTTATACAGGGTAACACGCTCACCCATTAACGCCTGGCCGAAACCCCTACACCGACAAACTTATAATGCCCTTGGAAATGTAACTGTTAAAAAGGATTTTCAAAATATTCAATTATTTCTAAGTTAGGAAAATCCTACAGGGATGGGACTCCTATCGACTAAAACCACACGCATTCCACTTAGCAGCCTACGGTTGGGAGCTCCGAGTATGTCCTCTGAAGGATATCGCCAGGACTCCTAACAGACCTACGGCTACCACTGCGGCCGGCGGGTACTTAAATATTTTTTGTAACTTTACTAATTTGACGTTAGATGTTGCCTTCGTCACCTTAAGGCTTGTAAGTTCGAAAGAGTCTCATATTGGGGTGAACTTTATACTAGGAAATATTCTTGGATTTCATCTGATAAACCTATATTTTTGTAATTTATTAGATACTCTTGCTTTTTTAACGTATCAAAACACGATTATGACTACTTTGTTCGATCGAAATCGCTCTCGAAAAATGAGAAATATTGCGAAAATCTTAACAAGTAATGTACTTTTTTATCTAAATAAATGAGTTTAATTCTCATAAAAACTTGTCATAAAATAGATATAGGTCTTTAGAACAATATTTTACGTATAGATTTTTTCTTAAACCCCTCAGATTTTATAACAGTAATACACTCATTTGCAAAAAAAACGGGCGGTTTTGATTTTCATTCATCTTTAAAAAGATACAATACCAAAAAGGTTTCAATCGTTTGTACACGTTACTGGCCGGTTTTAAAAATGCTGTGGTATTTAAAAAAGTACGTTCTAAATTCAAATTTTCATTTGATGCTCATTTTTACAGAAAACCCCTTTTTATCCTACATTTATGGCGCGAAGTTCCAGAAGTTAACATCGACTTTCACAACTTTTATTCAATTTTTATCGATTAATTTCATATCCTTGACTGTTAAAGCTTTATTTATTGCTGTTTGGCTGTATCAAAAATGGTAGATATATGGTAGAAAAAGCTACCAAAATTATCGCGCTGCTTGAAGAGGGTTGCAGCCAATGTTTCGTGGCTAGGAGGCTAAATGTTAGTCGCTCGACGGTCCAAAGGACCTGGCAGCGATATCAGGAGACTGGTTCCATCGAGAGAAGGCCTGGTTCTGGAAGATAACCATGTACGCAATCACGGGATGATCGTTTTCTTGTGAGTCGCGCATTGAGAAATCGCAAATCTTCGTATGTGGATCTTAAGAACAACCTCCAAGAAGTAAGAAATGTGCATATTAGTCTATGGACGGTCAGGAGGAGGCTTCTCGCTGCCAATATACGCAGTCACTGCCCGGCCCGCGGCCCCAAATTACTCCGTGAGCACAGAGATCACAGGCTTAGGTTCGCTAGAAATTGTGAATCATGGACTCAAGAAGATTGGAATAGGGTTTTGTTCTCTGATGAAGCCAGGATATCTCTGTTCGGTGAAGATCGACGTCGGCGAGTGCTAAGAAGACAAGGAGAGCGCTTTGCAGATGCATGTTTCGAAGAAATCATACCTTATGGTGGGGGCTCTGTTATGTTTTGGGCAGGAATAAATTCAATGGAACGTACAGAGGTAGTCTTCATTGAAAACGGCTCACTGACTAGGCATCAATACATAACGGAAGTTCTAAATTCCTCATGCACAACCCGCATTGGCCGCTCTAGGTCAAGACTCGATTTTTATGGACGACAATGCTCGCGCCCACCGATCCCGCGATGTTAATGCGTATGTGCAAGAGGTCGGCATTCGTCGTTTGGATTGGCCAGCTCGAAGTCCCGACCTCAATCCCATAGAACATATCTGGGACGTTCTAAAACGGCATGTGAGATCAATACACCCGGCTCCGCAGACCATCAGAGTGCTGAAGAATGTGATTACTGCGGAGTGGGAACGTATTCCGCATGCAAGTATCCGGGATATACTCGCTAGCATGCCCAGACGAATTCAAGCTGTGATTTTAGCTAGAGGGGGTCACACTCGATACTAAACATTTATCTGCTTTTACTTTATTAAAGAAAAACAAACAAAAAAAACTTTTTTATTTTTACTTCATGAGCATATGCACTACTAGCGAACATACACTACTAGCGAGGTTTAGCATTATTTCCCATAAATTGTAACAAAATTTTATGAAATACTGATGAAAACGATTATTTTCTTATTAATTTACTAAATTGTGAGGATAAAACTACCTATAATTATCAAACAAAGCAATATTAACATTTGAAATGGTTCATTGCTTAGGTGCCCGTTTTTTTTGCAAATGAGTGTATAATGTATTAGAATCGAATCTCTTATTAATGTATTTAATTCCTATGATATTGATATACACACCAATAGCAACGCAACACACGGGCAGAGTCGAGTTAACCTCGTAGAGTTGGCACGATGCGCGAGCGCCGGTCAAGGCACGCTGTATCATCGCTATGATATGTGGCTTTGAATGTCGGTATGCCAGACGTTTATTTCAATTAAATCGGCTCATTCACTAGTCTGATGAAAGATATTTCATATTTGCTGGGGAATGAGATATTTCGTCATAGAAAATGAACTGAAATGTACCGTATTTATGTTCCCTTTAGTGCAGTTATTTTGGTTTAATTTCATTATGGATTTATAGTTATGATCACGGTCAGATAAATATTTTGACGCTAAGCGGTCTTGAAGATGCCTCGTTTAGATTTGTTGATTGAAGTGCAGACTGCGCTGAAATTTGGGCAGCTTAGCTATGGGTTAACAGGAACACAAGTGTCCAATGATAACGTTTATTAGAGACTAAAATCTACAATTTTCTACAAAGAATAATATGCGTACCTACATTATACATTACAACACACACACATACTAACTGTCGTGCATGCATGATGGGATAATTGTGTGGATTGAAGTACATGACATGCGACATTCTGTCACATTAGCTGGGCCACGTAATGTCTTAATAATTAGTTCCCCAAAAAGTCTAAATAAACGCCCACAGTTAATATTACTAAGAATTTTACACGAACAAAAAGTTTTCTGCGATTTTCTTTACAAAACGCTCAGTCGGAAGTTACTCGAAGTGAATACGGCTTCTTTCTATCAGATAGTAAATACCAACTAAATCGGTGCGGAGTAGACGATTGGAGTATTGGTTATTTCCGTGCAAATACGGAAATAAGATCGAAATATGATTCGTTACTTGTTTATTTACTTCGATAACCTTTATAAGTCGACTGAAGAATGTATTTTGGTGTCTAGTTGAAAAATATCAGCGTGTATAAATTTAAGTAGGACCCCTCTGGTCACCTTGGTACAGTAAGGTCCTCCCAAAAATGCGAGAGGTTGAGTAATGTCAACTCTCTTCCAGCAAATCTGGAATCTGAATTCCCGGCGGAATCTGAGTGGGTCCAATAACGAATCCGCCACCGCTCGCCGCAGACAGGGTGTTCATCCTTACACGTTGCGTCCTGAGCGTCGAGCACGGTGAGATCCGATAGAGGCTTTCTTCCGCGTACGCTTAGATTGTGGAATGATCTCCCTGCTTCGGTTTTCCCAAACGCCTATAGTATAGGGTTCTTCAAAAGGGGACTTAGAAGGTTTTCACAGAGTCGGCAGCGCGATTGAGGTGCCTCTGGTAAAGCTGGTGGGGCCGTATGCTTGTCTGCCATTCTAGTGGTTAAAAAGTAAACTGTGGTGGCAGAAAATAAGTACCTATGCAATTTAATGTTGCAAGTTGAGCAGTTCATTAATAACCAGGGTATGGGCATTTTTCGTGGTCCCTGACGACCTTTTCTAAGAACGAGGTGTTTCTATGATTGTAAAAGCGCGAGGTCATCAATCTCAGAAATATAATAACACGATTTTCTGATATCAACATAAAAATGAACTATGCGTTCATGGGTAATGTTTTGGAAGTAGTGACGAATCAGTCCGGATCGTAAAACTTATATTTATCAGATCAGTTTTATTGCCAACCAACGCTACCATTGCTGGAAATAAAATTATTCCGATAGATCATGTTAACAGCTGAAAAGGAATCCAACCTTTTTATTTATGTTGGAGCGACCCGTTGGCCTTTGAAATCCGATAAGTTGTACTTTCATTCATATAAATATAATTGTATGCACGTCTTCTCTTTAGATATTTAAGACGTACCTATTGACAGCTAATTTATGTCGTTTTATTGCTCTTAGCGATAAGGCCGCCTTTTGAATACATATGTATACACAATATTTTTTTGTTATCAATTTCATGTTTGGTGTACAATAAAGTTTTACTTACTTACTTAGACGTTTAGTAAGATAGGCTTTTTAAAGTACCTACATTAAGGGCTATGGCGTCATAATATACCTAGATATCATATTTGTTATGACGCCCTTAAAGGAGCAGAGTCGCGTTAGAAAATCCTTTGAGTCATCGAACGCCATTTCAAAGGTATTTCATTTATTTTGACAAATATTCAATATTGAAAGACATTAGTGTACTGGGGGAGCATTTATCATCCCCCCTAACGTATTAGGGGTGCTGGCGATAGATATTGAAGATTATGTCGTAAATCAAAGGTCTATCTGGTATTTATGACAGTGTGAAAATTTAGGGAAATGATATGTTTATTATTCATAGCTTTTCTGGAAACCAGGGATCCACTGAGCCAGGCTTACCACCATTTTTAAACGCGTGGAAATCCCTTACGGAGCCTTTTTTTAACGTAAGGAAAATTCTACAAGGATGCTATGCCTCCTACCGACTAAAAATCACACGTATCCTACCTAACATCCTACGGTTGGGAGCCCCGGGCAAGCCGTCGGAAAGATACCCCAGGAGCTTTATGGATGCTACGCTGGATTCCTACCTACTAAAACTACACGGTGCTCTACCACTGCCCACGGCCGGGATATGACCTCGGAAAAACCTTACCACCTGCGAGAGAGAGAGAGAGAGAGATTGGTAGGTCAGTCAGTTGATGCTTCCAATAATGCCCAACACAATAAGCCTGAAGACGGTCAGCTAACACACGCGGGTGAAGGGGAAAGAGAAATAAGAGAGCGCGCAAACACGCGCACACACACAAGTGAAATACACTTACAAACACTCTCTAAACATTAAAATAATAATATTTAAATTGAGGCTCCCAAACAAAACAAGAAGCCGTGAGACGGTCTCACACGACTGCCTCTCTAACGTTTATTGTGAAAGTGAAAGTTCAATCCGATTGAAGTTGTCATTTTTGTTTCATTTCAAACTTTGAACAGATGATCCACGTGACCTAGTGACGTAATTTAATGCAACAGAGTCTACTGACTACAGACACAAGTCTCGTCATAAGCCCCTCTGCAAACTATTTTATAGAAAGGGGCTAAAACGTACTTGTTGTTTTGATAGAGAACCCTTCGTGCACGAATTCGAGTCACACACACAGTTTTTTATACAAACATTAACACCCCAATATTTGACATAGTATAGTCTTTACAAAATGATAAAACAACCAACATTCCTCATAAAGATATTTATAGACAATAGTTTAGTTTGGTAGTAGTCCCGAGGCATTTCTCGGAGGTAGATGCTTCGTATTATTTCGGGACACAATAAATTGCTGAGAACTATTGTTGGTAACGTATTACAATGCATATTCCCGGTAAATTGTGAGGAAACGTATAGGTAGAGATTATTCTTTACCCTCGTCTCGTATCTATACTAATATTAAAAAGAGGAATGTTTTGTTTGTTTGTTTGTTTGCATCGAATAGGCTCCGGAACTACAGGATCGATTTGATAATTTTTTTCACTGTTAGGAAGCTACACTCTTTGCGATGAACATAGGCTATATTTTATTCCCGTATTCCCACGGAAGCGGGATCTACACGGGTGAAACCGCGTGACGTCCGTTAGTAATTAATAAAAAAGCCGGACATGTATTTGTATGGAGTCCGCCTTAAATATTGTTTTTGTTTGGCTTTTTGGACTCAATAAAAACAGATTACTTTTTTTTTTTTTTTGATTTTCACGTGACTTAAATCCAATATGGCGGACGTCCAAGATGGCGGACAGGCTATTTGAAACGCACCCCCGTGATATGGGTATCAAATGAAAGGATTTGCTGTCAGGAATACGAAAAAAATAGTCACGTGACTTAAATCCAATATGGCGGACGTCCAAGATAAACTATAAAAAAACAAGCGTGTTTTTAGTTTTATAAACTATTAAAATTATTATTTCAACAGTCTAGGTAGTTCAGGAGATACATCCTGGAGATAGACAGACGGCCTGCGAAGTCGCTGTATCAGGGTCCCATTTTTACTCATAAATTTTAAGCGATATAGCTCACGAATTTATTTAACGTAGGCTGGTACTTCCAAGCAGATATAAGTTGACGAAAATCGGGTCGTAGACCTACAAAGATGAATTATACACCCGATTATGGCTCCTTTCCAAAAATGTTGATACTTATTTTTAAGATTTAAATCACAACTTTTAAAGTTCATGGCACTTTGAATTATATTCCGACGAAGATTGTAAAATTATTTTATTTTATTTTTTATACTACTAAAGTGGCTTACAGCTATAGTTCGCTTGATGTTCAGTTAATGTATCCTATGTTTTACATCACGAGAGGCACTACACACGCTATTAAGACGACCCCTGTTGAATATTTTCAAGTTGCCCATAAGGTCTTTAACTTCCTCGTGACAGGTCTGGACGTGGACACTCTCTCGCTCGAGACCATGGTGCGAGCCATGGTCTCCAGCGGAAGTAAGTGGGACTGCACCGCCTCTTTCTGCGAGCAGGTAATGCTTGTAAAAAAGGCGGCGGGGCGGGAGCGGGAGAGTACTCTCCCACCCGAGTTCCGCAGTCGGCGGCCTGGGCGCCGCTGATGTGTCTTCGTCGAAGACTATCGGCCCCCCATGACCGGGGGCCTGAGGACGGTGAGTGGGCTGCTCACCGTTGGGAGTCCTGGTTCATCCTACCGAGAGCCTACCCGGGGCTCCCAACCGTAGGCTGTGGGGCGTTACGTAAGGTTTTTTAGCCGGTAGGAGTCCAGCATAGGCATGGCACCATTAAGGATTTTATCTCACGTTAAAAAAAGGTCTTTATGACTTATCGGCAGTCATATTACTGACAACCAGGATAAATTGGAAGAGGCCTACGTCCAGTAGTACTGCCATAGACAGATTTGATGATGATAATGTACATCATACATAAACGTACGTATCTGGGAATATGGGATCTGGGAAACTGTCACCCTCCATTTTAGTAAAGCACTATACTTATACGAATTGATTTGACATTGAACAGGATGATATAGCTGCCAGTGGTCTCATATTCTGAGATGTTGATAAAGACTACATAGAACAAATTAAATACGCTTATTTTGTCTGGGCGCCTCGTACTTTTCAACTAGTTTTCAGAAAGAGCTGATTCAAGAGGAAAAGAAAAAAGATCTGTGACGTTAACGAAGTAGCTTGTGTTAGCTAGTTGAATATAAATCTGAAACAAGAAAAGCTTTTTCTACTTTAATTTTACGAGATGTTACCTTTCCACGAAAAATGTGAAGTAATAAAGAAAGCCTTGATATTTTCTGAACCTAATCACTCCATTAGACTCCATTAGGAGCACCTGCAGTGCGTCTCGGCTGGGTACCCATTAAAAAAACGTTTTCATCGAAGAATTTTATACGGCTGTAAGCTTTACTTAGTCTTTTGAACGTTTAAATCAGCCTATCCATCGCAATCTACTGCCAAATCTATACAAATATTATAAAGAGGAAAGATTTGTTTTTTTGTTTGTTTGTTTGTTTGTAACGAATAGGCTCCGGAACTACTGGACCGATTTGAAAAATTCTTTCACTGTTGGGAAGCTACACTCTTTGCGGTGAACATAGGCTATATTTTATTCCCGTATTCCCACAGATCGGGAACTACGCGGGTGAAATCGCGTAACGTCCGCTAGTATTATATAATTTTATTATGAACTATTATGAGAAATTCTGAAGGACGCTATGCTGAAGTCCTACCGGCTAAATTCCATCTGCCTTCGGGTGACTCACGGGATCGCCCGCGGGAAGATAACTTCAGGGCTCCCGACACAGACTTTGACCACCATTGCGGCCTTTCAGTGGTTAACGTGGCTGGTGCCCTCATATTGTTACCCAAGGCAGTGAAGACGTAAAGATAAATATCAACAAATCTGACAGATTTCCGTATATTAATGTAAATAAGGGGTAAGATAAATAATAAAATAAATAAATATTCACGGACATTTCACACAACGCTATCTGATCCCAAAGTAAGCTAGGAATAACCTGCTTGTGTTATGGGTATCAGACCACGGATATTAATACTTATATACTTTTAAATACATACATATTTTACATAGAAACACCCAGACTCTTGACACAAACATTTATGGGTCACACAAATATTTGTCTCTGGTGGGAATCGAACCCACGACCTCCAGCGCCGCAGGCGGTATCAGCACTACCGACTGCGCCACAGAGGCAGTCAAACCCCACGTAATACCCTTTAAACCTATACATAGGCTCCATTACGAGGTTTGAAGTAGCTTAACATCACAGGTGGGGTGCACAATAAATCAATAAAACCGGCTAAGTGCGAGTCAGACTCGAGCACGAAGGGCTTAGTACCAAAAACGGCAAAAAATCACACTTTCTGCATCGGAGTCCACCTTATTCCCCCTTTTTTTTCGATTTTAGTACTTATTTGATATTATAACAGCAACATAAAATACATCACCCTGTTAAAAATTCAGCTCTATAGCCATCACGGCTACTTAATACAGTCTCGTGACGGACAGACAGACCGACAGACAGACCGACAGACAGACCGACAGACAGACCGACAGACAGACCGACAGACAGACCGACAAACAGACCGACAGACAGACCAACAGACATACCGACAGACAGACCGACAGACAGACCGACAGACAGACCGACAGACAGACCGACAGACAGACCGACAGACAGACCGACAGACAGACCGACAGACAGACCGACAGACAGACCGACAGACAGACCGACAGACAGACCGACAGACAGACCGACAGACAGACCGACAGACAGACGGACGGGGAAGTCTCAAGAATAGGATCCCGTTTTCAACGTTTACTTAAAGAACGGAAAATATACTACTTTCTTAACCATTCCTTTCAAAAATTCGTCTGTACAGTAACCATTTCTAATTGAATTTCACCAACATTTTGGTGTCACGTCCGCCATCTTGTCACCACGTCCCTTCAATTACGATCTATCTAACATCCAACATTTTCACTTCGAAACCCATCATTTTCTTTATCTCTAAAGAAATTATTGAGTTCGTGATCCGCTAGAGGTCGCCGCGGTTACTTAATAATACGTTGATCTTATTTATTTTCCGAACCCACAGGGGTCCGAGATAGTTCGTAATAAAAATTGATTCCAAGTTTCTTGGCCGTCCTGTTAGGCACAGTTGAATTATTTTTGGCGGAATTTTCTTTTGTTAGGGAAAAGCACAATGTTTCTGTTCTTAAATTTTTATAAGAAAAAAAAACTTGGATATTATTTTTCCATTCGGTCTAAGATGAAAGTGTTTCTTAAGTTACCTCAGAAAATAACAACATTAGAGTTCCGTAAAGTTTATAACAAGAGTCCATTTAAGATGAATAAATCATGTTTAGGGTTCCGCAACCAAACAGTCGCAAAACCCTACTATTGAGACTCCGTTGTTTTAAACAAAATAAAATTTAACCCCTTTGAAATTTTTAAAAAATTATTTAGGTTTGTCAAAATTTTTGTGACTCTACCGGGGGTTCGGAAATGCTACAGACTGAGAAGAACACCTCAAGAATAGTATGCCATAGGTCATGACACTGTGGAAATAGCTAAAGTAGACAAGACGCGCTGTTCTAATATCTGTCAGTTGTCGGATCTTTTTAACGGCATAGGCTGCAGAGCTCAGTCTGCCCGAGACTTTCCCGATATGAGGCCCCCACTGCAAGTTGGAGTCTAACTTTATGTCTGTTTGTCTGTGTATTGGCTCTGTAATCCTCTAGAAAAGTTTCTTTTTGGCATGTATTTAAACCGATATCTGTTTATTCCCTTTTTCCGAACAAAATATTTCAAAGTTAAACCAAAAATACTGACTTGCACACTAATTATGCACACTAAATAAACCAAATTCATTATACTGTTTAATGGTATTTGCAGAACTGTTTTACTGAACGAATAACTATTATCAGAATAGTATATCTAAAAATTCCATTGTTCAACAAAAATATTTAAACTTTTTTAAGGAAATCTATCGCCTAATTTACTTTTAGGAACATCGTTTATTCTAAGTAAAACCTCAATTTAATCAGTCACCTCTACAAAATTAAATTTTATTGATCCAAAAAAATAAAAGTTTAACCTAACCTAACCTATTCCGTTATAAGATAGGACTATTTAGAGTGCAAGTTAGTATTTTTGATATGCAATTCGTATTCCTGTTTCACAAATCATATATTCGATGTACAAACCACATTTTTGGTGTGAATTCGATTAAAAAGGTCATCTCGTTCTGAGTAATATTTAAGTTTTTTAAGTAGGACATGTTTAGTTAATCAATTAGTTTTTTTGCACAGCATTTAATTTTCTGGTTTGCATTCAGTAAATTAGTGGAGGTACCTAGTGTGCAGAAAAATTAAACTGAGGTGCATTTAAAAATATCCCTTTCTTTTTTAGCAAAGAGGGGTATTTTAGATGTAGGTACTACCTATTTCCAAGACTAAGACCTCTTTTCCCTTTTTTAAATTACCTAATGAAAAATCCTTACCGGCTTCATACACTTACAATAATACTGATCAATATAGCAACAAATTGACCGTGTATGGTTAATATTGATGTTTGAACAGACTACATTCGGACGGAAATAAATATTGATGTAATATTATTGAGTCAATAATATTGTACGTGCATGGGGCCGGTTATGACTTCTGACTACGACTTTAAAATCTCACGTATTCTGCCTAACAGTGTACGGTTGGTAGCCCCGGGTTAGCCCTCGGAAGTATACTCCAGGACTCTCAACAGACCTACGGCTACCACTGCGGTCTCTTTCAGTATCATGCTAAGACCTCTATAAGTAAGTTGACGGCACTAGGTTGTATGGTTTGTCTCTCACCAGGTTCTATCTCGTAAACTGTGACAGCCACACAGTTGTATTTTCCCAGATCAGATTATTTTTGAAAAGCAGTTAGTATGCTAACTGATCATAATTTTTTTCGCAATTGAATCTTCTCTCATTCCGTGCAGCATCTTGCATGGAATTCGAGAAGATGCAGGTTCGAATCCTGCTCGAAACCAATTCTTTTTCCATATTTAAAACTAGCGGACGTCACGCGGTTTCACCCGCGTAGTTCCCGTTCCCGTGGGAATACGGGAATAAAATATAGCCTATGTTCACCGCAAAGAGGGTAGCTTCCCAACAGTGAAAGAATTTTTTACATCGGTCCTGTAGTTCCGGAGCCCATTCGTTACAAACAAACAAACAAAAAACAAAAAAAATACAAATCTTTCCTCTTTATAAATTATTAGTATAGAAAAGCAATTAGTATGCTAACTGATTATAAATTTTAAATATGGAAAAAGAATTGGTTTCAAACAGGATTTGAACCTGAATCTTCTCGTTTTCAAGATGTGGTTAAGCATCTTGCACGGAAAGCGAGCAGATTCAGGTTCAAATCCTGCTCGAAACTAATTCTTTTTCCATATTCAAAATTCATGCATTTCTATGGTCGCTATAACAACATTCAAAAATAATTATACGATTTCGACTTGACGATTTTACTAACAATGTACAATTTATAAAAAAAATATGACTACAAGTGAACATACAATAGATGGTCTTATCGCTAAGAGTGATCTCCTTCAAACAATCTCTGTCGTTTTCGATGTACCGTGTAATTACATATTTCATTCAAAATGAAAGAGAAATTTCTTAATGTTCCAAATTGTTAATTCAAAGGTAGAAAGCATTCAATTTGTGTTCGGAAAATGTTGTTTAAGATCACACATTGATAATTTCCTGCCGTTTTCCATCTATTACAGTGTAAAAGAAAAAGTAATGAAAAAAGAAAAGATTAAAGAAATTATGGATTTTTCCAAGCCTACCTTCTGTTTACAAGTTAATGAACAAAACCATCTGATTTATCGACCTAAAATTGATCACATTCAAAACGAGTATTCTGGGACTTGATCATCAAAATTTACGTTTTATGTCTAAGGAAAAACCTCAGACATAAAACGTAAATTTTGAAGATCAAGTCCTTGGGCCCCATTTCATAAAAATAAAACTGCTTTCCTAATAATAAAAGAGCTCTAATCCTAGTTTTTCCCATTTATTATAAGTCCTTCGCTATTCAAAACTTTTTATACTTAGAAAGAAAATAAAACGGGAAATACAGATAACTTAAAAAGTAGTTCTGCTCGCTGTCACCGGCCATTATTCAGGAGAATTAATGAACTATCCAAGAGCCATTGAGTCGGGCTTAACCATTATCCTTTTGAAAGGTTTCTTGTTTGCAAAGAGGGGTATTGCAGATAGATTCCCTTTTTCCAAGACCCCTATGAATAAGTGAGTGGACGACACAAGGTGTGGAGCATACATTGATTAAAGATATCGGGGTTTTGTCTATGTATTTTGTAGGGAACCGTGGCATTGTGGTGTAATTTGGAAAAGGCCTACGTGCATAGGTTGATTTTATTGATTGGTATTGTAGAAAAAAAAAGCAAAGATTTTTTTTTGTTTATTTTCTCACCATGAAGATACACATGGTGTAAAAAGATACAGTAAAAAGATTCATGGCGGGCTGATACCTGAACCAGGAAGATTCCTGTATCTCAGGTTATCAACCCTCCACCCCATTGTTAAAATTTATATCGGCGGGAAACTTACAGACAAGCTGTTGCGACTCCATTGTATAACTTTACAAAACTAGTGTATTTTTGAGTGTTTATGTGTAATTTATGGTGGATTATAAAATATAAAGGTACGACAACGAGCACAAGTTTTGGAAAGTGATGAAGCGCAGTGAAACGCGACTTTTTAGGTTTGTCAAACGCGACAAATTCCACAGCTAGCCCTAGTAAGGTACCACCTTACTAGAGTAGAACTTAGTCCAAATTTGGACATATTTGAATACGTTGCTGTTAAAAGGAATCTTAACATGAAAATGATTTATATAGGTATTCGCAATGAAATTTACTTGACTTTGGCACACTTTCAAGAATCTTAGAATAAGAAGAAGAAAAAATATAGAATGATTTCTACTGTAAATTCCATAGAATGATTTTGCCTCATTTCTACTGTAAATTGGAACGTAGCTTCATAGCCAAAGCATATTAAAAAGACAATACGTACCAAGCGTGTTCGCATAATGTGCGAACGCAGTGCCTACGAGCATCTACGAGTGGAACACGCACACTTTGACCTATTTTATAGAAAACTAGCGGACGTCACGCGGTTTCACCCGCGTAGTTCCCGTTCCCGTAGGAATACGGGAATAAAATATAGCCTATGTTTACCGCAAAGAGTGTAGCTTTCCAACAGTGAAAGAATTTTTCAAATCGGTCCAGTAGTTTCGGAGCCTATTCGTTACAAACAAAGAAACAAACAAACAAATAAACAAACTCTTCAGCTTTATAATATTAGTATGGATAACAGATGTTACAGTAGGTAATATTACATTACAGTAAGACGACCAACTCAAAATGATTAAAAATGTTAATGAGAATCTTGAACAAAAGATGACTGAGCACTCAATTTTTATAATGAGGCTATGAGGAATATAAACGATTTTGTACTCCAATATAGCTTTTGTTATAATGAATGCTTGATGTTTCAAATAGCCATTACTGAAATGAACTCTCTCATTCAGAAGAACAATGGTGTTATTATATTTTTGCCATTTTTCATTTGGGACTGTTTAAAAGCTTTTTAGTAATGAAAAAAGATTAATATTATTATGTCAACTTAAATATATTATTATCGTCGCAATAATATTAATTTCTAGTTGATTTAATCTATACTAATATTATAAAGAGGAAAGATTTGATTGTTTGTTTGTTTGTTTGTTGGCATCGAATAGGCTCCGAAACTACTAGACCGATTTGAAAAACCTTTCACTGTTGGGAAGCTACACTCTTTGCGCTGAACATAGGCTATATTTAATTCCCGTATTCCCACGGGAACGGGAACTACGCGGGTGAAACCGAGTGACGTCGACTAGTAATATGCACTTTGGTAGTATTTTCTATTATTTCAAATTTATTTATTTATAAATATTGAGTAATTCCATTTTAGCCTGACAGTGGACCAACGCGTAATTACAAAATATTTTTGATCCACAAATTTATAATATTAAAAAAACACAGTGTAGTAAATTAACAATTTACGAATATAATTATCAATGCATGATTAGATAAGCTTCAAAACTATAATAACGAACCAATTACGAGTATAATTTTAGAAGTGTTAAAATATTTCATTATAATTGCGAAGTTGAGTCGATCACTACGCATTTAAAATGGTCGCCGTTTTTTACATTTTACGATTATTCATAGAATGTTTGGTAATAACCAACTGTTGTTTATCGGTATTTTGTTGTGTAATTGTGGTAATGACTTGGTGTTTGATGCCAAAATGGCGAACTTTGCAAAACTATATTTGTGTCAATCAAATTATTGGTGGTTCTTTGATGCTTGCAATAGAAACGTATCTGGATATATTCCTCCAGTTTCCTTCCTTTATTATGCCTGTTATATATTATTTTAATGTTATATTACAGCATTTTGATACACTGGGAATGTGTTGGTCGTTATGTGCATCATTGGATGCTTACATGAAGTTGGTGCTGCAGTATCCTAGGAAGTTTAGTTATGAAAAAAGAATATATACTCTGCTAGCTCACTCGCTTGCAGCTCTTACAAACTATGTAGATATAAATGTAGAGTTCTCAGTTTGTAGATTATTTATTGATTACTACTGTATTTTATTATTTTGTTCTTTAAGTTTTCTAATATTTGTTAGTGTTGTTATAACTGTTTTCTCATGTGGTCAAAGCAGGATGTCTAGAAGAAATATGAAGCATGTGATATCCTTGGTAGGAGTAGCAATTATGTGTGATTCCCTCAAAATTGTAAAGGTTACAGCAGAGTTGGTAATTATGCTAGAAAGTTTAGAAATAATACAAAAAGTAACATTTCATATCATATATGTGATAGCTGATGTAGCATTAAGCTGTAGATGGGTGTTACAGACGATGTTTTTATTATTAAGAAGATCCTCCAGAGAGCATTGGAAGTTGATTATAAGAAAATGGAAGAATCGTAACATAAATAATTTTGAACTTCGTTAAATCATATACCTAGGTAATTATATTCATGATTGTTGGCACTTGGTGGAACTTGTTGTAAACAGCATTCTCAAAGGTAATGAACTCCAAACAAAAAAGAAAGAAAAAGAGTTAATTACCTCTGAGAATGGTGCACAGCGAAACCGGTCAGGTAGTTTAGTAATAATTAAAATCGTGGAATAAAGTACAAGTGGTTAAGCAAAAAGTGCATAATGTGTAACTTCGATAAAGCTGGCTTTCCAATGAAGTAGAGGTATTTCGACTTGTGTAGTGAAGATGATGATGAGTTGTGGTGTTATGTTATAGAACTAATAGAGAGAGAAGCTGGGATAAGCTATAAAGCTGATTTAAAGCTTCATAGGCCTCATCTATCTGTGGTGGAAACGTCTTTGAGCTTGAGTTGAATAATACTTAGTTATCTATCAATCAATCATCAATATCAATACATATAATATAATTGTAACTGTCTGTTTGTCTGTACGTTTGTGCACGCTAATCTCAGCAACCGCTCAGCCGATTGCGATGCGTTTTCTTTATTGCGTTGTGGTTTACTTCACTTAACATTTAACAATTTAACAGTTTATTTCATGTCAATCGGTTCATAAATAAAAAAGTTATATCAATCTAAAGAATCACATATAAAATGCAGCGTACGAAGTCGCAGTCAACAATAAAGTAAAAAATAAAAAAAAAGTGTAAATGTGTAGGTTGGTCAGTTCGTTCTTAATAGGTAATTTAATTACACTCAGGAAGGAAACCATGACTTTTTGACATGTCCGAGTCAAAATGTTAAAAGAAGAAATCGCTGGTTTAATATCAATTTATTATTGATAGTAGGTCCGTGATAGTCGGCCCGTAAAATACACCTATAATTACTTTTTATCTTCAAAAGTCATTTCATTCTCACGAGAAAAGACTTTTGTAAAGTAACCAGTTCTCTACTATAGTTTATACATAGCCTAAAAATATATAGGTATATAAGCAAAGCTCATTGAAATGAACCATTAAATTTTATGATACGAAAACATACAGTGGGCCTCAAGCTGGATGGCAGCGGTAAGCGGGGCGGTGGCGACGGCGGCGGGGGAGGCGAGATCTAATGCCAGTCTAACGCCTGTAGCACACCTCCGCCGCGAAACCATGATAGCGGAACCGCAGTAATTTCGCCAAGTTCTGTCAAATGTAGGAGGAGCGGAACACTAGCGGAACAGCCGGTTCTAATACATAGATTTAACTATCTTCTATCTCTTGCCCCGCGCGGTTTCGCCAATCTGCTCCTACGCCAGTCAAACCTCCGCGCTTCGACCGACTTTTTGTTGCGGTTCCGCGTTGTCTATGCGCGGGTTTGTCAAAATTTACAAATTGACAGAGCGAAACAGCGAAACTAATATTTTTTCTTAAAATGGACGTGGAGTTTACGGAAAAACTACTTTAAGCCATCATAAATAGACCTTTTAAATATTTATTAAGTCATCCAGATAATAAAAATAATATGAAAAAGTTGCGATAGCGTCACATCGACTAACTCGTGTCAGGTTCCGTTGCCCAGTTCCGCTGTTCAATGCACACTTGATCACAGCGGAATTCGTGTAGCGGTTCCGCTTATTGAAGTGAACTGGATGACGTCAGTAGAGCGGTGGCGGTGCGGGCAGCGCTGCACTAGCGGCGAGCGACAGTCTTGTGACATGAGTCGGCGTAGTGTCGTTCTTTTTTTTTTTCATTTTATTCTATGATATTTAAGTAAAGATATGCTACCTTCATACAAAACAGCGTTCAGTTATTGTTGAGTTATAATTTCACGTACTTACCTATCGGTACCTATTAGATTTCATCTATGAATGCGGTAGAGAATACAAAACGTTCAATACAGAAAGAGAAGGCTGTCTGTGTCGTTTTGCGCACAGCAGCAGACCACAACACGACTTATTTCGCTCGCAGCTATTAGCCGACTAAATGGAATTACAACAATTGTATGACTTTTTCCGCAACAGTTTTTGAGTGCTAATGCGATATTTACCCTTTTTAACACGCTTTTATTAGCTTCACTTGTAACTATGTATGTAAGAAAATCTTGGAATGTTAATTCGACCCACTTTCCGTCCTTCGATCAAGCTGAAATTTAGCACACGCTCTGAGTTCTAATGACAATACATAACTAGCTAAAAAACGTCATTAAAAATCCAATACGGCGGCGTCCCCAAAATGGCGGACTGGCTGTTTGAAATCCATCCCCATGACATGGGTATCGAATGAAAGGATTTGCTGTCAGGAATACGAAAACAATAGTCACGTGACTTAAATCCAATATGGCGGACAGGCTTTTTGAAATGCACCTCCATTTTATGGGTATCAAATGAAAGGGTTTGCTGTCAGGAATACGAAAAAAATAGTCACGTGACTTAAATCCAACATGGCGGACATCCAAGATAAACTATAAAAAAACAAGCGTGTTTTTTAGTTTTTTAAACTATTAAAATTATTTACTATAACATCATTGATTTTATTCCAAAAATTTTCTTTGTATTTTTACATATAATTATATGGGTTTTAAATCTGAATTTGTAGTTACTAAAATATTATCATAAGTATCCACAATACACACTGCCGCTAAGATTAAGTTCGGGCGCCTGCGTAGCTGTCACAATCGCCGTCGCCCCGCTACCCGCTGACATCTAGTTTGAGGCCTGAGAATTTCTGAAATAAAATTGTACAGTCTAGACGATTTTAATTCTTTGTTTATCATATTCAGCCCTGAGACATGACGATATGTCTAGCCGTTGTGTTGCGTGTGTGTGCAGAAATAGTTTTTAGTACCTACAAAGTTTGATGTAACACGATTTTTCGTATATAAAGTTGAATGACCTTTTTGGAGGCCTATTAATTCTGTTAGACTTGTATCTTTTAGAATATGTACAACTTTTAGCCCCTCCTATAAAAAAGATTGCAGAGGGGCTTATGGCGAGACTTGTGTCTGTAGTCTGTGGCTCTGTTGCATTAAATTACGTCACTAGGTTACGTGGATCATCTGTTCATAGTTTGAAATAAAACAAAAATGACAACGTTTTCGTGAATAGAAGCCCGGCATGGATAATAGGTATTATCCATCAGGATTTACACACGAAAATAATAAAAAAACTGCCCAAGTGCGAGTCGGACTCGCACACAGTGAGTTCTGTTCGATAAATCACGTTTGTTGTATGGGAGACCCTCGTAATCCGCCTTCTTTTTCTGTTTTTAGTATTCGTCAGTGGTGAGGTTGGCTTGGAATTTAAAGATCTTGGTGGACCAACATCTTTAAATTCCAAGGCAGCCTCACCAGGTGAGGCAGCGGCTTACAGGACCTGTAAGCCGAACCCCGTTTTAGGGTTCCGAACTCAAAGAGTAAAAACGGGACCTTATTTATGAGACTTCGCCGTCCGTTCGTCTGTTTGTCTGTACGTCACGAGGCTGTATCTCAGGAACCGTGATAGCTAGAGAACTGAAATTTCACAGATGATGTATTTCTATGACCGCAATAACTAAAATCAGAAAAGGAGGTATTGCCTAGCTGCAATACAATTTGGAAATGAACAGGCAAATATTGAACAAAATACTGAGGCATTCGTACATTCCCAGACAAGACCTTCACCTCATGACATAGTTATTCAAGAACAGCTTGATCTTTGTCCATGTGCCGTCAATTACGCGAGTTTATTTTGGCACCAACGCAGGCGACGACTAATCCGTTTCAAATTCAGTTTGTCAATTTCTGAAAACAACGTTTTATTTAAAGTTACGTGAAAATTTTGTAAGTATCAGAAAAATGTTCCCCTTTAAAAGTTACAAAACAATGTCTTCAACAGAATATGCCTATCTATTAAGGTTCTCTTACAATAACCCGTTTTAATAAGTTTTAAAGTATGAGCGACGCGACGGGAGTGAAACGTGGTCTGCAGTGGTAACCAATCAACTGAATGGTAAAAACTGGCCAAGTGCAAGTCAGACATGCATGAGTTCCGTACCAAAAAAAGGACGGGTGGAAGTAAATGCAACGGGAAACATTATATCACTTTACATATTAATCTCAACCTCTCTTCTTCTTAATCTCATGTGATGCAAACGAAGTTGTGCAGGTCAGCTCTAATGAATATAAGCGACGCGACGGGAGTAAATGCGAAGGGAAACATTATATCACCTTAAATATTAATACTACACCTCTCTCTTTTTCGCTCATGTAACGCAAATGAAGTTGTGCGGGTCAGCTCTAATGTATATAAGCGAGCGACGTGACGGGGCTAGGCGCGACGAGAGTAAATGCGACGGGAAACATTATATTACTCAAAATATTAATACCATACCACTCTTTTTCTAACTCTAATGTGCCGCAAACGAGTTGCGCGGGTCAGCTAGTTTATAATATAGTAAGATGTGTGAGTGTACCTAAGTGCAAACAAAATGAGTCATCAATTTCTTTTATTTATAGCTCGCCAAAATGATGCCGCCGCCTGATGGAAAGTCACAGCGACATCTAGCGATTGGGGGCCACCGTGCCAGTCTGTAAGACTATAAAGCGGTCCTCGAGTTGGCGGCCCTATGATGTGCCTTTTCACGCTCCGCTTGACGAACCCAGGATTGTAAGAGGAGGGAAACACGTGCGCTGGCAGGTTGTTCCAGATTTTTATGGTTCAACAGTGAAACGATTTTTTGAATCGTTCTGCTCTTGCAAAGATTCTCTCCACTATGTGAGAGTGGCACCTCTGTCCAGCACGCGTTGTTCGGGATCGGAAAGGAGAGGGTCGGATTAGGTAGAAGAGTTCTACAAAACACGCACCGTGATAGATACGGTAGAATAAGCCAAAGATGGAATAGTTCTTCGCTGTGCCAATGGTTCCAGACTTTTCGTCACCTCAGGGCAGTTGATAATGCGAATAGCTCGCCGCAGCATAGAGTCCAGCGGGTCAAGCAAGTACGTAGTGGTCCTCAATCTGCTAAATGTTGCAGATTGCTATGACATTTCCATAAAACGGGTGCCGTCATTTTGATTCGCCATATTAAAAAATAAAACTAGTAATTATTAAATCATCAGTAATGATTACATCATTATTATAGTCATTACTAATCGTGATCTTGTAATCGTTACTTATTACGTATTATAGATTCTATCGTGTAACAGCTGATTGCGAAATGGCTTCATGAAACTCCACAAATAATAAACAGTGGCAAGAAATAGTTTTGTCACAAGATACGAAACGAATACTCAATAGGCGGTACATATCTGTACCAAAAAATACATCTATTTTACCCTTACAGCGATAAGAATGACATAAAACACAGTTTTTATTACAAAAGGGGTGCTACGTCATCAGAATTTTGGGCCAATGGTCGCGGTATTCAATAAAAAATGAGAGGATTTCGATTGGGTTTTTCTGTTAGATGAATTTCGTTTTAATGGCAGAAAAATCACTTGTATGTGAAAATGGTTTGGAAAAAAAAATCTATTAGCAACTTTATTACACCTTCAAGGCAATTAAATGAAAATCTATTATTTTATTCATGTAGGTTACTAAGTAATACGTAGGGATGTCAACATTTTTGCTTATACATTTACTGCCAGATGCGCAACGCAATAGGTAGAGCCTGTGATAAAAGTTCCGTCGCGGAGCTACTGGGAATGAACGAATAATTCGACAAAAAAACTTCTTTTAACGTTTTATAAAAAAAATAACGGCTCCTGCTGGGCCTCATGCTTGTCTGGCACCTGAGTGCTATAGTTTTTTGTTTTGTTAAGCGGATAGCTTGCAAAAATAGAATTGATTTGGTTCTTTAAGTGGACCATGAAAATATTCTTTGTTAGGTAGTCAATCGTCTTTTGGACTGTGAGGCTGGATTATGTGTCGCGCTGACTGCATGTGCTGACCGTCGGCGCTGACAGCCGAAATGTATGAACTTGTAGCAAGCATTTTAGAATAACGCCTAGCTATCAGCACGTGAGTTGGTCAGCGCCGAAAGCTACGCGGCGCCGACGCACGACGCGTACGGACGCTGACCCGTCCGTCAGCGCTGACCAACGCACGCGTGATATCTACGGTTTTTCTAAAATGCTTCCTAGAAGTTGATACACTTAACTCTGGCTGTCAGCGCCCACGGCGACGGTCAGCGCGATACTAAATCCAGCCTAAGATTCACCCTCAAATTGAAAGATATAGCTAAATTGCAACATTGTGAAAAACAAAAAGTAATAATGTATTACTTAACCATGAAATTCACAACCTCAGTATATACTTCGAAATTCAGAGAGATACATATATTTTAAACATTTTTAGCAAAACAATACTTAAAATGGCAATTTCATTACAACAAGCTAAATAAACTTCAGTATAAATATATTTAAAACAGTTTGAATGTAAATTTCAGCACACCCGAACACATTTTAAGTACTAATTAAATATGGAAGTGTGGTTCCACTGAATAATAACAAATTCTATTATTGTCCCGAGCGGGTTCTGAATAAAAATGGGCCTTAATCCGAGGTAGGCCAGTGATGTTTCATTCTATAAAGTGAACAAGTTATTTAAACCTGTGACACGACTTTTTACAGCCTTAGGGTGGTTTCACACTCACCGTTATGGACAGTAGGTATGGAGTTCTAGACTGCATGCGTATGCTAGCACGCTCCATAGACTCCTCCTGTAACCACAGAGTGGATTGGTATTGCCAACAACCGCACACGATGGGTGAGAAGGATCATTCCCAGTAGTTCTGCGGCAGTAGTTCCGTGACGGAACTAGTGAGACTGGGGAAACCGCATGACATTGAAACTGCCTAAATAAGAGTGGGAGGATAAAAAAATTGGAACAGCTAGATAAATGTGTTTTGTAAACTGAGGGCCTCTCTCACAGACCTCACGACGACTGAAAATGGCCATTAAGTTGGTGGTCCTCAAATTAATGTGCGAAGATGAGCGAACGAAGCGAGCCAGCCGCAGCAGCGGCCGTCAAGTGCCAGATGTCGTAGTGGTATTTTTGAAATTTTTCTTTTTCTTAGTTTACAGTGTAATATATAGTAATCCATTAGATAATAATTACTGTCTAACATTTTTTACGGTGATATAATAGATAGATTGGTGTATGTTCTGCGAGGTCGACCTCGGCTTGCCTGTCCACTTACATGTGCCTTCCATACTTCATGTGAATAAAAAAACATTTTCTTTTTAATTTATAAAAGGACAGGTCAAAAGTACTCATGACCGAAGGGCTTGCATGAAAGGTTTAATGAATGTAAAGGAAGCTAGTGCAGTATGTAAGAACAGAAGCAAATGGCAGGCTGTTGTCTCTGCCTACCCGGAGGGAAAAAGGCGTGAGTAAATGTATGTATGTATATTATATAGATTAGGTAGGTAAATCTAGACGAGCAAAGTGGGGACAGCTACTGGTCAAAGAAAATTGTTAATATTGCTACAGAAAGTTCAAGCTGAATGATAAAAGCACAGCGTTGTTTTAAAAATGCAAATCTCCAATTTGCTGTTATAACAAGCTGCTCGCATCTTGGACTCAACTATTTGTGTAAAGATCTACAACAGAATTTAAAACTTCATGAATATTTTTGCTATCGTTGCTTTTATTTTACTCTAGGATAGCGCTTCAACTTAAAATAAACAGCGTTCTAGCGTGTATCAAAAATTCGAGATGAGTAGAAAATCGTCTGGTACCTACCGCTAGTTAACTTTTTTTGATCTACAGAACGAAGCAAACAAGCATTATAGAAACTTCAAGCAATGCTTTTGTACAGAACAATGAAAAAAATAGTAATTAAACTTTCATGGTCACACATTAGTATTAAAATTAACAGGATATATTGTCGGAAACACTAAATTAAACTTGGTACGGACTTCAAAATTCCGGAACTCCTGCCGTAGGGCTTAGTGTGGTTTTAGTCGTATTGATGATGATGATGTGAGTCAGCAAAAGGTACAGCAAGAGAATTTACATACGTATAAAAAAACCCTAAAAATTCAAGGTGATTTGACGTACTCGAAAAATATATGGTTTGATCCAGAATATCTTTAACTAAACGTGTAGTTTTGTAAGAAACACTCGTGACCCTGCGTACTCTTCGTTCTGTAAACGATCACTGCAGTAAGCAAATTTCACTATAGCCAGTCCTAAGATGGGTGACCATCCATGTGACCACTTTGTGACATTTATTTGTGCGCTTCCGCACTTCGAAAGGCAAGTTAAGGCCTTGGTCCCGGTTACCAGTAAAATGGCAGTCGTTAAGCCAAGCAGCACAATCTGCGCCTGTCCATTACAATACAGCAATACGGCTCACCACCTATTACATGGGACAAATTCAAAAAAATGTGGACCTATAATTATGCCTCTGCCTACCTCTTCGGGGATAAAGGACTTGACCTATGCGTATGTATGTCTAGTTTATAGATACCTATTTCTCGCACCTATATAGCACCCATGTTAGGTTTTTACGAGCCGAGCTTTACAACTGCAGAGTTTGATTTGTAGACATCGAACCTTAATTGTCTAGTATGTAATGAAATATTTTATAAGCAACCCGATTAATCTATCAATTCTCAATAGATCTGTTTCAAGGCCATTACTGTTTAAGATCATCCCAAACATTACTCAAAGATTGCTATTATTCAAAACAGTTATTTTGACTTCCATGTAGGGGCTCAGCTCATAGTCATAAAAAGATCAACCAGCAGTAGAATGCGGTATAAATTTTTATAGTTGGCATGAAAAAGAAAAAATAAAAATGTCTGGTAAATGAGTTTTCTGGTGACGGATAGCTTTAAACTTAACAATGAAAATACAAAATTTAACTTACCTAAGGCACAATAAAAGCGTAGTTGGTACCTACTTGGCATGTTATCTAATGCGTTGTGTCAAAATATTTCACTGTAACACTATGTACGCAACCAGACACATTAGTAATAACTTTCTTTTTATATTAAGCTCGCGAAATTGACGTCGCCAGCCTGATGGAAAGTCATGGCGCATCTAGCGACTGGGGGCCACTCTCACAGCCCGTAAGTCTTCTGACAGTGATCCTCAAGTTGGCGGCCCTGTAATGTGCCTACCTAAGATACCTATTCCGGATAGTGGTTTTACAAGAATTGCAAACCTTTTTCTTTTTATTTTTGGTTAGGCTTTTGACCCCCGTAAAAAATTTTTGAAGCATGGAAACAAAAGCAACGCTTAAAATGATTAAAAATAATTGAACACTATTGTTATCAGTCATATCAGTCTCCGAAATAAAGAGTTAAGATTTGCATGCAACCGGGAAATGACGTCGAACTTCAATGATTTTCTGTTTTAAAGTCAGACAACATTCTCACTTTGCTTTGAAATTATTTAAATTATCAGCCGTGTTAACAGAATCAGCACATTAAATTAGTACACAAAAAAACATAGCCTCGAAAATTGAAATCCCAACCCAGACCGAAAAGTATTTACCAAGAGAAAAAACTTTTGCTCCTAAACAGAGAACAGTTAGATAAAATCTTTAATTCCGACAGCGGGCGTACCCTAAAATAACTGGTGATTATGCAAAACAATGCCGTGAAAATGTTCCGTAGGTATTTACAGTCTTGTCGGAAAGGTTATGGTCCCAGTGCTAGAGATAAGCGGAATTTGTAAGAAAATTGTCGAAGTACCTTTTGTACATTCTGATTTCCATAGTGAGTTTTCTCACCTGGTTTTTCAGCAAATAGGCTGTGAAAATCTTCCATATTTACAATCTTGGCGGAGAGGTTAAGGTCCTAGTGTTAGAGATAAGCGGAATTTGTAAGATTTTTTTTGGCGCCGATTTCCACTATGTCAACACTACAACATAATATTATATAATAATCGTCTAACTAATCGTAAGTATCATTGTATCAATATGTTGATTCACCCACCTTCGACATTTACCTGTCACACACGCATATTCAATCACTATAAATTCAGTTATACACAATATTGTCACGCATATAGACTTCAAACCATATTTCTGTACTTCCTACCTACAGACAAATAAACCAATTTTCAACCAACTCAACAATATTCTCAACAATATCCGTGGTCTGATACCCATAACACAAGCAGGTTATTACTAGCTTACTTTGGGATCAGATAGCGTTGTGTGAGATGTCCGTGAATATTTATTTATTTATTTGTTCATCGCGAACAACATTTATTATGGGCTGGGCTACCTTATGTAGGCATAGAATAATTGAATGTCGTGCAGTAAACTACCTGACTGTTTCGCTCTAGAATGCTCTTACCACGGGAGCTTCAAATTGTATTTCATTAAAACCAGTAGGCCACAAATTTCAGTGCCAAAGTTCCTTAAACCAGGGACCAGACACAAAATATAATATATTACCTATATTAAACCAAATTGGATTGAGGCCACGAGATTATTGTTGATAAGAATCTGATTCATAATGAAGTTGTCGACATTTGGCTTATTGCAGCCGCACTGTGCACTTGCTGTTTAATTTGTATGGAAAAATTGACTGCATCCAGCACTACATTATTTAACATTTTGCGGAGTCGCAACGATTCGAAGATTAACTTTAAAACTAAAAAGTTTAGAAGGTTCTCCGAATCCAAAAATCGTTGCTGATGACAGTATGCGTGGTGATTGAAAGGAAATAACGACGAAAAGGGATTCAAGAATGACTAAAAAAAGTTACAAACATTAAACAATTAATCGAATCAGCCAGTCCACTACTGAATGTGAGCCAGACGGGCTGGTACTGAGTTTTGTTTTGAAAATTGTCCTGCTCCTCACCATAGCTTCCATCCATTCAGCAAGTGCACCACTAGTAGATGAGACTGCCTTTGACCTCGGTGTTATTGTTAAGACCCTATTGCACCCAGAATTGTAAGAATTTTTTGTAGTATTTGTTCTTCCGTAACCGTTAATCACACCAAAAATAGCCTGCGAAATATTCTCAGAATTACCAAAAAAAAAATACATAAAAATTGGAACGAACGAACTATGCTGCGGAGTGTCCCTTCGTAATCGAATCCGCAATGAGGGAGTCACGTACCAAAAACCGTAGAGTGGGGAGACCCCACACAAAGAGGGGAAGCATGACCTAATAAAGGTAGCGGGAGCCTGCTAGATGCGGGCGGCACAAGGCCGTACATTTTTGGAATCCTTGGGGGAGGCCTATGCCCAACAGTGTGCGCCAAATCGGCTGAGATGATGATAAGAAATAAAAATCAACATAAACGCCAAAAACGCTTATTCTACCGCTAACAGTAACGCCCCATGGAACGCCAACGATGTTGTCAACACTGTGTGATGTTTATCTTTGATGCGGAACCAGCAATTAACTAACTACCTACACATGTAAGTATGCTTAAATTCCTTGCACGTTGTAAGCATGGGGCTTATCAAAAGGGGTCTCAGAAGGTTCTTGAAGGGCTGGCAGTGCGAGGGTAGCAGTTATGGCATTGTATAGCTCGATGATACGATAAACACTTTTCGTTAGGTAGGCCGTATGCTTGTTTGCCACCTTAGTGGTATAAAAAAGGTACAAATAACAAATCAAACGTAAAAATGTATAAAATGTTACCCTACCAACGTACAAGAAAAGGTTCACAGGACAGGAACAGTGACTTCTAGAGAACTTACATGCATGAAGTAACTATGTTGTACCTGAAAATAAAAAAAAAACATTAAAAAATTACAAAATGAAACAAATATTATTATGTTCGAATAAGGGGATCAAATTAACATCCTGGAGGATCATAATTAGATATCTGAGAAACCCTGTCTAAAGGGATATGAATGTCAAATATTTTCATTACTGAGTATAACAATATTTTCGTTATTAAACGGATGACTGAAGTTTTCTAAGGATGCCCAAAATTTGTAAATTTTTGCCCCTTATCTGAATACTGATTGGTCATTAATTTTGAAGGTCACAAATAGCTATTCAAATTCAGTGGGTTTTTTTTTTTTTTGTGCCCAGCTACTTAAGGTAGCCGGGTGTGTGCCTAGCTATCCCCCGATTTTTATAGTTCGGAGACTTTTCTACAGTTCTTATTCATTCCAGTTCTCGCTATTTCTCTGGTCTCACTCTTTCCGCATACTTGTTCTTTCTGACATACTATCTCTTTCTTAATTTCAGGTGGGATTGCCTGCTAATCTTTCTATCTATTTATCTTTATTTTTATTTATTTCTTATTTCTATGGGTATACTGGGTAAATAATTTGCTCTTCACCATTCCTTCTTTTTCTTTTCTTACATTTTACATTTTCCTTATCAGTATCTTATTCTATTACATTTTTTATTTTATTTTCTGTATTTTCTTTACACTTCTCTTACAATTTCACAATCCAAGAATAGTTTGTGGTTCAATTTTTGTTATATCTTATTCAACTAATATCTATTTTAATAACATTGTTATGTTTTCCAACTTATCTATTATACTTGTTACATGTTTTCTTTAATTTCTATATTGGTTACCGGCAGCATAATCAACATTATGCTGCTGTAATCTCTCTTATTCTACTTTATTTCTTTCATTTACACTTTTACAAATTTCCGTACAATATTTTAAAAATCTGTCTCTATTTTTACTGTTAATGATATCTTTAAAGTTGCCTACCACAATATTCATCTCTATTTCCTGTTCCAGGTTATAGCGCAGCCTAGAATACACCGGGCATTCCGCCAGTAGGTGAGGGATGTTTTCCTCTGTTTCGGGATCACAGGTGCATGATGGGTCATCCTTGCACTTGAAGCGAGTCAAGTACTCGGAGAACCCACCATGCCCCGTCAGAACCTGCGTGGTGTGTTTCGTTGGAGTGAACTTCCTAACTGTACTATACGCGTCCACCGCGTTGGGGAAGAAGAGCTTTGTGATCGAGGCGGTTTCACCCGACTCGTATCTCCGGTTCCATTCGGCAAGCGTATCCATGCGGATCTGACGCTTGGCGAATGAGACCGGACACAGGTCATAGTCTGGCGCTCGCCTCGATCCCAAAGCTGCCTCTTTGGCCAGTTGGTCGGCCCTCTCATTCCCCTCCATCCCCACGTGTGCCTTAATCCAGTACAGATCGACTGATTTGCCTGCTAGAAAACAATTTCTAAGATTTTTACGGGCTTCAACAGCGAGAGGATGGAGGCAATTGGGATTTCCGACCGTCTGAAGCGCCGCGGTTGAATCGCTGAGCACCCCAAAGCTTTGCGCATTGTGTTTCGTGATTACCCTCGTTGCCTCACATATGGCCAGGAGTTCCGCCTGGTATACAGTGCAATATGACGGCAGTCCAAGCTTGCGGGCCCTTGTTTCGGCTCCGTCTTTCCACAAGGAAAGCGCGGCGCCGACCCTGCCCGCAATTTTGCTGCCGTCGGTGTATATTTTAATTTCACAAGGAATTTGTGCAACGTGATCTTCGTTTTCGACGCTAATGAACTCCAGGCTCATATGCTCGGCAGGATGAGGGTTCTCAGCGTAAGATGCCACTCGCTCGATCTCCCTCCCGACTAGGTCTGGTAATTCCGCCCCTTTCTTAAGTCTAAACATAAGTGCAGCCTCCTTAATCCGAAGGTCAAGGGGAAGTATCCCGGCTAATACCAGAGCCGAGTCGTGGGGGACCGTGCGATAAGCTCTGCAAATCTTTTGCGCGAAACTTCGTTGAATAAATTTTAAGCGCTTTTTGATGCCCAGCTTTCCAACCGCCGGCTCCCAGGCGGCAGCCGCGTACAGGACAATAGGTTCCACGGTTGCTGTGTAGATTGTGTGAGTGATTTCTGGATGCAGACCCCAACTTGCCTTCGCCGCCCTGGTCAGCTGCTTGTGGAGGCTGGTAACCCTCCTGCATACGCTCTCGACATGCGCATTGAAAGTGAGTTTCTTGTCGATAATTAATCCAAGCAGTTTAATTTCGTCGGACATGCCAATGCTGACCCCGCCCATGCTAAGCCGTGGTGTGTCGTATACCAGTTTTCTGGTCACTACCATGGCGTTGGTCTTATGTGGCGCAAACTTCAATTTATTTCTGTCACCCCACGACTTAACATGTTCGAGCGCAGCATTGGCGCGCCCCTCAATCTCCCCCCCGGTGTCCCCGCAAAAGACCAGGACGACGTCGTCCGCAAAGGCCTGAACATACTCCCCCCGGCTCTCCAGACTGCGCAACAGCGGATCTAGGAGGAGATTCCAGAGCATCGGTCCACCGATAGAGCCCTGGACGCACCCCTTTCTCGTTCTTGTTGTGTGCTCCTTGCCTGCATATCGCACGTGCACTCTGCGGTCGCTCATATAACTATTCAACACCCTTCTCAGCCCCTCTGGGCACTCCTCCTCCACTAGCCTCATTTTGATGGCCGGCCACCATGCGCTGTCGAAGGCGCCCTCTATATCCAAGGACACTAGCGTCAGAATTTTCTTCTGGTCCAACTTTGACCTGATGAACTGGATCAGGGTATAGAGGGCGTCTTCGCAGCTCCTCTGCGGCATGAATCCATATTGGTGGGGGCTGATCCTCGAATGAAGATGGTGTCGAAGCCTCGACATGACCATCTTCTCGAGGACCTTCCCCAACACCGGGAGTAATTCAGTGGGTTTAAACCAATGTAAATTGTTGCTTGATAACTTAGAACCTAAATTGTGGTTTACCTATATTCGTGGAACTTTTATGTACGTTCGTCATATGAAATACAAATTTTTGAACCATGAAGGTCGTTTATATTTTGTTCTGAAACTCAATTGGATGTCCCAAAAGCCTCTTACTTATCTTTGTAATGGCGAATAGTGAGGTTCAACGAGAGGTTCCTTCTTTCCTTTCTTAAGTAAAAAAAGACCTAACAATTTCAAGGCACAAAGCTATAACCCGAATAAAAACCAGCCAAGTGCGAGTCGAATTTGCGCTCCCGTACCGACAAACGTTATAAAATCTCGTTTGTTGTATGAGAGCGAGAAACCTTAAATATTAATATTTACTGATTTTAGTGTTGTAGATAAAGCAGCAACAAGACATTGTAAAATTCTCAGCCCTCTAGTTCTCACGGTTCCTGAGAAATAGCCTGGAGACGGACAGACTGACAGCGGAGTCTCAGTAATAGGGTCTTGCTCTTTTTACCTTTTGGGTACGGAACCCTAAAAATAGAAAACTGTTAATCATTTATGACTTCATAAAACATGAAGTATTTCAACAAAGCTATTTGTACGTAAATGTTCGGAATAAAATACGCCTTTGAATAAAATATTTTATAGCGTCAAAAACGTATCGCTGGGTTTAGAGCAATTCTCATTTTCTTCGACTTCAGCTCATAATTTTATTTATGTGTAAACGTATAGAACGCTACGTCTAAAGTTATACAACTCACAATTTAGTAATTTTGAGTTGAAAGTGTTTTTGAACAGGTTATCTATACAGTTAGTTAATGGCACTTGGTGGAACTTGCTGCCCCAAAACATTTATTTACTTTATACCTGACCGGTTTTGCCTCTCGACAAAAATACTTATTTACAGAAGAAGTATTTACATGATGTAGTGTAATCATGTTAGTTTTATTTCCTTTGAGAATGCCGAGAGGCAAAACCGGTCAAGTGTAAAGTAAAAAAATGTCGTGGAACAGTCCAAGTGGTGTTATTCATTAAGTGTTTTTGAAAACTTTCTCTTAATTTAACACATTTTATAGATTACAGGTTTCGTGAAGATTTATGTCAATCAGTACTATAATAGCTAAGATTGCAATGCAGGCATTGCACACGGTCCAGCAGCTAAATGAAATGGACCACTGAACGAAGCTCTAATAACATTTTGTCATACGGAAGGTACTCGTATTATTTCAGAACAGTATGATATTCTATATTGTTTTTCCCCATTTTATACTACAGTTGCTAATAATAGGTAGGTAAGTATTTTAGACAATTTGATATTTATAATAATTTTTGCGAATATCTTTTTTCCATCCACGACTACGATACTTTCGCAATACTGACTACCAGCCGTTTAAAAATACGAGTTTTGTTTTATTGTAAGCAATCAACGTATTACGGTGCAGAGTTAAATAAAATATCTTCAAGATGGCACAAGTTGAGCTATATTTACATCTCAGAATTACTCAAAACGAGTTTGAATAAAGTTGAGACGTCTGTGAGAATTCTCGAAATATATTTTCTCAAAGAGTAAGCACAGGTACTTTGATACAGTCAGCCTGTGACTACAGAGTACATTTAACAAAGTGGCTTTGATAAAGTTTCCTGTTTGCATTTGATATTTTTCCTGGCCTGGCAGCTGCGTTTGCCTCTAGTGAATTCAGTGAAAACTGCATTGACTGTGATACGCAAATAAAACAACTTTTCTTTGACCATATTATGTGCTGCAACGGCGCGTTAGGAAGAACAGTTTTATTCAAAAGTATCGAAGTTTGGTTGAAGGCCACTGTCCGTTCCTCTGCAAAATTACAGTGATTTTTTCTGGCCTAGACTCTTCTTTATTTCCAGGGCTGACGATTCCACAAAAATCTGTCCTACTGCCTCCGAAACGTGTTAAACGACGTAATGTAATGTTATCACTCCAGAAAATGGGACCAAAGTGAGCTCAGACATAAATTTAAGAAGATGTAAATCTTCCCTAGGCGACGCGTGAAGAAATGGGTTTTTATAATCTACCTACAGCAATATTCTTCTAAAAAAATTATGGTTTCTTTTGTTTGATCATTGCAACGCCCGATTGGGCAGACTGTTGATACTTAACACTTTGTAAAAACCTTTCACGCAGCTCATGCAATAAATAAATAAATAAATATTTGTGGACATTCACACACAGCATCATCTAGCCCAAATTAAGCTAATATAAGCTTGCGCTATGGGATCTAGACGACTGATATACATACTTATATATTTCTAAATACATACATATTATACATAGAAAACGCCAAAACTCCGAAACAAACATTTGTGGATCACACAAATATTAGGACCGACCCAGGAATCGAACCCAGGACCTCCAGCCCCGCAGGCGGTATTAATACCGACTACGCCACAGAGGCAGTTAAATGTCTTTGTCTTTGACGCCGCAAGGCATCCAAGGACTTACTCGGGACTTCCAGCCGTAGGCAATTGTAAGGCATCGGGTGGTCGTTCTGGGGTATCCTTCCGAGGGCTTACCCGGGACTCCCAACCGTAGGCTGTTAGGTAGGATGCGTGTGATTTTTAGTCGGTAGGATTTTTAGTTCGGCATAACATCCATCGCACCACTGGTTTGCACCCGGCGTCGCCTAGGTATAGGGTGGCTATAGGCGACGCCGCAGTGGTAGCCGTAGGTCTGTTGAGAGTTCTGGGACATCCTTCCGAGGGCTTACCCGGGGCTCCCAACCGTAGGCTGTTGGGCGTTACGTGAGGTTTTTTAGTCATTAGGAGTCCGGCATAGCATCTATGAAGGATATTTCCTCACGTTAAAAAAAAGGGATATATTACTGCCCAGACTGATACATAAACTAATTATACTTGGAACTTAGATCAAGAATAACTAGATGTAATATCGACGCGAAAAATCCGACACCTATAGAAGACGGCTCACTACTGACGGCTCACTACATCCTTGTTTGAACTGGCGACAATGGGCCGACATCCATACTAATATTATAAAGCTGAAGAGTTTGTTTGTTTGTTTGTTTGTTTGTTTGTTTGTTTGTTTGAACGCTAGGATCTCAGGAACTACTGGTTCGATTTCAAAACTTCTTTTACAGTTTGATAGTCCATTTATTGAGGATGGCTATAGGCCATATAACATCACGCTAAGACGAATAGGAGCGGAGCAGCAATGAAGAATGTTTCGAAAACAGGGAATTATTTTTACCGTTTGAGAGCTTCCGAGGCGTACGCTGCCTAAATGCTTAATGTTACGTAAAAATTTTGTATTACAAAATGGTTTCTCTTAAAAAGTTCTATAAAAAAGTCCGCGACGGCACATGTCTATCTTTTAAGGTTCGCTCACAATAACCTAATTTGTCTTTCTTTTAAGGTTAGCTCACGATATTATCATACTGAAGAGTTTGTTTGTGCTAGGATCTCAGAAACTACTGGTAGCATTACAAAATAATTTCACAGTTTTATAGTCCACTTATTGAGAATGGCTAATGGCTATATAACATCACGCTAAGACAAATAGGAGCGGAGCAGCCATGAATAATGTTTTAAGAACGGGGAAAATTTCTTTCTTTTGAGAGCTTTCATTGCGTACGTTGCCTAAATGGTTAAAGTTCCGTAAAAATTGTGTACTAGAAAATTTTTCCTCTTAAAAAGTTACAAAAAGAAGTCCTGAACAGCATATGCCTATCTTTTAAGGTTCACTTACAATAACCTACTTCTTAACCTTTACGCCGGGAGTAAACGTTTTCTGCAGCAGTAGCCAGTCAACTGAAAGATAATACCGGCCAAGTGCGAGTCGAACTCGAACACGATAAGTTCCGTACCAAACAAAAATAAATGCGACGGAACCATTATCTCACTTCAACAAAGTTGTGCGGGTCAACTCTAATGGTAATGAATATAAGCGACGCGAACGGGAAAAATTATATCACTTTAAATATTAATACCTCTCTAATAAATATAAGACACGCGACGGGAGTAAATGTGACTTAAAATATTAATACTGTACGACTCTCTTTCTCACTCTCATGTGACGCAAACGAAGTTGCGCGGGTCAGCTAGTTGAATAATATAAACGTATGGAACAAAACGAACTAACTAACTAACTATCTTCACGCCAAATCCCTTGCGGGGTAGGCAGAAAGAACCGAGCGCCACACGGCACGGTCCATACACACCTCACTTGCTTCTTCAACTTTCATTTTTCTTTTCATGCATGCACGTCGGTTCCTACGGCTCTTGACATCACCTTCAACTAACACACGATTAATTTGGTCGTGGTAGGTGTGTCGTGGCCTTCCCCGACTCCTACGTCCATCCACTTTCGCGTTGTATATCTGTTTTGTCATTCTTTCATCTCCCATTCGTTCCACATGCCCGAACCATCGTAGCATGCCCTTCCTTACTTTAACACCGACACTCTCTTTCAGACCAACTCTCTTTCTTACATCTTCATTCCGAACGCGATCTGCGAGCGTTACTCCGCAGATTTTGCGTAGCGCGCGCATCTCGACCGCGTTTATTCTACTTTCATGCGTTTCCTGCCATACCCAACTCTCGCTTCCATACGTTAGCGTAGGTATCAGCACCGCATTGTGTACTGCGAGCTGGGCCTTTTGACTTAAGCCCTTGGTACCTAAAAGTTTGCCTAACGCTCCATTCACACTATTGCCCGCAGTTACCCTCTTTTCTACATCAGCGGTGTACCGTCCATCCCTGCTAAATGCACATCCAAGATATACAAACTCATCCACCTGTTCCAGCACTACATCATTTACAGTTATCCTGGCATTCGTTCTGTCCTCTTCTCTTTCGAATACCATCACTTTCGTTTTAGTCGCGTTCAATTGTAAGCCTCTCATTAGACAATCATCTTTCATCGTTGTGACTAGTGACTGTAGTTCTGATGGCGATTCGGCTATGAGCACGGCATCATCTGCATACAGCAAACAGTTCACAAGTAAGTCACCCATTCGCAATCCAACATTCATCGATCTTACTCTCTTAAGACAATCGTCCAGGTACAGGACAAACAGCAGAGCCGACAGCACGCAGCCCTGTCTGACGCCAATGTTGACGTCAAACCAGGGAGACAGGCTGCCGCCCACCCGCACACATGCCGTACATCCCACATATGTAGACTGCACAGCACGAAGCAGCGCACCATCAATCCCGTATCCTGGCAATATATCCCAGAGATCCTTCCGTACAACTCTGTCAAATGCTTTCTCCATGTCCACAAAACCGCAGAAAACCTTCCGGCCTACAGCCAGCTGCTTCTCTACGATGTTGCGGAGAGAGAAAACTTGGTCCATACATCCCCTTCCATTTCGGAAACCACCCTGCGCCTCCCACAGTAATCCGTCAGATTCCACCCTCATTCTCCTTTCAATAATTTTGCCATACACTTTAGCTGCTATACTGATCAAACTGATGGCCCTATAGTTGGCGCACTCCATACGTGAGCCCTTGCCTTTATACAAGGGCACGATGATAGCACGCCTCCAGTCCATTGGGACCCTTCCAGTCTTCCAGCATAGATTGCTCAATGACCAGAAGGCGTCTCGGACGCAAGGACCACCTAATTTGATCATTTCAGCAGATATCCTATCAATTCCTGCAGACTTTCCATTTTTCAAGCTTCGTATCGACCATTCAATCTCTTCCAAAGTAATATCTCCGCTTGATGCTTGCACTGCAAGATCAGTCATCGACTCCCTCGCAGTGCCCGCATCCGGGAGATATTCATACATTTCTCCAAAGTACTCATTCCACCGCTCTAACACCTCTAATGGGTCCGCAAGAATGTCCCCAGCTTTACTCTTTATCTTATCCATTCTGGAAACTGACGAACAGCTCCGAGACTTCTTGACCTCCCTCCAAAAGAGTTTGGTATTTGTCTCGAAGTTCCTCGTCAGCTTCTCTTCCGCAATCAAATTTATTCTTTCACGCTTCTCTTTCACTAAAGCTTTGGCTTCATTCTTGCAGAGGCGGTAAATTTCTTTCTTCGTGTCTTTCATACTGTCATTCAGTTGCAAAGATGAGACATAATCCAACCACGCTTTCTTCTTTCTTGCTACGCAGGATTGTACCTCTGCATCCCACCAGGCATCACCTTTCGAATGTTCATGTCTCTTTGCACTCCCACATGCTTCTTTTGCACTATCCACTATACTTTCTTTCATAATATTCCAGCATTCATCCACATCTAAGTCGGAAAGGCTCGCGTTTGCAAGCCTTTCACTGACTAAGCCTACATACATACTCCTTATGCTTTCATCTTCCAGTTTTTCACTCTTTATCCTTTCATAGTCTCCGAAGGGGACACGCACTCGCCAGTGCCTCCACTTCTTGAAAAGACCAACAAACCGGCTTACCACCAGGTAGTGGTCAGTTTCAAGAGTGGGGCCTCTGTAGGCCCTTGTATCCCTTATAGCCTCTCGGAGACGACTGTCTATCAAAATCAAATCAATTACACTTTTTTCTTCCTTCCGTCTCCAAGTATACGTGTGGATATCTTTGTGACGGAATAAACTGTTCGCCACAAGGAGGTCTCGTTCCAAGCATACGTCTAAGATTGACTTACCAGCATCATTCGCTCTCTTATCTCCATACGGACCAAGGACAGCATCGAAGCCATCTCGCTTGGTCCCCACCCATCCATTCAAATCACCACACATGATCAACTTTTCATTCCCCTCAGCCAAATCGAGGACGTCCCTAACGGAATCCCAGAACTCCGCGAGCACTTGGGGATTAGCCGAGCTGACGGGAGCATAGGCTGCGACCAAAAAAACTCTCGTGATCCCCAGTTTTATACGTACCCACAGGAGTCTTGGGCCTGCCAATCCATAATCTTTCACTCCAGAAGCGAAACGGGAGGAGAGCAAGACACCCACTCCCTTACTGGCATGATCCTCTTGGTCCACTCCGGACCACAAAGCAATTATGCCGCCAGGAAGATCGTCAATGCCGCTCCCCTTCCGCTTCGTCTCTGTGACACACAATACATCCAGGCATCGCTCTTTCATTACATCTATCAATTCATTCATCTTACCTTCCATACCACCACGCACATTCCACGTGCCTATCCGGCACTCGGCTCCTCGCATCCCGCCAGAGTTGGCGCTGCGTGAAGGGTAGCGGCCCCCTTCGCCGCGTGCGCATGCAGTCATACCGACGGGGGCACACCGGTATGCGTCGCCTCGGGGGGACGCCCTAGCCCTGTCGGGACTCATTTCTCGGTAGTGATTGGTTTCGCGTTTTCGCTTTCGCCGCTACTTACGGGGAGGGCCCGAGCACAGGTAACGCTCTTCGTGAAGGCACACTACATCCTCCCCGAACAAAACGACTTAACTGATATATCAGTGGCATGGTATTTTATGCTTACGTATAATAACTTTAAGGTAGATTTTACGTTAAATGTGATACAGTCTTGAATTATTTATTTACTATTGCTAATAAATAGAATATAGGTTTAACTACGTATCGACTTGGGACTTTTTTTAACTTACATTTTGTTCGGGACCCGTAATCTAGTTGTTATTCTTGATCTAAGACTTGAAATTAGCGGGCGTAAGAAAATTATGAGAAAGAAAAAGAGACAATTATTTTGGATGTAGGTTATACAGGCTGTACTATATAGCTTAAGCCGTGAATGAAGACGTCATCTGCCATTTTAATATCTTATTTAGCTATTATTATATTTCTAGACGTATATCATAAGTCGTTTAGAAGTAATTAATTTGCTATAATACACCCGAGCGTTGTCTTGCGGCTTCGATATGAAGCGGGCTTACAATTCATATATATATCTTCGCATGAATGTGGTTTAATGATTAAGTATCTTTGCTTGAATGGAGTACACTGGGGTAATATTAACATCGTGAGTATAAAGCCTTCAATTTATGAATTAATTATTTAATTATGTTTCACTGTAATTATTAATATTTCAGAATCTATATCTACCCTAGATTTTGCTCGCGGCTTTGCCCGCGTGAAATTCGGTACCCATTCCCGCTTTCCGTAGGAACTTATACCCGAATCAAAAGTAGCATATAAGTGTTATTCCAGACTATACGCTATCTTTGTTTCAAATTTCAGCCCAATCCGTTCAGCCCTTGCAGCGTGATTGTGTAACAAACATCCAAACATCTTTATAAACTTTCACGCTTTTAATATTAGTAGGATATTTTTATAAAACAGATACAAAGTAGAAAAAATATCTGTACATATTTTTAACTGAACATTAAATTGGTCTTGTGTTTGAAAAAGTACATATACCGAGTCCAAAAAGAAAGATTTCGCCCATTTCACAGTTAAAAATATCTGCGATATATGTACATAAATTTGTGTGTATGTTTTTTTCGGTATGCAACTCCCCCGGCAAGAGTAAGATGCGAATTCAAATCCCAAAGTAAAACCCAAATTTGATTAAAATACCGGCAAATAAAAAAGTCTGTATTATGCGGGACGGTAAGGGCTACATTAAAAAATGTATCCCTATTTTAAATATCAATCCATATTTCTAAGAACCTGAAAGAAGGACAAATAAAAGCATTGTTCATTATAATTCCCGAATGGTCCCGAATTTGCCAATAATTCGAAACTCGACGTGTTTTATTTATAAAATTAAAATAAGTATTTATATCAAAATAATTAATATTTTAAAGAGTTAATAATGGAGTCTGGTAAATGATAACAGCTGAAACATTATGAGTTTTTGATTTAATAAAGTAGGTGTTGGTATTTAAAGCACTCATCCATTCATTTACTCATTAATGACTCATTATCTATACTAATATTAAAATGAAAAGTTTGTTTTTTTGTTCCTGATAAACTACTGAACCAAATTTCAAAATTATTTCGCTTTTATTTCGCCAACACGAATCAGCGCTTTTATTTGTATTAAATCTTTATTAAAATTCAATACACGTTGGTACATCTTTTAACAAATTATGTTTCTTAGCAAATATCATAGATAAATAAAATAAAATAAAATGTTTATTGAATCACATAATTATTATACATCAGAACTTTGAACGAAAACTGATTCCCAAGCTATGCACTGATCTTCACATTAGGCTACCCTGTGTCTTATCCTTATCCTGTGTTAATGTTTTAAACTGACGTATTCTCCTGTTTATTCCTGAATAATGCCTTTGGAAGAATATTATTACTAGCATAAAATTAGCGGTATTCATGATCCTATTACTTGTTTATTTTGGCGACTAATAAATATAAATGACCCTTTAAACATGGCGAAAAATGACTCATTTTTATCGTCGTGGTAAGAGGATTACCAGTCAAATATGAAATGCGTTTAACTTTTAAAAAATGTGACCGGAATTTTGTCATACCTTTTTTTTAAGAACGGTGTTGAAATATTTAAATTAGTTTAGTTTTAGTGAGAAAACAGCACAATTTCGAAACATCGATTTTCTCCAAATAAATAGGTCTTACTGTAGCTATCCTTATGGAACTGTACGAGTTGCCAAGGAACAGTGCGATGGCAATACCTAAATTCTATTAACTATTTCAAGAGTTCCTCATAGCCCTTGTTCTCTCTGGGACACCCTTACGAGGGCTTACCCGGGGCTCCCAACCGTAGGCTGTTGGGCGTTACGTGAGGTTTTTTAGTCAGTAGGAGTCTGGCATAGCATCCATGAAGAATTTTTCCTCAAAACCCTTGTTCTCTCTTAAGAAAAATGAATGTGAGGTGTGGCGTGAAATGTGTGATATTCGAAGCATGCTACAAGCAAAGCCGGGAAGGCAGAGCTAGTATCTTAATATCTGACAAGAGTTTAATGTTCAACATCAAAGTATTGTTCATTAACGTAAAATTAATGAGTTCAAATTGATGTTTTAATTATGTTCAAAAGACGAGCGCTTCGTACAGTAGGTATGGTTCGAAAATTGACGCTTTTTGACGGAGTTTGAAAAATGAAATGATTTATTTACGTACTGGGAGGAGGTTTCATATCTAAAACGGATTTATTTGCCTACCCCAGCTATGTATGTCTACATTTGCAAGAAGCAGACTGTAATTTATTATTTATTAATTTATAAGGAAGCTCGCGGCACCACCAGCGTGAATTTTTCTTCCAGTTCCCACTTCCCATTGAACATTTTCCCGGGATTTTTTTTTTGATTTATTCACACAACAGTAATTTTACATTATTTCAAGGAACAAGGAAAGGAGTAAACTGCAACGCAGTAAATAAAACTGCATTGCAATTGGTTGAGCGGTTGCTGAGATTAGCTTGCACAAACGTACAGACAAACAGACAGTTACGATTTTAAAAATGTATTGATTGATGATGATGATCATTATGCATTGATGAGGATAACCTTATCAATGCATAATTTTAAATAATAAGCATATAAGCGCTATTGCAAACTTTGTGGTTTGGATCTATCTTTGTGTCAAATTTCAGCCAGATTCGTTCAGTCGTAAGAGCGTAAATGTGTACAAACATCCATACTTACACAGTTTATATATATTCACACTTCTAAAGAGGAAAGATTTCATTGTTTGTTTGCTTGCATCAAACAGGCTCGGAAACCACTAAACTGATATGAACAATTCTTTCACTGCTGCGAAACTACACTATACCCGGGTGACATAGTCTATATTTTATTCCCGTATTCCCACGGGAACGGGAGCTAAGCGGGTGACATCACGTGACGCCCGCTAGTAATAAATAATTTTACTATGTATTTTATAAGTGCGACCTCAATAAATTTTAAACGAAACAACAAAACTATTATCAAAGTAACACTTTACTACAACTATGTACGAGTATAACCTTTGCCATAGAGCTGCATAATCTATGATGTTTACGGGAAGGGAGGCGCTATACTCACGCCTGTAGCACACCTCCGCCGCGAAACCATGATAGCGGAACCGCAGTAATTTCGCCAAGTTCTGTCTCATGTAGGAGGAACGGAACACTAGCGAAACCGCCTGTTCTAATACATAAATTTAACTATCTTCTATCTCTTTCCCCGCGTGGTTTCGCCAATCTGCTCCTACGCCAGTCAAACCTCCGCGCTTCGGCCGCCTTCTTGTTGCGGTGCCGCGTTGTCTATACGCGGGTTTGTCAAAATTGACAAATTGACAGAGCGAAACTAATATTTATTCATAAAATGGACGTGGAGTTTACGGAAAAACTACTTCAAGCCATCAGAAATAGACCTTTTATGTATTTATTAAGTCATCCAGATAATAAAAATAATATGAAAAAATTGCGATAGCGTCACATCGACTAACTAGTGTCAGGTTCCGTTGCCCAGTTCCGCTGTTCAATCCACACTTGATCACAGCGGAATTTATTTAGCGGTTCCGCTGTTCTGGTTTCGCGGCGGAGGTGTGCTTAGGGCGTGAGACTTTCCCCTCTATCAAAGCGGGCTTTTATAGTTATGAGAAATATGTATGTCTGAGTCTGAAATTATGAGTACATAGCTTTAATTGTTTTGTGTAAGTTTCATAGTGACAGCTGATTGCTTTTGTAGTGGTGTATAAACAAATACGATTTCCCCCGCAACATATGATAGACAGATATATATATAAAGCAAACATTGTCTCTCTATCTATACTGTATTTCAATCGCTTTGCGCAAAAATGTAAAAAAACACATTTGATTCTATATATCCATAGTTACTTACAATTGAGTATTCACCCTGATTATATTCCAGTATCCAGGAGTCATACAGTGTTCTTACAATCATTTCGACACCAAATAACTTCTTTATGATAGTTTATTTTCATTTAAAATACCTACTCAGGATAGTAAAAAAATCAATGATTTGTCAGACTATATTTTTCTACTCATCTGTATCAGACAACGATTGTCAAAACATAACATGTTTACATTATTGCCAGATCGGGTAGGATTGGACTATAACTTCCCTTGTACTGGTCGCGTTGCTCTATGAATTTGCTACAACGATTTACGAGTATAACCTTTTTTATCAGATGGAAAACGCGTTTCGGAGAGACACTTTATCTAAATTGCATTAGACTTTCAACTGAATTCACATTTGTCAAAACGAATATATTTATTTTATTTTTATCCATCGTTTACACAAAATAGTCATAAATTTGATGGAATTATCTTTGTGTGACAGAGATGAACGAATGTTTAGGACTGCGATAAGAAATTAATAAATAAACATTTAATAAAATCGTGACTGTCTGTTTGTCTGTATGTTTGTGCAGGCTAATCTCAGCAACCACTCAACCGATTGCAATGCGGTTTTCTTTATTGCGTTGCGGTTTACTCCATTTAACATTTAGTGTTTGTTTCATGTCAATCAATTGATAAATAAAAAGTTATAAACATCTTAAGAATCACAAATAAAATGCAGCGTACGAAGTCGCAGGCAGGGCGTTGTAAATAAACTTCTGGAGTAATACTGAGATTTTTAAGCCGCCCATATCACTTTATATTAGGTACCTACCCATGGTACCAATTTACACACATACGAAATAAAAAAAAATTAAAAACATAAATACAGTTAAGTACTTACTGCTCGTTCGCTCTAAGTTTGCCGCTCGGCTCCACACTAAAGTCGATTTTTTAATTAGACGAAGTAAATTGACAGCAACTAATTTCACTTCTTCTTACAATGTTGCTTATTTTCTATGACGAAGTGACATTAGCTGCTGTCAATTTACTTCGTCTAATTAAAAATTCAGGTATACGCCTCTACGCCAGCGGCAAACTTAGAGCGAACGGGTAGTACGTTCTTTTTTCCCAAGGTGAAGAGGCAAGCAACAAAACTGCCAGAATCTTTTGCCTAAATTTAAATTTCATGACTCGTTTCACGAATTAAGCTATGACGTGATATTTTTCTTAAAAAAATGTAAATAGGTACCTATTTCATATTCACCGCCATTGCTCATTAAGTCAACTAACGGATGTCACTCGGAATCAGGAAATAGAATAAGGCTTATGTCAACAGAAGATTATTTAAACGATGTGAAAAAATAATTTCACTGTTGAGAAGGAGGCAAAAATTCTTTCGGGAAGTGTAGCTTTACTTCCCGAAATAATCCTACTATCCTACTAAAAATAAATGTGAAATTTTGTGAAGATATTTGGATGTTCCTGGGCGAGGCCGCAGTGGCGGCCGTGGGTCTGTTGGGAGTCCCGGGACATCCTTCCGAGGGCTTACCCGGGGCTCCCAACCACGGGCTGTTGGGCGTTACGTGAGGTTTTTAGTCGGTAAGAGTCCGGCATAGCATCCTTAGAGGATTTTCCGTCACGTAAAAAAAAAGATGTTTGGATGTTTAGATGTTTGGATACTTTACTCAATCACGCTCTAACGGCTGAACGGATTGGGTTGATATTTAGTACAGAGATAGCTTATAGTCTGGAATAACACATAGGCTACTTTTCATCCCGGGAAAATGTTCCCACGGGAAGCGGGAACAGGTACCGATTTTCACGCGAAGCCGCGAGCATCATATAGTTTTTCATATAGATTCAGTAGTTTCGGAGAAGAAGAAGAAGTAGTTTCGGAGCCTGTGCAATGCAAACAACAATCAAATCTATTCCGTTTATAATTTAGTCTAGATTACAAGTCCTGGGACATCCTTCCGAGGGCTTACCCGGGGCTCCCAACCATAGGCTGTTGGGCGTTACGTGAGGTTTTTGACGGGACGACATCTTATAATTCGATGGAGCCGGCTGCACGCTAGAAAAAACTTGACGTATGCGGCGTTACCTAGCTCTGAGGCGTTCCATTTAAGGCTGAGTTGTCACGTTCAACTATCGTCAGTAAACCGACTTTACAGACAACCAATTTTTTAGTCGGTAGGAGTTCAGCATAGCATTCATGATGGATTTTCCCCTTACGTTAAAAACAAAAAATAAAGTAAAGATTACAAAGCGTTGATGTTACTCGTATATCGATTAAACGTTATCGTAAAGATCCTGTCTCCTAAACCTTAGTTAATATTGTCACCTCAAGTGGGAAATTGTTGTCACATACAAATTGATGTATGGGCAATTTCCGACAGAAAGTACATGTACATACACAAGCAATATTGCTTGTTATTTTGTATCAGATGTAACGACTGGTAGGGACGACATTAACTCAGGTAGGTAGTAGAATTTTAATTCACAAAAAAATTAAATTTGTTTTATAAGCCCTTATGAGGCCCGTCCGTAAAATGCACAAAAAGATACTTAGGATTTTGGAAATATTTAAGAAATCGTGAAAAAATGTGAAATTTTAATTTCTTAATAGATGAGACTACGTTACCACCGTGTGCTATTTAGAAAATAATTATTTACTTGCGAAAAACCTCCCTTTTTAGGGTTTCGTCGCCAAATGGCAAAAACGGAACCCTTATAGATTCGTCGTGTCTGTCTGTCTGTCCGTCCGTGTGTCACAGCCACTTTTCTCCGAAACTATAAGGCCTATGCTGTTGAAACTTGGTAACTAGATGTATTCTGTGAACCGCATTAAAACCGCAAAACTAGAAAAAAAGCAGTAAATTTTGGGGGTTTTTTTTTTCATCAAACTCATACGTGTGGAATATTTATAGATAACATCTAACCTCATTTTTTTGTGAAGTGAATAGTTTGCGCAAGAGACACTTCCAAAGTGGAAAAATGTGTGTGTCCCCCCCCTCTTACTTCTAAACTAAGAGAATGATAAATTTAAAACGAATATATGATTTACATTGCCATAAAAACTACCATCGAAAATTAGTTTGAACGAGATAGAGCTGGTAGTTCTTTTTTTAATACGTCATAAACCGCAATTTTCGGTTAGAGAAAAATCACTACCACTGCGAACGTGTTAAAATATCAATCAAAGTTACAACGAACTATAAGAACTTTTATATTATGTTACTTGCTGCTACGAAACCCTTCATGGGCGAGTCCGACTCGCACTAGGCCGGTTTTTTTTAATGTTTATAGTATTTGTTGTTAACGCCGCAACAGAATTACATATTCTGTAAAAATTTCAGCTTTCTTGCTATCACGGTTTCTGGGATACAGCCTCGTGACATACAGACAAACGGACAGCAAAATCTCAGTAACAGGGTTCCGTTTTTACCCATTGGATACGGAACTCCAAAAAAATAATGCTCAAAAGCTATGACACAGTGAAAAATGAAACACAGCCTGATTTTCATACTTGCTAGGATAATAATATTGACACTGACTGTACCAAAATTCAAAAAAGTTTTCCCCCAACGACAGTTAGCTGCTATGCTGTTTAATATTGTTGATTGTATTCCCAAACTTTAATTTACAAAGCCATGTTTTCAACTCCAATAAATTTTTAATTTCCCAACTTTTGCCGTAAACCTAACGAAGCTCAGCATTGGAGTTGCTCTGAATGTTGCCAATTGTTGAAATTTTATTACCTTGGCTATAATTAAAAACGAGTTATCAAAGTTCTTCAGCTTGCAAATATTTACAATGTTAATTCTTAAATGACTTAGTCCAAAATACCTAGATACCCACCAAGGATTTTCATATTTGAGAAGTATTTTTACTATTATACACTTTACTATTTAATATATACTATTGTGTAATGCAGGAATTATTATAAACAGCTGAAGATGGTGAACTGAACGGGTTCATTTTCAATGAAATGAGTTTTATTTTTCAAGATTTGGATAAGTGTCCTCTGCGTACCTCCTCAGGGACATAATTATACGTCGTTATATAACTATGCCAAAAAAGAAATAGTAGCGTAGATTGCTTATTGTTGCAAATGGCCATACCATTCCATATTTAAACTCAAAAATTTCAAATCAGTACGTCATATTCAACGCTCAACCGTCATTCGTGCGAAAAACACCCCGTATCCGGTTTTATCAGTTTTATTGGCAACACTCTAGATACAGCGGGTTTCAGTATTGCGGATACTACACCCATATATAGGGTTCCATACCCAAAGAGCAAAAACGGGAACCTATTCATGAGCCTTCGCTGCCCGTCTGTCTCTCAGTCCTTCACGAGGCTGTATCTCAGGAACCGTGATAGCTAGAGAGCTGAAATTGTCGCAGATGATGAATTTGTGTTGCCGTTATAACAACAAATACTAAATGCTGAAAAATAGCATTAATAAAGGGGGTTCCTTTACAAAAAAAGTGCTTTTTTCCGTTTTTTGGTACAGATCCCACCGTGCGCGTGTCCGACTCGTACTTGGCCGGTTTTACTGTGCGAGTTAAGTTTACGTAGCAGTGTGTAGGTTAAAATCACGTTTGAAACGAATACCGTGTTTTTAGAGTGCGAAAATATTTTTAGAGCTTTTTTTTTTCAATTAATAAGTACTTCTGGTCTGTTACGCTTGTCGTAGTTTCAAGCTTTTAGGCAGACTGATCAACTATCGCTTTTTCAAAGAGCTCTACGGATTTAACTCACATTCGATGATGTATGTGTAAAATGCTGAAACCAATTCAACAACAAAATGTTTTTAATCGAAATAGTGTTACAAACCGTACTTTGCCAATTCTACTTGCTTTAATTACTAAAGGTTAATTGTAGAAAACTATCTTTATTTACTAGAGGTTCTTAAAAGGGATCATCAAAAGCTATCGCTTCATCATCATTTATGACTGCCTTGGTGGCGCTTCGATAGTGTAATTCGGTGTTTTCTATGTATAGTTTGTATGTATTTAGAAATATATAAGTATGTCTATCAGTCGTCTAGATCTCATGGCACAAGCTTATAATTAGCTTAATTTGGCCTAGATGACATTGTGTGATAATGTCCACAAAAATATTAGCACAGCAGAAGCAGCCTTATGGCAGGAATGCCACAGGTTCTTGCGTAGTATTCACTTTAAGCGGAGTGACTAGCCCAAAAAATTGGCTGCAGTCACGAAGGTTCACGGTTAAGGAATGTCCAGAGTTCCAGGAATTACTTTTGACAGTATTTGAAACTCCCAAGACACCCATAGTTTTAGTTGGTACGAGTCCGGCATAGCATGACAGAGATGACCACATACATCATTTAGGTGGGCCGCATGCTTGTCTACTTTCTTAGTGGTATAGCATCAAAAGCAACCAAACCAGGGGGGATTTGCTTTGGCAATAAAAACCTATTACACTTCAAAGACTTAGACATCGAGTCGAATATTGAGATAATGTAAAAGAGACCTTTATTCTGGCTTTGTTTGCTGTTTATTAAAAAACCGACCAGTGCAAGTTGGAATTGCGCAAAGAAGGTTCCGTACCAACAGATCGCCAAATTTATGTATATTGTCTCAAAGATAATTTATAATAGTATTACATACAGATAGGCAACTCCCTGCCCTGATCAAGTTTCCCCACTCCCGCCAGTCCCGCGCCACAGCTGTCATTATTGTTGGCGAGTATTTTGAGGGAACATTTGCTTAGCCTAATTGGTCACACACACATTCAAGTTCTGTACGAACACAGCGTGTTTTTAGTGTAGCTGGTAGAATTGTAGCATTTATTTTCTATAGATGGCGTATTCAGGATGTGAAAGCAGCCTTATCTAGTTATCTTTTTTTAATCGGTTGTCAGTGGTGACATTTCTGCTGTCAGAATGACAGGATGTCATAAGGACGAGTGACGGATCGTTTTTGCATTTAATGAAAGCTGGTTTTAGAAAAAAAATTCGAGACGATTCCACGTGAGAGAGGGGATAAAGCCCGGATACAAGGTTCCGAGTCTCTTTTGACCATCGGCTAAGGACGAGGGATTGAGATTACTCCGGTGGCACGCCTCAATTTAGCTTTGGAGGTTGTTAGTTGCAACATGAGGACCTGTTAAGGAATTAGTCTGAGTTAACTTATTCTCTTCGGAAGGAGTTGGACTCTGTGTCAACCTACACCCGGGATACCGGTAAGCGTCATTTCTTGTTTGCTAAGCGGTTCGAATTTCGTCGGTCGCGATGTCAGTTATTTCATTTGTCGTTTACTTGTCATAACAGGGTTTTTTTACTACGGGGAAAAGCGGCCCGTCCACGGTTGGCAGAGCCACACCCAATGACACGTGGACTACATGAGCGAGGTGTTTTGAGAGGGACCAGCCGCCTCCACGTGGCATTCTAGGGCTGTGCTGCTCTCAGCTTACTCAAGGCCAGTAACTGTCACCCTATTACAGTGTAGTTAGCTGCTTACCCGTTCTACCTGCTCACGCGGCAGTGGTCTATTAAGTGGAATTAGACTTTATTTCTGTGTACCTGTGATATTTGTGTCTATCAGTGAATAAGCTCTCTGTGTGTCTCTGTGTATCTCTGTGTACTTAGTAAATATATGTGTGTACACCCTATTGTCTGTTTTCGTCAGAGCCCTAGCCTACCCTTGCACACAGACTAGAAACTCAGAAATAAGGCGCCCTGGGATAGAGTTCTCTGCATAGCTACCTCACGCTAGTTGGTGAGTAACACAGAACATCTTTGGGTTACAGAATTGAAAACGAATCATTTGTATGGAGTTTCCCCCTGTGGATGTATGGAGGCCTACCTTAAATTTTATTTGGTTTTAGTATTTGTTAAACAAAGGAAACACCGTGACGTCACGCCAGGCTACGCGCCGGCGCGCGCGCACTGCTACACCCCCTCGTCCCTCGGCTACCTCCACGCGCTTTATAAGGACCTGCAAGCGGTCGCTGCGCTCTCTTGCGGTAACTAGCTGTTCTTGTACATCTGTCTTGATATTGTCTATTTTAATAAACGCAGGATCAACTGCTGTATTGTATCAACCAATAATTGTTCTCAATTATCTCCTTGGTGATCCTCACTACATTTGGGCCTGATAGGGTGGCTGACCCACTTATCACGTGACAACACATCATCTGTGAAAATTTCAATTGTCTATCTATCTTGTTCATGCGATGTAGCTTGGTAACAGATACAAGTAGACTATGACCAGTCCTTGGACGGGTGACCATCCATGTGACGACTTTGTGACATTTATTTGAGCGTTTCCTTGCTTCGGAAGATACCTTAAGCCGTTGGTTCCGGTTGCTACTAAAATAGCAGTCGTTAAGCCAAGTTGAAGATCTTTTTAGTCGGCTTGAGAAGTTTCAACGGCAGGTAGTCACAACTTGCGCTTGTCCATCTCAACACGGTAATACGGCTCACCACCTGTTACGTGGGACAAATTCTAAAAAGGTGCAATGTGGGCATATAATATGCCTCTGCCCTCCCCCTCAAGGATAAAGGCGTGACCATATGTTTGTATGTATGTAACAAATACACGGGCAGCGAAGTCTCACGAAGGGTTTTGTGTTTAGAGTTCGGGTACGGAACGCTAAACAGACCTTTATGCTGGCTTTGTTCGCTGTTTATTAAAAAACAGCGTCACATCCGGTCCTCGGGGACAAAATAATACAAAAGGACATCTGTGTGTCCGGGTATACTTTTATAACCGTCATTTCCTGTTTGTGGCGATGGAGCGCGTCATAAAAGATTTTATTTGGGTTTGCAATACAATGTGAAAAACCTTTAAACTTTTATAGTTTCCAGTTATCTAGGTTATGTTCTACCTAAATGCTATTGCCTATATATTTATCATCACAACTGTCTCCCTTCGGGGTAGGCAGAGAAAATAGCTAGCAACCTGTTACGATTCTGGCATATAACTTTCGCTTCTTCAACTTTCATAAGTGTTTCATACATGCTCGCCTGTTAAAGGTACCCACTCTTGAACTGGAATTTTCCCAAAATTTTTGAAATGCAACCTTGTTCCTGAGGTTCAAACAAAAAATAAGCCGGTTGAGGCCACAGTGGTAGCCGTAGGTCTGTTAGGAGTCCTGGGGACGTCCTTCCCAGGGCTTACCCGGAGATTTATCGATAGTGAACAAATCGCTCGTAGCCCCGCGAACTCAGTGTTCTGTAAACGATCACTGTAGTAAACAACTTTCACTATGGCCAGCCCTTGGATGGGTGACCATTCATGTGACCACTTTGTGACATTTATTTGAGCGTTTCCGTAATTCGGAAGGCACGCTAAGCTGGCGAAGTTGAAGGCCTTTTTAGGCGGCTTGAAAATTTTAAACAGCAGGTAGTCACAACCTGCGTCTGTCCATCTCAACACGGAATTACGGCTCACCACCTATTACGTGGGACAAACTCTAAAAAAAAGGTGAAATGTGGGCATACCTATAATATGCGTCTGCCTACCCCTTCAGGGACAAAAGCGTGACCATATGTATGTACCTATGATTAAATCAGTCAGTCAGTCCAGCCAGTCCAGTTACATTTTTGCAACATGCAAGTCTTTTTTTTACATGTGGAAATCCTTCATGGATGATATGCCGGACTCTTACCGACTAGGATCACATAATTACTACCCGTTTTCTCTAAGTTTGCCAGTCGCCTCCCATACAACGCCTCGACACCAATCTCTACGGCGCCAGCGGCAAACTTAGAGCGAACGGGATTATGCTCTACCACTGCCAGTCGAGAGCCCCTGTTAAGGCCTCAAAAAGATGCCCCAGGATTCCCGATAGCCAGACCTTGGCTACCTTGACCTTGGATTAGGGTACTTTCCTGCATCTTTTGGGGCCCCTTGCTGAAGACTGCGAAACTCAGGAGGGAGAATCGTTAGATGCAAGCATAGGCATATATATCGCATAGAGTCTCGAAAGAAGACGGATGGACAACAAAGTAGTTAATCATAAGGTTTCTATTTTTCCTTTTGATGCATGGACCCCTAAAAAGAAAAATATCCCCACTACAATCACAATAGTTATTCCCTGTCCATTAACAAAATGGGAACATGTAAACGACGCAAATGATGATCAAACCACATATTTCTTTTTCCTTGTAGTGGCTATCTTGGACATAAATATTAACATAGTGATGACCACTAAATTACGGTATAAGGAACGGGACAAAAAATATTATGCGTTTGTAGATAAGTAGGTCTGTTGTGGAAGAAAGTGAATGAGGGGCTTGTTCAAGTTTATGTGTGCTTATGATAATGGTATGGATGTCACGAAAGTTTGCTTGTGATACATTTGTTAAAGACATTTTTAGGGTTCCATACCCAAAGGGATTAAGGGGACTCTATACTGAGAGTACAATGTCCATGTGCCTGTCTATTTGTCTATCACCAGGCTGTATCTCATGAACCGTGTTAGTTACATAGTTGAAATTTTCATAGAAGATGTATTTCTGTTACCTAAACAATTTTAAGCCAGATCTGTTCCACCGTTAGAGCGTGATTAACTAAGAAACAACCAACATTTTCACAAACTATCACATACATAACATTAAGTTGGAACAAATTTTGAACTTGATAAAACTATAAAGTAATGATGACGTATACTATGCCTCTGCCTACCCCTTCGGGGATAAAGGCGTGACTATATGAATGTATGTATGTAACTCACACACATAAACATAAAAGAAAACTCGGCTTTTCACTACGTTCGCTCGGTTCGTATAACGAGTAAGTTTGTTCTATACACCAAGTGCAAACTTAGATACTCAAAACAATGTACTGTTTATTTTACTGTAGTTACATAAAACAGGATACAGGAAAATTGAACAACAGTTTTGAAGTCAAGCTGTTGCAGTATACATATTTATTATTATTACAGAAGTTTTGAGAATCTAAGATAGGTAATATTATTGAACTTTCGAATAGAATTTTTCGTTTGGATATTTCAATAAATACAACGTGGCATTATTGTCGATTCAAGAGACATCTTTGAACGTTTATTTTTGAATGCACATTTCTCAAAGTTAACAAGAAACCTTTTCCTATTTCTTTAACAAAACAATGTCACAAACAAAATTGCTAACGGGCACTGCCTTTTGACTGAATTGTAATAAATACAGAGGCATTTGTACACAGATGTCACAATGTAAAGGAAATGATGCAGCGATGCGAGTCATGATCTCCAGCGAAAGGAAGTTGGGATAACGACGCGTCTTTGTGACCAAGTAATGTCGCTGAATAGTCAGCGGAGAGTGAGCGGGAGTGACCTCTCCACCCAGCTATCTAGTACAGCAGTGGCTTGTCTTCGCCCAAGACTATCGGCCGCCATGATTGGAGGCGGTGAAGGGCTGAATGACGGTACAGAAGAAGGCTCTGGACTGCGGCATGACGTGAGAGATTTAGATTTACCCAAGAAGAACATTCGAACCAACTCCATAAGACGTAGAATAATGTCCGATCTTTTAAGGCACGCGTACACTAAAACTTATTTTATCGGCTGGTGGAAGATAGTACTACTCGGACTTCGATCAACAATATATTGTTGATCACACAAAACAAACGCTAAATGTTAACTGGAGCAAACCTCAACATAATCCAAAAACCGCATCGCAATCGGTTGAGCGGTTACTGAGATTAGCGTGCACAACCGTACAGACAAACAGATATACAGACATACAGACATACAGACAAACAGACAAAAATTCTAAAAATCATTGTTTTGGGTTCTATTGCGTTCATAAAGCCCCCCTATAATATTTTTTCTTATTTATCTTCCATGTACAGACAGCGACCTGTTACGATTTTATTATATGTATTGATTGATATTGATTTTTTAAACAACTTTTAATATTGATTCAGTAGTTTCTCTGTATATGTATTTTTCTTAAATTTTATTTTAAACAAAGAACCCAATAGTTTCCAATATAACAAATTGATTTCGAACTCTCCAAATGTCAATCATTCTTGATAGGTACTTGACGGCCGACACAGGTGTGGAACCATTCACGCTGAACGACAGATTTCATTGAACAATTCAGAGTAGACAAATCGACCCTGACATAAAATAGATACCTACTACCCGTTCGCTCTAACTTTGCCGTTGGCGTAGAGGCGTATACCCGAATTTTTAATTACACGAAGTAAATTGACAGTAGCTAATGTCACTATATCATAGAAAATAAGCAACATTGTATGAAGAAGTGACATTAGTTGCTGTTAATTTACTTCGTCTAATTAAAAATTCGACTTTAGTATGGAGCCGAGCGGCAAAGTTAGAGCGAACGAGCAGTATATTGTTTGTAAGTTATAAAACTTGTAGTTTTTTTGAAGTGTAAGCAAGTCTAGAAACTTTGATAATGTGACTCCTTTTGTGACATTTATTGAAGAGTGTTTCTGTTTAGTGCCTCTAGTGTTGCAAACGTCCATATGCTACGGTAAGCAACCATCAGGTAAGCCGTAAGCTGGTCTGCCACCTTAGTAGTATCATAAACTACCAAACCGATTATAAAATATTTTACTGTTGGGAAGCTACACTATTCTCAGTGAACATAAGCTATTATTTCATTCCCATATTCCCATGGAAAGGGGAACTACGTTGATGAACCCGCATGACTTCTGATAGTAACTCATAAAAATATACCTCACTCGTATTGTTTTCCTTTTCCATTCTTCCTTTCCATACTCGTCGCCTCATCTCATCATTCACTTCTTTCATATTCATAATATTATTCTTAAAACACTTCATTCACTCAGTCAAAAAGTATAAATTATTACAAAACTCGATATCTCATTAAGTCAGTTAACCTAGCTCATAAAATTGGTTATACAAAAGACAAAAACACCACAAAACCACTGTCTCATATTCACATACAAAGCGAGCAAAGTTAAAATGAAATTATCTGGGCGTACGTATAAATTTTTAATATCCTTTGCCGCCGTGTTGGAATTAAAAAGTTAATGAACGTCGGCATGCTTGCCACAGACGTGGAAATGCCATCACGACAGTTAGGGAGAAGGAGTGTCAGGATAATTGAAGTGCTATACACGTTTAAAACTATAGTATTTAATTTTCATTCATTCATTCCATTCCACTTTCCATTCCACATTCAGGATTCCATTCCACTTACTGGATGTTTCTAGGGTATTGTTAACTCCGATGTATGTCTGTCTATCACTAGGCTGCCTGGCTGTACCTCATGAATCATGATAGCTAGACAGTTGAATTTTCCCAGATGATGTATCTCTTTGTATAAAAGCACAAAGCTGTGGGTCCATTGTCCACCACCGGAAAAACTATGCGTGATGCATAAATTTTGCTTTTAGAGTCTAGGTGCGTTTATGAGTTTTATGAATCTATTAGATGATGCTCGCGGATTCACATATTTCCGGGACAAAATGTAACACCTATGTGGGTAACAAATTTCAGCCCGATCCGTTCAGCCGTTACAGCGTGATTGAGTAACAAATATCCAAACATCTTCATTACATTAACATTAGTAAGATTTTGCTGGGTGTGTTTATGTATTCTATGAATATTTGCAAGTTGCCTAAAAAACCCAAGTCCATCAATGAACTGCTAGGCTATAAGATTTAATGGTCTCATCTTACCGAATGTTCCTTTTCAGCAATCTTTTAAATATTTGCATCCCTTTTGCTCAGTCGAGTAAAACGGGTTGTAATGGATTTTAAAAAGAAAATTACTCGTAAAAAATAAACATTACAATGGCAGTCGCCAAGAAGGGTTACGTTTTTTACGACTAAATTTAACTATGTAAAGAAATAAAAACTATCTACAGAAAAAAAATACATAAAAATCTATACATACGACGTATTGTTTCAACAAAGGGAGACTTGATCGTAAAATCTTCCGCTGACCGGCTGACACTGCAGTGCGACAAAGCCTTTTTATTATTATTGGGGTTCCCCCGAGCTTATATGAAAACCGCTTAATAAAGACCAAAAAAGCTCTTCCATGTGAATAGCAAAAATGTGGTTTGAAATGTAGCTTGTTACTTTTTTGCTGTAAGGGAATCAAAATATTATTTAATCTTTTTGAATTTTAAGTAAAGTATTTGGTTTTCATGGAATTATTATTTTCTATACTATATATTCTATAATATTATAAAGAGAAAAGATTTGTTTCTTTGTTTGTTTTTTTTTTTTCTTTCACTGTTGGGAAGCTACACTCTTTGCGGTGAACATAGGCTATATTTTATTTCCGTATTCCCACGGGAACGGGAACTACGTGGGTGAAACCGCGTGAACTCCGCTAGTATTTAATAAAATACATTATAAATTATTATTGTGATAACATAAAATACAATTACGCCTGTATTTATGAGAAAGTAAGTAGAGGTGAACTACGCATTCAAATTTAACTATAGTAACTTCAGTCATACATGCATAGATACAGAGAAACTACCCAACTCTAAAACTAACACTGCCTCTATGGCGTAGTCGGTAGTGATACCATCTGCGGCGCCGGAGGTGCTGGGATCAATTCCTGGGTCGGTCCAAGTATTGTGTGATACACAAATGTTTTTTTCGGAGTTTAAGTGTTCTCTATGTATAATATATGTATGTATTTAGAAATATACAAGTAAGTATATAAGTCGTCTAGATCCCAGAGCACATCCTTATACTTGCTTAATTTGGGCTAGATGATGTTGTGTGTGAATGTCCTCAAAAAAATCTTTATTTATTTAAACATTTACGAATCACACAAACATTTGCTTCGGCCGAAAATTATAACTCAGGACCCCAAGCAGAGCAGTCGTTTAAAATTACCTATATTATACTGTGCCATCATAAAAACAGCTTTCAGTAGGCTATCAAAGCGAAAAGTTAGGAATTTGAACAAATTTGGGACTCTTTTATCTTAACACTAAGATAAAAAAGGTAGATTTATTACCTAAGCGTACCTTAAGTCTTCTTTCATGAAGCCAATATCTCTTACGTTAAGCCTCAAATCCAAACACCACATTAAGATCTCTGATACCAAACATTCTATTTACAGCTAGAGGTCTTTTAAATTGGGCAGTAACGTCCTGGTTAATTTGACCTACATTTTATAACATATTTTATGTAATAGGAGCTCTTGTGAACTGGAAGATTGTTTAGGTTAGGGTTCATTGAACCAGGATCCGTTGCTTTAGATAAAGGTTTGCAACCTAAAGCTTTGAATTTTATTTAATTGTTTGTTGTAAGAAATAAGAGGATGACGGGTTTGATGATTATAATGACCAATTAAGAAGAACCCAATATCACTAAGTTGAGACATACTGCAATAGAAGATTACTAAGTTTTTTGCCGTTCTTAAACTTTACCACAATCAGGTAAAAATAATACAGGAATACGATCCTTAAAAATATGCAAATTGGTACTATAAAAGCGCGACCACCATTCATTACAAAGGAATAACTGTTTCCTATTTTGTGGTATAAAACCTCTTTGCCGTTTGAATAGTGGCATGCTTAGGGTAAAGGACATAACTCATACTTGGCTATTGTTTACTGCGATATATGGGTCGGTTCCACTCTAATGGGTAAGGAAGAGGTATAAATCAATTGAGTAAAGTCACGACTAAGCTAGGATCGTTGTTCTAGCCAGTGCTTCTGCGATCAAATTGGATTTATTCATCTGTATTTATAGATACCTGCAAACTGCCTTAAGGCCGCAGTGGTAGCTGTATGCAACTTCTGTGACGAGCTCTCGAGTTTCTAATCCCAGCGGTGCAATTAATTTTTGTGACCCACTAATGTTTTATAGTTTTGTGTAATTTCTGTGTATTCTATAATAGGTATTATGTGCATTTATCAAAATTTTAGTTGTTTGAATAGCGGCATGCTTAGGGTAAAGGACATAACTCATACTTAGCTATTGTAAAATTAATATATGGGTCGGTCCCGGTCTAATGGGTAAGGAAAAGGTATAAGTCAATTTGCTGAAGTCAAGATCTAAGCAAGGATCGTTGTTCTAGCCAGTAGTGCTTCTGCGGTCAAATTGGATTTAGTGATACAGATCCATCTACGTATACATTTAGACTACCCTAAAGGGGAAGCAGTGGTATAATGTATATCGTGGCACTAGCAGATAATATCTTAAACAGACCATGAAGACGCTCAAAAATCAAAATGTCATTAACAGTCATCCATCTCAGGACTGATAATCTATACTAATATTATAAAGAGGAAAGATTTGATTGTTTGTTTCTTTGCATCGAATAGGCTCCGGAACTACTAGACCGATTTGACAAATCCTCTCAGTGTTGAGAAGCTACACTCTTTGCGGTGAACATAGGTTATATTTTCTTTCCGTATTCCCACGGGAACGGGAACTACGCGGGTGAAACCATGTGACGTCTGCTAGTAGAGTAATAATGCTTAATGCAATAATCGTTTACATCACACTGAGTCCTTAAGCTTATGTTTGCTATACTCTAACTCTGTAGGTTTAAAATTTTGTCAAAATCTGTTCAGTGGTTAAAACGTGAAAGGGTAAACAACCAACAGAGTTACTTTCGCATTTATATATCAGCAAGGAAGTAGGGTTTACCTGCTTTTGGTAAGCTGAATAGCGGAATGCTTAGGGTAAAAGACATAACTCATAATTTGCCTATTGTGTACTATGATACATGGGTTTGTGGTCTAATGGGATGCGGAGAGATATGAATGAATTGGTTTATGTTGAAGCTAAGAGAGAATCGTAGTTATGAATCCATTGTTTCAGAGATAGATTTTATCTAATAATGGTAATAACTATTTGTAAGGACAGTATTCCGCTACATTTTTAGCTTAAATTAAGCTAATTTAAGCCTACGGCTCCAGGATTTTGGAAACTGTTGAATATACTAAATAATTTATGTTCTAAATACAGACGTATTGTCCTAAATAATGTTGTGTACATTTTTCACGAAACATCATCTAGCCCAAACTAAGCTAATAAGTTTGTGCTTTGGAATCTGTATGTACAATGTTTAATGATTTCTGTTTGCAATTATTCAAATGCTTGAACACTTCCAATTTAAACTCTCTGCTACTTAGACTTAGAAATTGTTTATATGACGACTGATAACATACTTATATATTTCTAAATCTAAATACATAATTTTATACATAAAAGCACCTATATTCCGAAACAAACATCTGTGGATCACACAAATATCCGGACTGACCCGGGGATCGAACCCAGGACCTCGTTACGCTACCGAATTCGCCACAGAGGTAGGCAAAAAAAGTATTTCATTGAATTTATTATGCAGTCGGGTAAAAAGGGCATAATAAGGAGGTTACACACTTCAGTCATCCTTCTGTTGTCGACAAGTCAGTTGAAAATAAAAGAATCATTCTACAATATTAATATTTCCTTTCAAGATATATTCGAAGCGTACATCAAAAAGATTAAATACAATATATTCAATGTAATTCACAGTTCCTCAGGGGAACGGAGGCTTTGATTATATTTGTTTGATTGAACAAACATTTTCCTGTAATAATATATTTTCTTTTGTAAACTGAGTGGAGGAAAGTAAATCTTATTTCTAGAGGAAAATGAGTTCAATTTTTAATGCGATTTCTTTTACGCCAGTATTATTATGTTTGTAATTGGTTTTGTTTGTCCTATTTACTTTATATTACTGGTTTTTATTTGAAAATGCACCGAGGGCTATCAAAATCAATTCAGTCATCTTAAAATGTATTACCTACAGCAATATTATCACTCAAGTATGACGATATCTTCGGCAAACTGAACGTGTGAGATCGTTCACCATTTATATTCACCAATCCCACAGAATAGCGCAGAAGTGTGAGACTTGAAAATATACTATCGCCTAAGCTCTTTACCATTGCGCTTGAAGACGTAGGTATATAAAATTTCTGAAATTATTTTATCTGTAAATCGGGATAACTTATCCCGATTTACAGATAAAATAATATTTTTGATTTTTGGATAATAATGTTCGTTTTAGTAATATAGTATAATGTTATCCTAAGAGATAATATAATAATATGCTGCCGCCGATTTTTTGTACGCCTACATAAGATACACAATTCCATAATATAATATTTTGTTGTACGTCGAAGGGTTGAGGCAGCGTTTTCGTGAAAAGCTCCCAGACGCCAAATTCCAAATTTCCGACAACTCCGACAAATATTAACACATTATATACTAAAACCTTCCTCGAAAACCACTCTATCTATTGGTGTTCTCAACATCAACATCCGTGCCGTAGTATTTGTGTTTAACAGAAAGACAGATAGACAGAGACGTGGCGGGGAACTTTGTTTTATAAAATGTATTGATAATATATAATTATGTACTAAAATGAATATCCAATGCAGCATTGATAGGATCTTGCCAAATCTGGTTAAACAGAGGGGGGGACATTGTGAACGGTGGAAGGCTAGCGCTGACGCGTCTTAAGGCGGCATCCCTAAACCTAGTCAAACGGGTCGCAAGTCCCAGACATCCTCACAGTGTTTCACTCTGTACCACGCTATGGACCCGGCGCCAGCATGGTAAATCCATGGAATTCTGAGGAAACGGTCTCTTTATACATACATGTTCGTTTTGTATTTTTTCTGTATAAATTTACATGAAATAATGTTTTTGACGTGACAACGTCTTATAATTCGATGGAGCCGGCTGCACGCACAAAAAAACATGACGTATGCGGCGTTACCTCGCGCTGAGGTGTTCCATTCAAGGCTGAGTTGTTACGTTCAACCATCGTCAGTAAACCGACTTTACAGACAACCGATTTTTTTATACGAGTCAGGCTCATTGTTTAAATTACGTAACTAGATAGAAGCTTATATATCAATGAATTTATTATTCTGTAAAGCATTTCAAGCATATAATTTTGATATACCTAATTGACGGTTGTTTGTCAACGTATCAAATTTCAGAAATTTCATTGTACATTATTGTACAATTTCATTATTATATGACTGAATTTTGTGTGTAATTGAAGTCAAATTACTCTTTGTGTTAGTACATATCGATTTGACTATTATTGGTTACATGGAATGTATACCTACAGTATGTTATATTGTAACGTTTCATATCAATCTCTGCTGTGGTAGTCATTTGAGTGTACATTAACAGTATTTAATACTGTTTCATGGTATCGATAAAATTTGAAGCTCGCTAGTAGCGAGCGTGCTCCTTAAAAGTAAATGCCATGTCCATTCATCAGAGCATTCATCCTCACCACTACTGGTGATATATAAAACAGGCCTGTTCATTAAAATAAATACTTAATATTCTTCAATTCACTAGATGACTTTCAATTATGCGGGTGGAGTCGGTGGTGGGTTTAATTCCAACTGGTAGCAAAAATGTGTGTGATTCATAAATGTTTGCCTCAAGAGTATGTTTGTTTTGTGTGTTTCTATGTATTATAAGTATATATGTACCTATTAATATTCGTGTTCCAATAGACGCTCCCTCACCGTGAGCATTGGCGTGTAATGTAACGTTACAGAGTCGAGCATTACAGCAGTGAGGGAGGAGCATTACAGCAGTGAGGCCGAGCATTACAGTGCACAAACTGTAATGATACAAGACGAGGTTACTTCAGTGAAGGAGGAGAACTGAGTATTACAATGCGTGCCGTGTAATGATAAAATGTGTTTTATTTTGATACAACTTGAAGCATTAATGTTACATTACACCCGAACGCTTGTCGGTCAGGGAGATAGTATTGTAATGTAATGCTGAAAGTCGAATCTATAATGTTACATTACACGCGAACGCTTGTCGGTCAGGGAGGTACAATTGTAACGTAATGCTGAAAGCCGAGCCTTTTATGTTACTTTACACGCGAATGCTCTCGGTGAGGGAGGGCCTTAACACAAGCAGCAAGATCAGAAGAAGGTTGTGTGCAAATGTCCGTTAATATTAATTTTCACAGCTCAATATATAAAAACCACTTAACTTTATATAATTTATTTAACCCGTTAGGAAACAAATGGATTGCCATGATTTTGTAAATGAAAATAGTTGTTAGACTTGAGAGTGACATAGGTTAGGTCCATTTTATCACGAAAAATATCGTAAGCCAATTGAAAATAATTACTACCCAAAATTTTAATTAAATAGCTTCCGCATTCTAATCCTGACCACAGATTCAATGTATTCCAATTCAGCATATCCTCAAACCCTTTTAGTATTATTTAGCCAAAAAAATCTCATATAACTTTACATACATACATATTATAGTCACGCCTTTAACCCCGAAGAGGTGGACAGAGACATAGTATACGCCCCCATTTCACCTTATAGCTTTATGTCCCACGTAATAGGTGGTGAGTGGTGAGTCTACTGCCGTAGAACTTTAAAGCCGCATTTCCTGATAGCCTCGCACATACGCGCAGTACGCGCCGCACGCGCGGTAAGCAAATCTTTGGTACCTATTGCCAACTATAGCAGTTTCTTTTACCTCTGGTGTGAAACGGTACAGTGAGTGGTATTGTGACAGTGGGCTATGAGGGGAAGATCCCTTCGGAACAGAATGTACAAAACGCAAAATGAGCACCACAAGCAAAATGTACAAAATGCAGAATGTATATAACGAAAAATGTACAAAACGCAAAATGTAAGCAACTCGCACAGTGCGATCAGCCTAAAATCGTTTATTTTTTTTAATTATATTGAATACTTTAATATAATAATATTGAATAATGTATTTTTTAAATTTTACTTATAAGAAGAACCTAGGCCCTATTGCTACCCTAGGTGAGGCAGCCGTAGCGTGTGGTTTTAGTGGGTAGGAGTCCGGCATAGCTGCGTGCGGGTGCCGGGTCCATAGCGTGGCACAGGGGGAACACCCTGACGGCGTCTGGGACTTGCGACCCATTTGAGTAGGTTTATGGTGGCCACCTTACTATGCGCATAAACGATCACTTTCCACCGTCAGCAAATCAATATTTAATCTTTCCACACGTAAAAAAAATAAAAAGTCCGCAGTGGGAACTAAGGTCTGTCGGGAATCCTGAGAAATCCTTCCGAGAGCTTACCCGGAACTTCAGACCGTAGGCAGGGATAGGACAATGAGTGGTTTTAGTCGGTACGAGTCCAGCGTAGCATCCATGAAATATTTCTAAACAATTTTTTTTTGTTTGGAAATCTTTATCAGATTTTCAGGCATTAGCCTGAAAATCTGATAAACTTACTACAAAAGCTAGAATATGAATTATATATCAACCATTTTATTACCGTGTACCTATGTACTTTTAATTATTCTGAAAGAAAAAATATGCAATACACACAACATTAATATTCAGACTTTTGTTCTAACCAATATTTTTCAATATTTTTTGTTAAACATTTCTTACCGCGCTTTTAAAAAGCAAGCTTAAACAATGCCCAGAAAACAGAAAAATATTACAACATACCTTCAATAAACACTCCTTAAATCTCTTACAACGGCAGTGCAGTGTATCACGAAACTGTACCTGAAAATAAAACGAAAAACCAGGTAACTACAAGCTCAGCTGAAAATTGCTTCATAATGAGTATTCCGCACTATAAAATACTCTCGCAGTTCAGCTAGCTGACTTTACGTAAAAAGCTTTTTCACTGTTCAACTCGCGAAAATCAAATTTCAAAAAGTTTTCCGTTGTGTTTGGAAATACGGGTATGACAAAAATTATAGCGTGCACGATTTTTTTTTATACATTTACATTAAAAACATGATTTTTTTTCCCGAAGGGTTTAGTCAGTGACTTACCATGCTTTCACATACACTATTTGTTTCAAGTAATGGGTATTTTATACCACTAAGGCGGCATGCATAAGGCCCATTTGACGGAAAGTGGTCACCGTAGACTATGGACGCTGCAATTCCAGAGGCTCTATATACGTGCTGCTGACCCTGCAAAAACCTCCTAAGTAACCTTTGTAGAAACCCCAAACCCCCACGTAGGCTTTTAGGACAACCGAGGCAGCTATTTCACAATCTAAGCGTTCGCGGAGGAACCTTATCGAGCTTGAACGCTTCGGATGCAAAATGTGAGGATCAACACCTTGTTTATCGCGAGCGGTGGTGATCCCAGTACCTGGAGATACAATATTGAAATAAAATAACTAATGTTATGACTACTAGGCTGGTAAAATTTTCAAGACCATACATAACTCCACAAATGTAATGACCCCCAAATTCCGAGCACGTATCAATAAAACCCTATCGTAAACGTCACAGCAAATTCTATACATACTAAATAACTATCATTAAAAGAAATATCCTTTGTGGAATGGGTGCGAATCCCTTTTTATTACGTAGCTGATCCCAAATAATCCGTAATGGAGGTCGGGTCGAGTGAGGACAGCAGCAGCTATCTTATTAATTGAATCGCACTAATTATAGGCCAGCGAACATTGTGATAGAAAAGAATTATCGGACATACCAGTAAATGACTTTTTTCACTGTAGGTAATATAGACATGGTATCGGAGCTGATGAATAAATAAAAAACCCTTACCTTGAGAATCTACTACAGCAGAGTTCTAATTAACATAAATAATGTCTTGTAAGTTTCTAAGGAGTCGAGTATCTCGTAGACTACTCTTGTAACTGGAGGTTTTCATGCCGTGGAGGTACTTTCAAAATAATAGTATACCAAATTTTCAAATAAACCAAATAAAGACAGAAAGAGGAAGTGAGTTAATAATCTTCAAACTTTATAGCTAACCTTAGTTATTTATAATAACAAAGATACAGTATGGATCAAATCAGCCTGTGGCAGTCCACTGTTGGACACAGAACTCTCCCAGTTTAAGCCACAACACGCGGTTCTGTGCCTTACATATTCAGTCCCAGCCTGCCACCTATTCCAGGTCGTTGGCCCATGTGGCGGAAATTATTGTCAAAATCAATCGCTCCATTTAGAATTTAGTAAATATCACAGATTTTTTTTTGTTTTTACCTGCCCGACTTTGAACTTGAGAAAAAAAAATCTGTACAAAATTATGCGCATTTATTTATCAGAGTGTGATCAATTGAGCTATAAGACGAAACGCAACACCCTTTAATATAGCTTTACTGAGAGCCTTGCAATTAAAGATCTTAATACAATTAGGATAGGTCTTGTCATGTCTAAATTTACGGAATTCTTTTTCACGGTTCTACTATTCTTTCTTAATTTTCACTAACATTGGAAAACAATCTGTTGTATTTGATGTAAAAACAAATAAACCTGAGACGTCACGCGGTCTCTTATTCCCATGGAAATCAATCAATCATCATCAATACATATAATAAAATCGTAACAGGTCGCTGTCTGTACATGGAAGATAAATAAGAAAAAATATTATAGGGGGGCTTTATGAACGCAATAGAACCCAAAACAATGATTTTTAAAATTTTTGTCTGTTTGTCTGTACGTTTGTGCACGCTAATCTCAGTAACCGCTTAACCGATTGCAATGCGATTTTCTTTATTATGTTGAGGTTTGCTCCAATTAACATTTACTGTCTATTTTATGTCACTCGGTTTATAAACAAAAAATTTATATCACTTTAAAGAACCGTACATAGACATAAGAATCTAAAAATGGGTAAATCTAAACCGGCGTGTTGGCTTAATCATGAAAGAGCTTAAAGATTAAGTCTATTTTAAAACAATTCATTCCGCGCCGAAGGACTTAATCTTTAAGCTCTTTTATGATTAACCTTTAACTAGTGACGTGCGGTCTCACAGGCCGAGCGGCGTAAGCGAAACATCATATCACCCCCTTCCCCGCATTTCCCATGTTTGAGCGCCTGAGTAGCTTCGAGTTTAGTGTAGGCAGTGCCCTAGAGGGGGATAGTTGCGTCGGCCAAGCCCAAATCGGTAAGTTAGATCGATTGAAAATTCTCCGGCGGCCTCTCAGACCTTATGTCACCACTTACGTTACTTTTTTGGAATTACACTGTAGTGTTGTATTGCGTTTTTTTTAGATATTTCTTACTATGAATGACTCTGGACTTCCTAGAAAAAAGCGTAGAGAGGTTGTTGACAAAAATGTAGTGCCTACTCGAATTGTAGACTGGTTTAGCACAAGAAAACTCAAGTGGATCGGAAGCTGAAGACGTTTCCAAAAATTATGTCCCGGAGCATAGCGACCACAACCCGGAGACGGAAGAAAATGCTTCTGAAGACGAAGAACCTGTATATATGATATAATACACCAGGAAAATCAGCTTGCAGAGAGTGACAGTGACGAATGTATATCATGCGATAAACATGTGTGTTTGCAGTGTGCAAAGCAATTATGCCCTAACTGTCAATAAAAATACTAAAGATTGACAGTTGTCATTTTTGAGACATGACACTTGTGATAAGAGTTTAATTTTTTTTAAGTTGATTAGTGTTTGAACTTTGTTAACAAACAAATATTTTATAATTTGTGTTGATTTTTACTATTTTATAAGCAATCGTTGATCTCGATTCTAGTTTTTCAATTACAGAGATCCAAAACTTTGTAACTACCCAGTTTCTAATTAAAATTATATTTAGACTACATGACGTTGTTTTAATTTTTACTTGAATATTTAATTTAAAACAAAATAAACATTAGGATAACCTACCATATTTTAATATAATGTATTATAGACCAATTATGGCAGCGGCCTGTCAGGCCGCTCGTCACCAGTTATGTTATAAAAATACCATGTCACCAGTTAAAGGTTAAGCAAACAGGGCAGTTTCACACGCTGCTTGATGAGTCTGGTGAAGAAATTCCTCTCCTTTCATACACCTTATGTGACGTAAACGAAGTTGCGGGTTCAGCTAGTTAGGGAATAAATGCCTAAGTATGTTACCCGGGATAGTAGAGCTTCCCAACAGTGAAAGAATTTTTTAAATCGGTTCAGTAGTTTCGGCCATGCCAGCCTATTTGTGCAAACAAATAAACAACCAATCAAATCTTTCCTTTTCAAAAATTTGTTTAGACTAAGGTGGCCGAGAGTATTCAGCCCTACTATTTTAGGTTCGTATTTTATCATTTATTTTTGACATTCCTGATACTCGTTATCACAAAATATGTTATACACAAAACAGGAAACAGGAGATGTGTTTCTGTTAGTAAATTCTGTTAGATGTAGTGCAGGTAAATTTCTGGTAACTGATATTTCCAAATCTTCGAGTCAGATATACTCTACTATATTTGAGTCAGTATCTATGAAATATCGATTTCATTGTACTCAGAGTAAGAGACAAAGTGAAATCCGGCCAAAAGCAAGTAGGATTCCCACAGGGTAAACTTCAGCAAAAAAAATTACGTTTGTTGTATGGGAGCCCCTTAATTTTATTTATACAATTAAGAAGGTCAGCGATATGTATAAAACCGTCGCTTTTTTGTAGTCATTCGAATTTAGTCGAATAACCATCCGTTGTTAGTATGTTTTGTTTTTTGTTTATTTCTTCTAAAATACGAAATATTTCACGCTGAATTTTCACCATACATTATTTAATTAGACGCACAAGTTTTTTATTTATACTCCCTTATCTTGCGTTGAGCCAGTTCCTTGTATTTTGATGTCAAAGTTATGACACAGTTGTTTTGAGTTTTAGTAATATTATTCGATATCGCAAGTATGTACACTTATGAAACGTTTTACGGTTATTGTAAGTGTCGAGCAGGATCGAATACAGTTTTTAGCGAGTTCATAAGTGTTTTCGTTTAGGTGGTGCAACTTTTTTTCAGGTTTTTAACAAAGCGTGATTACCGGAAAACTATAAAAATTTTCTTGAATCTAATTACGGCACAAATCGGTACGAATTTACAGCTACTCGTGTAAGTTTATTCTAGAGGCGCACTTGTAGTGGTTTTCGAGATCCAGCATTCCACAAAACGTTACCCCAGCAGAAAACTCAATATAACGAAAACCTTAAGACGCACAAATTTTATTTTATGGGCACAAATTTGTACAAGTATAAGCCCTCGGTACATGCAAAATATTTCTCTCTAAGATCATTCGTTTAGAATTTTCCTGCTGGAACCACGTTACTCCAGCAGAAATCGTTTTTTCCTTTTTTTTTTCACAACAACAACACGCACAATTTTTTTTAAAAATCCGGAAATCCGGCCAAAAGCAAGTAGGATTCCCACAGGGTAAACTTCAGCAAAAAAAATTACGTTTGTTGTATGGGAGCCCCTTAATTTTATTTTTGTCTTGCATTTTTTTTTCGTTTTGTGGCTACAGAAATATAATTATCATCTGTTAGATATGTATTCTTTTTAAATAAAATAATACTAAGCAAACTCAATTTTGACACAGAGTCCTGCACAGCATTCATGTAGAATTTTCCTCACGATAAAAAAGTACCGATAAGCGTCATTGAATTAACGTGGTATGACTGGTAGCATTTCTAACACGTCTGTAAAAATATCAGTTCTTTCACTATCATGGTTGGTGAGATACAGCCTGGTAACAAACAAACAGACGAACAGTGGAGTATCCGTAATAAGTTTTGTTTTGAACCTTAAAAGTAACTAAAATGTTCGCCGAATATTCAAGCAGTGTGTATCCTAATCAGCTCATATAAAAACATTGCCAGTACAAGCTTAACTTTGCCTTAATCTTCGCTTTACAAATTGAACGGAAATAAGGCGTAGAATAATTTGATGGGAGCTAACCGCTCAATTAAGGGATTCACTACTTCGTGTTAAATTTGTACTCGAATGGAAATCTTTTCCGAAACAAGTTTTATTTATTGACTAGCTGACCCTCGCAACTTCGTTTACGCCACGTAAGGTGTATGAAAGGACAGGTATTTTTTCAACAAACTCATGGGAGCGCATGAAACTGCTCTGTTTGCTTAATCATAGAAGAGCTTAAAGATTAAATTTATTCTAAAACAATTCAGGCCACGCCTTCGGCACGGACTGAATTATTTTACAATAGTCTTAATCATTAAGCTCTTTTATGATTACGCCAACACGCCAGTTTAGATTTACCCTCACATTCAAAGAAACCCTTGAATACTTGAAAACGGCAGGGGTTGCTCAGGTCGTGGGTCGGATTCGGCGGCTGGGTCTCGAGGTCGCCCTTCACAAATCCGAGGCTCTGTGCTTCCACGGACCTCGGATGGGGCCACCTGCGGGATCCAGCCTACAGGTAGGGGGCGTCAGCATCGGCATCGAGCCCTCGATGAAGTATCTGGGGCTCGTACTCGATGGCCGGTGGAACTTCGGACATCACTTCCGAAGTTTGGTCCCAAAAGTGAGGGGAGCATCGGCCGCACTCGCGCGGCTGATGCCCAATATCAGGGGACCCAACGCTCCCTACAGTAGACTGTACCTGGGGATCGTGCGAAGCATGGCCTTGTACGGGGCTCCCGTATGGGCGGAGACCCTGACGGCCAGCAATGAGGCTAAACTGCTGAGCCCGCAGAGAGTGTTGGCCGTCAGGGTGATAAGAGGATACCGCACGATCTCCGGTTAGGCGGCATGTCTCCTAGCTGGGACCCCTCCATGGAACCTAGAAGCGAGAGCCCTTGCGTCACTGTTCAGATGGCGCAAGGAGGCGCTGGAGCGGGGCCAAAGGCCTGCGTCTCGAGAAATCGAGGCCCAGCGGACCCTGCTCCACCAGGAATCCATGGAGACATGGAAGGTGCGACTTGAGCAACCAAAGGGGGGATTCGCCACAATCGCGGCCGTCAGACCGGTCATGGACGAGTGGCTGGAGAGAAGACACGGTGCTCTCTCCTACCGGTTGACACAGATGCCTGCCGGGCACGGTAGCTTCGGTACGTATCTGTGGCGAAAACACCGGGAAACCACGGCCGAGTGTCAGCACTGCGAGGACCGCAGCGATGACACGGCGCTCCACACGCTGGTGGAGTGCACGGCGTGGGCACAACAGCGCCAGGTCCTCGTAGTGGGTCTGGGCGTGGACACTCTCTCGCTCGAGGCTATGGTGCGAGCCATGCTCTCCAGCGGGAGCAAGTGGGACTGCGCCGCCTCTTTCAGCGAGCAGGTCATGCTCGCGAAGGAGGCGGCGGGCCGGGTGCGGGAGAGAACTCTCCCACCCGAGTTCCGCAGTCGGCGCCCTGGGCGCCGCCGACGTGTCTTCGCCGAGGACTATCGGCCTCCATGACCGAGGGTCTGAGGACGGTGAGAGGGCCGCTCACCGTCCTTACAAAAGCAGGCCCATGACAGCAGCGTGACGTGAGCAACTCACGCACGCCCCCCCCTTAGAAGCGGGATCACACCCGAAACCCCCCATAGACGCGGGATTGCACCCGAACCACCCCCTGGGCGAGGCCGCATTGGCGGCCGTAGGTCTGTTGGGAGTCACGGGACATCCTTCCTGAGGGTTTACCCGGGGCTCTCAACCATAGGCTGTTAGGCGTGGCGTGAGGTTTTTTAGTCGGTAAGAGTCCGCCATAACATCCTATGAGGATTTTCCCTCACGTTGAACAAAAAAAAAAAAAACAACCCTTGAATACTAGGTTTACCGAAAGTTGAGATGCCTCTAATTTCAGTCCACGCCTACGGCGCGGACTGAATTGTTTTACAATAGCCTTAATCATTAAGCTCTTTTATGATTAAGCAAACATGGCAGTTTCATACGCTCCCTTGAGTCTGTTGAAAAAATACCTGTCCTTTCATACACCTTATGTGGCGTAAACGAAGTTGCGAGGGTCAGCTAGTTATAAGTATAGATAAATAAGTATACTACTAATGTTTTAAATAAGTATACAGCTCACTTAACCTACCAATTACAAATGGTCACTTTAATCATTAGGGAAAAAGTGGATCAAGATCCAGCTTAAAAGAAAAACAGCATTGAAAAGAAAAACAAACAATCGAGAATTTCAACATTAATCGTGTTTTTGGTTTGGAACATTATTAGCTCACTTATGTTAAACTTTAATTTACTAGACCCCAGGAGTCCTGCGATCTAGATCAAGATAATAGTCTATTTAGCGTCATAAGGTCTCATAGGTTGTAAATCACTCTGACCTCGTAGCTAGTGCTACGTCGTACCAATAAAGCTACGAAAATGCTACGACACTCGAACAGTAAATTAGTATTTGTAAGAAAAGCTCAGATTGATTTACTTCTGAGGTCTAAATAATTACGTAATAGAACAAAAAGCTTGCCCAAAACAAAGCACCTTGTTAGATTTACTTGGATTATTTATTCATCGAGGCTAAGCCAAGAAGAATGGCAGGGAATTGTTTGGAGGTGAATTGCGTATACGTTTTGTGGTTGCAAATGTATTAAGGAATACTAAATAGACAGAAATAACTACTGCAGTAGAGTAATGGTAGAATGACTGCTGTTATTGAGGATTCAAATCTTGGATCAAAACAAATTGTCATGAAATTCTAATATGTTTGTTTCGGAATAAATAAATACTTGTGGACATTGTCACACATCATAAAGCCCAAATTAAGCTGATATAAGTTTGTGCTATGGGATCTAGACGACTGATAAACATCTTACTAATATTATAAATGTGAAATTTGTGAGTGTGGATGTTTGTTACTCTTTCTCGCTCGAATGGCTGAACGGATCTGCCTGTAATTTGGTACAGAGATACATTATAGTCTGGAATAACACATAGGGTCCTTTTTATTCCAGGAATAAGTGTCTACGGAAAGCGGGAACGGGAACGAATTTTACGCGGGTGAAATTGCGGACATCAGCTTGTACTTATATATTTCTAAATACATACATTTATAATAAATTACGTCCAGACACAACAAATCAATTTGCTCATCACACAAGGAGATTTACCCTGGGAATCGAACCCACGACCTCCGAATCCGTAGTCAGGCACACTCACCACTGGACTTTGAGACCAGCCATGTGATGTGGCTGTTTTCTATGCGTAATCTATCTATATATATAAAAATCAATGCCACTTTTCGTTGTAATTTTATAACTCAAGAACGGGCTCACCTATCCAAACCAAATCTTTAGGCTTTGTTTGGACTATTTAGTAGATGGTTTATGTGAAGTTTGCACAAAATCGGTCGAGCGGTTCTTCATTTATCACGCAAACGAAGTTGCGCGGGTCAGGTAGTATAAATATATATTAAGCATATTAATGTGTTTTTTACTTTGTTTTTGAACAAGTACGAGTATATTTACAAGTTCTAAAGACATTGATTCCCGTTGCCAGTATCATGGTAATTGTTAAACATTGTTACAATCCCAGGTTCTTCTAGAGAAACGTGAAGAGACACATCACAGGGCCGCCAACTTGAGGACCACTGTCAGAAGTCTTAAGGATTTGACCTCAATTACTAGATGCACCATGGCTTTCCATCAGGCTGGTGACATCAATTTGACGAGCTAAGTATAAAAGAAACAAGTTGAATGCCTTATAAGCGGCATGAATAGTTTTAAAAGGAGGAAGTCATCGCCATTCTATTTCAATAGCATTGGTAGCGCGAGTGTATTACATTCGGTTGTGTGAACCTTATTTGCCGCCTCAAAAATAGGATAAAAATACTTATAAGCCCCGCAAGTTGGTAATGCGCTGGAACCTTGTCATAATGACAGCTAAGTGACGTCATCGTGACGTAGCGCGAGCGGTGTACGTTACCCCAGCAGGAAAGTAGCTCCTAGACTGATTTGAGTGGAACCTATTATTAGTGCTTAATCTAATATATATGTGCGCCGCACAAAAAATTTGTGCGTGTTGTTGTTGTGAAAAAAAAAAGGAAAAAACGATTTCTGCTGGAGTAACGTGGTTCCAGCAGGAAAATTCTAAACGAATGATCTTAGAGAGAAATATTTTGCATGTACCGAGGGCTTATACTTGTACAAATTTGTGCCCATAAAATAAAATTTGTGCGTCTTAAGGTTTTCGTTATATTGAGTTTTCTGCTGGGGTAACGTTTTGTGGAATGCTGGATCTCGAAAACCACTACAAGTGCGCCTCTAGAATAAACTTACACGAGTAGCTGTAAATTCGTACCGATTTGTGCCGTAATTAGATTCAAGAAAATTTTTATAGTTTTCCGGTAATCACGCTTTGTTAAAAACCTGAAAAAAAGTTGCACCACCTAAACGAAAACACTTATGAACTCGCTAAAAACTGTATTCGATCCTGCTCGACACTTACAATAACCGTAAAACGTTTCATAAGTGTACATACTTGCGATATCGAATAATATTACTAAAACTCAAAACAACTGTGTCATAACTTTGACATCAAAATACAAGGAACTGGCTCAACGCAAGATAAGGGAGTATAAATAAAAAACTTGTGCGTCTAATTAAATAATGTATGGTGAAAATTCAGCGTGAAATATTTCGTATTTTAGAAGAAATAAACAAAAAACAAAACATACTAACAACGGATGGTTATTCGACTAAATTCGAATGACTACAAAAAAGCGACGGTTTTATACATATCGCTGACCTTCTTAATTGTACTCGCGAACAATTTGAAACGTATAGTGTGTGAGTACAGTGAAGTAGAAAAGTACTATTAAATAAAATAAACTTGCTATTGGATTATATTCTAACAGCGGTTTCCCTGAAATTGCACATGATTAAGTACATACATTTTATATTTGCATTCAAATTTGTTTATACTACCTACTATTTATAAAATAGTAGGTAGATAATTTAAGCAATAGCATGACATACATGTAGGTTATGAGCATACAGACACAGTTAATAAATATTAGTTATTTATGCAACTGTGGTATAATGAGGGGTATTAAAACATGAATTTGGAATATATATATATGTGGGGATAATAGTATCACATGAGTGTTTTAATACCTAATTATACAGTTGCATACAAGACTTTATCTACACCCATGTACCTATGTCTGGAGATGTGTTAGCAAAATTTGAATCGCTCATTTTCAGAGAGTATTGGACATTACAGAGCTCATTGCTACAGAAAAAACAGTAAATCATTTGAATGTTATGATGACCTCTATCGTAAAATCCAACGACGCGGTAAATATAATATTATGCCACATGTATTAATCTACTTTGTAGAATAGACAAAATTATACATGGTTAAGTAGAGTTTTGAGAGCTGTGTTTGGTGTGAATGTACCTAAAGGCAACCGTACCTTTACCTTTCTTCTGTCGCAGTCGGGTAAAATAACCCTGTACTTAGATAGATTTAATTAACAAATTGTGATTTTCTGTGATTATGCGACTTTGCTATTTGTATTTTAATACTGAAATGAAAATCTGATCTGTTATTTAAATTAATAAGGACTACACATGGTATTTTAATAATATTAATTTTATTAATATTATTTAAATACCAACCTGTAGCCACTATTAACCAATATTAACCTGCTAGCGAGAGGTTGTTGACGATTTAACAAGTAAATTATAATAAAACAAAAACCCAACTGCGGGGCTCATTTTTTTAACATTATGTATCCTATTGCAGTATCTTAATTGAGACGAATCTAACAATACCTTAAAATCCGTCAAGCCATGTAGGCTGTGGAAACGCCAAACATGTGTACACACTCGACAAACATTACCATTCTTCTGGCGCAGTCGGGTAAAATCGATCTGGACCTGGGCCGCATTGCCCAATGGGGTTCAGACAACCTGGTCGAGTTCAATGCCAGAAAAACACAGGCGTGTGCGTTTACAGCTAAGAAGTCCCCATTCCTACCCCTGCCCTCTCTTCAGAGCATTACAATTCCACTAAAGGACAACCTGGAGATCCTCGGTATAGACGTCCGGCGTGAGCTCAATCACAAAAACTACATAGAGAGCTGTATTGGTCTGGCCTCGCGGAAACTGGGAATCCTGAATAAGGTGAGACGGTATTTCACGCCACATCAGAGATGTTTACTGTACAAGACGCAGATTCGTCCCTGCGTCGAGTACTGTTCTCACCTTTGGGATGACTCCGCGAGGTACTTGTTAGACGCGCTTGACGCTATGCAGAGACGTGCTATCCGAATAATTGGTTGTCCTGAGGTGACGGGAGGCCTCGAACCTTTGTCGCAGCGAAGAACCATAGCGTCCTTGGCTGCCTTCTATCGAATGTATCACGGCGAATGTTCTGAAGAGCTCTTCAACCTGATCCCACCATCTCTTTTCCGATCCCGAACAACGCGTGCCGGGCAGAGATGCCACTCATACACAGTGGAGAGAATCTTCGCCAGAACCGAGCGTTTCAAAAGATCGTTCCTCTGTCGAACTATAAAAACATGGAACGACCTGCCCGCACACGTCTTTCCCTCATCTTACAATCCCGGGTTCTTCAAGAGGAGCGTGAAGAGGCACATCACAGGGCCGCCAACTTGAGGACCACTCTAAGAAGTGGCCCCCAATCGCTAGATGCGCCACTGCTTTCTTACCATCAGGCTGGTGGCGACGTCAATTTGGCGAGCAGAAAATAAAAAAAAAAAAAAAAAAAAAAATTACCCTGTAGATAGATTTAATTACCAAACTGTGATTTTCTGTGATTATGCGACTTCGCTATTTGTATATGCTAAAATGAAAACCTGATCTGTGATTTAAATTAATAAGGACTACATGGTATATAAATAATTTTATTTTTGTTTTAATATTTATAGTTGGGAAATTTGCTCAGTTAAGAAGGTCATCGATATGTATAAAACCGTCGCTTTTTTGTAGTCATTCAAATTTAGTCGGATAACCATCCGTTGTTAGTATGTTTTGTTTTTTGTTTATTTCTTCTGAAATACGAAATATTTCACGCTGAATTTTCACCATATATTATTTAATTAGACGCACAAGTTTTTTATTTATACTCCCTTATCTTGCGTTGAGCCAGTTCCTTGTATTTTGATGTCAAAGTTATGACACAGTTGTTTTGAGTTTTAGTAATATTATTCGATATCGCTAGTATGTACACTTATGAAACGTTTTACGGTTATTGTAAGTGTCGAGCAGGATCGAATACAGTTTTTAGCGAGTTCATAAGTGTTTTCGTTTAGGTGGTGCAACTTTTTTTCAGGTTTTTAACAAAGCGTGATTTCCGGAAAACCATAAACATTTTCTTGAATCTAATTACGGCACAAATCGGTACGAATTAACAGCTACTCGTGTAAGTTTATTCTAGAGGCGCACATGTAGTGGTTTTCGAGATCCAGCATTCCACAAAACGTTACCCCAGCAGAAAACTCAATGTAACGAAAACCTTAAGACGCACAAATTTTATTTTATGGGCACAAATTTGTACAAGTATGATATGCAAAATATTTCTCTCTAAGATCATTCGTTTAGAATTTTCCTGCTGGAACCACGTTACTCCAGCAGAAATCGTTTTCTCCTTTTTTTTCCACAACAACAACACGCACAATTTTTTTGTGCGGCGCACATATATATTAGATTAAGCACTAATAATAGGTTCCACTCAAATCAGTCCAGGAGCTACTTTCCTGCTGGGGTAACGTACACCGCGAGCGCGCGTTGGTCTCGCGAAGCTGCGTACGATATTATTTTTAGTACTGATTGCTCGACGGACATACGTCACCAAGTGCTCACCAAGATGGCCGCCAAGCGCAATATCAACGTGCGGGGCTTATACCTACATTTTTTCTTACAGTATTCAGTATAGTAACCTATTTTCATAGTCAATATTAAAATACGTCTTTGAATTTATGCAGGGGCAGTCTAATAACTCTGACTGAAATTTTATTGAAAAAATAATTAATTTGGGTTATAATTTATGCATGATGGCGGCGCTGTATAAAAATGCTCTCAAAATATTAAAATTGATTGCGTTTTTTTTCCACGAAATGAAAGGCAGAATCTACTTTGATAATTATTATAAAGTTAAAAAGATTGTTTCTTTAAAAGCGCTGACGTTGGGAACTAGCAAGTAAAATATTTTTGTTTTTTAGATAGGAAGTATATGAAGACCGCCCGCCTAATATTTATTCCCGTTCACACTTCCCGTGGGAACTTATTCCTGGGATAAAAAGAAGCCTATGTGTTATTTCAGACCATAACCTATCTCTGTTACAAATTTTAGCTAGATCGATTAAGCCGATAGAGCCTGAAAGAGTAACAAACATCCACACTCACAAACTTTCGTCTTTATAATATTAGTAAGATAATAATATTGCGTTGTCAACCCTATTGGCTTATCACTTATACACTACTACATAAAGAAGTTTATATATTATTTATATAAATCCGGACGTACATCTACCATTACAGGCAGAACCCAATGCAACTGAGTATGATGTTACTTAAAATGTAAACTTAAAACCTCATCATTAGATTTTAAAAAAACCAATAATCCTAGCTGGGAATCGAACTCATTGATTTTGAAAAAAAGGCACCCTTTATTATTACACCATACGATAGTGTCGCTGATAAGGATTAAATTCTGCGAAGTTTGAAACGCTCATGTTTCAAACATATCCGTAGCATAGCACGTCTGTGGCAGGAAAAGCACCCTAAGAGTTGTGTGGGAGCAAACGAGCAAAGTCCGGGCGCGTAGTTAGTAATATTATACGCCCACACTTTGCCAGTTATGTTTCATCTCACGTAACACGTTAAGAGCCTATTTAGTTAATGACAATCACTTTTCACTGTTGTGTGACACTGCTAGGTTCATATTTCTGGGTTCGTATGAAAATACTCATCTAGACTAGTATTATAAAGAGGAAAAATTTGTATTTTTTTTGTGTGTATGTGCATGTAACGCAAAAACTACTGTGCCCATTTCTATAATTATTTCACCATTAGAAAGCTACATTCACCTTAAGTAACATAGGCTATAATATTTTATTCCCATGGGAACGGGGGCTACTTGAATAAAACCACGTGACGTCCGCTAGTACTTACTACAAGGTTAGGGATAAATATACGTATAAATGAAATTATACTGGGTGCTTCAAAAAAATGTATACACACTTTAAACTATTGTAGTTTTCCCGCTCTACAAGGCTAATGTTATATTTCTTCGCCAGGTGCAAGCATAATCGTCCCTCTATGTTATATTATCAGTTGGAATTTGTAATATCAACATGGGGGACGTACGTTTGAGTTTTGAAGAACGTAAGCAGGTTATTAAGTGGTACTGGAAGTTTGAGAATGTAAATGAAGTTCAAAGACAGTGGAGAAGGGAGTATGATACAGAACCACCTTCAAGATTAACAATTACACGCATACGAGACAAATTCGAAGTTCATGGAACAGTGTGTGATGTGCATAAAGGTCATTCAGGTCGGCTTCGAACAGCTACAAGTGATGAGTCATCAACGGCAGTCTTGGAACTGTTTCAACGCTCTCCTAACAAATCTTCAAGGCAAGGGGCACGTGAAAGTGATGTAAGTGCTAGCAGCGTGCTACGCATTCTGAAGAGAGGCAAGTATCGTGTTTACATTCCAAGGCTGGTGCAACAGCTAAATGCCGACGATCCAGATCGAAGGTTGCAATTTTGTGAATGGATTCAGGAGATGGTGATACGTGAACCGGGATTTATGGGTAGCATCATTTGGTCGGATGAAGCCCAATTCAAACTTAATGGAACTGTCAATAGGCACAATTGTGTTTACTGGTGTGAAGAAAATCCTCACATTACAATTGAAAAAGCTGTAAATTTGCCTGGTGTAAATGTGTGGTGCGGTTTGTCTTCAAGGGGACTCATTGGACCTTTTCGATTTGAAGGCACTGTAACTGGTATTAATTACCTAACAATGCTTGCTGATTCCATATTTCCTGCCATTCGTGCATTATACGGTAATGATGATTTTTATTTTCAACAAGATGGTGATCCGCCGCACTATCACAGGGACGTACGAGCTTACCTGGATCAAAATTTGTCGGGCCAATGGATAGGACGCAGGGGGCCAATCGAGTTTCCAGCATGCTCTCCAGACCTTACGCCACTGGATTTCTTCTTGTGGGGCACAGTAAAAGATGAGGTGTACAAACGTAAACCACGTAACCTAGTCATTCTTTGGAATGAGATTCAAGCAGTGTGTAGAGAAATCTCATTGGACGTTTTGATACGATGTACAGAATCTGTGGTGACTCGTACTCAGAATTGTATTGATGCTGAAGGTCACCAATTTGAACAGTATTAACATTTGTTATTTATGTTTCATTTACATTCGACTTTCAGCTTTCTATTTTCCTGAAATTTAACTTTGTAGAACGGTAAATAAATTTTCTATGGAAGTTCAAAGTGTGTATACATTTTTTTGAAGCACCCTGTATATGCAGTGGTATAAATTACCGGAATAAAATACATTACACTATATACGAATAAAATACACTAGACGCAAAATTAGCTAAATCCCTTTAACAATCATGGCAGTTCGGGCTATAAATCAAGGTAGGTACGTAGGATGAAGAGGGGTTTTTGAAGATTTATGTATCTATCAGCTAAGATGGGAATCATTGTGATTGACATCTCTGTTGAAAGAACGGTGCGTAAAAATGGGTGAAAAATGTAAATTTAAGTATTTCTCCCTTAGCGTTGTTCTCAGGAAAAAATGTTGAAGAATAGATCAATTTGATTGTTAGAGTGAATTGATTTTGAGCAATACCAATGTATAAATTGATTTATTGTATTTTTTTCGCGTATTGGAGATACACTTTACATCTAAAGACATAATTATACAAAAGCAAAATCCCCACTGGTTCTGTATTTTGTAACGATTATAGCGCACGATTGTACTGAATCCTCGATTGGCAACGAGAAAATGTACAAAATATCGCCACCCCGATACATCCCCAGGGTGTCGTCAGAGGCGACCAAGAGAACACGTTCACAAAACGATCCACTGCGTTGAGAAAGAAAACTCAAAATAAAACCCGATTGTTTGCAAAATGAAAATCGTTAAGCCAAGTATAAGGCCTTGAAAAATTTCCACTGCGGGTCGTCACGACCTGCTCCTGTCGATTTCAACACGGCAATAATAGGTTCACCTCTTATTACGTAGGGCATAAGCCTATAAAGAGAAGTTTGTGCCTGTACTGTGCCTCTGCCTACCCCTTCTGGGATATAGGCGTGAATATATGTATGTGTGTACTGCTTCATACGCTTAGCCTTGAGATGGGCAACCGTTTCCATGTTTCAGAAGACAAGATAGGTTGTTGGTCTCCGCTGCCAGGACTATGATATTCATTAAATTTTTACAAACTTAAATTCCACATTTGTCTCAAATTTTTAATAATCATGCATAACACAAAATATTCAGCAGCCAGTATACAGAGATTTTTGAAAACCAAATTCCCTATCAAGATGTACAACAGGCAGTGCTTCGATCGAAGTTTTTATGGAGAAATTATACAATTTCCACGCGGTGGATGTTGCGCATTATAAGGGAGCTTTCACACCAGAAATGTGCTATGCTACGTTGCTATGTATGCGTTGAAATTCACCAATCATATTCATTGGTCCACATAGTACCTATAGTACTGGTGGAAACGAATTCAACTTGTCTCATCTCATAATGTCCTTTTCTAGAAATGTCCTTTCTCAAAATGTCCTTTTCCCAAAATGTCCTTTTCTCGAAATGTCCTTTTCTCAAAATGTCATTTTCGCGAAAAGTCCTATTCTCAAAATGTCCCTTTCTCAAAATATGTGCACTACAGGATTAACCCCGCTCAATCCGACTTGGATAGGTTAGGTTAGAAGGCAAAGGCGCATTGCATTAGCCTTCGTGGTGGTGGACATTTTGAGAAAAGGACATTATGAGAAAGGACATTTCGAGAATTTGACGCAACATTTTGAGATGAGACCGTCTGTCTGTCTGTTTGTCCGTCATGACGCTGTATCTCATGCACGTGATAGTTAAGGGCCGAATGCCAGAGCGCATCAGGTATTTTTACCACCTCACCTCACCGCGGGCGATACCCCCGTAGCATGCGATCGACATGAACTCATTTGACCCCAAGCACTTTGTTTGGATGTTGCCAGTTGGTGCAATTGGACGTTGACAGTTGGTGCAGCGTGTATTTCATGCCGCACTTTTTGTACCACCAAATAAATTACAACAGAAGTATAAGTTTATCAAACCTTTATAAGACATTTTATTTAGTAAGTGCCTGTTAGCAGGTATATTTAAAATGGGGTTGTAAGAAACCTTTCCTTATTTTTAACCGACTTCAAAAAAGGAGGAGGTTCTACATTCGTCTGTATGTTTTTATGTATGTTCACTGATATTTCCGTCAATTATAGACGGATTTAATTCTTTTTTCTTTTCTTCAATAGGGTTTACTTCTGAGGTAGTCCCATTTTTACCAGGTCAGGATCTGATGATGGGATCCAGGAGAAATCGAGGGCAACCACCGAAAATTGTAGGGACAACTAGTGCGTTTGGTAACTTTTTAATGAAGTGCTTTACAGTGGGCGCACACTAGGCGACAGTCGCGGCGACATATCGCGGCGACTTGTCGCGCAGTGTGCGCCTGTATCGGGCGACTTGACGCCGTGACAGACGTTGTGCAAGGAACACGTTGTCCAAAGCTGTCGCTGGGCGACTGTCGCCATGTCGCCGCGACAATAGCGCGACAGACGCGAAGACTCCCCTTGCTTGTCTCAGAGTCGTGGCGACATGTCGCCTAGTGTGCGGAGCTTAGAACAAAATGTATGTAATTTGGCGCCCACAGCTTGTCGCCGTGATAAGACGCCTAGTGTGCGCCCACTGTTAATGCACTACAATTTAATGAAGGTCAGGAGTCGATCTGATGATGGAACCGAAAGACAGTCGAGGGAATTATTAAACGATTTACAGCACGTAGCTTGTGTTTGTGCTTGATTGATTTGTATTGATAAGAACTTTACACCTAGATAGATATACTTTTCGGTCCACCCGTCACTTAAAATGATGATCAAAACGTTTTTAGTAATAAATAGAACTGACTTCAAAAAAATCCTGAAAAATAAAATTTACATAGCATAAAGTAATAATATGTATTTAGATTTATCAGATTGTATTCAATATGATATTGAAGTTGGTGCCATTAATAATACCTACCTCAACCTATGGGTTTACTTGGCGCCGACTTCAATATGATATTGAATAAAATATGAAAAATGAAAATACATTTATCTTTCTGCCAAGTAAATTTAATTTTTCAGGATTTGTTTGAAGTCGGTTCTATTTTTTACTACTTTTTTTATCATCATTTTAATTGTGAGACGAGCCGAGAAAAGATAATAAGAAAAAAATCCGTCAATAATTTATGAAATCAATTCGAGCAGTCTTCGAAGAGGTAAGCATAGGTATAACATAAGTAGCAAAAAATAATAGAATGCATCTTGTGAGTAAAATAATGCGTTTATTTATTTTACATTATAATATGAATAAGACAAGTAACACGCACGCCGCATGTCAGCTTAGACCTGTGTTACAAAATACAACAAATGATACATGGCGCTTACACCAACATAGTCAATTTGAAGTCAATTTTAAGTCTATTTGAAGACCCTACCACTAGTTAATATTTGTGCAAAATTTTAATCAAAAATATTGAGTACTTTTCGAGATCCTTCCGGACAAAGCAAAATTAACAGACAAACAGACGACAAACAGACAAAAAAATTCTAACTACATTTTCGACTTCGCTATCCTGTGTAGAACCCCCCGCGAGTATTTTTTTAAATATGTTTAATGTACAGTTTTGACTTTAGATCTTTTTATTATATGTAAGTATATAGACTAGGAACTTAGGTTGCCTAGAAAGTTTTCAAAAACCTATTCTTAGTCTCCCGCAGGCTGTATCCCACAGGTGGCCCCTTCCGAGGTCCGTGAAAGCACAAGGGATATAAACCCTTGTTTGCAAAAATAAAGGATTGAATTGAGTACTTAAACCAGAAAAATAATAAATATTTATGGGGGACTTCCATACAACAAACGTGATTTTTTTTTGCCTTTTCTTATTAATAACGGCAACAAGTACACACTTGAAATGAACGCCGCAGACGTGTCTTCGCCCAAGACTATCGGTCTCCATAACCAGGGGCCTGAAGACGGTGAGGGGGCTGCTCACCGTCCTTACAGAAGCAGGCCCATGACGGCAGCGTGACGTGAGGGATTTATGCATACCCCCTTCAGAAGCGGGATCACATCCGAAACACCCAAAGACGCAGGATTGCACCCGAACCTACCCCTAGGCGAGGCCGCAGTGGCGGCCGTGGGTCTGTTGGGAGTCCTAGGACATCCTTCCGAGGGCTTACCCTGGGCTCCCAACCATAGGCTGTTGAGCGTAACGTGAGGTTTTTAGTCGGTAGGATTCCGGCATAGCATCCATGAGGATTTTCTCTCACGTTAAAAAGAAAAAAAAAGGGTTTATAACCCTTGCTTACAAAAAATAAAGCTGTTACAAAGTTGAATGAAAAAGGTACATGTCCTCAAAGTCTCGCTCTCGTATGTCAATTCGGTGAATCAGCTTATTGATAGGAATATTGGCATGCAAAATTCAATATTTGTTGTTATGGTGGCAACAGAAACACATTATCTGTGAAAATTTTTCAGATCTCTAGCCATGTCCATTCATGAGCTACAGCCTCGTGAAGGAAAGACAGAAAGATAGACAGACGGACAGACAAACAGACAGACTGACCGACAGACAGACTAACCGATAGACAGACAGACGGACAGCGAAGTCTCATGAATAGGGTCCCGTTTTTTTACCTTTGGGTACCTACGGAACCCTAAAAATTATCCACTTTTAATACATTCAAATTTACTAAGAAAGTAACGATTATTACACTCAAAATTAAAGTATGAAAGTACCTACGAGTACTAGGTACTTACGATTCACGTGTATCTTTTTTTGCAAATGAACCACCGTTCAATCTCGGAATCGATGAGCTGAAAAAAAAAAAGACTTTGAGGGTACACTACAACGAAACGGCTAGACTACAACGAAAACTAAAATTACACGTTTATTCTTTTATGTCGGTAGTGGGTAGGTACTACTGTTATAAGTTATACAGTGTAGCAATAACAACGTGAATCTACTATTATACTCTAAGCGTCAAACATTATATTATTTACTACCCGTTCGCGCTAAGGTTGCCGCTGGCGGACAGGATGGTGTACAGGCGTAGTATGGGAGGCGAAAGGCAAACTTAGAGCGAACGGGCAATACGTTGATTGTTCAGGCATAGTAAAAAGAGAATATTTTACACCTAGTAGTTACTGTGGTTTAGGTAAATACTATCCCTCTTCTTATCGTAAGGTCCAAAGCAACTTTGGGGCACCGAGTTCATTTTTCACAGTCATTCATTACCAAAAATAGCAGTGATCTAACTTACTTGGCCTTTGCTAAATGCCACCTACCTGTACCTACGTAGAAGAGGACTGGAATGGGAGATCTCTAAGCCTATAAGAGTACGTTTAGCTACTGTACTGCCTCTTCAGCAGGTAGCAACATAATGGCAGCTGTTGGCTTCAGTCGCTTCGCTCAGCATCAACCTTATAATTTCATCATGCCCGTCAGTGAATTATTTGGTTGTGTATTTTTATAAATATAATAAAGATAAAACAATACTTGTAGGAACTTACCATACTTGCCGTCGTAGTAGCCGCAATTGACATCTGGGCATTTTATTTCTCTTGGCTTTTTTTTACCCATATTCACTGAGTACCTAGTCACTATAATCACTATATTACACGATATTTATTTATTTATACACAATAAAATACTTATCCTAATATTTACAAATAAAAACAAAATAATATTTACAGATTTCTGCAACTACTTCTAATTAAAACGATCGATTCGCGCTAACGTAGCGGGTCACTGATGACAGAGCGACACAGGTCCTACCCAGAACAGCCCTGTCAGGCGTATGAAGTGATTGAAGTGTACGCTAAATGCCTAATTGTTCTAGATTCTACACTTTTTATCATTGTTTTAAAATCTGAGTTGTTTAAAAAATAAATAATAGCATGAATATTGTTCATAAGATCAATATCTTTAATATAGACATGTGTTTATATAAAATAAACAAGTATATTTTGAGCAATAAGAACATCCATCTTTAAAATTTTTACACATTTTCAGTTTTTCGAGAACGATTTTTATCATATAAAGTTTTATTAATCGTGTTTTAAAAATTAAAGGAAGCAAGAGCATCTATTAAACTATAGTAATACATTTTTATCAGATCAAATCAAAGAATATTTCTTAGTATAAAGATCGCTTCAAAATGGGTCGATTTTGGTCGATTTCGGAAATACTAGCCTTAAAAGCTGACATTTTTACGGTTATGTATTTCTGTTGCCGATAAAACAACAAATACTAAAAATAAAAATAAAAATGTAAATGCATGCATGCATGCTAAGGTGGTCGTGAGGGTGAAGCTTTGTGAAGAGCAGAGTACCTACAGACGGCTTGTTACAGTAGTTATTTTCAGGCTGCGCATCTTCATAGCACATCGTACTCGCAACGCTACATAGCTTAAGCGAGATAAGACCCGAACAACTCCCTAAAGTCGCGGGATTGCACATGAACCCCCTAGGTGAGGTTGCACTGGCAGCCAAGGTGTGTTATCTCCCGGGACATCCTTCCGAGGGCTTACCCGGGACTCCCAACCACAGGCTGTTAGGCGTTACGTGAGGTTTTTTAGTCAGTAAGAGTCCGGCATAACATCCTCAGAGGATTTTTCCCTCACGTAAAAAAAAAAGCCAAGGTGTGTTGGGAATCGTCAGGATGTTCTTCCGATAGCTTACGCGGGGCCCCCAACCGTAAGCATGTAGTTAGGGAACGTGTGGTTTTGTAGTCGGTAGGAGTCCAGCATAGCATGCATGACGGGCTTTCCACACGTTAAAAAAAGTAACATAATAGTCGATAAGTCAAGTAAAAGGTATTATGGTAAGCTTGAAAAGAAGCGCTTGTTGCAAAGCGGACTCAGTGTTCTGTAAACGATTATTGCAGTGAGCAACATTTATTATGGCCGGTCCTTGGATGAGTGACCACCACGACGTGATCACTTAATCTATATAGTAAAAAAGGTCACATGGTTCACATAGCTTAATCTCATCACACAGCACATTTTTGGTGGAAAAGAACCCTTATGAACGGACATTATATCTACCTACAAGTTTGTACGGAACTCTCAGTGTGCGAGGGTTCTTTTTGAAACTCGATTAACAAAAATAGAGGTTGACGGGGTCGCCTATTAAAGGTCTACTAACGGTATTTGACTTCTCACAGTGATAAAACTTGAAAATTATAACTAAAAAAACATTTTTATATTATCCCATCTCCCAAATGTGCGGCGCAAAATATCGAAATAAAAAACCGGCCAAGTGCGAGTTGGACTCGCCCATGAAGGGTTTCGTAGCAGCAAGTAACATACTACCCGTTCGCTCTAACTTTGCCGCTGGCGTAGAAGCGTATACCCGAATTGTTCATTAGACGAAGTAAATTGACTGTCACTTCGTCATAGAAAATACGCAACATTGTATGAAGAAATGATATTAGTTGCTGTCAATTTACTTCGTCTAATTAAAAATTCGACTTTAGTATGGAGTCGAGCGGCAAAGTTAGAGCGAACGAGCAGTAATATAAAAGTTTTTATAGTTCGTTGTAACTTTGATTGATGTTTTAACACGTTCGCAGTGGTAGTGATTTTGCTAACGAAAATTGCGGTTTATGACGAATTAAAAAAAACTACCAGCTCTATATCGTTCAAACTAATTTTCGTTGGTAGTTTTTATGGCAATGTACATCATATATTCTTTTTAGATTTATCTTTCTGTTAGTTTAGAAGTTAGAGGGGGACACACATACATTTTTCCACTTTGGAAGTGTCTCTTATGCAAACTATTCAGTTTAGAAGAAAATAATGTTAAAAACCTCAATAGCATTTTTGAAGACCTATCTACACGTATGATTTTGATGAAAAGAAAATTTTGAGTTTCAGTTCATAGTATGGGGACCCCCAAAATTTACTGCTTGTTTTCTAGTTTTATATAAGAAACTTAATGCGGTTTACAGAATACATCTAGTTATCAAGTTTCAATATCATAGGCCTTATAGTTTCGGAGAAAAATGGCTGTGACACACGGACGGACAGACAGACAGACAGACATGACGAATCTATCTGGGTTCCGTTTTTGCCATTTGGCTACGGAACCCTAAAAAGTATCATAAAGCCTTCTACGGATTAGAAGCTCAGATTTTACCAAGTATCATTTAAATTGATTCAGTAGTCGTGGCGTGACGCGCGCCGTTTCGGAATAAATTAACGGGTCGGCAGAGCGAGTGTGGCGCCTTTGGCGTTACAGACGTGACGACCACCGGTACATCTGGTGGGGCCGTATGCCATTTGAGTGGTATAAAAAAATATATATCGGCTTCAGTTTCAATATACTTTGCATTACAAGAAATATTTTTAAAATATCTTTGCTGTAACGGCCTGGCCACGGGGATCGGGGCGGTGCGAACGGCGATGCGGCGGGCGAGGCGACAAGTCGCGCGGCATCGTTTGCAGGCCACGGGCTAGTCGCGTTCGCCGCCGCGACCAGTAATTTGATCACTGGCCTAGTCGCCGCGACTGCCGCCCGACGCCGTGGCTAGCGCCGCCCGCCGTACTGATTCAAGTATTTGTTCCACTCGCACGCCACACCGCCAGCGCCAGTCGCCGTGCCGTTCGCTCGGTACATTTCGCCGGTCGCATCGCCGTTCGCCGCACCCCGTGGCTTGCTCAGTACATTTCTATTAATTTGTTTGAGTCGCAAGACGCATCGCCGTTCGCGTCGTACAAATTTTCGCTATGGCGACTGTCCCGTGGCCAGGCCGTAAGTATAAATTTTCAATCCAGTTTTATTTAAGGAAATATATTTGTAGACGGATAATACCTACAATTTCTCAAGCCACAAAGTTCCACACAAAACTGGCACTAAGTGTAAAGTAAGTTTCACATCTCATATCTAATTCATTTGTAGGTGTAACATCTAAGTTTAAGTTATTATTTCAGCTGCGACTTCAAGTTTTGTGTACCAAACATATCAGTGAAGCGTTCAGAAAGTTTACACTGAGAGAGATAAATAAAACAGAGGTGCGACAAATATCGAAACGATGACATAGGGTATTGGATTATCGATGTATATTACCGATAAATGTGTGTTCATAATATAAAGTATGTAATGCTCGGAATGCAAATATATTGTATTCGTGGGTATACGACATCATTACGCGCTGTTGAAATTTTGGTTAAATATCGATACGATAACATTGGGTATTGGATTATAGATTTATATTACCAACAAGCTGACCCTGTAACTTCGTTTACGTCACATAAGGTGTATGAGGAGAGGTATTTCTTCATCAGACTCATCAAGCAGCGTTTGAAACTGCCCTGTTTGCTTGATCATAAAAGAGCTTAAAGATTAAGTAGATTCATATGTCCTTGTATATTTTTTTTAAGTAATACAACTTTTTTATTTATAAACTGATTGACATGAAATAAACACAAAATGTTAAGTGGAGCAAACCTCAACACAATAAAGAAAACCGCATTGCAATCGGTTAAGCGGTTACTGAGATTAGCGTGCACAAACGTACAGAAAAACAGAAAAAAAATCTAAAAATCATTGTTTTGGGTTCTACTGCGTTCATAAAACCCCCTATAATATTTTTTCTTATTTATCTTTCATGTACAGACAGCGACCAGTTACGATTTTATTATATGTATTGATTGATGTATTGATTGATGATGATTGATGATAATTGTGTGTTTATATTACAAAGCATGTAATGCTCGAAATGCAAATATTGTATTCGTGGGTATGCGACATCGGTACGCGCTGTTGAAATTTCTTATGTGGCTTGATCCCTTTTAAAACTACTTGCAAATTGGACCTTCGGGGACATAAACGGGATCTTACGTTATGTTACTAGAAGCATACAACTCTCGTGATCTGAAATGGCATAGATATCATGGAACTTCTTCTAGGAAAATCTTGAAAAAAAAAATATTTTTCTTTAACTTAATAGACTTATTCTCAGCACTCCATAGATTCACAGTGAGGGCGCTGGTTTCATAATGTGATATAGAAAGAAACACTGTGTGGGTCTCTGGGACTTGCGATACATTTTCACAGGGCGGAAACTCCATACAAATTATTCGTTTTCAATGCTGTCACCGTACAGAGCTTGAATGCGTGCGTATGACCAATAAGGGTAAGCAAATGTTCCCTTACGACACCCGCCAACTATAATTACAGCTGTGGCGCGGGACTGGCGGGGGTGGAGAAGCTTGCTCAGTGAGGGGCTGGGAGTTGCCTATCTGTATGTAATACTATTATATAGCTATTGTCTTAGCCATTATGTAAGAATAAGGTGGCCACTTTATGACGCACACAAACAACAGTATTACAACCCAAATCTATGTAGGCGTAAAATATATCCATAAAAAGGAAATCTAGAAAAGCCTTTGAAATACAATCCAACTTCAGAAACTAATAGTCGGTACATAATACTCTAACAACGCCACGGGGACCGGATTTCGTGTTGTACACAAAACTTGAGCAACTTTCGTCTGAGGAACTCGAGACACTTCGTTAGAATTTATGACTTTTAACTTGGCTCTTATTTAAGGAGATTCTGTTTAATTTCTTCACTAGAGTAAAGTAACTAAAAACGTTGTTCCTGATTCCCTTTTACTACAACCCCAGATTTTTTAAGCGGAGTCAAGAAAAGGCTATTGTAAGGTAAAAATATAACTAAATCTGTACATAGGTATTTAGGTGCCATTCTATTCTATTTGGCAGCTGCTTGCTATTTTGCCTGAAACAATTTTTTTTTGCAACAAGAGGTGCTCGTGGTTCCGCTTACTGGTACTCTTCGAAAGAATATCTCAATGTTTTTTTTTATCACTGAAGAAGTTTTCATTTTGCTTTATATTTATTTTGCTAAATTTAACAGGTCCCAAACACCGCCGCAGCCGCACAAGGGCAGATCTGGGTCCAGGAGTTTTAGCGAGTATTCCCAGTGCTGTCATGGTGCTGGGTGACCCTAACACGAGCTCATGCCAGCATAAATGGCAAGAAAAAAGGCTGTAAGCTGGTTTGTCAGTACAGTATACAGGGTAGACATTAAAGGCCGTTGTTGGAGGAAAAGTACCTTTACCGGTGAGATGTAAAAAAAAATTTTTTTTTTCTCACCCCGGTTCGATTTATCGCTTATGCAGGAGATTTTTCAAAAATCTTGAAATGTAGGTTTATTTATTTTAAATAAAGGGAGTTTCCTGTCAGTAAAACTTGCTATCATCAATAAAAAGGGTACTTCTCGTCCAATCACGGTCTTTTCTTTTTAACTCTATAGACTTTTCATAAGACAACCCTTGCTTTGACAGCTATAACAGAATCTCAGAAATATTAGATAGCAAAACAAATATTTTGACAAGATCAAAATAAACATCGGATTCATCAAAAGACAGATGTTTACATAGAAATAAAATGTTATTCCATTCGTACGTCGGCGTCGTCTCTCAAATATGTGGGAAGTGTTTGCTAAATATGCAATAAGGGATTTAAGTTGGTAGTCATATTTACATTTTGATGTTTATTAAACTTCGGAAATTTATATACGTGTTTTGGCTAAAGACTTTTGACTTGTCGAATCGTAATAGATATTATAAATGCGAAGGGGTGTGAGTGTGGATGTCTGAATGTCAGGATGTCAAGACTTCTGGATGTTTGTCATTCTTTCGTGCTGTAATGGCTTAACCGATCTAGCTGAAACTTAGTACAGGGATATAATAGAGTCTGAAATAAAACATACTTTTTTTCCCAGAAATAAAAGCCTAAGGTAAATGGCAACAGGAACAAAATTCCACTTGAGCTCTTCCGCGAGAGCTCTTTGACAAATATTGAAATCTCAAAATCACTATCGAACCCACTCAAAAAATTCTATCTACAACGTAATGTACTAAAAGCAGACATCCGCCAATAAAAATTCTCATTTCAAAAAGGTAAGTGCTCTTAATTCACTTTTTGTGTAACTGAATATGCGAGCCTGTAAGGCCTGAAACTGAATGCTAGCGACGGCGATAGCGACAAAGCAGAGCGATTTAACGTATCTAGTCTCAATGAAGTTAACTGGATGACAGTGAGGCGATGGCGATACGGGTAGCGGTGCCCAAGTGACGAGCGGCGGCGGTCTCGCATATATTCGCTTGCTCGTGTAAAAGAATTAGCGTAGTGTCGTTCTTCTTTTTATTAAGATTGTTTTCCAAATTTTACATCGTATTTTTATGTGAGTTCTAAATTGAACTTTATACTTAGTTACTAAAATGTAAGTAATCAAAAGTATCCACAATCGACATTAAACACTACCGGCTTTATTACAAAACGTGGTTTAGCTATAATACCATACTAAATATGTAGGAAAATAATTTATAGAGCTTCCATGTAATTCTCACAAGTTTATTTCCCGCCGGACCACCTGTACCATTAGTCAGTACCATTGATGGTACAATTGGCACTGATTTTTCCCATTTTTCCCACTGGCACTGGAAACCTGGTCAACAATCCTTAAAAACCTACGATCTTGAGACAAAATAAACTTGTGAGAATGACATGGCAGCTCTATACATTCTTTTTCTACATATTTAGTACAGTACTATAAAACCATGTTTTGTAATAAAGCCGTACAATTTGTCACCGCGACACGAGCGATCTAGCCGCTGAGATCAAATGCGCTGTTCGGGCAAATGTCGCACTACGAGCACCGCTGTCGCCCCGCTCCACGCTGACAACCAGTTTGAGGCCTTTCGCTTATTGCAAGGGTTGATTTTATTACTACATCCTATTTTCTAAGAGATATGGTAGTAACATGAAAATAATGTGTTTTTTTGTGTGGGATATTACTATTGCCATAGTTTTGTTTGCTTCTTTGGTATATTTTTGTTTCTCGAAAGAAATCTTTTTACTGACGCTGTACAACATGCAAACTTTTTTCTTTTTCTTTTAACGTAGCTGACAAGTAAACAGCCAACCTGAAGTAGTCATCTACGATCCTTTTGCTATATGAAAGGTATTACGCTCTATTACACCGTTGAAACAGACAAGTAGGTACATACAGGGGTGCTGGGTAGGACAACCTCCACGTGGTGCATCCTGGTAACGTGGACGACGATGTGGGCTTCGTGCGAGGCGCACGTCGTCGCCCACGGCCAATAGTCCACCAAGGAGGGGGGGCCTTTATGGCCGGTTTGGAGTTCTCCACATGCACTCTGTATGCAGAGTGTACTTAGCGGAGAACTCTCAGGGCGACGAGTACTTCGCCACTGAGCGATCAGTGGTGAAGTACACGGTCTCATGGGGACCATCGTTCGGCCGAGCCGTAACCCCGTCTGGCAACAGACGGGCACGGTGGCTCTTTGGAGTTGCGAGGAAGAAAACCTCTATAAAAAATTACCCGAATCCTACGCTCTGACGCCCGGCAATGGGATGCATCGCTGGGGGGAACTCAGTGCCTAGGGCGTCACTCCTACCTTCCCACTCTTTCCCATCCTCAAGTCCACTCCCAACTTCCCCACTTCCACCCTTAAAAAGTCGGCGGACTATAAACGCAAACAACATTATGACTGAGGCAAATACTTCAATGGAAACTACCCAGGAGCGCACCCGGACAGTGTCCGGGGAATCGCTTGGCATGATCCGTCATGTCGACCCCCGCCAGGGTTCATCCCAGGTGGTATATGGGAGGGGTCACCACAGTCCAACAGGCCCAAGGGTGTGCCTAAAAACCACCCCCAGTGACGCGGAGGTCGCGTCAACCCGTGCCGGCTCCGAGATGGAGTCGGCACTTGATATGGGTACCGAGACCGAGGATACCCTCGGTCTCCATGCCGAAGAAGCAGGTCGGAAGAGACCTAGGTCAAGCGGACCAGGCAAAGGTCTGTTCCGTCGGCCCAGGTCTGCAACATCAAGCAGCGAGGAGGACCTTCCCAGGAAGGTAGTGGCCACCACCGCGGGTAGAGGTCGGAAAGCCGACCTCTACAGAGCGAGAGGGAGGGTGGCAGAGCCGCCGGCGATTGTGCCCCCGCAGCCAAGCGGAAGGATCACGGAGGTGCCGGCGGCGAAGGAGATTATGGCGGCTCTTGCCCGCATTTCTGGCGCCGTTAAAGGCGCCAAAAATGTAGCGGGCAAGAAAAAAGTAGTGACGGAAGCCGTCACGGGTGCCACTAAGGCGTTGGAGGAGCTCCTCGAGAGGAGCGTCTCCAACGAGGAGGGGAAACTCCGGGCTCGGGTTGCGAGCCTGGAGAAGGAGCTTGCCGACTCCCGCAAGCAGCAAGAGCTGATGCGGGAGGAGATCGGCAAGCTAACGCAGCTGGTTCAGGGGGCCGGGAAGGCTCGGGGTGTGAAAACCCCCGCTCCCCGTGCACCTCCTAAGGCGACACCAACGATGGTCCAGCTGCTGGAGACCATCGAACGACGCCTCGGCGTCCTCGAGGACCGGGCATACCGCCCGCCGCTGGCGGCACCCGTCGTCACGTCGTACGCGGCGACGGCTGCACCCAGTGGGGCTCCTGGTCCCCGGCAGAAGGTCTCCGCCCCCTCCGCCCCCAAGAAGAAGACGGCACCTGGTGTAGGTGGCAACCTCGCCTCCACCAGCACAGCCAGTGCTCCCGTTGCACCTCTGACTCCCTCAAGAGAGGGGGTTTGGGAGGTGGCGGGAGCAAAGAAGAAGGCGGCTAAGGCCGCCAGAAAGGCGGCGAAGGCCGCCAAGAAGACGGCAAAGGTCGCCGCAAAAGCGGCAAAGGCCGCCGCGGCGAAGGCGCCAAACAGGCTCCGCGCTCCTCGCTCCACTGCCGTCTTCATCACGGTGACGGCAGAGGGCAAGGCGAAGGGCGTGGGGTACGCCGAGGTCCTGAGGCAGGCGAAAGCCTCAGTCGACCTCAAGGCCCTCGACATTGAGGGAGGTCTCCGGTGCAAGGTGACGCGCACCGGAGCACGCCCCTCGAGGTCTCTGGCGCCACCAGCGGCCCCAAAGCTGATGCCCTAGCGGCAAAGCTGAGGGCGTCGCTGGACACGGGCGACGTCCGCGTCACCAGACCCAACAAATGCGCGAGTCTGCGCATTTCGGGTCTGGATGACGCGGCCACGACGGAGGAGATAATCTCCGCCGTCGTGGAGGCGAGTGGCTGCCCGCGCGATCAGGTGAGGTCAGGCGAAATCCGCTTTGGCCCCACCGGTCACGGTTCGGCAGTCGTGAGCTGCCCCGTCGCGGCGGCTCAAAAAGTCGCGGACGGACGGAGCCTTCTAATTGGGGGCTTCCTGAGGGCGCAGGTGCATCTCCTGCAGCCCCGCGAAGACAGGTGCTTTAGGTGCCTGGTCGTGGGGCATGTGGGGGTGCAGTGTGCGGCGGAAGTCACCGTAGGAGATCGGTGCTTCCGCTGTAGTCAGCCCGGTCACAAGGCCCTTGCCAGTGACGCTCCGCCACGCTGTTATAAATGCATGGCGGAGGGCAAGGATGCCGACCACCGGGCGGGCAGCAAAGCCTGCGCTGCCTCAAGGCCGAAGCCCCGTCCGTCCGCACGGGGGGGTGAGGCTGTGGGTGCAAGTTCGCGGCAGGGTGCGGAAATGGACGTCCATTAATGGACACCCATATCCGCATCCTGCAGGTGAATCTGAACCACTGTACTGGTGCTCAGGACCTTCTGTACCAGAGCATCAGGCAGTGGTCCATTAACATCGTCGTCGTCGCCGAGCCGTACTGGGTTCACCCGGGAAGCCCGGTGGATCTGGACGGCGTGGCGACCATTTTTGGGGGGACCGGCGCGGACGACTCGCGCCTGGCGGTCATCGCCAGAGGCCCGGGTTGTGTCGCGGCGGAATACGAGGGTGTGGCTGTCGTGGCCGTCTACATCTCGCCGAGCCTCGACCAGCATCAGTTTGAGCTATGGCTCCCTGAGCTGGACGTCGTTCTCGCTGCATGCCGGCCTCGCCCTGTCCTGGTCTTGGGAGACTTCAATGCCTGGTCTCAGGCTTGGGGCTCCCGGGAAACCAGAGACAGGGGGAGGATACTGGAGGACTGGGTCACTACACGTGGCCTAGTCATCCTGAACCGGGGGAATGTCGCAACCTGGACGCGGCGGGGGCTCAGCTCGGTCATAGACGTTTCGTTTGCGACCCCTGAGATCGCCCGCCTTGTCCAGGGATGGCGCGTGGTGGAGGAGGAGGAGACGTCATCAGATCACCGATACATTCGGTTTGACGTCTCCCCCCCACCTAACCTGCCGCCAGCAATTGCGAATCCCCCGGAACCGCGTTGGGCACTCCATCGCCTTGATCGGGAGGCTCTCCTGGAGGCGGCCATCGTGCAGTCCTGGATTCCGACAGCGGACAGGCCTGCCGATGTTGATACCGAGGTGGAGTGGTTCGGGAGAGCCATGTCGCACATCTGCGATGCGGCGATGCCCAGGGCTAGGCCCAGACCGGCGAGGAAACAGGTGTACTGGTGGACGCCGAAAATCGCGCAGTTGCGCGTGGATTGCGTTACCGCGCGCCGCCGGTACACCAGGTTTCGCCGAAGGCGTCGCCGCCCAGACGATGCGGCAGCCCGAGAGACGGAGCTCTACGATGGGTACAAGGAGGCCAAGAGGGCCCTCCAGACCGCCATCAAGCGGTCCAAAAAATTGGGCCGCGAAGAGCTGATGGAGACTCTGGAGCGGAACCCGTGGGGGCGCCCGTACCTCATGGTAAGAGGCAAATTACGCCCTAAGGCGCCCCCACTAACCCAGAGTCTCCAGCCGGAGCGGCTGGAGGGGGTCCTGGACTCCTTGTTCCCGTCGAGAGCGGAGGAACACGTTCCTCCGCGCATGGCTCCGTCTCAGGCGCCCAACGCGGAAGACAGCGAGAACGACGTGCCCGTAGTCACCGAGGGTGAGTTAGGGGCGGCTGTCCTGCGGCTTAAATCCCGTAGAAACACCGCCCCTGGACCCGACGGCATTCCAGGCCGTGCATGGGTCCTGGCTCTCGAGGAGCTTGGGCCTCGACTTATGGGTCTTTATAGCGCATGCCTCGAAAAAGTCCAGTTTCCCAAGGTCTGGAAGACAGGGAAACTGGTCTTGATTCGAAAGGCGGGGCGGCCGGCAAATTCCCCATCAGGGTACCGGCCGATCGTGTTGCTCGACGAGGTGTGCAAGCTCTTTGAGCGCATTATTGCACAACGCCTCGTCGGGCACCTCACACGCGTGGGGCCTGATCTGGCGGATAGCCAGTTTGGCTTCCGTCAGGGACGCTCCACCGTGGACGCGATCATGCGCATTAGAGGCCTGACGGAGGAAGCAGTCTCACAGGGTGAGGTGGTGGTGGCGGTGTCTCTCGACATCGCCAACGCATTCAACACCTTGCCCTGGAGCTGCGTCAGGGAGGCGCTTATCTATCATGGAGTGCCTCCCTACCTCCGTCGAATTGTCGGGGCTTATCTCTCCGAGAGAGCCATAACTTACCCGAGCTGGCTAGGGCCGGGTCGGCGAGATGTGTCGTGCGGTGTTCCACAGGGATCGGTTTTAGGGCCGCTCCTGTGGAACATCGGTCACGACTGGGTGCTGCGTGGTCCGTTGCTCAGAGGGGTCGGCGTAACATGTTACGCCGACGACACACTCGTTACGGCGCGGGGAGCAACGCACCGTGCCGCAGCACTTAAGGCCACGGCAGGGGTTGCTCAGGTCGTGGGTCGGATTCGGCGGCTGGGTCTTGAGGTCGCCCTTCACAAATCCGAGGCTCTGTGCTTCCACGGACCTCGGATGGGGCCACCTGCGGGATCCAGCCTACAGGTGGGGGGCGTCAGCATCGGCATCGAGCCCTCGATGAAGTATCTGGGGCTCGTACTCGATGGCCGGTGGAACTTCGGACATCATTTCCGAAGTTTGGTCTCAAAACTGAGGGGAGCATCGGCCGCACTCGCGCGGCTGATGCCCAACATCAGGGGACCCAACGCTCCCTACAGGAGGCTGTACCTTGGGATCGTGCGAAGCATGGCCCTGTACGGGGCTCCCGTATGGGCGGAGACCCTGACGGCCAGCAATGAGGCTAGACTGATGAGCCCGCAAAGAGTGATGGCCGTCAGGGTGATAAGAGGATACCGCACGATCTCCGGTGAGGCGGCATGTCTCCTAGCCGGGACCCCTCCATGGGACCTGGAAGCGAGAGCCCTTGCGTCACTGTTCAGATGGCGCAAGGAGGCGCTGGAGCGGGGCCAAAGGCCTGCGTCTCGAGAAATCGAGGCCCAGCGGACCCTGCTCCACCAGGAAACCCTGGAGACATGGAAGATGCGACTTGAGCAACCAAAGGGGGGATACGCCACAATCGCGGCCGTCAGACCGGTCATGGACGAGTGGCTGGAGAGAAGACACGGTGCTCTCTCCTACCGGTTGACACAGATACTTGCCGGGCACGGTAGCTTCGGTAGGTATCTGTGGCGAAAACACCGGGAAACCACGGCCGAATGTCAGCACTGCGAGGACCGCAGCGATGACACGGCGCTCCACACGCTGGTGGAGTGCACGGCGTGGGCACAACAGCGACAGGTCCTCGTAGTGGGTCTGGGCGTGGACACTCTCTCGCTTGAGGCCATGGTGCGAGCCATGCTCTCCAGCGGGAGTAAGTGGGACTGCGCCGCCTCTTTCTGCGAGCAGGTCATGCTCGCGAAGGAGGCGGCGGGCCGGGTGCGGGAGAGAACTCTCCCACCCGAGTTCCGCAGTCGGCGCCCTGGGCGCCGCCGACGTGTCTTCGCCGAGGACTATCGGCCTCCATGACCGGGGGTCTGAGGACGGTGAGAGGGCCGCTCACCGTCCTTACAGAAGCAGGCCCATGACGGCAGCGTGACGTGAGCACTCACGCACGCCCCCCCTTAGAAGCGGGGTCACACCCGAAATCCCCCATAGACGCGGGATTGCACCCGAACCACCCCCTGGGCGAGGCCGCATTAGCGGCCGTAAGTCTGTTGGGAGTCACGGGACATCCTTCCTGAGGGCTTACCCGGGGCTCTCAACCATAGGCTGTTGGGCGTTACGTGAGGTTTTTTAGTCGGTAAGAGTCCGGCATAGCATCCTACGAGGATTTTCCCTCACGTTAAAAAAAAAAAAAAAAAAAAAAGTAGGTACATACAAGTCGTCAAAAAGTAAATAATATGTTCTTAAACTCTCACGTTCACGAAGTTAACGGGATATTTACTATTGAGTGTTTCTGATATTTCAGCAATAGTGCCGTTTTGTTGTAAGCGCCACAAAATAATAAGACACAGAACAAAATTTCAGGTATAATCTTTTTTAAACTACCCTCGGCTACGCACACCCGCGCACAAACCAGTGTCAAAATTACTATGAAATCTTTTGATTCGGGAAGATATATTTAGATTTCCAGAAGGAATTCTACATTTATTTTACTTGCTCGAAATAATTATGTACAGAAGTACATAATAATTATTGCAAGCGCCATGATCACGGAGGAACTTAAATACCTACTGACGGTTGAAAGTCAAAGTCTTAAGGGGTCCCGACACGATCAATTGGCAATTTTCATGCCTCGTCAATATCATGTCTACATATCCTCCTAGGACCCACCTACCTTTGTGAAGAACAAAATGGCCATCGTCATTGAGTCCTGTATATTCTGCTATGCGAGTTGCCTTTAAGACCGCGTGTCCTTCTTAAAGTACAAAATAAATATCACTGTTAAGTCCTGAACATTCATAACCGATTTCTGTCACAATTAACAAGTAATAGGATTTTTGTTGGAAACATTGTTCACAGCTAAGAGAAGATACAATTTTGCTAAGCAAAATCATACATATATTTGTTCTTTACAAACAACTCTCGGTCTCAGTAGGTATATGTATAGAAACAGGTAAATAGGGAAAAAAGTAAGTGTTCAATAATATTTCTTTATAAGTTTTAACTTCAGCAAGACACTTTTTGGCAACTTTGGAACCTTATCACAAAAAAATCACAAAAAACATCAGTCTTCAGACTAGGTTTTTAAGAGAACATAATCATATTTTAACCTTAGACGTAATAATTCTGAATTGCTTATAAGAAAATATAGATCTTGAACCATGCTCCTCACAATAATCATACAGCAGATTTCTCACTCCAGTACAACCCTTCCAAGATACAAGCGTGTTTTTTCGCCGCTAAGAAAACCGGACGTAGAGTGTGAGGATGTTCATCCTCACACTCTACGTCCGGAGCATTCCAATACGCTTAGATTCGATAGGGGTTTTCTTCCGCGCACGCTTAGGTTGTGGAATGATCTCCCTGCTTCGGTTTCCCCAAACGCCTACAGCATGGAGTTCTTTAAGAGGGGTCTTAAAAGGTTTTTACAGGGTCGGCAGCGCGAGTGTGGCGCCTCTGGTGTTGCAAATGTTCATAGGCTGCGGTGACCACGGGTCCTTCTGGTGGGCCGTAAGCTTGTCTGCCACCTTAGTGGTATAAGCCAGCATTTCTTTAGTAAAGCTTGATCTAGTCCAAGTGTTAATGGAGAATTTTGTTTATTTAACCCACCCCCTGTACGTACACCTCGAATAGCATTTCGGCTGCGCACTCCGCCTCGTGTACGTGCCGACTAAATTCGCACTCGAACTCCCCTGGTTCTCCGTGTTGAGGCACCACGAGTTCTCGACTGCCTGCTCTTAAAATGTTGAAAATAATTCTCGTCTTCTTTACTCGAGGTATCTTTTTTTTTTTTTTTTTTTTTTTTTATTCTTTATTGCACATCAAAATATAATAGAAATATAAACACAAAATACAGTACAAATATTACGCTGTACAAAGGCGAGCTTAACTCATAATTGAGTTTTCTTCCAGCAAACCTTGGGGTTACTTAAGTAAATGCGCAACGAAGGGGTTAAAAAGTGCACAATTTTTTTTTTTTTTTAAAGGTCTTCTTCTTTCAAATCTTTGTTAATGCCACGAACGATAGTTTTCAGGCTCTTGATAGTTTAGATCGTCTTCATCTTCACAATTTTCTATTTCAGAGTCATTGAGGAGCAGGTGGATGTCTTTCTCGTGTAACGCTAACACAAAAAAATGTGATATAATAATATAATTTAGACAGACAGTAATTTATAAAGAACAAAAGAATAATGTAATAACTCGAGTAATGACCGAACACACTTTATAAAGAACAAATTAATGTACTCTAAAATTACTGAAATTCGACTGCATAATTTGAAAAATTAATATATTGCAAACAATATTTAGACATTTGAAAATAAGATTAACATCAGTTGCCGTACAGAATTTCAGTATTTCTATAAAATATTTTTGGAATTACTTACCTTGTTGATGACGACCCGCCATTGTCACCTACTCGTGGCCGAATAAAACTAATGAAAACCCCGACTGATGAAAAAATCGCGCGTCACTAGGTGCGTGTGACCAGTATTGATATATGTGGAAGTAAAACCTTTGTATTCCCTTACAAACAGATATTTTATTTATGATAAACTAATTTGTTCTTTATATAGAACGATCGGTTATAGTGACATCCGTCATTTCCCTATAGTCGGGACTCAATAGATATTGCCATTTTGTTCTATGTAAAGGATGTTCGGTGTTTTTAACATCGTGAATTTCAAAATCTCAGGTCTTAGGAGGATATACATCGATGCACACACACATGCAAAGAAATCACGCACACTGAAACATGTTCCATTCATAAATATCAGACTTGACTCAATATATTGACCCGTGTCGGGAGTCCATTAGCACATAATACCTATCGATCTAACCTCTTTTCCAACATCAGCAGTTACTACCAGTGGCGGCTGGTGGGTACTTAAACTGGTGGTGCACTTTACTTGCTCTCTAGTTTTAAATTTAATAAGAGCCTTGGTGGTCCCGTCAATTTTAAATCAACTTTATTTTGAAACCTGGCATTAGGCTGACCACCTACCTATTACGTGGGACATAAAATGTTATTATTTAAATCTGAGATAAAACTATAAGGACAAACGTGGGCGTATACTATGCCTCTGCCTACCCCTTCGGGGATAAATGCATTCATATGTATGCAGTATGTTTATCTTGAAAAGTTTTGTAACACACCCCAGACACTTTACAAGCAATATTTTCTTTTCTTTAATAAATTAATAAATGTTTGTTTATTAAAGAAAAGAAATATATGTATAATAGAACTAAGATCAAAATAAATGAAAACTAACAATTTAAAAATGAAACAATAAATATTTAACGCGTCACAGATACATACATACAGCGAAACAATACCGGGAGAATTTGAATTTCGTCAAACAAAACATCGGGTGCTCTCGGGTAATGTTCGGTTTTCCCGAGCGCGTGCGGCGCACGAAATCAGACTCATCGGCATCGCTCGGTACATTTTCTATGAACGATGCTTTGTCTCACGCGCCAGGCGTTTTAGCTCGGATATAGTACAAGTTGTATGGGCCGTTCTCGTGCGCTCGGGAAAACGCACGCCGATGTTTTTTACAGGGAATTTAGGCTTTAGTAGTGTAGCAAAGAGCTTAATTTGTTTCGTCACAATAAGATATTATGTTATTTGTTTTAAGTTTTTGTAAGAATAGGTGTTACTTACATACCTAATGGTAGGTAATTAAATATTTCGGTAGGTATCTGTGGAGAAAACACCGGGAAACCACGGCCGAGTGTCAGCACTGCGAGGACCGCAGCGATGACACGGCGCTCCACACGCTGGTGGAGTGCACGGCGTGGGCACAACAGCGACAGGTCCTCGTAGTGGGTCTGGGCGTGGACACTCTCTCGCTTGAGGCCATGGTGCGAGCCATGCTCTCCGGCGGGAGTAAGTGGGACTGCGCCGCCTCTTTCTGCGAGCAGGTCATGCTCGCGAAGGAGGCGGCGGGCCGGGTGCGGGAGAGAACTCTCCCACCCGAGTTCCGCAGTCGGCGCCCTGGGCGCCGCCGACGTGTCTTCGCCGAGGACTATCGGCCTCCATGACCGGGGGTCTGAGGACGGTGAGAGGGCCGCTCACCGTCCTTACAGAAGCAGGCCCATGACGGCAGCGTGACGTGAGCACTCACGCACGCCCCCCCCTTAGAAGCGGGGTCACACCCGAAACCCCCCCATAGACGCGGGATTACACCCGAACCACACCCTGGGCGAGGCCGCATTTGCGGCCTTGGGTCTGTTGGGAGTCACGGGACATCCTTCCTGAGGGCTTACCCGGGGCTCTCAACCATAGGCTGTTGGGCGTTACGTGAGGTTTTTTAGTCGGTAAGAGTCCGGCATAGCATCCTAAGAGGATTTTCCCTCACGTTAAAAAAAAAAAAAAAAAAAAAGGTAATTAAATATTAAAGGTGTCGTAAAGTTTTGTAATTTTTATATCTTTTGAACTGGTGGTTCACCGCACGAGCGCACTTAAGGTACAGCCGCCACTGGTTACTACCTACCAAGAACAAGTGCAGTGCCAAAAAAAATACTTTTTGTACAACTGGAAACCCGAATTTCTTGCCGTAGGGCAATAAAAATAACCATTCCCAACCTCCCAAACGCCATCTTGGTACATCGGTGCAATGAGACCTCTCTTAAAGGCGGAAGTCATCGGCACTGGCAACCGGACGTGACGTAATAAATTTCAAGCGCCCCTTCAGTTTCCAGAGGCTACATTGCCAGTTAGCTTGTGTTATTTAGGAGAGGTAAGGAATTGAGTGCAAGGCGAATATAGTTTAGGCATTTTGTAGATGAAAATAGACATATTAAGCTTTTTTGTTAGTTTTTGAGGAAATTTGCACTTCATTACAAGTCGTGACCATAAGAATTTATTTTCTTTAACTTCAGAAAAAAGCCGGGTAAGACTGAGGCGAATTTGCTTAAATCACGGCAAAAAACCTCATGTGTTTTGTGGGAGTCCCTCTTAATATTATTTATGTTTTAGGAGGCATTTGTTGTTATAACGGCAACAGTATCTGTATGTAATCTTCTTATCTGTATACTTACTCACGTTCAGCAAATAAATGAATTGAATTGAAATGTCCGTGAACATGTATTTATTTATTAAACAGAAATACCTGCATCATCTGTAACGATTTCAATTGTCTTGCTATCATGGTTTATGAGATACAGACTATGTTAGGAGTATATGAAGGTATGATAAGCATTAATATCCGTGGTTGATACCCAGAACACAGGCAGGTTATTCCTAGCTTACTTTGGGATCAGATAGCGTTGTGTGAAAATGTCCGTAAAGATTTATTATAAAAAAAAATACCGACGGAGGGACAGCGGAATCTCAGTAATAGAAGAGTATATTTATTATATTTTATGTTATTTTACTACTAGCTGTTGCCCGCGACACCGTCCGCGTGAAAATTATGTTTTAATGCCAATTTGATTGCTCTCTGTTTAGCCCCTGCCGTAATAAGCCTAATTGAAGACCCTACCCCTAGTTAATATTTGTGCAAAATTTGGATAAAATCTATTGAGTACTTTTCGAGATCCATCCGGACAAAGCAAAGCAAACAGACCAACAGACAAAAAAAAATCTAACTATATTTTCGGCTTCGGTATCATTATGTTGAACACCCAGCGGCTGTTCTTCTATACTAATATTATAAAGAGAAAAGATTTGTTTTTTTGTTTGTAACGAATAGGCTCCAGAACTACTAGACCGATTTGAAAAATTCTTTCACTGTTGGGAAGCCACACTCTTTGCGGTGAACATAGGCTATATTTTATTCCCGTATTCCCACGGGAATTAAATATTTTCAATGTACAGTTCGGAATTTTCTATCGTTTTATCATAAGTATTATCATAAGTATAGAACATAAGATGGTAATAGGGTTCCGTTGTAACCTATTATGTACGGAAAAAATAGGTATAAAAGGGTTCTCAATTTGTATATTTTTTGCGACTTCTGTCTTGTTTTTGATAATAATTTCTAAAACCCTCAGGCTACGTCCGCACAGGCAGGCGGCTTGCTTGGCGCCTGGAGCCTAGTGGCTTGCATCCTGGCTACTTGCTAGGATACACGGTGGCCGCACTGAAAGGTGGTTTGCGTGGGGGGTCGCTAGGTGCCTTGGTCATTTGCTTGTCGGCACATTGACTAGATGTCACTTTCAAAAATAGCTCTATACTGCTCTATATTGGGTTCATACATATGATCACGCCTTTTATCCACAAAGGGGTAGACAGTGGCATATTAGATGCCCACATTTCAGCTTCGAGATTTTTTTGAGATTTTTGATTTTGTTTGAGTAAAACTATGTAGGCTTAGGTTCTCTCTCTCATAGTCATATTGGCACCGACTTCAGTATTATATTTAATATATGATAAATCAGAATATACTAACTTTGCGCTAAGTAAATTTTATTTTTCAGTTTTTAGTTTTGTTTGAAGTCGGTTTCTCTTTTGTTATTTTTTTTAAAATAGGTATCCTCTATTAATATTATTATATTATCAATAAATACTTAGTGTAAATAAATAACTAGTTTTATTTTCCCCATATTTGCAATGAAAAGTAGAGTGTTTAACACGAATAAAAGAATCAATTCCGATTCGGACTATAACCTCTAAATACCTCGGGAATTGATTCATTCAACCCTCGGATAACATCCGCAATCAAAATGCCTCGCGCCTGGCGACAAAAAACCAACATGTTTGTTTACTTGGATACACGCTAAGCTACTCACTAGGCGCCAAGCGCGCAGTGCGGCCGGTCGCGAACATTCTAGTATGTTCGTTTTACTAAGCTACTCGCTAGGTGACTCGCTAGGCTCTAGGCGCCAAGCAAGCCGCCTGCCTGTGCGGACGTAACCTAAGGCATCCAAGTAATAAGCCGTATGTCAAAACAATGTGCGCCTGAAAAAGAGAAATCTACATACATTTACTGTGCCTGGAGCCTGGGACCACTTTATTACCTGCTGCGGTTCCAACTATAATTTGGATTTATTTTTCGCATTTTCCATAACTATTGCCCAGGAATTGGCTTCTTGCAAATAAAGTTTACTGGGGCCGTGAATAATTTAGTGGGGCGTATTATATCTTTAAAGTATTCTGATACGTCATTTTAGGCACAACCCGGACAAATTATGAAAAATAAACTTAAGGAATTACTTTAATTGAATTGCAGGTAGCAAAGATTTAGGCGAATTAACACAAAATAAATATGAGTTGAAACCGTAGATTTAGAATTTTTCGCTACTCTCAATAGATACACATAGCGTGCGAGCGAGACCTCATTTACCAGTACACATAGCTCGAGAGGAAAAGAGATAGCAACTTGTGTACTCTTAATTTATCACCCTAGCACCCGTGGTGATAATATGTCATTCATATTTTACAATATTCTGTAGTGATCTTACGAATAAAATGGAAAATTTAATATTTTCTACGATGAAGAAAGAGTGTGTGAATTTGATATTAAATAACATATATAAATATTCATATATAGATATTCATATATTCATTTTCACACATAGATATTTCTTTTTTGGTTTCGTTTTCTATCTGACACTGTTTATCTTGTACATTCTAAATCTATGGTTGAAACACATTGAATATGGAAAAAACAACAGAGCAACGCGCACCTCTAGTACACAATGGGAAAATTGAAAAATATGCGCTTATTTTTACGCAATTATTTACTTTTAAATTGAGTTTTAAATTAATTTACGTGAAAAAAGTTTGCATACTAAATTGCTTCAAATAATTATGCTTAAAAAAACAGATTTTTAATGACATTAGATTTACAGATTAAGAAAGTGTATTACCAGTTTTCTAGTAAAAATAAATTACTATCAGCACAGTTTACCTTTGCCAAATACCTAGATCTAGTATCAGATAGTTTGATCTAGTTCGGCTAGCTTACAATATTTATGGTGCTATGAATCTTGGCTGTCATAAATTTCTGCTACATTTAATTCTGACTTGTCAGTTTGTGCTGAGTCATACAGCTTGTAATGCGATATCGTATCTACTAATAGATAATACTGTTAGTATTTTTTGATAATATACTAACAAGAAAGTCGTGAGATCGTTCTCAACAGACTGCCCCTCTCTAACACGTTTATTGTGAAAGTGAAAATTCAATCCGATTGACGTTGTCATTTTTGTTTTATTACAAACTTTAAACAGATGATCCATGTGACCTAGTGACGTAGTTTAATGCGACAGAGTCACAGCTACAGACCAAGTCTCGCCATAAGCCCCTCTGCACTCTATTTTATAGAGAGGGGTTAAAAGTAGAAGAACCTGAAGTATATGATAAAGGAAACATGTGAGCTGGCAGAATTATCCAATTTAAAACAGACACACAGACTTTTGAATAGTTCGGTTCTGGCGAAGAATCCCTCCACTCACTGCCTTAGAGAGACACCTCTTCTCGACACGTGTTGTTCGGGATTAAAAAGAAGAGGGAGGGATTAAATTGAGGACGCTTCAGAATATATGAGTTGCTTGCTCCTCACTTAATTAGGCGCGATTGTAAACGTCGCTTGTGTTATAGACAACATTGTTAATCTTTACTGTATTACAAACGAATGTAGTTAGACTATTCGAAAAGGGTGGCCGTGAGTTTTCTTGCCAGTTTCTTCCTCACAGGCTCTACCTATTGCATTGCGAATCTAGCAGTAAATGTAAAAGCAAAAATTTTGACGTTCATAAGTGTGACTTTGTAACCTAAAAGATAGATATTTTCATTTTCATTTTCAAATACACGCCGTAATAGATACCTATCTCGTTGTTAAGTGAGCAGAAAAATGTCGCGCTCATTCTATTATCATGTTACTCAGTTATAATTTAAAGTAAATACAACGTAGAACGGTGTCCCTGTTCGTGTAGTACAATCACGTTTTCTAATTAAAATTTACGGGAAAAATTTGCACAAATTTAAAATTCGCTTAACATTGAACGACTCTAGAAGAGATTATTTTTAAAAGGCTAAACTTGGAAACTGTACTTTTTCTGAAGTTTGTTTCTCATGAGGGTACTGTTTGTAGTTGTAATGACATTTAACCGAACTTTTAAGTAGGTATGAGTATATTATGAATCGTGGCCCCGCAGACTCAGTGTTCTGTAAACGATCACTGTAGTAAGCAACATTTACTATGACCGGTCAGAGATGGGTGACCACCACATGACCGCTTTGTGACATTTATTAGCGAGCGTTTCCGTGCTTTTGAAGTCACGCTAAGCCATTGGTCTCGGTTGCCAGTAAAATGGCAGTCGTTAAGTTAAGTTGAAGATATTTATGGGCGGCTTGAAAAATTTTTGCGAGCAGTAACATACACGACAATACGGCTCACCACCTAAGGTACATGGAACAAAATCTAAATAGTTGAAATGTGGGCATATAATATGCCTCTGCATACCCTTTCGGGGATAAAAGGCGTGACTAATTATGTATGTAACTATAATATGAAATATAAGTTTTTGGACGCAAACACGAAAAATGCGCTAATGGTTGCCGTATCTTTTTTTCAGAAAAATAATGACCAATCTGTGTTTAAAAATATTAGATTCTTAGGCTTACATTTGAAATTACTTTGTAAAAACACTTTTGCATACAATTAGGTACTTAGAAATCCTGCGAGGTAGAATGGAGTGGAAAATTTATATACATATTGCGGTTTAAAAGTTACTGCTCACTGTTTTTAGAAAGTTGGAGTAAATTTTTACAGCTTTACTGGGGTGTTTTACTTTGGAAGACAGTAATTTTTAATACTATCTAGGCAGCATAGTCTGTAACCTTAGCCTGATCCGTTTTAAAGGATAAATAAAAAACAACTAAATAAGCTACTATTTTTTTTTATTAAGAACTAGCTGATGCGCGCGGCTTCGCCCGCGTGAAATTTGGTTCCCGTTCCCGCTTCCCGTGGGAACATTTTACCGGGATAAAAAGTAGCCTATGTGTTATTCCAGACTATATTCTATTCCTGTACCAAATTTCAGCCAGATCCATTCAGCCGTTAGAGCGTGATTAAGTAACAAACATCCAAACATCCAAACATCCAAACATCCAAACATCTTCACAAACTTTCACATTTATAATATTAGTAGGATTCCCTTTTTTGTATTTATCTGCAAATACAACTTACATCTTGTTTTACTACATCGTAATAACAGTTTAGAGACAAAAGCAATAATAGTTTACAAATAAATTGATCCAACCGCGCCTCAGGCTACCGGAAATTGTGAACGAAAACTCCTTCAAACATGTTATACGATAATTTGAAGGTTTGTTTGCCAAAGCTGTGTATTTGTGATATTATTAGTGTACTCACTTCCCACAATTTACATAGGTATCACGCTTTATTTCTTAGGGGTTGGGCAGAGGCATACTGTAATGTCTTTATAATGGTAAGCCTATTGTCGTGTTGAAACGGAAAGAGGCAGGTTATGAAAAAAAAGTTAAGGTCGCCTATAATACCTTTTTTTTATGTGAGGGAAAATCCTCATGGATGTTATGCCGGACTCCTACCGACTAAAAACCTCACGTGTCCCGCTAACAGCCTACGGTTGGAAGCCCCGGGTAAGCTCTCGGAAGGATACCCCAGGACTCCCAACAGACCTACGGCTACCACTGCGGCCTCACCTAGGGAGGGGTTCGGGTGCTATCCCGCGTCTTTGGGGGGTTTTTCGGGTGTTATTTCGCTTCTTAGAGGGGGGCGTGAGTGATTTTTTTACGACACGCTGTCGTCTAATCTATAATACCTTCAACTTGGTTTAACGACTAAACTGTAAATACAACCGGGACCAACAACGTGTGCCATGCGAAACCGGCAAAGTTCGGCAAAGCATCCATATAGGAATTCCAAAACTAAAACCTACAAAAATCAAGCGAAATTTCACAGGAATATTGATGGCTTCAAAACATTTAAATCTGAAAGCAGGTGTTGCTGTCTTACATTCAATCGCTTTTTGCCTTCGAAACCAATATTTCTCAAATTTGCGATAATAGCAAATTTGCACCGAGATTGCCTACGTAAATTACTTGTATTATTAAAAGCTATTTTGTGATACAATAATGTTGAATCTATACATAATATACTCGTATAATATAATGATAGAAAAGTCAAAACTGTCCATTGGAAATATTTAAAAAAAAATACTCGCCTGGTGTTCAACATAAGATACCGAAGCCGAAAATGTGGTTAGAATTTTTTTTGTCTGTTTGTCTATTTGCTCTGCTGCTCGAAAAGCACTTAATAGATTTGATTCAAATTTTACAAAAATATTAACTAGGGGTAGGGTCTTCAAATTGGCTATACTATATTATTGCGCTACATATCCTAGGAACTAAGCAGAAAGCTATCAAATTGGCATTATAACATAATTTTCACGCGTACGAAGTCGTGGGCAACAGCTAGTTTAACAATAAAAAGGAATACTCATGCCCTGGAGAGAATGATCGTCAGAACCGAGCGATTCAAAAGATCGTTTCTCTTTCGTTCTATAGAAACTTGGACTATCTAACATTGCACGTGTTTCTTACAACCCTAGGTTCTTTAAGAGGAGTCTGAACAGGCAACTACGTAGGAGCACAGATTAAAAAATAGTTACTACGTAAAACAATATATAGTTACTACCTAATCTAACTCGAATTTTGCAAAACTAATTACTCTGAGATCCCCTCGTACCTATAAAAGACCTTGGAACCGAAACCCATATCTGATGAAATGTGACTGTACTAATAATATTTCTGCCTACCCTTTCGGGCAATAAAATATCATATTTATTTCAACTGTAAGGTTACAAGTTCGCTAGTTTTGGCACAGACTGTTTCCTTAATTATTTTATACCTCTCGCGTGCCAAATTTTACATTGCAATGGACTGCTGTGCTCAGAGATATTTCAATATTCTGAAATTCTTCTTAGCTGTCCGTGTTTATATACCCACCTGATGGAAGTGATGGAGGATGGTCACCGTAGCCTATGAGCATATGCAACACCAGAGGCTCGTTATACTCTCACTGCCGACCCTGCAAGAACCTTTCAAGACCTACATAAATGACCCCATAGTGGAGACTGTCGGCAAAATCAAGACCGAGAGTTAAATAAATAAAGCCCTTATAACCTGGACCTCACCGTGCTCGAGCGCTGATGAAGCAAGGATCTGAAATTCTTCTTAATATTAGCTTTCTGCTTATCTTCAGTTTTTAAATCTATACTAATATTATAAAGAGGAAAGATTTGTTTTTTTGCTTTGTTTGTTTGTAACGAATAGGCTCCGAAACTACAGGACCGATTTGAAAAATTCTTTCACTGTTGGGAAACTACACTCTTTGCGGTGAACATAGGCTATATTTTATTCCTGTATTCCCACGGGAACGGGAACTACGCGGGTAAAACCGCGTGACGTCCGCTAGTCCATGATAAACTGAGAATGAAATATCTCAGCTGTATCTATAATTTGGAGTCTCGAGTCCGCTTTTATTGGTCGCAGTTTCACCCGCGTAGCTCCAGTTACCGTGGGAAACCGATAACCCGGGCGGGGATGCAGTAGTTTCTTAACAATGAAAGAATATAATATGAAATAGGTTCCGTAGCTTCGGATTCTATTTAATGAAAACAAACAAAGAATAAAATATCTTCTTTAAAATAAATTAGTATAGATTAGCTTTCCTTCATCACGGTACATTACATAACAGTGCCTTCAGGGTATTTGTTTTTATCATTTCAAATGATAAGGGCAGCTCTTTGTATTAAAATAAATTTAAGATGAACGTAAATAATTTCTGTTGTCGTATTATCGCAGATTGTTTTTGAAATAAATGGGTTTATTTGGAATGGGTTCAAAGCAGTTATTTATTAAGAGTTTGGAATTGTAATTATATTTTGGTTTATTTTATGTGTTTTATGTCTTAACCCTGTTAGATTATAATAATATTTAGATAATTTAATGCGGGTAGGTGAACCAGGCCTTGTGTCGTTAATTTGTAGGTATAAAAATACTAATTGCGGTTTGTAGAGTCACTAAAACCCGAAAAAGGATAGACCCTTTTCGAGTTTTAGCAACAAGATTTCGTAATTTGCATCTTAAATCCGGGGCTTACCACAAATTTCGATTAAAAAATATGTTTATTGTTTGATTAAAGCGACAAACATTAAATTTTAAGACAGCGTTCATATATAGGGTTATCACTTTTCCTTTTTTTTTGTATACCCAAAAGGAATTTAGATCACATACATTGAAGAACCTTTTTCTACGTCTTTTCCTATTATAAATCTCAAACATCAAACCCAACTATAAACACAAGCGTGTGGCATATGGGTCAGCTATTTCTGGCCCATCCGGAACGAATCGCCCGCTAATAATGTCATTGACAAAAAAATGGCCGCCGTGCGTTGGCGGGAATTTTATACGGGTTAGTTTTCATAATGCACGTGAAGGTTTTTGATTTTGTTTCGTTCAGTAAATTAGCTTTGTTTGGAATTTTTTGTAATAATGTAAATTTTTATTTAGGTACTGTACAAAAATCTACTTTTTACGGAAGTGCACTTATTCTTTGCGCCAATGACGGCATTAAACTTGCTCCGTATTCTCATGCAATTTATTAAAAGTACTGTCAAAGGAGTAAGTATCTATTTTACTTTTGCGTACCCCCCTTAAAAACCTAGACGAGATTGTAAGTATATGTAGGTAGGTAAAATAATAACAGAATGCTAGAAACACGTATCTAGGTGTTTCTAGCATTCTGTTATTATTTTCGGCAATATTGGAGACCACTAAAGTCAGCTCACAAACCATTTTGGGTGCCTATTTTAACGAGCCTATCACTAGCAAGTAGTTCATTTTAGGTCGGGTCTTCTGCTCTACATGTTCGTAACTATTGACAAAAAAAATGTTAAACCGTTTTTGTACCGAAACTGTTTGTAAACAATTTTTTTTGTGTAATAAAACATAGAACAGCGGCCCCGGCTTTATAGGTAACTTTGATATTTGAATCAACTACATTGGGCATTGGATGCAAAGAGACTACGGTCCCGGTCGTACATACTCGTACTGTCAACTACAAAGTGTTTTTCTCAACGACGTATTACAATTAGACACGTCATTCACGAACATCGCGGCTTTCAAAAACAGCAAATCTTTTATACATTTAAAAAAATAATTTCTATGGAATTTTTTTGTTTCCATTTTTCAGTGTTGGTAATGTATTTATAGTTTTTATATATTATTGGATGTACTAGTTAAATCTTACAAAAATATTTATCGTCGTTGACTCACAGGGATACATCATTTTCTAAGATTAAACTAGTACATCTCTGTTGATAATATTGCAGAGGCGATAAATTGTGTAAATGCGGATTTGGACCTGATAGGTAGATGGTGTGGTAGGTTTGGGCTGGCTGTTAACCCTGACAAATGCCAGAGTATTATAATTGGCACTAATCACATGATCAATAAGTTGAAAGATGTGACTCTGGCACCGATAACTTTTAACACAAAGATTATTCCTGTAACTGTCAGTGTTAAGAATCTGGGCTTACACATTGATGAAACCTTGAGTTGGCGGGTTCAGGTCACTAACGTTAGCCAAAGGGTGACAGGCACACTGCGGGCTCTTTATCGACTCAAAAATTTTCTACCAGTCAAAACCAAGACAATGCTTATGCAGACTTTAATTTTTCCCATTTTCGACTATGGTGATGTGTGCTATCTCGACCTGAATGCAGATCTGCTCAATAAACTCGACCGACTTCTCAATAATTGCATTCGATTCGTCTACAATCTTAGGAAGTATGACCACGTTTCGGCTTTTCGTGATGAGTTGGGTTGGTTACCTATTAGACGGCGGCGCAGTCTTCGAGCTGTCTGTTTACTTTTTTCACTCTTCAAATCTCCCAATGCCCCTACTTATTTAAAATCTCATCTTCATCTACTTGGCTCTAATCATGATAAATATTTACGCTCCTCTAATAATCTTCTACTGCACTGTCCAACTCACTCCTCAAATCTTGTCCATTCCTCTTTTCTAGTGCGATCCATTCTTCTCTGGAACGCCCTTCCTCTCGAAGTCAGGAAATTGACGAACCGTCTCACGTTCAAAAACAGGGTACGTCAACTTTATAAGGTCCCTTAAGCAGAACATTATTTTATTGGTAAGGATTTTCACATTTGTATTTATTTATACATATTATGTATTATATTATAATATCTATAAATAGTATTATATTACATATAAATATTTATCAATATTTATTTTATTTAAGTATCTACATTATATAATTTTCGTAGTATGTTATATTTATGTATGTAAGTAGTAACTAAGTTCTTATTTTTTTTCCCTTGTATAAATTTGTAGTTTGTACCAATTTATACAAACTTTTCGTCATTGTACTTTTAGCACCTGCTCTATCTTATCTCTGCATCACCCAAAGGTTGACTGGTAGAGAATGCCGTTGGCATTAAGTCCGCCTTTGTACATGTATTTGTGCAGAAAGTTGAAATAAAAAATAAATAAAAAAAATACATCTCTTTGTAGTTGACTGTACAGCAATAGTAATAACGAGAAAAGGAATGATTTATGATTCACAATACCCAACTAAAATTACTGCTTTTCTGAGAATCCCGCTGCCACATATCGTAATAATAAAAACAGCAGATATACCGCAAAGCATTTCCGAGGCGCAATACCGTACAGATGCGCTGTTTCCGAGGTTATTCATGACACGTACGTGTAGATATCATATGAAATCTCTACGAGCCATCTGATGAAACTAGCCAAATTTAGAAGTTAGTGCTTGCTTCTTTTTTGCTATTCTGTGAATAAATAATTATCATATTTCTAAGGGAATCGGATGTTAGTCAGTGGCAAGGCAATCATCGACATTGAATGGCTTGAAAATTTATTTCTGTTTTCTCTCATGAGTCACATATTATCATAAATCCATCTATAGTTCGACTTATGCGAACGTCATCAAATATAATAGCATCCATGACAGATTTCCACATGTAAAAAAAAACAGGGAGCAGTGGACCTTACCAGAAAATTACATAGGCACCTCCTTATTACCTTGGTATTATGCGGAGCATGCGTTGTACGGGCCCCCGTACGGGCGGAGACCCTGACGGTCAGCAATGCGGCTAGATTGCTGAGCCCGCAGAGGGCGATGGCCGTCAGGGTGATAAGGGGATACCGCACGATCTCAGTTGAGGCTGCAAGTCTCCTTGCTCTTGCGTCGCTGTTTAAATGGCGTAAGGAGGTGATGGAACGGAGCTGAAATTAAGGCGCGGCGGTGCCAGCTCCACCTGAAAGCCGTGGAGACTTGAAAGGTGGGACTTGAGTAACCAACGTCAAAGTCGCAGGTCTGGACGTGGACCTTCTTTCGCCGGAGTTCATGGTGCGAGCCATGATCTCAGTGGAATAAGTGGGACTCCGCTGCCTCTTTCTGTGAGCAGGCCATGCTTGTGAAAGACACGGCAGGGAGGGAGCTTGAGAGAACTCTCCCACTCGAGTTTCGCAGTCTGCGGCGGGGGCACCGCAGACGTGTTTCACCCAAGAGTATCGGCTTCCATGACCGGGGGCCTGAGGTCGGTGAGGGGGCTGCTCACCGTCCTAACAGAAGCAGGTCCTTAGGAGACATGACAGCGTGACGTGAGGGATTCATGCACCCCTACCCTCTCCCCAAGAAGCGGGATAACTTCCGAACAATCCCTAGGTGAAGCTGCAGTGGTAGTCATAGGTCTGTTGGGAGTCCTGGGAACATCCTTCCGAGGGCTTACCTGGGACTCCAACCGTAGGCTGTTAGGTAGGATACGTGTGGTTTTTAGTAATTAAGAGTCTGAAATAGATTCCTTGTAGAATTTTCCTCACGTTTAAAAAAAAGGCATCTCGTTGTAAATAATAATTTTAAATAATTCTATATATAAAAAACCGACAAAGTAGTCGGTCTCATGCACTAAAGGTTCCGTACCTACATCTGTAAAATTATTAACCGTCTAGCTTTCACGTTCGCGGTTCATATTACAGCCTGGTGACAGACTGACAGATAGACAGACGGTCAGCGAAATCTCAGCGTAGTTTGATGAATTTCGATTACAAAATCAAAGTCAGTCAACTTGAAGGTTTAACAGCTGTCATAAAGTGCCTCCATCTTTGAACTTTGCCTTGGTTTTCAATCAGACGGGAAGCGTATCATTCCTTCAAAATCCATAAGTATCTTTCTTTCTTTCTTTTAGCGTTATTATGAACGTTTCAGCTCTCTACCTAGTTAATGAAATACAGCCTCGTTATATACAGACGTATCTACAACGCAATCTCGTTTTATCCTTTGTATGTAGAACTTAATCGCGCAATAACTTGTTCGTCTCATCAGAGTTTATAATGTTATAGTGTTTAATTTCATTCGGTTTTCATCAAGACTATCTACACACGATTCCATAAATATATTTTTAGCAGACATTAGGCAACATTTCAATTTTAATTGGACTGTATCTAATAACTGTCACTTCTGACCGTTCTTTTAATCTATCACAGTATTTTAGGGTTCCCTGATCCAAAGGGTAAAAACGGAGGCTACTATTGAGACTTTTATGTCCGTCTGTCACAAGCTGTATCTTAAAAACCGTGATAGCTAGACAATTAAAATTTTCATCAATGATATATTTCAATGCCCCTTTATCAAAAAATACTAAAATCTGAATTAAAAAATTAAGGATTACTCCCGTACAAAAAACATTTTTACCGTTTTTTTTTGTACGGAATCTTCTGGCCGCGAATCAAACTCAAATTTTACGGGTTTCGTAAACATTTTTTTAATTAAAACTAAAATATGTGGCGTATCCAGGCGTATCTAATTGATAAGTGTTACTTTTGATGTTGTTTAGTTTTTATTGGAACATTTCGAATGAAGTTGACATTTAAATTTCAGTAACGTTATGACTAATCTACAAACTGTTTCTCTACAGATATTCTTTGATGGTTACTTATGTTTAATCCCTCCCAACCCATGGTACACCTCATTGGTTCACCTGGGTGGACCCCTGTGTATGTACATTAAAAACAAAATATTTGAAATATTAAATGTAACGAAGACAATACTAAAACTAATACTACTAGACCGGTTTCAAAAATTCTTTGGCGTTACAAGGCTATGTTATCACTGAATAAAAAAATCAACTGTAATCCCGTCTTCCCACGGGAAAGTGATCGGTGGAAAAACATCGGTGAAACCGCACGCGGTTTAAAAATATATCCTATCTATGTTACCCGAGGATAGGGTTACTTCCAAACAATGAAAAAAAAATCAAAACCTTTATGTCAGTAGTACCATCGACTAGTACCACTGATGGTACAAGTGGCAAAACTTTGTATCAGCAGTAGGTACCTTTATAGAAAAAATAAAGGTATTCCCCGGTAACATTGGTGGCACTACTGATCCTAAATTTGTATAACTAGTACCATTTTTTTTTGTTTAACGTGAGGGAAACTCCTCATGGATGATATGCCGGACTCCTATCGACTAAAAGACCCCACGTAACGCCCAACAGCCTATGGTTAGGAGCCCCGGGTAAGCCCTCGGAAGGATGTCCCAGGACTGCCTACAGACCCACGGCCGCCACTGCGGCCTCGCCCAGGTGGTGGTTAGGGTGCTATCCCTTTGGGGGGTTTCGGGTGTGATCCCGCTTCTAAGGGGGGAGCGTGCGTGAGTTCCTCACGTCACGTTGTGCCATGGCCCTGCTTCTGTAAGGACGGTGAGCCGCCCTCTTAACGTCCTCAGGCCCCCGGTCATGGAGGCCGATAGTCCTCGGCGAAGACACGTCGACGGTGCCCAGGCAGCCGACTGCGGAACTTGGGTGGGAGAGTTCTCTCCCGTTTCCGCCCCGGCGTCTCTTTCACGAGCATGACCAGCTTGCAGAAAGAGGCGACGCAGTCCCACTTACTCCCGCTGGAGAGCATGGCTCGCACCATGGTCTCGAGCGAGAGAGTGTCCACGTCCCAGACCCACCACGAGTATACCTAGTACCATTAATGGTACTAATGATACAAAGTGAAGTCACTTGTACCATCAGTGGTACTAGTCAATGGTTCTACTGACACAAAGGCCGTTTCGCCTTTTAGTTTCGTTGCTTATCCAATGCAAACAAATAATCAAAAACATTTTCACTATAATAATAATAGTACTTATAGATTATGCTTAAGATCTGACGCTCTCAGTAAAATTTTTATTTTTCATTTCAGCAGACATTTGATCCTAAAAATCTTCAGAACGCGTGAGTGATGTATTCCACAGATCTTCTTATAGAAACTATAGGTACTGCATTGCGGTGTTGTTCCGTGAACCGTGAGAAAGCAATACGGGTTTCTCTCAATCCATATATTTTTACGGTTTTGCTGCTGAGCATTTTAAGACAAATTATAAGAGGATTTACAAGCGCACACACGCACACTTTTCCTTAAAGAGAAGGCAGAAACATGGTCACATATCATACGTCCTATTTAAAAAGTTGCGTTCTTTAGCTTAGTGCTGCGTTGAAAAGAATAGGAGTAGGTTGTGGATTACCTACGAATACTTTCTGTGAAAACTTTGAGACTGCAAGTCGAAGTATCACATATTTTTCGTTATAAATTACATAATTTTAATATTTTTAGTACCTAGAATTGTAGTTTTTTGTAGAAAAATGGCGTAGGCAAAGACATAAGTAGGGATGGACTAAGTAGTTGTTTAATTCGATGTACGATAATAGGTAATGGTCACAAACATTAATTACCACTCACCTTTCAAGGTACATAACATAGGTACTTTAAATTTAAAGCAAATATTTTGTCTAGAGGCAATCGCGCAGTGACTGAGTTGAACTGTGAATGTTCCAACAACATTTAAAAATAGGTCCCAAATTAAAGTTCGCGACCGTACATGACTCGGCAATCCAAATTACTGCTAATATTACGGAAATAAAACCCGCAATTTATGCTCCGGGTCTTAGATATACTCGTACAAGTAAATACTTGTCAATTATGATCACGGAATTACTTTTAGGCATCTGTGACCGCCTTTACTCCAAAAACCGGTCATATACGAGTCGGACTCGTGCACTGAGGGTTCCGTACCAAAAAAATGGCATAAAAGCGCACCTTGTAATGATACAATGTGTAACATTTTGATACAACTTGTAACATCAATGCGCTGACATACGAAAAATCTATACTAAATGTTACATTACACGCGAACGCTCGTCGGTCTGGTCGTAATGCTCAAAGTCGAATCTAAAATGTTACATTACACGCGAAAGCTCGTCGGTCAGGGAGGTAGGTTGTAAAGTAATGCTCAAAGTCGAATCTAAAATGTTACATTACACGCGAAAGCTTGTCGGTCAGGGAGGTAGGTTGTAAAGTAATGCTCAAAGTCGAATCTAAAATGTTACATTACACGCGAAAGCTTGTCGGTCAGGGAGGTAGGTTGTAAAGTAATGCTCAAAGTCGAATCTAAAATGTTACATTACACGCGAAAGCTCGTCGGTCAGGGAGGTAGGTTGTAAAGTAATGCTCAAAGTCGAATCTAAAATGTTACATTACACGCGAAAGCTCGTCGGTCAGGGAGGTAGGTTGTAAAGTAATGCTCAAAGTCGAATCTAAAATGTTACATTACTCGCGAAAGCTCGTCGGTCAGGGAGGTAGGTTGTAAAGTAATGCTCAAAGTCGAATCTAAAATGTTACATTACACGCGAAAGCTCGTCGGTCAGGGAGGTAGGTTGTAAAGTAATGCTCAAAGTCGAACATAAAATGTTACATTACACGCGAAAGCTCGTCGGTCAGGGAGGTAGGTTGTAAAGTAATGCTCAAAGTCGAATCTAAAACGTTACATTACACGCGAAAGCTCGTCGGTCAGGGAGGTAGGTTGTAAAGTAATGCTCAAAGTCGAATCTATAATGTTACATTACACGCTTATGCTCGTCGGTCAGGGAGGTAGGCCGTAACGTAATGCTCAAAGTCGAATTTAATATGTTACATTACACGCGAATGCTCCCGGTGAGGGACGGCCTTAACAATCACATTTTTTATACGGAAGACCCCTTAAATATTATTTATTTTCTGTATTATAACCGACTCAAGAAAAGGAGGAGGTTACTAAATTCAACGGTACCTATGTTTCTTTTAGGGTTCCCTACCCAAAGGGTAAATAAAGGACCCTATTCATGAGACTTCGCTGCTTGTCTGTCTGTCTACCATCAGGCTGTATCTCTGGAGCCGTGAGATAGCTAAAGAGCTGAAATTTTCATAGATAATGTATTTCTATAGCCACTATAACAACATTTACTAAAATCTGAAAAAATCAAGGGGGGATTGAGGGAGGCTATGTTTGTCCGCGCATAAGATCGTCGTTTATGAACCCATAATTTTTTTTTGTATCTATCTGTTCTTACAGCGGCAATAGAATACATCATCAATTGCAAATTTCAACTATCTAGCTATCACGGTTCATGACAAACATACAGACAGCGGGGTCTTAGTTATAGGGTGGTAGTCCTTCTGGTGGGCCGTATGCTTGACCGCCACCTTAGTGATATAAAAAAAGGGTCCCGTTTTTACTCTTTGGGTACGGAACCCTAAAAAGTAACAGGGTTCAGTCCGAGAAGCTACTAAATACTTAAGCGGGACCAAATTACCGTCGTTTAGACCCAAAGTAGTTAATTATGAAGGGACCATTCTTTACTGGTTCTGTGGAAGGAAATTCCTGGAAAATTATGTCTTGAAATATGGAGAACTTTTTGAGATCATTTTTTTTGTTAGATTTTGATCAGTCTTGGGTCAACGTGTTATGCTTAGTAAGGTTTCTTTTAAAAGTTGTATCTTTACTGATTTTTTAAGAAACTAGCTGACCCCGCAATTTCGTTTATGTCACATAAGGTGTATGAAAGGAGAGGTATTTCTTCATCAGACTCATCAAGCAACGTGTGAAACTGCCCTGATTCTTTCGTTTCTTTCTGATTTTAAAACAATTCAGTCCGCGCCGTAGTTATTTTAAAATAGCCTAGTATTCAAACACAAGCAGGTTATTCCTAGCTTACTTTGGGATCAGAGAGCGTTGTGTGAAAAGTCCGTGAATATTTATTTATTTATTTATTTATTTTAAAATAGCCTTCATAATTAAGCTCTTTAATGATTAAGCCAACACGCCAGTTTAGATTTACCCATTTTTAGATTCATTATGTCAATGTATGATTCTTTAAAGTGGTATAACTTTTTTATTTATAAACCGATTGACATGAAGCAAATACTAAATGTTAAATGAAGCAAACCTCAATACAATAAAGAAAACTGCATTGTAATCGATTAAGCGGTTACTGAGATTAGAGTGCACAAACGTACAAACAAACAGATATACAGACATACAGACGAACAGACAAAAATTCTAATAATCATTGTTTTGAGTGCTATTGCGTTCATAAAGCACCCCTATAAGATTTTTTCTTATTTATCTTCCATGTACAGACAGCGACCTGTTACGATTTTATTATATGTATTGATTGATTATTTTTTTCATAATTTTTACAGTGATGATCACAATTGTATGGGCCGTGAGCTTGTTTGTCACATAAGTGGTGTAAAATAAGGAAATTGGTGGCAATAGTTTGGGGATGTTACAGCACTAAATTATAAAGTAAGATTTACTAATAAGTTCGAAATCAACAGCGTGTCGTTATATTCTGCAACTGTCCGTTTCAATATGGCTAAAAGCTCACCACCTAATTATGGGTTTAAATACAAATTATGAAATGACTAAGACAGTCTTCCGAGGGCTTAGACTTACCCGGGGCTCCCAGCCGTAGGCAATGGTAGGAAACTGTGTGGTTTCAGTCGATAAAAATCCGCCACAACATCCATAAAGGATTTCTACTCGTAAAAAAAGAGACGTAAATATTTATGCCTCTGCTCTCGACTTAGCACGTGGGAAATTCGATTATCGTTCCCACTTCCCAAGGGAACACAATCTCAGAATAAATAGTAGCCTATATGTTATCTGATCCAGAATCTATTCCTAAAGCATTTTCAGCCAGATTCCATCAGCTATTACAGCGTGATCTACCTATATATACAGGGTGTCCCATGGCTATGCCACATGGAGGGAAAGTACCTTAAATATTGTGGTTGGAAAATTTTACTGAAAGAAGACATTATTTTAATTAAAAAAAAAAACAACTTAAACTGCATTCATAGATTTTTAAATAATTACATGGTTGAACCGGAAATCAAACCCGCTACACGAGAAAAAATAATTACCCTGTAGCTTTATCATACCGATCGAAAGGTTTTATCATAAGGATTATTTTTTGCTTTCACTTATAGTAAGGATTCTACATAACAACTTATTTTCAAAAGATCGTGTAGAAGGTTATATTTATGGAGTAAACTCCCATAAAACACCCAGACAAAGGGAAAAAACCAAACAGTCGTATTGAAATACAGGCATTTTGCCAGTTAGGTCAACAACATTGAACTTTGCTATGAGAACGTTATTCTTCCCTTAGCAGAGTTGTATGCCTGTCACCACATTGTATATCATTAACCGTGATAACTTAGACGGTTTTTTTTTACAGATGGTATATTTCTGTTTTCAATATAATGTACTAGCAGACGTCACGCGGTTTCACCCGCGTAGTTCCCGTTCCCGTGGGAATACGGGAATAAAATATAGCCTATGTTACCCGCAAAGAGTGTAGCTTTCCAACAGTGAAAGAATTTTTCAAATCGGTCCAGTAGTTCCGAAGCCTATTCGTTACAAACAAACAAACAAACAAACAAACAAACAAACAAACAAAAAAACAAATCTTTCCTCTTTATAATATTAGTACAGAAGTATAGATAAGTACAAAAAAAGAAAAAAAAAGTCTGTGCGTGTAGCCATATCGCGCGATTGAAGTTAAACTTCTTTGCCATTGACGGCATCAAATGTTATATTAATATCATTCATTCGAATTTTGAATAGTCGAATTTTGAATAGCGATAGAAAATTTTCTAAACTCAAATAGCGTTACTTCCGTCAGAAAAAAAATCTGAGTTACTCCCTAGGTCGCGCCTAAAGAAGTTTTACTTCAAAACTAAGGAGAAATCCTATACAACAAACGTAAATTTTAACATTTATTGGCAAGTATATTATAAGTCCCTGTGCGCGAGGTCAATTCACATTAGGCCGATTTTTACCCTTTGGATATGGAACGAAAAAAACAATTTTGTGGTATTTAAAGTAAATCTTCTATCTTCTAAATATATATAACTCAAAGGTGACTGACTGACTGACATAGTGATCTATCAACGCACAGCCCAAACCACTCGGCGGATCGGACTGAAATTTGGCATGCAGGTAGATGTTATGACGCAGGCATCCTCTAAGAAAGGATTTTGATAAACTCAACCCCCAAGGGGATAAAATACGGACAGCGGGAACGGGAACAAATTTTACACGGGCGAAGCTGCGGGCATCAGCTAGTTATTTATCAATCTAAGAGCAACGAATTTAGAACAAAATCATCTATTACAATCCGTAAAATATCATCCAAATAGAACGAATCATGACCAGCATTAGTGTGTTAAGAGCGTAAATTCGGTTTTCAAATTTCTTTACGATCGTAAGAAATCAGCCGGCGCGGCGCACATAGCCGTATAGTGCCAATTGTTGCTAATAACAAGTTTGATACTTTTGTTTTTCTTGATGTATTACCGGTGTCATATTCTTAGTGTAAGCGTTCAATCTTTTAATTTAATTTTTATGTTAGTAATATTAGTTAATAATTATTGATTATTTTATTGCAAATTGATTGATATTAAGTAGTGATAGACACTGACATCATAAAATTAATAAAGTTGACATTTATTTACCTAACTAATATCAATATTGCAATTAGAAATACTAATAATAGACGTGCATGCATGAAAAGAAAAATGAAAGTTGAAGAAGCAAGTGAGGTGTGTATGGAGCGTACCGTGTGGCGCTCGGATCTTTCTGCCTACCCCGCAAGGGATTTCGCGTGAAGATAGTATAGTATATAATACACACATACATGAAAACGGTCCACAAGTTTATTTTTAAAGTATCTAAATATACGAAAATTGTAGAAAGTAATGGACAATATTCTATTTTACACTTTAAATATTTAAATTTGACCATAATCATAGTTAAAAACAATAATATTAACGTAGCAATGCGCAGGCGCTTAGCATGGTATAATTGTTTTGCTGCCTACTGCAGATTCAGTGCTGGCAGGAACGTCAAAATATTTTTAATAAATAATCAATAAATATTGTTGGATATTCTCACACAACATCATCTAGCCCAAACTAAGCTATAAGCTTTTGAGCTATGGGATCTAAATCTAATCTTAATTGATAGTAGGTGTTTTTCATTTACAACAACCAAATATTTATTAAGAGGTATGTGCATAACAATGCACACCGCCAAGAAAAAGCCATTCCGTATCGGCATTGATCGATTATTAGATACCTATTATGATGAATTTTGGGAGGGACCGAACTGAGTTTCTTGGGGTGTTCTTCTCAGTTTGTAGCATTTCCGAAAAAATGTTGACAATCCTATTTTTTTTTAAATTTCAAAGGTAATAAATTTTATTTTATTTTATTTTATCGGCTCTTTCTGGGCTCAATCATTTTGGGCAACAGACATTAGTCGTAAAAATTTAACAATTTAGGTTCCATCCTCGTAGTCCAGAACTCGTCGTCTTGCGAAATATTTACTGTGCTTATGGGCAAATTAGTGTTCAGTCTACACCGCAAATCGATAAATGTTGGCTTGACTGAAAGTAATTTTAATACAATTCATTAAAAATATTTATTAAATACACAAGATCACTAGAAGATAAAATAAACGCAGCTTCTCACTTGATTTGAAGTTGGCCTTGGATTTTAAAAAATAATAATGGATTTTAAAATACCAGTCATGCTTTGTAAACAGATCCGTTTTTCTCCATAATTTAATTTTACCATCAGCTATGGCTTGTTCCACATCCATGTATATAGGGACTGTTCTAGGTTAAATTAATTGATTGATTGGTTATTAGGTCGTCTACAACAAGGTTCTTTAGCAGTGGTGAGACCACGCCCCCTTGTGGACAACCTTTGGCCATGGCTGCGCACTGGTTTCTGCTTGTCAGTAGCTTTAAAATGAGTTTGTTTAGCATGTTATCTATCCATTCACTGACTACCGTGTATACTCGGTGTTTTGCCAGTGCCGTGGTTATGCTTCTTTTGTCGAAAGCTCCCTCTATGTTTATGAAAGTGCCGAGGCACATTGATTGATTGATTCTGGATGACCTCTTCTATTTTGTGTACCACTGCATGTACCGGACTGAGTTTCTTGGGGTATTCTTCTCAGTCTGTAGTATTTCCGAACCCCCGGTAGAGTCACAAAAATTTTGACAAACCTAATTTTTTTTTTTTTAAATTTCAAAGGGAATAAATTTTATTTTATTTTATTTTATTTATTTATTTTATTTTGTAGTGCTGAGTCTGTAGACTTGCCGGGGGCATTATGCGCGTTGGTTGGAATGCAGTGGCTTAATTTGAAGGGCCGTCCCTCGTTTGTCTCAGTCTGTCACACAATCTTTCCAGAGTTTTTAGCAGGAAAGACGAAGGGCTTATCGGTCTGTATAACCAGAGGTCTGAATCACAAACATAATCCCTTTACCGGGTTTTGGTATAAAGATCACTTAGACCTCTCTCCACAGTCTGGGTCACAGTCCCATTCATTGTCTGGCGTATAGATACTATGTAACTGACAATATCAACTTGTGTCCTCCCCCATTTTATCACTGCAGGGAAGACTTCATCCTGTCCTGGAGATTTGAAGGACTTGAAGCTGTTAATTACCCATTCAGTTTTTTGTAAGTTGACAGAATAGATTAGAACAGGTCTTGCGAGCTCCCACTGGACTTCTTCTGTGGATACGTTTTCCACCAGCCACATGAGTGTCTGCAGCAATTGGCATTCTGGGAAGTGCGTTTGTATCAAAATACTCTCGGCTTCTTTTCATGATAGTTAACGGTAGTAGAATGATGTAGTGGTAATTTATATGTTACTAGCTGACCCGCGCAACTTCGTTTGCGTGATAAATAAAGAACCGCTCGACTTATTTTATGCAAACTTCACATAAACCGTGTCTGTATACTAAATAGTCCGAACAAAGCCTAAACATTTGGTTTGTATAGGTGAGCCCGTTCTTGAGTTATAAAATTACAACGAAAAGTGGCATTGATTTTTATATATATAGATTAATTTATTGTTTCCGAGTAATTAAGTGATTTAGTGGTCATTATATAATGTTAATTTGCCTTTGAAAATGCCGAAAGGTTCCACCAAGTGCCATCAATCAATAGTATAAATAATTCTTTTCATGTGTGGGTCAGGCCGCCGCGCCGTCAGGTTTCTTTATAGATGCGGACAGTTCTGTCCCTTGTTTGGCTAGTATTAGTCTGACTCTATCAGAGGTTTCTCCAAGACTTGGTACTTTTGTATCTCAGTCGCTACTTGTATTTTGCTTTAGCGGCTTTATAGCCGTCCCAATCCTGGTCTGGTTCCTCACAGGTGTTCCATAATTACCACTTATGAAAATGGTGTGTTAATGTGTTATTATCAATACCACACGAATAGTGACTACCTGCCTTGCGTATAATACCTACACCTACGCTGTTCGTGAAGAAAATAGTGCAACTGTAAAAGCTTATAACTTGGTCAGTTTTCGTTATTTTCATTTAATTTTTTTTATACAGTATTTCGAAGCGAAACTCTAGTCGGGGTGTCTGAGCTTTGCACTATACAAAAGTTCACGTTGTATATCGACCAAAAATATTTATATATATTATATTATACGTCACAAAGTACTAAGATTGTTTGGTCACGCTAGAATTAGACTATTTTTGTTCATTTTTTCGTATTCAAAAATGGAACATCGAGCGACATGACCACTCTCTGAGAGCCTCTCGGCGGTACTAAATCGTATTTGTTCGCGTATCTGCATTTATAGGGGTTCACAAAATACTTTGTAAAAAAAATCTGCATCTAGTTACATAAAAAAAAATATTTTTATTGTCAAAGGAGAAGTTCTGACATAATATTACATAATTATCATAATGATTTAAACTACAGAAGCTGGTGAAAAGACAACTTTATTTTGGTGAAATTTCTCACTATTTGAGCAAACTTTACAGTCATTTTTCTCTAAAAAAAGGAACCTACCTGATATCAGGTTATTCTACAAACAGATAGCCAACCCCCTTTGCAATTGCTTCGTATCCCTTGTTTATTAAAATTATCAGTAATTTGACATGAATTTAAGCATCGAAAACTATGCAAATCGTATGATTTGAAAAACCTGTTTCACTTTCATTGATAATTACCATATGTAATCCGTTGTTAGGTAAAATATGTTTTAATAAACGTTTAGAGAGCTAAATTTACTAAGTATGTTAGTGAATACCATGTTTGTACGATAAATATTTAATGACTTTAAATGCAATGAAAAGTATGGTTTCTGAGCAATATGTGGCGCGAAATATGTTAGCCCTCTTAAAGCACCAAGTCCCGTATTATATATCACCGTGGCTCTTATCTCAAGGCTTTCTAGTCCAAGTTAATGCTGGAGATCACGAGTATTTACACAAAGGAAGTGCTTTATGACCCCCAATGCGTATCTTCGACACAATCTGACACATTTATCACCGAACACATCTTTGGAAAAGTTTTTAATGCTGACTCATCGCCGACTTTATGCCTTTTTTTTTCTTTTTGATCGTTGTATAACTTTTGTATAGGCAAAGTTTTCACCCCTTCATTTTAAGTATGTTTGTGGTGAACTTTACGCCCCGGAAGGTATGTTAAGCCATTGATCTCGTAGTTAGCAACATGGCAGTCGTTAAACCAAATTAAAGGTCTCATGCGGCTTGAGAATTTTCAACAGCGGTTTGTCACAACCTGCCCCTGTTCATTTCAAAACGGCAATAGACTCACTGCATATTGGTACAAAACTTTGAGAGTAAAAGCGTGACTATTTATGTATGGTATGTACTACAAAAATATACTGTCCTTTCCTAATAGTAACTTTTGGCTCATTGTAGTGAGCCAAAAGTTACGATTGTGACGTGAAGCGTGAAATAAATTAGAGTAGATTGTGGGCGTATATTATGTCTAGCGAGCGTTGCCCAACTATGTAAATGATCTGGACGGCTGTTCCTGAGATAAATAAATAAGTATCGCAGAACATTTTTATACACAGCGGTATCTATCCTAACCAAAAGTTATATACCTAAGTTTGTGCTATTTGATCAACTAACAAACAAAATATAAAAATAAACATCGAAACTGCGAAACAAAGTTATCGAAATACAGAAATATAATAATACTAGATGAAGCCAACAGTCTCGCTCACGTAAATTTTGTTATCGTTTCCACTTCCCCTATGGACTGATACCCGGGATTAAAAGTAACATATATAATTAAAACCAGATTCGTTCAGCCGTTAGAGCGTGAAAGAGTCACAACATCCACACTAGCATACTTTTTTTTTAACATGAGGGCAAATCCATCATGGATGCTATGCGGGACTCCTACCGGCTAAAAAATCTCACGTAACGCCCAACAGCCTATGGTTGGGAGTCCCGGGTAAGCCCTCAAAAGGATGTCCCAGGACTCACAACGGACACATGGCCTTCACTGCTGCCTCTCCTAGGGGGTGGTTCGGGTGCTATCCCGCGTCTTTGTCATGGGCCTGCCTCTGTAAGGACGGTGAGCAGCGCTCTCGCTGTCCTCAGGCCCTCGGTCATGGAGGCCGATAGTCCTCGGCGAAGAAACGTCGGCGGCGCCCAAGCCGCCGACTGCGGAACTCGGGTGGGAGAGTTCTCTCCCGTTCCCGACCCGCCGCTTCTTTCACTCACATGACCTGCTCGCAGAAAGAGGCGGCGCAGTCCCACTTACTCCCGCTGGAGATCATGGCTCCCACCATGGTCTCGAGCGAGAGTGTCCACACTTCCATACTTGCAATGTCGCATTTATATTTTTATTTTGTTATTAAGTAAAATTATACCTCTATTCACCTCATCAGAGGTAAACGCTAAAACTGTAATTTAAGTATTTACAAAGTAATATCAAACACAACAAAGCGAAGACTCACTTTTCCTTGTCTAAATCAGAAATAAACCTCGAACTCTTTACCCGAGTCTTGAATTTCAAAAAGTGCTGAAATCGAAACGACGCCGACCGTTCGAAAACATGTCGTCAATGTGAAAATAAAAGTCTGAAAGTAAAAGTGGTCCCGCCAATGTTTTGTTCTTGAAATTACTTTACCTTAGGTAGGTTTAACAGATTCTTTCTTTCTTTTCCTTTTATTGTTTCTTTTCTATTTCATACGAGCGACAGCAATTCTTAATTATTTATCCTGTTGATTGATTCACTTGGTGGAACTTATTACACATATTGACGTACCATATTGATAGAATCATAATACCTACTCATATGGAGATCATAAATATATTATTAAATACTAGCGGACGTCAAGCAGTTTCACCCGCGTAGTTCCCATTCCCGTGGGAATACGGGTATAAAATATAGTCTATGTTCACCGCGAAGAGTGTAGCTTCCCAACCGTGAAAGAAATTTTCAAATAGGTTCAGTAGTTTTGGAGTCTATTCGATACAAACAACCATTCATATCTTTCCTCTTTATAATATTAGTATAGATTCCAAAAGAAGTATATGTGCCCTTTTTCATTATGTTCAGTTCTTAATTATGTCGTTAAAATACATTGCCAAGTTGATTGATTGTATTTATTTTGATTTATATTCATAACTAGGTGTTACCGAACTGTCTGCAGTGGGGGTCCCTTTCCCATTACATTAAAAATCTCAAAGGGCCTCTGCGTGTTAGACCAATATGTCCCCATGTAAGCCTCCCAAAAGACCGGGTATCTTCGTTAAACAAAAAGAAGATAGCCGAGATAAGATAGAGACATAATTTAACTTTGTCGAACTTAAGCCATAAGATCGTAAGGGGTCGTAAGCGCCACAAATATCCATTACAAAACTATCATGCATATAGTCACACACACCATTATCGCCTAAGAGTAGTATACAACTACGCCTACATTTCCCCAATACTATTTCATTCAAGAAGGGTCTTAGAAGGTTTTTACAGGGTCGGCAGCGCGAGTGTGGCGCCTCTGGTGTTGCAAACGTCCATAGGCTGCGGTGACCACCGGTGCATCTGGTGGGCCGTATGCTTGTCTGCCACCTTAGTATTATAAAAACAAAAAAAAAAACCTTAAGCGCTCGTGGCCCCGCGGACTCAGTGTTCAGTAAACGATCACTGCAGTAAGCAACTTTCACTATGACCGGTCTATGGATGGGTGACCATCTATGTGATCACTTTGTGACATTTATATGACCTGCGCCTGTCCATTTAAACACGGCAATACGGCTCACCAACTATTACGTGGGACAAATTATACAAAGGTGAAATGTGGTCATATAATATGCCTCTGCCTACCCCTTCGGGGATAAAGGCGTGACCATATGTATGTATGGATGACTGCCTCTGTGGCGCAGTCGGTAGTGATACCGCCTGCGGCGCTGGAGGTCGTGGGTTCGATTCCCACCGGAGACAAATATTTGTGTGACCCATAAACGTTTGTCTCAAGAGTCTGGGTGTTTCTATGTATAATATGTATGTATTTAAAAAGTATATAAGTATTAATATCCGTAGTCTGATACCCATAACACAAGCAGGTTATTCCTAGCTTACTTTGGGATCAGATAGCGTTGTATGAAATGTCCGTCGATATTTATTTATTTATTTATTTATTTTATTCACCACCCGTAAAATTACACCAAGCGTACATAAAATATTGCTCTAGTATTTTAGAAGAGACAACATCAGCTGTGCTTTATATAGTTCTATAAATAGCAACACTCTATGGGGTCGTAAGCGCCGTGGATTTCCATCGCCGAGCTATCAGCTGCTACAAATATGTAGCTACTTTAGAATAAGCCGTTTCACTAAGACGCGTTTACGCATGGTTTAATTTAATGGACTTTAATCTGAACTATATGAGTTTATCTAAATTAAGCTGCTATTTAAGACGGATTTATATTTATAACTAGGTGTTACCCGCGACTCCGCCTTGGAATTATGTTCCCGCATCCCATGGCACTTTATTTCCGGAAATATTATTCTTATTTCGCAACTGGTTCCGAAACATGGTTTCAGTCCCTCTCTATAAATGATCTGTGACTCTGTCGCATTAAACTACGTCACTAGGTCACGTGGATCATCTGTTCAATGTTTGAAATAAAACAAAAATGACAACGTCAATCGGATTGAACTTTCACATTCACAATAAACGTGTCAATAAACGAGGGGCAGTCTGAAGAGAACGATCTCACGGCTTTCTTGTTCGAATGTGGCCGAAGTGGAATAAAAAGTAGCCTATTTTATGTCTCACTTTTTCAGGTTCTCGTTGTATTGGTCTGCTGATAGATTTATCTCAAGCAATACTATTGTCCCTTTTTTTTAACGTGAGGGAAAATCCATCATGAAAGCTATGCAAGACTCCTACCGACTAAAAAACCTCATGTAACGCCCAACAGCCTATGCTTGGGAGCCTATGCTAAGGATGTCCCAGGAATACTGTTGTCCGTTTTTTTTTTACTGTCACAATCTTTCCATAAAGAAATAGGCAATAGTTAGTTATAGGTACATAATATGTACTTTTCTATCGTTTTATTATATTATAATAAAACGATAGAAAAGTGAAAACTGTACATTGGAAATATTTTTAAAAAAAGTTGCTGGGTTCAAAATAAGATACCGAAGCCGAAAATATAGAGAGATTTTTTTTTAATAAAATCTGTTCAGCGAAAATGACAATACTCGAAAAATTTTTGTCTGTCGAAAAATTTTTGTCTGTTTGCTTTGCTTTGTCCGGAAGGATCTCGAAAAGTACTCGATAGATTTGATTCAAATTTTGCACAAATATTAACTAAGGGTAGGGTCTTTAAATAGGCTATATATTAACACGCTACATATTCTAGGGGCTAAGCAGAGATCAATCAAATTGGCATTATAACATAATTTTCACGCGTACGAAGTCGCGGGCAACAGCTAGTCAATCAATCAAATCAGCCTATGACAGTCCACTGCTGGATATAGGCCTCTTCCAATGTACACCACAATACACGGTCATCCAGCCACTCCCTATAACCTTTTTCAGGTCGTCAGTCCATCTGGCAGGGTCTTCCTACCCCACGTTTACCAAGCGGTAGTCTCTATTCTAGAACTCGAAATAACTTGAACAATAGTTACAATCATGTTTATCCTAAAGCCGAGGCCGGACTTGCGGTTACCGCAGCGGTTTCTAACCTCAAAATGTCAAACCATTGACTTGATTTCATTGATTTTGACAGTTTGATGACATTTTGAGGTTAGAAACCACCGCGGAAAAACGCAGATGCGGCTTCGCACTAAATCGTATTTACAGTCGGCGGTTGACACGATACGTGTACTTAGAAAAGATTATTATGACATTACTAGCTGACGCCCGCAGCTCCGCCCGCGTCAAGTTTTCATTCATTCTCGGGATAAAAAGTTACTTATGTTATTTTCCAGACCTATATCTACCCCAGTACCGAATTTTAGCCAGATCCGTTCAGCCGTTAGAGCGTGAAAGAGTAACAAACATCCACACTCACAAACTTTCGCATCTATAATATCAGTAAGATTAAGCATAGAATTTAAGTACCTATATTTGCGTACAAGCTTGATGTTCGTCAAAATTTTAAGCGCCATCAGCAGCTAAAAGCGATATGAATAACTTAACGTTATTACGAACGTTGTCGCTTCGGAATTTTGATCAATAATGCGGTGCATTTGCGAAGGGCTTAAATTTTCATAAAAGCGGGACTTTAATTTCACAATTTAATACTGATAAATTTTCACAGAAAAATGTTATTTATTAAAAAGTACTCCAAAACATTTCATCGGTTTTCTCAAAATGTTGCTAGAAATGGCAATATTTTGAGGGTTTCCTACCCAAAAATATAAAAACAATACCCTTTTACTAAGACTTCGCTGCTCGTCTGTCTGTCTTTCCTGGTGCAGAGGGCCTAAAAAGGCAACATTGTATGTTTCATATTATAAGACGTAAAATGATTGGATGAATGCTTTGTATGTCCTGTATTTCAAGTTATATGAATTGTATGTTTAGAAAGAAAGAAAGAAAAATTTGTTTATTCCACACAAAACATACAGAATATCTATAACAGTAATTAATAGCTTACTATTTACACTAAAAGTATTCTATTTCTTTGACGCACACTCCGTGGAATAACGGCCGCCTCTCAGCATTATGCTGTCTGCATGTAATTCATGCAGAACAGCGCTGGTTTTCAGAGACGGCCGGACGCGAAGTTGTGACAGATATTAAAACAAGTTAAAATATGAAACAGGCAAAAACACCCAGCGCCAATCACAGGAATTAAAATAAGAAAAAACAAAAAAACAACACCATTTAAGGGGTCCCGACACGGTCAAACTGCAACCGTCAAGCACGTACAATTTCATGTGCACGTACACGTCGATGCACAAAACATGCAAAGAAATCACGCACACCGAAGCAACTGCCATTCATATTTAACGCGCTTGACAATCGCAAGGCATGACCGCGTCGGGAGCCCATTACATGACTTAAAAACTAAATTGAGGGCTGGCAACATAACATTTCTACAACTTCCGCTTCCAATAGACGCCACGCCATTTCTGTCTGTCAATTTGTGCAAAAGAAACCGGTTAAGTACTGTCAGTTAGCAATATCGTATCATAAATAAACATATACTAATCAATAGAGAATCATGTACACAATAGTGACCAGTGATAACAAACACAACAAACAGTTTATGCCGACTTTTATGCGCTTAATTAGATATGATTGTGCTATTTGTATCTAAGGATCAATTTTATGTTCTGTGCCATTAAAATGTTGTGTTCACAATGTTGTGTCAATGTAAATATTTTATATCTACAATAACGCTATGATTTGCAAATTCCATAAAAATACCTCTCGATGGTGTTTACGCAGTTACGCTACAGATAATCAAGCGACTCTGTGAGAAAAAGGTGAGCATTTCATCATACTTAAGATAAATAATCTCAAAAATTGGTTCCCCAGTGTTCACTACATGTCCATATTACACAGAAATTGAAATAGCAACTCTTGTACACAATAGAGTATTTGGGCCTACAAATTATCTCTTCATTTGATTTAATCAAAAATATCTTTCATCTCTTCATTTGATTTAATCAAAATATGTTTCATTTCATGCAGGAAGGAATTAAAACAGGACGTAGCAATGTCCCGATCACAATCACAACTAACACCTGACCATTACATATCATGCTGCTAATTGTGCTTCAACTCACCCTACTCGACGGCTAATCCAACAAGGTACGAAAAATTATTTTACCTCCACTCAGGATATCAGTTAAATATGTGATATTCAATAACTAAATAGGTACATAATTGGTATATCATAGCGAAATAAATAACTTGTATTTTTTAAATACATTTTTTTTTTTTAAATAAATAAATAACAAATAAATATTCACGGACATCTCACACAACGCAATCTGACCCCAAAGTAAGCTAGGAATAACCTGCTTGTGTTATGGGTATCAGACCACGGATATTAATACTTATATACTTTTAAATACATACATCTTATACATAGAAACACCCAGACACTTGAGACAAACATTTATTGGTCACACAAATACTTGTCTCCGGTGGGAATCGAACCCACCCTCCAGCGCCGCAGGCGGTATCACTACCGACCGCGCCACAGAGGCAGTCTGTAAATACATAGTGTTATCAATCACTTAATTATAAATAAACTACAAATATAATAGTCTTATTAGTATATAAATTATTATTAAATATTATTATTATTTTTATTTTTTTCAATAATATAAAGTGCTTAATATTTCTTAAAAGAATTTATCTGTTCCATCATATATAATATCCTGAGATGGCGAACAAATGTTTGTTTTGTTTTTAGGCTGCGAATTGGAGGGGAGAGGACATTCCAGCACTTAGCAGCTGCATGACGAAACGTGCCTCTGAAAGCTGCCGTTCTGTACCTGGGAAGCGACAAAGGGGGCAGCCTTGATCTCTTGCTAAATCGCTGCTTTTCATATCTCCAGCTCAATTTGTCAAAGAGATAAGTTGGACTTTGATTTTTAATCACCCCAAACAATAAACTAGCCAAATGTAACTTCCTCCTAGCTTCCATTTTAAGTAATTTTAGCTTATTCAGGAAGGGAGTTACATGACTTCTTCTAGGAATATTAATGCAGAAACGGGCACAGGCATTCTGAACTCTCTGTATTAAATCCTCAGTCCTTCTAAGCAGGCAAGGGCCATAGACTGTGTCACAATAGTTGAACTTTGAAAGTACTAGGCTATCAACCAAGAGTCTTCGGAGTGGCTCGCTGAGATACTGTCGTATATTGTACAGGACCTTCAGTCTGTAAAAGCAGTTGCTCACTACTTTATTTATATTTTTTTCAAACCGTAACTCAGAGTCCAGAACCAGTCCAAGGCTGGTAGCAGAATCAACTCTCTCAATATAGTCACTTTTTATACTTATAATAGGGTCCAATGCCACAATGTTTTGAACCTGTTTCTTAGACCCCAACACCAGGAATTTTGACTTTGATGGGTTTATCATTAAAGAATTGCACTCCGCCCATGATGCCAATCTTGCTAAATCCTCATTAATTGCAGCTACCGCAGTATCTGTTTCAGTCGGCTTGAAGGACTTGTAGAGCTGTATATCATCAGCATACATATGATAGCTGCAATTTCTGATTGAATTGACTATGTCTGCACTATATAATATATACAACAGAGGCCCCAAAATCGAACCCTGAGGCACACCCCTGGACACTGGACTAGGGTCAGACACAATCCTGGCACCATCCTCTCTCACAATCTCCACACATTGTGACCTATTCATTAGGTAACTATGGAACCACTCGACTGTGTCCCTGGCAAATCCATAGTATGATAGCTTAGAGAGCAGGAGTGTGGTGTTTATGGCATCAAATGCACGGGAAAAATCCAGGAGAACCAGGATAGATCCCTCCCCCACATCCCTCGCCTCCAGGATGTTCCCCACTACATCTGCCATTGCGGTAGCTGTGCTACGGCCCTTACGGAAGCCTGACTGCTGCTCGGGCAACAGCTTGTTTAACTCTAGATAGTTTGACATCTGTGTGTGCACTACTCTCTCCAAAACCTTGGATAAACAGGGCAAAATACTTATAGGTCTCAAATCTCCACAGTATCGAGGATCATTTACTTTCCCTATCGGGCGAACAATTGCACAGCGCCACAACTCAGGGAATTTATGAGTCAATATGGAGGTATTGACAATATCAGTCACAGCTTGAAGGGCCGACGGGACAACCATAGAGAGCATCTCCTGGCTGATCCCATCCACACCTTGTGCGTTAGTTTTAATACTATCAATTATTTTCCTTACCTCCTCTGTGGAGACTGGCTTCAGATTGAACTGTTCCGGAGTGCACCGATCAAACTCAAAATATGTAAGCTGTGAGATAGAAATCTTGGAGTCCCCCGGAACATTCAAGAAAGCTTTTTTAATGGCCTCAGCATCATCAAAGTGATGAGGCAGCAGGGTCTCTTTATGCTTTGCCAGAATGTTGGTCTTAAGATTTTTCCACAACAATTTAGGTTCTCTGAATTGTAAATTTATGTTCGCTTCAAAATAAGCTGTCTTCTCACTGTGCAGAGATTTTTCAGCCAAATGTTTAAGATCCATATAGTACCTATAGTGTTGATCCAATTTTGTACTATGATATCTCGCTCTAGCTCGATCCCGAAGACGGAACAACAGACGAACATTGTCAGTAATCCACGGCGTAGGAGGCGTTCGAAAAGTCCTTGTTTTAATTGGTGCATGAAGGTCGAACAAATGCATAATATAGGTATTGAAAGATATGACCATTTCATCGACATCATGGCTATCACTGGCCAACATCCACAGCAAATGATGCCTATCCTCCTCAAAATGCTCCGTAAGAATATCCCTCATAGGTCTATAGGTGATTGTCCTCGGTTTAGGCTTGGATTTCTTCAGCACCGTGTCACATACTACAAACGAATGCCTGCCCAACTCAGGAATGTGATCTACCATTACATTATTTGTCCTGACATCTGTGCAAATTATATCTATGAGAGTAGCTGATTTGTCAGTGAAGTGTGTAGGCTTCTGTACCACCTGAACTAAATTCATGTATGTTAGAAAGGCTGTCAGTCTCCCCACATCACTCTCACCCACCTTCTGCATGTCCACATTGAGATCTCCCAACAGTACCAAATGATCATATGGAGCCAAGGCAACTATACTATTAGTTATACCCCCCAAAAATATATCTAAATCAAGCCAAGGAGGACGGTAAGCGGTACATATGAGCAACCTTTTTCCCATGATACTAAGGGTGATCCACATTTGCTCAACGTTTGGAGTTACAGGGTGTACCCTAGTTCTCACCGTAATTCCGATTTTAACATAGAAGGCGATTCCACCCCCCCTACCCTTTTTTATGTCCATAGGCCTAGGTATATGACGGCGTCTATAGCCCTGCACCACAGGTGCTCTAGCTTCTTGGTCCGTCTTTAACCACGTCTCGTTGATGGCCATTATGTCCACGGCGTGACGCAACATAGCCAACCTAAACTCGTCCTGCCTGGTCGAGAGAGAGCCTGCATTTAATAGACCAAATTTTAAAAACCTGTTTTTAATCATTTATAGTACTTATATATAATAAAATAATAATAATAACAGTGTTAATGTATAATATGAAAATGAAATGAAAGCGAGATAACAGGCCATTATATTTTAAATAATAGTGATGTAGTAGGCAGTTATATTCTAAATGAGAGTGAGACAGTATGCAGTTATATTTTAAGTGAATCATAATATAAAATAAGTATTTTTTTGATTGATTGATTGATTCTTCAAGTTTATCTAATAGTAAACACCCATGTATACAAATTAGCAAATTCTTGCAATATGAACTATTTTGCTCGTTGCACCTACCACTCAGTAAATTAATTATGTTACACACACTACAAGACAACTTGGTATTAATAATTAAACTTAACACAAAGATAGACTTACAATTAGAGAATAAAGTATTTTTAAACAATAACAACTGTGGGGTCGACAACCTATATACGGGACACACTAACACCAAATAATTTTGACAGGTCTGCCTCAGTCCGAACACGGTGGGTGGCATCCCCAGGCCCCCTGCAGGCGAGAATGGCTCCCCTCCGCGTCCACACAAAGCGCCAGCCGGCAGCACCGGCGGCGTCGCGCGCTTGCCGAAACAACTGGCGGTTCGTCCTCGTCAGCCGCTCGTTGACGTAGAACCGGCGCGGGGCGGCGGCCGGCACGACGCCCTCCGTGGTGGCGCCGCGGTGCACGCGCGCCGCCCTCATCAGCCCGTCGCGCACGTCGCGGCGCGCCAGGCGGGCCACCAGCACGCGCGGGCGCGCCTCGCGGGGCCCCTCCGCGCTGCTGGCGTCCAGCCGGCGCCCGCCGACGCGCTCTACGCTGACGATGTCGCGCTCGTCCACAGTCACCCCCAGCTTCGCTCCTATTACCTTAAACAGGTGGACAGGGTTCTCTCCGGCCTGCTCTGGCACGTGCGTTATCTCGATATCGTTAGCCAGTAGCTCCTGATCCCTTTCGTTAAGGTCACGCCTGAGGTCCTCTACCACGCGTTCGATCGACCCCTTTGCCTCTGCATCAGAGTCTCGGTCAGCACCTCTGTTTTCCAACGCGAGCAGCCTTGCCTCCATGCTGTCCATACGAGCATTGCACGTTTGGACAGACGCCTTTATGGCGGCCATGTCGATCTCCATAATACGCTGAAAGGACTTCACATCAGCACGCAGTGCCCTGACCTCCGCCATCAGAAGTCGAAAATCCCCACTCGAGGTAGTCTCCTCAGCATCCAGTGGCGGCTCCACCGTGAGTGCGGGTTCAGGCGACGATATAGGCCCCAGACTCGAACCGCAGGCAACGCCAGGATGAGCCACGCGAACAGGAGTGTCGTCGTTCCCACGTCTGTTTACAGCTCGACTCCTACACTCTGGACAGAGCCATTCCGGTTGGACACCCCCCTTCGCAGGTATGCCCACACAAACCTTGTGGAAGGTACTGGCGCACTTCTTGCACTTAATTGCAACCTCCCCAGCCGGTGACGTAAACCGACCACAACCCCCACACTTATTCATCCTAATGATTACTTTTGCCTCTCGACAATAGATGTCGCCAACGCTCCCCGCGATGCAGAAACCTCGTATTTTTTTTTTGTACTTTCAGGTAAAACTAGAAATTAAGATATGTCCAGACACCCGCAGATCACCTGTTATTTAATATTACTATTAATTTTTCAATATATTATATGTAATTTAAATTGATTTCAAAGATTTGTATTGTATGAAATGTTTGTCTTTAAACATAAGCCAGATTCATATTATGAAAAATACAATGTTGCCTTTTTAGGTCCGCAGGACAGACAGATGGACAATTCAGAATTCTACAGTTTGGTTAGGTTATGCGGAGTACTTCTTTCATTAATTTTTTACAATTTCATAATTTATAAACTGAATGTGTGTATGTAGGTTCCGGTGCAGGAGGTTGATTGGAAATATGCCTCTGCCTTCCCCTTCGGGGATGAAAGGCGTGATCATATACATGGATAAATGTGAAAGCTTTATTATTGGTACGGATGACTCAAGCTGGACCGTGCCGGGTCCGAGCCTCGGCTCGAGTTGCGGTACCGAGTTGTTTCCGAGCTTTAGCGCTCCTGTACACGACGCCGCAACCGCACCGGCGCCGCACCGACGCCGCAACTCTGTACTGTGTATACGCGCCGCGTACACGCCGCAGCCGCACCGCTGCCGCACCGGCACCGCACATTCGCCGCGCACACGCCGTGTCTCTAACCGTGTTGCCATTCCATTACTGGCTGGCTATGATAGTGCATGTGTATGAGTTTTTTTAGCAAAAAACAATCATGGAAAGTTTTTTGCTAAAAAAACTGATTAAATCATGAAATTTTCATAACTTTAGATGAGGAGAGGGAAGTATTATGGGACAAAAATTTAGAAATTGACAAAGATAAGCGTAAAACTTCTCCAAGCTTTTAAAGCTTGGTTCGACATCTGCCTTATTATGATCGAGAATTTTGCGGAGCTACCCGATACCGAGAAAAATAATCAAATATAATAAAAAAAAATATATAATAAAAAATAATAAAATAATCACGAAAATAATCAAAAAACTTGTCCCCATCTTTTCGTAGTTCTTCATAAAGTGTATGAAATTCACCATATTGCTCCCTCCGCATGAGAATAGGATGTACCCACAATTTTCTAATGAATTTACGCCTTTCATTTTGCCATTTCTTGTACATATAATAAACCAAGAGCAACTTCTTTTTTTTCGTTAAATTAGACATCTTAACACGTGTTATCTGTGTAGCCAGCAATGTATTACTAACAACTGTGTAGTGGTATGATAAAATTATGCGGCGCCGGTGCGGCGGCGGTGCGGCTGCGGCGTGTACGCGGCGCGTATACACAGTACAGAGTTGCGGCGTTGGTGCGGCGCCGGTGCGGCTGCGGCGCCGTGTACAGGAGCGCTTACCGTTGTCCGTTGCTCGGCTGTCACTCGGTTGCCGCTCGGTATAGCGTGAATGTATTCATACAAAATATATGTAACACTAGATGAGGCCCGCAGCTTCGCCCGCGTACAAAAAGTCCCGTTCCCTCTTCCCGTGGGAACTTATTCCCGGGATAAAAAGTAGCCTATGTGTTATTCCAGACCATAATGTATCCCTGTACCAAGTTTCAGCCATATCCGTTCAGCCGTTAAAGCGTGAAAGAGTAACAAACATCCACACTCACAATCTTTCACATTTATAATATTAGTAGGATTTAGTTGACCGTGCTACGGCCGACACTCGGCTCGGACGCGGCACGTTGTAGCGTGAGTCATCCTATATTTTACACTAGCTGATGCGCGCGGCTTCACCCGCGTTAAATTCGGTACCCGTTCTCGCTTCCCGTGGGAACATATTCCCGGGATGTAAAGTAGCCTATATGTTATTCCAGACTATAAGCTATCTCCGTACCAAATTTCAGCCCGATCCGTTCAGCCGTTAGAGCGTGATTGAGTAACAAACATCCAAACATCTAAACATCCAAACATCTTCACAAACTTTCACATTTCTAATATTAGTATTTTACATTATATCTTAACTTCTTGGCAACGTATTAAAAAATGTAGACAAAGAACTTGAATAATGATCTTACAGTGACATTTCTCCCGCGTTGCCTGTCTAAAGTGCTTCCTGTCTCAACTTGAAATTCATTTATACTCATAATTACAACGAGAAGTATGACGTCAAGATTTTATCTTACATTGTCTTTTAGATAAAGTTATAAATAATAATAAATAAATATTTAGGGACATTTCACACAACGCTTACTGATCCCAAAGTAAGCTAAGAATAACCTGCTTGTGTTGTGGGTGACAGACCACGGATATTAATACTTATATACTGTTAAATACATACATGACTCTTGAGACAAACATTTATGGGTCACACAAATATTTGTCTCCGGTGGGAATCGAACCCACGACCTCCAGCGCCGCAGGCGGTATCACTACCGACCGCGCCACAGAGGTAGTCAACTTACTCTCATCTATACTAATATTATAAAGAGGAAAGATTTGTTTTTTGTTTGTTTGTTTGTTTGTTTGTAACGAATAGGCTCCGGAACTACTGGATCGATTTGAAAAATTCTTTCACTGTTGGAAAGCTACAGTCTTTGCGGTGAATATAGGCTATATTTTATTCCCGTATTCCCACGGGAACGGGAACAACGCGAGTGAAACCGCGTGACGTCCGCTAGTTGTTTTAATATTCAGGTAATTTTTGCAAGACTTTTTAATATAATACTCAAGATCAATACCTAAATGTATTACTATACTAAGCTGAAAAAGCTTGACGTGGACTAATAAGTTTAGTTTTTAAAGGGAATTTCTTTGTAAAGAAAATAAGATAAATATTTAAATAACTAAGAGGACAGCTAAAGATAATGAAAAGTCAGTCCAAAATAATTTCTTGGGATAGTGGTGTATATCGAGTGGGAAGTCTCAGGCAAACCACTAAGGGGCACAGCGAGTTATGTTAAATCACAGTGAAGAGTAGACTATACAGATGAAGTGTAGTGATAAACAACATTTGACCCGCGATTATCATTTCCGATCATTAAGATTACGAGGGAGTTTTCAAACTCAGCGAGTTTAGTACCTCTGGTTATACAAATCTCCATAGGCTAGGTGACCAACTGACCACTTACAATCAAATCAGACGACTACGCTTGTCTGCCGCTTTAGTGGCTTATAGGTATGCAATATCTCAAACAAACTATTTTTATAGACATCATTTTTGGTTCTCCAAAACAAAGTGTTAGTGTTTAAAAATCTGCGGCAAGGGCAGCCCAATATAACTCTCTATGTAGTTTTTGTGATTGATGTATTACTATATCTAGCTCAAAAAGCTTGACGTGGATTGATAAGTTATATTTTGAAGGGAATATCTTTGTGAAGAAAAATTGTTAAATATTTAAATAACTAAGAGGACAGCTAAAGATAATGAAAAGTCGGTCCAAAATAATTTCTTGGGATAGTGGTGTATATCGAGTGTTGTAGGGAAGTCTCAGCCAAACCACTCAGGGGCACAGCGAGTTATGTTATAAATCACAGTAATGAGAAGTTTATATAGCTGAAGTGCAGAGATAAACAACATTCGAACCGCGATTGCCATTTCCGATTAAGATTTCGAGGGGGTTGCATGAACAAACTCAGCGAGTTTAGCACCTCTGGTTATACAAATCTCCATAGGCTAGATGACCAACTGACCACTTACAATCAAATCAGACGACTATGCTCGTCTGCCGCTTTAGTGGCTTATAGGTATGCAGTATCTCAAACAAACAAATTTTATAGACATCATTTTTTTAAAAATGTGTTTGAAAACCTACACCACTGTAGTTGTTAAATGAATTAAAATTACCTACTGGAACAGGCATTTTTCTCTCCGGCTCTACCTATAGGCAAAGATAATTTATTAGTATTACATACAGATCGGCAACTCCCTGCCTCCCAACGAGTAAGCTTCCCCATCCCCCCACCAAAATGTAAGTGTCTATTGCCGTGTCAGTACTTGAGAATGTCACTGCGTTGCATTACGTCTTACTACTTACGTACTTTGTGCGATTGCTGTGGTTTAATTAGTGCTAAGCCGAGGGTAGACTTGAAAAAAAAGTACCTACATACATGAGAGTGCGTTCTGTTCCTTATTATTTTGTTTCCGTAGCTAGTGTCCCTAGTAAACTCACACACACATTCAAGCTTGATTCAAGCATTCACATTACGTGTATATTAGTGTGGGTGAAAACGAACATTTTTGTAAGGAGTTTCCACCCTGTGCTATAGGGTCGCGAATCTGACAGTAAATGTAAATGTAGAAGCAATCACTTTGAAGTTTATAAGCGTTACTTTGTGACCTACATGATTAAAGATTATTCATTTTTTGCATATTGTCACCCTTCGAAAAAAATTAAAAAGTCTCAGTAATTCTCTTACTAATATTTTCTATTAATGTTGGCTTAGGGTGACTGAACCCCACGCAGTTTAGGCTACAAGTATTTAGCGGTCTAATCAAACCAACCACAATGTGAAGGTTCGCCGCCATAATAAAATTGTCCTACGTGGCCACTGAATTGATCGTAGTCCCTTAAGATTTACTAAGGGTTAACCTCTAATTCCGTAAGATTATGCGATTACGCTTACGCGTATTATATAAGTAAGCCTCGAAACGGTTATAGTACTTAATGCTGAATTAGAGATTAGAGATTGTGATGAATGTTAAGAATGAATTATAGAGATAAGCGGTGAAATAAGTCTTTTCCTCTCTCCTAGCATAACTGTGCTGGACATCCTTCCTAAGGGGTTACCCGGGGTTCCCAACCATAGGCTGTTGGGCGTTACGTGAGGTTCTTTAGTCGGTAGGAGTCCGGCATAACATCCATGAGGATTTTCCCCTTACGTTAAAACAAAAAAAAAAGCATACCTGTGCTGTGCCCGACAGGGTCCAAAATTGTAACCAATAATATATTTGAACAGCTGTATCACATAATGAAATGCAATAAATATATTGAGTATTGAGTACTTGATACGTATACAGACATCCTTATTTTATACTTACACATGACATGTATTCCTGTAAAAGGTTAGCAGGTTCATAACTTCTCGGCCATATTTCAACAAATAAACTATTATGTGGGTTAAACTACTGCTGTATGCAAATATACAGAAGTCAATTATTAAATATTTTTAAGTCGCCCATAAAGTCATTAAATCTCTTCATTATAATTATTACTAAGCGACAATTAGAGATTTCCCATGCCGGTTTGTTGCATAAATAGTTAGATCAATTACAATTATTTATATAAAAACATCTTGCCTGCTTAAATTTTCTCAGCTTTCTTCGAATCATCTCAACATGAAAAATACATTTTTTGACTTAGCAATTTACTCGACTTTGGCATCGGTACTTTCAAGCCGAGAAAGTCCAAGAATGAAAATAAAAACATTCATAAGATACCTGATCTATCTTAAATTGATTTTTTTTTTCAATCTACGGCCACAACTCATTCTGCCTAATCGAAAAGTTGGGCAACAGAGTTTTATAATAATTAAATACATTGGAGTTATACACTCGTATAAACATACGTGTCCATGTACAAGTCACTTTTATCCAGAAGAAATGGGCAGAAAAAAAATTACTAGTGACTCTGCTCTAATAAAATGTCAACCTTAGAAGTGAAAATTTGCTTAAAATTATTTTTGCACTCCACCATTAGGATTTTACACTTTAAATATTTTCAAATAAGCTAAACATATACCTATAAGCTTTAAACTAAAACAATTGTAAAACATCATTCAAAATCTATTTTTTAATACAGTTGCTCAAAAAGTGGCGTATTACAGGGACGTTTAGCGTTCGGTATGTGGGGTATTACACACTCGTGCTTTTTTCTTTACCTTTCCCGCACTAGTGCGCGTTTCCTTTCCCAACTGTCAAAATAATGTGTGATTCATGCAAATATTTCAAAAAAAGATACTAACTTGTTTCAATATCAGATTAAAAGTAATTTTAATTAAAATTTAAACATAAATTAATATAAGTATCGGCCAAATTAAATTTATAAATATAAAAAAAGTTGGCTGTATGAAGTGCACTGCCATAGTCTCTGCTTAGGTAGGTGTATATTCTTTTACGGTTGCCGCCATTTTGGACAATTCAGGTTTATTGTGTTTTTATTATTTTATTAAATTGCTTAATTTTTTCGCAACTGTATTAAAAATAGTTGTTCAATACAACGTGTGGGATTGTTATTTCAACTCGTTCCGACTGTCCACCCTCGCCTTCGGCTCGGGTCAACATCTGTCGAACTCGTCGTAATAACACAAATCCCACACTTATATCGAAAACTACTATTCCACTTCCAAATACAAACTCTCCCGCTGAGAATTATTAGTTTCTAACACAATGTTGTAAGTCTATAAATAAGTACTTACTGAAAAAACAAAGAGTTCCAAATAACTGCCAAACTGAACTGTCTCCAAACGTGCAACGTCCTCGACCAAAATATTCCTAAGGTTATTTTAATCTTAATAACCTGGCATCAACTACAAAGTCACAACTTTTTATAACAACTAAACTTTTTAGACTTCCAAAGTTTTCTTAAATCCACTACAGACTCTACACTCTACACTTCAGCAACAAAAAAAAAACTTAAAACGTCACTTTCAAATTTGAAGTTCGCAAACACGTGTTTTATTATTTTATTTTTATCGTGTTTAGTTCAAGAGCGTCATGCGGCCGCTTCGGTCTAAATTCGCGACGCGACTGAAGTAATAATGAAAAGGTATTCGTTTCAGGGCTAGACAGTGACAGATACGCAGTTGTCTCACTCTTAGTACTGAATGCAGTCTAGCGCGTATTTACTGAATTCATGAATTCAGTTGCCCTTACCTGAAATTTATAAATGGGCTTAAATTTCTTTTAGGCATTGATTTAAAATGTATCGACAAATCTAGCAAGCAATGTCTGTAAATTGTCTGTTTTTTTAAATTGCTGGGAATGTAATGAAGTCTCATAACCCTTGACCCATAGGTGGACTACACAGATAGGTAGTAAAATTATGTTCTTATTTTTCTGAATCAAATCTTAAAATCTACTTAATACACGCCTTCAATTCAATGTATGAATTTTGTCTCACGTTGCTTTGTTCTGTTACTGCTATAATAAAAATTACTAAAAACAGAAAAACAATTATATTTAAGGGGGGCTCCCATACAATAAAAGTGACGTTTTTACTTTTTTTTTGGTACGGAAATGCGCAGGTCCGACTCGTATTAGACTTTTTTTTTATTAAGTACTGCCACTACGGTATTTAGCAATTGGGGGTCACTTTCACATATGGTCTGTGAAAGTGACCCCCAATTGCTTGGCCAAAAGTGACACTTCTGACAGTGGTCCTCAATTTGGCGGCCCCAAGATGTGCCTTTTCACGCTCCGCTTGAAGAAACCGGGATTGTATGAAATCTATATACATCCATATAATAAAATGATAGAAAAGTCAAAACTGTACATTAGATATATTTAAAAAAATACTCGCCGGGTGCTCTACATAAAATAGGTACCGAAGCCGAAAATGTAGTTAGACTTGAATGAAGTCTGTTTGATTTGTTTGTCCGGAAGGATCTCGAAAAGTACTCAATAGATTTGGTTCAAATTTTGCACAAATATTAACTACAGTTAGGGTCTTCAAATATGCTATATATTATCATGCTACATATCATAGGGGCTAAGCAGAGAGCAATCAAATCTGCACAATAACATAATTTTCACGCGTACGAAGTCGCGGCAACAGCTAGTAATAAATACTAAAAGACATTATAAGTAAAAGGGTGATTCTACATAATATCCTTAATTTCCTACAGAGCTTTACAGAGATAAGCTTAAAGTGTCATTAGTGTAACGGTGTAACACAATTTTCTGCCGTTACAGATCATTGTAACACATTTATTTTTATGATGTTTGTTTCTAATGTGCTTTAATTTTCGAGGTTTATTTCACACTAGCTAATGCCCTCAGCTTCGCCCGCGTAAAATTTGTTCCCGTGGGAACTTATTCCCTTGATAAAAAGTAGCCTATGTGTTATTCCAGACTATAATGTATCTCTGTACCAAATTTCAGCCTGATCCGTTCAGCGGTTTGAGCGTGAAAGAGTAACAAACATCCACACTCACAAACTTTCGCATTTATAATATTAAGTAAGATTTTGTTTACCATTAAAAGGTAAGTTGTAAGATTGCTTATCTTATTTAGAAGAGACCTGTTTGTTAAGCAAACATAAGCACATGTTTTTTCTTTTTCTTAACGAGAGGGGAAATGCTTAATGGATGCTATGCCGGACTCCTACCGACTAAAAAACCTCACGTTACGCCCAACAGCCCACGGTTGGGAGCCCCGGGTAAACCCTAAGAAGGATGTCTCAGGACTCCCAACAGACCTACGACTACCACTGCGGCCTCGCTTAAGGGGGTTTACGTGTGCTATCCCGCGTCTTTGGGGGGTTTCGGGTGTGATCCCGCTTCTAAGAGGATGGCGTGCGTGAGTTGCACGCATCAGCATGGCTCGCACCGTGAAAGAAAGAAAGAAAGAAAATGTGTTTATTAGCGATCACAACGCACATAAAACATGTTCAAACTGATCAACAAAATTATCAAATATCCACAAAAAAAAAAAAAATATATATATACAATATCAGAGAAGTACCCAATAAAAAAATAAAGTCCACCACCACAATTTTGCCTTTGCCTATCCTTAAACGGATAAGAAAAAAAAAAAACTACTAAAACACATGGCCGCCGCCGCCGCCACATGTTGTTGACATGTATGTCATGTATTGTCAAAATGTCAACGTGTCATCTTCCTGACGTGGCAAATGTCGCACGTGGTTAAAAAATAGTTAAAATACATAAGTACTTTCTCAGAAGTCGCTAACATAGTTTATTTGCATTACCTTTCAATATGTACGCTGTGTTCACAATAAGGGATGGACACTCAGCAAACACTGAGTTGGCTATCAACCACCTCAGAACTGATTTTCAGTGCCACCCCCGAGTGCCGCCTGACGTCTTCAGGCAATATCGTTTCACTCTATCACTACCTATACCTACATAATATGATTCCTAAACTATCAGCAAACATCTCATCTCAAACTACAGAAAATGTTTTCAACACGCCAAGGCGGTAAGTAATTCTTAACAACAAGTAATCTAGCAATTAACACTAATTCTAAACAAGGTTAAACAATAGCATTGGTTATTTATTATCTTACATAAGACTTTCACAACCTAATCCACCATTACTCCCATCACAGGATCATCCCAGCAACAGTCAGTCTCAACCAGTGGAATTTACACAAACCAAAGATCCCCCGATGCACAGAGATGCTAGTTATCAGGTGCCAACAACTTAGAGAAGCGACTCTGGAATGAAATGTAGCGGAGAGGGCAGACACCATGGTAAGTACCTATATATGGGATGTGTGTATGTTTATTATAGATATAGCTCAAGGCAAACTCTTTTGATCTTGTAGGAGTAAAGCCTTGTACTTAACTTTAAATCTGTGTTTGGATTTTAGGTCCCTGATAGGCGGCGGCAGATCATTCCAGATTCGCATCGCCATATATTTAAGACACTTTTTGAAAGCAGTGGTTTTGTGTCTTGGCACTGATATGACACTGGTTGCAGACCTAACAGAGTAAGGATAATGATCCTTTCTAAAACATATCTTATCATATAAATAATTAGGTTTTTTATATTTTAATAAATCAAATAGTAAAGTGGCAAGATGTAACCGTCTTCTGGCTTCCATCTTGAGTACATCATTATTATTAATGTATGGGGTCACATGGTGACGTCTTGGTATCTGAAAGCAGTATCGGGCACATGCATTTTGTATGCGTTGTATAAGCTTTTTGGTTTTAGCGAGCAAGCATGGACCATAAACTATGTCACAGTAATTGAATCTAGATAGTATGAGACTGTCCACCAGTTGCTTCCTCAACGATGTCCCTATAAAGTCACGAATATTGTAGAGAATTTTCAACCTATAAAAACAATTTCTAACAATTTTACTTATATGTCCCTCAAACTGTAGCTGAGGATCCATCACAAGACCCAGGTTAGTGGCCTCTTCAACCCTAGTTACCCTTTGGCCATTTATAGTTATGGCAGGATCAGATAGCAAGATAGATTGAATCTGTTTTTTACTACCAAGTATCATCAACTTAGACTTTACGGGATTCAAAATCAGTGAGTGTTCTTTCGACCACTGAAACACTCTTTCCAGGTCTTCATTTACCTTAGACACTGCCACAAGTGTGTCATCAGGTTTAAATGATAAATATAATTGTGTATCATCCGCATACATATGGAACTTACAATGGTGAAAGGAGCTCGTAATGTCTGCAGTATATAAAATAAACAAAAGGGGGCCCAAAATTGATCCCTGTGGCACCCCTCTAGTCACCTCTAGGGGGGATGATGACATCACAGAACCATCCTCTCTTTGTATCTCAACATACTGTGAGCGGTTTGTAAGGTAACTATGAAACCATTTGACAGTGTCTGATGAAAACCCATAGAAAGACAACTTGGATAATAAAAGTGAAATATCTAGGGCATCAAAAGCACGGGAGTAGTCTAGTAGGACCAAAGCTGTTCCCTCCCCACGATCCCTAGCCTCCAAAATGTTGCCAACCACATCACACAAAGCCATAGCAGTACCCCGCCCTTTCCTAAAGCCTGACTGCTTATCAGGTAATACATCATTTTGTTCAAGGTACTCCATAACCTGCATATGCACCACCCTTTCCAATACCTTCGACAAGCATGGGAGTATACTGATAGGCCGGAGGTCTTTAACTGTGTTTGGGTGACAATTCTTTGGTATAGGCCGAACTACAGAGCACTTCCACAGCTTGGGATATGTGTGTGTTGTGATAGATGTGTTTATTATTTGTGTGATTGTGTTTAGTGAGTTAGGTAGTGTGAGTGCCAACATCTGCGCACTGATTTTATCTATACCCTGAGCCTGTGTCTTAATGTTATTCAGAATTTTTAGAATTATAGATGAATACACAGGTCTGAGTTCAAAACTAATACTAGGATTATACCTATGGTGTTCATAATATGTTAATTTTGATAAACTCATCACACACTGCCCTGGCACATCAAGGAAGGCTTTATTGATGGTATATGTGCTTTATCAAACATGAATCCCTATGCGAGTGGAGTACCTGATCTTTTAAATTTTTCCACATAATCTTAGGGTTATTAATGTGTTCACTTATATTTCTGGAAAAAAAGACTGACTTTTCATTATGCAATGCTACGACAGCTTGATGTTTCAAATCCAAGTAATACTGTTTTTTTGACTCCAGTTTTGTCCTCTGATAAGCCAACCTTGCTTTGTCACGCAAACTGAAGAGTAACTTAACATTGTCAGTTATCCATGGTGTACTCTTGGTCTTGAACAGCTTTCGCTTCACAGGGGCATGCATGTCAAATAGATGGACAACCCAGGTGGACAAGGCCTCCACCATATCATCAACAGTAACCTGTGAATCCATGTGGCGCCAAGGTATCATTTCAATATCAGTATCAAAAAGATCTGGCAAGATGTCTCCAAATGGTCTGTATGTCACCCACCTGGGTTTCTCTTTAATCTTTTTAAAGGTTGACTGACAAGTTACAACTGCATGTTTGCCTACTTCTGGGACATGTGAAACTGTAACACTATGAACATTCATATCTGTACATATAATATCTATTAAAGTGCTCTTGCCATCAGTGAAATGCGTTGGAGCATTTACTACCTGACACATGTCAGTGTATTGTAGGAACTGTTGAAGCTTTCTTGTATTGACTGCACATTGGATCAACATATTTATGTTGAAATCACCCAAAAGGATAATATGATCGTAGGGTGCCAATGCACAGATACTGGCAGTCAAACTGTCCAAGAATCGATCCTCACTCAGCCAGGGTGGTCTATATGCTGTTCCTATCAGAATTTTTTTCCCCATACTAGTTAAGGACAGCCAATACTCCTCTACTTGTGGATCCACCGGGTGACTTCTGGTCCTCACACTAACACCATTTTTTATATAGAACCCGACCCCCCCACCGTGTCCATCCTTTATCACTGTAGGTCTTGGAGTATGCCTTAACCTGTAACCGGGTACTGAAGGAGCTCTCCCATCCTCCCCCAACTTTAACCAGGTCTCATTGATGGCCATAATATCAACTGAATGGTGATTCATGGCAATCAAGAACTCATCTTGTTTAGTTCCAAGTGAACCTGCATTAAAAAGCCCAAACTTTAAATATTTCCTATTATTCATCATTTTATATGTAATAATAGATAGAAAAAGAATATATTAAAATTAAACATGTATAAAAAATATATTAAAAAGTTATATCTATGTAATTTAAACATTCGCAGTATGCAAGTGCAACTCAATGCCAGCCTGACCGATACACCATAAATCCTTTTATTCTTATGCTTGTGCATTTGTTTCTTTAATTCTATTACCATACACCATCCAATATTCGTATTACCCAAAATGAACATATAACTAAAAAATAGTACAATATTGTAAAATAAACAACCCGGACAGTCACATACCATCATACTACTCAACCTGTTTTCTGATTTCTGTGTACTCAACACTGTAATTTGTTGTCTGTTACAGATACAATAACTAAGATCACAATACATGCCATGTGTGCCGTTACTGTCTGTACATAATACTAATTTTGTGAATCTAAAAAAATCCAAAATAAAATCACTGCAAGTAGTACCATGCAGTCCATGCATGAGTACATTAACTCTATAAATATATGTAAATAATTTTATGAATAAAGGATATCCTGATGCAAAATAATTGTAAGTAGTACTATGTATGTAGTCCCTGTAAATATTATTTGTAAATAATTTCATAATTGCAAACTTAGGGTATTCCAAAGCAAAACCATAATAAGTAGCAACATGTATAAAAACCCTGTAAATATTATATTTGGTTTGGAATTCATTCTGCTCACTACTAATGCCAATAACCCAAATTATCACTGTATAGAACATGTAAATAAATTTTTGACTGTATTCTGTCACAGATATATTATCTTCCATGCCACCAATGCTATCAAATATTCTGTTCATTACATTATGAAAGTACTCAATTACACTATGAAAAAACTGTAATGCAACAATGGAAAATAACTTAATCATTACTTTTATTGACAATATTCTTGCCAAAAACACGCTCCAGATCAGCTTCAGAGCGGATTGCATGGGTGCGCTTGCCATCAGCTTCCCTTGTCAATATTCTACCCCGTTTTGTCCATGTATATTTCCAACCCAGGTTTGCGGCAGTCTGGCGTGTGAGGAAAAACAGCCGCTTGTTGGTCCTCGTTAGTCTCTCATTGAGGTAGAAGCGGCGCGGGGGCCCCTCGAAGCCATCCAGGTCAGCGGTGGTGGCGCCGCGCCTTACCCGCGCGCTCTTCAGCAGCTCGTCGCGCAGCCCGCGCCGCGCCAGCCGCACCACTATGCTCCTGCCCCTGGCCGCGCCCGCACCGCCCGCTCCATGGGTCCGCTCCGTTCGGGGTCCCACTCGCTCGGCATACACGATGTCGGTTTTATCCAGCGTTACACCGATCTTTCTTGCCACTAGCTCGACTGTATTGAGTATGTTTTCACCAGCACACTCAGGCAGATTCGAAATTTCCACGTCAGAGAGCAGAAGATCTTGCTCTCTGTCGTTAATTTCGAGTCTTAAGTTTTGAACGGTATGTTCTAGGTCATGTGTAGGCTGGACGTCCTCCTGACGGTTCTCAATCAAAGCTAAGCGGCTTTCCATGGAGTCAACTTTCTTTCTACACGATGCCAACGACTGTCGAAGATCGGCCACCTCAAGTCGGAACTCTCTCAGTTCCAGCTTCAGATCATCCCTCATAGACCGAATTTCTGCCCTCAGGAGCTGCATTTCATGTCCCACATCTACTCCAGGCGACGGACAGCTGACTCGTTCCCCGACAGATACGCCAGAAGCGCCTGTAGACGCTGAAGAGACCAGCTGACTGGGGGGCGTATCTACACTACTGTCACCCGGCATAGGAACTGCTTGGGAGATGTCTCTGTTGACCTTGGTCTTATTTCTGCACTTACAGCATGCCGCACCTCCCTTCGTGGACAGAAACTTCCCACATGTTGCGCATTTACCAGTCATCTTATTAATTATTGTAAGCCTGTCAATAAATACAGAACGGTACGGATAGTTCGTCTACCGGACAACAGATGGCGTTGTCTTCACTTTTTGAAAAAAGTCTGTTTCAGGCTGTACTAATCACAACTTTTGTATGGCTCACTGAAAGTTACAATCACTATTCACTGGTCTGCACAGAGCGACATAAAATAATAATGTTATTTTTTATTATAGTTTATAGTATTTTATTTTTGTTTTTATAGGGTAGGTTTTAGACACTGTTTCTGTTCATAATTTAAATCATAGATTTTTTAAGTTTACACAAATATATGACACTGCATAACAATATATGTCTTTTCTTGTAGCTTCCCACGAATTATTTTACTAATTTTACTTCAATTATACTAGAAAGCTATTTTTAATCACAAAGTAAACACAGATAACGAACTGCCAGCGACGTCAAGCGCCATCTATCATCCGTGGTCGCGAGCGAGAGAGTGTCCACGTCCAAACCCACTACGAGGACCTGGCGCTGTTGCACCCACGCCGTGCACTCCACAAGCGTGTGGAGCGCCGTGTCATCGCTGCGGCCCTCGCAGTGCTGACACTCGACCGTGGTTTCCCGATGTTTTCGCCACAGATACCTACCGAAGCTACCGTGCCCGCCAAGCATCTGAGTCAATCGGTAGGAGAGAGCACCGTGTCTGCTCTCCAGCCACTCATCCATGACCGGTCTGACGGCCACGATTGTGGCGAATCCCCCCTTTGGTTGCTCTAGCCGCACTTTCCATGTCTCCACGGTTTCCTGGTGGAGCAGGGACCGCTGGGCCTCGATTTCTCGAGACGCAGGCTTTTGGCCCCGCTCCAGCACCTCCATCTGAACAGTGACGCAAGGGCTCTCGCTTCCAGCTCCCATGGAGAGGTCCCGGCTAGGAGACATGCCGCCTCACCGGAGATCGTGGGGTATCCTCTTATCACCCTGCGTAACATGTTACGCCGACCCTTCTGAGCAGCAGACCACGCAGCACCCAATCGTAACCGATTTTCCACAGGAGCGGTCCTAACACCGATCCCTGTGGAACACCGCACGACACATCTCGCCGACCCGGCCCTAGCCAGCTCGGGTAAGTTATGGCCCACTCGGAGAGATAAGCCCGAAGGTATGTAAGTTGTATGATTACTTATCTTATTTACCTGTATGTGAAACACATACAATATACATACAATATACTATACAGATGGATAGTCTATAGCTAACTTTTAAAACTACAATGAAGACTCAAGCACAGCAACTAATTATGATAAATTAGAAGGTTTTGCAGGATGTGTGGATGTCTGAATGTTTTTTAATCTTTCACGCTCTAAAGGCTGAACGGACCTGGCTGAAACTTGGTACATACATACACAAAAATCACGCCTTTATCCCCGAAGGGGTAGGCAGAGGCATAGTATACGCCCACATTTCACCTACTTTTATGTCCCGCGTAACAGGTGGTGAGCTCATTGCCGTGTTGAAATGGACAGGCACAGGTCACCGTGACACGCGGTTGAAATTTTTCAAGTCGCCCATAAGGTCTTTCAACTTGGCTTAACGATTGTCATTTTACTGACAAACTTAGTACAGACATAGGATTATAGTCTGGAACAACACAATATAATAATCCCGGGAATAAGTTTCAATGGGAAGAGGGAATGGGAACTAAAATTCCACGAAGGGGAGCCGCTATCGCCATCTAGTACATAATAAACGTGAGCGCTACCCCAAACGGGGTTGCATAATTAATCCATAACTAATTTCTACCTAAGATCGAATTTCATGTTTCATGGTGGTTGAAACCATAAATAAATCATTTTAAATATTGTAAATTTTGTTACGTGGTTATGAAATACAATAGCGTAGGTTAGGTGTATGTCGAGGAAAAACCGTAATTATGGAGTAAAATTTAGTTTGAGAAACCAATACAGGGTTCCATATATAATGGGTATAAACGGGACCCTATTACCACAAATTAGACATAGTACAGATGAAAACCCCATGTATGTCCTTTTATTTTTACATCTACCCTCTGCTATGCACACACGCGCACAAATCAGTATCGAAAACTTCTATGAAAATCTCCTGACCTCTGTTGTCTGTGAACTCAGTGAGCGCTGTCTATGTGTGCGTAGCCTCAGCGAATTTAGTATGTAGGTTCCCATCTGTACTATCTCTAATTTGTGCTCTTACTGAGACTGCGCTGTCCATCTGTCTGTTTGTTTGTCCATCTCGTGAGCCGTGATAGCTATACAACTGATATTTTCACACATGTATATCTGTTGCCTTAATGCGAGAAATTCAGAAGCAAAACCTGCATGTGGTTATCATTTTCCATTAGTTTTCTCTCAATATTAAAGTTGCTCTATATTTCACCAAAATCGGTCAAATGGAACCGTAGCTAAAGTTTGAACTTAGATTTACTATACGGGCTGCACGTTGAAGAGGTTAGATAGAATGAAGTTGTTGATTAGTGAGAAGTAGTTGGTTGGTAGTTACGAGGTTTCATCGAGCGGGCGTCTGCAAGTCTATACTAATATAATAATGGGGTAAGATTTGTTCTTAATTGAACTGTGAAACTATTTTGAAGCCATTAATATAAAGCCAGATTATTCTGAAGCGAAGACTGCATATATCATCATGGTCTTGACAGACGAACGGAGGGACTGACGGACGTATCGGAACCCTCGGTGGGCGAATCTGATTCGCCTTATAACCTGAGAGGAAGGATACATAAAATAATAAAAGGTCAGACTACCTTTTATTATTTTATGTATCCTTCCTCTCAGGTTAAATTTTGCTCTTCACATCAACAAAATCATATAAGTGGAATCGTAGAACTAGATTTACTAGACAGGCTGCACGTTGACGAGGTTAGAATGAAGTTGTTGATTAGTGAGAAGTAGTTGGTTGGTAGTTACGAGGTTTCGTCGAGCGGGCGTCTGAAAGTCTATACTAATATTATAATGGGTTAGGATTTGTTTCTAATGGATAAACTCTGACACTACTGTACTTGTAGGTACAATGTAAGTATTAATAAATACTGTCAGCAGTTTTGTATGTGAGCGATGTATGAACGCGTCGAACACTTACCTACTGTGCTCCGCTCGACACGAAAGGACAAGGTTCAGTTTATGGAAATAATATTTATGAAAACTGCTATAGAACCTTGATCACTAGCTTTTTTTTACGTCAATAACTCCCGATACATTTGGACGTCCAAAGTCCAAAGTAAGGGCACAGTAAGGTCCTTAAAAAATATGAAAACTTGGAGATCCTTTGTTTAGACGTCCGGCGTGAGGTCAATCATAAAAACTACATAGAGAGTTGTATTGGGCTGGCCTTGCGGAACAAGACGCAGATTTGACCCTACGTCGAATACTGCTCTCACCTCTGGGATGACTCCGCGAGGTACTACTTTTTTACGAGGTTTTACTTACTAGAGATGTGGTTTCAAGCCGTTAGCGCAGTGAATAACCATAGCGTCCGTGACTGCCTTCTACCGAGTATATCACGGCGAGTGTTCTGAAGAGCTCTTCAATCTGATCCCGCTCTTTCCTTTCCGATCCCGTAAAACGTGTGCCGGGTAGAATTGCCACTCTTACACAGTGGAGAGAATCTTTGCCAGGACTGAGCGTTTTAAAAGATTGTTCCTCAGTCTAACTATAAAAAACCTGGAACGACCTGCCCGCACACGTGTTGCTCTCATCTTACAACCCCGGATTCTTCAAACGGAGCACGAGGAAGTACATCATAGGGCCGCCAACTTGAGGACCTCTGTCAGAAGTCTAAAGGATTGTGAGAGTGGCCCCTAAATGAACTTTCATCAGGCTGGCGATGCCTGCTGTATAAAAAAAAGTAGATATAAAAAAATTGTTTGGAAAAGCCAAAGAGAGCTCTATAATCAAACAAGAAACACGTACCACTACTCAAAAATAAATTCGATAAGAGTGAGAGAATTCTGTGACTAGCAACCTAATCGAATATCTATTTCACACATTACAGCAATTACAGGTACAATGAACTCAGCAAAGAATGAATCTCAAGAATCTCACATCGATTGTGCAAAAATTCTCTCATTTGCGAATACCTCACCACCAATTTGCGAAGCCGCCGTTGTAGGAAGAGGAAACATACGGATGATTGTCGTGGCGTTAAACGTTGTTCTTAGAGCAATCAAACGTGTTGCAGTGTAGCGTATTGCACTAGTATTTTAGACTAGCTGATGCCCGCAGCTTCGCCTGCGTGAAATATTGTTGACTATAACGTATCTCTGTAGGCACCAAATTTCAGCCAGATCCGTTTAGCCGTTACAGCGTAAAAGAGTAACAAACATCCACACTCACAAACATTCGCATTTATAATAAACTCTAGTTAGATCGATTTCTGATTAACAAATTCATAATGCATAACCATGAGCCAAGTTAATTTTCTTTATTAAATACATTTCTTAATTCAATGGCTAAAATACTACTTGACACTACTTCTCTTCTAAGCAATTGACATCGTAACTTAGTTCCTTCTTCAGGTAGTCCCAGCCTATGACATTTGGACAAATCGAACTACTGTAGGCTTTGTCCTCCTAATACAGATGGTCTAATCAAGACCTGGTAACGTAATAACAATGTAAATTTCATCAGCTGAGCGTTCATGTTCATTGTAATGGCTCTTTTCAGTCCTGTCGAATGTAGTCTTCGTAGAGGCCATTCCCGTATTTTACAAAGACTTAGTGAGTCTGTTTCCTGACAGAATGTAGTCAGCACTATATGTAGAATAAAGTTCATGCCTTCCATAATCAGTCTGCTGACAATCTTTGTCGTAAGGATTGAGCGTAGACGGTAACATGCGGTGTTATTTTATTGACCATTGGAGACTACCTGAAGCGTGGTCTTTCATTTTTTCTGGCTAGCCATTTTAGAATTTTCTTCTTCTTTTCACAAATGTATTTTTGTCACACAAAATTTGAATAAATTACCCAATAAACTTCCGTATAGCATATTTGGTTAATATTATACCAAAATAGCGCTTCTTATTTAACTTTATGACTTTGTAGTAAAATCATCACTTTGAAGTCTGAAGTAAAACCATAACATAAATGACAACGCTTTCACCAATTATGTGTCAAAATAAAAAGTAATTTAAGTATAAAATAAGAGTATTTAAGGAGTATTGATATCAACTCCGGAGAAAATCCGCCCGAAAATAATTTACATTCCCTTTTTAGCTCGTTATAGTATAAAATTCAATAAAATGCGAAACACGTCTTCCATCAATTATGTTAATAATGCTATATGCCAAATTTTAAGTAGATCGGACCAAGGAATCACGTTGTCCCATACAAACTTTACCCTCCTTTTTTATACCTTTGTCGGTGGAATTGGCAAAAATGTTAAAATTATTTTTTTCATATTGTAACAAACAACGCTCATGCTTAGTTTCATCATCGTACCGTTAACCGTTTAAGCAATAATTGATAATAACTTTGGGTCTAGGGATCGAACCGCAAAATTAAGTTTGTTTTGAATTCTATATACTTTTCCGGGATAAAAAGTACCCAGTGTGGTGCCCAGGCTACTAAAGAATAATTATACTAAGTTTCATCGTAATCGAACCGGCAGTTTTTGCGTGATGCCTGAACAAACAGACAGACAGACAGACAAAAATTTTTTTAATAACATTTTTGGGTTCGGTGTCGTAGTAGCTAGTAACACCCCCTGCTATTTATTTTTTTGATATTTTGAATGTACAGAATTTTCACTTCTGCAGATTTATTATAAGTATAGATTATGTAACAACTGCAATCAATACTGATCTATAATTCCGATTCTTCATTGGGTCGTTAGTGACGGGATTTGGATTCCAGACTATCATACGTCCATGAATGGGGTAGTTCCCGAAAGGCTAGGCAGAGGCATTTATTATAAGTCCACACTTTTCACCACTTCTTTTTGTTAAGCCGCCAATAAGGTCTTTAACTTGGCTTAACGACTCAAAAATCGTCAACCGTGAAAAGACGCTTCTAAAGCGTGCCTTCCCAAAGTATGGAAACGTTCGTAAATGGAAATGTCACAAAGTGGTCACCCATCTGAGGGCCAGCCATAGTGAATAATGCTTAATGTAATGATCGTTAACGGGGCACTGGAGAAAAGGCTACGAGCGTTGCATAGTATTGAGAATTATTTTAGTTTTTAAATTATTTGATCAAAGCAGCATTAGTACGTCTGTTTTAGCCAGCCGTTTTGCACGTGTGTTTCAATTTTCTTTACTTCTTTAGATCCTTGTTCCCATACCTACTTAGCTGTTTCCCGTTGTTCTAATAAGTATTTTACGTTAATAAACTTAAGCGTTGCCATCACAATTAAATATCTGTATGTTTCCAAACGGCATCCATCGAATCGAGTTGAAATTCAATTTGCTCTGCATTTAGTTTACTTGACTTGCATATAATTGAATGGAGTACATTTTTACAAGATTAAGAAGTCTGTTAATAATAGGATAGAAATGAATTCTGTAATAATAAACCGTTATTAGAATTCAATGCACCATTAATATTCTTTTTCAGTACAAAAGTGGTAAAAGGTTTCACTCGCAGTACCGAAACGAACAAAGACAGGAAGGAATTTTTGAGTGTGTATTTCAGCTAAGCTGAAAACTTGTCTCATATCGCTCCTACAAGTATAATAAATACCTCAACTCGGAACTGCAGACCTGGTTGGTTTAGGACCGCGGCAAAATCACTCACAAAAAATAATAGTGCTCTGAAAATGGGTTTGAGGTAATATTTAATTTTTACAATGTTGTAGTTTAGGTATTATATACAGAGTTTTACCAGGTCTGCGGTTCCGTGCTGAGGTAAGTGTAACAGGGGAGGCTACAATACTAGTTTTCAGCTTGCCTCAAATACCCAAAAATTCCTGTCAGCCCTCGAAGCATAATAGATAAAAATGCTATAAGCGGATTTTTTTGGGCACAGAATATTTTAGCTGGAATGCCAGAGCATGTGTGGTGCCTCTGGTGTTGCAAACTTCTATAGGGTACAGTGTTACCATCCTATTAGTGGGGCCGTATGCTTGTCTGCCACAGTCAGTAGCATAATCTTGTTTGGCAAAGGGTTTAGCAGTGCCGAACCTACTTTCATTTTATTAGAGTACACAATCTGTTACATTCTACTTCCTACTTCTTACTAATATTATAAGTGTGAAAGTTTGTGAAGATGTTTGGATGTTTGGATGTTTGTTACTCAATCACGCTCTAACGACTGAATGGATCGGGTTGAAATATGGTACAGGGATAGCTTATAGTCTGGAATAGCACATAGGCTTTCTCATTCCGGGAATATGTTTCCACGGGAAGCGGAAACGGATACTGAATTTCACGCGGGCGAAGCCGCCATTATTTGGCCTTACTCTAACTTAAAACCTAACTTAAGAGCTAACTTATGAACTAACTTAACTACTTCAGGAATTAGGTCAGCTCCTGAGTACTGATTCAATCTGAAGAATCGCATGGCCCTACTGTGTGCCCTGATTTCACCACTTGTAGTACAGGAGGTGAAAACAGGGCAGTCTCAAGTTACTGAGCATATTGCAGTGTTGAAATACTAAATTTCAATAATGAATATGGTCATATGGTCACGCCTTTACCTCGAAGGGGTAGGCAGAGGCATATGCACACATTTCACCTTTTTTAAGAATTTGTCCCACGTGGTGAGCCGTATTGCCGTGTTGAGATGGACAGGCGCTGGTTGTGACTGCCTGCTGTTGAAATTTTTCAATCGGCCTAAAAGGCCTTTTAACTTGGCTTAACGACTGCTATTTTACTGGAACCGGGACCAACGGCTTAACGTGCCTTCCAAAGCACGGAAACGTTCAAATAAATGTCACAAAGTGGTCACATGAATGGTCACCCATCCAAGGACTGGCCATAGTGAAAGTTGATTACTGCAGTGATCGTTTACAGAACACTGAATCCGCGGGGCCACGAGCGCTTCTATTTATAGTTTAATATTGAAACGTAAATGAAAGTACCTACTAACCTAATTAAAATTACTTAATAAATTTTTACGAGAATAAATAAAGTATGTTTAGCCGAAGTTAATGCTAATAGGTATTAAGTTTTCTCTCAATTTATAACATTTACTTAACAATATTTTAATCTTTAATTCTTTATCTGAGTTATGTTACTTAATAATTACTTAGAAAATTAGAATAAGCTAACTTAAATATGAAGATTATTCAATTTACTATTTCTAAATTCCAGAAAGTTATTTTCGTGTAAAATTTAGTTAAAATATTCATATACACCTTGGAAATCAAATAGTTATTTTAAATTTGCTTTGTTATGAAACTAACATAAGTATTTTACTTTAATAAACAAAAATCAAAAACAACTTTAAGTCGTTTTCACTCCCGTTTTGCTCGCATAGGACTTTTCCAAATAGAGTACTAGCTCCGGGTAGCGACAGGGTCCCGTGTTGAGACGGGTAACAGTACCAAATGTCGCCACCCCAAAACTTCCCAAGGGTGTCCTAAGAGGCGAATAAGGGAAAACTTTCGCAAAAAGATCTATTGCGTAGAGAAGGAAACTTCGAAATAAAACCCGGTTGTCAGTAACATTACGATCGTTAAGCCAAGTTGAAGGCCTAATGGGTGGCTTGAAAAATTTACACTGCGGGTCGTGGCGTCCTGCGCCTGTCCATTTCAACACGGCAATATGCTCACCATATATTACGTGGGACATAAAACTATAAGGTGTAATGTGGACGTATACTATGCCTCTGCCTACCCCTTAGGGGATAAAGGCCTGATTATATATATGTATGTACCTATGTATAAAGTACTAAATATAAAGTAGGTACGTGTCATTACCAAGGGGGTAATGATTTTTTGGGAGAATTTGCGCAGTCTGTTACAAAGTAGGTGATGTCCCTACACCTTTTGGCTATGTAGCCCTTGAATTCAAACTATCTATAAACCAAATTTCATCAAAATCGGTTCAGCGGTTTAGGCGTGAAAAGGTAAAAGATAGACAGACAAAGTTATTTTGCATTTATAATATTACTAAGGACCCCACGTCACATTTAGGCCCACCTTAGGCCCTTCGCAAAGATGCCACTCACACACAGTGGAGAGAATCTTCGCCAGAACTAAGCGTCTCAAAAGATCGTTCCTCTGTCGAACTATAAAAACATGGAACGACCCTGCCTGCACACGTGTTTTCCTCATCTTACAATCCCAGGTTCTTCAAGAGGAGCGTGAAGAGGCACATCACGGGGCCGCCAACTTGAGGACCACTGTTTGAAGTGGCCGCCAATCGCTAGATGCGCCACGGCTTTCCATCAGGCTGGTGGCGACGTCAATTTGGCGAACTAAATATAAAAAAAAAATACACTCATACAACCATCATAATAATATCAACTAAGTGACATAATACATAAGGACTATAGGTTTTTCAATGTCGGCAGCACGAGTGTAGCGCTTCTGGTATAGTAAACATCCATAAGCTACCGTGACTACCAGTCCAACTTCTGGGTCGTATGCTGGTCTACCACCTTAGTGGTATCAGAAAAAACCTCATCCGCTTACCCCCTCAAAAAAGCCACAACTTCTTTATATTAACCAAAAATTTACTAGTTTCGTTCCTAAATCTATTATTAAGTAACAAAAAAGGGTGAAGGTTAAACTTTAGACTAAAAGTCGGTTATGAAAGTTATGAACTATTCAGGGCAAACTGCGATGAAATGGCATCAATGTTAATTATCCCACAGATTAGCCTCAATATAAACACAACAGTGTAATGCCAAACAGAACCAGTAAGAAAAATATTTCTGAAATGAAGTTCCTTAACGACTTACGAGTAGTTCGAATCGACGTGACAACGTCTTATAATTTGATGAAGCCGGCTGCACGCAAGAAAAGACATGACGTATGCGACGTTACCTCGCACTGAGGCGTTCCATTTAAGGCTGAGTTGTCACGTTCAACTATCGTCAGTAAACCGACTTTACAGACAACCGACTTTTTTTATACCACTAAGGCGGCAGACAAACTTACGGTTCCACCGAATGGTCTGTGGTCACCGTAGCTAATGAACGTTTACAACACTAGAGGCGCTACACTCGCGCCGCAGACCCTTCAAGAAACTTGCGAATTAGTAGAAATCGTCACGTAACGAAATGCTGTGTATGTATGCATTTGCGTATCAAGCCTACTAAATAAATGACCACACGAGCAAGTAAGTGCGCAGCCGGGTGCGCAAATCTCTCTCTGTCTGTCCAGGTCTCCTCCTAGGTGAAGCCGCAGTGGTAGCCGTAGATCTGTTGGGAGTCCTGGGGTATCATTCCGAGAGCTTACCCGGGGCTCCCAACTGTAGGCTGTTAGGTAGGTTACGGGGGTTTTTTTAGTCGGTAGAAGTCGGCATAGCATCCATGCAGACTTTTCCCTCAAGCAAAAAAAAAGGTAAACCTTAAAGACTAGTGGACCACACGCATTTCCACCCGCGTTGTTCCCTTACCCGTGGAAATACTAAAAAAAAGATAATTTAGCTTATATGTCTTCCAAGGATAGTGTAGATTCCGTAGAGTGAAAGAATTTTTGAAATCAGTTCAGTAGTTTTAGGAGCCCATTTCATGCAAGTATAGATAAACAAATTAATAAATATTGTACTTTTTTGCACAGCGCTATCTAGCAAATTTTTAAGTAGGAACGTTCTTTTTGCATAATTTATATGCAATGCAATTATATCAACCCCACAACAAACAATTTGTAGAACACAAAAATATTAAAAATTGACAACTCCCTCGAATCCAACATGAGTTTTTAATCTTCTTTTACAGAATACCTTACCGTAATGAAAAGAAAACATTATTTCCAACACCACATTTAACCGGTCCAATAATATTTTAAAGAGGTTACTTTAGCGATGTTACATAACACTGTTAAATAGCTAAATTACCAGTTTACCGGCATTTTAGACGTTTACCGGCTATTGTGCGTATGATTGATGACGTAATTAACGCCCTCAATAATTTCAAATAACGAACGGTAAGAAACTAAAACAGTCTTTAAAGTTAAAATTGTACGAAAATTATTATGAAACTTCGTACAATAAAGAAGTTTAGAAAGTCTTCTAGTTGAAAGTCATAATATAATGTCGTAGAAAGGTCAGCACTTAGGTAACGAACATTATTCAGAAAGCAGCAGTAATAATACTTAGCTTTTTAGGGTTTTTTTTTATACCACTAAGGTGGCAGACAAGCATACGGCCCACCAGAAGGACCGGTGGTCACCGCAGCCTATGACGACCCTGCAAAAGCCTTCTAAGACCCCTTTTGAAGAACCCCATACTGTAGGCGTTTGGGAAAACCGAGGCAGGGTGGTCATTCCACAACCTGAGCGTGCGCGGAAGAAAACACCTATCGGATCTAACCGAGCTGGAACGCACCGGACGCAGAGTGTGAGTATGAACTCCCTGTCTGTGGCGAGCGGTGCGATGATAGAACGTAGCCGTGGGCATCATATCAAACAATTCCTCAGAGCACATACCATTGTACAGGCGGTAGAACACGCATAAGGAGGCAAAGTCTCTCCTGTCGCGAAGAGGTTCCACACCAGCCGTAAGTACAGGATCGTTGACAACTCTTACAGCTCGTTTTTGCACCGAGTTAAATGGATAAAGCTGATATTCAGGTGCTCCCGCCCAGAGGTGACAGCAGTACTCCATATGCGGCCGCACTTGCGACTTATAGAGAAGCAGTGTTTGCGCCGCAGTGAAGTACCGCCACGCCCTGTTGAGCACACCTAGCTTCTTGGACGCCAGCTTAGCCTTGTCCTCCAAGTGACTACGGAACTGAACGTCACTGGAGATGTCAACGCCAAGGATCCCTATACTTTTGGAGATGGAAAGAGATGTGCCCTGAAATTGCGGCGCTACAGTAATTGGGGTTTGCTTAGCGGTGAAAAAACAAGCTTGTGTCTTGGAAGGGTTGAACTGGACAAGCTTTTGTCCACCCCAATCGGACACTCTAGTAAGAGTAGCCTCGATTTCAGACACAAGCTGTTCACGATTTTCCTCCACTGTGTCCCGAGAGATACCGGGGCGGCCCGTGTAACAAGTGTCCCCCGTACTGTCGTCCTAAAGAGTAATAACTCGAATCTATTATTGAAACTCCGATGTCCGTCTGTCTATCATAACTAGTGATAGTTAGGCTGCTAAACTTATCACAGACTAGCTGACCCGCGCAACTTCGTTTGCGCCACATAAGAGAGAGTATTACCTGTTCCCGTCGCATTTACTCCCGTCGCGTTGCGATTACTCCCGTAGCGTCTCGTCGCGTGTATTCCTGTCGCATTATTTTTGAGAACAATTTCGTTTATGAAAGAGGTATCCCGTGGCATTATTGTAGAAAAAAATTGATAGCCATTAAAATGGTTATTGTGCACCAACCCAAAGATAGACACATGCTATCGCGCAATTTTTTTAGAACTTTTTAAGAGTACATATTTTTTACATAACTATAAATACATATTTACGCAGCACACGCAACGAAGCTTTCAAAAGGAATAACATTTCCCCCGTTTTTGAAACATTTACTATTACTGCTCCGCTCCTATTCGTTGTAGCGTGATGCTATATAGCCTATGACACTCCACAATAACGTAGCTTTCTATTAGTGAAAGAATTTTTTAAATCGGTTCAGTAGATCCCGAGATTACCCCTTACAATTTAACAAACACACAAACTTTACTTCTTTATAATATTATTATTAGTATTAGTATTAGTAATTAGTAATTAGTATTAGTATAGAGAATAGAGATAATGTATTTCTATTGCGCTTATTACAATCAATACTAATAATAAGAAAATATCCCCCACCCCCGCCCCATTTTCTATACGTCTAGCGCCGGGGTGCCCTTATTATTTCATTCTCAACTTGGCGTGAGGAACCGGTTGCTTGTAACATCTTGATTGATTTCTAGGGTTAGATTATGTAAATCTCCTTTGATTGATTTCTAGGGTTAGATTATGTAAAAATAAAATGGTAGCCATTTTAGAATGCTATTCTATTCTATTTTCAAAGAACGTTACCAATATCAATTCAAGCAGTATGATCCATTTTCCGAAGTCCATTATGAACTTTGCACCTCAAATGTCAAATCTACTAAGTTTGAACCACAAAAGTCTTTACGGACTCAATAGTCCATTGAAATGTTACAATTTAAGGACCGAATATTGCATTTCTTAGAGGACGCAATTTTATTTTTGGGACGTGTGTGGGTCAATAGAAGCTTAACCTCAAGTTTGTGGGGTCGCCACCCTTGTCCCCCGACCGCAATCTTTAAAAGGGGTGAAAACACTTTTTTTCCAATATCTCGGAAACTATGAGTCTTACAAAAAATTTGTGAAGGCATAATTTGTAGCAAATTGTTTTGCCTACAAATATGTTAAACAAATTTTTGCCCTAAATTAAAAATTAAAGAAATTATAAACACAAAATTTAAAATGAAATTATAAAAATTTTCTTTTTTGCTGTGGCGTTTTTTTAAATTTCTCTTTAAAGATCATCTACAAGATTAGTCTGAGGTATTTTTTGTAAAATGTATAAAAAAAAGTTTAGAGCAAAAAAGAAAATTTTTATAAAAATTTTCAAAAAAATTTGTAAAATTTTTAGTTAAGTTATATACACATTTGTAGGCAAAACAATAAGCTACAAATTATGCCTCTACAATTTTTTTGTAAGACTCATCGTTTCCGAAATATTGCGAAAAAAGTGTTTTTTCCCCCCTCTTTTCAAGATGGCGGCCGGGGGACAAGGGTGGCGACCCCACAAACTTGAGGTTAAGCTTCTATTGACCCCCCACACATGTCCCGAAAATAAAATTGCGTCCTCTAATAAATGCAAAGCTCATGTAACATTTCAATGGACTACAAAAACAGCTCGAGTATTGGTTTTATCTAATGCTGAGACTCTCTGTAACTCAGCTGATTCCTTTAAATCCTTGCACAGACGAGCAATTCAATTGTTGTAATACTCAAGATTTGTTGTAATTCAGCTGAATCCTGTAAACCTCTGCATAGATGAGCAACTTGATTGTTGTATTAAATAAAGTACCAACTATTCTAGTAAGCCTATGATTGCTTCGTTGGTGTCATGGTTGCAGGTGAGGCTGGCTTGGTGCCTCAATACGTCCAGTAAAATATACTGACTCTGCGACAAAAGACTCGATCTAGAAGAAGAAATTGGTAAAAATATCTTAGTTTGTAATCGTTCAACTCTGAAACTATTCAACCGAATTACAATGCTTTCAAAAATAAAAATCAAGTTCTTCTAAAATAGCGCATCATTGTAAATGGCCAAAAATATGGAATATTTTGATGTAAATACTAACAATTGTATAGGTTATATGGTTGCTACCACGTTGGTAGTACGTATAGTATGAGCGAAGGCGTAATGTAATAAATAATAAAAGTGATTATTATATATTTAAAAAAAACTGTGAAGCAACAGAAAGTTTCCAAGTGTAAAAAGGACCTTATCGACAAATACTGTGAATATGCCCTGGACAATCAGTTCCAAACTTCTATGTTCTCGGAGTACTCAAATTGCACAAGTTGGTCCACCGATTTTACGTTGAAACTTTAAGTGAAAGGCTTACAGATAATATGCTGATATTCCCAAAAAAACTTGCTACAATTAAAAGCAAATACATTTTATAGAGGAAAATATTTAAACAAGTAAATTTCTTGCTAGTTATTTCATAACAGCGATGAACAGTACTGAAATTACTGTGAAGCCTTTACTTTCTTTAAAAAATACTTGAATTTGTGTTGAAGGAATCTTGTTTAATGGAATTTTGTTTGCTTTTTTTAACGTGAGGAAAATGCTACATAATATGACTCCAACCGACTAAAAACAACACGTATCCTGCCTATCAGCCTACGGTTGGGAGCCCCGGGTAAGCCCTCGGAAGGAGCCCAGGACTGAACAAAGGCCGCGGATATGACAAAGGTGCCCTTGATAAGGCGTTGGAAGGTCAAACGGCACGTTGCCTGTTGTATGTCAAGAAAATCAATTAAAGTGCGTCAATTCAAGTAATTGCGAATAGCGATTATGTAAATTCGCCCGCTGATTTTATTTTAATAGACGACGAGAGACTGTTTAACTTCTTGCCTGCGGGCGCTATTTTTGGTGCTGGCATATAGGGGTTGTTGCGGCCTTCTTTGGTTAAGGTGGTTATTAATATCCCATACACATATACATGTGGTCCCGCCTTTATCCACGAAAGGGTAGGCAGTGGCATATTATATTATGAACAATTTTTTTTGTTTAACGTGAGGGAAAATCCTCATGGATGTTATGCCGGACTCCTACCGACTAAAAAACCTCACGTTACGCCCAACAGCCTATGGTTGGGAGGCCCGGGCAAGCCCTCGGAAGGATGTCCCAGGACTCCCAACAGACCTAAGGCCGCCACTGCGGCCTCGCCCAGGGGGTGGTTCGGGTGCTATCCCGCGTCTTTGGGGGGTTTCGGGTGTGATACCACTTCTAAGGGGGGGGGGGATGCGTGAGTCCCACACGTCACGCTGCCGTCATGGGCCTGCTTCTGTAAGGACGTTGAGCCGCCCTCTCACCGTCCTCAGGCCCCCGGTCATGGAGGCCGATAGTCTTCGGCGAAGACACGTCGACGGCGCCCAAGCCGCCGACTGCGGAACTCGGATGGGAGAGTTCTCTCCCGTTCCCACCCCGCCGTCTCTTTCACGAGCATGACCTGCTCGCAGAAAGTCGCAGAAAGGCGCAGTCCCACTTACTCCCGCTGGAGAGCATGGCTCGCACCATGGTCTCGAGCGAGAGAGTGTCCACGTCCAGACCCACTACGAGGACCTTTTCTTTTTTTTTTTTTTACAAGGAGAGCTCCGCTTACGGACTACCCATGCTGGCGAGGCATGGGCTCGTGTGAGGGTCGCCCAGCACCTGATCACAATAGCACTGGGAATACTCACTAAAACTCCTTGACACCGATCTGCCCCTGTAGGAGTGTTCTGGGATCTGCCTAATTCACCAGAACACCGCCGGGCGGCTCAGGGTAGCTGAGCTACTGCGCCGATGGAGGATTACCCCGGTCGGTGCCAAGTAATCCTCAGACGTGGTGACCTGTGCAATGCACACGTGAGTGCCACTCGACGTGTGCAGGCCAACCCCGGGGTTAGAGACGGTTCGCGGCCAAAGCCGCTTGCCTTCTCCTACCCCTCCGCCTACGCCGGATGGGAGCGGCAAGAGCATCCTCTTCGCGCACCCTCTCCGCAGCCTCCTTCGCCGACATGACCGTGTCAGTGAAGTTGACAACCGCCTCCCAGGCGTCCGCGCTCCCGACCATAGCAGATACTATGTCCGGCAGCGCGAGGCCCCGCCCGGCGAGCGCAGCGCTGAGCTCGCTGCGCTCGCTACTCCAGGCCGGGCACACAGCCACTGTGTGCTCGGTCGTGTCGTCGGGAGCGCCGCAGTGATACATTGGCGTCTCCTCCCGTCGGGCGACCCGGTACAGGTAGTGACCGAAACACCCGTGTCCGGTCAGTACCTGCACCAGGTGGTATGTGAGGCTACCCCACTTTCGGTTCACCCACTCCTCTAACACTGGGCGGATTGCCTCGATTGTCCTATGACCGGCAACCAGGTGAGAGAGTGTCTCACTCCACCGACGCAAGGCTTCCCTCTGCGCCTGTGAGCGAACCTCTTCGATATCATCTAGATCAGGCCGCTCACCCCGAGTTCTGGTGTCGACCCGATGCCGATACACCTGAGCAAGCACAAGTGCATCGACATCCCACGGTAGTGTGCCTGCTAAAACACAGGCAGCTCCGTGGCTGACCGTGCGATAAGCACGCACGGCCCGGGTCGCCATCATCCTCTGCGGTTGATGCAAGAGAGCCTGCGTCCGTCGGGCGAGACACTCCGCCCACACTGGAGCTCCATACAGGGCCATCGACCGTATCACTCCGTGGTACAGCCGACGGCAGGGCGCACCGGGACCCCCTATGTTGGGGAGTAGGCGTCCGAGCGAGGCTGCTGCTTTACGCAGCCTGGGAGCGAGAAGCTTTAGGTGCTCCTCGAAAGTCCATCGAGGGTCCAACGTAAGGCCGAGGTACTTCATGTGCACCTCGACCGGTACGCTGACACCTTCGATCCGGACAAAGAGACCAGGTGGGGCTCTACGACCTTGAGCATGGAATGTCATAGCCCTCGTTTTCGTGAGGGCTACCTCCAGACCCAGAAGACAAATGCGCTGAACAACCAGAGACGTGCCAACCGATGCCAGACGAACTGCATCCTCCCACTCCTTTGCGGCTGCTGCTACCAAGGTGTCATCCGCAAAGCACATGATGTCCATCCTTGGCAGCAGCACGCCGCGCAGAACCCAGTTGTACCCCAAGTTCCAGAGCAACGGGCCCAGCACGGAACCTTGGGGCACACCTGCTGCTACTCTCCAAGATTGGATGAAGCCGTTCTCGTCCTCGTAAACTACGCTTCGATCCCCCAGGTAGTCATTTATAATGACACAGAGGTAGGAGGGTACTCCGTGAAAGCGTAGTGCCTCCATTATACATTCGTGGGGGATGGTGTTGAACGCGTTGGCAATATCCAACGACACTGCCACCACCATCTCCCCACGCGAATTTGCCCTCTTGGTCCAGGATTTAAGGCGACTAACTGCGTCCATGGTCGACCGTCCAGTCCGAAAACCGTACTGGCAGTCGGCCAAATCTGGTCCCACTCTCTCGAGATGCTCGATGATGCGGGAGGCAAGGATCTTCTCAAAGGCCTTCGCCGCCTCATCGAGCAGGACTATCGGCCGATACCCATCCGGTGAATCCGCTGGACGGTTTTCCTTGCGGAGCAAACAGAGCCGCCCTACCTTCCACCTAGCGGGGAAGCGAGCCTTTTCCAGGCATAAATCCAATACCGCACGGAAACGGTCCTCCAGAGGGTCCAAAACGATGACCATTGCCCTGGCTGGGACCCCATCTGGGCCGGGAGCTTTATTATTCCGTCGGAGCCGTTCCCGTGCGACACCAAACTCGATGTCAGAAACCGGTGGCCCTACACTCATTCCTTCCGAGGCGGCAATAGGTGGCAGCATGCGTGGTGGTGCGAAGGATCCCTTGTTGGGGAAGAGCTTCTGCAGAACCCTTTGCAGAAGTGCGGGCTCCATACAAGACGTAGGCGGGGCTCTCTCTGAGAACTTCCGCCTTATCGTCCTGTATGGCCTTCCCCACGGATCGGCGTCAAGATATTCTACAAATCTTGCCCACGAATCAGATTTGGCCCTAAAAATCGCCTCTCTGAGGGCACTCCGAGCCACTTTATATGTCTGGTGGAGAGCTTCCTCTTCACCAGGCAATTGGCGGGCTCGTCTACGGCATCGCTGGTAGGCGCGTCTGGCTCTTGTACTGGTGGCCCGCAGGTCGGAAAGTTCCGGCGTCCACCAGTACATCTGCCCACGCCTACGAGGGCCAACACGTTGCTTCGGCATGGCGGAGTCACACACCGCCCGCAGGTCGTCGGCGAACAGCTCCGCCATGCCGTCGGGATCGTCTTTAATTGTGTCAGGCACATCTGCCCACGCCCGCACCAGCGCCGCCTCCTCCGCAACGTCACCCCGTAGTTGGGCGATCGCCCATTTAGGGAATGGAGACGTGCCCCCCATCGAGGGCAGCCGAAGAGGTAGATTTCCTGTGGAGACATCATAACGGATGTAATTGTGGTCCGACAGGTTCTCAGGGTCTACGACTACCCTCCAATCCCTAATACTGGCAGCCAATTGTGGAGTGGTAAAGGTCACGTCTATCACAGACGTGCCCTGCCACCGTTCGCACGTTGGAGTATTGCCGAGGTTTAGGATCTGGAGCCCCAGGGAATGAACCAAGGATTCCAGTTCAACACCCCTCGTGTCCGTGATCCGAGACCCCCACGCCGACGATTTAGCGTTTACGTCGCCCGCCAACAGTACCGGACCGGGAGCTGCCCGCCTTACCACGGCTTCCACGGTAGTCAGGTAGCGCTCATATTGCTGTAGCGTACTGTTGGGGGAGAAGTACATGGATACCACCATGACGCCCCCCCATCTTGCAGCAACGTATCCTACCCCTCGTTCTGCAATGACAAGAGGGGAGGGCGCCATGCCGGCCACCATGATCGCCGCAAGGCCATCCGATGACACGGCACACCGAGCAGGCAAGGAGGCTTTGTGGGGCTCGGAAATTACTAATAAATCGATGTCACCCTCTGCCGCCGCCTGGAACAGGAGGTTCTGGGCGGAGGGCGAGTGGTTGACATTGGCCTGCAGTACACGTCCTATGGGTCTAACTGGCATTGTTAGTGTCCATAGGCGTGACTGCAGGCTCGGCCGACGCGGCCGTAGTGCGAAGGGAGGAATCTATCAAGGGAGCACGGCGACCCTTGACCGGGGGAGGGTTGCATCTCATCCCGGCCATACGGTGCCCAGAGGGTAGCCCTCGGTCAGCACAAACACTGCAACGCGGTGGGGCCGTACAGGAAGACAGTGTGTGCCCCTCCTGACCGCAGCGGTAGCACAGTCCGCTGCGATCCTTTTTAGAGGGGCAGAGCGTCTTTGGATAGCCAGTGCCGAGGCAGCGATGGCACCGCATTGGGCGTTGCTCCATCACTGTGTTGGTGGCACTGGTCCATCCAATCGCTAGGCGCTTGACCGACGCCAACTCGGCGACTATACCAATGGGGCAAGATACTATGACTGAGCCAATACCTGTAAAGCCAGGCGAAATGACTCCAACCTTAAGTTGGTCGGGAGGACATCCTGTCTTATCCGATAGTGCCGACACTATGTCTTCCGCCGATGTAGCATCGTCCAGACCTGATACCCGTACCTGGGCCATTTTGGTAGGCCTGGTCACCTTGGCCTCATTGCCCAGCGCCTCACCAATTCTGGCCGCCAGGTTGTCAGCCTGTGACACCGTGGTTTCCTTGGGAAGCTCGATGATCCGAGCTCCCGTTACCCCAGCGCGGAATTTCACCGGACCTTTGCCTATGGCGCCCAAACTTACTGACGCCTTTGCTTTGGCAATGGCGTCCCTATAGGTGACGCCATCCGCCACAGCCTCAGGCTTCAGAGTGACAACTACGGCCATCTTTTTAGGCGCCTTAGGCATCTTTGGCTTCGGCTTTGGCTTACTAGCCAGAGGCGCTGCAGCTTTCGCCTTTTGCTGTCGTTTTTTGACGACAGTGGTCCAGGCATCCTCAAGCACGGGCTGCTCGACATGCGAGGGGCCCGCCACCTGTTCGGCCGCCCGGGCCACTGTCTTCGTCGGCCTGGCTTTCGGAGGCATATTCACTGGGGGTGTCAACGTGGTTGGTGCCGCTGGGGCCGTCTTCTTCGAGCTGTTATTTCTACTCTCTGCCGCCAGCGGTGGCCGGTGGAGTTGCGGCTGGGAGGGAAGGAGGCGGCCATCTACCTCCAGGCTTTCAAAACGCGCGTTAAGTACGCCCCCTAGCTGGTTCATGAGCTCCTTTTGGAGGTTGCTAAGAAGGAGGGTTAGATCCCCCCTAGTTAGTGACTCCTCAGCGGTGGGATTCACCTCTTCTGGTCTCTCTCCTTGGACAGGGCTCCTAGAGCGTCGCCGGCCTTCCGCAAACTCTCTTCTTAGAGCTGCCACTTCAGTCTGCACCGCCGACAACTGCCCACGCAGGCGCTTGTTGTCGGCTTGGAGCCTTTTGAGTTCACTGTTGTCGCTGCGGGTCGCGAGAACTTTAGCAATTTTGAGCAGCGATGCAGAGTGCTCCCTGACCTCCTTTACGAAGGCGCCCTTTCTTGATTTGGAGGCCAGCTGTTGCAGCAGACCCACTTCTTCCTCTGCCCGCTGCATCAGCTCCTCCACCGACGACGAATTTGGGGACTTCTTCCCTGAGGTTGGGAAACGGCTGCGATTCCGGACCGTTGCGTCGGATGCGTCCTCAGAAGCCGACTCAAACCCCTTCAACTCCTTACGGGCTTTCGCCAGCCCCACACTGTGCAGATATGCCCCCTTACCCTTACCGGATCGCAGGACCATGGACGGAGTCACAGCGCGCTCCTTCACCGGCTCGTCGTCGCTCCCAGACGAAAGGCCAGATTCAATGTAGCGCCAACTGCGCTCACGTCTCTTCCTGCTGGAAGCGGCGGCTACTCGCGGGGACCTCTCCTCTACTTCTTCTGAGCTGGTAACATCCACTAACTCCATTTCTATATAAAATAGAAGACGAAAACAAAACGAAAGGAATCAAAAGTCCAAAGAAAACCCGGGTCAGTATAAAAATCGAAAGAAGTAATCGAATCAGTACCTTAAGATGGTTTCAGGATATATCGCCAACCACTGGCCACTGCGTTACCGCGCACCAAGTGGGATGGAGAGATCGCTTAGAGACAGCGAGAACTCAAGAAATCAGAGATCACTGGGAACACAGTGCTGGTCCACAAGTATAGATAGCGAGCTTCGGTCACCCAACTTGCCACTCCGTTACGGTGGTCAAGTTGGGGTCCAGGGCAGACGACGGGGACGTTCTCGCGTATCACTTGGGGACCTGCCCCACTTGGGGACCTGCCCCACTTGGGGACCTGCCCCACTTGGGGACCTGCCCCACTACGAGGACCTGGCGCTGCTGCGCCCACGCCGTGCACTCCACTAACGTGTGCAGCGCCGTGTCATCGCTGCGGTCCTCGCAGTGCTGATACTCGGCCGTGGTTTCCCGGTGTTTTCGCCACAGATACCTACCGAAGCTACCGTGCCCGGCAAGTATCTGTGTCAACCGGTAGGAGAGAGCACCGTGTCTCCTCTCCAGCCACTCGTCCATGACCGGTCTGACGGCCGCGATTGAAATATATTATGCCCATACTTCACCTTTTTAGAATTTGTCACACGTAATAGGGGGTGAGCCGTATTGTCGTATTGAGATGGACAGGCGCATGTTATGACTGCCTGCTGTTGAAATTTTTCAAGCCGCCTTAAAAGGCCTTCAACTTGGACTAACGGCTTAACGTGCCTTCCGACGCACAGAAACGCTCAAATAAATGTCACAGAGTGGTCACGAGATGGTCACTCATCCAAGGACTGGCCATAGCGAATGTTGCTTACTGCAGTGATCGTTTTGCAGAACACTGAGTCCGCAGGGCCACACACACACACAGAGCGCTTAATATCCCAATCACTCATAAATGATAAATAGTGTGTTGAGTCTCGTAGTCGTAGAAGGAGAGAAGTGAAAGATGGTGTATGAAACTAGATTATATTTGAACCAGAACTAATGCGACCTGCTCGCAGTCCGACAATCCCGAGACTGGCGAGTCGTATTTAATATGTGCAATACACAATTATTATAAGGCTGTGTTCATACTTAAAGTATAAAGCTGTGTCCCCACAAGTGTAATCTGATTGATTATACGATCTATCCAATCGCCGTTTCTAAAAACAGGAACATGCTGTAGTTACTTGGTGTTGAAGTTTTTCTCGCCGCACATTAAGTCTTTAAATTTGTTTTAACAACTACTATTTCAAAACTGTAGCGATCTACTCGGAGTAAATCGCCACACATCCCTCTCAGTACTTACAAAATTTGGCAGCGCGAGAGTACATAGGCTAATGTGACCACCGACCGACATCTGGTGGGTCGTATGCTTGTCTGCCACGTTAGTGGTAAAAAAAAATTAAAGATTTAAAGATTAAGTAGTACTTACCACATAGCACTTGTATAGCAAGATGCTAAAGCCAGTGAAAACTGAGTAGGTTAAGAGCTTCACTATTCAATACTCAATGCATATTCAAATCTAAACACACTCCACTACAATTCGTCAGTAGAACCCATCGTCATATTGTCCCAAACTCTAAACCTATGTACTTGTAGTCAGAGAGACGTTGAAGGGCGCCCTTTACCCATCAGATAATCAAATGACATGTAACTGCTATGATGATAATGTTTAAAATTAATAAATTTAAACTAATTTGAACGGACAAAAGAGTTGGATGTAAGGAAAAAAGAATTACTTATCACAATTGAATTTATTGACAATAGCCATGAACACTTTTCGATACCTAAAACTATCATTATAATAAAAACCATAAATGTAACGTGGATAAATATTATAAACGTGGACCTGCATCTTCTGGCCTGCCAGGCCAGATGCTTTTACCAACTTAGTCATGAAGACCTACTCACAACGACAGATCTTTCCACCTCATACGTCTTGAAACTACGATTACTAGCTACTAATATATTTTCTACATTATGTATGTATTATATTTTCTACATTATGTATGTATTATAGTATGTGTATTGTAGCGTATTTTTTTTTGTTTAATTTTAATTTGTTTTCGGTTTTATTTAGTTTTGTTTTCTGCACGTTTAAAATTTTATTTTGTTTTTATTTTGTGACCTCTGTGTCGGCGTGCGTTCGTGGCGTCACTAGCGGCGCCACCTGAAAACCAACGCTGCGCATGCCTGCTCATTACCCACTACTAATAATACATGGTGGGTGGGTGGACTGGGTAGGTATGTGCGGCATTTATGCTGAGATGGTGGTCATATTTGGGGGTCAGCACAGTGTATTTAGTTTTCTTTGTTTCTAGTTTAAGATTAATTTATGTTTATTTTCATTGTGCGTGTCCTGAATAAAATATTTTTCTTTCTTTCTTTCTTTCTTTCTTATTTGGGAGAGGCCTACGTCTAGCAGTGGACTGATATAGGCTGATTTGATGAATTTGATAAATACCTATATTATTTAGTTAACATACTTTCCTTTTATCAATTTTTACAATGTAAATACTTGTTTATCAATATAAATGGAATTTGATAAGAATTATGTGACACTTGGTTATCGGATAGATGAAGGTCGCTCTTCAACGTCTCCTCTACTACAGTAAGTCACGTGGCATGACACTTGTACGATAAAATGAGACAAGGGTCGTGACAGGATTGCGTATTGGCGTATATTGTATACGAAACAGAACACGAAACCCATTTTGTCAACCCTTTGCAGATTTCCAAAGGTATGCGGTCGCGTTTGTGCGCGAAAATCTGGAAAAAATCATGTATTGGAATACCTAACTAAGGGCCGCCGATATTTGATAATACTTAAATCTTACTAATATTATAAATGCCTTGACGGGTGACTACGTCATGACATTGTGACATTTATTTGTGAGCGTTACCGTATTTGAAAGAAAGAAAGAAAAATATGTTTATTTCCGACAAACAGGTGGTAGGTACATCGAAAATGACTTATGATAAAAACTAATAACAAAGAAAAAAAAAGTATAAGTACCTACCTACTTAGAGTTAAAAAAAATTAGCTTGAAAATAATTTCGTATGCCGATGCACCCCACGCCCGCGCGGAAAGGCCGCCTTTCAGCATAATGTCGCCACGTGCAAGAAAGCGTTTCGCTCCCGTCACGCAACGACGCTGTTTTTCAAAAGCAGCCTCCTAGGAATTCGGAGGCACGGTCTTGACCCAAAGAAAAAAAATAGTATTTCGCAAGGCTCGCTAAGCCGTTGGTCCTGGTTGCAGTCAAAACCTGCGCCTGTCCATTTCAACATGGTAATACGGCTCGCCACCTATTACGTGAGACAAATTCTATGAATATGAAATGTGGGCATATAATATGCATCTGCCTACCCCTTCTGGGATAAAAGGATAGCCATAATCATAATTATATTATAAATGCGAAAGTTAGTGAGTTTAACTGAAATTTGGTACAGGAAATCTCTTCTCTTCTTTACTACTCGAACTATAAAATTTGATAAGATTGCTGTGATGGTACATTCAATAGTAGATTGTATAAAAAGGGGGCAAAATAGTATTTTTACGGCGAGGGCGCTACTTTGAATCACGAGCAAGGCGAAGGATTCTAGAATAGAATCCCGAGCATAGCGAGGGATTCTAAAGTAGAATCCTGAGCGCAGTGAGGGATTCAAAGTACACCGCCCGAGGAAAAAATAAATTGCCCTCGAGTAATATACTATACTTTTCATTCCCTTTTTATGAAAAAAAATAAGTTTTGTACGACGTAGTTACCTTCTGTAGTTATTGTTCCAGGAGTTCATGGATTGTCACTTTCATAACTTGACGTAGAACTTATTATATTTTCAGAATACAATAGAACATGTTTACTGATTACAAGAATAATGACGAACACGAACAAATAAATGGCGCTCTTTAGTTTTTTTTAGTTAGCTCGGGTCACCGCGCTATACAGCCAACACTTACCAGCCAGTAATTCATACAATTTGCGTTCGATTTCTATGAAATTTTCAAGTTCCAAATTCTAATCACTTTGCCGCCCGCTAAAAAGCTCTTAACAGAAAAGAGCTATTTTGCGCCCCGTTAACGTGGTGCAAAGTGATACTTTACGAATAGAAGGAATGAAATAGTATATTGTATAACAAGGGGGCAAAATAGTATTTTTACGGCGAGGGCGCTACTTTGAATCACGAGCGAAGCGAAGGATTCTAACGTAGAATCCTGAGCGCATTGAGGGATTCAAAAACACCGCCCGAGGGAAAAATAGTTTAGTAATAAGTAATAAGCTCTCAGTAAGCGTACCTCGACGACACGCACAGCTCTTTAGTTACCCGGTCGCACAAGTAATAAATATATCGTCAACCTTTTGTCGGTCCCCTGTAATTATGAAAACATGTGGTATGTGTAATGGTACTTTTAGTGATGGTGTTCAGTGCAGTACCTGTAAGAAATATGGATTATGCATGTGCTACCATATCAGAGGGTGGCTGGCAGAAGTTGGGTACTGATAGAAGATCGAAGTGGAAATGTCCCAAGTGTAGAATATCGTCACCGAAGGTGCAAGAGTTGCCAGCCTCACTTGACACCGTGCTCAAATTCGGGATATGAAGCGTCAACTTATGAATCTACCTACGCTTTTTGAAGACATAAGAACAATCAAGGATGAGTTATTTGAGCTCAAAGCGTCTTGCGAGTTCTCAACCAATAAGCTTGATGAATTTCAGTGTAAGCTCACTGAACTTGATAACAGAGTATCTGAACTTGAAAAGTTGCGTGAAACCGTTGACAATATCCAGATCGAACTATCAAAGACAAAGTTTGAACTTTCATCGCACGACCAAAGATCCAGACTAAACAATGTGGAGATTAAGGGAGTCCCTCTCAAAAAGGACGAAAATTTGTATGCAGTTGTGGACTCGATTGGACGCAAGATCAATTATAATTGCCCTAAGTCTCAAATTAATTATATCTCAAGGGTACCCATGCAAAACTCTAAGGAAAAGCTAATAATTGTGAGCTTTCTAAACAGATATGTTAAGGAGGACTTGACTGCTGCTGCACGTGCTGTGAAAAACCTGTCTACTACAGATCTCGGATTTAATTTACCCCCGCAACGAGTTTATGTAAATGACCATTTAAGTGTTGATTCTAAAAAGTTGCTCAGTAAAGTAAAAAACTTGGCTAAAGAAAAACATTACCAGTTTGTATGGGTTAAGCATGGGAAAATTCACATCAGGAAAGACACAACTTCTAAACCGATGATTGTAAGGGGCGAGTTGGATTTAAACAAGATTGCTTAACGTGCCATTTAGTATGTTACTCGCATTGCAGTAACACGCTCTGTGAGCCGGCTTTTACCGTTCTTATGCCTCATATTTGTTTACGATTAATTAATGTTTACAAAATTTTCTGTGCCTCTGCCTTGCATAACTTGTCCTTGGAACCCTGCTGTTGCTCGCTGTATCCGCTATATCGTGTTGTTACCTTTGAAGCGCTAACATGTATAACTGCATCTGTCTTGCTCCTACTCATACGCGCACTGACTAATTGCTGTCTTATTTATGCACTTGTTAGTGACTCAATCAAAAGAAATAAACTTTGTCAGTCTAATAATTACCTACTTTTACCTTTTGTGTACGGTGACTTTGTATGTGAAAGTGGTGATTTGTTGAACCAGATAACTTTTTATTCCTCTTATTATGATATTTTACATGATATTAACTTCTTGTTTTCTAATGGCGTCTGATGTTGAACATAAACTAAACATATATTATCAAAATTTAAGAGGTCTTAGAACCAAAACGGAACACTTTTACAGGCAGATATGTATGGCGTCATACGACGTTATTGTTTTGACTGAGACGTGGTTGTTGGATGCTATCCTGGATTCGGAGCTTTTTGATTCTAGATATGTCGTTTGGCGTCGCGAACGCGATTACGACTTTACTCAACAAAAACGTGGTGGTGGGGTCGCTATTGCAACGCGCCGGGAGTTATTGGTTAATCCTGAACCACACTTTCACTCTTCGGCCGAGGATCTGTGAGTAAACATACGAATCAAGGTACCGGATTCACGACGGTATGTAAACGTTCACATATGCATTGTTTACATATGTAAGCAGGCGCAAGGATTTTCTTTCTCGTCTCAGCTTCAAAATTTTTTTTCGACATTAAACAACACGGTGATTAGTAACAATAGTTCCGATATGTTTGTGGTGGTGGGTGATTTTAACCTTCGCGGAATTGTATGGTTGCCATCGGAGTGCCAGTCGTTTGTACCTACAAATTTAACTAGTGCTGATGAATATCTACTTTCGGACGAATTATATACATCAGGGCTGGCACAATATAATCATGTTGTCAATAAGGATGGCAAAATACTCGATTTGGTTCTATCGAGTAGCATGGCGACGGTAACAGGAAATACAGAACCGTTAGTGCCTATCGACAGCTACCACCCCGCACTGTTAATTGTTATTGATGCCTGTATAATGCCCGCCTTAGACTGTCCGCCAAGAACTCGGTACATATTTAGCAAGGGTGACTACTACTCCTTGAATAACGGCATCTGCGCTGTTGACTGGGACTTTGAAATTTCGTCACGATCAGTTGACGACGCTGTTAAGTTCTTTAATCAAACCATGGCCGATTTACAAAATAAAAATATACCCAGTAGGATCGTCAGAAATAGCAAATACCCTGTTTGGTATGACTCTAACCTAATTAGGGCCATAAAAGAGAAATATAAATATTTAAAAAAGTATAAGACCTACGGTAATAAATCAGATGAATTATCTTTTAAGATACTACGTCAAAGGGTTACTTTGGAGGCCATGTGTTATAGTAACTACATAAAGTCAACAGAGAGTTCGATCAAAAATAATCCTAGAGCTTTTTGGACTTTCGTGAAAAATCGTTACAACACAAATGCGGTGCCTAATCAACTTACCTATAACAATGACTCTTTGTATACTGCCGACAAAATATGTGAGGCATTCTCTTCCTATTTTCACTCAACGTTTCTTGACCCCCATCACCTAAACAGCAACCAAAATTCAAACTCTATTACAGCCAGAGACCATCAGTGCCCCATATCTACAGCTGATATATATCAGATTGAAGTTAAAACTGATGATGTTGCCAACATTTTGAAACACCTCGATATTTCTAAGGGACCTGGACCCGATAATATATCGCCACAGCTTCTTAAAAGTTGTTTTTCGAGGATCTGTTTACCCATCTCGATGCTGTTCAGAAAATCCTTGTCATTGCATACCGTACCTCGCATATGGAAATCGGCGTATATAACGCATGTTCACAAAAAAGGCTGTAAAACCAAGGTGACAAATTATAGACCCATATCGAAAGTCTGTATCATAGCTAAAGTGTTCGAAAAAATAGTATACAAGCAGGTTTATTCTGCAATATCCGTATGTCTCAGCCCAGTTCAGCACGGCTTTCTGAGGGGCCGATCTACGGTGACTAATCTAACGTTGCTAAATGAGTTTATTACGAGTGCTATGGAAGGTGGCAAACAGGTTGATGTCGTCTACACTGATTACAGCCGGGCTTTTGACCGTATTCATCATGACACCTTATTGAAGAAATTAAGTAACATTGGAATAAGAGGGGGTCTACTCCGTTGGTTCTCCTCTTATCTCATGAATAGGACTCAAGCTGTTACTCTCAATGGCCGCGTATCTGGTTGGGTCACTGTGCCCTCTGGTGTACCTCAGGGTTCCCTGATGGGACCGTTGCTTTTTGTGATTTATGTGGATGGCATCGACTCATGCCTTAAAACTTCCAAACTGCTGTGTTTTGCGGGCGATATGAAAATATATTCTACTATATCGTCGTTGGAAGACATGGCAGCACTTCAAGCTGATTTAAATCGGCTTCATGAACATTGCCAGGTCAACAAACTTGACTTGAATCCGTCGAAATGTTCCGTAATAACGTACACCAGAAAACGTAATATATTGACTACAAAGTATGTGATGGGGGGTGAGGCCCTCTCGAGAACAAATAACGTACGAGATCTAGGTGTATATCATGACAGTTGCCTGGTATTTGACGATCATATTGATGCAATAGTCAAAAGAGCTTCTAAGGCGCTTGGGTTTGTGATGCGCATATCCAGGTGCTTCACTGAAGCTAAGACACTTAAAATATTATACTGTACATATGTGTGAAGTCACCTGGAATATGCGTCTCAAATATGGAACCCATGTTATAATGTTTACATTGATAGGATTGAGAATGTTCAAAAACGATTCATGAAATACCTGTGCTATCATCAGAGAATTCCGTACCGATCGGAAAATTACTTGCTGCTGTGTAGGAAATTTCACATACTACCACTCATAAATCTCTGCCTGCCTCTGACTGCCTCTGTGGCGCAGTCGGTAGTGATACCGCCTGCGGCGCTGGAGGTCGTGGGTTCGATTCCCACCGGAGACAAATATTTGTGTGACCCATAAATGTTTGTCTCAAGAGTCTGGGTGTTTCTATGTATAATATGTATGTATTTAAAAGTATATAAGTATTAATATCCGTGGTCTGATACCCATAACACAAGCAGGTTATTCCTAGCTTACTTTGGGATCAGATAGCGTTGTGTGAGATGTCCGTGAATATTTAAAAAAAAAAAAAAAAAATAATCGTCAAATGATAGCTGACATACTGTTTCTTACAAAAATAATGAATAATGAAATCGATTGCCCTGACCTTCTACAGCAATTCAACTTTAATGTGCCTGGTAAATCATTACGTCGCTTTTCTCCGCTAAGTGTACCAAAAGCTTCAACGAATTATAGGCAGAATAGTTTTATTGTGCGTGTGAGTAGAAGTGTGAATCAGATAGCTAGACAGCAGGATTTTGATTTATTCTCATTGAGAGTGGCAGCGGTGAGAAGGATGTTAAGCTTAGACTTTTTCAAGGGCATAAATTAGTATTGTAAAATTACAAATAAGGTCGTCTTCGTAGTATTTACACTTTAGCAGTGCTTTGTTTCTGTTAGGGTTACTTTGCTGTTTTTTTTTAATACCTTTGCTCACTTTTTGTAGTTTAATGTGTTGCTATAAGTGAGGACATGTAATTGGCTTTCTGATTCTATGAATGTGTGTCACTCTGGTAATATAAGCTGTAAGTCCTCCATACCTTAAATTAAATTAAATAAATTAAATTAAATATACTCTACTTTTCATTCCCTTTCTATGAGAAAAAATAAGTTTTCTACGACGTAGTTACCTTCTAAAGTTATTGTTCCAGGAGTAGGTACATGGACTGTCACTTTCATAACTTGACGTAGAACTTATTTGCAGAATACAATAAAATATGTTTACTGATTACAAGAACATTAATAATGACGAACACGAACAGATGAATGGCGCTCTTGAGTTTTTTTTTAGCTAGCTCAGGACACCGCGCTGTGCAGCCAACACTTACCAGCCAGTAATCCATACAATTTGCGTTCGATTTCTATGAAATTTTCAAGTTCCAAATTCTAATCACTTTGCCGCCCGCTAAAAGCTCTTAACAGAAAAGAGCTATTTTGCGAGCTATCGTGGTGCAAAGTGATTCTTTTCCAATAGAAGGAATGAAAAATAAAGTTTATAACCGTCTAATTTAGGGCTTCTGAGTTCAAATCTATGATTTGTTTTCTTCATGTCTGTTTGTTCGTTTATTTGTTCGAGGCTGGAGCAAAATTTAGTGTTAATCCTAGTAGATCATATTTGTACTACTAGGATTTTGTAGGTATATTTTCAACTTAAATATCGTTGTATGTTTGATCAAAATCGGTTCAGCGAAAATGATAATACAGCTTGACCTATGTTTTACTAGAAGCCCTATACATTGGACAGTTCAAAGTAGTTTGGTTTTTAGTTGAAATCACTTCGCGAACGAAGTCGCGGGCAAAGGCCAGTTGTTTATATTTTCGGTACAGGGCTACATTTTATTCCCGAAATAAGTTTTCATGGGATGCGGGGACGGGAACAAAATCGCACACGGGCGCAGCCGTAGGGCGTCATCTAGTTAATCAAATCAGTTTGGCCGTTCTTTAGTTTTAGTGAGACAGTCAATTCGTTTAAAAATGTCAAAAGATTTGAGTTCAGTAACTGAATTTCAGATTCACAGTAAAACCTTTTTAAATACATATTTTCTGACAGACACTGAAAGTCTAAACACGATCAACAAACATTAACTGTAAAATGCAGTAAGCTGTAATCAAAAGTTACTGTTCTAACAAAATTAATATAGTAAGTAGACAATTTTAAACCTGAGCAATTTGTGTTTTGAAAATAAGACTCTATATCAGTGAAATAAGGTTTTAATTTAAATATCATCGGAAACATAGTTACTAGCAAAGCAGGCAATATACGACATAGTAAAAGAGAAAACTTTCAGCTTCCGTAGAATAAGTATTAGTTCATAAGTTCCTTTTACGCTACCTACCATTTTATTATGTTTGAATTTAACTTGGACAACCTGAATAATTTTATAGCTTAGTAGTCTAAAGTGGAACTAAACGCAAGTTCAAAGCCCTCTCTAACTTGAAATTCCGAGATACAAAAATGTTGTAACCCCTCTTAAAAAATGCGAGATCTGATGAACATTAATTTTGACACAGTTAAAGTTAGCTAAAGATAATTATCGAAGAAACTATAGTCAATTTTCAACGACCAAAGGAACGGGCCTCTCTATAATTATGGTACATAATATGGATGTGGCTGATCATTAATGAATTGTGGCTTCTGCAGCCTACATAATTTATCATTAAATTAAAACTAATTGAGCTGCGGTTGTTTCACGTAATAATTGTGAAAATTTTAACGATAACATTAATGTATGACCATGTTTTGTTAATTGCTATGGTAACAAGAAATAATATACAATAAGCACTTTTTGTTAAACCAATTGTATTTTATTCCACAACTTTAATCACAAATTATTAATATAACCTGACCGATTTCGGTCTGAAATTAAAAATGTATAATTAAAATTGTGATATAAAGTACAATTGGTTTAAAAAATACTGCTTAATGTATCCCGAATTTTATAAGTAGGTATGAGTGTAAAAAACCCCGATAGTTTACAAATAAACATTATATTCTGTGAGTCAATATTTATATCTTCATAGTTATTTTCGAAGTATTAGACGTAGCTCCAATTACTAATTTAGTCAACTAATGCAGCACCGTCACCGGTCAATACACCGACAAAGCAAATAACCTAAATATTTAAAAAAGCAAGAGATACCTATAAAAAATCCTTTACAGTATTTAATAATTTCCATTCTCTCCACAAAAATTAATTAATATAAGATTATGAGTAATAAGCCCACTGATTTATAGGGGTTAGCCGGAATGATGCCTAACCCTTTTAGGGACCCGTACGCGAACTGTGAATAGAAAAACCCTTTTCGTTTTGTTTGAACCTCATTAACGATACAAGGTTAATGAAAGTTTATTAGATTGTTTATGGACCTTTTCATGGGACGTTACATAAATTCTTTCACGGCTTGGCATACCGAGCAGAGGTATACTATACGCCCTTCACAATTCTATTTTGTCCCACGTAGTAGTTGGTGAACCTATAGCCGTGTTGAGATGGAGAGGAGCATATATGATTTTCTAAGTTTTCTCAGAATTAAGTGCGGGTTTAAACCCACATAAAAATATGATAATAGGGATAGAATGTAATGAAAAGGAGATCATTAAATAAGGTCTTTACATTTTTAGAAACAACTTTTCGCACGAAATTGGAAACAGGGAATGTATAGATTGGCTTAATCCTACACTATGAATTTAAGGGTTAAAGGCTGAGGAGATAATACAGAAAAAAAAAAGATTAACATCTCAGAATTACGTTTTTTCACTTACTAGCAGATTCGTGAATTTTTACTTACGGTACAACTCGGCTTTTCCGTAGTATATTATTATATAATTGCTCAATCTTCCTCTAGCGCCACGCTATCTATTGCTGAAAATTGCATTAAAACCCATTGAATGGTTTAAACCACCACGTGCGCACTTTGTGACAATTACTTGCGAGCGTTTCCGTGCTTCGGGAGGCATGATAAGCCGTAGGTCACGGTTGTCAGTAAAATGGCAGTAATTAAGATAAGTTTAAGGCTTTATGGACGGCTGGAAAAATGTCAGCTGTGTATCGTCACAACCTGCGCCTGTCCATTTCGATACGAAAATAGGTTCAGCAGCTCTTGCGTGAGACGTTATAGTATAAGGTGAAATGTGGGTTTACCTACCTACGGGGATAAAAGAGTGACTAAATGTATATTTGGGGTACACTACATTAATACGAAAAACTTAATTCCGAAAGTCACAATCACAAATTTCATAATGCCGAATTTCATAAGTCCGAATGATTCGAAATCCCGAAAGACAAAAATCCGATGTCTCATAAATCCTTTTTTTTAAGTCATAATTTTAAAATTCCGAATGTTTACAATTCCGACTGTCAGAATGCCGAATTTCAAGAAACCGAACCGTTGAATTCCGAATCATTAAAAATCCGCCATATTATAAATACGAACTCCGATTATCAAAAATCCGAAATATCATAAATACGAAGGGTGAATGTCGTTTCGATCCGTTCCTGTTTTAACCCGAAAACTTATCATTAAAGACGATTATTTATGTTCCCGATTCCACCCGTTTTTTAAATAAAGTATAGTCAAGTCTAACTACCGAAAATATTATTTCCAAGTGAGTGGAAGGCAAACGACAAAACCAAAAAAATAACCACGAAGGCTAAGGCGGGAACTCCGCTCCGCTTCGCTCCCGCCTTACCCTTCTAACCTAACCTATCCGAGTCAGGGTACTCTGAGTCGGGGTGTTAACCATTCACTTATTATGGTTAACACCTCGACTCGGATAGGTTAGGTTAGGCTAAGGCGAAAGCGAAGCGGAGCGTAGCTCCGGCCTTAGCCATCGTGGTTATTTTTTTTGTTTTGTCGTTTGCCTTCCACTCACTTGGAAATAATATCTTCGGTAGTTAGACTTGACCGTACTTTATTAAAAAGAACTTTAACAGTGAATTTTCGGATATTTGAAATTCTGAATAATGTTTTTCGGGAAAATAACAGTCCGGTCTTTTGATTATTCGTACTAATGAAATTAGGAAAAATAAAAATTCGTACTAATGACTTTCGGACAAATGAATATCGTCCTTTTGAATATTCGGAGTTTTGTTTCTTAGGAATTATAATCTTCGGAATTTTGTGTTGAAGTTCGGAAAAACATATTTCGGATTTTTTGGGTGTTCCCGTATATTTGAGTAGTCTAAAAGATATAAGCGAACAGACAGCAAAAGCGTTTTCATTTTATACAGAAAGTAAGTAATCGCACGACGAATGTAGAGAACCTGCTTACAGTCTAAACTCGGCTAACTTAACCACATTTTATTTGAGTTTAATTAAAGCAGTGTCTTTGTACAGCGTTAAAAGGTGACCATTTAGTTACAACAGGACCCACATTATGGCATGGACACTTTTGTGCAGGGATTTTAGTCTTACAAGCTCTTTGTTATTGCTTTAAGTAATGAATTAAAGCCCAGCTCTAACTAATGGTTTTGGAAGGATTGACTGGCCTCGTGGTCTAATTGTTAGGGTATCTGTCTACGAAATCTGAGTGTGTGCGTTTGATTCCCGTTCAAGACAAATCTTTTTGTCTAATTGACATTGATTATTATTTAGTTCTGAGTCTATGTGTAAGCAATCAACAATAATATTATTGTACAATTAATATTATCAGTTGTCTAGAATGAATCCTACGCGTGCCAATAGCTAGCGTAATTACGCCATTTAGCGTAATTTATGGTGCAGTCAAAAAAATCTCAGATTTATTTTGAATAATTTGATTACGAAGAACACAGGATAAACTTCAATCCAGAAAAGTTTAAAAAGACGTTAATATTTGACGTGGTAATTAAACTTTACTGGTCGCGTTGCTATATGGGTGTGTCGAAAAGAACTCGAAATAATTTTGAAAAACAATCAGTATGCTGACAGTTGAAAATTCTAAGTTTATTCTAAGTTTAAACCTGTTATGTTGTCCCAATTAGTTCGTTTATTAGGCAAATAAGAAATATGTAAACTAAGTAAGCATTTCAATGTTCTTTTATAACACTCAAAAACAAAGAGAACTTTGGTCGTATTCCTAAGTATTATGCCTTAAGTTATGCTTAAGTTACGATTAAGTCTAGCTTAATTTGAGCGTTTATGTCTAGTGGATAGTTTCAGCTCAGTTTAAGTGTATTTTGTTATCATTTAAGTTAGTTATCAGGTTCTCTCGAGTCTCTTTATGAGCTTTGTTTGTTTGTTTGTAATGAGTACTCTTGGGAATCGTTAAACTTCAAATTTTGTTAGATATATTATGCTTTATTGTACTAACTACATGCTATGTGGAGTTCACCAGTAGAAGCTACGTTGATAAGAGCTGTGTTAGCTTACAAGATCTTTAGAGGTTGGTCACAGTACAGGCGTTTTGTTTTTTTTTATTTTATCTCGACAAAATTACCAAGATTAAGGCATGGTGATGTCTAGAGAATCGAAGATTACTCTCACAGTTCTCACGACTAGGTAGGTACTAACATTTGCCCTCAAGTGAAATAAGTACAGTACCCGGCAAACAACTTGAGCATTGCGTGAGTTGGGGGAAGAATGTTTGCGCATATACACTTACGTGCAAAAATATTGTGTCTTTGAAAAACGCAATTTTTTATTATTGACATTTTATTGTGTTAGGTAATAACTTTTTAGTTGGTGGTGTAGAGAGAAAAGAGATCTCGAAAGTCAAGGTGGTTGCTCAAGAAGTTTGCCGGTTATCATATTAAAATTGCTAAAATAACTGTCTATTACAAATTATTAAAGCGTTTCAAAAGATCGTTCCTCTTTCGAACTATAAAAACATGGAACGACCTGCCCGCACACGTGTTTCCCTCATCTTGCAATCCCGGGTTCTTCAAGAGGAGCGTGAAGAGGCACATCACAGGGCCGCCAACTTGAGGACCACTGTCAGAAGTGGCCCCAAATCGCTAGATGCGCCACGGCTTTCCATCAGGCTGGTGGCGACGTCAATTTGGCGAGCTAAATATAAAAAAAAAGCATAGAATATAATATTATTTTATCTGTGCTATTACTGCTTTTAAACTCCAAGTTAAAACCAAGAGACCTCATAATAGTCCTATTTGTTCTGTGTTTCTTACACAACAGACTAAAAGACAGACACTTGTGTTCTATACAGCCTTCAGGGACATTGCCGCAGAAAATGTTCGTAGACATCGTACCCACCTGCGGTGTTAACTAAAACAATCAATTTCAATATTCTCGAGCGGTCCTCTTTTCAATTGATGCGTATCGGTACGGGAATAAAACGAGAATACCACAGAGTGAAGTGATATGAGGCTAGGGTGACCAAGTGTATACAATTTTTATTTTTTATTTTTGTTGATCATTTTTCTTTCGAACCATAGAAACTATGAGGGTAGTACCTCGTAGTAGTATTACGTAGGGTTCATTAAGCGGACCGTGAAGAGCTGCCAAAAATCATGAAATGTAGTTTTCTGTATGAGTATAACCGTGGGAAACGGGCACGAGATATTGCTTAACTCTTCCCAAGTTTCATGCTATTCTGTGATTTTGGTAAAGAAATAAAATAGATTTTTTTTGGAAAATTAGGCGTGAAAGCATCACAGTGTCACTAAACTTCTTCCTTACTTTTATAATAGTATGAATGTTGGTTATGAAGGTAAAGCGTAGTCACCCTACAGCTGACTGCACGCTATACATTACTGGGTACGTAAGTTATAAAATTTGAAATTCTAAAGGATTTATGGTGTGCAGCCACTATAATACTCTTTTAATGACTGAAATTTATACAGAAATGTCGTTTTCAAAGACATAATAAGTAATAGAAGTAAATTAAGTTTTGCAATAAAATACCTAGTGCCTTCTACAAAATAGAGTTTAGAAAAAGAGTTAGAATAGAAAACTTTGAAAAATAACCTCTAACATATACATAGTAATACATGACCTATTATTTTTAATGAAAGTGTAGGCAGAAGAATAAACATACGTCCAAATTTCACCATTAGTTTCATCAACGTAATAGTGATGAACCTATTGCCGTGTTGCAATCGACCAACGATGGTTGTCGTGACCATCTTTTGAATTATTCACGACTCCCATTGGCCTTGAACTTGGCTGAACATCTATCATGTTACTGGAATCCAGAACCAGCTATTTATCATGCCATATGGCACGGAAACACTCGAACAAAAAAATTAAATTAAAAATTTAAAAAACCCCCGACTCACAAAATAAGGACAATAAAAAACCTGTAAAAAGTAAAAAAATAACTATTATATTATGACCTATCTACCCTAAGTATTGAACCTGTATTATTATTATAGGTAGCTATATTATTTACCTATTCACATTTTTAACTAAAAGTTGGTCTCGTCGGGGGGACCGCTCTATACCTAAACAGAGACAGACGTACGGTTAGGTTATGATTAGCTGAGCGGTCCCCTACGAGACAAACTGTTAGTTAAAAATGTGAATAGGTAAATAATATAGCTACCTATATTAATAATACAGGTTCAATACTTAGGGTATCTACCTATATAATAGTTATTTTTTTACTTTTTACAGGTTTTTTATAGTTCTTTTTTTGTGAGTCGGGGGTTTTTTAAATTTTTAATTTAATTTTTTATTTTTTGCTTTTTATAGGGGTTTATAATGTCAACAATGACGAATAGTCTATCAACAATTATTCAGAGCTAATGCGAATTGCGCGGAGTGTGGTTACAGAATTAGCAATACAATCCACTCCTCATATCTTTCGAATGGCTTAACCGATTTTCATAAAACTTGCAGTATCCTGATGTATAAGATATATGACCTTTCATTTGATACCCAACACGGGTATATTTGAACACATTAAATTTTTCATCACCACTTTTACACCTCAAAGCTTTGAAATGGCTTAACCGATTTTTATAAAACATAGCTAAGAACACTCTCCCCTAACCCATCTTTCAAACCAAAGAAACAGAATCAAAATCGGTTCATCCGTTTGGGAGCTACGATGCCACAGACAGAGTTACACACACACACCCACACACACGTTAAACTTATAACACCCCTACCGGGTTTCCGTCGGGGGTTAATAAAAAGACAAATGGCAAGCTCCACTCTTACCTTTGTTTAAACGTGTCTCAATCCCAACCTATAGGTATGTAATGCTGGACTGGAAGGCGAACCGACCATGTGGTCCTCTACATATACTTCTAGCTCCGGTAATAAAATATATAGAATTCATTAAATATTTCTAAATAATAGTTTAAATATTTCTATAAAAGTTTTAATTCACAGCTATCAATTGTTTGTAAACATCTTTTGAAAAAGGTAACATGAGTAGAGTATGTTTTCAATGTAAACTTGTGGGTATTTTGAAAGTAAACATGTTTTGATATCGCATTTCGGTCAAGGCGAGGAGTATCGTCAAACATCTCAGCTAGACTTTACTTGACCAACATCGTAAGAAGTTTCTATCGCTTACTGACGAATGTGATAGTACTGCCTCTGTGGCGCAGTCGATAGTGATACCGCCTGCCGCGCCGGAGGTCCTGGGTTCGATTCCTGGGTCGGTCCAAATATTTGTGTGACCCACAATTGTCTGTTTCGGAGTTTGGTTGTATTCTATGTTTAATATGTATGTATTTAGAAATAAAGTATAAGCATGTCTATCAGTCGTCTAGATCCCATAGCACAAGCTTATATTAGCTTAATTTGGGCTAGATGATGTTGTGTGAGATTGTTCACAAATATTTATTTGTTGAAAGAATAGTTTTATTTACGTCTTTTCTATCTTAGCTTTAACTGTGTCAAATTCGTCCGGTCGCACAATTTTCTTAATTAACCTGTTTTCACTCCAAGTTTTCTCGGTTTTCCTAAACGCCTATAGTATGAGGTTCCTCAAAAGTCTTTGAAAATTTTCGTAGGATCGGGTGAGCGCCTCTAGTATTGCTGACGTCCATAAGTTACAGTAAGCACTTTCCATCAAGTGGGAAGTAAGCGTCTGCCACCGTAGTTGTATAAAAAATGTTTTGGTATGTACTTACCTTGCTACATCTATAAAATTTGAGCTAAATTTGCTTAAGTTTGATTTGGACAGATTGATTTTTTTTTTAATTTTCCACTATTTTAAGAACTAACACCGGTGTTAGTTCAAGCTGACTAGGTCTCATAGCAACAGAATATAATTAAGAATTACTAGATTATATCTAGACCTTCGCCTGAGTATGAACTGACTCAGGGAAACTATGTGAACTACCGATAGGTACATTATACCATAATAATCACTGACGTCAAATGACTGTTCCACATTACCTTAAAAATAACAAAATACTACCTGTTTTGAAAGCAGTAGAAACATAAGCTCAAGACAGCCACACCGCAAAGTTCACTAAATCATCTTTCAAAAGAACCCAGAGTTAGAGCCAAATTGATTGCCATTGTAAAAAGTAAAAGCTCTGAAAGCTTTAAGCCGTCACAAAACAAAATATAATAATGATTAATGGTATAACACCAGAAGCGGTAAAAACGAAATAAAATACAGTCTTTTCTTTACATTTTTGGGTTTTTGACTAGCGGTCGGTATAGGCGCAAACCTTTCTCTTAAGTCCCTTCTAGGCATACCCGGGGCTCCCAACCGTAGGCTGTTAGGTAGGATACTTGTAATTTTTAGTAGGTAGGTGTCCGGCATAGCATCCCTGTAGGACTTTTCTCGAAAGGTATTTATATGTCTTTACCTATTTATAATTTCGGAGATTGAGGTTTGAGTTGTATAAGTGTGTTAGTACTAACAATTTGTGTAGTTCTGTAGCTGCTATCTGTCTTAAATCGTTTCCCCTGACGGTTTCGATTGGTCATTCCTCCATAATAGGTTAGTTCAGGTAATCCTTGATTATTTTACGCTAGAATTGAAGGATCGAGGGCATGTGGTGGGCTCCTTTTTGCATTCTTTTCCATTATAAGTTCTAAGCTAGGTTTTCATCGAGTAATACCAGATTCCATTCGTTATAAAAATATTATGAAAACAGAAATGATACCTTTCTATATTGAATAACGGCACAATCGTCAAACAGCTTAATAGTAAAAGCTCAACATCTATTACACTTATACTTTATAATTGTCTCTGAAAAGTAAACACTCAAATAAGAAAATTATGGAATCAAGTTGCAAAACGCTTTTCATAAAACCGTGATAAATAAATTCGGGGAATGATGTAATTAGAAAAAAATAATTTTCTAAATAGAAGTAGGGTAACCACTCTTAATGTATTATGTAGGTACTTAAAAAAAATATTGACTAGCGATAAAATCTAATTTGAACGCAGTTTTATATTGGAGTTGGAAGTCCATATTCATATTCATATTCATATTCATGTATTTTTCGTAAACATAGGTACACAGGTAAATAATTTTACAGGTCTTATGAGAGTATGTAGATCTACTATGTTTTGCCATGAGGCATACGATATAATAATATTATTAAGTAGGTAAAAACATTAATTAATTGCATGCAGATGAAATTACATGCAAATACATAGAAATAATTAGATTTAACAATTGTCAATGATATTAATTAAATAATGTCAAAATTATATATTCTACATAAACCAACATTACACATTAGTCTTCAACCAAATCAATTAATGATTACATAATCGGATAAATTGTCTGTCAAATAATCATTCACAGCATAGTATGCCTTTAACAGTAGAAGCTTTCTAACGGATGATTTAAACTTAACAATATTAGAAATAGTTAAAATTGACGTGGGTAAATGATTGTAAATACGTGGCAACATACAAAATATGCTTTTGTTTAAGAACGCCGTTTTATTTGGTGGCAGCCTTATCTTTAATCTATGTCTACTACTATTTAAGTGTATGAATATGGTAATATGTTTTTTGGCAAACACCACCACCTCGAAGATGTAAACACATGGGAGAGTGAGCAACTCAAAACGAACAAAATAAGGTCTGCAGCTCTCAGTTTGTTTCAACTTGAACATTGCACGTACGCACTTTTTTTGTGCAATGAACACCATATCTCTAAGTAAGTCGCGGGTTCAATTCCCATTTAGGACATACCTATATGTGTGTCCTAATGTTTTCTTTTTATTTATCTGCCTTCTTCTGTGCTTCTTATAGTATTAGTAGTAAGTAGGAGTACACTTGTAGCATCTCGCTGATTTTTCAACTAGTGGTCAAGGGTCACAGCTAGCACATTGATTGGACGTATATCGGACTACGGTAAGTTACCCCAGTCGGCCTATCCCCTCAGAGATATTATAAGGTCAGCAGCGGGAGTATAGCGCCTCCAGTGTGGTAAACATCCATAGGCTGCGGTGACCACCAGTGCATCTGGTGGGCCTATGCTATGCTTGTCTGCCACCTTAGAGATATAAAAATAAAAGATATACTTAGGCGTAAATAAGTCGTTATATATTTGATACAATTAACTTTGCCATTGAACACTTTTTGTTTTTTACGTGAGGGAACATCCTCATAGGATGCTATGCCGGACTCTTACCGACTAAAAAACCTCACGTAATGCCCTACAGCCTGTGGTTGGGAGCCCCGGGTAAGCCCTTGGAAGGATGTCCCAGGACTGTCATTGAACACTGTCCCACAAAATCTTAAATCATTTTTAAACTACTCCAAGTAAATCACCATTACGAAACGGACCTAATTCCCTGAACCATTAGCGCCGCATTATAGTTATTTATTTACCACAATATTTTGCATGTCATCACTGATAGGTATAATTTACCTCCCGTCTCCCAGCATTCGGTCACAGAGAGGTTGGAAAGTGATTAGGGGACAATTATTTTCAATTTTCTTTTATAATGTTGTCTTAATGCGTTATTATGAAAGCATAATGTTATTATGTTGGTATTCCCTGAAGATAAACACTACGAAAAGCTTTTTGCTGTGAGTAAATGACCTTGTAAATATAATAGGTTTTATAATAAGTTAATGAATGCTAATGACACATAGACTGTAATGAACGTCAGAAGTTTGGAAACTTGTAAAATTGCAGTACAATCTCTTTATTTTACATGATGAAACATATTTGAACAGATTATCGAAGCACTCGTGGTCTCGTGAACTCAGTGCTCTGTAAGCTATCACTGCAGTAAGCAACTTTAGCTGTGGCCGGGCCTTTGATGGGTAACCACCACTTGACCACTTTGTGTGTCATTTATTTGCGAGCATTTCTGTGCTTCGCAAGGCACGTGGAGCTGTTGGTCCCGGTAGTTTGTAACATATATGCATACATACAAATGGTCACGCCTTTATCCCCGAAGTGGTAGACAGAGGCATATTATACGCCCACATTTCACCTTTGTATAATTTGCCCCACGTAGTAGTTGGTGAGCCGTATTGTCGTGTTTAAATGGACAGGCGCATGTTGCGACTGCCTGCTGTTGAAATAAAGCCTTCAACTTAGCTTAGCGACTGCCATTTTACTGGCAACCGGGACCAACGGCTTAACGTGCCTTCCGAAGCACGGAAACGCTCAAATAAATGTCACAAAGTGATCAAATGGATGGTCACCCATCCATGGACCGGCCATAGTGAAAGTTGCTTACTGCAGTGATCGTTTACAGACCACTGAGTCCGCGGGGCCACGAGCGCTCCTGACATGATATCGTTAAACCAAACTGAAGGCCTGTATGGACGGTTTTAAATATTTTAACAGCGGGCCGTCTTATCCTGTGCCTTGGTCGGCACCGCATGTGTAGCACCTCTGGTGTTGCAAACGTCTAAAGCTACATCACTCAACCATCAGATGTCTGCCACCTTAGTAGTTTAAAAAAAGACCATGTTAAATCCAACCACACTTAAGTTAAAAATTTTACAAACATGTTTCACAAAACCGTGACTCACAATTCATTTTTCTCTTACCCAAAATGACGTGTGTAATATCATTAAACATTCATTTGACATGACATCTGTCATCAGATCTGTCATCAATCTCGTGTTATTACGTCATAAGGAGGAGGGTTGTTTTTTTCAATATTTGCGTTCCATTGAAGCAACGACCGTCTCCATGAAATATGAAAGTTTAGCATTTCCGCTTGGAAATATCGACATATTTTTATTGATGATATTTGTATCCCTTTTCAAACTTGTGTATTTCCAATAATGAGATTGGAGACGCTGGATATAGTAAGAAAGGAAATTTATTATAGGTAAGTGGCCCTTAGACTTCGAATATAACGGGAATTTAAATACTGATCTCTTAGTGTAACGTAAAAGATTATCAATATCATAGGTAAATATCCCGATAAATATTTAAAAAAATCGATTATTAGATTTTCTTTCTACTGTTTTTTTTTATATTCGGCTCGCTAAATTGCCACCAGCCTGATGGAAAGCCGTGGCGCATCTAGCTATTGAGGGCCACTTCTGACAGTGGTCCTCAAGTTGGCGGCCCTGTGATGTGCCTCTTCACGCTCCTTTTAAAGAACCCGGGATTGTGAGATGAGGGAAACACGTGTGTATTATTTGTACACGTTTGTATTATTACTCACTTGATTTTTTTTACAAAAGTATTGCAGTTGACAAAGTAATGTGATTACTGATTATTGGAATAGCTTGTAGTCTTGAGCTTTTGTTGCCAGGTTCTTCTCACAATCTTTACCTGTTTATTGCTTTGTCAATCTGGCAGTAAAGTAAATTTGACTGCCTCTTTGGCGCAGTCGGTAGTGATACCGCCTGCGGCGCTGGAGGTCGTGGGTTCGATTCCCACCGGAGATAAATATTTGTGTGACCGATAAATGTTTGTCTCAAGAGTCTGGCTGTTTCTATGTATGTATTTAAAAGTATATAAGTATTAATAACCGTGGTCTGATACCCATTACACAAGCAGGTTATTCCAAGCTTACTTTGGGATCAGATAGCGTTGTGTGAGATGTCCGTGAATATCTATTTATTTATTTAGTACCACTCGTATTACATAATTCGTAATTCCATACTGCTACGGGGCTCTACGCATTGAAGCCACGAGCCGCGTTCGTAGCGCTTCGTCGCGTTATTGAAATGCGATACTCAAAGGTAATGAGGTCACTGAACTGTACATTTGGTATATGTGTGTTTGTGTGTGGCGATGTTAAATTCAGAATTGAAACTAAACCCTACGATTGTATTTTTGTGGTACTTTACAAACTCTTTGGCCCGTTGTAATCTGAATGCAATCGTACTAATCTAATTTATTATTATAAATGCGAAACTTTGGTGGTGTGGATGTGTAGATATTATGTGTTACTCTTTCTCGTTCTAGTGGCTGAACGGATCTTAGTGAAATTTGGTACAGAGAAATATTATACTATACTATACTATACTATACTATACTATACTATACTATACTATACTATACTATACTATACTATACTATACTATACTATACTATACTATACTATACTATACTATACTATACTATACTATACTATACTATACTATACTATACTATACTATACTATACTATACTATACTATCTTCACGCCAAATCCCTTGCGGGGTAGACAGAAAGAACCGAGCGCCACACGGCGCGGTCCATACACACCTCACTTGCTTTTTCAACTTTCATTTTTCTTTTCATTCATGAACGTGAAATAATTAAATAATAATAGAAATAATATAGTGTGAAATATTGCCTAGGCTTTAGGTCCCGGGAATAAGGTCTTATGGGAAGTGGGAAGGGGAACAAAAATCCACGAAGGCAAGACGCGGGCGTCATCTGATACTCTTAAACAAGGCACCGTACGGCCAGCCACTGTCACTTGAAATTTTGAAATCCTAACAAAGCCCATCATATCTTGTACACCTGAAAGTCACCTCACAAATTACAAACATGTTACAAAGATAACAATCCCTGAGGTTTTTTTATGAGGTTTCAATGGACACAATGCCACTTGAAAGTTATAAAATAAATTCTATTAATACTAAAAATGTGTTTATACAGATGTTTGGAATTTTTTAAACCATCATGCTCTAATAGCTAAAGGGATTTGGTTGAAAATATTTTTATTCCATTGCTGAAAAACATTTCGTCATTTAAATAAACGATACCGTTTCTGAAACAAGACAAGCGATGGACATCACAATAGATCGAATCCGAATGGCCATCATTGATTGATTGACGATGCAATGTGCAACGTTCCTCGGATAGCGTTTGAGTGCCAGGCGAGATTGCTTTTCACTAGGAATGAATTGTTTGCGCATCTGTACAGTGCAGTCAAGTAGGTACAGACAATGCTCCTTATGCGGTTACATCAATATGCAATACAAACCATATTATTTGTCTGTAGTACGTGTGTATTTACAAAAACAAAGTAGGTTTATATTTATTAATATCCTGTTAAGTAAATAATACGAGCAGGGTTATTCTAGAACTACTTTAGAATCAGATCGCCTTGTGTAAAAATGTCCGAGTGTATTCATTTATGATATTTATTTTCAGGAATTTATGCCACATATCCTTTATACTTTTGATTGTTGGCACTTGATGGAACTTGTTATACATTATGAAAACTCACTCACTTGTACTATTCCACAACTTTTATTATAATTTTAATAATACCTAACCGGTTTCGCTATTATAGCATTCTCAAAGGTGTTTACACTAACTTTATGCCACGTTAGAACGAGTCGATAGATCACTATGACTCGGAAACATCATAATTCTTCTTTGCCCCACTGATATAAAATCTCTTAAGTTGTTAATTTAGTTTCGTGATTTTGTTCACGAATATATTTTACCTCACATCACTAATTCGATTTAAGGAGGGATCACTGACGGCCAGAAAAAGGTCGCAGGTAAATTATAGCGTGAACTGGATGTCTACGTCCAGCAGTGTACGGCCACAGTCTAGTGCTGGATGTAGGCTTGCCTTCAGCTGTTAAGATGACCTACCATTTTTCTTACTCCTCAAATTTACCTGACTACTTATCTACTTATACTCAAATACTCAATCGAAAGTCTAACACAATTGTCAAACTGCGCAAAAACATGACGTTACTATCCCAGTAGATATAACAAAAGAGCCATGCCGTAGGCAAGGACTCCATTGCTGCTTCGCCTTTTTATCGCTAGTAAAGTATTCGTATAACTGTCGAGTGATTCAATACCTTTCTTTTTTTATATATTTTTATTTATTTTGCGATCTTAAACAAAAGAGCCATGCCGTAGGCAAGGACTCCATTGCTGCTTCGCCTTTTTATCGCTAGTAAAGTATTCGTATAACTGTCGAGTGATTCAATACCTTTCTTTTTTTATATATTTTTATTTATTTTGCGATCTTTATTTGGAAGGATAATATATTAACCCATCTTATCTTGAATTAATGTATAGAATAGAAAGTCTTACCATAGTGAAGTACTAAAATTTCACTGTGATAAATCTATGCTGAACTAATTGAATCCGGTAACACAATTTTTGCTCTCCTTCTGAACACGAAAGCCACATTAAATGGTTTTAAATTCAGTTCTTTAAGCAGAAAGCAATCAAAAGAATTTATCACTAAGCTAAGTGAGTTGTTTATTTAATCAGCAAGCACATGGTTGACTAAGAAATGTTCTATCGGTGATTTATGAGCGAGTACATTTGGTTGTTTGTTAAAATGGCGCCTCGATCAAATAATCTGGAATACAGATTTATACACTGTTTCTTCCAAAATTATAACCTTAAATTTTTTCATTGCTATTACGCGGTCGGAACTGAAAGCAAATAGTGAAATGTCGTTGTGTGATATTCCTCTGCCTACCCTTTGTGGACAAATGCGTGACTATAAGTAAATTATTTATTTTTTTATTCCAAAACTTTTTCTTCACAACAAAACTTATTATTGAGAATCAGAATCCAATATTTCCCTATATTCCGAACCTGACCCGAAAACCTGACCCGGTCGCGGGTTAGGTTAGGAACTTGAAAAAAAATGTAATATTTGTTCCGAACGTAACCCTCTTCTTCCTAACCTAACCCGACGTCTCGTTCCTATCATAACCCGAATTGCGCAGATTGGTCATTCTCTGTAATCTTTCTCAAATTAAAAAGTACATATGTGTCAAATCAGTATATATAATTTTTGTTTTATCGACGTGTTCTTATTTTACATTATTTCGATTTATTAACATTTACGATTTTACGATTTTTACATTTTTCGATTACAGAGAATGACCAATCTGCGCAATTCGGGTTATGATAGGAACGAGACGTCGGGTCAGGTTAGGAAGAGGGTTACGTTCGGAACAAATATTACATTTTATTTCAAGTTCCTAACCTAACCCGCGACCGGGTCAGGTTTTCGGGTCAGGTTCGGAATAATCGAATATTTCGTCCTTAACGGGAGTGCTGATAACAAAATCGAGTTATGCCTCATTCAATTATGGCTACAATGGACGGTTTCATAGCTTTTCGCTTTGAAATATTTCTGTGCAACCAGTTGAGTAGCAACTTATATTTTTGTGAAAGACTTCGGAACATTTTATTTCTGTACACTGTTTAAAAGAATGTCATATCTACTAAGTATGTCATTATTAGCCGCCTATTGTGTAAAGTTTATAACATAAATTAATAAATATCAAAAGCTGGCAGATTCCATCATTATTAAATATACTTGTATATTGATATTTATGGGTTGAATGGTGCTATGGGGTTAGAATATTACTGGCAACTCTATTTGGTGCAGCTAGGTTTATCCGATACATTTTTTGACTCATAGATTTAACATAGGCACTTAATGGGTTTTTATTTGTTTTATTTTTCCTTCAATGAGTCTCAATGTTAGAATAAATAATAAAATTATACAACAATATTACCACAGTATCACATTATTACGTACATTAAAATAGGCTTAATGAAACACTGGAAATAATTGAACTTAACACCAAGTTATTCCAATTCAAAGTGTATGTAATTAGAATATAATCAGGTTTGTCCTCGTTAATGAGAAATAGCTGCATTATATGAACATAATTAGTTGTATGCACTATGTAGAACAACTGAAATATGACGTGCCTGGTTAGAAAACAGTTTTCAATTCAGAAAGTAGGGTTCTTTTTTTTATATTAAGCCCGCCAAATTGACATCGCCAACCTGACGGAAAAAACCGTGGTGCGTCTAGCGATTGGGAGCCACCCTTACAGTCTGTAAGACTTCGGACAATGGTCCTCAAGTTGGCGGCCCTGTGATGTGCCTTTTCACGCTTCACTTAAAGAAGCCGGTATTGTTAGATGAGAGAAAGACGTGCGCGGGCAGGTCGTTCCAGGTACCGACGCCTCGGAAGAAAAGAGGCGTCATTCAGCTTGTAGCGAAATCTTGACCACTTCCCGAGTCTAATTCTGGTCAATTTAAATAACTGAAAAACAAAAGCGTGTGCCTTTACTGCTTATCAGAACTTTGTGCACCTCAAATGTCAAATCTACTAAGTTTGAACCACAAAAGTCTTTACGGACTCAATAACAGCTCGAGTATTGGTTTTATCTAATGCTGAGACTGTCTGTAACTCAGCTGATTCCTTTAAATCCTTGCACAGACGAGCAATTTAATTGTTGTAATACTCAAGGTTTGTTGTAATTCAGCTGAATCCTGTAAACCTCTGCATAGATGAGCAACTTGGTTGTTGTATTAAACAAAGTACCAACTATTGCCAAGCCAATGATTGCATCGGGGGCGTCGTGGTTGCTGGTGAGGCTGGCTTGGTACCTGAATATGTCCAGTAAAATGTACTGACTCTATGACAAAAGACTCGATCTAGAAGAAGAAATTGGTAAAAATATCTTAGTTTGTAATCGTTCAACTCTGAAACTATTCAACCGAATAACAATGCTTTCAAAAATAAAAATCAAGTTCTTCTAAAATAGCGTAGGCTAAGCATCATTGTGTTACTACTCAATAGAGCGAAACAGTAATATTAAATAGCAAAAAATATGAAATATTTTGATAGGTTATTGTAAATACTAAAAATTGTATGGGTTATATGGTTGCTACCACGTTGGTAGTACGTATGGTATGAGCGAAGGCGTGAAGCAAAGCTAGTAAATAATAAAAGTGATTGATATATAATTTAAAAAAACTGTGAAGCAACAGAAAGTTTCCCTGTGTAAAAAGGACCTTATCGACAAATACTGTGAATATGCCCTGAAGCAATCAGTTCCAAACTTCCATGTTCTCGGAGTACTCAAATAGCACAAGTTGGTCCACGGATTTTAAGTTGAAACTTTGAGTGAAAGGCTTACAGATAATATTTTTTTTTTTTTATTTATTTAAAACCTCTTACAACCATTCTTACACTATTCTTATTTTATATGCTGGTATTCCCAAAGAAACTTGCTACAATTAAAAGCAAATACATTTTATAGAGAAAAATATTTAAATAAGTAAATTTCTTGCTAGTTATTTCATAACAGCGATGAACAGTACTGAAATTACTGTGAAGCCTTTACTTTTCAACTCGCGACTGAATTTTCTTCAATTTGTGTTGAAGGAATCTTGTTTAATGGAATTTCGTTTGTTTTTTTTTAACGTGAGGAATATGCTACATAATATGCTATGCCGGACTACTACCGACTAAAAAACACATTATCCATCCTAACAGTCTTCGGTTGGGAGCCCCGGGAAAGCCCTCGGAAGAATACCCCAGGACTAATTTCAGTTGCTTAATGCAAAGCATTGCACGGTGGTCCAGGCGCCGAACAAGCGCGGTCATAAATACCTTACTTTATTAAATTTGGAAAATGGGATTTTTTCTGAGGGTAAATAATAAAAAGAATTCTTTATGAATGTACATTAGTGTTTTATTTACATAATTTAATACATAATATACAGTAAACTGTACAAAGTACTGTTTAACAAAAAAAATTAATACGCAATATTTGAGATTTATTCTGCATCGTTCGTAAATATATCTGAATATGATACCCTTAGAGCTCCTCGCGGCGACCGGTCGCCGCGCATAATAATCAAACTTTTCCGTAAAGCCCCGCGCGGCGACCGGTCGCCGCACCTACCCAGACGACTTTAAACTTAAATTTAGCCTTCTTACGTTCTACTTTTCTATGAACAGGTTTATTGCATGTGTAGTTTATAACATTTTCTTGTTTTTGGAATCTTATAAAATGACGTCAATGGGCCAGAATTTTTTACAAAAATCGAACAGTTGAAGTTGAGAGTCGATTGCGCATGGATGGCGTGCGTTTGTGTAGTACGTGTGTGTTTCGTGTTTTTATTATAAATAATGTGTTTGCATTATTATTTATTATTATACACAGTAAAATAAATAATATATCAATAATCCGGTTGGTGTTTACAGGATCGTAAAATATGGTGTGGTGCTAGAGTAATCAATGTTTTTTTTGTTGAGTGCGTGTGTACCAAGTGCGAGTGTGCGTGTGTGTTTTGTTTTTTTATTATATATAATGTGTTTTCATTATTGTTTATTATTATACACAGTAAAATAAACAATTTATCAATGATCCGGTTGCTGTTTGCAGAACCGAAAAATTTGGTCTGGTAAGTGAGAAAAAAATTTTTTTTTGGGAAATGGGAAATCTTTTTTCATTTTTAGGGTGGTGGAGCTAGGTCCGTGCGATTACCGATTTTCGATATATTTTTTTAGTGTGTTGAAGGGTTAACGCCGTTCATGAAGGGGTTATCGTTAAATATAATATTCTTTTTATATAAAAGACAAGAAAACTAAAACTACAATTTATTTACAAACGTCATCATAACCACAACTAAGCTAAATCATTACAACAGCAAACCTAATTTCAATTTAAACTAAATTCTTTATACATCTAAAACCTGCCTCGACATAACGCTTTTTTTTTCTTACGGGGAAATTTCCGAAGACCAGTAGGTAATGAATGGGTCTAAGCTGAGTAAAAGTCTGTAAAGTTAGTCCGTATTCGTAAATTAAAATTTCTCGTGACATTTTTCTCGTGTGATCCCGTCTGAAAGCCTTATAATTTTTGTTGTTAGATTCTGCTGGCTCTTCTGATAATTCCCCAATAGATAACCAAGCATACTGTGCTACTTCAGTACTATCGAAGAGGACTTAGTGAACGGAAGCTGGAAGATTATACCACGGATATTCTTGAATTAAAATTCGAGCGGTTTCCAAAGAATCTTCATTAAATTTATTCGAATTTATATTCAGTGTTGCTAGTATTGATTAGTGAATTCACAGCAGAGTCATCTACTTGTGATAATTCTGCCAAACTTCTACGTTTCGAGCGCTTAGACAAATTTCAAAAATATTTCCTGGAATGTCCGCGTTCGGAAGATGGCCCGAGCTGGTTCGCGTTTTCTTGAATGCACTCCTCCTCATTACTCCTTACTAATTTGAAACATTCATTTTCATTTAACCAATCTGAGTAATTTTGCCAAAATGTTGATTTACTTCTAGAGACAACTTTCCAAAATCCATCAAGACTTAAATATAAATTGAGTATTTTACTATCTAAGTTCCTAATTTCTACATTATTGGCCTCTTCCAGTAAAGCTACAATAGTTACCAACACGTGTTGATGTTTTTTGAGGAATTGTTCTAGCCATGGCAGACCAAATCTCAAAAAAATGCATCCTTGAGAAAGAACATTTAATCAAAGTTCCTGAAAAAAAACATTAATAATTAACATGTGTTTCGTAGACAAGCCTACGCAGTCGTAGAGCCTATATAGCAACTAAAGATGCAAAAGGGCGCAGCAAAACCTTTTATATTTTCAAAATAGACAGTTCGATCTTTAATATAAGATATGTGAGAGTATTCGATTATGGTTGAAATTTTTTGTAGGGCTATGTGAAGTCAACTATAACATACAAATTTGGTAGAAATACTGTGTGGCGTAGCACGTAAAAATACGCCATAATAAGTAAAACAAAACTTAAAAATATAGCTAATTAGTAATAACATACCTTGATCTTAGAAATCCATTTCACAAACCCCCCTCAAAAATAATGCAGTTCTGAAAATTCAGTCACACATACAGCAGTGCTAATGAGTTACTGATAAGGCGAGCGCAACGTAATGATGCGTTCACTTTAGAGAGGTCGAGAAATAAGTAATAATTAGGTAGAATGGGTAACATATTTGTATTTTAGGGTAGCTTATCTATCGGTAAAACATTATACATAATTAAATTGGAGTAATTGATAATGAAATTTTAGCACTTATGACCTATTGGCGGAACCACCGTGCATTGGGTGTAAATAAGCTTAACCAACAACTGCGGAATCTAGGCGACTTCACCTGCTGACCAAAGAGTGAGGTTACGACAAAGGTGCTCTTATTAAGGCGGCAGGAGGTCAAACGGTAGTTGCTCCTGCGACGGTATGTCAAGGAAAACAATTGAAGTGCGTCGATTCAACGAATTGCGAATTGTGATTGTGTAAATTCACAGCGCGGAAACTCCATACAAATGATTCATTTTCAATTCTATCATCTACACTAAAGAACACGGTATGTTTGTACAGAGCTTGAATGTGTGTGTGACCATTAAGGCTAAGCAAACGTTCCTTCAAAATACCCACCAACTATATGACAGCTGTGGCGGGGGTGGGGAAAAGATTTCATTTCAATACGACGGGAGATTATTTTACTTCTTGTTTTACGGTACGGTTTTTTTGTGGCAGTTTTCTATATAGGGGCTGCTGCGGCCTTCTTTGGTTTAGGTGATTTTTAATATCCCAATCACTTATAAATTATTATATTGAATTCATTTATTATGCGATCTATCCAATGAGGATCAGTAACGGTATAGCAAATTCCAAAAAAAATGTATCCTCGTTATTCTCTAGGACATCAGAATAACATATCTTTTTGAATTATCTAAATCGGACTATTACTTACGGAGATATTTAGCATTGAACTCAGGCCGTTTCTATCACTGGAAGTCAATGAACGCGGGTGCGTGTGACGTCATAATGAGAGTTAGCCGTAGCCGCGGTATGGGCGCGCAGGGTTTTGTTTGATTTTTGTAACTTTGAAACAAATTAAGTTTCCGATTAGTGTCTATTTCATGTTTTTAGGTATAAATATGGTTTATGCCAAAAAACTATTATTAAACATGTCGAAGGACTCAAACCTTCGTAAAATTCGTGTGTAGGTAGGTATTCCGATGTACAAAGAGATGTTCAAACTCCACCCTCCAGCCAAGATACAAGACATCGCTTTGTATTCGAAGTCGAGATGTTAGTATATCTACATTATATATTCACGCTATTATCCCAGGAGGTTTAGGCAGAATATAGTATACGCCTTCATTTCACCTTTTCAGTTTTTATTCCCAATATGGGGACTATGTAATATTCTGAGGTCAAAACAGTAACACAGCGACGTACTCGGGCAAATCGGCCAAGTGCGAGTTGGACACGCGCAACGGGGGTTCTGCACCAAAAAATCTCAGCAAAAACGTTTTGTGTATGGGAGACTGCAATTTTTAGGGTTCCGTAGCCAAATGAAAAAAACGGAACCCTTATAGATTCGTCATGTCTGTCTGTCTGTCTGTCTGTCTGTCCGTCCGTGTGTCACAGCCACTTTTCTCCGAAACTATAAAGCCTATGCTATGCTGTTGAAACTTGGTAAGTAGATGTATTCTGTGAATTGCATCAAGATTTTAATATAAAACTAGAAAAAAAGGTTTCTGACAGCATTTTTTTTCTAAAGTGAATAGTTTGCGCAAGAGACACTTCCAAAGTGGAAAAATGTGTCCTCCCCCCCCCCTCAACTTCTAAACCAAGAGAATGATAAATCTTAAAAAGAAATGTACATTGCCATAAAATTTACCAATGAAAATTGGTTTAAACGAAATCGAGTTGGTAGTTTTTTTTTAATACGTTAAACCGCAATTTTCGATGAGAAAAATCACTACCACTGCGAACGTGTTAAAACCAGGGTTCAAAAAAATACAATTTTTTTTGATATTAATCGGATTTATATCCAGGCTTAGAAAAATATAAGCGAATTTCGTTCTGTATGGGGATTAAAAACTTAAAATTGTGACCGGGATTTTGCCAGTTTTGAGAAGCGGTAAAAAATCACGTTTGTCGTGTGTCCCCTTAATCATTATTCTTTTTCAAATATTTTTAACAGTAATACATCATCCTGTGAAAATTTCAGCTAATTTCTCTAGCTAACACGCTTCCTGGGTCCCATTTTTTCCCTTTGGTTACGGAACCCTAATAAATGAGAAACATTTTTTAATCGTCACTTACAAAACTAAAAACTTGTAAGTATCTATGTAAAACTGTACATTAGAAATATTAAAAAAAAAATACTCGCTGGGTGTTCAACATAAGATACCGAAGCCGAAAATATAGTTAGAATTTTATTTGTCTGTTTGTCTGTTTATCTGTTTGTCTGTTTGTCTGTTTGCTTTGCTTTGTCCGGAAGGATCTCGAAAAGTACTCTATAGATTTGATTCAAATTTTGCACAAATATTACCTAGGGGTAGGGTCTTAAAATAGGCTATATATTATCACGCTACATATCCTAGGGGCTAAGCAGAGAGCAATCAAATTGGCATTGTAACAATTTTCACGCGTACGAAGTCACGGGCAACAGCTAGTCTACTAATAAATCAAATGATTTTAATAATCTTTCCCATGAATGCGTATCTTTTTATAACCTTGTATAATGAACCTTATTTTTAGTTACATTATGGTTTTAATTTCAGTTAAAAGCTGACCATACTGGTATGTCAAAGGGGATTTCCCCAACTTAAAATGAGATTGCAATTTTGGGAAACTATCTAAAATAATTCTGAATTGTACTTTTTCGCAACGTGTTGCCCGAGTAAAAATTAATCTCCATTTTTTTTAGTTCAGAACACAGGAATAAATCCATTGATATATATCAAGATAAAAATCAATTGATATATATCGTGATATATATCATGATATATATCCGCTGATATATATCGGCGAACCCTGGTTAAAACATCAATGAAAGTTACAACGAACTACAAGAACTTTTATATTATGTTACTTGCTGCTACGGAACCCTTCATGGGCGAGTTCAACTCGCACTTGGCCGGTTTGCCCGAGTACGTCACTGTGTAATTGTTTTGACCGCGGAATTAAAACCTATTGGGAATAAAAACTAAAAAGGTGACATGAAGGCATATATTATATTCTGCCTACCCATCCTGGGATAATAGCGTGAATATATAATGTAGGTTACGAACATCTCAACTCCGAATTCACAGCAATGTCTTATATCTCGGCTAGAGGGCGAAGTTTTATCTCTCTTTGTACATCAGAATACCTACATACCTACATACGAATTTTACGAAGGTCTGAGTCCTTCGGCATGTCAAAAATAGTTTTTCTGGTGTATACCATATTTATACAAACTTCAAAACATGAAGTAGCCACTAATCAGAAACTTAATTTGTTTCATAGTTACAAAAATCAAACAAAAACCTGCGCATCTATACCGCGGCTACCGCTAACTGGCAGCGATTTGGGTGATGTGACGTCACAAGCCACCGCGTCGGACACTCGGCGAACTTCTCTAGTTATCTGGTTATTTGGTCACAACTTCTTTAATTTTCGTCGTAGAACAAAAATGTTTGCACTGTTTAATAAGGATTTCTTAGGTCTATAAATCTGCATTATCACCTAAAAACGTTACGGATCCTCATAGCCGTTTTTAAAAAAGGGAACATGCTGTAGTTACTTGGTGTTGAAGTTTTTCTAGACGCACATTAAGTCTTTCAATTTGTTTTGACAACTACTATTTCAAAACTGTAGTGATCTACTCGGAGTAAATCGCCACACATCCCGCTCAGTACTTACAAAATTTGGCAGCGCAAGTGTACATAGGCTACTGTGACCACCAACCGACATCTGGTGGGTCGTATGCTTGTCTGCCACCTTAGTGGTATAAAATAAATACAAAGATAATATTAAGTAGTACTTACTACATTGACACTTCTAGAATAAGATGCTAAACCCACTGAAAACTGCGTAGGTTAAGAGCTTCAATATTCAATACTCAATGCATATTCAAATCTAAACACACCCCACTACAATTCGTCAGTAGAACCCGTCGTCACATTGTGCCAAACACTAAACCTATGTAGGTACTCCTTGTAGTCAGACAGACGTTGAAAGGCTACCTTCACCCATCAAATAACCAAATGATAATGTTTAAAATTAATGAATTAAAAACGAATTTGACCGGACAAAAGAGATGAAGGTAAGGATAAAAGAATTACCTATAACAATTTAATTTATTGACAATAGCCATGAACACTTTTCGATACCCAAAGCTATCATTAAAATAAAAACCATAAATATAATGTGGATAAATATAAATGTGGACCTACGTCTTCTGGCCTGCCAGGTCAGATGCTTTTACCAACTTAGCCATGACCTAGCTACTAATATATTTTCTACATTAAATACCTATATGTGTGTGTATTGTGGCGTAATTTGGGAGAGGCTTACGTCCAGCAGTGGACTGCCATACGCCAATTTGATTAATTTGATAAATACCTATATTATTTAGTTGACATACTTTGCTTTTAACAATTTTTACAATGTAAATACTTGTTTATCAATCTATGGAATTTCCTAAGAATTATGTCTCATCTGATTATTTTTATTATTTATTTTATTGTTCAAAACACTACAGTAACATTCAACATATTATAAGTATTCCACTCGCTTAAACTTAGTAGGTTTTTGTGCGAGTGGGAGTTGACAATTCTATACAGAGTTTGAAATAACAGTTAAAAACAAAATACAACCATGTGGAAGTGCACTTACCTTGAACTCTGGTTGGTAGGTAGGCGCTGCTCCCAGCTTTGCGTTCGGGGTCTTGATTCACGACCGCGAAATATGCACACAGGAGTTATAACCGTAACTCTCGAGACTGTGGCTGATGATAAGCGATGTAGCGCGATATGATGGGTAATCACAGCGGCCGATAGCGGAGCGGAGCGTTAAGAGACGGGTGCGTGCGTATCTTCCAATAGCTATGGCGGAATGTGAATGTAGGAAGCGGGCGGGATAGTGTTGCCATAGACAATACATAAAAGTAAGATGCGTTTAGTGCGTGAGTGTTGACATATAATAATTATAATAAATACCATTAAATACATAAACTAAAAAATATGTATGCGTCGGTACTGGCGCATCCAACTTCGGGGGGCTTAGAGGATTCTTCCTCTACATTGAATAAACAAAATTTAAAAATATAAAAGGAATGAAAACTTATGAACTAAAAATAATTCAAAAGCGTAGGAGTTATTGCGTGGGTAACGGGCAAAGCCGAGTTACAGGACGAATGTATTCACCAGAAGAAGTCTTAATTCTGACGACTCTAATTACACCATCCTTCCCGGGAAACACCTCTGATACAACCGCGAGTGGCCACGATAAAGGATGCGTATTGTCATCCTTAACAACAACTACAGTTCCTATCGTCACAGGTTTGGACGGCATATTCCACTTATGTCTAAGTTGGAGAGAGGTAAGATATTCTTTGCTCCAACGTGTCCAGTAACTTTGAACAATTCTATTTAATAATTGATAGCGGGTGAGTCTGTTATCTGGTAATAGGGGTTCAATGTGTTCAGCGGGTAAATATTTAAGCGGAGTAACATTAAGAAAATGATTAGGCGTTAGGGGGGTTGGATCCGATGGATCCGAAGAAAGTATGCAAATCGGACGGCTATTCAAAATGCCTTCAATTTGCACCAATATTGTACTGAATTCTTCATAGGTGAGTATTTGACTCCCGATAGCTTTAAATAAATGAGACTTAACACATTTGACATTAATTTCAGACAACGAATTAAAATTGGGCCCGAAAGGTGGGCTGTGCTGAAACTGAATCTTATGTTGAGTTAGATATTTATTCAGATCATTTTTATAATTAGTGGACTGTATAAGCGTGTAAATTTCGTTCAATTTTCGTTTCGCACCTATGAAATTAGTGCCTCCATCGCTGTACAACACTGAAACAGGACCCCTGCGTGAGATAAAGCGTTTAAAGGCAGCGAGAAATAAATCTGTACTAAGATCACTTACTAACTCTAAATGGAGCGCCTTTGTTGTGAGACAGACGAACAAGCAAATATACGCTTTATGACTTTTTACTCCACGACGCCTTATGTGAGTTACGTAAAAGGGTCCCGCGTAATCAACTGCGGTATGCACAAACGACTTTACTTGTGAAACTCTAATGGATGGAAGATCACCCATAGGTGGAGTTGTAGAACGAGGCCTAGCTTTAAAACATAAATTACATTTATGTACTCGTTGGCGAATCAAATTTCGTGCAGAAAGAATCCAATACTTTTGGCGAGTCAATGCTAACACTAGTCCAGGACCGGTGTGTAAATTGTCGGTGTGATAGTGGTCTACTAAGAGCGACACTATACGTCCTTTAGGTGATAGCAGTATTGGATATTTTGTATTGTAATTTAGTTGAGAATGAGTAAGTCGACCACCTACTCTAATTAACCCTTGTTCGTCAAGAAAAGGGTTGAGTTTTAAAATAGCCTGATTTGGACAAATTTTAGTAGCCTTAAGTGCTTGTAATTCTACCTGAAAATACTTAGACTGATCGAAGCGGACCGCATAATATTCTGCGTATTCTAAATCGTATACAGAAAGTATACCGCGGGATTTGAGAATCCTTGTGAAACGTAATACATAAACCAGTGAACGAATAAATTTTACCCAACTCGAGCAACGCTCGGCAAGTTCGTCTATCATGTGAACGTGATCGGAGACAGGTATGGTATGTGCATGGAGAGAAGCTATTTTAATTTCCGGTAATTCTGTCTTCTCGTTATGATTGATTTTATATTCCTTCACAGGCCATGCATTTATAGGTGCGGACAGCCATTTCGGCCCGTGAAACCAAAGATAGTTATTTATTAACCCTTTAGGTGTCACAGGGCGCGAGACTATATCGGCGGGATTTTCAACCCCACGAACGTGATACCAATGGGAAGCAGGCAGATATTCATTTACCTGAGCGATGCGATTAGCTACAAAAGTTTGAAACTTATGAGCGGGAGAGTGAATCCAGGTAAGGGTTACCGTAGAATCAGAGAATGCGAATATATTGTTTATTTGACACCGCTTATTAAAAACAGTGCGCACAGAATTAATTAATTTTGCGAGTAAGACCGCCGCGCAGAGTTCTAAACGCGCTAGCGTTTTATTAGAATCTGACACTTTGGATTTAGCGGTCAGTAGATTCACATTAAGAGCGTTTCCGTTCTCAGCCGTTTCTATTCGTACATAGATAACAGCACCATAACATTGCTGGCTGGCATCCGAGAAGCCTATTAGAGTAATTCGACGAGCGGATGTTAAACCTATATGTCTCGGTATTTTTATTTCAGATAAACGCGACAACTCCCTATGAAAGTGTTTCCATTTAGACAGAATGCAACCCGGGACCGTCTCGTCCCAGTCCAGTTGTAATTTCCAACATTCTTGTATAAGCAACTTCATGTATGCGACCACTGGACTGATGATTCCAAGCGGATCGAACAAGCGCGCGGTTACGGAAAGGATCGAGCGTTTAGTGCATGTTAAAGGCATGTCGATCACTATTTTAAAGTTAAAGGTGTCATCGTTAGGTTGCCATTGCATACCCACGATCTTAGTGTCAACATGAGGATCCTCATCAAACTTGACAGCGAGACAGCTCTTATGAATTGACGGGATACGTGACAATAGGGTATTGTCATTAGAGATCCACTTAGTTAAGTTAAAACCTCCAGATTTAAACATAGCGACCATTTCCCTATAGGTGTCTTCAGCTAAATCTACATTCTCTATGGAACTAACGTAGTCGTCAACATACATGTGATTGTCAGCTTCGTAAGCCGCCAGAGGATATAAAGCGCGACAGTCTGACGCGAGCTGGTTTACGACTCGCATTGCCAGGAAGGGTGAGCTGGAGACGCCAAAACAAACGCGGTTGAAATGATAGCTTTCAATAGGAGAATTGGAATCGAACCTAAATAATATTCTTTGATATGTATGATGATCTTGAGTAAGTTTCACTTGAAAATACATTTTTTCTATGTCCGCGGTTACAGCAACCGGGTACATACGCAAATTGAGAAGCAAATGAAAGATATTGTTCTGTAATATTGGTCCCGTATAAAGCAAATCGTTAAGCGATTTACCTGACGTGGTTTTACACCCAGCGTCTAAGACCACACGCGTTTTAGAGGTTTCTTTGTCAGGGCGATAAACGGCCCGATGCGGCATATAATAAACTTGAGAGTCTAGAAAGCTATTTGACACTTTAGTGAGATAACCTTGATCAATATATGTTTGAATAATGGCATTATAATCGTTGCGTAAGTTAGAAGCGTCTAACTTTTTTTCTAAATTTAAAAACCTGCGTTTGGCGATTGTGTACGAATGCCCTAGCTCACTGGGAGGGTATTTAAAGGGAAGACTAACCGTATATCTACCGGTATCGTCGCGTGAGTACGTAGACGAGAACAGCTTTTCACATGCTGCGTCGTCCGTGCTAATGTGCTTCTTATCTGGCACCTGTTCTATCTCCCAAAAGCGTTGCGTTAATTGTTCGAGAGACACATCTTGAGTGTGACATAAGAAGGCCTTGTCGGACACGGAGGAATGAGACATGCGATCGCGGGGATGCTTGTTTGCCACTAGCGAATAAGGTAAAGCATGCGCCTTTCCCATTGCGACGTATCCGAGCGTGGTTTCTATCGCGATTACTGATGAGGTTGGGGATGTAATTTTTTGCGACCCTAAAATCATGGGGAAGAGTTCATTACCTAACAAACAATCTATACCACCCGGAGTATAGTATCGTTCGTCAGCCATAGGTAAATTTTGTAAATGGGTTAATTCCGCTGTATCAATTTCCACGTTAGGCAAAAAATCTGTAATAGTGTCTATAACCCGTGCACTAACCGAATAAGAACAGCGGGCATCAAATCGCGAATATATTTTGAAATGCGTAATTCCATAAGATTGGCTTTCAAGTTGACCTATGCCTTTAATGACAGAAGGAGCGTTAAGTATGGTTAAGTGCAAACGCTCACAACAAGACTTCGTAATAAAGTTACTCATAGACCCTGAGTCCAAAAACAAACGTATACGATCCGATTTATAATTTGCATATACACAAGCAGTCGGCAACAAAACCGTGGTCGCGCTGCTTGAATTACGCGGCGGAGGGATCACAGCCGATAACGACGCGATATTGCCACTATGTGACCGCGCCTCCTGCGAGTGCGAGCGGGACGGATCATCTGCCGATGACGCATGAGTCGACATGGAATGCTCGGACGGCGCAGTAGACGCGTTTGCCTGCCTCGATGCGTTGCCGGTAGCATGATTTCTTGTTGAATTTGATGCATTCAAATTATTTTTATAACACAGTAAACTATGATGAGACCGATTGCAAATCGAACACCTATTAACAGATCTGCAAGCACTCACGTGATGAAAACCTAAACAATTAACACAAAAGGAATGTTTACGAACTATTTCATTTCGCGTTTCAACAGTCTCTTGAATAAAATGTTGACATTTGAACAAAGGGTGAGCGGAATTATTGTTACATACGATACAATTTTTTATGTTAGAAGTATCGACTGATTTCAAATTAGTAGGGCGGGTTTGCGTAAAAAATGACTTAGGTTTATTTAAATGAGAGGCGGTTGAACTCCGCTGAGCGCGATAATCACCTTTTTGGGAATGTGATGGTGAGCGGAGCGTTTGGAGTTTGCTTTGTTCTGTCAAAAATGTTTTGACGTCACTATATGTAGGTACACTCAAATGTCTATGAGATTGTTCAAACAATTCAAGCATAGGTTTATCAAACTTGCTTAATGCTAAATGAGTTATTATGAAATCTGATAAATTTGTGATAGGTAGACGCTGCAGAGCTGCTTCAGCTGAACAAAAGTTCTCCAAGATCTGATCAGCCGATTGCCCTGGCTTCTGGTGTAACATTTGTTCTAAATAGCACGACGCCTGAACCCTGGTATCGTGGTATTTAGCCAGAAGGGCTTGCCAAATAACATCGTAATTTTGTGCGGTAGCAGCTATGCCTGAACAAACAGTAAGTGCCTTACCCGAAAGGCAACCTATCAAATATTGAACCTTTTCGGCGTTGGTGAGACGAGTATTCGTATGTATCACACTACAGAAATTTTCATAAAATATAGGCCACTTACCATAAGTACCATCGAAACCTGTGAGTTTAAGTGGGGGTAATTTGATATTAAAATTATCACTTTTCTTTTTATCGTCGAGTTCTTGTCTCAGAGTAGTTTCCGTTTGCTTTATGAAACAGTATAATTCATCAAATGTATTAAAAACACTATAACTCGGCTGTACCTGCGGATTATCTTTTAATTGTTCAATTAACAATTTATCGATAGTTTCGATGTAATCCGATCGGGTTTTATCGATAGATTGAACCCGAGCGAGAAACATCATGCGTACTGTTTCATCGGTAACCTTGAGACTTAAGTTGTACACTTCTTGAACTATGTGAAACAAACTTTGTTTTTTGTATTCTAAAAAATTTATCATGACCTGACTTTCGTCTGAACTTTTACTATGGGATTTGTCTTTAGAAGCCATGATAATATAATTGATACGAGATACGAGTATGTATATAAGTGGGTAGGTAATAGAAATATTCAGCGAAAAAGTATAAAATTCGAACAACGATCAGCTGTTAGCTTAAATCAGCTGTTTGCGATAAAGTATTCAGAGAACAAACCCAATATGGAGTCTGCGTAACAATCAGCTGTTAATCGTTTGAATACCGTTATGTATCGGCTGCGTTGCCCAGTACCGTCACAATAAAATAAATATATGTGGGTATAAAATTAACGTATAAATATGAGTTTTATCTACGATTACAATTCGAAAGATAATATGAAATTGTAATGAAATTGGGGAAAACTACGTTAAATTTATGACGGTTGAGAAAATTGTTAATTTTGGATTGTCCGTTTTACTTTATGCCAAAACTCCTAATTACCAAAAAATATCAAAATGATTGCCTAGAATCGGACAACCGGACTAACATGGCCAGGATGGTCCAAGTCCTGGGTAGCGATAATTTCGGGGGGCGCTACCTGCCAGCGGGTTGATTATATATAGGTAAATATGATTATGATAAATAGCGTAAATGCGTTATAGAATATGAGTACTTATGAGTAATATAAAATATGCGGTGTGAAAAGATAATTAACTTTTCTAATGCGTGCGGGTGGCGTTAAATATAATATTTGCGTTGAGTATTTATGAGTAATATACTAAATATATATATGCGTATGCGTGAATTTAATAGGAAAAGAGGTAATTAATATTATTAGTAGAAAGAATGCGTTAGATGGAATATCCGGCTCGAAGGACCACACTTGGAAGTGCACTTACCTTGAACTCTGGTTGGTAGGTAGGCGCTGCTCCCAGCTTTGCGTTCGGGGTCTTGATTCACGACCGCGAAATATGCACACAGGAGTTATAACCGTAACTCTCGAGACTGTGGCTGATGATAAGCGATGTAGCGCGATATGATGGGTAATCACAGCGGCCGATAGCGGAGCGGAGCGTTAAGAGACGGGTGCGTGCGTATCTTCCAATAGCTATGGCGGAATGTGAATGTAGGAAGCGGGCGGGATAGTGTTGCCATAGACAATACATAAAAGTAAGATGCGTTTAGTGCGTGAGTGTTGACATATAATAATTATAATAAATACCATTAAATACATAAACTAAAAAATATGTATGCGTCGGTACTGGCGCATCCACCATGTTTATGTACAAACAATCGCATCATGCAACGTAAAAGTTTATAAGAACAGTTAAGATTAAGCAATTAATTTAATTACAATAATAATACAATCGAAGCAAGCACAATGCCGGGCGCGCCTCTTCCCCGACCTTCTGCTATTAGCGTACCGGGATCTACAGCCACCCCGCAAATGCTCGTTCCTACGAGAGGCGCACCCGACGGCAGGCTCACTTCCAATACTACGCGCGATTAGTGCGCTAAGGTGCTATGCTACGCTCACCCAACGCTGGGACTGGCGCAAGCGCAGCGTCTGCGTTGTCTATTAGATATTTTTGTAGTACTTTTACATATGGTTTTCCTGACACATATTTTTCAACTATATTCTCTGGTAGGCTGTTTAGAATATTTGCTAACATGAAGTTATTTATTCTAGTTCCATATAGATTATTATATCTGGGCAAGCTATATTTCTTTAGATTAGGCAGTTGTCTTAAGTTATCCCTACGTGTTTTTACATTCATCTGGCCAACATACGTGATTTCCTCTCTCATGATAGCCATTTTAATTTTACAATGTATGGGCAATACTTCGCAGTGCTGGAATAACTTGTTATATAATAAATTATACTGGTTGAATTTATAGTCGTTCTGGACCCGAGAGGGGGTTACTCGGAATCAATAATGGAACCATTTCGGAGTGTCAAAACAGCTGTGCAGGTTATAATAAAAAAATGACTTCTATGTAATCTTTATCACTCGTTCGAGTTGAAACATTAGTAGCGCTTCGATTATTCATTGAACTTTTCAATGAATGAAACTCCGAAACCCGTAGGTACCTACGCCGCGGCGAGTGTCTCCATGTGATCAGTTCATTGGCCGAATGCATCGTTTCGATAATAATAGGTACTTAGATAATAATAAAGGACTCCAATTTCTCCTTCATACTTTACGCGGGCTTAGGACCGTCGGAAATACTTTAATATTGTTCTATTTTACGGTGAATTAATAAGGTTTATGTAATAATAATGAAAATAAACACGAACAAATAGGGAGTATTTCCGGCGTATTTAAAAAATTGGAGCTATTTACAAAATAATCAACTTAAATACCTAGACCTACCTATTCACAGTTTATTTACACTTCCCTGTACCTTAGCAACTGCTCAAAATGGAGTCCAGAACGTTCGATACACAAACGGGCACGTTTTAGGCTATTGTCTTTTAGTTTATTCAATGTGTCTCTGTCACTTTTCACTATTTCAAAGGCGTCCACTATCGCACTGCGTAATTCATCACGAGATTCGTACTCTCGAGTGTAAACTAATCGTTTTATTTCCGACCACAAATAAAAGTCGATCGCGACGACAATACTGCGTGCGAGTTATAGTCGAACTGCGCGCCGCGGTCGCCGGTCGGCGGCGCGGTCGGCCGAGCTTATTTACCTACCTACAAGACGTAACTAGTCGAGTACCTACCGACGTTACTTGGCAACGAGTTCACGTGGACCGATGCGTTCATGCGTTGTGATTGGTCGAATTTTCCCGGCGCGGTGACTCTTGTTACTGATTGGAACGTTAGACATTGAATGAAAAATTGTAGTAGAAAATCGTAGTAAACGTATTTCGTGAAATTTAAAGGAATAACCAGGTGTTCTCGTTTTGATTTTGGCAAACGATGTAGATTTTGACATTTTCGTAATTTTTTATTGTTGATTTTCAAACTGACAGTGCCGATCGGTTCTGTTATCGAAACTGGGCCTAAACCTTTCCGTTCCAAAACGACTATAAATTCAACCAGTATTGGTACCTGGATTTAACTTTTTGCGGTACAATAGCTTTTAACAGTCTTAACTGTATTAAGTAAATTCTTTCTATATAGGTTTTGTACGTGCGGCCGTAAGTACTCAAGCCGTAACCAACAATTGAATCTGCTAGTGCTAGATATAGCAAGCGTAAAGTTTTATATGGCATTTTTATATTTTAATATGTAAAATTTACTTAGTATCGCCCTCAATTTCTTACAGATGTATTCGATATGCGCACTCCAGTTAAATCGATTGTCTATTATAAGACCTAGATACATGTGCTCCGAGACAATGTCTAACGTGGTACACATACCTCCACACCTGCATTTGCAGTTGTTATGCAAGCACTCATGATCGTGGGCCAGAATATATGGCGTGTAGCTGCTCTTATTATGTGAAGATTCTATACACATGAGTTTCGTTTTTTGTGCGTTAATTACTAGACCAACGTCGTGCGCCCATTGACACATTCTATTAAAGTTTTCCTGAAGTTTATGCTCAGCAGTTTTAATGTCTTTGTCAGCTACCACAAGACAAGTGTCATCAGCAAACTGGCATACGGAACCGTGTGCAAATAAGTTGCACATTTGATTTACATATATAATATATTCAATAGGGACTAAAACTGATCCTTGTGCCGTGCCTTTATTTGTAATTATTCTGCTACTATACGTATCTCCCACCTTTACACTCGTGTATCGATCTTTATGATAATTTTATTAAAGGGGTGAAGGTCGGTCTTCAACGTCTCCTCTACTACAGTAAGTCACGCGGCATGACACTTGTACGATGAAATGAGACAAGGGTCGTGACAGAACGCCGTATTGGCGTATAATGTATACGAAACAGAACACGAAACCCATTTTGTCAACCCTTTGCAGATTTCCAAAGGTATGCGGTCGCGTTTGTACGCGAAAATCTGAAACAATTTATGTATTGGAATACCTAACTAAGGGCTGCCGATATTCGATAGCAACTAAATCTTACTAATATTATAAATGCCTCGACGGATGACTTCCTCATGACTGCTCTGTGATATTTATTTGTGAGCATTTCCGTATTTGAAAGAAAGAAAGAAAAATAAATTTGTTTCCGACAAACAGGTGGTAGGTACATCGAAAATGACTTATAATAAAAACTAATAACAAAGAATAGAAAAAAAAGTATAAGTACCTACCTACTTAGAGTTAAATAAAATTAGCTTAAAAATAATTTCGTATGCACCCCACCGTATCACTCCCGTCACGCAACGACGCTGTTTTTCAAAAGCGGCCTCTTAGGATTTCGGATTTAGTCTTGACCCAAAGAAAAAAAAATAGTATTTCGGAAGGCTCGTTAAGCCGTTGGTCCCAGTTGCCATTTAATTGGCAGTCGTCAGTCAAGTTGAATGCCTCATGGGTGGCGATGGCGGCTTGAAAAATTTCAACAGCAGTCAAAACCTGCGCCTCTCCATTTCAACACGGTAATACGGCTCACCGCCTGTTACCTGGGACAAATTCTAAAAAGATGAAATGTTGGCATATAATATATGCATCTGCCTACCTCTTCTGGGATAAAAGTATGTATTATAAATGCGAAAGTTTACGAGTTGTAGATGTGTGGATGTATGTTACTCTTTCACGCTTTGATCGGATTCAGCTGAAATTTGATAGGCACAGGAAACAGATTATATTTTCGGTGCAGGCCCTTAGTTCCCGAATTAAATTCTCATAGGACGCGGGGATGGGAACAAAATCGCACACGGGCGCAGCGCCATGTAGTAAATCAAATCAGTTCAGCCTTTTGAAGTTTTAGTGAGACTAAGTCAATTCTTTGAAAAATGTAAAAAGATACGAGTCCAGTAACTGAATTTCAGATTTACAGTAAAACCTTTTTAGATACATTTTTTCCGACATGCACTGTAAGTCTAAACACGATCAACAAGCATTAACTGTAAAATGCAGTAAGCTGTAATCAAAAGTTACTGTGCTAACAAAATTAATATAGTAAGTAGACAATTTTAAACCTGAGCAATTTGTGTTTTGAAAATAAGACTCTATTACAGTCAAATAAGGTTTTAATTTAAATGTTGTTTAAAACATAGTTACTAGCACTGCAGGCAATATACGACATAGTAAAAGAGAAAACTTTCAGCTTCCGTATAAGTATTAGTTCATAAGTTCCTTTTACGCTACCTACCATTTTATTATGTTTGAATTTAACTTGGGCAACCCGAATAATATAGGTTGAAAAACTCTATAGCTTAGTACCTAGTCTAAAGTGGAACAAGATGCAAGTTGAAAGCCCTCTCTAAGTTGAAAAAAATTTCATTAAATTATGAGCACTCTATTATTGACCGAGCGAGCGAAGCGAACGAGAGTCTCCGATCCCGACAGTATTGACGATTTTCCTTTCGTCCGTATGTCTGTGGGTATGTCAGTTCCAATCTAGAAGACGTAGTTGTAAACCAATTTTCACCAGACTTGACACACGTGTTCTTTTATTTAAAATACTGCTTTCATCGAGAGCTTTTTTGATACGGGGGAAAATGGAGAAAAAAAGGGGGTGAAGATTGTTGTCGCCTTATTAACCGGATCTTGATGTTTTTTGGCTGAAGCATAAAGGATATGATTCATAACAGGTTGTTTTTTTTTTCTTGAGTGCTCGCAAGGTCTACTTTTCGCAGAAATACTAGTGTATTCAAGTTTATAATAATTCCGCAAAACAAAAATGTTGTAACCCCTCTTAAAAAATGCGAGATCTGATGAACACTAAATTTGACACAATTAAAGTTAACAAAAGATAATTATCGAAGAAACTATAATCAATTTTCAACGACCAAAGGAACGGGCCTCTCTATAATTATGGTACATAATATGGATGTGGCTGATCATTAATGAATTGTGGCTTCTGCAGCCTACATAATTTATCATTAAATTAAAACTAATTGAGCCGCGGTTGTTTCACGTAATAATTGTGGAAATTTTAACGATAACATTAATGTATGACCAGGTTTTGGTAATTGCTACGGTAACAAGAAATAATATACAATAAGCACTTTTTGTTAAACCAATTGTATAGTCCAGTCATTACGTTGGAAAAAATCGGGTTAGAAATGAAAATGAACCGAGAAAGCCAAATTTTGGATATTACGTGGGGAGGGACTAGAAAAGCTTAAGTTCAAATTGTCGACCAAAATAACCTGATGGGTTTTCCACTATCTTGAAAAAGAGTTAAATTCAGTTTTTTCATCATAATTCGGTTCCCCGTTGAGATACGAAAATCTTTAAGCTATACTTTTTTGTTGCTCTTTGTACGATCTACAATTAAGGTCTTAAACATTTTTTAACACGTTCACTGCGTGAGCTCAAAAGCCGTCTTGAATTCGAGTGCGTTACGAGATATTATGCGGCCCGTGAAGTGCTTCCTTCATAGTGCGATACGGGTGTTAAAGTGCCCCGTACACCCTTATTGCTTTCTCAATCTATAACTGGTTTAAATTTTACGTTTGCTTTTGTTTTACTTTATAGTCTGATAGATTATGAAATGAGCTATGTTATAGTCTTTTCGCCACTAGATTTGGCAAAAATTGACGAAAATAAAACGAAAACAAATTATTCAGGGTCTTGTCAACCCCGTACCGCACCTGATATAATAAAATACGGGGTTGTACTGCCCCGTAACGCACAGAACTCAATTATATCTATAAAATTATAGTGTTGGGAAATAGGAGAAACGATAAATTTTATTTCTTGAATAAAAACATTTATTTCAGCTTAGGAACTTTATTTAGGAACTTAGGTTACACATTTTAAAGGTACATAATTGAAGGGTCTAATTCGAGAAGGGGTTAACTGACTAATCGTAATTTTGTAGAAAATGGGCTCCAAAGTTTCATGGGTTTATTTTGATGTTAAGCATCGAAAATCGTTATAAAAAAGGTTGGTTAAACTTTTAAATGATAACTTTCATTGTGTATTATATAATTAAATAAAAAAATAGAGCTAAAATATATAGTATACAGTAAATATGTGATGATTTTCACTTAAACCTAAAATGCGCGTGAATAATGATGCACTTCGTGAGTATAAAAACGATTTAATGTGAAACAAACCGTTTTTCCTCTAATATATTACGGATTTAGTCCTTTTGTAAATTAGATTATTGGAAATTAACCCATTATTGTGTTTTATTAATGCACTATTGCTAGCCTTTTACTTCACGACAGAGGTCGCGGATCGATTTCCGCAATAGAAAAGTATTTTTGTGTACATGGATGTTTGTCTTGTTCTGGGTGTTTCTTTGTATCTTAAATATGTATTTATGTACAAATAAGTATTAAGCTTTGTTCACCCATTGTCTACTACCCATGAACAAGTTTTGCTTAGAATGGGAAAAGTTTGTGTGGTTGTGTATGAATGTGTTCGATTATTATAGTGATTAAAAAGTATAGGTACAAATAAAACTATAAAAACATTTATAATATTTCTATTTAACAAAAATAAAACTGACTTCAAACAAAAACTTAAAAATAAAATTTACTTAGCACAAAGTAGTCTTTTGATTTATCAGACACTTTTATAAAATACCATATTGAAGTCGGTGCCAAGTAAACCCGTAGGTTTAGGTAGGTACTATTAATGGCACTGACTTCATATCAATATCAATAGAATATAGAATAGATTTTGTTAAAAGTAGGTTTTAATTTGGTTAAAAATATTATTTCATTACTTTAAGTGACAGTTGGACTGAAAAATCTATCCATTTAGGTGTAAAGTTCTCATCCATACAAATTAATCAAGCCCAAACACAAGGTAACTGCTGTAATCAGCACTAGTTGTCCCTACAATTTTCAGTGGTTGCCCTTGATTTCTCCTGGATTCCATCATCAGACCTGGTGAAAATGGGACCACCTCAAAAGTTGACACCATCAAACGAAGAAAGAATTTTTGAAATTCGTCTTTAATATAATAATTTCATAACTGAGCCATGATAGGCCGTTAACAACGCCGCTACACTAACAGTAGTTTTTACACAACTGCTCTAGGTATACTTCTAGGCCGTACAGTTAAGTCTGCTATCAGTAGGTTCCATCGACCTTCTAGTACTGTGTCCCAACTCCTAATTATTAAGGAGTTCTTTAGCTTCATCATCAGCACAAGAGCAACAGACGTTGTTTCCAGCATACCTCAGAAGCATCACGTTAGCCCTACATACTACTAAGAAGTTTCCATCGACCAATTGCAGACGGTCTCCCAACTTCTAACCGTTAAGGAGTTCTATAGCTTCATCATCAGCACAGAAGCATCATATGTTGACACCAGAAGTGAATACCTGAGTCAGATATGATTACATAACAAAAGCACAACATACAATTTTTTAATTTATTTGCCCTCGTTTTCTCATGGATCCTATCATCATATCCTGACCTTTTGAAAATGGAATGAATTTTTGAAATGCATTTATAATTCACGGAAATATCGGTGAACATACATAAAAAACATACAGACGAGTTGAGAACCTGCTCCTTTTTTGGAGCCTGTTAAAAAGGGGTTTATTATCGCTTAAAATTCTTTGTTTAGGCGATAATAAGCCCTTTTTAGTGTTTACGGCGCGGGGAGCAACGCACCATGCCGCAGCACTTAAGGCCACGGCAGGGGTTGCTCAGGTCGTGGATCGGATACGGCGGCTGGGTCTTGAGGTCGCCCTTCACAAATCCGAGGCTCTGTGCTTCCACGGACCTCGGATGGGGCCACCTGCGGGATCCAGCCTACAGGTGGGGGGCGTCAGCATCGGCATCGAGCCCTCGATGAGGTATCTGGGGCTCGTACTCGATGGCCGGTGGAACTTCGGACATCATTTCCGAAGTTTGGTCCCAAAACTGAGGGGAGCATCGGCCGCACTCGCGCGGCTGATGCCCAACATCAGGGGACCCAACGCTCCCTACAGGAGGCTGTAGCATGGCCCTGTACGGGGCTCCCGTATGGGCGGAGACCCTGACGGCCAGCAATGAGGCTAGACTGATGAGCCCGCAGAGAGTGATGGCCGTCAGGGTGATAAGAGGATACCGCACGATCTCCGGTGAGGCGGCATGTCTCCTAGCCGGGACCCCTCCATGGGACCTGGAAGCGAGAGCCCTTGCGTCACTGTTCAGATGGCGCAAGGAGGCGCTGGAGCGGGGCCAAAGGCCTGCGTCTCGAGAAATCGAGGCCCAGCGGACCCTGCTCCACCAGGAAACCCTGGAGACATGGAAGATGCGACTTGAGCAACCAAAGGGGGGATTCGCCACGATCGCGGCCGTCAGACCGGTCATGGAAGACACGGTGCTCTCTCCTACCGGTTGACACAGATGCTTGCCGGGCACGGTAGCTTCGGTAGGTATCTGTGGCGAAAACACCGGGAAACCACGGCCGAATGTCAGCACTGCGAGGACCGCAGCGATGACACGGCGCTCCACACGCTGGTGGAGTGCACGGCGTGGGCACAACAGCGACAGGTCCTCGTAGTGGGTCTGGGCGTGGACACTCTCTCGCTTGAGGCCATGGTGCGAGCCATGCTCTCCAGCGGGAGTAAGTGGGACTGCGCCGCCTCTTTCTGCGAGCAGGTCATGCTCGCGAAGGAGGCGGCGGGCTGGGTGCGGGAGAGAACTCTCCCACCCGAGTTCCGCAGTCGGCGCCCTGGGCGCCGCCGACGTGTCTTCGCCGAGGACTATCGGCCTCCATGACCGGGGGTCTGAGGACAGGTTATGCAATAATAATATTTGATTTATGAAAAAAAATATTAGCGCAATTGTTACATACGGAAACAGTATGTTCTCCACAAAATAGCCCTTTTTACAGGATAATAGCTGCAAGTTTTTCTTGTTCTGGGTGCTTCACGACTGGTAGCTTCCTGAGAGTTTTTAATGTGACTATAATTAGTAAATGTTATCAAAATCAGTATTAAAATACCTTGTAAAAGAAGTTACGTAATTACTAACCTTTCGTCCGTCAGATGACGACATCGCGATTTACACTAATCTATGCGCGGAGTACTGGTAGTCTATTAGACGAATGGTTAGTGATTTAGGGTTGACTTTACATTTTTAGAAACAACTTTTCGTAGGAAATTGGAACAAGAGAATTATAGATTGGCTTAAAGGCTGAGGATATAGTACAGAAAAAAAAGATAACCATCTCAGAATTACGTTTTTTCACCTTCTAGCTGATTCGTGAATTTTGCTTACGGTACAACTCGGCTTTTCCGTAGTAGGTATATATTATTATATAAATGCTCAATCTTCCTCTAGCGCCACGCTTTTTAGTGCTGAAAATTGCATTAAAACCCATTGAATGGTTTATACCTACACGTGCGCACTTTGTGACATTTACTTGCGAGCGTTTCCGTGCTTCGGGAGGCACGATAAGCCGTTGGTCATGGTTGTCAGTAAAATGTCTTTAAAACAAGTTGAAGGCTTTATGGATGGCTTGAAAAATGTCAACTGTGTATCGGCACAACCTGCGCCTGTCCATTTCGATACGCCAATAGGCTCAGCACCTCTTGCGTGAGATGTTATAGTTTGAGGTGAAGTGTGGGTTTACAATATGCCTCTGCCTGCCCCTTCGAGGATAAAATAGTGATATCATTTATACTCTTGATTGTTGGCACTTGGTGGAATTTCTTGTAACACATTATGCACTTTTTGCTTATTCACTTGTACTTTATTCCACAATTTTTATTATTATTACATATAACCTGACCGGTTTCGCTTTTATAGCATTGTCAAAGGTACTTTAACTGCTCATACACTTATATAGGTGTTTAGAAATGTAAGTGTATGAGCAGTTAAAGTACCTTTGACAATGCTATAAAAGCGAAACCGGTCAGGTTATATGTAATAATAATAAAAATTGTGGAATAAAGTACAAGTGAATAAGCAAAAAGTGCATAATGTATAAAATAGTGACTACGTGTATGTTTGAGTAGTCTAAAAGATATAAGCGAATAGACAGCAAAAGCGTTTTAATTTTATACACAATGTAAGTAATCGAGCGACGAATGTAGAGAACCTGCTTAGGTACACTCGAAACTCGGCTAACTTAGCCACATTTTATTTGAGTTTAATTAAAGCAGTGTCTTTGTACAGCGTTAAAAGGTGGCCATTTAGTTACAACAGGACCCACATTATGGCATGGACACTTTTGTGCAGGGATTTTAGTCTTACAGGCCCTTTGTTATTGCTTTAAGTAATGAATTAAAGCCCAGTTTTAACTAATGGTTTTGGAAGGATTGACTGGCCTCGTGGTCTAATTGTTAGAGTACCTAAATACGAATTCTGAGTTGGTGCGTGTGATTCCCTTTCAAGACAAATCTTTTAGTCTAATTGAAATTGATTATTATTTTGTTCTGTGTCCATGTGTAAGCAATCTACAATATAATATAAAATAATGTATAATTAATATTAGAGTCCAGACACACGTACGGTTTCCTGGTCCGGTTTCCTAATCCGGAAACCTGAATGCTTCGTTTTCATACAAAATGTTCTACAAGGAGCACACGTCCTTACTATTTCCGGACGGAAAAAAACCTGATGTTCGTTTCCGAATCGCTCCGTGCGTGAAAACCTAATGACGTCACTCCGAAAGCAGCACTCGCATACATTTTTAACCCCCCCACCGGAAACCCGAACGGGGTGTTATAAGTTTGACGTGTGTGTGGGTGGTGAAAGATGGGTTAGGGGAGAGCGTTCTTAGCTATGTTTTATAAAAATCGGTTAAGCCATTTCAAAGATATGAGGGGTGAAAGTGGTGACGAAAAATTGAATGTGTTCAAATATACCCGTGTTGGGTATCAAATGAAAGGTCATAACTTATACATCACGATACCGCAAGTTTTATGAAAATCGGTGTAGCCATTCGAAAGATATGAGGAGTGGAATGTATTTCCAATTCTGTAACCACACTCCGCGCAATTCGCATTAGCTCTGAATAATTGTTGATAGACTTTACGTATGTTGATATTAAAAAGCCCCTATAAAACCCCTATAAAAAGCATGAAATAAAAAATTAAATCAAAAATTTAAAAAACCCCCGACTCACAAAAAAAGAACAATAAAAAAGCCTGTAAAAAGTAAAAAAATAACTATTATTTTATGACCTATCTACCTTGAGTATTGAACCTTTATTATTATTATAGGTACGTATTCATATTTTTAACTAACAGTTTCTCTCGTCGGGGACCGCTCACCTAATCATAACCTAATCGCACGTCTGTCTCTGTTTTGGTATAGAGCGGTCCCCCCGACGAGACAAACTAATTGTTAAAAATATGAAAACGTAAGTAATATAGCTACCTATAATAATAATAAAGGTTCAATACTCAAGGTAGATAGGTCATAATATAATAGTATTTTTTTTACTTTTTACAGGTTTTTTTATTGTTCTTTTTTTGTGAGTCGGGGGTTTTGTATCTATTGCCGCACACGAACGGAAATTTCCATTCAGTATCACGCCAGAATATGACTATATAGTCTGTGGTCAGAATCATCAAATTGTTTTGTTGCCCTCCGTATTGACGATTTTGATAAACAAAATGTGGCAGACATTTGTTATCGTCGTCGTAGTCGTCCTTAATACGTGCTTTACTTAAAGCGTCACAATTCGAACTGACCCAGTATATTATTTAATCTGTGGAACTTTACCTTATAAATTCCGAATACAAAAAACCTGACGAGTGCGCTATGCACGCGAAATTACGAATTGGAATTCCTGATTCGGAAACCGAACCAGGAAGCCGTGCGTCGGCCGACCTTATCAGTTGTCTATGCGGAATCCTATGCGTGCTATATCTAGCACAAGATTTAGCATAATTTGGTTCGATGGTGCATTCAAAAAAATCTAAAATTTATATTGATAAAATAGATTTAAAAGATTAAAGAAGTTCAATCCAGAAAAGTTTAAAAAGACGTTAACGTTTGACGTGGTTAATGAACTTTACTGGTCGCGTTGCTGTATGTGTGTGTTCAAACGTACTCGAAATCCTAATTTTGAAAAACATAGCGCAATTTAGGCTCGATGGTGCATTCAAAAAAAATCTAAAATTTATATTGATTAAATAGATTTAAAAGACCAAAGGATAAACTTCAATCCAGAAAAGTTTAAAAAGACGTTAACGTTTGACGTGGTTACTGGTCGCGTTGCTGTATGGGTGTGTTCAAAAGTACTCAAAATAATTTAAAAAAAAAATCAGTATGTTGACAGTTGAAAATTTTAAGTTTATTCTAAGTTTTAACCTGTTATAGGTACTATTATATTATCTTTGGTCTTAACTAGTTCGTTTATTAGGCAAATACGAGAAATGTGTAAACTAAGTAAGCATATTAAAGTTCTTTTATAATACTCAAAAACAAAGATAACTTTGGACGTATTCCTAAGCATTATGACTTAAGTTATGCTTAAGTTACGATTAAGTCTAGCTTAATTTGAGCGTTTATGTCTAGTGGATAGTTTCAGCTCAGTTTAAGTGTATTTTGTTAACATTTAAGTTAGTTATCAAGTTCTCTCGAGTCTCTTTATGATGTTTGTTTGTAATGAGTATTCTTGGGAATTGTTAAATTTAGAATTTAGATAGATAGATATACAATGCTTTATAGTACTAACTACATTGCTTTCAAAATAACGATACATAATAAGTATAGAAGTACAAAAGTTTTAAAAGTTTTATACAGCTAGACCTGCCACACTTTGCTGTGACTTTTATGGTTGCACTTGCATATACCTATGAGAAATGAGTAACAAACCAAAGGATTGTTACTCATTTGCTACAACTATTGTAATTTTGAGTCGTATCCAAAATCATAAATATTTCATAAAATCCCATTCACACCGAGTCAGTAGTAGTATTAGTTGAAAAAAAACATTTGCCGCCCCATTGACACAAAGAAGAAGTTGAAAAAAATCTATTATTTCTCCAATGTTCCGTTTTTTTTTAACGTGGAAGAAAATCCATCATGGATGCTATGCCGGACTCCTACCGACTAAAAAACCTCACGTAACGTCCAACAGCCTATGGTTAGGAGCCCTCGGAAGGATGTCCCAGCACTCCCAACAAACCTACGGCCACCACTGCGGCCTCGACCAATGTTCCGTTACCTTAGACTTTAGAGTATAAATAAGAATCTTCTTATTTATACTCTAAGTCCGTTACTAAAACACCGTGCGCGCGCTTCGAAAACATAAATACACTTTACTATATAAAGGGTGGAATTTAAAGACCGTGGTTTGAGGTAAAGTACCTTTAATATTGATAATGGCAAGTTTTGCTGAAAGAAAACATTCCTTTATTTTTAAAAGTAATTAACACTGCATTTAAAGATTTTTGAAAAATCACCAGTTTGAGCCGAGAATCGAACCTGGGAGATGTGAAAAAATAACATCCAGTATTTTATGATACCTAAAGACTGTTTTATAAGGAACGACATCTTTTAAACAACGTGTATCAAGGAAGACCAAGTAAAATATGTTTTTTTTTGGTAAAGCTTACTCACTATCTAAAGAAAAAAAAACAGTCGAATTGAGAAGGACTTCTTTTTTTTGAAGTTAGAAGTCCATCGTAAAAGTCCTATTTGTTCTGTGTTAGTTCCACAACGACGAACTGACAGGCACTTATTTTCTATACAGCCTTCAGGGCCATTGCCACAGAAAGTGTTTGTAGACATCGTACCCACCGCAGTACTTAACTAAAACAATCAATTTCAATTTTCTGGAGCGGTCCACTTTTCAATTGATGCGTATCGGTAAAGGAATGAAACGAGAATACCACAGAGTGAAGTGATACGAGTATGAGGCTAGGGTGACCTAGTTTTTATAATTTAAACTTTTTTCTCTTTTTGTGTTTTTGTTGATCATTTTTCTGTTGAACCGTGGTAACTATGAACGCTTTGTCAGCCGTATTTTCCTTCTCTTATAACCCTGGGTTCATTAAGCGGACCGTGAAGAGACCTTAAGAAATCATGAAATATGGTTTTCTGTACGAGTTTGATCCTGGGAAACGGGTACGAGAAAATGCTAAACTCTTGCCAAGTTTCATGCTATTTTATATTTATACCAAACATCAGATTTTGGTAAAGATATAGAATAGACTTTTTTTGTAAATTAGGCGTGAAAGCGCCACAGAGTCACTAAACGTCTTCCGCACTTTTATAATAGCATGAAAGTTAGTTACGAAGGTAAAGCGTAGTCACCCTACAGCTGATTGCACGCCATACATTACTGGGTACGTAAGTTATAAAATTTGCAATTCTAAAGGATTTATAGTGTGCAGCCACTCTAATACGCTTTTAATGACTGAAATTTATACAGAAATGTCGTTTTCAAAGACATAATAAGGAATAGAAGTAAATTAAGTTTTATAATAAAATACCTAGTGCCTTCTTCAGAATAGAGCTCAGAATTAAAAAAACCCCGACTCAAAAAAAGAACAATAGAAACCTTTAAAAAGTAAAAAATAACTATTATATTATGACCTATCTGCCCTTAGTATTGAACCTTTATTTTTATTATAGGAAGCTATATTATTTACGTATTCATATTTTTAACTAACAGTTTGTCTCGTACTTATCCGTCTAGCTCCGGGAATAAAATATAGAATAATCGTTTAAATATTTTCAATAAAGTTTTGATCTATTAGCTATTAAATTTTTGTAAACATCTTTTCAAAGGGGTAACATGAGTAGAGTATGTTTTTAATGTAAACTAGTGGATATTTTGAAAGCTTTAACTATGCCAAATGTCACGTCAGTCATTTCGCACAATTTTCATAATAATTTGGTTTCTCTAAACTCATATAGTATGGGGTTCTTCAAAAGGGATCTTAGGATTTGGTTGGCAGCGCGAGTGTAGCATCTCTGGTATTGCTTATTTCCATCGAGTGGGAAGTACGCTTTTCTGCCACCTTAGTAGTATAAAAAAATTTTTAGGTTCTTACCTTGCTACATCTACAAAATGAACTGTACGTCAGATCAAACCGTCCGTAAATATTATCCTTTTACAATACTATCAAGTAGCTTACCGACACAGGTACACTAGGTATACAATAAGAATCACTTACTTCAAATGACTGTTCCACACCAACTTTAAAAGAACTATCTGTTTTAAAAGCAGTAGAAACATAAGCTCAAGACAGCCACACCGCAAAGTTTACTAAATCATCTTACAAAAGAACCCAGAGTTAGAGCCGAATTGATTGCCAATGTAAAAAGTAAAAGCTCTGAAAGCATTAAGCCGTCACAAAACAAAATATAATAATGATTAATGGCATAACATCAGAGACGGTAAAAACGAAATTAAATACAGTCTTTTCTTTACATTTTTGGGTTTTTGAGTAGCGGTCGGTATAGGCGCAAACCTTTCTCTTAAGTCCCTTCTAGGCATACCCGGGGCTCCCAACCGTAGGCTGTTAGGTAGGATACTTGTGATTTTTAGTAGGTAGGTGTCCGGCATAGCATCCCTGTAGAACTTTTCTCGAAAGGTATTTATATGTCTTTACCTATTTATCATTTCGGAGAGTGAGGTTTGAGTTGTATAAGTGTGTAAGTACTAACAATCTGTACAGTTCGGTACCTGCTACCTGTCTTATACCGAATCCGGGTTTCGATTGGTCATTCCTCCATTATAGGTTAGTTCAGGTAACCCTTGACTGTTTTGCGCTAGGATTAAAGGATCGAGGGTGTGTGGTTGGTTCCTTTTTACTTTTCTTTCCATTACAATAGTTCAAAGCTAGGTTTTTGTCGAGAAACACCAGATTTCATTAGTTATTAAACCATTCTAAATCTGCTTAATTATAAAAGCTCAACATTTGTCACAATTATACTTTATACCTGTCTCTGAAAAGTAAACACGTAAATAAGAAAATTATAGAATCAAGTTGCAAAACGCTTTTCATAAAACCGTAATTAATAAATTCGGGGAATGATATTAATTAGAAATAATTAATTTTCTAAATAGAAGTAGGGTAACCACTCTTAATGTTTTATGTAAGTACTTAAAAATAATTTTACTTTATTTTGACTAGCGATAAAGTCGAGTTTGAACACAGTTTCATATTCGAGTTGGAGCTCTCAGGTTCAATTCCTTTTTGGGACACATGTCATCTATTTGTGATTCCCATTTTTTTTTAATCTATCAGATATCTTCTATGCTTTTTATAGTATTAGTACTAAGTAGCAGAACATTCGTAGCATCTCGCTGATTTTTCAACTAGGGGTCAAGGGTCACAACTAACGCATCGTGTGTAGCGATTGGATATATATTTGTGGGGTAGGCAGACTGGGTTGAGTTTTCCCAGTCTGCCTACGCCCTCAGAGATTTGGGCAAAATTGAAGTTGTTATATTTATGATGATAAGCGCTCGTGGCCCCGCGGACTCAGTGTTCTGTAAACGATCACTGCAGTAAGCAACTTTCACTATGGCCGGTCCATGGATGGGTGACCATCCATGTGATCACTTTGTGACATTTATTTGAGCGTTTCCGTGCTTCGGAAGGCACGTTAAGCCGTTGGTCCCGGTTGCCAGTAAAATGGCAGTCGTTAAGCTAAGTTGAAGGCTTTATTTCAAAAGCAGGCAGTCACAACCTGCGCCTGTCCATTTAAACACGGCAATACGGCTCACCACCTATTACGTGGGACAAAATTATACAAAGGTGAAATGTGGGCATATAATATGCCTCTGCCTACCCCTTCGGGGATAAAGGCGTGACCATATTTATGTATGTATGTATATTTATGATACAATAAACTTTGCCATTGAACACTGTCCCACAAAATCATAAATCATTTTTAAACTACTCCAAGTAAATCACCATTACGAAACGGACCTAATTCCCTGAGCCATTAGCACCGCATTATAGTTATTTATTCACCACAATATTTTGCATGTCATCACTGAGAGGTATAATTTACCTCCCGTCTCCCACCATTCGGTCACGGAGAGGTTGGAAAGTGATTAGGGGACAATTATTTTCAATTTTCTTTGATAATGATGTCTTAATGCGTTATTTTGAAAGCATAATGTTATTATGTTGGTAGTCCCTAAAGATAAACACTACGAAAGCTTTTTGCTGTAAAGACTTTGTAAATATAATAGGTTTTATAATAAGTTAATGAATGCTAATGACACATAGAATGTAATGAGTGACAGAACTTTGGAAACTTGTAAGATTGCAGTAAAATCTCTTTATTTTACATCAAGAAAGATATTTGAAAAAAATTTTGATATTATATGCCCACATTTTCACCTTTGTATAATTTGTCCCACGTAGTAGGTGGTGAACCGTATTGCCGTGTTTAAATGCACAGGCGCAGGTTGTGACTGCCTGCTGTTAAAATAAAGCCTTCAACTTAGCTTAGCGACTGCCATTTTACTGGCAACCGGGACCAACGGCTTAACGTGCGTTCCGAAGCACGGAAACGCTCAAATAAATGTCACAAAGTGATCACATGGATGGTCACCCATCCATGGACCGGCCATAGTGAAAGTTGCTTACTGCAGTGATCGTTTACAGAACACTGACTCCGCGGGGCCACGAGCGCTCCTGACATGATATCGTTAAACAAAACTGAAGGCCTGTATGGACGGTTTAAAAATTTTCAACAGCGGGCCGTCTTATCCTGTGCCTTGGTCGGCACCGCATGTGTAGCACCTCTGGTATTACAAACGTCTAAAGCTACATAACTCAACCATCAGATGTCTGCCACCTTAGTAGTTTAAAAAAGAAGACCATGTTAAATCCAACCACACTTAAGTTAAAAATTTTACAAACATGTTTCACAAAACCGTAACTCATAATTCATTTTTCTCTCACCCAAAATGACGTGTGTAATATCATTAAACATTCATTTGACATGACATCTGTCATCAGATCTGTCATCAATCTCGTGTTATTACGTCATGAGGTGGAGGGTTGTTTTTTTTATATTTGCGTACCAATAAAGCAACGACCGTATCATGAAATATGAAAGTTTTGCATTTCCGCTTGGAAATATCGACATATTTTTATTGATGATATTTTCATCCCTTTTCAAACTTGTGTATTTCCAATAATCAGATTGGAGATGCTGGATATAGTAAGAAAGGAAATTTATTATAGGTAAGTGGCTCTTAGACTTCGTATATAACGGAAATTTAAAGTACTGATCTCTGGTGTAACGTAAAAGATTAACAATATCATAGATAATATTCCAATAAATATTAAAAAAAAATCGGTTATTAGTTTTTTTTCTATTGTATTATTACTCACTTGCTTTTTTTTTACAAAAGTATTGCAGTTGACAAAGTATAAATAAATAATAAATATTCACGGACATTTCACACAACGCTATCTGATCCCAAAGTAAGCTAGGAATAACCTGCTTGTGTTATGTGTATCAGACCACGGATATTAATACTTATGTACTTTTTAAATACATGCATATTATACATAGAAACACCCAGACTCTTGAGACAAACATTTATGGGTCACACAAATATTTGTCGACGGTGGGAATCGAACCCACGACCTCCAGCGCCGCAGGCGGAATCACTACTGACTGCGCCACAGAGGCAGTCAAAAGATAGGATAAAAGATAAGATAAGGTAGGTACTATGTTGCTTTAAATTAATCGTTCCTTATAGACAACTCTTTCGGTTGGTGCGTTATGTAATTACTGATTATTGGAATAGCTTGTAGTCTTGAACTTTTGTTGCCAGGTTCTTCTCACAATCTCTACCTGTTTTATTGCTTTGTCAGTCTGGCGGTAAAGTAAATTTACATACATAATCTATAATCTAGACGTTCGTAAATATGGCTTTGTGATCTACATAAAAAAACATGAATAGGTGAACAAATCCATAAATCTAAACAATAACACCCTTACAAACAAGGTACTTTTAGTTTATATAAATTTCACACAATTTATTAGTAAATTGAGTAGGTAATTGAAAAAATTCATAAGCAGGACACAATTCATACAAAAAAAATTCGGTATTGAATACCTTCCACTACTGGAGTCCCATGAAATGGACAGAATTGGAGAATGTAGATTATTTCTGTATGAGGTTATTGTTCTATTATTTTCATTTTATACTATTAATAAACAGCGTTTGTTTGTTTGTTAGGTTAGGTTAAAAAAGAAATGTTTGTAGCCTTTGTTTTCTGAAATCTGAATGGATGCCATGCCGGTCTCCTACCGACTAAAACCACACACAATGTCCTTCCATCCCACTACTGGGAATCCCGGGTACGGCCTTTGCAGGATAACCCCAGTGCTCCCGACACAAAGTTAGGGTGCAAAGTCATAGTTTTTTTAAATGCCTGGTTTCTTTTTCTTTCAGTTCCTTTTTTCTAGAATTTTACATGAAAATAAATAGATAGCACTTAAAAATATGTTTTCACCGATATATTAATATCGAGTTTCAGACATAATTGATAGTACAATAACAGACTAAATTAGTTTTTTTTGTTTTTGTGGTAAAAAAATGTGACAAACTTACCCCATCTAGCACTACATAAACGTAGTACTATTACATGAAATATTTGTAACGAATTCCATACGGGGCTCTACGCATTGACGCTACGAGCCGCGTTCGCGTACGAAATGCGATACTCAAAGGTAATGAGGTCACTGAACTGTACATTTGGTGTGTGTGTGTGTGTGTGTGGCGATGTTAAAATATATTAATTTTGAAATTGAAACTAAACACTGAGATTGTATGTATGGGGTAATTTTACAAACCTTTTGGCCCGTTGTTAGATGAATGCAATCGTACTAATCTTATCTTAATTATTATTATAAAATTAATTGCAGATATTACGTGGATGTGACATTTGTTACTTTTTCTCGTTTTAGTGGCTGAACGGATCTTACTGAAATTTGGTACAGGGAAATATTAGTGTGAAATATTGCATAGGCTTTAGGTCCCGGGAATAAGGTCTCATGTGAAGTGGGAAGGCGAACTTAAAGCCACGCAGAAAGGGCAGTTTGTTATTCTTAAAGAGGGCACCGTAGCCACTGTCACTTGGAATTTTGAGATCCTTAAAGCCCATCACATCTTGCACACCTGAAAGTATTCTCACAAGTAAACCTGTTAAAAAGTTAGCAATCCCTGGGGTTTTCATTTATGTGGAGTCCCAATGGGCCCAATTTGGGCACAATGCCACTTGAAAGTTATAAAGTGAATCCTTTTAATACTAGAAATGTGTTTATGCAGATGTTTGGATGTTTTTTAAACCATCATGCTCCAACAGATAAAGGGATTTGGACTAAAATATTTTTATTCCATTGCTGAATAACATTTCGTCATTTAAATAAACGATACCGTTCCTGAAACTTGACAAGCAATGGACATTGAAGTGTTCGCAATAGATCGAATCCGAATGGCCATCATTGATTGATTGACGATGCAATGTGCACGTTCCTCGGATAGCGTTTGAGAGCCAAACGAGATTGCTTTTGACTTGGAATGAATTGTTTGCGCATCTGTGCAGTGCAGTCAAGTAGGTACAGACAATGCTCCTTATGCGGTTACATCAATATGCAATACAAACCATATTATTTGTCTGTAGTACGTGTGTATTTACAAAAACAATGTAGGTTTATATTTATTAATATCCTGTTAAGTACATAATACGAGCAGGGTTATCCAAACTTACTTTAGAATCAGATTGCGTTGTGTAAAAAATTCTGTGAATATTTTTAAATAATATTTATTTTGAGGAATTTATGCCACCTGAGAACCAGAGTGATCTAAGTGTCATTTTGTACCAATTTTGTGGTGGATGACTATAGCATAATTAATATTATAATTGTTTCATGCCTCACTGATCTAAGTTCTCTTAAGCTGTTAATTTAATTACATGTAAAAGAACGAAATTACGAATATATTTTACCTAACATCATTCATCACATTAAAAGATTGATCACTGACGATCATTAAAAGGTCGCAAGTATGTCACAACTTGTACTAGTTTACTGCTGAATGTAGCCCTGCCTTCTGTTAAGATGAGCCAGCCAGCCCTACCATGTTTTTTTTCGTTGGTGAAAATTCTCATGGATGCAATTCCGGACTTCTAACGACTAAAAATCCTCACGTATCCTGCCTAACAGCCTACAGTTGGAAGCCCCGGGTAAGCCCTCGGAAGGATACCCCAGGACTCCCAACAGATCTACGGCTACCGATGCGGCCTCACCTAGGGTAGGGCCCTTCCATGTTTTTCTTACTCTTAAATATCAAATTTGCCTGCCTGCTTATCTACCTACTACTTACTCTTTGTTTCAAATCGAAAATCTAACACAATTGTCAAACGTCACAAAGATATGACGTTACTATCCCAGTAGATATATATAACAAAAGGGCCGTACCGTAGGCAAGGACTCCATTGCTGCTTCGCCTTTTTATCGCTAGTAAAGTATTCGTATTACTATCGAGTGATTCAATACCTTTCGTTTTTTTTTCAAATTTTTATTTATTTTGCTATTTTTATTCAGAAGGATAAATATGTTAACCCCATCATATCTTGAATTAATGTATAGAATTAAAAGTCTTACACAATACTTAACTTCACTATGAAAAATCTTATCGACTTGTGCGCTTGAGGTCCTGGGTTCGATTCCCGGGTCGGTCAAAATATTTGTGTGATCCACAATTAATGTTTATTTCGGAGTTTGGGTGTGTTAAATTTATAATATGAATGTATTTAGAAATATATAGTTATGTCTATTAGTCGTCTAGATCCCATAGCGCAAGCTTATATTAGCTTAATTTGGGCTAGATGACGTTGTGGGAAAATGTCCAAAAATATTTGTTTGCTGAACTAATTGTAATCAGGTGACACAACTTTTGCTCTGCTTCTGAACATGAAACCCACTTCAAATGAATTTCAATTCAGTTCTTTAAGCACAGCTGCACGCTTAATGATTAAATACTTTTGATTATAAAGCAATTAACAGTATATATCACTGAGCGCGATTGAGCTGAGTTGTAAATTTGACCAGCAAATACTTGGTAGACAAAGAAAATTAAATGTTCTATCAGTAATAGAGGAGCTTGTAGATGTGGCTGTTTGGTGAAATGGCGTCTTGATCAAATAATCCGGAATACAGTTCTATACACTGTTGCTTCCGATATTACCACAATTTTTTTCAATGCTATTACGTAGTCGGAATTGAAAGTAAACAGTGAAACGTGGGTTTATTCCTCGGCGTACCCTTCGTGGACAAAGGCGTGACTAGTAAATATATATTTTCTTCTTCTTCTTCACAGCAAAACTTATTATTCTGTGCAACCGGTTGAGAAGAAACTTATATTTTTTGTGAAAGACTACTGAACATTTATTTCTGTACACTGTTTTATTTTAAAACAGTGTACAGAAATAATTGTTCTGTACAGCACTACAATAATTTGTAGAATTATTGTTGTATTATTTAGTAGTAGCACATTATTACGTGACAAATTAATAATAGGCTTATCATGAAACAGTGGGAACAATGAACTTAACATGAAATTATGCCAATTTCAAGTGTCTATAATTAGAATATAGTCAGGTTTGTCCTGGTTAATGAGAAATAGCTTCATATATGAACATAATTTTCTTTATTTATTTATAATTATTTAATTTTGTGGACATTCACATACAACAGCATTTAACCCAAATTCAGGCAACTTAAGCTTGTGCTATGGGATCTAGATGACTGATAGACATACTTATATATATTTCGAAATACATACATATTATACATAGAACGCACCCAAACTCCGAAAGAAACATTTGTGGACCCAGGAATCGAACCCAGGACCTTCAGCGCGGCAGGCGGTATCACTACCCTCGCTTCGCTCACTCGGACAATTATTTAGCCGAAGTATGTGTGTGTTAAAGCATCATAGAAGCCATTTATGAGTTAAAATGTACTTCTTAATCTGTGAGTACGGAAGGTAATCATATTATTCGGTACGATTCGCGGTAACTCACGCGTACTCGAGCTCACATTTCATATTCATGGTATTTTATTCTTTGATCTCTGTGTAAATATTTATGATGAATAATTTAAAGCTTCTTATCTCTCTTAAAGTAAGTATGGAAAACATACACGTTATTCCTATTCATAATTTTAAAGTTCCATACCTCAAGATACCGACTCGTTCTTGTCCGGTTGTATTTTTTTCTGTCTGTTCTAGCTAATCTCTAAAACCTTTCCACTCCAGAAAGTCAAATTCCTAAAATGTCAAGCGGTTTCAAAATGTCTAGTTCACGACTGGGCTTTCACTGGCAGATAGTTGTAACAAGGTCAAGGACACTTAGGCTACTTATCATCACTGGCAATAATTCGTATTGACTTCCATACATAATTCCAAAATTAATGGGGATGAGTTTGATGTGTAGAGTGCAATGTGTGGTGGTGGTAGTCGTATGCCTCGGGCAAACCCGGATGACATAGCTAGTCAATAATATTACCAGACAGTTTCTGCGGGTGACAATATCCTCCAAACATTTTAAAGCTTGCCACCAATCATATAAGTTTACAGACACTTTTGAGTTTTGATTCTTAAATACGATGTTTTTTTAAATCTTTTCGACCCCATTTGTAAGCAGTCAGACAGATTGCAAGAATCAAAACATTTCATACATAATGTTTAAGAGCTCGCTGAAGCACGAGCACGACCATTATATTAAAAGTTTGACTTTGCAAACCTTTTTGCTGAAATTGTTCGATCTATTTGGAGCATAGAGCAACACAACCTATGACTTAGTTGAAGGGGGGAGGCGCCATACGTAAACTTTCCCCTCTGCCATTACATACTCCGAATGGCATGATCGGACTTCATACTAAACTGTCCTGCTTATCTAGGATTCTGCTATTCCGGGATTTTACAAATCTGTATTTCTACTATAGCAGAAAAAATAGACGTATAACAAATATAAATATGTCTGAGGGTATGTGTGTGTGTCTATTTGATTGAAATTATAAGTCATCATCTCATCCGATTCGACGCCCGCTGCTGGGCAAAATCCTTTCCCAAGGATTGTCACGCTGTTCGGTCTTGTGCTGCGCGCACCCAGAAAGCTCCCACGACCTTAATTAGGTCACCTATCCACCGACATTATTATTGTTTTGTGTAATTTTCATAGTGACAGGCTTTTCAGGATGAATGCCATTTCCCCCCGCAACATGATAATATGACAGACAGATATGTATAGAGCAAACATGCTATATCTACTCCCCTTGTACTGGTCGCGTTGCTCTATGGTTTCAAGTTAATTTCTCATAGATATTAGTAAGAATTACAGTTGCAGAATACTTAAAAAATAAATAAACTCTTTTAATAAACATCATATGTAATCATTCTAGCATTAAACTGTTTATTTTTCTAAGTTAAAATAATACAATGAATATTTTCATTACTGTTCTCTAGAATATCTGTTTGAAATATTTAAAGTTGTTTTTACGTTTAAACACGTGGGTACACAAAGGAATAAAACAAAGTTAACTTACTTTCATCTCTTTGTGGTAGCTGTTAATAAAGGTAGAAAAGATCAAAGACAAAGGGGGCAGAACCACAGATAATATAATATAATTCTTAAAGCAGTACGCACTGTTGCTTCTTTTGGTTTAATAATGTTGAATCTAAACAAGAATGCCGTGAGGTTGGTCTCACCAGACTGCCCCTATCTAACACGTTTATTATGAAAGTTCAATCCGATTAACGTTGTCATTTTTGTTTTATTTCAAACTTCAAACAGATAATTCACGTGACCTAGTGACGAAGTTTAATGAAACAGACACACAGACTACAGACAAAATCTGGACATGAGCCCCTCTGCACTCTATTTTATAGAGAGGGGCTAAACTATTAACTGATTATATTTTTACTTGCTTCTCGGCCTAATTTTAGGCCCGAACCTGTATCAAAGCAACGACTGGATCCTAACAGAGATTACTTCTTATAGATGATCATCTTATAAATTTGAAAGTTTGTGAGTGTGGATGTTTGTTACTCTTTCACGCTCGAACGGCTGAACGAATTTGGCTGGAACTAGGTACAGGGATAGATTATGGTCTAGAATAACACATAGGCCACTTTTTATCTCGGGAATAAGTTCCCACGGGAAGCGGGAACGGGAACAAATTTTACGCGGGCGAAGCTGCGGGCATCAGCTAGTAATAAATAATGCGAATCATCAACATCAGCAGAACAGCCGACTGCCGATGGAGCAGACGGGTTCTGGAGTGGAGACCGCGACTTGGCAAACGTAGGGTAGGACGTCCATCCGCCAGATAGACCGACGACCTGGTAAAGGTCGCAAGCCGGTACTCATGCGGAAAACGCATTTCGACCCCCTAGGCGAGGAAGCTGTAGTAACCGTAGGTCTGTTGGGAGCCCTGGGACATCCTTCCGAGGGCTTACCCGGGGCTCCCGACCGTCGCTTATTTTGAAATGGACAGTTGAAGGGGTAGGCTGTTGGGCGTTACGCGAGGTTTCTTAGTCCGTAACTAAACCTAAATCTAAATAATCTAATTTGACTGATTGAATCAAAATATCAGTCAAATACCATAAATATAATTAGCAAGGGCTTATGGGCGGCTTGAAAATGTTCAACTGCGGGTCGCGGCGACCTGCGCCTCTCCATTTTAACACGGCGATAGGCTCACTTTCTATTACGTGGGACATAAAACTGTAAGGTGAAATGTGGGCGTATACTATGCCTCTGCCTGCCCCTTCGGGGATAAAGGTGTGTTATATGTATGTATATATGTAAATTAGGATTTAAACACCATTAATAATTCGTGCAGTAAAATAGGCATTTTATTAATACTCTTACTAATTTCCTTTTTCTAAGAAGTAATTTAACTTCGAAGCGTTTAATTTCCTCTCCTCTAAATATTTCTAAACACGAAGCTGTGAGATATTTAAGAAGATAAATGATTCGTGGAAACAGAGACACTTTTTCTTTTTTCGGGGTTCCGTACTAAAGGGTAAATATGGGACCCTATTCATGAGACTTTGCTGTCCGTCTGTCTGTCTGTCCGTCATGAGGCTGTATCTCAGACATCGTGATAGCTGGAGCTGAAATGGTTGCAGATGATGTATTTCTGTTGCCGCTATGACAACAAATACTGAAATCAGAAAAAGGGGGTATTAAGGGGGGGCTCCCATACAACAGACGTGAATTTTTGCCGTTTTTGGGAACGCAACCCTTTGTGCGGGAGTCCAACTCGCCCTTGACCAATTTTTTAAAATGCTACTAGCTGTGACTCGTGGTTTTACCTTTGATAATACTATGAGCACTGTATCACCTATTTAACCCATCCAAGCTCAAATTTTTACCATAAAGTATGATTAGATTAGATTATTCTTTATTTGCATGAAATATGGTACAACATGATGGTCAAATTATTTCGAGGCAGATACATATTTCACCTTACTACAAAGGCATGCAAAAATTAATTACAATTTTATTTATCCATAAATATATCATAATTAGGTATGTCAAAATTTCGGAATAAAATAAGTAGAAAACATGTCAAATTAAAACCTTAACAAAATTTAAAGAGATAAAATAAACAGTCAATTAACAAAAGAAAATAAAACATTTAAAATAAAATAATGTCCAAGACAGAAATAACATTTAACAATAATTCATTCAATTCATTAGGTACTAAATTCATTACACAATTCATAAAAAAAAAAGAAAATTACTTTGTATTTCCATAACTATAATATCTACAACCACCTTTCTTTAGAAATTCATCAACTGTATAAAAGCTCTCCTGCACTAACCACTCTCGCAAGGAACTGCAAAATCTTCCATATGGTAGGTCCACAATAGACTTAGGTAAAGAATTATATATCAGTGGTGCCATATAGGTGCAGTTTTTTCTAAACATTTCTAAATGTGGCACCGGCATTTTCAGATACAATTGAGTGACTGTTCGCTTACCATTATTATCGTAGCTATCAAAGAGAGAACCATTATGCCTAATAAATTTCGCCACTTCGTATATATATATGCTAGGAACTGTTAAAAGATTATTTGATTTAAATACAGATCTACACGACTCAGACCATTTCATTCCGAAAATAGCGCGAACACATTTCTTCTGTGCTATAAATACCCTTGAGATATCAGACGAATTTCCCCAGACGACTATGCCATAGCGAAGTACAGAAACAACATAAGCATGGTACACAGTTAAAGCTATTCTTTTGGAGGTAACATCTTTAATCTTCCATAGTGCGAAAACATATGGAATATGCTTGTGACATTTATAATTACTGCTTTGCTACTTAGGTAGGATGATGATCACCGGGAGTCCTGGGACATCCCTCCGAGGGCTTACCTGAGATTCCAGGCCGTAGACAGTTGTAAAGCATCGTGTGGTTTTAGTCGGTAGGAGTCCAGCACAGCATTCTTGTAGAATTTTCACTCATCAAAAAAATTATGATGATTTATCATACTATGTTGTGTATTATCATTGATGATGAATAGCATAAGTTACTTCAAGATAACTTGGCTTTTTACATTAACAGGTATGGTTTGTTGTTTTATAGGTAAGTACATATTTTATAATTAGGTGATCGGGTTATTCTATCGCATTAGGTTAAGAACCTGTACAGATAGGATGCATGTAGATAAATAAATAAATAAAAATAAATTAAAAATAAGCGTATTAAAATCGATCCGATAAATTCAAACTGTATCGATTACAAACAAACAAATTACTTCCTCTCTACAGATGAACATAAAATATAACACAGTTAAAATTAATATGGGGAATTCCTCCTATCGAGTTTTGATGGCCGCTAGGCCTCTAGCTAGCGCTCCACACGCTCTGGTAGAGTGCATGGCATGGGCGCAACAGCGCCAGGTCCTCGTAGTGGGTCTGGACGTGGACACTCTCTCGCTCGAGACCATGGTGCGAGCCATGTGAGCCAGCGGGAGTAAGTGGGACTGCGCCGCCTCGACCTGCGAGCAGGCGCTAGTCGGCGACTTGGGCGCCGCCGACGTGTCTTCGCCGAAGATTATCTGCCTCCATGACCGGGGGCCTGAGGACGGTGAGAGGGCTGCTCACCGTTCTTACAGAAGTAGGCCCATGACGGCAACGTGACGTGAGGAATTCACACGCACGCCCCACCATAGAAGCGGGATCATACTCGAAACCCCCCAAAGACGCGTGATAGCACCCGAACCACCCCCTATGCGAGGCCGCAGTGGCGGCTGTGGGTCTGTTGGGAGTCCTGGTACATCCTTCCGAGGGCTTACCCGGCGCTCCCAACCATAGACTGTTGGGCGTTACGTGAGGTTTTTTCAGCTGGTAGGAGACCAGCATAGCATCCATGAGGATTTTCCCTCACGTTAAAAAAAAGGAAAAAAACGCCTCTAGCTATTATTATCCAACCTTATAGTTCAATTTAATTATCTATCAGTAGGTTTTTCTAACAAATTCTTGTTATTATCTGTACGATAACATTAAAAAGAATTATTTATTAATAAGATCTCTGCAAATTCAGGTAGGTTTGTGTAGAAATTTTATTTTTATATGCGTTTTATGAGACCATTATTCTCGTAAGTTTACATGCATAATTATGATGGAGAAAGCTGAGAAGAAAACGTCTACAACATGCTAGTTCTTCAGAAGAGATCTTCAGAGTCGGTATTGCGTGTATAATCACTAGGGTTTTTAAACGTCATTTTAAGGTGAACACATTTTGATCAGATTGAACTTATGCTTGTCTGCTATCTAAGTGGTATAGAAACACACGGTCCTGGCCTATCCACACCCAGTCCTTCCCTGCAACTTAAATTACTTACACAAATCTCGAAAACTCTCTAGTTTGTTCAGGGTACCTATCTTTCTTTGGGAAAATTTCGAGCAGAAATGCGGGTTTCCTCTACAAGACTTACATATTAATCCAATCGAATAAAAACAAAGTCGTCAGCTAGTGTGATATCAATTTACCACTATCTGAACTAAATATTTTAATAAAATGGATATATAAGTAGCAGATTAAATATTTGACTAAACTATACCTAATATTTTCGATAAGCATTTAGGTAATATCAACTGAACCTTTTACACAAAAAAATCACCTAACCACAAAAATTAACTTTATCTATAGATAAAGTGTGTTTATGAGGTATGCCTCATACACACTTAATAGTATGAATATGAACTACAAAAAGTATAAAATAAATAGTTTTCCCTTCGAAGACGTAACGTAAGTAAAATAAGATATCTTCACGGAACTCCAGGGGTATTTGCTGTATAAGATGCAGAGTTTGTCGAATACTGCTTTCATCTTTGGGATGACTCCGCGAGGTACTTAGGACCTACTAGACTGGCTTGACCCTATACAGAGTTGTGCTATCTGAATTATTGATTGTCCTGAGGTGACGCACATTATAGCGTCTTTGGCTGCATTCTGTCAAATCTATCACGACGAGTGTTCCAAAGAGCTCTCTTCTTTTGGATCCCAAACAACGCGTGCCGGGTAGAGTTGCAACTCCTATAACGGAGAAAATCTTCGCCTGCACTGTTTTAAAAAAATCGTTTTTCTACCTAATTTTAAAAACTTGTAAGCACCTGAATGCTCACGTGTATCTCTCCTTTTACCACCCCGGATTCTTCAAGCGGTGCCTAAAAAGGCGGGCCACCAACTTGAGGACCACGGTTAAAAGCCGTAGAGCTGTGAGAGTGGCTCAAGGCTGTTGCATGGCTTTCCATAAGGCGAGCGGTGTCAATTCAGCGATATTTTTTGTATTTATTTCAACTATAGTTTACAAATTTAAAAAAAGTAAAAACAATCCGTTCGTTTTTAAAATATGGACCGTCTGCACTCTCGCTAAGGTAGATTACAATGTAACGGTTCTTTTTTCAACTTTACGGTGTTTAAAAACTATATTTTAAGTCCTTCAAAACACACACCAAACCGTGTTACGCTCGGCAAAATAATAAAAAAAAACACAAGTAGAGTAGAAACTAGGCTCCAATTATTTGTTTCATAATTTTTTTTCTGCCATCATCACACCTATCTGAGACATTTTGTGTTTTGCAAAACTGAGATTTAAGTTCTTCGCTATTGTGCTCATTTTGCTTTTGCATAATAAAATTATACCTCCTGGATAGGGCGGGAACTGTAATGCCTTCTTATTTATCTAGTTAAAGTTTGTAAGAGCATGGTATTTGGAAGTTTTTTTTTAAATATATAGAAGGAAATAATAGCCAGTTTCATAGAATATCACACTCCTGTTTGTTTTTTTTTATAACCGTGGTTATACCATTTGCAATAAGATTGCATCCTTCAATAGTAGTTGTGTGACTATCGAAGACTAGAGGACGTCACGCGATTTCACCCGTAGGAATACGGGGATAAAATATAACCTTTGTTCACCAGGGGTAGTGTTGCTTCCTAACAGTGAAAGAAATTTGAAATCGGTTCAGTAGTTTCGGAGCCTATTCGATGTAACCAAACTAAAAGTTGTATACAGAACTATGCAAGCTTTTGGTCGACAGTTCCTGTGACCAGAAAGCTGGCGTGTACTTGGGCCAGCGACTCAGTATTGCCACTCAACGTGGCAATGCCGCCAGCGTTTTGGGCACAGTTGTGGTCGACAGCGATGTGGAAGAATTTTTCGATGCCTAAATTGTTTTTTTGTTTGAAATTTACGTAATAGGTACGTAAATTTCAGACATAAAAACTTAGTTGATTTTCTTATGTAAAAAGTGTGTAGTAAATATAAGTGTGTCCGTATGGATTGAGGAGCCATCCCTCCTTTTTAAATGAAACTCACTCCGCTATTTAGTATACAACAAAAAAATTATGTACTACCCGTTCGCTCTAACTTTGCCGCTGGCGTAGAGGCGTATACCCGAATTGTTAATTAGACGAAGTAAATTGACAGTAGCTAATGTCACTTCGTCATAGAAAATACGCAACATTGTATGAAGAAGTGACATTAGTTGCTGTCAATTTACTTCGTCTAATTAAAACATCTGGATTGAGGAGCCACTTGCATTTCTTAAGGAAACTGATAAATATTATTGATTTTCTTTTTGTATCATTTAGTAGGCATTGTGTAGGGTACCTACAAACGATTTCCGCCCTATCCTACTGGATTTCAAGAAGTTACGAAACATTTAGTATGGCTCCTCAATCTAAATCATTGCATATGATTTCTCAAAAGAGAGAGCATCAATTACTTTAATCGATTGAATTACAGTTTAGTACATAATGCTCTCGTGATTGTAGCTTAAGGATGGTGATGTACATAACATACATTTGGTATTACAACATGTTTGTTCTGGCTCCTCAATCCATACGTTTGCAGAAAGGAAATGTGTTTTTCCTACCCTAGGTTACGATGAAATCAAAATCTAGAAGCACCAGCATTTAGTAGGTATTCCTATTAATCATTTATATGCAAGTTAAAGAGTGTACATTATATTTTAACAGAAAAATATTAACAAGGTAAATTTCCTATACAGGATGTTGATCTGCATTTGTGCATTACTTGCACACATGACTGTACTGCCTACACTCGTTGATATTTCGGGATAAAACGAGACACCTTTTTTTACACTTCTTTTTTTCTGCTTAAATTCTTTTCTATTTGCTACGGGAACTCTACTGCTTATACTAAACCAATATTAAGTGAAAAAATGGGGCAGTAAAATTAAGTTCTTAATAATTATGAAATAAAATAAATTTAAAAAGCAACTCGTATGAATCGGTTCTAAATATTCTAATAATACTATTACCTACATAGGTACATTTTCACCGTTCATTCAAAACCGTTTCTTCTTTGCCTACAGTTTAGTAGGCACATACAAATGTGTAGGCATAGGCAAAGGCGGCGCGGCGCGTGTAAGTTACCCCTCCAACCCCCGCGCAGGAGCGAGCGGCTCAGGCGGCGCCTTTGATCGGTGAATTTGAAATTTTGAATTAATTAGTCGCTCGCCCGCGTTCAGCGTGAGTATAACCGCACGCGCCGATATCTACGTAACGTCCGTCGTGGTACACAAGGCCTATCAGCTGATCGGCAAGAGCAGATTCTCAATTATTTTGAGGAAGAACCTCGAGCCAGTACGCGTGAAGCCGGTCGCCGTTTCGGTGTTCATCATACCACAGTGTGGAAGCTGCTGAATCGCGAACTAATGCATCCGTTCCATTTCCGACGTGTTCAAGAGTTGCATCCGCAGGACAATAACGCTCGGACAGTTTTTTGTCACTGGCTCCTTGAACATCAGGACGTGAACATTTTGTGGTCCGACGAATCATTGTTTACGCGCGTGGGCGTTTATAACGTCCACAATGAACATTGGTGGGCTCACCGACAACACAACCCACATGTTACTACGCGGGACTCGTTCCAGATCCGGTTTAGTCTGAATGTGTGGGCTGGTATCATCGGTGATCATCTACTTGGCCCATATTTTATTGACGGTCGTTTGAACAGTGCTACATACTTGGTGCTACTCCGACATGTGGTTAATGAGATGCTCGATGACATTCCACTCGCATTTCATAGGGACTTGTACTTCCAACAGGACGGTGCGCCACCTCACTATGGACGCCAAGTGCGCGAATATTTAAGTGAAGTGTTTGGTACGCAGTGGATAGGCCGTGGTGGACCGGTAGCCTGGCCGCCGCGTTCACCCGACCTAACGCCCTTAGACTTTTATTTGTAGGGAGATATTAAAAGACTTGTTTACAATGAAGACATTGTGAGTGTTACACAATTACGTGAAAGAATTGTTTTGGCTAGTGCTTCGCAGCTTAAAACGCAACTTAGTGCGCCGCGCCAATCTGGGCATAGACACTGGGGGTGAGCATTTTGAACAATTATTGCGTGTTACATGATTTTGTAAATAGGTATTTAAGCTTTGATTCTCAATTAATTCTGTAAATAAGTTGATTTAAAATTTTTAACTACGCCAGAAATGCTTCATTTCAGAATACTTTTCTCATACCTAATGTTTACTAACAGTACTTAATGTTTTTGTTTGCAATTGCATGATAAATAGCGTGTTTCTGCCGGTCCTAAGCCCTTGAAGTAGGAAGGAATCTTTTAAATCAACATAAACTCATCATCAAATCATTAATATCAAATCAAAAAAGTACATAAAGGTCACCACTTGTCAGCTGGAACTAAAAACTCATGAAACCTAATAACTAATGGCTCCTCTACACTGCCCGCAAAGTTCATAGACGAAGTACTCTAGAAACTTTGTCTAAGTTCGAAAAAAGTGCGTCACTACACACTCAGTGGTGTCAGTAGCCTGCGCACGCACATTGCCGCCGTTTGTAATGAACAAAGAAATTTGTGTGGCAGAGTTTCCAGGAACAACATAATTTGCTCCTGACCACTGTTTGACGCTGATAATTGGATCACATACACCAAAGCACTAATTATAGCTTAAATCACGCGCCGGCAAAGCACCGGCACACACGATGTCGGCCAAGTAGTGTAGAGAGGTACTTCGTGAACGCACTTCCCGCATCTTTGGGCCCATTGACTGAGGCGCAAAAATCGACAGCAAATAAAGTCGCCTGAGGGGAGGTATAGTTTTTGACGAGGTAAGCCGAAGTGCCTCTTTACACTATCGTATTCATTTAACTTCGTTCAACTTCGCGGGCAGTGTAGAGGAGTCATGAGATGCGATACGTAGCCGCATTATCTAGGTACCTACTATTGTCTAGCTTTAAGCCCAGGCCACACCGCCAGCGGGCGGGCGAGCGAGCTAGGCGGGCGGGTGAAGTGAGATATTGAAGTTATGCAAACTACGCGACATTGCCGAGCTAAACTATGGGGTTTACACCAAAAACTACATACGGAAGGGCGAACCGGGTAGTGCGGATGAGACTAGACACGTGGACACTGCTATTCGAATGACAAGCGACGACTAGTCTGAGTACCCGAAACGGGGAGGACGGTAGTTAAGCTAGCGAAGCGGGCGCGCCTAACGACGAAAACGAGTAGCTTTGCTCGCATCAGCCACGTAGGTTATTCGGCAGCTCGCAGTGTGCCTAGCTCGCTCACCCGCCCGCTGGCAGTGTGACTTGCGCTTTAGCGTTGGCTCGGCGACGTAAACATTAAATACACGGGTGAAGATTTTTTCTTCGTAAATCATATTTCACTAAAAACAGGATTTTTGGGGTTTTGTTATCTACGTAATGTTTGTGTTGCTTGCAATCGATAATACCTATAGTACACTACGCACTGAAGGAGGCTTGTGCACGACCAAATCAACAGCTTGTATAATACGCCGTGTAGGGTGACCATAATTAATTCTTATGTTCACAAGATTCCAACTTTCTCAAGAATCTTTTTAAACATCAATAAAAGTCTTCGCATAAGTACAACTTTTTTTAAGTTATTGCATAGCTTTTATCTCGGGCTGTGAGCGCGGCGACCAAATCAAGAAACTCCCTAACGAAAATAAAACCTTACACTCGGCTATTCTCGGCCAAACTCGATCACACTCGTGTATCACTTACACGTCAGCAGATCTCATGCCCGGGCGATACATCTTACTTAATGTACCCAGGCTATAAGCTTGAGTACAACTTCAGGCCGAAAGCCGGGGTATGTATGTACGTCCGTGATGATGTCTGTTGTCGCTGTCTTACAATCCTTGAAGACAGGGACCTGTCTACGTTATGGGCGCGCGTGGATCACGGGGGCCACACCCGGATCTACGCGTGCGTGTACAGGTCTCACAGCGGTAACACGGACACAGTTCGCCTTTTTGACCACCTGCAACAATCGACTGACAAGGTGATTGAGCAGTATCCCACTGCGGAGATAGTGATTCTGGGGGATTTCAACGGTCATCATGTTGACTGGTTGGGCTCCCGGATGACCGACTTTGCGGGGAAAGCTGCACACGAATTTGCCCTGACCTATGGGTTCTCCCAACTGGTTAAATCCCATACGAGGATACAAGACAAGGAGAACGAGCATAGTGCATTGCTGGACCTCCTGCTGACAACGCGTCCGGATGGATACAACGTCTCAGTGGATGCTCCGCTCGGATCGTCGGACCACTGTATCATTCGGGCGCATGTGCCACTCGCAAGGCCTGAACCACCTCGGCCCAAGGAGTGGCGACATGTGTGGCACTATAAGTCAGCAGACTGGGATGGACTGCGGGAGTTCTTCGCGTCGTACCCGTGGAGGCGGCTTTGTTTTGCCTCAGACGATCTGGATTCCTGCGCTGCAGCAGTCGCTGAGGGGATCTTGGAGGGCATGGAGTGCTACATTCCTAACCGCTGGATCCCTGTAGGAGCAAAAAAGCGACCGTGGTTCAATCGGCTCTGCAGAGAAGCTTTGATGCTAAAAGAATCTGCCTACAGAGCCTGGACCACGGCTCGTGCAAATTCAGATCCAAACATCTCTGAGGTGAAACGCAAATTAAATGCCGCCTCGAGGGCTAGCAAGAGAGCAATTGTCAGGGCTAAATTCGATTTCGTCGGCAGAATTGGTGAGCGGCTAGCAGGGTACCCTTCAGGGAGTCGTGAATTCTGGTCGCTTGCCAAAGCTGCCGAGGGAAACTTCTGTCAGTCAGGTTTACCACCTTTGCTTAAACCCGACGGTAGTCTGGCCCAGAGTGCCGGGGAGAAGGCCGACCTTTTGGGTTTTCTCTTTGCCGCTAACTCGACCATGAGCGACGGGGGTGCTGTACCGCCGGACGTTCCGTGGTGTGGAACTTCCATGCCGGAAGTTAAATTCACGCAGCGGGACGTCCGACGGGAGCTTCGTTCTCTGGACGTTCATAAGTCGAGTGGGCCGGACGGTATACCCGCGGTGGTACTTAAGCAGTGTGGTCCAGAGTTGTGTCCGGTACTTACACGTCTTTTCACGCTTTCATATTCTATGCGACAAGTCCCGGCGTCGTGGAAGATCGCGTATGTGCATCCTGTGCCCAAGAAGGGTGATAGGACCGACCCGGCCAATTACAGGCCTATAGCCGTCACCTCACTATTGTCTAAGGTGATGGAGCGTGTAATTAATACACAGCTCCTGAGGTACCTTGAGGAAAACGACCTGCTCAGTGACCGGCAGTACGGTTTCCGTCACGGTCGCTCGACGGGCGATCTTCTCGTGTGCCTCACACACCGATGGGCGACGGCTATCGAGAGTAAGGGCGAGGCTCTAGCAGTGAGCCTCGACATTTCTAAAGCCTTTGACCGGGTCTGGCACCGTGGTCTTCTTAATAAATTGCCCTCCTACGGACTGACCGAAAGATTATGCGGATGGGTGTCCAGCTTTTTGGCCGGTAGAAGCATCAGGGCTGTTGTCGACGGCAGCTGTTCTGACTGCATGGCCATTAACGCTGGAGTACCGCAAGGCTCAGTGTTGTCCCCTACTCTGTTTCTGCTGCATATCAATGACATGTTGTCTATTGACGGCATTCATTGTTATGCGGACGACAGTACGGGGGACACTTGTTACACAGGCCGCCCCGGTATCTCTCGGGACGCAGTGGAAGAAAGTCGTGAACAGCTTGTGTCTGAAATCGAGGCTACTCTTACTAGAGTGTCCGATTGGGGTAGACAAAATCTTGTTCAGTTCAACCCCTCCAAGACACAGGCGTGTTTCTTCACCGCTAAGAAAGCCCCAATTACTGTAGCGCCACAATTCCAGGGCACATCTCTTTCCATCTCTAAATGTATAGGGATCCTTGGTGTTGATATCTCTAGTGACGTTCAGTTCCGCAGTCATTTGGAGGACAAGGCCAAGCTAGCGTCCAAGAAGCTCGGTGTGCTCAACAGGGCGCGGCGGTACTTTACTGCGGCGCAAACACTGCTTCTCTATAAGTCGCAAGTGCGGCCACACATGGAGTACTGCTGTCACCTCTGGGCGGGGGCACCTGAATATCAGCTTCGTCCATTTGACTCGGTGCAGAGGCGAGCTGTGAGAGTTGTCAACGATCCTTTACTGACAGGTGGTGTTGAACCTCTTTGCGACAGGAGAGACTTTGCCTCCTTATGCGTGTTCTACCGCCTGTACAATGGTATCTGCTCTGAGGAATTGTTTGACATGATGCCCACGGCTACGTTCTATCATCGCACCGCTCGCCATAGACTGGGATTTCATCCTCACACCCTACGTCCGGAGCGTTCGAGCACGGTTAGATCCGATAGGGGATTTCTTCCGCGCACGCTTAGGTTGTGGAATGATCTTCCTGCCTCGGTTTTCCCAAACGCCTACAGTATGGGGTTCTTCAAAAGGGGTCTAAGAAGGTTTTTACAGGGTCGGCAGCGCGAGTGTGGCGCCTCTGGTGTTGCAAACGTTCATAGGCTGCGGTGACCACCAGTCCTCCTGGTGGGCCGTATGCTTGTCTGCCACCTTAGTGGTATAAAAAAAAAAAAAAAAAAAAAAAACACGTGAGCGTTCGCATATCGGGTTGGGGTGAGTGCGCTGGTGTGGGGTAGGTTGAGGCGTGGTGGAATGAGGTGGGTTTGGTGGGGTGTGGTACAGTGAAGCACAGTGAGGTACAGCTAAGTACAGTGAGGTACAGAGAAGTAAAGCGAAGTTCAGTGAGGTACACTGAAGTACAGTGAGAACAATGAAGTACAGATGAGTACAATGTAAGGAGTAAAGTAAAAGTAAAGTCAATGTAAAGTAAAGTAAAGTAAAGTAAAAGTAAAGTAAAAGTAAAAGTAAAGTAAAAGTAAAGTAAAAGTAAAGTAAAAGTAAAGTAAAAGTAAAGTAAAAGTAAAGTAAAAGTAAAGTAAAAGTAAAGTAAAAGTAAAGTAAAAGTAAAGTAAAAGTAAAGTAAAAGTAAAGTAAAAGTAAAGTAAAAGTAAAGTAAAAGTAAAGTAAAAGTAAAGTAAAAGTAAAGTAAAAGTAAAGTAAAAGTAAAGTAAAAGTAAAGTAAAAGTAAAGTAAAAGTAAAGTAAAAGTAAAGTAAAAGTAAAGTAAAAGTAAAGTAAAAGTAAAGTAAAAGTAAAGTAAAAGTAAAGTAAAAGTAAAGTAAAAGTAAAGTAAAAGTAAAGTAAAAGTAAAGTAAAAGTAAAGTAAAAGTAAAGTAAAAGTAAAGTAAAAGTAAAGTAAAAGTAAAGTAAAAGTAAAGTAAAAGTAAAGTAAAAGTAAAGTAAAAGTAAAGTAAAAGTAAAGTAAAAGTAAAGTAAAAGTAAAGTAAAAGTAAAGTAAAAGTAAAGTAAAAGTAAAGTAAAAGTAAAGTAAAAGTAAAGTAAAAGTAAAGTAAAAGTAAAGTAAAAGTAAAGTAAAAGTAAAGTAAAAGTAAAGTAAAAGTAAAGTAAAAGTAAAGTAAAAGTAAAGTAAAAGTAAAGTAAAAGTAAAGTAAAAGTAAAGTAAAAGTAAAGTAAAAGTAAAGTAAAAGTAAAGTAAAAGTAAAGTAAAAGTAAAGTAAAAGTAAAGTAAAAGTAAAGTAAAAGTAAAGTAAAAGTAAAGTAAAAGTAAAGTAAAAGTAAAGTAAAAGTAAAGTAAAAGTAAAGTAAAAGTAAAGTAAAAGTAAAGTAAAAGTAAAGTAAAAGTAAAGTAAAAGTAAAGTAAAAGTAAAGTAAAAGTAAAGTAAAAGTAAAGTAAAAGTAAAGTAAAAGTAAAGTAAAAGTAAAGTAAAAGTAAAGTAAAAGTAAAGTAAAAGTAAAGTAAAAGTAAAGTAAAAGTAAAGTAAAAGTAAAGTAAAAGTAAAGTAAAAGTAAAGTAAAAGTAAAGTAAAAGTAAAGTAAAAGTAAAGTAAAAGTAAAGTAAAAGTAAAGTAAAAGTAAAGTAAAAGTAAAAGTAAAAGTAAAGTAAAAGTAAAGTGAAGTAAAAGTGAAGTAAAAGTGAAGTAAAAGTAAAGTAAAAGTAAAGTAAAAGTAAAGTAAAGGTAAAGTAAAAGTAAAGTAAAAGTAAAGTAAAAGTAAAGTAAAAGTAAAGTAAAAGTAAAGTAAAAGTAAAGTAAAAGTAAAGTAAAAGTAAAGTAAAAGTAAAGTAAAAGTAAAGTAAAAGTAAAGTAAAAGTAAAGTAAAAGTAAAGTAAAGTAAAGTAAAGTAAAAGTAAAGTAAAAGTAAAGTAAAAGTAAAGTAAAAGTAAAGTAAAAGTAAAGTAAACAGTACAAAGTCAGAGATACGCAACAGTTTGATTCGATTTCAATAGTTATATTTTAGTTTGAATAATGAAGTGTGCCGCTTGCAAATCAGTTTTCGCCGAAGGCATGGGTGTTCAGTGCAGTGGTTGTGGGAGGTGCTTGGACTTTGGATGCGCAAATATGAGTGAGACTGGTTGGAAGAAACTCGGTGCTGATCGTAGGTCTGCTTGGAAGTGTTCGGGCTGTAAACTGCTATCACCGGGCTCAGCTCCGGCCAGGGAACATGTTACATTGGAGAACATCATGAAGGAGATTCAAGAAATTAAGCGTAATCTTACCAGTTTACCGATAGTGGTCGAGGAAATTAAGAGCATCAAAGTGGAGCTTGGTGAATTGAGGTCTTCTTGTCAATTCATGAGTGGTAAGGTTGATGAATTAACTGCGCGAGTGAACTCCACGGAAAAAACGGTAGGGGAGCTTCAACTGAAATACACGGCGCTGGATGCTACTTTGGCCGAGGTGAAGCTTCAACTTTCAACAAGCGAGCTTAGATCACGCCTTAATAATATAGAAGTAAAAGGCGTGCCTCAAAAAAAGGATGAAAATCTATTTAATATATTAGATTCAATTGGTGCTAAGGTTGGCTATCAGGTCCCTAAGACTCAAATTAATTACATTTCTAGGGTTCCCTCGTATAAGTCTAAAGAGAAGTCTATAATAATTAGCTTTATAAACCGTTACGTCAAAGAGGACTTCATTGCATCTGCGCGAGCGTTTAAGTCATTGAGTGCACAGGACCTGGGCTTTCAAGATGCATCGCAGCGAGTGTATGTCAATGATCACCTGGATGCGACCACGAAGGTTCTGTTAAATAATTCAAAAGAACGTGCTACATTGAACAATTATCAGTATGTATGGGTAAAATTTGGTAAAATTCATGTCCGTAAGAATGACTCATCTCGGGCAATTGTAATAAATAAACAAAATGATTTAAACAAGATTGTCTAATCGTGTGCTTAGCATATGTTATAAGTTTTATTAAAAATGCATATTTATTCTTTAAAGGTATAACTAAATTTAAGGTACGTGTACTTCGCAATTCATATTATAATGTCTGTATTAGCAACAGGTTGAGCGCCCCTGTGGCACCGCATCTAGCCGTCTCCCACTTAACCCGTCAAACTTTTCAACGTGCTGAGTTCAATATAACTGTCTCGCTCGCTCGGCAGTGCTGTTTAGTTGCTGTCTCATTAGATATAAGTTTGCCGTTCTTGGCTTACCCACATAATTCCAATTGTACATTTTATTATTGCATTGTGTGCAGCTTACTTTCATTTATTTTTTTATCAGTATGGAGCATAGAATGCATTTATCAACTTAACAATAGTGATGGCGTTTTTTAATTTGAATGTTGAGGATAGTAGTGATTTGAAAATATTTTACAATAATGTTCAAGGATTACGTACAAAAACACATACTTTTTATAGGAATTTGTGTCTCAGCTCGTATGACGTGGTGATTCTGACGGAAACATGGTTACATAGTGGCATTAGCGATTCTGAATTATTTGACCATCGGTACGTGGTGTGGCGTAGGGATAGGGATTATGATATGACGGAGCAAATATACGGTGGTGGTGTACTCATTGCCGTGCGAAGGGAATTGGTGGCGAGTGTGCAGCCTCAATTCGCGTCTTCGGCGGAGGATCTCTGGCTTTCACTCGCAGTTAATAATAGTGGCAGTGGGGTGCGGTGTAACCTATATTTGTGTGTTTTATATTTATGTAGACAAAACATGGGGTTTACGTTTGATGACCAATTGTGTAATTATCTTGCGAAACTTGATAATATAGCTGTGAATTATCCAGACGATAATTACTTAGTTATCGGGGATTTTAACTTGAGCGGGATCGTGTGGCACTCTGATAGTCACACAGATGCCGGCGGCGGCGTCATGCTGCCAGTTTACTTTAGTGGAGCGAAGGAAGAGTCTTTTGTCGACGCGTTGCATACACATAATTTCAAGCAATATAATTATGTTACTAACAGTTACGGTAAAATTTTAGATCTTGTATTATCGAATAACCTTGATTTGTCCGTGTCAGAGTGTCATGATCCTTTAGTGCCTAATAATCCGAACCACACTGCCATTGTTGTTACATTGCAATCCCTTCAAACAACTTATTTAAAACCAGCGGCGAGAGTTAGGTACAGATTCGAAAAAGGTGATTATGATGCCATCGGCTTGGAAATTGAGAACATAGACTGGCGTAGTGTTTTTTCTAATAAGGGTGTTGAGGAATCAGTTCGCTATTTTTATGATTTTCTTAATCAGCTAATACAAAGGCATGTACCCTCATCTAAAGCTAACCACAATAACAAATTCCCGGTATGGTACACATCGGCGTTGATTAAATGTATAAAAGAAAAACATAAATTTTTTACTAAGCATAGAAAATATGGCAATCGTTCTGACCTTGAAACTTTCAGGTTATTAAGGGATAGAGTAAAAAGATTAGAGGCTGATTGTTACAAGGAATACATAGCGTTAGTGGAATCGTCAATAATTAATAACCCTAAATACTTTTGGAGTTATGTGAAACGACGTCGCAAATCGTCTACCATCCCTGGGTCTGTTAAGTATGGTGACACAATAGCAAATAATGGTGAGGCCATATGTAGTGTATTCTCGGATTATTTTTACTCAACGTTTTTGCAACCATCGCCGCAGTCGGTTGGTAACCCAACTGATAGATATAGCGACTCAGTTTCAGATATCTCAAATATTCACATCGATTCAATAGAATTAATTAAATTGTTAAAATCCCTTGATATAAATAAATCAGCCGGACCGGATGGGATTCCTCCTATCTTCTTGGTTAAGTGTGCCAGTACCATCTCGGTACCAGTGGCGTTATTATTCAATAAATCGCTATCCGATTGTACTGTGCCATCCGTTTGGAAGGCGGCTTTTATTACCCCAATCCATAAGAAGGGTACTAAAACAGATGTTACTAATTACAGGCCGGTGTCTAAGTTGTGCATTCTAGCTAAAGTATTTGAAAAAATAATTTACAATCAATTATACGCAGCGTTAAAAAATAGTTTAAGTAATTTACAGCATGGATTTCTAAGGGGTCGCTCGACAACGTCTAATCTTGTACTCTTGAATGATTATATATCGGATGCCATGAGTAAATCTAAGCAAGTGGATGTCATTTACACGGATTATACGAAATGTTTTGACAGAATAGACCATATTACACTGATTTCTAAGCTAGAACACATTGGGATAAGAGGCGACTTACTCAGGTGGTTCTCTTCATATATAAAAAATCGTTCACAAGCAGTTGTAATTGAAAACTATATTTCTGGGTGGGTATTTGTACCCAGCGGGGTTCCCCAGGGATCCCTGTTAGGGCCTTTATTGTTCGTAGTCTATGTAAATGACATCGATAAATGCTTCCACCACTCACAATTGTTATGTTTCGCCGATGACATGAAAATTTTCACCTCTGTATCATCTCCAGCTGATATCGTCGCACTTCAGAGTGACTTAGTGCGGTTGGACGACTACTGTGCTAAGAATAAACTTGATTTGAATCCTGCCAAATGCTTTGTAGTTACTTATACCAGGAAGTTTAATATACTCACATCGGAATATTATCTGAAAGGGCACCACCTTCTTAGGTGTAGTAGTATGCGTGACCTAGGCGTGATTCATGATTCGAAACTCATATTTGATGATCACATCGAAAATATCATGAAAAAAGCCTCTCAAGCGTTGGGATTCGTCATGCGCACTTCAACTAATTTTAAGGAAGCTAAAACTTTTAAAATATTATATTGTACATTTGTACGTAGTATACTGGAATACGCCAGTCAGGTATGGAATCCCAGATATTATACATATATTTCACGTATAGAGAATATTCAGAAAAAGTTCATTAAGTATCTATGTTATCGGACTAAAACTAGATATAGTTCATCCGACTACCTTAAACTTTGTGCTAGATTTCATATTCTGCCACTGGAACTGCGTCGCGAGATAGCCGATATCACGTACGTGATGGGTATATGGAATGGGTCGATTGATTGCCCTGAGATGTTATCCAAAATTAATTTTAATATTCCAGGTAAAGTAACAAGACACTATGTGCCTATTCAATTACCCTTAGTATCTACTAAGTATAGACAGAATGCATTTCTGTGGCGGGCGAGCGGTTCGTTGAATAAGCAGTACAGAAAGCTACAATTCGATGTTTTTGATTCAAAGACGGAGACGGTGAGACGACTACTCAGTAATGAATTTTTTTCGGCCCACAGGCCGTGATTGCGCTTTGTTAGCTTTATATTCTGAACAGTACCTACTTTAAATTGCCAATGTATACTTTTCCAAAAGTTTGTATAGAAATTAGCTTAGGGCTTAGATCATCTAACCACAGGATGCGCCTTACTTAAGCATTGTTTTCTGCCATTGCACATGACCATTTGGTCTTTTGGCTTTATGAAAAGCCTGTACATCAGTACATCATTTTATATGATTAAACTAGTACATTACATTGTAGTTGACTGTACAATAACAATTAACACACAACAGCCATTACGCGTTTGTCGATTAATACATTTTTAAATGCAATGAAATTTTATATGTCTTTGTGTTTCCCCCTTCACTTGTATGAAAACTGGCAGAATATTTTTGTATGCGGTGGTTCGCAAAGGCTAGTCCCGTGTTATATGGTCTAAGGCTTAGGGGCTTGTTGTCATTTTTAGTTTTAGTTTTAGATATTGATTAACAATACCTACTATTTTGTCTGTAAGTTTCAATGTTCTCAGACACTATATTATATCATGTGGTTTATACGTGGAGACCTGTAATTGGCTCTCTGATATTTATTATATAAGGCTATTGTGTGCTATTATAAGCTGTTGGTCTCCCAAAAATAAATAAATAAATAAATAAATAAATAAATAAATAAGTAAAAGTAAAAGTAAAAGTAAAAGTAAAGTAAAAGTAAAGTAAAAGTAAAGTAAAAGTAAAGTAAAAGTAAAGTAAAAGTAAAGTAAAAGTAAAGTAAAAGTAAAGTAAAAGTAAAGTAAAAGAGTAAAGTAAAAGTAAAGTAAAAGTAAAGTAAAGTAAAGTAAAAGTAAAGTAAAGTAAAAGTAAAGTACTGTGCTGAACTGTGGTTTACTGTGCTCCACTGTTTTCCACTGTAATACACTGTACTCCACTGCAGTCCTCTGTACTCCACTGTACCCCACTGTACTCCACTGTACTACACTGTACTCCACTTTACTCCCCTGTATTCCACAGTGCTGTACTACACTGTACTCATCTGTTCTACACTGTACTCCATTATACTCATTTGCACTCCACTGTACTCATTTGTGCTCCACTGTACTCAACTGTACTTGACTGTACTTGAATATAATCCATTATACTTCACTCTACTCATTTGTACACCAGTGTACACCATTGCACTCAACTTAACTCCACTGTTCTCTTCTGTATTACATTGCACTCCACTGTACTCATCTGTACTTCATTGTTCTCACTGTACTTCAGTGTACCTCACTGAACTTCGCTTTACTTCTCTGTACCTCACTGTACTTAGCTGTACCTCACTGTGCTTCACTGTACCACACCCCACCAAACCCACCTCATTCCACCACGCCTCAACCTACCCCACACCAGCGCACTCACCCCAACCCGATATGCGAACGCTCACGTGTAAGTGATACACGAGTGTGATCGAGTTTGGCCGAGAATAGCCGAGTGTAAGGTTTTATTTTCGTTAGGGAGTTTCTTGATTTGGTCGCCGCGCTCACAGCCCGAGATAAAAGCTATGCAATAACTTAAAAAAAGTTGTACTTATGCGAAGACTTTTATTGATGTTTAAAAAGATTCTTGAGAAAGTTGGAATCTTGTGAACAAAGGAATTAAATATGGTCACCCTACACGGCGTATTATATAGGAAATTTACCTTGTTAATATTTTTCTGTTAAAATATAATGTACACTCTTTAACTTGCATGTAAATGATTAATTGGAATACCTACTAAATGCTGGTGCTTCTAGATTTTGATTTCATCGTAACCAAGGGTAGGAAAAACACATTTACTTTCTGCAAACGTATGGATTGAGGAGCCAGAACAAACATGTTGTAATACCAAATGTATGTTATGTACATCACCATCCTTAAGCTACAATCACGAGAGCATTATGTACTAAACTGTAATTCAATCGATTAAAGTAATTGATGCTCTCTCTTTTGAGAAATCATATGCAATGATTTAGATTGAGGAGCCATACTAAATGTTTCGTAACTTCTTGAAATCCAGTAGGATAGGGCGGAAATCGTTTGTAGGTACCCTACACAATGCCTACTAAATGATACAAAAAGAAAATCAATAATATTTATCAGTTTCCTTAAGAAATGCAAGTGGCTCCTCAATCCAGATGTTTAGATTGAGGTGCCACTTTGAAATCGATGTAACTTTTTATCTATTGGATGTACAAATTCCAAAATTGACCTACATAATTTTTTTGTTGTATACTAAATAGCGGAGTGAGTTTTATTTAAAAAGGAGGGATGGCTCCTCAATCCATACGGACACATATAAGTTGTATATTTGTATAAATTAAATCAAATAAATTTAAAAAAAGAAAAACAAGCAAACAATCAAATCTTTTCTCTTTATAATATTAATATTGATGTATTAGTAGGTTTAGACAGCCTACGTGTGCCACTGATAACACAGTGAAGTTCAAGACTTACATTCGGAAAAACGCCCCTGGGGACGTATGTACTGCCTCACGTAGCGTCAATCTGTGAATTTACAGAATTTACTTGTAACACTAGGTACACAGAGGGGAGCCGTGTCGATATCCCTCTCAACGCAACGGATGGGCTAATTTTGGATGTAGTTATGACTTCCCATCAGAGTCTCAATTCTAGTAAAATAAAAACAACTGTCCCTCTGTCCATCCTTTCGGGGATGAGTAAGTAATGTAAATGACTTCAATTTCGTTGTCACTCATTTCATATCATAACCCTAAAAAAAGTCAGCTTATTCTGCGATAAAAAGTGGAATACGCTTGTCCCTTTCACAAAAGTCAATAGCAGTTTCACCACAAAATAAAATACCTATATTGTCTATTCGGCAGCCAAATTTTCAAATACAATAAATCCATACCTAAATATATATCACACGCAATATTACATTCCTTTCAGCCCAGCGTCACATCCTTTTAAAACTTCAGTAGGCACTAGCAATAAAATCTACCCTTCTATAACGCTTCAAACTAGTTGTCAGCGTGAGCGGGGCAACAGCGACAGCGGGGCAACAGCGACAGCGGAGCGTGATTTTATGCAGGGTGGAATTTAAAGACGGTAGTTGGAGGGAAAGCACCCTTAATATTGATAATGGCAAGTTTTGCTGAAAGGAAACATTCCTTTATTTAGGGTACTGTCCCTCCAGCTACCGCCTTTAAATTCCATCCTGTATAACGTGTATTAAAGTAAACTGAATAACAGCAGTAAACAGCGGCATGACCACAGCGCGAGCAGTGGCGTCCGAGCAACGTGTGGTAGTCACGTTATATGAATTAGTGTAATGTCGTTCTTCTCTATACTGGGTGTAATAAAATTACCTCTCCAAATTCCATGAGATGACTTGGCATCGGAAATCAAATACAAATATTTAATAAAAAAGGAGGGTAATTTTTTTCATTTTTTGTTAATTTTTTTTGTCGCACGTTAAGAATTCATTTTTTACCGCGGCAATTCGAGGTAACATGGTCGCCGTGGCAAAACAAACACAGAGCACCCGTCTGGCTGTCGTTGTCGCTTTCTACTGCCGCTAAGTAGCGATAGAAAGGGTGAAAATGATAATTTATAGGACCTTTAAAACGGCTTTACGGTTAAAGTATTCATGTGATTTTTTTTTCTTCAGTTTTGTCATGTTTCTTGACTGATGCCACGTCACGTGACGAAATTTGGAGAGGTAATTTTGTTACACCCAGTATTTAGAATTTATCCAAGCTACAAAACCGTATTTGTAACAGTTCTAAATCAAATCTAAAGTTCCTAAAATATAATCAAATGTATCTACAATCGACACCAAAACTACAAACTTTGTCGCTGCGACACGAGCGATCTCTCTGTTAAAGCAACTGGCAGCGTGGATTGCATCGAGAGCGCGGCGCGAGAGTACATGAGAGTAAGTAACTTCGAACAAACGATAACAGACGCACCGAGCGTCATTTGCTTGAATGTGAGCGAGTTTTTATCGATTATTCCGTGGCGACGTCGCCCCGCCCGCCACTGACATTCAGTTTGAGGCCGCACACGTGCTGTGTCATTCTGTGTAGGTACACTCAGTTTGAGTCACACACGTACAGCTGTACCTCGCACTCGCCACTACTGTCGCCATCGCCGTCGTCCCGCTCGCTGCTGACATTCAGGTTGAGGCCTAAGCGCCCGTGTTCCGTTACACAGAAAGTGACTTAGGCTTGAAATCCATCAACCTTTTTTAAATGCGAATTCTCGTTGTTATTTTTCATCTTCGTGTGGTAGCAGCTTTACTAATGGTTCCATAACTTTATGAGAAGCAATTCATTAAAGCTAGGGGAGGTATAGTATTTCGTACAAAAGATTTTCTTTTGTGTAAATTTTAAATAATAGGGACTTTAGGGAGTTAATTGACGTCAAAAGGACCCTCATCTTGATTGTGGTAAGAAATAGAGATTCCCTGACAGAAAAACACAAAAATATTATCATACACAGGTTTTCCATCCTTCGAAATTGCGTTGCGTTAGACTTGCGGCGCCATTTTGCAACTTAGAAATTTAAACATATATACAGATATATAATAAAAATACAGATAGTCACGCCTTTATCTCCCAAGAGGTAGGCAGAGGCATAGTGTAACCACTTTGTTATTCGGTTAGTTACTCGAGGGACTAACAGATGACTCTTTCCCCAGAGCGCCTTTCTTCAGAGTTTCTAATGTGTATGCAAGGGTAAGCTAGGGCTCTAGCGAAAACAAACGGATAAGGTGTACACACATATATTTAGAGAAGTTACAATACACTACAGATACCGAGAATGAAATTACACAAAAGTAGAGAGCACAGACAAACATAAGAATAGTAAAGATTTATGCACTAATACTACCGGCACAGATCTACTGAAGCGTGAGTAGGTACTAGAGGTTACGCGTTACTTGAGCGGCTAGACTACGAACTTGTAATTGGTAACAAAGTACTGGCCTTCAATTCAAGCTGAGAGCGACACGGGAAAGGTAGGCAGAACCGTCGTGCTCGTTGTTGTGAGAAACTCGTGCTGTCCACGTACTCGGGTGTGGGTCACAGGTTGACCATTAAAGTCTAAGCCGCTTCTGTGCGTACTAAGGCCCCTGTCGTGAAAAAAGACACACATGAGTTGCGGCCACACGACAGGCTAGGATCGAAACCCATTACAACCAGACAAAAAGACTCACCAGTTTCCTGGGTGAAATTAGGCACATTGAATGTATAACCTCACTTATTTGAGGTGTCTTATTAAAAAGAGCTTGAGTGAATTAAGTTTGTAGGATCAGAGAAAAATTGCAAATAGAACCGGAACTTCATAGCAGGGCCATTTATACCCCCTCACTATCGAATGCTCGAGAAATCTCTTTAAAAATCTCTTCGTCATCCTGTCTACCAAGGTACCATAGACTACTCCGTCACTTGCTAACCAAAGACAAGTGAAGATAAAATAAAGAACGATGAATACCTACTAACAAAGAAAACACAGACCGAACACTCAACCAACCAACCTATTGAATACCCACTCGGCCACCACACACAACTTTAATTAAATAAATAGTTATTCATCTCATTACTGCTAAGTAGCAAGCATAGCCTCAATTGAACTTCGGGTCCATTCAGAAACAGTCAGCGCCACCTCGACCGCGGTCGAAAACTAACTTATGAACTGACAAAACTAAATAGTTCCGACTGAAAGTGGATAGATGGCACTACACTACGAAAAAAATCTATACGGTGAATTCTGTAAAAATTAATGTTAAAAAAATTAAAAACCTATTAAAAAACAGTCTAATTGAGAACCTCCTCATTTTATTGAAAATTATTAAAAATGTTCTAGTTTCTGTGAATGGGAATATTCGTTCCGGTCACTTAGCCAACCAACTTCAGAAAAAAGTGGGACGTTCTCAATTAGACTTTTTATTTCTTTAGATAGTGAGTAAGCTTTACAATAAAAACATATTTTACTTAATCTAACCTTAATTTAAGATACTAACCCCCAGTTTCTGAAAGGCTGATCAACGCAAAAATTAACTAATCGGCTGTTAAAGGCGGATCACTACCAGACGATCCAAAATGGATCGCTAATTCCTGCGATCCACGATCCGGGAGCATGAGGCATGGATCATGTAGCCTGACGAAAACTTTTCTTGCGATCCCGCCGCGTTGCACCGACACGCTCCAGACTGATCCGCCTAAGTATAGTACAGTTGAACTTTCGGTCGCTATGGAGTCACATGTGCAGCACTACATGATCCATGCCTCATGCTCCCGGATCGTGGATCGCAGGAATTGGCGATCCATTTTGGATCGTCCGGTGGGGATCCGCCCTTAACAGCCGATTAGTTAATTTTAGCGTTGATCAGCCTTTCGGAAACTGGGGGTTAATTGTTTAAAATAAATTGTTCCTTATTAAAGACTCTTTCGGCTGGTATCATAGAATAAATAGAGTGATTTTTTTTCACATCTCCCTGGTTCGATGCCAGGCTAAAGCAGATGATTTTTCAAAAACCTTTAAATGCAGTTTAACTTAATTTTAAAAATAAAGGAATGTTTCCGTTCAGCAAAACTTGCCATTATCAATTAAATAATATATTAAGGGTACTGTACCTCCATCTACCGTCTTTAAATTCCACCCTGTTTATATAAACGAGTGTAGACATATTTTAAAAGCATTACAATGTTAAACACCCGAGGTTTTCACTCTGGACTGTAACATTATATCCAATACCCATTATCCATTCCGATGAGTCAGTATTCTACAAGATCACTTTAAATAAAGTTGAAAGTCATAAATAACGAAGCTGCCATTAAATTCGGTGCGTCCTTCAGTAACTTGGTGAAGTTTAGTAAACAACAGGAAGTTTGTCGTCCTTGCGGTGTTCGCTGAGTGAAATGTATACCCGTATTACTTACAAAAGTTGAGGTTGTATTACAAACGGTTTGATTTCAATTTCGCTTTTTGACCGTAATCCTTTACGACTGAAAAGATTTAATTAAATATCTTTGTCTTACTAATATATAAATGAGTAACTTTGTCTGTCTGTTACGCTTTTACGTCCGTAATACTTCAGAGTGATTAGTAGGAGTTTCTGCAAGCGCTTTTTGTAATTAACGGTGAGCGCATTAACGCCAATTTGTATGGAATGGAGTCACCGTCTGCTTTGTCAGCTTTTTCGACACCAGGGCTGTGCACTGTAAACTCGCGCTAATGTCGCAGTCTGATGGTCAGTCATATGCTGTTCTATTTTTATTACATAAATAATATACTCCATGTGGCGACATGGTCCTGTGTTGCGACGGATAAGAGTACAAAATGTCGCCACCCCTATACATCCCGAGGGTGCCGTAAGAGGCGACAATCGAAACATTTTCGCAAAAAAATCCATTGCATCGAGGAGAAAAACACGATAGGAAACCGTTGTCAGTAAAATGACAATCGTTAAACCAAGCTGAAGACCTTATGGGCGGCTTGAAAAAATTCACCTGGGGGTCGCGGCGACCTGCGCCTGTCCACTTCAACGCCGTAATAGGTGGTGAGCCTGTGAGCCATAAAACTATAAGGTGAAATGTGGGCGTATACTATGCCTCTGTTTACCCCTTGGGGGACAAAGGCGTGATTATATATGTATGTATGTATAAAATAATTTGTATTGTCGTGTAATGATTTTATCGTTCATCATGGTACACAAGTACCACGCGTTCGTAGTTAAAGTGTGTCGGAAATCCTGGTACATGCTTCCGTGGGCTTACCGGGGCTCCCAATCGTAGGCATTGATAAGGCACCGTGTGGTTTTAATCAGTATAAGTTCAGCACAGCAACCATGAGAATTTCAACGACACGTAAAAAATTAAAGCATTTTATTTATTTTTTTAATAAATAAATATTCACGGACATTCTCACACAACGCCATCTGATCCCAAAGTCAGCTAGGAATAACTTGCTTGTGTTATGGGTATCAGACCACGGAAGTGTTAAATAGGTACACTTCAGAAATAAAATAAAACATGAAAATTCAACTTTACATTTACATTTATTTGAGCAGCGTAACAGCCTATCTAAGCGTTCAGAATCAAGAGAGAGCTCCCAATATTCTTACCTCCATTTTATACATTTACCCCCAGAGGCTGCTAATTAGACAATACCATTTAATTACACAATAATTTATAATTATTAGGAGGAAGGGCATAACGGAATTCCGTTCGGTGAGCAGCCCGCCTGGGGCAGTAGCTCCACCCTGCAGAAGACCACGGTAATAGTAACCTGGCTTCGTGCTGGGTTATGTTCTCCGTCGGTCAGCAGGGTTCCAGTGCTCATTGGGGTGACTTTGTGCCGGTGGCGGTGAGACCAGAGGCTCATATGTCTCCATTGGCTGGCATAGGCGCGGAATATTGGTACGGCGGTCAGGGAGACCCGGTGAAACGGTTGACCGCTGACCGCCCGCAGGCTGTACGGGACCCGAACCTGGGGATTACGTAATCTCCGCCCCAGGAGGCTGAACCAGCAGCCTGTGTAAAGTCCCTTTTGCAACTGGTTTCATTCTACTACTATTTATTTTTACTTTTCAAAACTATCTACCCTGGTCTGCAGGGCGCAAATATCTGAAACATCCATGGTCAGTATTCCGTCCTAAAGCTTACCTTCTCGGTACTTCAGCTTTCGAACAAAAAATTCGCATCAATATTTGTCTATCCTTTGGGCCGCCACGATTAGACAAACTGACGACTCACACTAACACCCCTCGTTTTTAATCGGGGGTTAAAAGTAAACTGTAAAGAAAAGCTCATCAGTTAGCTTCAATATTTACTTTCACCCGCTATGTTTCATTTCAGAGTGTAAACAAACCGATTGCTTTATCGAACAATGATTTATTGGATTCTGCGGAAACGGTCAAGAAATTCACGCAAAATGAGTTTCGAAAGCAATACGATATTTATATTTTTCATAGTTAGCTCGACTAAATGACAGGTAAAGTCTTTTTATATTACTAAGGTGGCAAGTACAAGCTTACGACCCACCTTCTGTAAAATGGTCACCGTAGCTAGTAGCGTTTAAGCCCGTATAAGCGTTTGGTTTTTGTATTTTTTTTAGTCATGGCGACATCTATCAACTTACTATCACAGTCCGCGAAACTAATTTGATAGCGGAAACTATCTAGTAATTCATTAATAAACATTACATTATGTTCACACCTTACTCCCTGAAGGGGAAGACAGAGGCATACTATTTGCCAACAGTTCACTTTATGAGTTTTGCCCCGCGGTATAAATGGTAAGCCGTATTGGAATAGACAGGAGCAGGTTATGACGACCTGCTGTTTTTAAAATTCAGACCACACGAAGACTTTCATTTTGTATAACGACTGCCATTTTACTGGCAACTGGTACTGTGGAGGAAAGAGTGAAAATGTTCTTTCAACAAAAGGAGTGCCTGGCAGATCAAAGCCCAAGGGTTTATATTGGCCTGTTGTATTATATCATTCATCGCCGTGTGAACTCTCATATCGCGATGCAGGATTAATCTAATCTTCGTTGCGAGAACTTTCATATCGCGATGAAGGAGTTCTATTTGTCTTCGTTATGTGGCGGTCGCCACAGGTCCCAACAGCTTTACGTGCCTTGCGAAGCACGGAGACGCTTGCAAATAGAAATGTCACAAAGGAGTCAAACATATGAGGACCAACGATAGACAAGCGAAAGTTGCTTACAAGAACACTGACTCCACGGGGTTGCGATCATTTGAATCACAAATAAAAAGCAATTTAAAACAGGTCACTTTTCAATATCAAAATCAATGCACATTCCCTTGCTTTTAAACTGTATCAAAAAGAATCTACCCTCTTAAATTTATCATGTTTTCAAAATTGATAAATTTTACGATAACATGACCAATACATATTGCCACTACCGCTAACATGTTCCGGAGTTTAATAAATACTTATAACCTAGCTCTAAAAAGGAATTGATTAATGTTCTGACAGTTCTCCAAAAGTATTTCTCTATAAAATATTTTGTCAAATACATGGATGCATGATATTGACAAAATATTTAATAGAAAAATACTTTGAAAACTATCTGTTCAATAATTCAATATGTTCATATCTATTTGAAAACACATTTTCAGTACAAAATTGAAATATAAATAAAACATTTAAAGTTCATAGAAGTAATTTTCACAAACAAATGTGAATACCCAAACCTCTGAGCCCTCTACCAAATTCATTACTGAGAGTGTTCTGAAGAGCTCTTCAATTTAGTCCAATCCCCCTTCTTTTCAATCCCAAATAACGCGTGAAGAGCAGAAATCCACTCTCACACAATGGAGAGAGTATTTGCCAGAAACTGAGCCATTCAAAAGATCGTTTCTCTGTCAAACAAATCCTGACATGACCTACCGGGACACGGAACAAAAAATTTACGTGCTTTAAATACTTTAGGACAGCCTACGGGCAAGTGGGATATGTTGCTTATCTATATATTCTCTTCAAAATTGGATAGCGAGACTCTGACCAAGTGGGAAGAATACCGTAATACAATTGATGATATACCCACATTAATACAGTTTCATAAATTTTTCACCGATCGCGCCGATGTTTTAGAATCTATTAAGAAATAATCGTGGTAATTTTGGTGTAATGTTACATACAAACTCTCGTGGTCATAGTGAATCGTATAACAACCATAAAAAATCTGTACCGCAAACGAAGGCGCTCACTAGTTTCAACGCGCAAGGTACATCAGGTTTTTCGTGCGTGGTTTGTGGAGGTAGTCATAGAATTTATGACTGCGTTGTGTTCAAATCTAAAAGTGTGCACGATAGGTTGAAGGACGTTAATAAACACAATTTATGTAGGAATTGCCTTCGTCAAGGTCACAACCTAAGTCAATGTCGGATGGGACCATGTCCTCAGTGCAAAGCAAGGCATAATTCGTAAATTCATACTCCTACCGCTGCGGTGGCGAACAATTCGATAGACATTTCAGAGCCTAACACGCTCGTAAATTATACCACACAAAATCAACAAGTCTTGTTATCAACTGCCATCATAGAAGTTTGTAATACAAGCACAAATCAACGAGTTAGGGCTCGGGCGTTGCTAGACAGCGGAAGTCAATCAACCTTCATTACCAAATCATTACAAACAGCCTTAGCACTTCCATCGACTCAGATAAATAATTTACAGGTGATAGGCATAGGTAACAATTGCACAGATCACGCAGTACACACTTGTACTGCCCAATTCAATTCCATTAATACGAACTTTAGTGTACAGATTTCATGCCTTGTGCTAAATGAGTTGACGTCGGAATTACCGCGGACTCCTATCAATATAAAGGGTCTTCGGATTCCTAATAATATTATTCTGGCCGATCCTACTTTTTACAAGCTATTTATGATTGATGTGCTGATCGGTGCGGATCTATTTTGGGACTTAATAGGAAATGAACAATGTTCTTTAGGGCCCCAATTACCTAGACTTCAAAATTCAAAGCTTGGTTGGTTAATCTCCGGCCCCATATATACAAATAAGCTTAATAAACAAATTCAATGTAATCACAGTTCATCAACAGAACAATCTGAGGCTATTGACCGCCTACTTCCTAAATTTTGGGAGCTTGAAAGCATTTCACAAAAACCGAGTTTAACTCCAAACGATAAATATTGCGAACAACATTTTGTATCAAACACAATAAGATTAAGTGACGGTAGGTTTCAGGTCAAGTTACCGTTAGCAGATACACCGGACTGTTTAGGTGATACCTACCCTTTAGCTAAAAAAAAATTTATTAGTTTGGAAAGACGTTTCAAACGGGACCCTAGTTTAAAAATCGAATATTCGGAATTTATAGCAGAGTATAAAAGATTAGATCATCTTTTCGAGGTACATACACAACCGGACCCTTCCTACTTTTTATGTCATCATGCCGTTCTTAAGGATTCAAGCGAATCCACTAAGCTAAGAGTCGTATTTGATGGCTCGGCAAAATCCTCGTCGGGTTATGCCCTAAATGATATCTTAATGGCAGGTCCTAATATCCAAGACTCCCTGTTCTCCATACTTATAAGAGCTAGGCAGTACAAATACCTCTTGACCGGAGACATTGAGAAAATGTACCGACAAGTACAGGTTACCGAAACTGATTCTCATTTACAACTCATATTATGGCGTGAACATGCATCCATGCCATTCAAAATATTAAAATTAAATACGCTAACATACGGCACTGCCAGTGCAAGTTATCTAAGCACGCGATGTCTATATGCGCTCGGGGAAGAATGTGATGATGATTTTATAAAAACAATAATACAATCCGATTTTTTTGTAGACGATTTGATAACCGGTTGTGACGACGAAAATCAGCTTATTTACATACAAAAGGCTATCTCAAGCAAATTAAGTTCTGGTTGCTTTAACTTGAGAAAATACAAAAGTAATTCGTCTATATTCTCACAAAATTCTGATTTATTAAATTTCTACGAAAAGCTGACGATTAGTAAATCAACCAGCACACTTGGGCTCGGATGGGATCCGAGCACTGATAATTTGCATTTTCCTGTAAACACTATGTTAAATTGCGCAACCGTAACTAAAAGATCTATATTATCACAGTCATTCAAAATATTTGACCCGTTAGGTATGCTGAGTCCTGTGATAATAATACCTAAAATGTTAATTCAGAAATTATGGATGCAACGGTTGGATTGGGATGATCCTGTATCTCACGATATTGAAAACAGCTGGAAGGCATTCCAAGATAGTATAACATACATACAGAACTATTATATACCTAGACGTGTACTGTGTAACGAACCTGTATCTATAGAAATGCATTCATTCAGTGATGCGTCGCAAAGCGCATATGGTGCATGTATATATATGCGTTCTACAGATACCTATAACAATGTTCGTGTCTCTCTCTTATGCGTGTTAGGGTCGTCTCGTAGAGGGTAGGTATATCAATACATACGGTCACGCCTTTTATCCCCGAAGGGATAGCCAGAGGCATATTCTGTAAGGAGGGAATTAGCAAACAAGTTATGAAATGAAAAGAAATGATTAAGAGATAAAAGTATCTTTATTCTCGTCAAGATTTCCGATTTTACATTGACCGCCAGATTCGCAATAGGTAGGACCTGTGAGAAAGAACCTGGCAATAAAACTCACGGCCGCTCTTTTTAAAGTCACATTCTTTACAAATATTGCTATACATCTATTTCTACTATAATCTAATTCCATCAATTGTTGGTACACGTCATTACAATTAATAGCAACACGGGTCATATCTTTACAAATAGTTCAGCAGAATAGTACTTATACATTATCTCTTAAACCAAGCCATGGGCAGTATAAAATAACCTTGAATACAATCAATCAAATCGGTCTATGGCAGTCCAGCACTGCTGGACGTAGACCTCTGCTAATTTCAACACATATATTACACATCACATCAGATCAGATAAATTACACAAGTTATTAATGAGGAACGTACCCTTAAGACAGCTGCTCAGCGACTGAGCTGTTCTCTCTAACATTGTGCCTCTGTCATATATTTTGGCGCCTAAACAGCATTACACTGTTCACAAGTGTCAAATCTAAACTGAATATTTTATTATATTAATTTAAATGATACTATGACATATACAAACAAAGTATCGGTTAAAATAATTAATTAACCTAATTGTAAATGTGAAACATTATAGTATCTATTCAATTATTAGATTTAACATAAATTATTCCATGTTATGACTACCGACAATTTACCGGAAACGTGACAACACTCAAATCATTTAATCAAATAAATGACAAACTAAGATTACTGAACCTGATCGTAGTTATTATATAATTGTTCTACAATTAAATATCAATATGCTAAGAAACAATATTAATAATTAATACTATACAGTTTCTCAAAAACTCTTTTGAAACGGAACTTATATTTTGGATGTTGACTAAATTGTTACAAAGTACTGCCAATAGTACCAACCACAAAATATTAAAATGTTTACCGAACAATAAATAATGGTTCCTTCTAACGTGTTGCCATATGAACAGTACGGTCAACCAAGTAACTTACCTATATATAAGCATACCCAACACGGCCATACTGACAAGTACTTCGTTCTCGAAGTACAAATATATTTATCTATACTAATATTATAAATCAGTTCCTTCCATTGATTGTTTGTTTGTTTGCATCGAATAGGCTCCGAAACTATTTTCACTGTTGGGAACCAATTAGAAAAAATATTTCACTGTTGGGAAGCTACACTACCTGAACATAGGCTATATGTCATTCCCGTATTCCCAAGAGAATGGTAGCCACGCGAGTGAAACCGCGTAACGTCTGCTAGTTTTATATATTTTACTGACCAAACGAACAGCATTACAAAAATACACATGGATTCTCTGAATTAACCAATAACAATACAATATACCTATGAACGAATTTACCGTGTCCAATCCTGCCCGATCTTGCAATAATGTAAATATGTGTTGTTTTGACAATCGTTGTCTAAGACAGACGAGTAGAAAAATATAATAAGACAAATCATTGAATTTTTTACTATCCTGAGTAGGTATTTTAAATGAAAATAAATTGTCATAAAGAAGTTATTTGGTGTCGAAATGATTGTAAGAACACTGTATGACTCCTGAATACTGAAATATAATCAGGGTAAATATTCAATTGCAAGTAACTATGGATATATTGGATCAAATGTGTTTGTTTACATTTTTGCGCAAAGCTATTGAAATACAGTATACCTACTTAGTTGGATTATATAAATTCAACAATAAGGACAAGATTGATTCTATTTCTTTTCACTGCCAGCCTCGTTTTACATTAATAGTACTCAAGTACTACACCTAATAGATCTGTCCATTTTTTCTTCACATCTAGCCTCTTTACATTGAGGACTACAGCTTTTTGCATAATACTTTAAACAGTGACATCGTTTCATTGTCATAAGTCTCTTTTCACATTATGAGAACTAAATAACAACGGTCAATCGCTTTGCCAACAATAACCACTAGCTTCACACCTGCTGCACATGTGACAGGAATTGATACCCAATGTCAATAATCGTATGATCAACGTTGAAATAATCAACGCCCTAATATCAGCAACTTAAAAAATCAACGATTCACAAGATCGACAGATCAAAATATCAACAGTTTAAAATATCAACAGTTCTAAAGATCAACAGATCAAAAGATCGTTAGGCAAAATGACAACATTTTGGTATAGTATAAAAATTGTGTTGATTAACACATTTTTCACTAAATGCGTTTCGGAGCAAAATGTCATGTCACTTTCGTCCCTAAAATACCTACTTAAACTTATTAATAGCACAATATAAAGAGAGAATTAGTAAGATTTGATTTCTTATTTGTTTGCATTGTTCAGACATGCTTCGAAAATCCGGTCCGGATTTATAACCTATATCTACCTTTTTTTTTTGTTTTTTATATTCAGCTCGCCAAATTGACGTCGCCACGATGGATAGCCGTGGCGCATCTTGCGATTGGAGGCCACTTCTTACAGCGGTCCTCAAGTTGGCGGCCCTGTGATGTGCCTCTTCACGCTCCTCTTAAAGAACCCGGGGTTGTAAGATGAGGGAAACACGTGTGCGGGCAGGTCGTTCCAAGTTTTTATAGTTCGACAGAGGAACGATCTTTTGAAACGCACTACCTACTGATTTGTATATTGTGGTTTTATTAATTTTTTTGGGGGGACGAAATAGGTTTGTTTAGGTGGTTATAAAAAAAATTTCAGTTTTCGGTGAAATGTCGTTTCGACGAAGTGTTTTCGACGAAGTGTTTTCGACGAAATGTCGTTCGGGAAAGTGTTTTTCGGTGAAGTGTTTTCGATGAAGTGTAATGATACGAAAAAAAATAACCACGAACCTTCTAACTTCTAACTAGAAACTTCTAACCTAACCTATCCAAGTCGGAGTGCTAGGTCGGGAAACCTCCTAGTGAGCTTGGTCCGGTTTTCTATCCCATTGGGCTATATGCCCGGGGGGAGTGGCAACTAGACTAAGACGGTGCACCCTGGAACATCGGCTAATGGGTGCGGCGTGCTGCCCACATTAGTCGATGTACCAATATCCCGGCAAGCTGACCGAAGCACTGGGACCGTTTTTCGGCCGTCGTTTGACGGAGTTGACCCCATTGCACGAGGGGGTCGTGGTATGGCGGGCCTTCAAGGCCCGTGGTGTTGCGACAGCTCCCGGATACTCGGTGGAAGCCCGGTCGCGACAGTGTGGTGGTTTGCTCCCGGCTGCGGTCGGTTGGAGCAAGTTTGTTGTGCGGCTGTTCCGCCTGTGCGGCTGTTTCCGCCTGTACGGCAGTCCACCTGTGCGGCAGTTTCGTGCCGCGGCAGTTTGCCAGAGACTGCTGCGTGTGTGCGGGCTGCCGCATGTACGGTGGTTCCGTCTGCGCGGCCGTTCCGCCTGTGCGGCCGTTCCGTCCGTGCGGCCGCTCCGTACAGCACCGGTAGGGGCCTGTCACTGCTGGTCATGGTGCAAGCCATGGTCGGCAGTCAGGCGTGCTGAGCCGCCATCGTTTCGCTTGCTGTCGACGCGATGGCGACAAAGCGGGAGGCGCACTGCGTGGGGGAGTGGGAGCAACTCGACAATTGGTCCCACTCCGCCGTGCAGTTCGGGGCGCCGTCGCAAGGAGCTTGCGCACGCCCCCGAATATTTGTTGACCGTGGGCGTAAGGTCGGGGGACCCCGCCCACCAACGGTCACATGGCGGTGGGCACCTTCCCCGTGTTCCGAGGGTGCCCATTAGCGCACGCCTGCGCCAGCCGCTCTCTGTCTCCTCTATTACAGAGGGGCGCTCGAGAGCGGTGCAGGCGTGGTTTTCAGCTCCTTACGGAGCTTTGGGGAGTCGCCCATCTGGCTCCCCCGAGGAGAGCCCCGAATTCACGGGGCGCCCCTAGCCGGGTCGACGTGAATAATCTTTTGATATCCCTCGGCCCGGCTATAGGGTGAGGAGGAACACCGCAGGGTTTAGTGGGTAGGACGGTCCATTCCGGACCGGGCCGGGAGTCCCACACACCATCCCAGCTGCCCCCGCGGTTGGGATGAAGGCGCGTAAATGCGTTCCCCGCGTCAACAAAAAAAAAAAAAAACCTATCCAAGTCAGATTGCACGGTGTTAATTTCGTCCCCTCTTGAATTAGGAATAATGGGAAGATCAGGAACTGATTAAATGTTATTTTTATTACGAAGTCGAGGGGACGAACGGGGTCCCGGATAAGAGTACTAAACTGTCGCCACCTCAATACATACCGAGGGTGTCGTGAGAGGCGACTAAGGAAACACTTTCGCAAAAGATCCATTGCATAGAGAAGGAATACTCGAAATGAAACCCAGTTGTCAGTAAAAATGACAATCGTTAAGTCAAGTTGAAGACCTTATGGGCGGTTTGAAAATTTCCAACTGCGGATCGTCGCGGCGACCTGCGCCTGTCCATTTCAACAGGGCAATAGGCTCACCACCTATTACGTGGGACATTACAATTATAAGGTGAACTGTAGGCGTATACTATGCCTCTGCCTACCCCTTCGGGGATAACCTCTTGGGGTCCTCAAAAGCTTAATAACCGGCCAAGTGCGAGTCAGACTCCCACACGGAGGGTTCCGTACCAAAAACAACAAAAAGTCTTATTGTCGATCTTTAGAACTGTTGATATTTTAAACTGTAGATATTTTGATCTGCCGATCTTGTGAATCGTTGATCTTCTAAGTTGCTGATATTAGGGCGTTGATTATTTCAACGTTGATCATACGATTATTGACATTGGGTATCAATTCCCATGTGACAAGCTAGACCAAAGCAAAAGACTTCAGCAGTTCATCTCATTCAATCAATATTCAATTGATTCTCAGAACATAAGATCAACTCCATTTATTTTACATACCCTACATTACTTGGGCTTAAATTACTTAGTATGGCACATAATATTACATGTATTGTCATAGTCATTCAGCAGTTTATCTCAGTCAATCAACATTCAATTGATTCTTAGAACATACTCCATTTTACATATGTACCCACATTACCTAGGCTTAAATTACTCAGTAAAGCACATACTATTACATGTAGGTATATTCATTTAGCAGTTCATCTCAGTCAATCAACATTCAATTGATTTTTAGAACATACTCCATTTATTTTATATGTACCTACATTACCTAGGCTTAAGCTACGCACAGATTACATATCTATTCCATAATATTATTTTAATCATTGATGTGACCAGTAGCACCACCCAGGCCACACAATTTTTTTCAACCTATCTATTCACATGACCATAGCATACATTCTCTTTAGTTATAATAATGTTACTTGAACTACTTATCTCTCTTAGGGAAAACCTAAAATTAAAAAAACAGCATTTATTAGGGTTACGTAGACAAATGGCAAAAACGGAACCCTTGTAGTCCCGTCAAGTCCGTCTGTCAGTCCGTCAGTCCGTCCGTCCGTCCGTCTGTATGTCACAGCCCCCTCTCTCCGAAACTATAAGACCAATGCTATTGAACCTGGTAAGTAGGTGTATACCTATAAACCGCATCAATATTCTTACACAAAAACTAGAAAAAAGGGAGTAAATTTTTGGGGTCCCCATACTCAGAACAGACCCAAAAAAAATATTGTTTTTTTTTTTCATTAAACCCATACGTGTGGTATCTATAGATAGGTCTTCCAAAATGCTAATGAGATTTCCAACACCATTTTTTTTTCTGAACTGAATAGTTTGCCCAAGACACTCTTTCAAATGAATGGTAAGTCCAAAAAAAAATGAGATGTACATTGCCATAAAAACCTCCAACGATATTGGTCTGAACAAGATCTAGTAAGTAGTTTTTTTTTTCATTCGTCATAAATCGCAATTTTCGCCTAGCAAAATCGCTACCACAGCGAACGTGTTAAAACAGCAATCAAAGTTAAAACGAACTACAAGAACTTTTATTAATATAACTTGTTGCTACGGAATCCTTCATGGGCGAGTCTGTCTCGCACTTGGCGGTTTTTTTTTTCATATTAAGGTACCATAAATCTTGTACGGAAACAGACGTAATGACCCTGCTTACTTATTTCTAATATCAGATAATCTTTTGTCTTTTATTATTTTCCTGCATCTATTTTGCAATGAAATATTATCCATCACTACATAATCATAAGTAACTCTTCGGTTTATACGTAGTAACTAGTATTCACAGCAAGAATAGTAGGTATAGACTACAAAAATTATGTAGGTAGTTATTACCACAGTTCATTCAACGCGATACCGAGTCACAAGATAAAAATCTTCTAGTACCTACATATTCCAAGAGCGGCGTATTGACGAAATATTTCATGCTAACTAATGTAGGTAACCTCCTATACAGAAAGTTAATGAAAAGAAATCAAGATTTGATATGGAAATCTAGTTGGTATTTAAAATAAACTCGGAAAAAAAATTAGCTTATTGACGCCAATTCTGCCCTCGTTATTGCAAACGCAGTACTTGCAAAATTGCGGTTTCGAGATAAGCGCGAAAAACATATTTCGTCATATCTAAGGAAGAAATATCGGTGCTATAACTTTTAAAATGTAACTTAAAAATAGTAAAAAAATCGATCTTTCTATTGATATATTTTTTTCCTTATTTTATTATCTTATTTAGATAAAATGCTTAGTACTGCGTTTTCATTAACTTTCTGGGCTTGCGAGCATTACAGTATCACTAAGATCACATGCAGTAATAGTGCTTATTACTGCAAACTCACCTAGCACGTGCTTAGTACTGCGTTTGTAATTATTAATCATTGAATATATTATATACCTCTTCTGGTATTAGTTAAACAGACTGTACTGCCGTGTCAGACCTATCTACGTTAACTTAAAAATCATAGTTTTGAGAAATTGCATCCTAAAGATTTTTTCAGATATTTGCGTTTTTAAAGAAATTTAATGCAAACAAGTATGAGATTTTTTAATAATGTAACATATTTTAATGTGACGGATATCGGGAAGTAGCATTTTTTTTCATTGTAGCTATATTTACTATAATAAACTCAATAACAGAGATAGGCATGACAAGCCTACCACACATTACCTAATACGCGATGCCCCGTATGTTAAGACATAAGAGTTAGCTGTGATAAGTCCTTTTGGGGGAGTTATACAAAACTCGGTTATTTATAAGTTACCTGAAATTGGTCTGACTACTGGTGTACCGTAAAACAAAAGGTTAAATATAATGTTAAAGTTTTCATCTTTCGTTTTCATGTTCATAATTACTAAAAAAAAGTTAATCTTTCGAAATCAAAGGCACTTCAAAAGTCAATCAATCAATCTAGCCTATAGCAGTCCACTGCTGCACATAGGCGTCTCCCAAATTTCGCCACAACACACGGTCCTGCGCTTTTCACATCCAGTCAATCCCTGCAACCTTCTTTAGATCGTCGCTCCTTCTGGCAGGGGGTCGTCCTACCCGACATTTACCAAGTCGCGGTCTCCACTCCAGAACACACTTGCTCCATCGAGCATCAGTTATTCTACAAATGTGGCCAGCCACTTCGAAACGTATACTCTGCAAGCTATGTCGACCACTCTTGTTTTCTGACGGATAACATCGTTTCGGATCTTATCCCTCAGAGACACCCCTACTGTGGACTAGCCCAATTGTGAGTGTCCACGTCTCGGCGGCGTAGGTCATAACTGGTAGAATGCTCTGGCTGAAGACTATCATCTTCAGGCATTGCGGTATCGGCGAATAGAAAACCCGATGCAGTTCGCTGAATGCTGCCCAACCCAAGCAAATCCTTCTCGCTATTTCCTTATCCAGGTTACTCGATTCAAATGTCCTGCCCAAGGTAAGTGTAGTCTTGGACAGCTATTGGTCCCGGCATGACATGCTCATTGAACATGACCTTGGTTTTGTTCAAGTTTATATCGAGGCTAACACGTCGAGACTCTTCACTTAAACTGTGCAGCACCCCGCTAAAAGGTTTCAGCTTTTCTGCTACTATGACGATGTCATTGGCTTATATTCACGCCCCTTCCATCCCAGGCCAACGATTTTAAGACGTCCCAAGCGCATTAGTGAGGAGCTTAGGTGACACGACATCTCCCTGTCTCACACCTCTGCGCAGCGCTATTGGATTGGTCTTCTTATCCTCCAACTGGACGGTCATGGTAACGGTATCATATAAGCCCTTCAACACCTCAATATACCGCCAATCAAGATGACACCGCTGCAGAGCTTCTAGGACTACCCAGGTTTCGACAGAGTCGAAGGCTTTCTCGTAGTCTACGAAATCCATACACAACGGCTGATTGTGCTAGTTGGACTTCATACAATTTGCCGAACAGAATGGATGTAGTCCACTGTACTAAAGCCTTTTCGAAACCCGGCTTACTTCTTTGTCTGGAACTTGTCGAGTTTCCCAGCGAGGCGGTTTATGACTACTCTCCAGAACAACTTGTAGACATGGCTCAGCTCAGGAGTGAAATGAGTCTGTAGATCTTCAGTAAGGATTATGTGTAACACATTTTGCTACTAAGGTGCTGTATTAGTTCTTTGGCGCTTTTTTCAAGTGAATTATTTGTGGCATCTTCAGTATTTATTTAACTAATTTGTGCTAATACGTTTGACGAGTTCAAACGTATTAGCACATGTTAGCATGCATCGTTGTCATAGTCAAAACTACTCCGGTTTTGACTATGACATGGTTGGTTTGAGTTACGGTACACTCTCGCTTCTCGTAAACGCAGGATTGTAGAATACTACGATTGGCTAAGTAAACATTCGTTTCAGAAAAATTTATGCTACAAGCTTACGCAGTAATCGTAGCAAGTACTGCATAAACTTATAGCATATGCTTAATGCTTCAAATTTTTGTAGCACAAGTTACATTTAGGTGCAAGTACTGCGTTTCATAGTACCTAAAAAACACGTTTGTAATAGAAAAAAAGTTACAGATATATTTTTTACGTATAGATTATGTCCTTAGGATGCCATTTCTGCAAAAAAGTGAAAATCTCAAAAATGTCGATTACTGCAAGTGCAATTATCAGGGCAGAATTAGATCCGAGAACTATCGTAAGAGAAAATAATGGTATGAAGAAACAGTGCGTAGTTATTTTTGTATTGTGTACTTAGTGGTGATACGACTTACGAATTCCTGTTAACGTAGACAAGCGTTTAGTATCTTATTCATATTACCCAATGGAAAAAGAATTGTTGTTTTTGTTTGCATTAAGTAAATAGATTGAATGAAACTAATGAACCGATTTTTTTAAAGTCTTTCACCAATAAAAGAAACAGCGAGTAGGTACAAACATAGGCTACATTTTATTCCTGTATTCCCACGGGAACGGAACGACGCGGATTCAACTGCTTGATGTCCGCTAGTAGGTACTTATCTATTTAATACTCGGTACATTGACCTCTAAGTTTATAAATCATGAGTCTCATATACTACATGTTATTGGTAGTTCTGGAAATAGATGCCGATAGTAATGATGAGTTTATATGGAATCCTAGCCACAGTTCTACCTCAACGAATAATGCAAGGAAGAGAAAAGTGTAATTCTGTTTAATCGTGTCAATGATTTTTGAACCTTCTACAGAACGTTCGGCCAATCTGACATTTCATTACGCAAGGTACTAAGAATATGAGTTACGTGGACGTACAGTAGAGTGGATACGCAGTGTTCTACTTGTTCCTAGGTACTTCTTGGTGTAGCCGTAAAGTTCTTTTCTAATACTACTTGACTACGGCGTCAGATGGGAGTCCCAAACAGTGATGGGATAATATCAAACTCTCAGGAGTCAAGCTTCGTCTTACCTAAATGCACCATGTGGCTAATTTCGAGAATGTTTCAATTTTCGGGTACCTAGGTAGGCCTTCAAAATAAAAGGGAGATCATGAATATGATGCCAGTAGGTAACGTATTAGGTACATATTGAAAGAAAGAAGAAAAAAATAAATTACTCCCTCGTTCCCTCAACCTCTTCGTTATAAGTCTACCTACCTAAGCAGTTACATGTTTAAATAGTATAGGTAATAAAGCTGACATAATCCTGCAACGTTATAAACTATACCCACTCATTCCAAGCTTAAAATATAGGTAGGTATATCTACATTTTATCAAAAAACTTCACTGGTATAACTTGCACAGTATATAAAACTCACACATGATCACAAAAAACACATCATACCACTGTTGCCACCGATTGCCGGGTCGAAGATCAAGAATACCACGTTCGCCATCAGAGCAGCGAACGTCCCGAGGCAGCAGCAAAATCCGTCGATTCTGAAACTTGTAATCAATGTATTAGCAAAGGTGGAATCTATCCCACTTCTGATGTTAGGGTCGTCTCGTAGAGGGTAGGTATATCAATACATACGGTCACGCCTTTTATCCCCGAAGGGATAGCCAGAGGCATATTCTGTAAGGAGGAAATTAGCAAACAAGTTATGAAATGAAAAGAAATGATTAAGAGATAAAAGTATCTTTATTCTCGTCAAGATTTCCGATTCTACATTTACCGCCAGATTCGCAATAGGTAGGACCTGTGAGAAAGAACCTGGCAATAAAACTCACGGCCTCTCTTTTTAAAGTCACATTCTTTACAAATATTGCTATACATCTATTTCTACTATAATCTAATTCCATCAATAGTTGGTACACGTCATTACAATTAATAGCAACACGGGTCATATCTTTACAAATAGTTCAGCAGAATAGTACTTATACATTATCTCTTAAACCAAGCCATGGGCAGTATAAAATAACCTTGAATACAATCAATCAAATCGGTCTATGGCAGTCCAGCACTGCTGGACGTAGACCTCTGCTAATTTCAACACGTATATTACACATCACATCAGATCAGATAAATTACACAAGTTATTAATGAGGAACGTACTCTTAAGACAGCTGCTCAGCGACTGAGCTGTTCTCTCTAACATTGTGCCTCTGTCATATATTTTGGCGCCTAAACAGCATTACACTGTTCACAAGTGTCAAATCTAAACTGAATATTTTATTATATTAATTTAAATGATACTATGACATATACAAACAAAGTATCGGCTAAAATAATTAATTAACCTAATTGTAAATGTGAAACATTATAGTATCTATTCAATTATTAGATTTAACATAAATTATTCCATGTTATGACTACCGACAATTTACCGGAAACGTGACAACACTCAAATCATTTAATCAAATAAATGACAAACTAAGATTACTGAACCTGATCGTAGTTATTATATAATTGTTCTACAATTAAATATCAATATGCTAAGAAACAATATTAATAATTAATACTATACAGTTTCTCAAAAACTCTTTTGAAACGGAACTTATATTTTGGATGTTGACTAAATTGTTCCAAAGTACTGCCAATAGTACCAACCACAAAATATTAAAATGTTTACCGAACAATAAATAATGGTTCCTTCTAACGTGTTGCCATATGAACAGTACGGTCAACCAAGTAACTTACCTATATGTATATAAGCATACCCAACACGCGCGTTCTCGGGTCGCATCTGTTAAGCAACTCACAATTCCGAAACTGGAATTATCGGCTTGCTTACTCGCTGCTCGCCTATGCAAGTCAGTTAACGATGCATTGCGATACAAACCAACGCGTTGTGTTCGTTGGTGTGACTCGAGTGTAGTTCTGGCATGGTTGCGTAATGACCCTAAGAAGTTAAAACCTTTTGTGGCTAATAGAACATTAGAAATTTCGGAGTTAACAAATACATTATCGTGGCGTTATGTCCCCACCCATTGTAACTCCGCAGATCTTATAACCCGTAGTGTAAATGCGAGACAGATGTTGTCGATGGGGTTGTGGTGGCATGGCCCAGATTTTCTAAAAAAAGACGAGTCGGAGTGGCCCACGCTTAAAAAGGTTAGTACAGAATTATTACCTGAGCTTAAGGCTAACACTGTTACAATTTTTGAATCAGTCATTGATTTTAATGGATTTTCTAACTTAAACCGATTACAAAGAACGTTAGCTTACATTAAACGATTTATTCATAATTGTAAAAATCCTCATGATAGAATTTTATCTAGTTTAAGCGCAAGCGAATTAAATGATGCATTATATTTACTATGTTCAATCGCTCAACGATAGTCATTCCCGGTTGAATATGATCAATTAATTAAAAATTAATCTTTAAATACTACATCTAAAATATTATCTTTGGCACCAATTATTTCGAAAATGTTTACAACGTCATACGAGTGGGCGGGAGGCTTGCTGCGTCTGATTATATTACTTATGAGAAAAAGCATCCCGTACTGTTGCACGGCTCTCACCGGCTTACCGAGTTACTGTTTGAGCGGGAGCATTCTCTCAACATGCATGCTGGGCCGCAGCAGCTGTTGTATATAGTGCGAGAATCGGTATGGCCAATAAATACACTCGAGAGCAATGAATCCGGGTCACTTAAAGAATGTTAAAAATCTCGGAAACTAAAAATGATAGGTTAATGCAATAAATTGTATTTAATAGACAATGTAATACTCCTTAAATGAAAGTAAAAAAAAATATGAGTCACCATACATTTTATTAACACAAAATTACATAAAGAAAAAACTGCCGATCTCTCCTTAAAACAAAAATAGGAAACATGAAATTTTTGAACTTTATTACGATTTTCTTGAATTTTAATACTTCGTATTGCCTCCTCGTGCTTCCATTACTGCGTTTACGCGGTTTGGCATGCTGTACACCAAGTTCCTTATACGATTTTGGGGAATATTCTCCCATTCCTCTGTGAGAGCAATTTTGAGCTCACGAAGCGTGATTGGGGGAGGGTTTCGTTGTTTTACGCATCTGCCTAGCTCGTCCCAAGCATGCTCGATCGGGTTGATATCCGGGCTGTGCGCTGGCCACTCCATACGAGTAATGTTCATCTCTTGAAGGTAGTCATTCACAATCCTACCTGTATGAGGTCGGGCATTGTCATGCATAAATATAGCATCCTCACCTAAATTGACCATAAATGGACCAACGTGATCATTGAGGATTTCTTCCACATATCTTACGCTAGTTAAAGAGCCGTTTTCTATGATCACCAGCTCTGTGCGACTTTCAGAAGAAATTCCGGCCCACACAAGTACAGACCCACCACCGTAGGCTACTTTTTCTTCGATGCATGCTTGCTTGAATCTTTCCCCTGGTCTTCGATACACTCTGTGTCTTCCATCGTGCTTGTAGAGCATAAATTTTGATTCGTCGGAGAACATAACTTTTGACCAATCTTCAATACTCCAATTTACGTGGCTCTGGGCATACCTTAGTCTCGAAATACGATGCCCACGCTCCAGTTTAGGGCCGTTTGCAGGTCTAAGGGGTTTTAAGTTAGATTCAGCAAGCCGACGTCTTACTGTCCATGCACTTGGGTTACTTCCTCCGAGGCGTCGAAACTGATTGGTGAGTTCAGTTCCTGTGAGAAAGCGATTTCGAAGCATGGTGTTCACCAAGTATCGGTCTTCTCGTGCTGTGGTACACCTGGTTCTGCCCGTTCCTGGTCTGCGTAGGTTAGAACCAGTTTCTTCGTAACGTCGGAGAACTCTTTGTACTGTTGACAGCGACACACCGACAGTCCTGGCTGTATCGCGCTGACTCCGGCCGGTTTCCAGCATTGTAAGTATTCTGGTGCATTCTTCAGGCGTAAGCGACATAATTTCAGCTTGATTAATGAATATAGAGCACTATCAACATGGTTTATGTACCCAAATAAATGACAGATTACAAACAAAAGCAACACCAAATGCTGTAATTTCGTAGTTCCATCTTCGAAAGTGGCCCTTTTTCAAATTTGATTTTTTTATGATATAACTTTACAATAACTAAGAAGTTTTAATACCTTCATTTAAGGAGTATTACATTGTCTATTAAATACAATTTATTGCATTAACCTAGCATTTTTAGTTTCCGAGATTTTTAGGATTCTTTAAGTGACCCGGATTCATTGCTCTCGAGTGTAGTAGGAAGCTAGCTAGGCGTGTATTCAATCGCTGTGTTCTATGCAGAAGAATGGTGGGTAAAACGTTACAACCAAAAATGGGCGATTTACCTGCACAAAGAATAACGCCTGATTACCCGTTTAAATCAGTAGGTGTAGACTATACTGGTCCCTTTAATATTATAAACCGCAAGGGTCGCGGTAGTAAAATAACCAAATGTTACATGTGTCTGTTCATTTGTTTACTTACGTTATAAATGCATACATTTAGAGGCTGTCAGTGATCTATCAAAGGATGGTTTTTTGATGGCATTTCGAAGGTTTATATCTGAGGAAAGCCGATGGAGGTATTCTCTGATAACGGTCGAAATTTTGTTGCAGCCTCTAAAGAGATAGGCGTTTTCATAAAGAATAATTCAGAGCATTTAGTTGGGTTTGGAAATCATAATAACATTAAATTTAACTTCATGGTACCCTATTCTCCCCACTTTTGCGGAATCTGGGAGCGCGGGATGAGAAGTGCTAAATATCACTTAAAAAGAGTAATGGGTAATGGTCACTTGACGTTCGAAGAGATACTCACATTATTTGCACAAGTGGAGGCCATACTAAATAGTCGTCCTTTGTGTCCTATGTCATCCTCTCCTAACGACTACATACCTCTCTCTCCAGGGCACTTTCTCATCGGGAGGCCGTTGACGTCGCTACCATCACCGTGCCTACAGACTGCCAGCGAAAGCCAGTTGCGACGCTATGAACGAATAGAAAAGATCCGCCAGCATTTCTGGAACCGGTGGCAGAAGGAATATTTTTCCGAACTACAAAATCGGACAAAATGGAAGACTGATGGCGCCAAACTCAATGTGGGAGACATGGTACTGATCCAGGAAGACAATGTCCCACCCTAAAACTGGAGACTAGGCCGAGTACTACGCCTCTACCCTGGAGCTGACGGTATCTCACGCGTAGCTGACATCAACACTATCAGGGGTCGCATAAGAAGGCCCTTCGTGCGACTGTGTCCGCTCCCTGCTGACGACATCAGAGGTTGAAACCTTAACCGCTTTCAACGGGGCGGGAGTATGTTAAGGCTCAAAGCGCCTGATGGATTTTGCACAGCAAATCTTATTTTCTCGACTTAATTTTACTAACTAACAATTTGTACGTAGAAGCTCGCGGCGCAACTTGCATTATATAAGTACCTATTATTTTTGCAATTACCTACGTAATAACTAGATCAATCTACTCATACAATAAATTTAACGGTTCTCTTCACTTCCAATATTCGTCCCGCCGCGAGCAGCTGTTTCTACCTTACTTCAATATATTCAAGATATCAACCTTTTCTGAGTTTCATTGGCTCCAAGTGTCAGCGTAGACAGTATGAATTCGATTAAAAAGGTCATCTCGTTCTGAGTAACATAAAAGTTTTTTAAGTAGGATGTGTTTAGGTAATGAATTGGATTTTTTGCACAGCATTTAATTTTCTGGTTTGCATTCAGTAAATTAGTGGAGCTACCTAGTGTGCAGAAAAATTAAATAGATGTGCATTTATAAATATCCCGCTTAAAAATGCTTACAATTTTATGAGGGCTAAAGATACGTCCGGGCAGAAAACTGTCTATTTTTTAAATTCTATACATGAAAAAAAATTGTGTGAGTGTAAATAAGTGTAGTTTCTTCCGCGCCGATAAAAATTTAAGTATTAAACACTTGACCGTTATTTGAAACTTTAAACAATTGAGATAGGTCCTATGTTCGGCGCTGCTGACTCTTTCTACCGTATTGCTCTCTCACTCGCACCTTCCCCACCAGGCAGGTGGCGGTCGTCGTCGAAAGAAAGCGACCGCCGGTCCATCATTGGTGTCCTAGTTCTTGCTGCGCACAGTCGTGCTTAAGACTCTTTCAAGTAGTACAAAACATTTAGTACTTATCATTGTATAATATAATATTAATATTAATTTTAAAATTCTAAAAATTTCAGTTACCTATTTGTAATAATTGGTAAGTTATTTTCAACTTTTTATCTGTAACGGTGTTACCGTTCGAATTGAATCATATAATAATTATTTCTACCCTACTTTGTTATAATTTTATCGTGATATTTTTTTCCATCCTGTGCATTTTTAGTATTTCCAAATACGATATAACAAACGATGGATAAAGATTCGAATCAGAATGAAGAAATTCTCGCTAACTCCCCAAAAGCAAGTACTTCAAAACAGTGTCCTAAAAATAATGTTAATCACCGCGTGCAAAAACGAACTAAACGAAAGCGTTTATCAAGTAGTTCGTCCAGTTCTAGTGACTCCACTTCTTCTTCATCTAGCTCTAGTGACACTGATAGAAGCAAAGTAGTGCATAAAAGGAAAAAACGAGTAGATAAACATTCACGCAGGCGGGATCGTCGCCGCATTGACCTATTATCTCGTGAGTTACATAACCTTCGTAAGCAAGTCGCACATGAGGGTGAGCCGACATTTTATGACAATACTTGTTCAAACTCTAACGATTGTTATTTAGATGCTAATGTTAGTGATAACTTATTTAGTGAGGTAGGTTCATACGACTCCGGTAAACCTAAAACTTTTACAGAACCTCACATAATGTTTGAAATAGAAACCAAGCTAAAGGAACCCTCTGTTCCGAAAACTCCTCACGAATATTTGTGCTTATTGAATAATATTCAACATTTCGACAAGAGTGATTGGTGTGAAGTTCGTTACGCAGATACGCAAAAGTTGTATAATTTCTTTCCTGGTTTCGTTGACCTAGACGTAAATGACGAACTTAAGGCCTACGATTCGTCACGTCAACTTGCACAATCCGATAAGGCATATGCCGCCTTAACAGCTTGTATGCTAAAACAGCGCGAAGCCTTACAAAATTCTCTGCTTAATCTGATGCAATGGGCCCATAATTCAGAAATATCGTATGACGGCTTATGTGAAAAAGTTAATGAATTATTCACGAAGGGTGATGTATTTAAGGTTTCTTCCGAAATGCTCCAGCTCATTTGTGGGCACCGAGCCGAGATTATTCAAAGAAGAAGGGATGCTATCATAAACTTTGTACGTGATCCTCTTGTTAAAAGTGCATTACGTAAAGTTCCACCCTCTTGTCAAAATTTATTTAATGCCGAGCGGCTGACTACTGTCCTCGAGAAGGTCGGGGGCGTGAAGAAAGCATTCTTTCCCCCTAAATTAAGCCCCAGTAATGCTCCAGCTGCGCAAGCTGGTACGAGCATCCGCCGTCCCACACAAGGACAGGCATATCATAAAAAACCCGCGCAGGGTAGTTCACATTATCATGGATGTGGTGCATCTTCGCATATTTCCCATGAAACACAACCTACGCAAGGTTGTTGTCAGTCTCGTCCTGCGCAAGGATTTGAGCCTAAAGGTACCACGCAAGGTTGTTGTCAGTCTCGTCCTGCGCAAGGATTTGAGCCAAAAGGTACCGAGTGTGCAACCACTCGATCAACATTTCACAGACACACTAGAAGCAATTTTCGAACCAGAGGTGGTCGACATAATTACCAAGAGTACAACCGAGGCGCGCGCAAGCCCTCTGGAAACTCTAGAAAGGAGCATATTAATCGAGGAAGACAGCGTAAGTATTGACAATTCCTTCAGAGCGGGGAGACTACTTCTATATTACCGACGGTGGCAAGAAATGCTTGCACCCCCGTATTTATTAAAAATCATAAAAGGGTACCGCATACCTTTTTCACAAAAACCACCGCTGATAATGCCGCATTTAATTCAAAATCGGCTCAGTACAGCAGTTTCAGAAACGATGACATCAGTCTTGTCACAAATGGAACGTCAAGGTGTTCTAGAAGTTGTCAAACCGTCTCCAAGTTTTATTTCGACAATGTTTCTCGTACCAAAAGGCGATGGTACCAACCGCCCTATTTTCAATTTAGCAGCTCTCAACAAATACGTTCTAACGGACAAATTTCGCCTTATAAATATACAACGAATACCCGAATTTCTACAGCCAAACGACTGGCTGTGCAAAATAGATCTATCACAAGCCTATTTTCATCTCTCGATATCGCCATCTCACAGACGATTTCTTCGCCTAGTTTACAACGGAAAACTTCTAGAAATGACATGTCTTCCGTTCGGCCTCAGTACGGCACCGAAGGTTTTTGCTTCTATGACCAATTGGATAGCTCAAACATTAAGGGATTCGGGTCTTCGAATTATAGTATACTTGGACGATTATCTCCTAGTTCATCAAAATCCCCAAACACTACAATCACACGTACATATTCTTTTGAACAGGCTTCAGTATCTCGGTTGGCAAATAAACATGAACAAGTCAATTGTAGTGCCTCAACAGAGTATAAATTTTCTAGGTGTTCACTGGAACCCTTGGGACAACGAAAAATTCTTGCCCAAGGAAAAGTGCATGAACCTGTCAGCAAAAATATCAATCATTTTAGACGATGGTTTCGTGGACCTGAAGAGCTTACAAAGCCTAGTTGGTCTCTTGAATTTCGCGAGCTTCGTCGTCCCAAGAGGCAGACTTCACTACCGGTCCCTTTTAGCGTTCCTCAACTCGCTGACCAAAGCTCCCGTTTCTTACAAACGTTACCAAGTCCCCAGCCAAGGTTTGGAGGACCTAAAATGGTGGCTCCAGAACCATCATCGTCCGTCTTTAATTCATTGGCCACCCCCGTCACACTTTTTGGTAACAGACGCATCCAATCAAGCTTGGGGTGCCCAACTAGACAATCAGTCCTTCTCCGGGCAGTGGACCAGCCACGAGCAACTCTTACATTGCAACCAGAAGGAACTTCTTACAGTACTGAAGGTATTGCAATGTCAACCACAGTCTCTAAACCATTCGTCGATATTGTGGCAAAGCGACAACAAGACTGCCGTTTCTTATATTCGAAACGAAGGGGGGACGAAATCGTCAATGATGATGAATTTAGCGGCAGAAATTTTCCAATGGTTAGATCTGCATCAGATTCAAATATCTGCCCAACACATTCCAGGCAAGTACAACGGACACGCAGATCATCTGTCCCGATATCGTTTACTTCCCGAATGGCATCTGCTACCCAGTTGCACAGAGATCGTTTTCCAAAAATTTGGAACACCAGTCGTAGATTTATTTGCCTCGAAAAACGCCCACGTCGTTTACAATTATGTCTCCCTGGATCAGAGAGACAGTCAAGCGATGTTCCACAATGCCTTTTCTCAAACATGGAACTACCATATAGCATGGATATTTCCTCCACCCTATCTAATCCCCAAGGTCTTATGTCACCTGAACCATGCTCAAGGAATCTTTTTGATAGTAGTCCCACGCTGGGAGAGGGTCTTTTGGAGAGCCGACCTCAAGTCCCGAGCGTTAGCGGCTCCGTTCACGATTCGCAATCTGCAACGTCATCTAATAGACATTTCGACTTGCCTTCCACCTCCCAAGGTCAACGAGATGACCATGGAAATTTGGAAGTGTGGGGGTGGGCAAATAACTTAACCGGCTGGAACCACTCCCAAATTGACTTACTTTTAGCATCATGGCGCCCTTCTACACGGAAAACTTATAAAGTAGCATGGAATAAGTGGCTTGCCTGGTGTAAAACAGAAAAAAATAACCCCTTTGAACCAAATGGTTCTACCTTAGCAAGGTACTTGTCTGATCTGTATTTGAAAGATAACCTTTCATACAATACTATTCTTGTACACAAATCCGCAATTTCCACTTTGTCTAATGCGGAAAGCTCGGGTCAGTTGAGTTCTAATGTTTTGGTCAAACATGTACTGAAATCGATTGCACTTAAAAGACCTGTATCTCATAAAAATAAAACGGTTTGGGATGTTGATGATCTAGTAGCTTATTTATGTAATTATAGTGTAAATGAAAACAATATGTTCTCTGTATGTAGACATGCTGCAATATTACTTTTATTGTGCTCAAGTCGGCGTATTCATGACCTTACCTTACTCTCGGTAGACAGTGAACATTATGTAGATAATGAGGAAAATATAATTTTCTGGCCAAGTTTTGGTTCTAAAACTGACAATTCCAATTACAGGCAATCAGGGTGGAAGTTACTGACCAATAACGAAAATAGAAAACTGGACCCAGTGTTTTGGGTAAAACGATGTATTGATCTTCTCGATGCTAAGCGCAAGTTGGCAAAATGCACCAATTTATTTATAAATTTTAGGGGATCTAAAGCAGCCTCCCGTACTATAATTGCAGGCTGGGTCAAATCATTGTTGATAGAAGCTGGTATAATAGCGTCTCCTGGCAGCATTCGTTCCGCAGTATCATCAAAAAGTTGGTCTGCCAATACATCAATAGATGAGATTATGTCTCAAGGCAATTGGCGGTCAGACAATACTTTCAAACAATACTATAGGCGTGAAATTGTACCAAATGCTGCCAATAAAGGAATATCTCGTTTATTTATTCCATTGTAATTGATGTTTCTTATGTAAGATATTTATATTATATCTACCTACCCATACTTACCTACTGTATGATTATTTGATTGTAATAAGCTGTTCTCATTTGGTACTATCCAATAACAAAGATAGATTATTTTAAGTTATTAATTGGTTTCAGTAATATTGAATAAACGTATATTTTGTGTTTAAAACATTTATTTATTGCTCGCATCCTACAGAATACATACCTACTTACAGAAACGTTAATTTGGTTAATAAACACTTTCTATAGGTATTCATAATTATCTCGTCACATTGATGTCCTTCCAATCCCATACTCACCAGGCGATAACAAACACGTCTCAATTGTTTAAAGTTTCAAATAACGGTCAAGTGTTTAATAGACGCGTTTTACCTGAAATAAAACGCTTATTAAATACTTACCTTATTTGAAACTTTAATTTTAACTCTGCCTGGTAATTTCGACTCAATGATGGACCGGCGGTCGCTTTCTTTCGACGACGACCGCCACCTGCCTGGTGGGGAAGGTGCGAGTGAGAGAGCAATACGGTAGAAAGAGTCAGCAGCGCCGAACATAGGACCTATCTCAATTGTTTAAAGTTTCAAATAAGGTAAGTATTTAATAAGCGTTTTATTTCAGGTAAAACGCGTCTATTAAAATAAAAGATATAGGACTGATTTAACATTTAAAGAAAAGCATATCTTGACACACGTCTTGTAGATTAAAAATCTACTTAAAATTATCCTTTTTTGTCTACTTATACCGACAAAAAAATATTTCATTTGCACCTCTTTTTTGTCTTTTACCAAATCAGGCCCATTAAGCGACTTTCGCCAACCATTTGCCGCTTTGACGCTTTGTGTCATTTTCACCTGCGAGCGTTTCCGTTCGTCGAAAGGCACATAAATCCGTACAGTAGGTGTAAGCCTACATTAAGTTTGTAAATATAAATAATCAATTTATGTGTAAATAAATAAATATATAGGAAAAGCGAAGTATTTAATTATACATGAAACTATCAAAGTCTCACACAATAGTAAGTGTTAAGACTATACAAAAATTACATTTCTTGACTTCACTGTATTAGTACAGCATCGACAGTCTAGTGTCGCGGTAGTATACCAAAGCCAGGCACTATGGGAATATATCCTTAGTCGATGTAACGAAACCATAGCGCAGTACAGAAAACGCTACAACTCCATCTATCGAGCATGAAGCAACTGTCACGACATGAAATTTGCTACGATACGAACCGTTAGAAGTACCGAAGGAGATTTTCAAATGAACAAAATTCTGATATGAAGTAATGTTAACAAGCCATTTTGTATTCTGGAGCAAGCTTTTAAGCAATACAGCTTCATCATTTAGACTTTTAGGAGAGACGACCGGTTTCAGACTTTCAACATTAAATAACTGAATTTGTGTTCTGCGAATACCGTAGACGTTTCGTAGCAGGCTACGCCGTAGATACTGCTACGAGAATTACATGTCTACGATCTAATTTTTTTTTAAATGTTTGTAACTCGGATCTTCGTCGTTTAAACGGTTTGATTTTTAGGCGTTGGTAGGGTATCTTTTTTAGAATCAGTAGATATGGGTAGTTAAATAAACTTTCATGGTCTGTTTATAATTAAAGTTACCGATTGCAAAGGAAAGTCCATCGATAAATTGCTTCAGTACTTCATGGCATTCTTCAAAGCGCTTGCCACAGGGCAAAAATTTCTAAAACATTCAAGATAAATATTCCGTTCTAAGGCTTTACCTTCTCAGTAAATTAAATCGGCTTTTGAAATCGATTATTTTCTAATCAATTATTTTATTGTTTATGATTTTTTTTTTTTTTTTTTTTGGTGACGCGGGGAATGCGGTTGGGCACCGTCATCCCAACCGCGGGGGCAACTGGGACGGTGTGTGGGGCTCCCGGTCCCGTAAAGGGACCGTCCTACCCACTAAACCCCGCGGTGTTCCTCCTCACCCTGTAGCCGGGCCGAAGGATATCCAAAGATTATTCACGTCGACCCGGCCAGGGGCGCCCCGCGCGAGCTGGGCTCTCCTCGGGGGAGCAAGATAGGGAGCTCCCCGGGAGCTCCTTCTGGAGCTGACACAAACCCAGGCCCGCATCGCAAAGCTCTCGAGCGCCTATCTGCAAACAGAGAGGGTAGAAAGCGGTCGAGCGGGTGGGCGCTGAAGGCATCTCTGGAACACGGAGAGGTGCCTTCCGCCAAATGGTCATCATCGGTGGACGGGGTCCCCCGACCTCCGTCCACCGGTACAACGCTAGTCGGGAGCGCGCACGAAGGCTGCCATGCGGCGCCCCCGAACTGGACGGCGGGGCGGGAGCGTCTGACCAGCACGCTCCCGCACACGCAACTCCTCTCTCTTGGCCACCATCACCTCACTAGCAAATGAGGTGACGGCGACCCAGCACTCTTAACTGCCGACCATGGCTCGCACCACAGCCGGCAGTGACAAATTATTCCCTATACGGCCCGTGAGGGCGACACGCGGCCCGTCCCACGCCACACACTCGGTAAGAGTGTGTTCTGCTGTGTCTATGGAACCACTTGGGCAGTGACGGCACACAGGATCCGACTCCACGCCCACCACCTCCCACAGGTACTTGGCGAAACAGCCATGTCCTGTGAGGAGCTGTGTGAGGTGGTACGTCGGTGCACCATATGCCCTCTCCACCCAAGCCCGAAGGACGGGCCGGACAGCCCCCACGAGCCTTACACTCGCAGAGGGCTCCTGCAACCGGCGGGCCCACTCCCGGAAGAGATCATCGCGAGCCAACTGTCTCCAGCGATCGATGTCCCCCGGGAGCGGGCGAAAAATTGATGCTTGTACCCAGAATCGATCTTGCGCCTTCTGCGTACCGATCCGCGTCTGAACCACTCGACCAAAGTTGAATTTGTTTATGATTTATTTGCACTTGTATATTATTTTATGATAATTTTGTTTATATGGTTTATTTTGTTTCTATGTTTTTATATTTTATTAATTAATTATTTATATATTTTATTTTGTCTGTTATTACTATTATTCCCTTTATTTAAAATGTTAAATTTATTAAATTAAATCAATACATATAATAAAATCGTAACAGGTCGCAGTCTGTACATGGAAGATAAATAAGAAAAAATATTATAGGGGAGCTTTATGAACGCAATAGAACCCAAAACAATGATTTTTAGAATTTTTGTCTGTTTGTCTGTATGTCTGTATGTCTGTATGTCTGTATATCTGTTTGTCTGTACGGTTGTGCACGCTAATCTCAGTAACCGCTGAACCGATTGCAATGCGGTTTTTTTTATTGTGTTGAGGTTTGCTCCAGTTAACATTTAGCGTTTGTTTTATGTAAATCGGTTAAGAAATAAAAGAGTTATAACACTTTTAAGAATCAGATATTTTGAAAATTTTAATTGTAGTGGTTTCTTTGAATGTGAGTGAACCTAAACTGGCGTGTTGGCTTAATCATAAAAGAGCTTAATGATTAAGACTATTTTTAAACAATTCAGTCCGCGCCGAAGGCGTGGACTGAATTGTTTTAAAATAGACTTAATCATTAAGCTCTTTTATGATTAAGCAAACAGGGCAGTTTCAGACGCTGCTTGATGACTCTGATGAAGAAATACCTTTTCTTTCATTCACCTTATGTGACGTAAACGAAGTTGCGGGCTCAGCTAGTTTTTAAATACATTTATAAAAAGAAAAAAATCAGGTATTTAAAAGTATTGTTATTATTATTAATTAATTATTGATTAATAATTTTAATTGTATTTACTATGTTATTTATGATTCAATTGTACTTAGATATTATTTTACATTAACTTTGTTTATATAGTTTAGTTTTATTATCGTTCAATAAATTGCATTCTCTTTAATATAGGTATGTACATTTGTGTAACACTGTGAAGTACTGTAGTAGACAGCAATCTAGACAAGCCCTAGTGGCTTATGGATTGCTTGTTGTAAATTGCATGTTGTAAATAGAAATTAATAAAAAAAAAAACCTACCTCAAAATAATAATTGGTCTATCCGTTGGGTCGCTCCGATGACACAGATAGACAGACAAACATGCACAGGTTAAACACCCACTGTTTTTCATAGGGATTTAAAATAAGGCAGCGAGAACGACGTGCCCGTAGTCACCGAGGGTGAGTTAGGGGCGGCTGTACTGCGGCTTAAATCCCGCAGAAATACCGCCCCTGGACCCGACGGCACTCCAGGCCGAGCGTGGGTCCTGGCTCTCGAAGAGCTTGGGCCTCGACTAATTGGGCTCTTTAGCGCATGCCTCGAGAAAGGCCAGTTTCCCAAGGTCTGGAAGACAGGGAAACTGGTCTTGATTCGAAAGGCGGGGCGGCCGGCAAATTCCCCATCAGGGTACCGGCCGATCGTGTTGCTCGACGAGGTGTGCAAGCTCTTTGAGCGCATTATTGCACAACGCCTCGTCGGGCACCTCACACGCGTGGGGCCTGATCTGGCGGAAAGCCAGTTTGGCTTCCGTCAGGGACGCTCCACCGTGGACGCGATCATGCGCATTAGAGGCCTGACGGAGGAAGCAGTCTCACAGGGTGAGGTTGTGGTGGCGGTGTCTCTCGACATCGCCAACGCATTCAACACCTTGCCCTGGAGCTGCGTCAGGGAGGCGCTTATCTATCATGGAGTGCCTCCCTACCTCCGTCGAATTGTCGGGGCTTATCTCTCCGAGAGAGCCATAACTTACCCGAGCTGGCTGGGGCCGGGTCGGCGAGATGTGTCGTGCGGTGTTCCACAGGGATCGGTTTTAGGGCCGCTCCTGTGGAACATCGGTTACGACTGGGTGCTGCGTGGTCCGTTGCTCAGAGGGGTCGACGTAACGTGTTACGCCGACGACATCCTCGTTACGGCGCGGGGAGCAACGCACCGTGCCGCAGCACTTAAGGCCACGGCAGGGGTTGCTCAGGTCGTGGGTCGGATTCGGCGGCTGGGTCTCGAGGTCGCCCTTCACAAATCCGAGGCTCTGTGCTTCCACGGACCTCGGATGGGGCCACCTGCGGGATCCAGCCTACAGGTAGGGGGCGTCAGCATCGGCATCGAGCCCTCGATGAAATATCTGGGGCTCGTACTCGATGGCCGGTGGAACTTCGGACATCACTTCCGAAGTTTGGTCCCAAAACTGAGGGGAGCATCGGCCGCACTCGCGCGGTTGATGCCCAACATCAGGGGACCCAACGCTCCTGGGGATCGCGCGAAGCATGGCTCTGTACGGGGCTCCCGTATGGGCGGAGACCCTGACGGCCAGCAATGAGGCTAGACTGCTGAGCCCGCAGAGAGTGATGGCCGTCAGGGTGATAAGAGGATACCGCACGATCTCCGGTGAGGCGGCATGTCTCCTAGCCGGGACCCCTCCATGGGACCTGGAAGCGAGAGCCCTTGCGGCACTGTTCAGATGGCGCAAGGAGGCGCTGGAGCGGGGCCAAAGGCCTGCGTCTCGAGAAATCGAGGCCCAGCGGACCCTGCTCCACCAGGAAACCGTGGAGACATGGAAGGTGCGACTTGAGCAACCAAAGGGGGGATTCGCCACAATCGCGGCCGTCAGACCGGTCATGGACGAGTGGCTGGAGAGAAGACACGGTGCTCTCTCCTACCGGTTGACACAGATGCTTGCCGGGCACGGTAGCTTCGGTAGGTATCTGTGGCGAAAACACCGGGAAACCACGGCCGAGTGTCAGCACTGCGAGGACCGCAGCGATGACACGGCGCTCCACACGCTGGTGGAGTGCACGGCGTGAGCACAACAGCGACAGGTCCTCGTAGTGGGTCTGGGCGTGGACACTCTCTCGCTTGAGGCCATGGTGCGAGCCATGCTCTCCAGCGGGAGTAAGTGGGACTGCGCCGCCTCTTTCTGCGAGCAGGTCATGCTCGCGAAGGAGGCGGCGGGCCGGGTGCGGGAGAGAACTCTCCCACCCGAGTTCCGCAGTCGGCGCCCTGGGCGCCGCCGACGTGTCTTCGCCGAGGACTATCGGCCTCCATGACCGGGGGTCTGAGGACGGTGAGAGGGCCGCTCACCGTCCTTACAGAAGCAGGCCCATGACGGCAGCGTGACATGAGCACTCACGCACGCCCCCCCTTAGAAGCGGGGTCACACCCGAAACCCCCCCCATAGACGCGGGATTGCACCCGAACCACCCCCTGGGCGAGGCCACATTGGCGGCCGTAGGTCTGTTGGGAGTCACGGGACATCCTTCCTGAGGGCTTACCCGGGGCTCTCAACCATAGGCTGTTGGGCGTTACGTGAGGTTTTTTAGTCGGTTAGAGTCCGGCATAGCATCCTACGAGGATTTTCCCTCACGTTAAAAAAAAAAAAAAAAAAAAAGGGATTTAAAATAAATTGTAAAGAAAAGCTCATGAGTAAGCTTCAATATTTACTTTCACCCGCTATGTTTCATTTCAGGGTGTAAACAAACCGATTGCTATACCTATCGTACAATAATTTATTGGATTCTGCGAAAACGGTCAAGAAAGGAAAGGTTTTTTTTTTAAATTTAATTTATATGTATAGTTACTATCTCGAGGTAAGGGACCTACTAGATCTATATATATATATTTTATCAAAAGCTGAATTACCACAATCCGTTATGTTCATCGGTTCTTTTACTGTATTTAAATATTTATAGCGTTGGCATTTCTTACACTTCTTAACGAAATCGGTAATGTCACGCTCTAATCCGCTCCAAAAATATTTTTTCTGAACATTATTTAAAATAAGATAAGATAAGATAAGATAATAATTTTTTGCTAAACATGAGTATGCACACATATGTATACAAGATGAAAGAAAAAGAAATACAAAGATCAGTCATGTTTTACCTGTAAGGCGTGCAAATGTTTGAGCATACATGACAAATATTACATAATATTTACATTCTGAATAAATTTAACTAACTTAATTACCAATAATATTTTGTTAATATAGAATGTTTTATAGGTATGGCGTTTAAATATTGGGAAATGTCAGGTACAGAATTAAATTAAATGTCAAATTAATACATATTATTAATAAGAAGTATAACAACTAAATATATGGATTAAATTACATGCATAAAACTATTTTCTGAATTACATACTAAATTTAAATCACAATAAATTCTATATCCATAGTTAGTCCGTTGAAATGTTTCATGAGCTTTGCATTTATTAGAGGACGCAATTTTATTTTTGGGACATGTGTGGGGGGTCAATAGAAGCTTAACCTCAAGTTTGTGAGGTCGCCACCCTTGTCCCCCGGCCGCCACCTTGAAAAGAGGGGGGAAAAAACACTTTTTTAGCAATATTTCGGAAACTATGAGTCTTACAAAAAAATTGTAGAGGCATAATTTGTAGCATATTGTTTTGCCTACAAATGTGTATATAACTTAACAAAAAAATTTACAAAACTTTTAGAATTTTTTTATAAAAATTTTATTTTTTGCTCTATAACTTTTTTTTATACATTTATTTTTAGTTTTTTAATTAGTCTGAGGTATTTTATTTACAAAAAAATACCTCAGACTAATCTTGTAGATGATCTTTTAAGAGAAATTTAATAAAAACGCCACAGAGCAAAAAGGAAAATTATATAATTTTATTTTAAATTTTTTGTTTATAACTTCTTTAATTTTTAATTTAGGGCAAAAATTTGTTAAACATATTTGTAGGCAAAACAATTTGCTACAAATTATGATTTCACTAATTTTTTGTAAGACTCATAGTTTCCGAGATATTGGGAAAAAAGTGTTTTCACCCCTTTTTAAGATTGCGGCTGGGGGACAAGGGTGGCGACCCCACAAACTTGAGGTTAAGCTTCTATTAACCCCCCACACATGTCCCAAAAATAAAATTGCGTCCTCTAAGAAATGCAATACTCGGTCCTTAAATTGTAAAATTTCAATGGACTAAGTATAATTCATTCGTTTATAAAATCCTCAATAGAGTAATAGCATTTGTCAAGAAGTAACTTTTTTAATTTGCTTTTAAATGTATGTAATGTTGCGCTTCTAATGTCATGAGGTATTTTGTCATATATTTGTGGCCCCATACGCATTATGCTCTTTCTCAACAATGCTGTACTGAAACTACCTGTATATAGTTGGCTTCTATATTGCTATCTTAGTAATTTTGGTCTTTTTGAAACATCAGCTCTGAGTTGGAATAGACCCAAATTCATTTTGACAAATGAAGCTACTTCGAATATATATATAGACGGAAAACTTAACAATTCCAATGATTTAAAAATAGGCAAGCAGCTCTCCGTAGATTTAATCCCAGTCATCGATCTTATACAGTATTTTTGAGCTCTGAATATCTTTTCCCTTTCGCTGCAATTACCCCAAAACACAATACCGTATCTTAATACCGAGGCAACCAAACCATGGTAAGCCAAAATAATGCTGTCTAAATTGACTTTTTTTCTTAGGGCATATAAAATATAGGCCATGCTATTTAGCCTCTTGCATACCCTCTCAGCATGTGATTTCCAGGTAAGCTGGCTGTCTACCAATAAACCCAAAAAACTAACAACATGGATCTGGTCCACAAGTTGTCCACCATAGCTCACCGATAAACTTTGTGGCCGCAGTCGTTGTAGAAATGCATGACTTTAGTTTTATTTAAATTTATCTTTAGGTCATTATTACATAGCCAGTCGATTACAGTATTTAATGTATTATTTATGTCATTTTCATATTTTAATTTGTCAGAGCATCCTACTATCACTGTGCTGTCATCCGCGAATAATACCATAGGTCTTTGGACGAACTGTGGCAGATCGTTGATGTACATCAAAAATAATAATGGGCCAAGGACACTGCCTTGTGGGACACCAAGTTTAACTTCCCTACTGTTAGACAAGAATTTGTATTCCACTTTACGTTTAGGACACACTCTTGAAATTTCCGTAATTTGTGTACGGTTGCTAAGGTAAGATTTTTATTAATTGCAAAATATTTCCTCTAATACCATAGCGGTCAACACAGTCAAAAGCTTTAGTCATGTCTGTATAAATAGCGCACACGGGTATTTTATTGTCAACATTGGTCATAATATTCATAAGTAAATCGAAAATAGCCATATTAACATTGCTTTGCTTTCGAAAACCCTTTTGTTCATTGCAAAGAATGTTATACTTTGTTATGAACGTATAAATTGATTTATGTATAAGTTTCTCAAATATTTTTGAGAATACGGAGACAAGAGCTATAGGCCTATCGTTTGACATTTCCTGCTTATCATCTTTTTTATGCAGTGGTGTAGTCTTTCAAACAGCTTTCTATTGTAGTAAGAAAATCCATCTTAGCGTCATTGGGCAGCAAATTATGACAATAGTCGAAATGTGCCGAGAAAACCTCGTCAATCAAATGCAGAGTTCCCTTTGTGCAATTACTACTCAAAATACAGAGTTTGTTTTTCTGTTTTAATACAGCAGCTGGTGAATATTTTTTAGCAACTTTATACTCTTCTGAAGCTGGTATAAAGTTTCGATGTGTGGTCAATATGGTAGGAGTAATGGTATCTGTTTGGGTTTCCTTGTTGCACAAATCCTTTATTTTGTAGTTGTCATCAATTGAATTGGCTCGAGTGGGCAAGGTACTCTTGGGCCTTTTTTTATGAGTTGAAACTGAAGTTAATAGTTTTTTGTCAGGCCTTAGGCAGATTGCCTTATAAATTTCGACGGTTTTTAGAGATTTTTCCAAATTTACTTTCAATTGAGAATTCTCACCACTCAGCTCTTCATCTCTCATCTCTCACTCATCTCTTCTTATTTTTTGGACATTATTATACTGAAGGCACAAAATGAGTTTCGAAAGCAATACTATTTTTATGTTCCTATTTTAGGGTTTCGTAGCCAAATGGCAAAAAACGGAACCCTTATAGATTCGTCATGTGTGTCTGTCTGTCAGTCCGTGTGTCACAGCCACTTTTCTCCGAAACTGTAAGGCCTATGCTATTGAAACTTGGTAACTAGATGTATTCTGTGAACCGCATTAAGATTCTTATATAAAACTAGAAAAAAAGTAGTAAATTTTGGGGGTCCCTATACTCAGACCTGAAACTCAAAATTTTTTTTTTCATCAAACCCATACGTGTGGGGTATCTATAGATAGGTCTTCAAAAATGTTATTGAGGTTTCTAACATAATTTTTTTCTAAAATGAATAGTTGCGCAAGAGACACTTCCAAAGTGGAGAAATGTATCCCCCCGTCTCCCCCCCCCCCCCTCTAACTTCTAAACAAAGAGAATGATAAATCTAAAAAAAAATATATGATGTACATAACGAAAATTGGTTTGAACGAGATAGAGCTGGTAGTTTTTTTTAATACGTCATAAACCGCAATTTTCGATTAGAAAAATCACTACCACTGCAAACGTGTTAAAACATCAATCAAAGTTACAACGAACTTTTATATTACGTTACTTGCTGCTACGAAACCCTTCATGGGTGAGTCCAACTTGCACTTGGCTGGTTTTAAAATTTAGCTCGACAAAATGTCACAACCGCTAAATGTAAATTAATTTTTAGAGTTATTTTATACTTACCACTAAAGGCGGCAGACAAACAAGCAGACCTGCTGGAAACTGATCACTGTAGCCTATGAAAGTTTGTCAGAAACATATTTTTGTTCATTTTTTGTATTTTCAACATCGTTTTATTAACTTGAAGAGTCACTACCGCAGTTCGTGAGACGAATTTGATATATTTACACTGATAGCGGGCACTTTAAGGTGGTTAATTTATTTTATTTCCATTTATTCTTTTTTTACATTAAATTTGTGATTAAGTTAGCATACTGGTTGCTTTTCTAAATTATCTCATATAAGTGTTTCATAAATAAAGAAATTTTAAAGTCAATCAATTACAAATAAAATCTAATCAATACTTACATGTCACTTCTCAATATCAAATTCAGAACACACTCGCTTGCTTTTACAAAGTGTATCAAAAATCTACCCTCTTGCATTTATCATGTTTCCAAAACAGATAAATTGTGATGATTTTACGATAGCATAGCCAATATTATATTGCCACTACTGCTTATATGTTCTGGAGTTTGATAAATACTCGTACCTCTAAGAAGGAATTGATGAATGTTGAAAAGTAGGTGCTTTTAAAGTATCTCACTATTAAACATTTTGTCATAGTAGTTTATGACACTGTTGCATAATGAGGGTTCTTATAACACGAGTGTGTTTTAAAAAAACGAGCCGCAGGCGAGTTTTTTTATAGTATCACACGAGTGTTATAAGACCAAGTCATGTACAGTGTCATACACTACTTTATCTACTCTCATACTATAATATGTACCTGATTTCATTTTGTGATATATAGTTGCTCCTTGATTTCGCCGGTAACAGGTTCATGGTCATGTTTGACGCAGTTTCCAGAATGTCTGGTGGTGTACAATTACCACCATCCTCGCTTTAAGACATGTTTTGACACAAAAAACTAAGTTATTTTACAAAAAAAATCTAACTTTGTTTAATTTAAATGTAAAATGTTGGCGCCAAGAGCAAACATCGATTGCGCATGCGTGTTTCTTTTTTTTTCAGGCTGCGGAGGTACAATTTTTTTTTAAAGTAGAGGTTCAAACTTCTTTTTCCAGCTGGAGGTTGTTTATGGTGTATCGTATTGATTAAAAAGTTATATTATGATATAGGTGTCCATACAAGACCTGTATCGTAATAAACCTTTTTTTTTGGCCTGTGCGTAATGTTTGTCATAAGAGTATTGATTTCAATTTTATAATCTTTGTATTATAGTATCAGAGTAGATAATAGTAGTTTATGACACTGTTGCATAATGAGGGTTCTTATAACACGAGTGTTATAAGACCAAGTTATGTACAGTGTCATACACTACTTTACCTACTCTCATACTATAATACCTGATCTCATTTTGTGATATATAGTTGCTCCTTGATTTCGCCGGTAACAGGTTCATGGTCATGTTTGACGCAGTTGCCAGAATGTCTGGTGGTGTACAATTACCACCATCCTCGCTTTAAGACATGTTTTGACACAAAAAAATCATTTATTTTACAAACAAAACCAAACTTTGTTTAATTTAAATGTAAAATGTTTTTAATATATAGGTGTCCATGCAAGACCTGTGTCGTAATAAAACTTTTTTTGGCCTGTGCGTAATGTTTGTCATAAGAGTATTGATTTCAATTTTATAATCTTTGTATTATAGTATCAGAGTAGATAAAAATATTTAGAACATCTTTGAAAGTATATGTTCAATAATTCAAAGGTTCATATTTGAAAACACATTTCAGTATAAATTGAAACGTGAATTAAACATTTTAAGTCTACAGAAGTACCAATAAAGTTAAGTTTTAGATATTTTTTTTCAAGCTCCATCTAGCTCATATGTTAAAAACAACTAATACAAATGTGAATACCCAATTGTCTAAATCCCATAGCATAACCTTATATTCGCTTAATTTGGGAGAAATGGGGTTGTGTCTCACAATATTTATAAATATATTTAAAAACAATCATTTTTAAACAAAGCTTGTTAAAAGCATTAGAGAGATGAAATAGAAACAAAGAAGTAACTGTGAGATACATATACAACTATGGAACCTATATATTTACCGCTCGTAATTGGCCTTTAAAAACTAGACTATTTAATCAATACATATAATCAAATCGTAATAGATCGCTGTCTGTACATGGAAGATAAATAAGAACTCTTTTATGATTAAGCAAACAGGGCAGTTTCACACGCTGCTTGATGAGTCTGAATGAAGAAATAGCTCTCCGTTCATACACCTTATGTGACGAAAAAATAAAAGTATTACAGGACTTGGTGAAAAACATAAGAAACTAGCTGACCCGCGCAACTTCGTTTGCGTGATAAATGAAGAACCGCTCGACCGATTTTGTGATAACTTCACATAAACCATCTACTAAACAGTCTGAACAAAGCTTAAACATTTGGTTTGGATAGGTGAGCCTGTTCTTGAAATATAAAATTACAACGAAAAGTGGCATTGATTTTAGCCCCTCTCTATAAAATAGAGTGCAGAGGGGCTTATGGCGAGACTAGTGCCTGTAGTCTGTGACTCTGTTGCATTAAATTACGTCACTAGGACACGTGGATCATCTGTTCAAAGTTTGAAATAAAACAAAAATGTCATCGTCAATCGGATTGAACTTTCACAATAAATAAAACGTAGTGATTTATATTCTCTTTGAATAAACGTTTTAAAGAGGGGCAGTCGGGTGAGACCGTCTCATGGTTTCTTGTTTATAGATAGATAGTAAAAATGCTATCTATCTATAAAAAAAAATTGTGTGTACTTAGTGTACACACGTAAGAAGTGAAACTTCTTCATAAACTTAATTTTCACCTCACCTTAAATTAAGTCAAAAAGTACAAAAGTACAAAACGATGCCTTACTTTCTCAACCTCGTATCTTAGAAAATTGGGATTTTACTTTTTTCTAATCAATCGATTGCTCTCATTTTGCTCTATAACTGCAACCGACTCTTAACTCGATATGCTGTGTCTATCCCATGAAAACGAATAAAAATCATTCTGGTATCTCTTTTACTTCTGTTTTGATAACTGTGTCAAACTCGTATCTTTAATATACGTGGTTGTAAATGTTATTTCGTGGCAAAGTGTCCCGTTTAAGTTACCGTGTCCACGAGATACGAGGTTGCCACAATTGTAGTATCAATGAATTTTAGTAAAAAAATGCATTAGTTCCTTAATAGAATCTAATTTAATCCGTAGGGCGCAGGATATTGACCGCAGGGTTAACTGCTTTAAAAAACTTTCTGTGAAAGTCATTAGTCGTTTCTTGCATTGCTGTTGTGATCGAAGTTGTTTTACTTAGAGAAAATAAATTTAAATTTAACAACGATTCTATAGATATAAGTGTGTTTGTTTAGTTTGTGAGCTAATAAATAGTTACAAATAGTTTTCTTAGTCGTTTACTCTTGGAAGAGAAGTCGTAGTCGGATTCTATAGATGCAGGTGTCTTAGTCTAGTTCGTGAGCTAATAACTAGGTACAATAGTTCTTCTTCTTAGTCGTTTAATCTTGTAAAGAAAGTCGTATTTTGAATGGTTATACAACCCCCATGATCCAGTCATCAGCGTCCCATGAACTCTGACCTATGTATATAAGTTTGTGTCATGACTTTCACGAGGTTTGTCCATCGCATAGGTGATAGTACGCACGATCCTTTGCCCTGTACATGTCTCTAGATAACAAGCCGGTTCGTGGAGATTTCGTTTCGAATAACTTGTCCGAAATATTTGAGGATTCGTATTTACACCTTCGATGATAATCTCTGCTTGAATTTTAGTTCCTACAAGAACAAGATTATGGTCCAAAATGCTGCCCAAAGGACTCGCAGCTGTCTCCGCCAGCCTGAGATTTCGAAAGCATCAATTACTTTGCGTCGGTTTTGAGTCAACCCAACCATTCACTACTAAATCAAATAGTTAAAGTACTGGCTACGTAACTTAACCTATTGTATTACAAGGGTTTTCATTGAAATTCAGTATTGCAAGTTTATGAAATAAACGACGCCGTCTTCCACCATCTAAATATGGCACGGCTAGCTGCGATTCCCGACGTTCCTCATCGAGACGCAAGTACACCGTCTTGATGATATCCTGTACCTGTGTATATCATCGAGGAGCAATTTCGAGATAAAGCTGAGCCCGGGTGTGCGCGTTCATTAGGGAGGATGTTTGCTGTCACCGTTTGCGGTGCCTTGAGGACCCTTCTTTCTCTGTCTTTTGGCTACAAGTAGATCATGATTCCACGACCAGACTACATAAATGTTAGTCTACTGGTACTACAAAGGGAAAGCTGAGACAACCAGGCCATTTCAAAACTTCAGCGAGAGAGCTGATGAGGTGGAGCGGACCGAACATTGACTTGATGTTTCTGAGGGACTTCAGAGGCCACAACACTAAGTGGCTGGTGTCCCTCAAGACCAATCTAGTGGGACGCGCCGTCCCCGCATTCACTCTCCCAGGATCAGACCCAAGTGGTACGCGGCATCCCACGGATATCGCACAGGTCAGATCATGTGCTCGACCTACCTACGGCTAACGAGTTATTCAGCACAATATAGTGTGTTGGTGGATGACTCACTGGATACCTCTGGGTAATATGACGCTGCGATTATGGCACAACATGTTGGCAGAATTGAATAGTCTCTGCGTTTACGGTGCGTCTGTCCTATGGAGTCAACATTGCTATGCCGGTAAAGCTTCATCGGATAGCGCCTCAGCCATTGCTAGTGAATCCAGTGTATTATCCATAATACTGATGTCGCCAACTTCCAAAAACTAACCCCTTCGAGCGTGATTTTGAAGTTGTTCAACAGAAATGCCGCCTGGGTCAGGGCTCGAGCGGTGCAAGGCACAAACGTGATCCCCTTCAAAGCAGCTTATAATAGGGCCAGCAAGAGCACCTTTAAGGGGGATCCCCACCTTCTTTTTTAATAGATATTAATTTATATAGAAAAGCGTTTTCATTGCATAATTTAGAATGAACGGGGTTACAACAGTCACAACCTACGCCGCGCCGGTCCATTTTAACACAGCAATTCGGCACACGTGGGATAAAAGCAAAATTTTTTGTCTCTGCCTATCCTTTTGGGGAGAAAAGCGTGTTGACTTATTGAGGCATGGCCAAGTCTATGTATGTATGTATGTGTTTGTGTGATTTAGTATGGATATGAATGCAACAAACAAGTAACTTACACATCAAGTTACAAGAATGAAGTAAAATGACAATTCAACAAACTCGTATCTTCTAAAATGCGTTTTATGCTAAAACTGAAAAATATTTTCATGATTATTTCATCTATACACATAGCTGTAATCTCTATCTAAATATCTGCATTAAAATTTTTACAAAATTTTCAAAGTATGAAAAGATAGACAGTTTTTTTGGTCTCCTGAAAAGTTGCATTTTTTGAGATACGAGGTTGAGAAAGTAAGGCATCGAAAAGTACAAAAGTCCAATAGTCCAAAAGTCCAAAATTCCAAAAGTCCAAAAGTCCAAAAGTCCAAAAGTCCAAAAGTCCAAAAGTCCAAAAGTCCAAAAGTCCAAAAGTCCAAAAGTCCAAAAGTCCAAAAGTCCAAAAGTCCAAAAGTCCAAAAGTCCAAAAGTCCAAAAGTCCAAAAGTCCAAAAGTCCAAAAGTCCAAAAGTCCAAAAGTCCAAAAGTCCAAAAGTCCAAAGTCCAAAAGGCCAAAAGTCCAAAAGTCCCAAAGTCCCAAAGTCCCAAGGTCTCAAGGTCCCAAAGTCCCAAAGTCCCAAAGTCCCAAAGTCCCAAAGTCCCAAAGTCCCAAAGTCCCAAAGTCCCAAAGTCCCAAAGTCCCAAAGTCCCAAAGTCCCAAAGTCCTAAAGTCCCAAAGTCCCAAAGTCCCAAAGTCCTAAAGTCCCAAAGTCCCAAAGTCCCAAAGTCCCAAAGTCCCAAAGTCCCAAAGTCCCAAAGTCCCAAAGTCCCAAAGTCCCAAAGTCCCAAAGTCCCAAAGTCCCAAAGTCCCAAAGTCCCAAAGTCTAAAAGTCTAAAAGTCCAAAAAGTCCAAAAGTCCAAAAGTTCAAAAGTTCAAAAGTCCCAAAGTCTCAAAGTTCCAAAGTCCCAAAGACCCAAAGTACCAATGTCCCATCCAAAAGTCCAAAAGTCCAAAAGCCCAAAAGTCCAAAAGTCCAAAAGTCCAAAAACCCTTAAATGACATGCTATCCCTGGATAAAGTACTCTTAATTCGAATCCACCGTGGTGGGGAACAGAACAAAGATGGCGCGTAACCAAAAATCGTGACGTGACGTGACGTGACGCAAATTTTTTTCCAACGCCGATAAAGAAGTTTCACTTCAAAAATGCTATCTATCTATAAACAAGGGTTTCGTACTCAAAATAATTTCAAAGAAAAATAGACTTGATTTAACACACTAAACACAAAGTAGCGGAGCAGTAATAATAAATTTCAAAAATCTCACATTTGTACACACATTATTCTAAATACGGGCATGCTTGTTCAATGGGCACTACGGAGTTCAAAGTATAACACAGGCGACGCCGCGGGGATACAACTAGTCTATGCTAATATTATAAACTAGCTGATGCCCGCAGCTTCGCCTGCGTGATATTTTGCTCGTAGACTATAACATATCTCTGTAGGCACCATATTTCAGCCAGATCCGTTCAGTCGTTACAGCGTGAAAGAGTAACAAACATCCACACTCACAAACATTCGCATTTATAATATTACCTAGTTAGATAGATTTCTGATTAACAAATTCATAATGTATAATAATATGAGCTAAGTAAATGGCTCTTTTCAGTTCTTTCAAATGACTGTAGTCTACGTAGAGGCCATTCCCGTATTTTACAAAGACTTAGTGAGTCTGTTTCCTGACAGAATGCAGTGGGCACTATATGTAGAATAAAGTTCATGCAATCTTTGTCGTAAGGATTGAGCGTAGATGGTAACATGCGGTGTTATTTTACTGACCAGTGGATACTACCTGAAGCGTGGTCTTTCATTTTTTCTGGCTAGCCATCTTGAAGTTTCTTCTTCTTTTCACAAATGTATTTTTGTCACACAATATTTGAATGAATTAGCAATAATACTTCCATATAGCATATTTGGTTAATATTATACCAAAATAGCGTTTTTTATTGAACTTTATGGCTATGTAGTAAATTCATCTGTTTGAAGTTTGAAATAAAACATAAATGAAAACGTCAATTGTATTGAACTTTCACTAATTATGTGTCAAAAAAAAAGTAATTTAAGTATAAAATAAGAGTATTTAAAGAGTATTGATATCAACTCCGGAGAAAATCAGCTCCAAAATAATTTACATTCCCTTTTTAGCTCGTTATAGTATAAATTTCATTAAAATACGAAACACGTCTTCCATCAATTATGTTAATAATGCTATTTGCCAAATTTTAAGTAGATCGGACCAAGGAATCACGTTGTCCCATACAAACTTTACCCTCCTTTTTTATACCTTTGGAGGTGGAATTTGCAAAAATGTTGATATTACTTTTTTCAAATTGTAACAAACTACGCTCATGCTTAGTTTCATAATCGTACCATTAACCGTTTAAGCAATATTTGATAATAACTTTGGGTCTAGTGATCAAACCGCAAAATTAAGTTTGGTTTGAATTCTATATACTTTTCCGGGATAAAAAGTACCCAGTGTGGTGCCCAGGCTATTAAAGAATAATTATACCAAGTTTCATTGTAATTGAACCGGTAGTTTTTGCGTGATGCCTGAACAAACAGACAGACAGACAGACAAAAATTTTTTTAATAACATTTTTGGGTTCGGTGTCGGTTTAGTAACACCCCCTGCTATTTATTTTTTTGATATTTTGAAGGTACAGAATTTTCACTTCTACAGATTTATTATAAGTATAGATAGGCCCCGGAACTACAGGACCGATTTGAAAAATTATTTCGCTGTTGGGAAGCTACACACTTTTTTTTTTAACGTGAGGAAAAATCCTCAAAGGATGTTATGCCGGTCTCTTACCGACTAAAAAACCTCACGTAACGTCCAACAGCCTGTGGTTGGGAGCCCCGGGTAAGCCCTCGGAAGGATGTCCCGGGACTCCCAACAGATCTACGGCCGCCAATGCGGCCTTGCCCAGGGGGTGTTTCGGGTGCTATCCCGCGTCTTTGGGGGGTTTCGGGTGTGATCCCGCTTCTAAGGGGGGGGGGGCATGCGTGGGTTGCTCACGTCACGCTGCCGTCATGGGCCTGCTTCTGTAAAGACGGTGAGCGTCCCTCTCACCGTCCTCAGACCTCCGGTCATGGAGGCCGATAGTCCTCGGCGAAGACACGTCGGCGGCGCCCAGGCCGCCAACTGCGGAACTCGGGTGGGAGAGCTCTCTCCCGCACCCGCCCCGCCGCCTCCTTCACGAGCATGACCTGCTCGCAGAAAGAGGTCGCGCAGTCCCACTTACTCCCGCTGGAGAGCATGGCTCGCACCATGGTCTCGAGCGAGAGAGTGTCCACGTCCAGACTCACTACGAAGACCTGGCGCTGTTGCGCCCACGCCGTGCACTCCACCAGTGTGTGGAGCGCCGTGTCATCGCTGCGGTCCTCGCAGTACTGACACTCGGCCGTGGTTTCCCGGTGTTTTCGCCACAGATACCTACCGAAGCTACCGTGTCCGGCAAGCATCTGTGTCAACCGGTAGGAGAGAGCATCGTGTCTCCTCTCCAGCCACTCGTCCATGACCGGTCTGACGGCCGCGATTGTGGCGAATCCCCCCTTTGGTTGCTCAAGTCGCACCTTCCATGTCTCCACGGTTTCCTGGTGGAGCAGGGACCGCTGAGCCTCGATTTCTCGAGACGCATGCCTTTGGCCCCGTTCCAGCGCCTCCTTGCGCCATTGGAACAGTGACGCAAGGGCTCTCGCTTCCAGGTCCCATGGAGGGGTCCCCGCTAGGAGACATGCCGCCTCACCGGAGATCGTGCGGTATCCTCGTATCTGCTGACGCCCCCTACCTGTAGGCTGGATCCCGCAGGTGGCCCCATCCGAGGTCCGTGGAAGCACAGAGCCTCGGATTTGTGAAGGGCGACCTCGAGACCCAGCTGCTGAGCAACCCCTGCCGTGGCCTTTAGTGCTGCGTCACGGTGCGTTGCTCCCTGCGCCGTAACGAGGGTGTCGTCGGCGTAACAAGTTACGCTGACCCCTCGGAGCAACGGACCACGCAGCACCCAATCGTAACCGATGTTCCACAGGAGCGGTCCTAACACCGATCCTTGTGGAACACCGCACGACACATCTCGCCGACCCGGCCCCAGCCAACTCGGGTAAGCAATGGCCCTCTCGGAGAGATAAGCCACGACAATTCGACGGAGGTAAGGAGGCACTCCATGGTAAACAAGCGCCTCCCTAACGCAGCTCCAGGGCAAGGTGTTGAAGGCGTTGGCGATGTCAAGAGACACCGCCACCACCACCTCACCCCGTGAGACTGCTTCCTCCGTCAGGCCTCTAATGCGCATGATCGCGTCCTCGGTGAAGCGTCCCTGACGGAAGCCAAACTGGCTATCCGCCAGATCAGGCCCCACGCGTGTGAGGTGCCCGACGAGGCGTTGTGCAATAACACGCTCAAAGAGCTTGCACACCCCGTCATGCAACACGATCGGCCGGTACCCTGATGGGGAATTTGCCAGCCGCCCCGCCTTTCGAATCAAGACCAGTTTCCCGGTCTTCCAGACCTTGGGAAACTGGCCTTTTTCGAGGCATGCGCTAAAGAGCCCAATTAGTCGAGGCCCAAGCTCCTCGAGAGCCAGGACCCACGCTCGGCCTGGAATGCCGTCGGGTCCAGGGGCGGTGTTTTAGCGGGATTTAAGCCGCAGTACAGCCGCCCCTAACTCACCCTCGGTGACTACGGGCACGTCGTTCTCGCTGCCTTCCGCGTTGGGCGCCTGAGACGGAGCCATGCGCGGAGAAATGTGTTCCTCGGCTCTCGACGGGAACAAGGAGTCCAGGACCTCCTCCAGCCGCTCCGGCAGGAGACTCTGAGTCAGTGAGGGCGTCTGGAGGGCCCTCTTGGCCACCTTGTACCCATCGTAAAGCTCCGTCTCTCGGGCTGCCGCATCGTCTGGGCGGCGACGCTTCCGGCGGAATCTGGTGTACCGGCGGCACGCGGTAACGCACTCCGCGTCCACCAGTACACCTGCTTCCTCGCCGATCTGCAAGTTTATACAACGATATTCTAATTCAAGAAATAATACCACAACAATGGACATCATCTATACTTATAATAAATCTGTAGAAGTGAAAATTCTGTACATTCAAAATATCAAAAAAATAAATAGCAGGGGGTGTTACTAGACCGACACCGAACCCAAAAATGTTATTAAAAAAATTTTTGTCTGTCTGTCTGTCTGTCTGTTTGTTCAGGCATCACGCAAAAACTACCGGTTCAATTACAATGAAACTTGGTATAATTATTCTTTAATAGCCTGGGCACCACACTGGGTACTTTTTATCCCGGAAAAGTATATAGAATTCAAACCAAACTTAATTTTGCGGTTCGATCACTAGACCCAAAGTTATTATCAAATATTGCTTAAACGGTTAATGGTACGATTATGAAACTAAGCATGAGCGTAGTTTGTTACAATTTGAAAAAAGTTATTTCAACATTTTTGCAAATTCCACCTCCAAAGGTATAAAAAAGGAGGGTAAAGTTTGTATGGGACAACGTGATTCCTTGGTCCGATCTACTTAAAATTTGGCATATAGCATTATTAACATAATTGATGGAAGACGTGTTTCGTATTTTAATGAAATTTATACTATAACGAGCTAAAAAGGGAATGTAAATTATTTTGGAGCTGATTTTCTCCGGAGTTGATATCAATACTCTTTAAATACTCTTATTTTATACTTAAATTACTTTTTTTTTGACACATAATTAGTGAAAGTTCAATACAATTGACGTTTTCATTTATGTTTTATTTCAAACTTCAAACAGATGATTTTACTACATAGCCATAAAGTTCAATATAAAAAACGCTATTTTGGTATAATATTAACCAAATATGCTATATGGAAGTATTATTGCTAATTCATTCAAATATTGTGTGACAAAAATACATTTGTGAAAAGAAGAAGAAACTTCAAGATGGCTAGCCAGAAAAAATGAAAGACCACGCTTCAGGTAGTATCCACTGGTCAGTAAAATAACACCGCATGTTACCATATACGCTCAATCCTTACGACAAAGATTGCATGAACTTTATTCTACATATAGTGCCCACTGCATTCTGTCAGGAAACAGACTCACTAAGTCTTTGTAAAATACGGGAATGGCCTCTACGTAGACTACAGTCATTTGAAAGAACTGAAAAGAGCCATTACAATGAACATAAACGGTCAGCTGATAAAATTTACATTGTTATTACGTTACCAGGTCTTGGTTGAACCATCTGTATTAGGAGGACAAAGCCTACAGTAGTTCGGTTTGTCCAAACGTCGTAGGCTGGGACTACCTGACGAAGGAACTAAGTTATGATGTCAATTGCTTAGAAGAGAAGTTGTGTCAAGTAGTAGTTTAGCCATTGAATTAAGAAATGTATTTAATAAATAAATTTACTTAGCTCATATTATTATACATTATGAATTTGTTAATCAGAAATCTATCTAACTAGGTAATATTATAAATGCGAATGTTTGTGAGTGTGGATGTTTGTTACTCTTTCACGCTGTAACGACTGAACGGATCTGGCTGAAATATGGTGCCTACAGAGAAATGTTATAGTCTACGAGCAAAATATCACGCAGGCAAAGCTGCGGGCATCAGCTAGTCAACAATAATACTGCTTCATAAGAAAGGCGACAGAACAGACATAAATAACTACAGACCGATCAGCATCATTTCTAACCTATACAAGATATTCTCAAAGATAATATTGAATAGAATTGGTCTAGTATTGGATGAAAATCAGCCGAGAGAACAAGCGGGATTCCGAAGTGATTTTTCAACAATGAACCACATACACGTCATAAAACAAGTTATTCAAAAAAGTAATGAGTATGGAAAGACTTACTATTTGGCATTCGTAGACTACAGAAAGGCATTCGATTCTCTGAAACACTCACACATTTGGAGTGCTCTAAGTTCACAAGGAGTACATCCCAAGTATATAAGAATAATAAGAAACATATATAAAGACTCAACAGCTGCAATCCAGACAGAAAGAAAAGGCTCAGCATTTAAAATCAATAAAGGAGTACGGCAAGGAGATCCTCTCTCGCCAAAACTATTCTCCGCAGTATTGGAACATATATTCAGGAAAATTGATTGGGACGAATTTGGAATAAACATAAATGGGGAAAAACTTAACCATCTTAGATTCGCAGATGACCTCATTCTACTTAATGATGACCAACAAGGCTTAGAAGTAATGCTTGCACAACTAGATAGAGAAAGCAAAGAAGTAGGATTGACCATAAATTTAGACAAAACAAAAGTAATGACAAACCACATAAAAACACCTATATCGCTAAACGCGGATCAAATAGAGTATGTTGATGAATATACATATTTGGAACAAATTATATCACCGGAAAACCTTATGCAGAAGGAAATAAACATGAGAATATGCAACGCCTGGAAAAGATTTTGGTCCCTAAAGGAGGTACTGAAAAACCCTCATATACCAATAAAAGACAAGACCACGGTATTCAACTCATGCATACTGCCATGTTTAACGTACGGAGCTCAAACTTGGGCTTGCCGAGCTGCTGCAGATGTGCGACATGGCTCTCCCAAACCACTCCACTTCGGCATCAACATCGGCTGGCCCGTCCGCTGTCGGAATCCAGGCCTGCACGATGGCCGCCTCCAGGAGAGCATTCCGATCCAGGCGATGGAGTGCCCAACGCGGTTCCGGGGGATTCGCGATTGTTGGCGGCAGATTAGGTGGAGGGGAGACGTCGAACCGAATATATCGGTGATCTGACGACGTCTCCTCCTCCTCCACCACGCGCCATCCCTGGACACGGCGGGCGAGCTCAGGGGTCGCAAACGAAACGTCTATGACCGAGCTGAGCCCCCGCCGCGTCCAGGGTGCGACATTCCCCCGGTTCAGGATGACTAGGCCACGTGTAGTGACCCAGTCCTCCAGTATACTCCCTATGTTTCTGGTTTCCCGGGAGCCCCAAGCCTGCGACCAGGCATTGAAGTCTTCCAGGACCAGGACAGGGCGAGGCCGGCATGCAGCAAAAGCGACGTCCAGCTCAGGGAGCCATAGCTCAAACTGATGCTGGTCGAGGCTCGGCGAGATGTAAACGGCCACGACAGCCACACCCTCATATTCCGCCGCGACGCAACCCGGGCCCCTAGCAATAAGCGCCAGGCGCGAGTCGTCCGCGCCGGTCTCCCCGAAGATAGTCGCCAGGCCGTCCAGATCCACCGGGTTTCCCGGGTGAACCCAGTAAGGCTCGGCGACGACTACAATATTAATGGACCACTGCCTGATGCTCTGGTACAGAAGGTCCTGAGCACCAGTGCAGTGGGTCAGATTCACCTGTAGGATGCGGATATGGGTGTCGTCCATATCCGCACCCTGCCGCGAACGTGCACCCACACCCTCACCCCCCCCGTGCGGACGGACGGGGCTTTGGCCTTGAGGCAGCGCAGGTCTTACTGGCCGCCCGGTGGTCTGCCTCCTTGCCCTCCGCCACGCATTTAAAACAGCGTGGCGGAGCGTCACAGGCAAGTGCCGTGTGACCGGGCTGGCTACAGCGGAAGCACCGGTCTCCCACGGTGACTTCCGCCGTACACTGAAAGAAAGAAAGAAAGAAAAAGCTTTTTATTCCGCCAAAAAAATATCAACTAATATTAATGATAGCAGGTAGGTAATACAGAAAGCAGAATATCGGCCACCTCTCAGCGTAATGCTGTCCACCTGCACTAACAAGCAGACAGCGCTGGTTTTCAGAGGTGGCCGGACCCTACTTGACAGGGGCACCCATAACTTAAAAAATATATCATAATAAAAAAAATTGAGATTCTTGAGCGTCTCCAAAATGTCTGTATACGATTCATATTTGGCTTGCGCAAGTATGATCACGTTTCACAGTTTCGAACGCAGCTCAAGTGGTTACCTATACGACTTCGCAGGAATACTCATATTTTATTCTTGTTATATAATATTTTATTTAACCCATCTACACCTTCCTATTTAAAGGAATGTTTCAAGTTCCTTCATGATACGCACGACAGATGTTTGAGGTCATCGGAGAACATGAGATTGAAAATGCCAACCCATTCCACAAACTTTTTTGACCACTCGTTTATTGTTACAGCAGTCCGTTTGTGGAATAAGTTACCATTAGAAATTAGACGAGCTGAGACATTACAGAAGTTCAAAACTTGTATTAAGGATCATTACTTCGCAAGTACCTAATTGTTAATTTCTTCCGCTATATTATAAAATAAGTAGGTACTGGAATCATCTTAATGTTGTACATATATGTATCTACCTATTTAAATATTTGTATGTACTTAAGTATGTTAATCATGTATATATATATATATATATATATATATATATATAAATATATATATTTTCTGTATATATATCATATAAGTATGTATTGCAAATGTATGAATACTTTGTTACATTATTATTTATCTGCTTACGTCCTAAAATTTATGTGTTACTTATTCATAGAAATATATCTAATAAATTATACGCCAACAACTTCCAATTCGCTACTGCCAACATATTTCTCCATCCAAAGGTTGCCTGTCAGAAATTGCTTTAAGCAATAAGGCCGCCCATTGTATTGCTTCCTTTTGTATTAAGTTTCTTAATTGTTATACTACTTTGGCGTACAATAAAGTATACAATAAATAAATAAAATAAATAAAAAAAAATACAATAAAAAAATAAAAAATAAAATTCACTATCACGCGAACACATAACAATTCCTTATCATTTCTTTTCTTTATGAACGTATCCATTACCAATAAAACTAAAAAATAAACATAAGCACATGACAATTTAAAAAGAAAAAAAATACCATAGATTAATATATTTATGGCTGACAACATTCGCCACTTCCGTCTCCGCCGAGCTCCAGTGACGCCAAGCCCCAGCCATGTTTTTCTTTTTGACACTGACGTATCTCACAACACAAGAAATCTTATCACAGAAAACAGAAATATTTACATCATTCCAAAATTGTGCAATGGTGAAAATGAAACTAAATGCATGCTGCAGCTGGGTGAATTTCAACATCTATGAATTTTTACCTAATTTTGGTGTTTTTTTTTGTTACTCTATATGTAGATAATATTATTCTATAATTAGAAAGAAATACGTATAATAGTTGCATGAAAGCTAGAAAAGTCAAATTAAACCCGAAAATGACATTAATATTATCGACACCTAAATTGTCAATACACCAAAATTGGTATTCTAACACCAAAATTAGATATAGGAACAAATAAATTAGTAGACAATAAAAATACCTTTTAACATAAGATTTTTTTATTTAATGACACATTATATGTAATATAGATTTTTTTATATATATTTAGCTTGCCAAAATGATGCAGCCGCCGCCTGATGGAAAGCCACAGCGACATCTAGCGATTGGGGGCCACCGCACTATGGACAAAAAAGGCCTGTTTGAGATTAAAAATCAATAACTTCTTTAATTCTTAAGATAAAAGCTTGAATTTTTTTTCAGTTGTATAGTATTAAATAAAGCTTTTAATGAAATACGTTTTTTATAGTTTAGTGTAGTACTAGTGTCAATAAAAAATAATAATGATGAAAATCTTAAAAATAATACAATTAATGGCATATTTTTATGTATTGTATTAATATTAAGTGTATGAATAGATACAAATACATATTATTTTTCGAAATATAAGCTTATAAAAGGGGAAACTATAGAAAAATAACATGAACTAGTGTTAGCTCTCGGTTTTACTTGCATTTCATTTTAGGAGTCAGGAATAACTTTAAGCAAAGAAATTTGACTTTAAAATTGGGATAACCATGATTGTATCTTGTATATCGGTCATAGCATAGGTATTATGTTTCTTAATTTATGGTGTCAATCATTCTACAGGATGATAAAGTTTGTAGGAATTCCTCGAAAATAGTATACATTGCGAGTTAAATTTTGACTATTTATTCAAAAATACTCTTTTGGTGTCATATACCATTTGAAAGGCTGTTTATTACGGATTTGGAAATAGTAGATTTCATTTTATTTCATGATTAGATATTGGTGCTATAAACAATACGTAAGTTGCAGGATAATATTGCACTTTATAAATTTTGCCCAGAGTTTTAACATTTAGCTACACTTGCCTAAGTTGTAAATTTAGCATTGTTTCGTTGAGTAATTACATATTATTAAAATATCAAAAAATCTGCTGACCATATTTGCCCATTGAGCAGTAATTAAGGAAAATGTGACCGCAGATGCCGTAAAATACAGTCGATTTTCGACGCGCTTAATTCCAATCTATATAGGTTAAACACTGAAGCAGGTCTTGACTTCTTTCTATAATGTTAGCTATTTTATGATTAAGTAAACTTTGTATCGAACATTATTTTATAGGTATAGTACCTACGTATTAATAATTTCATCGAAGAAGCTGGTTCAGGAAACAGATTCTTCAGATAGTACTAGAATAGTAACTTACAGTTCCTATTATAGATCGAAATTCTCAGGTAGGTATAATAATAAATAAATACTGTGTTTTGATAGGCTTTAAGTATAAATAAATACTTAAAGCTACTTCGGTGGGTATTTATTTAAGTAAAGTGAGTGGAAAGTCGCATTATTTTTTTTCGCATCTGCTGTCACAATAATTTCCTTCATTACTGCTAAACGGGAAAATTTGGGCAGCAAATTCTATAATATATTATTTATATGTATCTAGTGAACGTAACAAGACTAAATTCACAATGAAGGCATTAGTAGCTAACTGTTAAAAGTCTTGACTAAAATTTAATCCTAATATTTTCTAACAATTTACGTAAATTTCAAATGCACTAATTTAAGTAAACAAATTTTAATAAAAACTTCTACTTCTAAATCTGTAATAATCATTCTTTCAAATGGTATATAACATAAGTAGGGTTACCTTTGGAAAAATAGTCAAGAGCATCTTCCCTTTAAAGATAGGAATAAGCGCTGCTAAATTCGCCTTCATTTTTTCGCATCTGTCGTCATATATTCCTTCATAACATCTCAATGGGCAAATATGGGCAGATGATTTTTTGATATATTAATAATATGTAACTAATGAACGAAACAATACTAAATTCATGACGTAGGCAAGCGTAGCTAACTGTTAAAACTCGGGACGAAATTAAAAAAGTGCAATATTTTCCCGCAATTTTCTTATTATTTTATGGCATCAATATTTATATATGAAATAAAATAAAACCCACTATTTACAAATCTGTAATAAACAGCCTCTCGAATGGTATATAACATCAGAAGAGTGTTTTTGAATGAATAGTCAAAATGAAACTCGTAATGTATACGATTTTCTAGGTATTATCAACAGACATTCGTAAGTGCCGGACATAATGATGTTTTATTCAATATTTTATAAAATAAGGGATTAAAAATGACTTGAATATGAAAGATTGACTCTTTACCTAAACAATAAAATAAAAATTATGTGTTAACTTCATCACTTCAAAAAAGTATTTTTGATCAGCTCTTGTTCTACCATAATCCACAGTGCACCGTCCCAGTCTGTAGGACTATAGAAAGCGGCCCTCTACTTGGCGGCCCTATGATGTGCCTCTTCACGCTCCGCTTGAAGAACCCAGGATTGTAAGAGGAGGGAAACACGTGCGCTGGCAGGTCGTTCCAGATTTTTATGGTTCGACAGAGAAACGATCTTTTGAATTGTTCAGTTCTAGCAAAGATTCTCTCCACTGTGTGAGAGTGGCACCTCTGTCCAGCACGCGTTGTTCGGGATCAGAATGGAGAGGGTGGGAGTAGGTTGAAGAGTTCTTCAGAACACTCACCGTGATAGATACGGTAGAAAGCAGCCAAAGATGCAATAGTTCTTCGCTGCGCTAATGACTCCAGACTTTCCTTACCTCAGGGCAGTTTATAATGCGAATAGCTCGCCGCTGCATGGAGTCCAGCGCGTAAAGCAAGTAAAAAGTAAAAATGCGTACCTCGCGGAGTCGTCCCAAAGGTGAGAGCAGTATTCGACGCAAGGACGTATTCTGCGTTTTGTACAGCAGACACCTCTGGTTTGGCGTAAAGAACCGCTTCACTTTGTTTAGGACTCCTAGTTTTCTCGAGGCTAGCCCAATACATCGCTCAATATGGTATTTGTGATTGGGCTCGGGCCGGACGTCTATGACAAGGATGTCCAGATTATCTCCAAGTGGAGTCGTCGTATTCTGAAGAGAGGTTGAGGGTAGGAAAGGGGTTTTTTAGCTGTAAACGCACACGCCTGTGTTTTACGGGCATTGAACTCGAACAGGTTCGAGGATCCCCATTGTGAAATGCGGTCTAGGGCGCATGCCATACTCTATCGAAGGCTTTAGCGATATCGAGGCTTATAGCCAACGACTCACGTGCCTCTCCATAGCCACACCTCAAAAATGCGTCACATATGACAGGAAGTCACCCGTAAATCGTTTTGGCCTAAAGCCATATTGTCGATCATTGAGTAGCGAGTGATCCTCGAGTTAGCACATGAGTCGTTTGTTGATGATCAGCTCAAATATTTTACAAATGATCGAGGTGGCGGCTATAGGGCGATAGTTGGCAGGGTCCGACCGATCCCCTTTCTTGGGCATCGGTTGTACGTTCGCCACCCTCCAAGCCTCCGGCACTTCCCCTGAAGAGTAGGAGAGGCGATACAGGCGCGTTAATGCTGGAGCCAATTCGGCCGCACATTTTCTCAGCACCACCGCCGAAATGCCGTCAGGACCACTGGCTTTCCGCGTGTCGAGTGACCGCAGCACCGCCCGCACATCACACTGCCGGATGACAATTTCTGGCATTGTGTAACCACAATCGGCGATGGTGGGGGGCTGCATGCCGCAGTCGTCGACCCGGGAATTGGCCCCAAGAGGTTAACTAGCAGGTCGCCTTTCTCTTGGGCCTTGTGAGCCAGTGATCCATCGGGGTAACGCAGCGGTGGTAGCGAGGGTTGGCAGAAGTTAGCATGCACAGCTTTGGCCAGCTCTCAGTAGCCACGGCTACCCGTGGAGTGTGAGGCTAGCTCCCGACCCAGCCATACGACGCGCTGGGCATACGCTCTCTTGAAGGCGCTCTCGCTGGCTTTAGTGGCTCTGTTATACGCTGCCATGAGGTGTGCCACGTTCGGGTCCCACATTGCCCGTGCCCTGACCCAAGCGCGAAACGCCATCTGATTTTTCTGAACAGCCTCGGCGCATTCACGCCCGAACCAGGGACGAGCTTTGCGGATGCTGGCGACATCAGTGTATAGAATGTAGTATTCCATACCTAAACTGATGTCACCAGCTACCGCAGATGCACTCTCCGATAAAGCCTCACCTGCAAAGCAGCGCTGACTCCACGGGATAGACGCAAAGTAGTCGCAGAGACCGTCCCAGTCTGCTGGCGAGTAGAGCCATAACCGCCGCTTCATCTCAACTGCACGCGCAGGAGATGATACTTGCCTGCAGGCATTCAAGTATCAGGGCTTTGCGGCTGAATGCTTGTTAGTTGTGTCCTTTTTTTCCTTTCGTAGTATTCTTTAAAATTAATCCGATTCCGTTTTTGATGAGCTCTGCGAGCACGTGGTGGCATTTCACTCAAAGGTACGATTTTTCCTTCTGCTTTTTTTCGGTGATATCTTCCTCTTTCTTTTCTTCGTAATTCCTCTAGTTTCTCTGGAGCTTTCTTAATTTTTTCTTTTCTCTTTCTCTCGGCATTTCTTTTATTCTCTAAACGCTCGGCTTGAGATAATTTCGATGTTTTCTTTGGCATGCTGGAATGGAAGGAATACTACCAATATACATAAAAGCTCACACCTAGTATAACTTTCAATTAATTAATGTGTATCTCACATTGTTGATAATATTTTTTTATTAGTTCATAATGAAATGAAGGTGCTATCTGAGGATGACGTCACTCTTAATACGTACTGTGGAGTCAAAACTTAACGTTTGGCAGCGGTAGATGCACCGGAACAGTATTCCGGTAGACATAGGTTCGAATCCTGTTTCGAGCATAAATTCTTTATCCATATTCATTTAATGAAAATAAACATAGAATTTCTAAAATTACCCCAGAAACTATAAATCTAATTTTGGTGTAACTAAGCAATTTTGGTGATTAGTCAAACACCACCAAAATCACCAAAATTAGACCACCAAAATTAGAAATGTGTCAAATAAGTTGATTTGACAAAATACTATTCAGAATTTTATAATGACATTACTATTATTTTAAACAAATACCGAACCCTTACGGTATACATTAGGTATTTAAACAAATAACGAGCTTAAAACGTTTTAAATTATCTACACAAAAATTACTGAAATCGTGTCCGAGGGCTTACGAGAGTATTACTTACGTTTTTAGCGGGAAGTCGGAGCAATCTGGCACGAGACTGGCACTGGTGCGTGACAGCACAGGACTCAATGATTCGAAAGATGGTAATAACGTCCCGGTACCTATTTTCAGTACGATTCACGGAATGATTTTATTATTGACACCAAAATTTGAAACTTATCGCGGACGGACCTTATACATTTTTTATAAGATCAAATATAGCACTAAATACTCGAATTAAATAGTCAAGAGGTGGAAAAGCTAATACAGAATTAAAATAAAATTGGGTATATCTAGTAAACTGACGGTGTGTTGATTGGGATGTGATTTTTCTTTATAAAACAGGTTGTGGACGAGCCACCAAAATTATATTTTATATAGAAAATCCTTTTTTTAATAATAATTAAAATAATATCTTATAACTTATTGTGTATGACTTTATTAAGGTAATTAATTGCTTTCTTACACAAAAAAAATATTTATCGTATCTGAACTTTAAGGTATGATTTTCAGTGGCGCCGCCTCATTTTTACGTTTGAGAAATTCACCCAGCTGTGCTATAATGTGTAGCACTGTGATTCATATAAATGTGTGTACACATATAGCAAGTGTTCGATAACTCAGTGTAGTTAGTGGACTGTCTTTCTGGTAGTTCCTGCAGGCACATAAGACGACACAAGAAGTTTCGGAAATCGGACCGCCACCAAGAATGATTCGCCACTTACCTTGATTCCCGGTCTTCTTAAGGATGCTCCGAGGCCTTGAGATTCCTTTGAGGTTGTTTCCGAGTTGCCGTGTCGACCGAGGCGCTGACGTGTGGATGGGTTGCCGGCAATCCACCACAGACGCACACACAAGATGTTCGAACCGCGTCCGAGATTTAACTGAGCGGTCGATGCGAAATTGGCCGCCCGCCTGGCAGCGCGGGGCGGGGGTTAGCCAGCCGAGTGGCGAGTTCTCCCGATGGCCGACCGTGTCGCCGAAACATCCTGCCGCCTAACCAAGGTTCTGCCTTGGTTACCCACTAAACCACCGAAGGCAATCCACAAAGCTTAGAGACAGGTCGTAAGATGTTCCCTTGCTGAGTCCTGACCTCTACAACTCTGACAATTCCGTCCCTACCCGGAAGTAACCTAACGATCCGACCGCGTTTCCATTGGAGAGGGGGTAAATTATCCTCCTTTATCAATATCAGGTCATCGACCTTGGGAGCCTCGTTATGAGAAGTCCACTTATGCCTTTGTTGGAGTGTGTGAAGATATTCACATCTCCACCAAGACCAGAAATGCTGGGATATCTTTTGAATAAGTTGGTACCGAGACAACCGGTGCTCCGGAGTTTCCGTGTAGGGATACTCAGGAAGTGCAACGAGAGGTTGCCCTATTAGGAAATGACCGGGGGTCAATACATCAAGGTCTTCCGAGTCCGTACTAAGGGGGCAAAGCTGCCGAGAATTCATTACCGCTTCTACCTTGGTAAAAAAGGTGGTCAGCTCTTCGAAAGTGAGCTTGGCTTCTCCGAGAACCCGTTTCGCATGTGTCTTGGCACCCTTCACTGCCGACTCGAATATCCCACCGCTTGAAGGGTTTGAAGGGCAATTGAAGAGCCAAGTTATGTTTTGAGCCGTCAGCTTCCGATCAATTTCCTGGTGATGGTTCCGTAAGAATATGTATAACTCCTTTATATAGGAGTCTGTCCAAACATGTAACTCTCGCATGGACAGCATGGAGGCAAGGCTGCTCGCATTGGAGGAAAGAGGCGTTGACCGTGGTTCTGATGCTGGGACGGGGGGATCGATTGAGCGCGTGGTGGAGGACCTCAGGCGGGAGCTGAATGACAGGGACCAGGAGCTACTGGCCAACGACGTCGAGATGACGCACGTGCCAGAGCAGGCCGGAGAGAACCCTGTCCACCTGCTTAAGGTCATAGGAACCAAGCTGGGGGTGTCTCTAGACGAGCGCGACATAGTCAGCGTGGAGCGTGTCGGCGGGCGCCGGCTGGACGCCAGCAGCGTGGAGGGGCCCCGGGAGGCGCGCCCGCGCGTGCTGGTGGCCCGCCTGGCGCGCCGCGACGTGCGCGACGAGCTGCTGAGGGCGGCGCGCGTGCACCGCGGCGCCACCACGGAGGGCGTCGTGCCGGCCGCCGCCCCGCGCCGGTTCTACGTCAACGAGCGGCTGACGAGGACGAACCGCCAGTTGTTTCGGCAGGCGCGCGACGCCGCTGCTGCTGCTGGCTGGCGCTTTGTGTGGACGCGAAGAGGGACCATACTCGCCTGCAAGAGGCCCGGGGAGTCCACCCACCGCATTCGTACTGACGCGGACCTGTCGAAAGTTTTCAGTGTTAAAGTTGATGGTATGTGAATTTGCGGTGCTGAAATTATTGTTATTATTGTTTAATACTAATGTTGTCTCTAGTTATAAGATTTTTTTAATATCAAACTCAATCATTGTTGCCTGTTCAATTTCTACTATTAACACACATTCTCGAGAACAGCAAGAAATAAGAGGTTGGAGACGTTTGTGCATGGTCACTGCAGGGAACATTTCGAATGGTTATGCTGTGTTTATTTATGAACTTATAGAGTTATTACCCTTATCAGATATATTCTATCACAGATACAAGGGATGGTATTCTAAACATTTGTTACAAAATTCACACATTAATTTACTACATACAAAGCAAATACATTATTCATTTATAATTAATTATATTAATTTAATTTACCACAGAAACAATCTTATTCTTTTATTTATTTATTTCGTATGTTACATAAATGATTACACATAGATATTTGAAATTTGGACTATTAAATGCAGGCTCTCTCTCGACGAGGCAGGAGGAGTTCAGGGTGGCTATGCTGCATCATTCAGTGGACATAATGGCCATAAATGAGACTTGGTTGAAGACAGACCAGGATGACAGGGCTCCTGCTGTGCAGGGTTATAGGCTTCGACACGTGCCTAGACCTATGAATATAAAAAAGGGAAGGGGGGGTGGAATAGCTTTTTATATTAGGACTGGGATCACCGTTAGAATAAGGGTGCACCCTATACACCAAAATGTAGAGCAGATGTGGATTACTCTCAATGTAATGGGAAAAACGTTGCTCATAGGTACCGCTTATCGTCCACCATGGCTGGACTTGGATACATTTTTGGGTAGTATAACTAACACTATTATTGCTTTGGCCCCATATGACCATATTATGCTGTTGGGAGATCTCAATGTCGACATGCTGAAGGTAGGTGAGAGCAATGTGGGGAGACTGACCGACTTTCTTACTCACATGAGTTTGAGTCAGGTGGTAAGGAACCCTACGCACTTCACAGACAAGGCTACACTAATTGACGTCATATGCACAGATATCAGGACACGTAACGTGATGGTGGATCACATCCCTGAGTTGGGCCGACATTCATTTGTTGTGTGTGATACGGTGCTTAGAAAAGCTAAGCCAACTCCGAGAACTATTACATATAGACCATTGAGAGATATACTGGTTGAGTGTTTTAAGGAGGATTGTCATAGTTTCCGAGGAATGCTGGTCAATCATAGTAATGATGTAAATGCTATGGTCCTATCTTTGAATTCATATATGTTGCACCTGTTTGACCTTCATGCACCAGTAAAGACAAGGACTTTTAGAGAGCCGCCTACGCCTTGGATCACGGACAACATCCGTCTGTTGTTCCGTCTTCGGGATCGAGCCAGGGCAAGGTATCACAGCACCAGATTGGATCGACACCATAAGTATTATATTGATTTAAAGCACTTGGCTGAAAGATCATTAAATAGTGAAAAGACAGCTTATTTTGAAGCGAATATAAACTCTCGGATTACAGAACCTAAACTGCTATGGCAAAGTCTAAAAACTGATATCATGGCGAAACATAAAGAGACACGGCTGCCGGTACATTTTGACGATGCTGAAGCGGTTAATACTGCATTCTTGAGTGTACCAGGGGAGACTAAACTGTTAATCTCACACTTGACATTTTTTGAATTTGACAGATGTACACCTGAAGAGTTCTACCTAAAGCAGGTCTCGGCGAATGAGGTGCGCAGGATAATTGACGGTATCAAAACTAATGACCAAGGTGTGGACGGGATCAGTCAGGAGATGCTCTCCATGGTTGTCCCGTCAGCACTGCAGGCGGTGACTGATATCATCAACACATCTATAGTGTCACATAAGTTTCCTGAACTGTGGCGCTGTGCAATTGTTCGCCCCATAGCAAAGGTTAATAATCCTCAGCACTACAGGGATTTGCGGCCTATAAGCATTCTGCCTTGCTTGTCCAAGGTCCTGGAGCGAGTGGTGCACACGCAGATGTCAGAGTATCTGGAGGTGAACAATATACTACCAGAGCGACAATCAGGCTTCCGCAAGGGCCGTAGCACAGCTACCGCCTTGAGCGATGTGGTAGGCAATATTCTTGAGGCCAGGGATGGGGGGGAAGGTTCTATCCTGGTTCTCCTGGACTTCTCTCGCGCATTTGATGCCATAAACACTACACTCCTACTTTCAAAGTTATCGTATTATGGATTTTCCAAAGAAACGGTGGACTGGTTTCATAGTTACCTGGAGAATAGGTCACAATGTGTGGAGATTCTAGGGGAGGATGGTACCCGGAAAACCTCTACTCCTGGCCGGATAGGCAGGGGTGTGCCTCAGGGGTCAATTTTGGGGCCTCTCTTGTATGTTTTGTACAGTGCAGATGTAGTGAAATCAATAAGGAACTGCAGATATCATATGTATGCTGATGATATACAGATCTACAAGTCTTTTAAGCCTACTGAGATGACAGACGCAGTACATGCAATCAATGAGGACTTGGCTAGGGTGGTGTCTTGGGCGGAGCAAAATTCCTTAATGTTGAACCCATCTAAATCAAAATTTATGGTTCTAGGGTCCAAAAAGCAGGTTCAAACTATTGTGGCACAGGACCCAGTAATTAGCATCAAGGGTGAGAACATAGAAAGAGTAAGCACTTTTACCAACCTTGGACTAGTTATGGACTCTGAGTTGCGTTTTGAGGCACACATTAACAGGGTAGTCAGCAATTGTTTCTATAGACTAAAGGTTCTGTACAATATAAGACAGTTCCTGAGTGAGCCACTGCGAAAACTCTTAGTTGATAGCCTTGTGCTGTCAAAATTCAACTACTGCGACACTGTTTATGGACCATGTCTGCTTAGGAGAACGGAGAATATAATACAAAGAGTTCAAAATGCATGCGCTCGTTTCTGCACTAATATACCAAGGAGAAGTCATGTAACACCCTTTTTAAATAAACTTAAACTTCTTAAAATGGCAGCTAGACGGAGACTTCATTTGGCTAGTTTGTTATTTGGGGTGGTTAAAACACAGAAACCAAGTTATCTATTTGAAAAACTTAGCTGGAGATATGAGAAGCAGCGGCATAGCAAAAGAACAAAAGTACCCCCTTTGTCACTTCCAAAGCATAAGACGGCAGCATTCAGGGGCACGTTCACACATGCAGCGGCTGCGTGCTGGAATGTCCTCTCCCCACCGGTCCGCTGCCTGAAAACAAAACGGACTTTTGTACGTCATCTAAGGACAATGTTTATGATCGAACAGTCAAATTCGTGTTAGTACTGTCACACAAAATTGCTGGACTTATAAGAACTCATTAAAACATATATATTTTTTTTTACTGACAAAGTTTTTGAGACATATATTTATAATTGTAATGTACTTTTAATATAATTTTAATATTCTTCATATTTATTACTCATTATTGTGATAAATTATTTATGTACTTATAACATTTTACTTTAAAATAGAACATATCCTTGGCAGAAACAAAAAAGATCTGTTATTACCTCAGTTTCAAAGGCCAGTGTGGGCGGTGAGTCCGGACATGGTTTGGCATGAGGCAGCATGACTGTGAGGTGGTCCCTGTATGATGATTATTCACAGTTTGGGTGTTTCCTTTTAGTTGTGCCTGAAATACATAATAAAAGTCATGTAAAGTAGGAATGATACCGATAAATGTAATTTATGTGTAAGAGAAAGAACTAGAGAAGGGTGTACTCCAGTGGCGATTAAAGAATGGCCTGCAGTTCAAAATTTACAAAGTGTCTTCCAGGTATAGATTCTCGACCCTCTTGCAGTTTTATTATGGGTTGTGTGTAAATTGTCAGAGAATAATAATGTCTAGTGAAAATGTGAAAGTTAAATCTGTGTAAACATGGTAAATTTATTGAAAATAAGAAAAATTTGAGACCGAGTAGGGTTCAATGGAAAGAAAACTAGGTACATGCTTACCGTCTGCAGTTGTTTTCTGTATATTGTTATGGGGGCAGCTCATTTTTCATCTTCTGCGTGGCGCCGGGATGCCTATATAGTTTTATTTTAGTTGTTACTTTAAGTGTCACAAATGGCGACATACAGAGCTTATTGTTTAATTGCATGAAGATTTTGGCACATCGATGGTCGGCACGGACACAACACATTACACGAAATAGGAGTACAACACACTTGTCATTTATAATTTTACAGTAACTTACATGAGCTAATGTGTGTTGTTACTTTGTTATGTTGAAGCTTTGGCATGGCGTCGCGTCTCGGAAGCGGACGTGAAAAAAAAAAGTTGCCAGCCCAAATAATTTTAAAAATGTTTGGCTAATGGCATATTTGTCTATCACTGTATTTTTTTTGTTTTATTTGTTTTTTTTTTTTGTTTGTCTCAATGTTAATATTTTTGTGTACCTACTTAAATAATTTGCGTGACGGCTTTTTATAGTATCACGTTACTAATATGGCATACTCTGTCTATGTCAAATCACCGTGGCCGTCTCTGAAAATCAGCGTTGTATGCCTGGACCACAGGCATACAGCATTAAGCTGAGAGACGGCCATTATTCTACATTAGGTTTTGGATTTGAAAGGTTAGAATGGGTATATGCTGTATGCACTGTATGCTAAGTGTTTGTTTTTTGTTTTTTATTTTTTTTTCTCGTGTTATATTATTATATTAGCATTATTTTTCTAAAGCATGTGTTTAAGGTTTATTATTAATGTTGATGTAGAATAAAAAAGCTTTTTCTTTCTTTCTTTCTTTCTTTAAATATTTATCGGTTCCCGTGAAGTTTGTACCGCAGTCTGATCGGATCAAGGACGGTACGCCTCTCCTAGATACGAACCTAGTCAAGGCTGCCACGAAGGCTTCAACTGATAAGTTTGATACAATTTCCAGATGTACCGCCTTAACCGACAAGCAAATGAAAACACTTTTGAACCCTTGCATTACGCAACGAGCTAGTTTTAACGTAAAAAGGTCCAGCGAAATCCGTGCCGACCCCGACGAAAGGTCTGACTCCGGTAACACGATCGGCAGGCAAATCCGCCATATATGGCTGTTTAGGCCGAGCCCGGTGTCGAAAACATTGAACGCATTTAAACGTTATGTGTCGCGTGACACGCCGCGCCGAGATAATCCAGTAGCGTCGTGAGAGAATCGCACTCAACGCGTTAGCTCCGACGTGACAGTAGACCTTATGATAATGATTGACTAGCAAGTCTGTGAAACTACCCCTCGCCGGTATTAATATAGGGTGCCGTGACTCATATGGAAGGGTAGAGGCGCCGATTCTGCCGCCGACACGAATAATATCATCCCTGTCCAAAAATAAATTCAACCGTCGCAATGAATTTTTAATTTCAGTACCCGTTCGAAGGTTTGTCAATTCATCGGAGAAATTTTTTGACTGCACAATACGAATTAAGCACAGATTGGCGAGTCTACGTTCCGACACCGTTAAACTACCGTAAACCTTCTCAGAGTTAATTTTTGAATTGTTTTTAAGGCGTAGTAAGTATGTAGTAACGTTTAGCAACTTTTCATATGAACTAAAACGATCTAATAAATTAAAATCCGATATCAATTCGTTTACATTAGCAACCCTAACGGCCGGCCTCAGGCCAGGTAACAAATCTGGCGGGAACTCTGGGCCCCCGGACGGCCACGTATGGGGCGGCCGCTCCAGCCAACTCGATCCCCACCACAAGGGATGGTTCAAGAGTTCTGCCGCCGAGCAACCGCGCGACGCAACGTCCGCACAATTCATCTCGCCGGGTACGTGACGCCAGTCGATGTTGGTCTTAGAGGTTATTATATCCGAAACCCGGTTTCCTTCAAAGACTTGTAATTTATGAAGTGGTGTCCGTAACCACGCCAAAACGATAGTGCTGTCGCACCAGCCTACAATTTGGTCTAACCGAACCTTATCCTCCATTGACTCGACCGTGTGATTAACCAACGTTGACAGCAACTTAGCACCATTCAACTCCAGTTTCGGTATGGTTAACTTAACCCTTAATGGCGTTATACGTGACTTAGCAATAAGTAGGCGTACGTGAGTCCGTCCGTCTGCGCCCTCCGCGCGCAAGTAGACTGCTGCAGCGTAACCGACGCTGGAGCCATCACAAAACCCGTGAAGAGTATATTTAGTCGGTCCTTCCAACTTGACACACCGGGGAATGGAGATACGTTGCAGATGCGGTAAGTCAGAGATGATATCCCTCCATTGTCGCACTAAATCTATGGGGGCCGGGGCATCCCAAACTGCCCCCTTTGAGTTATCAGAAGTCGCCAATAGGGACTGTAATAAAAGTTTTATTTTAAAAACTACTGGACAGATCCACCCAAGTGAGTCGTAAAGTCTAGCCACTATTGACAAAATACTACGACGTGTGACGTCACTATCTGTGGGCAGATTTATATGGTAAGTGAAATTGTCACATTTGGGGTCCCACTGAATGCCTAAAATCTTGACAAAACCCGTTCCATCCGAATCGCGATCATCGAAACGCCGCGGTGACTCCAAGTGTTCCGTGGGTAAGTCATTCAGTAATGTTGGCATATTACTGGAACATTTCCGTAACTCATAGCCGGCCGAATTCATCAATGAGATTAACTCATCGCGAAGCTCACGCGCCTCAATCAGCGAGTCTGCGCCGCCATTCAAATCGTCAACGTATGTGTTGTCTATGAGTAACTTAGCGGCACGGGTTTTATCAACCTCATCCCGGGCGAGCTGGTGTAAGCAGCGTATGGCTATGAAAGAGCTCGACTTCAAACCGTATGTATTTGTGTTTAATTGATAGGTAAGTAGGGGCTCCGTGGGCGACGCTCGCCAGAGAATCAACTGATATCTCCGATCGTCCGGGTGAATCCACGTCTGCCTAAACATCATTTTAATATCCGTAGTAAATACAATTTGTGGAACCCTAAATTTCATTATAATATTAGTGATATCGTTTTGCAATCGTTCTCCCGAAAACAGACAGTCGTTTAATGACACTCCCGAACTTGTTTTCTGACTGCCATTGAATACAACGCGAATTTTATTCACATCGCCCGATTTTTTAAATACTCCGTGATGTGGGAGAAAGTAATGTTCTTGCCCCGAATTAATATCAAATTGCGATACACTCATGTGTCCCAGCCTAATATATTCATTAATAAATTCAATGTATTTCTCCCGAAATTCCGGATTCCGTTGCATCCGCCTCTCAAGCGACATAAATTGCTTATAAGCGGGCTGGCGTGAGTCTCCTAACAGACGTCTATCACCTGCCGAGATAAGAGGTAAGCGCGAGATATATTTACCGTCCGGGCCTCGCGATACCGTTGAAACAAATAATTGTTCGCATTCCAAGTCCTCGGGACTTTTAATTTTATTAAGAGGGGGTTCCTCAGATCGCCAAAACCTTTCCACCGTTTCCTTGAGTGTCAACTGGTTAACCGACGATTCGGCCAGCTCCCGCGTCTCCGGCGAAACTGGTCCGAATACCGCGAAATTAAATACCGTGCCCAACGCGTAGGGCCCACCCATTTTTGATTCGTCTACCATAGGTAAATGCCGTATTAAGGTATGCGGTTCATTTAACACATGAGAAACTAAGTAATGAAATTTTTCCGTCTTTGATATATCTTTCCGTGTTAGTACCAACGAACTGAATAGGCTTATAAAACTTGTCCACTGAAAAACGACACCATCAAATTTGCATAAATCGATTCTGGGAAGTCTTGCCGTATTTGAACTCTCGGACGGTCTGTGAACCCCGTCCAAACCCGGGTAAGCCGACGAGACCGCTTCCAGCTGATTATAAGCTAACTCCGCCTCATTATAATCAGCCGTATAGATTTTAATCATTTCCGAATCTACGGTATTATCCAGCAATAACTGGTACTGTTCCGACAAAAGTGCGTATCGTTCATCGAGTTTACGCAATCTCGCCGAAATAACTGCATTGGTTTGAGTTTTTCCCGCGATCATTTCTAACGTGCTTCTAATGGTCCAGGAGCCACCACCTGTGGTTTTCATTGATTAATAACAGGCTGAATCTTTGTGAGTAGTTTCCGTTCGACGAGACGCCCAAGTTTTTCCTCTGTGAAAATTCTCGATAGAGGTAGCTAATAAAGTGCGCAGCTATAAAACATGTCGATTTGATGGAGTGTTGAAATTGTCTGACTAACCGTTTATTTTTTATTACAATGTTTAAATAATTGTATTATAAACTGGAAGTAATAATTGTCCTACAAAACGGATGGTTTGTTTGAGAGTGTCCTCCACTCCGAATATGTCGAAACGACGGGGCCATAAAAATAATTAATAACAAGCTGATTTTTTGTATGCACCTTGGTAAATATTGTTAGAATGGAATGACCGTTTAGTCCTACAAATTTAGTGGTAGGATTTCTCAGTCCGACACTTCGAAGTTGTCAATTCTATGGTAATATTTTTTTCATTAATAACAGCCTAGTTTAAATTTTTTCGTATTGGGGATAAAGTGTAGAACACTATTTTATCACTGGCCTACAAAAAAAGTAGTATGTATATATATAATTAAATATATATCAAGCGGTCCTGATAAGCATGTACCATTTTCCACTATTCTTGGAATAAGCACGATTAGCAGCATGGAACAGAACTGGACTCTCGTTGCGGAGGAGGTACCGTGTTCGATCCCTTGGAGAAACTTTTTTTTTTTAATCGGGGAACACAAATTGTCAACAATATTGGAAGAATGAATTTCTGTCGCGTATTGAATAAATTAAGACGCATTAATTATTTATTATTTTTATAATTATTTTTCGGAGAATATTTATCAAGACACGCGGCAGCGGCTCGACGCCAAGTTAAAAAAAAAAAGCGTAGCGCCCGAGCTGCCGCACTCTTATTTACAGTAAAATTGGGGTTAACTAGTTACAACACATTGTAAGCAGCTGAGTGGGGACATTCAAGGGATTTTTCAGCGGGAACTGAGAAAGATCTAGAAAGAAGCCGTGCCGGCCATCTGGCCTTGGGTTCCCTTCCCAAGCCAGTAGGAGTGGGTCGTTGACGGAATTTGATTCAACGAAATGAGACCGTTTCCAGATAACCATAAACCGGTTAAAAAACGGTTAACGTTTTCAACTGGTTTTGTATTTATTGAATGTAGTTACGTATAATAAACAGTTGATTGAGATAGAATACGTTGTATCAATGCTTGGCGTGTCGTTCGTTTATCAACTTGTACTTACTAAACTAATTCGCAGTTTATTCAGGTGGATTATTTTATTATAATTTATTACTTTGGATTATTCCTGGATAGTTCCGCGCACGGGACTTTGTTTCCAGTAGTTCTCTGGCAGTTAATATATTTATTTTTAAATCAAATTGAAATCAATACAACTAATAAAAGTACCTAGATAAAACTAACGACTATCGGCCATCGGCAAGTTGATAAGGTCGAAATGGCTTGTTAAATTTTTTCATCTTTTCATTTTTGAAAAATGTATTGATCAAGCTTGCGAATACAAGTCTCCAAGCACCAAAACAACAGCAACGAAATAATGTCATATATTTTTATTTTCTTGTAGGACTAGCGATACATACCCATTTTTTTATAGGACACTGTTTGATTTAGGCAAAGGATGCACTAACTCATGATGTGTTTTTTTGTCCTAAGGTTATTAATGAAAAAAATATTACCATAGAATTGACAACTTCGAAGTGTCGGACTGAGAAATCCTACCTCTAAATTTGTAGGACTAAACGGTCATTCCATTCTAACAATATTTACAAAGGTGCATACAAAAAATCAGCTTGTTATTAATTATTTTTATGGCCCCGTCGTTTCGACATATTCGGAGTGGAGGACGCTCTCAAACAAACCATCCGTTTTGTAGGACAATTATTACTTCCAGTTTATAATACAATTATTTAAACATTGTAATAAAAAATAAACGGTTAGTCAAACAATTTCAACACTCCATCAAATCGACATGTTTTATAGCTGCGCACTTTATTAGCTACCTCTATCGAGAATTTTCACGGAGGAAAAACTTGGGCGTCTCGTCGAACGGAAACTACTCACAAAGATTCAGCCTGTTATTAATCAATGAAAAACACAGGCGGTGGCTCCTGGACCATAAGCCATTCGACTTGAATTTTAAATTTAGTTGATGATACCTTAGCCATTTTAAATCGTTAAGACTCAAATCGTGATGCACCCACCCCCGGGTAAGAGAAAAAAAAAATATAACGGAACCCTACAATAAATCAAATAAATTGTTCTAATAACTGAGGATAATTTCACAAATATCGCATACCGCACAATATAATACAATAACCAAACCGCAAATGACAAACAAACTTAACGACTTTAATTTGAATTGTATCCGACCGAATCGAGACTTGTGTCAGAGCTGTAAGTGGCGGTTAGGAATTTCAATTTTTAAATCTGCAACCGACTTATGATTTGAAAAAATACCAACAAATATACCGAAATCCGGCTGAAATCCGCTCGAATGGACCATAAATATGTTCGATAACTCAGTGTAGTTAGTGGACTGTCTTTCTGGTAGTTCCTGCAGGCACATAAGACGACACAAGAAGTTTCGGAAATCGGACCGCCACCAAGAATGATTCGCCACTTACCTTGATTCCCGGTCTTCTTAAGGATGCTCCGAGGCCTTGAGATTCCTTTGAGGTTGTTTCCGAGTTGCCGTGTCGACCGAGGCGCTGACGTGTGGATGGGTTGCCGGCAATCCACCACAGGCGCACACACAAGATGTTCGAACCGCGTCCGAGATTTAACTGAGCGGTCGATGCGAAATTGGCCGCCCGCCTGGCAGCGCGGGGCGGGGTTAGCCAGCCGAGTGGCGAGTTCTCCCGATGGCCGACCGTGTCGCCGAAACAGCAAGCATGCTATCCTCCAAGAGGCGTCGCATATTCTGACAACAAGAAACAACAAACGACCATACAAACAAACAAAAATTGCCGCTGCCAATCGTAAGTATAGCAATTCCTTATCAGGTACATGCAATTTGAGCAGTGAATACATATTCTTATGTGCGCACAAAAATATGAGTAAGAAGTAACAATTTATCAATCCCAATCAAATAATTATACACTGCATTTAAATTAAAAATACGTACCAAATTAATAACTACTATTTAAATTGAAAATATTTCACTATACATAACTATTCAATATTCAGAACTAACAGAAAATCATTCCACTTATGGACTAATTAACATGTACAAAATTTTGTTTAAGTACATATATTGTAACTTTCTAGGCAAACAACACAGGTCTCACCTTGCTCACCCACATCACCCCGGCACATCAGCTGCACGTCATGCTTCAAACCCACCCCACGCGCCAGCCAAAGAAAGAAGGTATGTAATTTAAAATTTATTTATCATTTCAACTCCTCCCAGGATAATTTATATATGTAGATATATAATATTGAATTATAAATCTATACATATAATAAAATCGTAACAGGTCGCTGTCTGTACATGGAAGATAAATAAGAAAAAATATTATAGGGGGGCTTTATGAACGCAAAAGAACCCAAAACAATGATTTTTAGAATTTTTGTCTGTTTGTCTGTATGTCTGTATGTCTGTATGTCTGTATATCTGTTTGTCTGTACGGTTGTGCACGCTAATCTCAGCAACCGCTCAACCGATTGCAATGCGGTTTTTTTTATTGTGTTGAGGTTTGCTCCAGTTAACATTTAGCGTTTGTTTTATGTAAATCGGTTTAGAAATAAAAGAGTTATAACACTTTTAAGAATCAGATATTTTAAAAATTTTAATTGTAGGGTTTTCTTTGAATGTGAGTGAACCTAAACTGGCGTGTTGGCTTAATCATAAAAGAGCTTAATGATTAAGACTATTTTTAAACAATTCAGTCCGCGCCGAAGGCGTGGACTGAATTGTTTTAAAATAGACTTAATCATTAAGCTCTTTTATGATTAAGCAAACAGGGCAGTTTCAGACGCTGCTTGATGGCTCTGATGAAGAAATACCTTTCCTTTCATACACCTTATGTGACGTAAACGAAGTTGCGGGCTCAGCTAGTATAAAATATAATTAGTTACACACACTGCACTCCTACATGCCCCACGACCAGGCACCTATAGCACCTGTCTTCGCGGGGCTGCAGGAGATGCACCTGCGCCCTCAGGAATCCTCCAATAAGGAGGCTCCGTCCGTCCGCCACTTTCTGGGCCGCCGCGACGGGGCAGCTCACGACTGCCGACCCGTGACCGGTGGGGAGGGAAGCTACACACTTCCCGGTGAACATAGGCTATATTTTATTTCTGTATTCCCACCGAAACGGAAGCTACGCAGGTGAAACCGCGTGACGTCCGCTAGCCTTTAATAAAACTGTGAACTTCGGTTTTAGCCCCTCTCTATGAAATATAGTGCAGAGGGGCTTATAACGAAACTTTGTCTGTAGCTGTGACTGTGTCGCATTAAACTACGTCACTAGGTCACGTGGATCATCTGTTCAAAGTTTGAAATTTAAGAAATTTCAAGTTAGAGAGGGGCAGTCTGCTGAGAACGATCTCACGGCTTTCTTGTTACTCCTGTCAATATTGAGTACATTATTGGCTGCTTATACATTACTCAATGGTCATTCGTTGGTAATTGACAGAGTTGATAACCCTTTTAGGTACCTACTTGGTGTCACCTACATACAAACACACCTCACAAATGCATAGAAAATGGGAAAAGAATATGAAAGCGGGACCTTACCCGCGAGCACTGTCTAGTTAATTATAATGATAATATCTTACTGTTTGGTTTCCAACAACATTTTACGGGTTTTGACGAGCACCTGTGTAACATACACAGCATTCTTTTTGTAAGCAGGCAGACATGGCACTTATTTTGCTGGAAAACATCTTCAGGGAGTGTAGATCTGTAATAGAGCAGAATTTTAAATACTGTTCATGAGTCGTAACTCATTTAGTTTCACTATTACACGCTGTCACAACTTTTATAATCTAAGAGCTCACCATTTCACACATAAAACAATATTTATTATAATTTATTATAATAATACACTATTTATTCTTAAAAAATATTATCAGCAAGAGCCCGCCAACCAAATTGAATATGTTCACACAGAATGAAAAAAAAAAACAAATGAAAATCTCACGTATAAAAAGTGTCTCTGCAAAGAGATCTATTTTTAAATATCGTAATCACTTTTTTTATTTTTAATGGCCAGTTCTAAAAACAAACTGTATGCTTACTCCACGTAATCCGCCATGAAGCTCGTTGCACCATAGATTTAGAATGTACAAGATGAACAGTGTCAAACTGAAGACGAAACCAAAAATGAAAGATCTATGTGTGAGTTAAATAGTGTTGTTGAATGGTCACACCTATGTTATCGATAAAAGTATCTGTATAAATGGATGGAATGGAAATGAAACTTCTAAGCACACAAAGTGCTTAGAAGTTTCATCTCCAACTTCTTGTTTTGGGGAATAAATTGTTAATTTGAATGTAATCGACTATGAAAAAGTAAAAATGGGATTATATGGGGTAACTCATAATATTTGAAATTCTGTAGTGATCTTACGATTTTAACAGGTAATTTATGGCATCGTTCATTGCATTGTTGCCGTACATATATATTTTGCCAATTGAATTTGAAATTTTACTGAAAATCCAACTCTTATGGTAATACTAAACCTAAAAACTCATTTATTATTGAACCCTAGTAACAATAAAAGATATTACTCGTAGATTTTTTTTAATTATATTAACCTCGCCAAATTGACGTCTCCACTGATGGAAACTAATGGAAAGCCGTGGCGCATCTAGCGAATGGGGGTATGCTTACAGCACACAAGACTTCTGACAGTAGTCCTCAAGTTGGCGGCTCTATGATGTGCCTCTTCACGCTCCGCTTGTACAACACGGGATTATAAAATGAGGAAAACGCATGTGCGGGCAGGTCGTTCCAGGATTTCGTAGTTCGACAGAGGAACGATCTTTTGAAACGCTCAGTTCTGGCGAAGATTCTCTCCGCTATATATGAGTGGCACCTCTGCCCGACGTGTTGTTCGGAATCTGTAAGGAGATGGTAGGATCACGTTGAAGAGCTCTTCAGAACATTCGCCGTGATGCATTTGGTAGAAGGCAGCCAAGGACGCTATGGTTCTTTGCTGCGCTAACGGCTCGAGGCTTACCGTCATCTTAGGACAACCTATAATTCAAATCGGATAACACGTCTCTGCATAGCGCCAAGCGCGTCCAGTAAGTACCTCGCAGTCATGCGTGCAGTCATCCTAAAGGTGAGAACAGTATTCGACGCAGAGGCTAATCTGCACCTTGCACAGCGAACATCCCGGTGTGGCGTGGAGTATCTTAAGTGAAGTAAAATTATAAAAATTCAACTCAAAATGGTTCACAAATTTTGGAAATATTATGTTAAAATAGGCACAAAACCCTAAAAAAAGGTTAAATAACACAGTTCGAGTAAAAATCAATCATATTTATAATAAATTAAGTCCAGATAAGTTTGTTTGCAGCAATGCCACTATAATGAACTATCGACATCCTTATCGATACCTACCCATGACTATTTTACTGTAAACAGCCCTTTTTATTTCTGCCTTATATATACTCCTAAAATGCGTTTACACATTAAATATTGTGTTATGTATAAAGGATAATGCATAATCTACGTTATGAGTTGGACTTTCAGTGAAATTTCACATCCAATTTGGCAAAATATGTACGGCAAAAATGGAATGAACGAAGTCACAAATGACCTGTTAAACGAGTCTTTCTTCGTATAATTGCGTTTTGTAATATCCTATTCACACACTAAACACGACACTATTGTTGAAAATATAAAATTTTCTATTTTAATCGTAAGATCACTACAGATTATTGGATATTATGAACAACATAGAGCCGCCATAGGATCCCACCGGGCTCAGCGATTCAAAATACTGACAGATGAGTACACAATTTGCTTTCTCTTTTCCTCTCGAGCTAAGTGCTATGGATAATGAGGTCTCGCTCGCACGCTTTGTATATCTATTGAGAGTAGCGAAAAATTCTAAATCTATGCGTTGCACAGTGTGCTACAGGAAACACAGTCTCAGTTATTCACGCTAAAAACGCTTTCTGAAATGATACTATTTTTTTAATTGAAAGTTATTTTTAATTTGGATCTACTGCGGCAAATGTTCTGAAGAGTTTCACTGCTTAGTTTCCGTTACTTTATGTACTTTTTTTATTTGATATTTATGATTTGATGATGAGTTTATGTTGATTTAAAAGATTCCTTCCTACTTCAAGGGCTTAGGACCGGCAGAAACACGCTATTTATCATGCAATTGCAAACAAAAACATTAAGTACTGTTAGTAAACATTAGGTATGAGAAAAGTATTCTGAAATGAAGCATTTCTGGCGTAGTTAAAAATTTTAAATCAACTTATTTACAGAATTAATTGAGAATCAAAGCTTAAATACCTATTTACAAAATCATGTAACACGCAATAATTGTTCAAAATGCTCACCCCCAGTGTCTATGCACAGATTGGCGCGGCGCACTAAGTTGCGTTTTAAGCTGCGAAGCACTAGCACATTTGTTTTTATTTGTTCAAATGCCAAAACAATTCTTTCACGTAATTGTGTAACACTCACAATGTCTTCATTGTAAACAAGTCTTTTAATATCTCCCCACAAATAAAAGTCTAAGGGCGTTAGGTCGGGTGAACGCGGCGGCCAGGCTACCGGTCCACCACGGCCTATTCACTGCGTACCAAACACTTCACTTAAATATTCGCGCACTTGGCGTCCATAGTGAGGTGGCGCACCGTCCTGTTGGAAGTACAAGTCCCTATGAAATGCGAGTGGAATGTCATCGAGCATCTCATTAACCACATGTCGGAGTAGCACCAAGTATGTAGCACTGTTCAAACGACCGTCAATAAAATATGGGCCAAGTAGATGATCATCGATGATACCAGCCCACACATTCAGACTAAACCGGACCTGGAACGAGTCCCGCGTAGTAACATGTGAGTTGTGTTGTCGGTGAGCCCACCAATGTTCATTGTGGACGTCATAAACGCCCACGCGCGTAAACAATGATTCGTCGGACCACAAAATGTTCACGTCCTGATGTTCAAGGAGCCATTGACAAAAAACTGTCCGAGCGTTATTGTCCTGCGGATGCAACTCTTGAACACGTCGGAAATGGAACAGATGCATTAGTTCGCGATTCAGCAGCTTCCACACTGTGGTATGATGAACACTGAAACGGCGACCGGCTTCACGCGTACTGGCTTGAGGTTCTTCCTCAAAATAATTGAGAATCTGCTCTTGCCGATCAGCTGATAGGCCTTGTGTACCACGACCTTGTGCATGTCGAGGAACCTCGAACTGTCGGTGATCCCTTAAGCGCTGTGTGGCAGCATGCATCATGCGACGAGATGGTCTTGGTCGGTCTGGAAACATTTCCCTGAACATACGAATTGCATCAACAACGTTATTATTAGAAATAGCGTAAAGGCGCACCATTTCCACCAACTCAACGTTACTGTAACGCTCTGACATCGTTACCGGTGTTGTTACGGACGTTACGTAGATATCGGCGCGTGCGGTTATACTCACGCTGAACGCGGGCGAGCGACTAATTAATTCAAAATTTCAAATTCACCAATCAAAGGCGCCGCCTGAGCCGCTCGCTCCTGCGCGGGGGTTGGAGGGGTAACTTACACGCGCCGCGCCGCCACCGCAGGCCTCCAGTCCTTTGCCTATGCCTACACATTTGTATGTGCCTACTAAACTGTAGGCAAAGAAGAAACGGTTTTGAATGAACGGTGAAAATGTACCTATGTAGGTAATAGTATTATTAGAATATTTAGAACCGATTCATACGAGTTGCTTTTTAAATTTATTTTATTTAATAATTATAAAGAACTTAATTTTACTGCCCCATTTTTTCACTTAATATTGGTTTAGTATAAGCAGTAGAGTTCCCGTAGCAAATAGAAAAGAATTTAAGCAGAAAAAAAAAAGTGTAAAAAAAGGTGTCTCGTTTTATCCCGAAATATCAACGAGTGTAGGCAGTACAGTCATGTGTGCAAGTAATGCACAAATGCAGATCAACATTCTGTATATTTATGAAAATTGCTATAGTTTAAATTTGCTCTGGAATTTGTATAATTCTATAACTATACAAAATCTCATAAAAATATATTCAAGATTTACCAAGAAAATTCAGTCCTTATAGGGCGGTCCTGTTTTGTTTTCTCTGCAGCTGACTGTACATGATGTGTAAATGGTGAAATTGAGGCGTAAAATATGCATCTGGCTACCCCTTCAAAGACAAAGGCATGACTATATATGCAAACCGGTTAAACCCAAGACGCGGATCCAATGGAAACAGAAATCCCATACAATTGTATACAAAAGAGTGCTCTTAAGACACGCCTCTGCGTTTACGCTTTTTTTTTCTTAAAGAGGTTCTTTGTGTGGAATTTTTCACTGTTTGAGCGAGCGTCGACGCTCGGCCAACACCACACACGGCATGATACGAGAAATGTTCGTAATAAATAACTGAAAAACAATATTGACATGCAAATTTTATAGAGTTTGTGGGCGAACTAGATGAATGAAATATTTATAATAGTTGGTGAGCTTATTTCCCTTGTGTTGAAAGGAACAGACGCAGGTTATAACTAGCTACTATTGAAACTTTCAAGGCTCTCTCTACCTAGCTGAAATTTTAATAGAATAGAATTGTTGATTCATGTAGAGATGTTTTGTGACTCCCAAATCTCCACAGAAGGCTCCAGTATCGTTTCCACCACTGTACTAGATCTGAAACGCAGGACTCTGCTCGGTACATAAATCTGTCCACAAAATTCTCGTTCACATCACAAACGACACTATGACGTAGAGTTCGTCCACCTAAGACTATTTTCTCTATTCCCCCATAAGTAATAGGCTATAAGGCCTTAAATGCCACGAAAAATATACCATAATAACCATTTTATGTTATGGACGATTAAAATTAAGGTTATATCCTGAAATATTGTTAAGGTGGCCAGAAGTGACGTAAACTGAAATAAAAAAACATTCGCTTCCGGTCGTTATCAGACCATTTTTGATGGTTAACGAAGGGCAGGAATGGTTTTGAATCCCTTTCTGTCTGTTACAAAAAGAGGAGGTAGTAGATGGCCCTCGTGGCTGCACCTGTGAATTCTGTTCCCGTCTTCATATTCAATAGAAACTTTTTCCGGGGATGACAGTTAGTCTATGTTTTTTTTTGTTGAAATTTGCGTTTATGCGTCTTCATCCCAGCCACGGAGGCAGCTGGGTTGGTGTGTGGGACATCAATGGGACCGTCCTCCCCACTAAGCCCGCGCTGTTCCTCCTCGCCCTATAGTCGGATCGTAGGATATTCAAGAACATTATTGCAAAAAAAGTTGAATATAGTTTTCATGGCGACAGTTGCACTAAGTGAACGATGAATAAATTAAGGCTGGTCTCAGAGCGCGCCCCTCGGGATATGTTTCATAAGATACATAATGATGGGAAACGAAAAGTATCGATAAATTACTCTAAAGTTTACTTACTAATATCATCTGTATATTATACTATCTTGATGCCCGCTGCATCACCTGTGTGGAATTTTGTTCCCGTTTCCGCATCTTATAGTAAGTTATTCCAGGGATAATAAGTAGCTATGTGCTAATGGAGACCATTTAACCAATAACGTACCTAATTTCAGACAGATCCGTTCAGCCGTTAGAGCGTGAAGGAGTAACAAACATCCACACTCACAAACCTCGCATTTGATGATGTCGACTGTGTCCCAACACAAGCTCACATCAAACACCCCGTAGCTTCTTAGCGAGTGCCGAGTGTGTGCCGCGACGCAAAGTGCATTATGCTAGTTATAATATTTTGTTTTAAACTACAACGATTGAGAAATGCATTTTGCGACTTTATATCTATGTGTATCCTAAAGAAGGTGTTATTATAAACTAATGTCTACTAATATTATGAAAAGTAAGCATTTCCATCATTAGATAAAATTATGCTGAAGTGATATGGGCTATATACTATTATAATATTACTACCCAAGTGAGCGCAGCAAGAATAATAACATAATACCTGACCGGTTTTACCTCATAAGATCTGTATGACTGGTTACTAATGGTATTGAAAACACTGTTTAATGTCTTACCTTGCCACACGTGTTAACAATGTATTGTAGAAAAGTAAACATGTCGATTTTTTCAATGTATGCAGCAATTTCCACCAAGTGCCATCAATCAACAGTATAATTCCCAACATCGATACCTAGTTCATTAAATTAAAAAAAAAACAACCTAACGCACTAATTCTAAAATTGAATAACAATTTCGTTGTTCATTCAGAACGTGTTGAGCAGACGATTCCTAAACGAAAGTCCTTTATCAAAACAGTAAAGTAGCCGATGAATAAAATAATTCACGTCTAATTTGGCTAAAAGACCGGGGCGTGCACAGTTGAGCGCGTTCAAATGAGATTTATGCGCCAACCTCTAGTCCTCTGAGTTTACAAGAGAAATTAAAACTTTTCAAAACGGCTCAAGCTATATTTTGGTGGAAAAATCTCTCTGCATTTAGAAGAAGTATTTAATTTTGCTAAACGTTTGACAAATCCTGAAAGATAAATTTGTGCCGTTTTGTTTTGAGACAGATAAATAAAAATAAAAAATTGTGGAGAACATTTAACTGAAGATAAATGATCTGGAATTTATTAATCTTTTGAGAAAAGTAATTATTATATTGTTGGCAATCACCAGGAATGTTAATAAAAAAATATATATGGAGATTAACAAAGCAGATTTCTATCACTTTATCGTAATCATTACACAAGTAGCTAATTAGTAAGTAACTTAGAACATTCTTACAATCACGGCGACACTGATATCACATGGATCACACTGATCACCAAGGTGTGTAGTTCTATACTCTGCAGCGGTCGACCTCGACCGTCGAGAAAGGGTCGTCCACTACATTGCACGCCTTTTTATATTGAAAACCGAGTCATAGACAAGTCGACTTCTACAATATTATCTTTCATCCAATCATCCAGCGTTCATTGTCAGGCGTTGTCTTACTTTTCATTCAGGACTTTTATTTTTTATATTTGCAATGCAAATTAAGTTTTCGCTGGGTTGGCACTATTGATTCCCAACCCCAAGCGAACTGTATACCCAATTTGATAAATATAATTTTGTAAAGCAATGGTTGGCACACAAATTATTAAGATTTTCCCACGAGCCCCACTGGCTCAGTTTTGTTAAACGGTCATTGCTTTAAGGCAGAGTTTAGGTGACTCCAGACTGTGAACGTGTCTATATTAGTTTAATATATGGTGTGCTATATTGTTATGCTATTTACATTATTACGAAATGAATGATATAATAAAGCCCAGTTTGAGGTCACCTTTAAGCAACTTTCACCAACTATGCTCGCGTCGGTTTGCACTTTGCTAGGCACATAAAGCCGAAGACGTAAGCCAGTATTAAGTCTGTAAATATCCTACTAATCCTACTAATACTATTTAATGTGAAAATTTGTGAAGATGTTTGGATGTATCACGCTCTAACGGCTGAACGGATCGGGCTGAAATTTGGTACAGAGATAGCTTATAGTCTGGAATAACACATAGGCTTTTTTCCAGTAATATGTTCCCACGGGAAGCGGGAACGGGTACCGAATTTCACGCAGGCGAAGCTGCGCGCATCAGCAAGTTAACAATAAATATAATTATATGTAATAATCCCCTTTTTTCCTTGGTGCAGTTGGGTAGTACAGTTGACCGGACCACGGTTAAACAAAATTAACAGTCGTACAGTTAGCCGGACTAACATTACGTTTCAGATTCAGATTCAGATTTCATTTATTTCGTAAACATAGGTACAATAATACAGGTCTTATTTTAAGTATATAGTTTCGCTGTAATTATTACCAAAATTCATGTTTGGGTTATAATATGAAAAATTATTTTGTGTTAGTGACATAATTTTACAGATACATGACATTTTCAAAGTCTCACACTATAGCAAGTGTTAAGACTGTACAAAAATTGGTCATCCGTTTAAAAAACGGGATCTCCGCTTCTAACCTATTATGTCGTCAACTTAGGAGATAAAATTAGCTTAGTGGATGTAACGAAACCATAGCGTAGTACAGAAAACGCTACAACTCCATCTATCGAGCATGAAGCAACTGTCATAACATGAACTTAGCTACGATACGAACCGGAAAGGGTAGGGACCCAAGTGGATGTCCGCTATCAAAAAATAGAAAATCGTACGGCTTGCCTGTAAGGTCTACTTAATAGTAGTTTATAGTATTGTATACTAAGTGCTACAAGGGTCCGATTTGTCTCCAACTCTGTTTCTTCAACAACAATAATATATTATACTGTGCTCCAGTTTAGAGAGTTATTCTGTCCGCCCAGCGGTGAGGCGGATCGACGCGACGTAGGGGAAAGGAGACGCAGCTAGTGGCTATTCTCGACCTAATACGCTTTTATTTTTTTTGTTACTTCATTTTTGTTATTCCAAAGTGTATAAGATAGAATGTGGTAAACATTAGATCATTGTGTACCCTGCTAAGGCACAGCAATTAAATTTAAAATTAATTTTACTTTTCATCAATATTTTTTATCTTTATTTTATTATTTATTTTATGTTTATTAAAAAGGGTATGTACAAAAACAGACAACAGAATATAAGAATAAGAAGGTGTTACAGCAGTTGCTTATCATTCTTATCCCGAAGCCCAATAATTTAAGTACCACAACTTTTTTGAGACATTCGGAGACATGACATAATAATTACCATATGTCAATGTCAGTCTTATACTCGTATTTTAAATGAGACATTTACAATAATACAACTATATCTCTGTTAAAATTAGGTTTATAATTTTGACAGCTCACGCCTATGAAGTATCGTATTTGTTTATGTCAAGTATACTTAAAAAAATATCGTAGCACATAGACGAGTACCGCCCACTTATCGTAGTGAAGCGTCTTCCAACAATATCGCAGAATAGATCATAGACAAATAATTCGAATAAATCGAAATTAAGTATATTCATTTAAATGCAAGTAAAGTTAATAAGTAGGTATCTACAATATTTATTTGTAATATGAAATGAAATGAAATGAAATAGTTTAATATCCAGATTTTCATCCAATTACTTTTTTACAACCAATTTACAAAAATTTAAATGAACAAATAAGATTCACTAATAAAATCAATAAATTATTATAATAAGTAGATTAAATTCATAAACATTAATAAATTAACAATAACAATTATCATAAACAATCAAAATAAAATAAAAATAATACATTCTCAATAATAATAAATTCAATTAGGTATTTGGTAAATTATATCAATCTATACTAATATTATAAAGAGGAAAGATTTGTTTTTTTGTTTGTTTGTTTGTTTGTTTGTTTGTAACGAATAGGCTCCGGAACTACTAGACCGATTTGAAAAATTCTTTCACTGCTGGAAAGCTACACTCTTTGCGGGTAACATAGGCTATATTTTATTCCCGTATTCCCACGGGAACGGGAACTACGCGGGTGAAACCGCGTGACGTCCGCTAGTCATACATAAAATCATAATAAAAATCAATAGATTATTAACAATAATAAAATTTCTAAATTATCATAGGTCCGAGGTAGATTCTAGGTAATAGGCGTATGGTAAGCCTGCCAGACTTTGTGTAGGGGACTAGCGTGCCATTGTCGTACCGCAGCCACCAGGCTGTTCTCGGAACGATTGAGGGCGGTGCGCAGAGCGGCCGACCGGCTCCGAAGCAGTGCCTGCCAACAGGGCGCGCGCCCCACGCAGAACATGGTGCTTGCACTACACCACCGTCATATGATTAGCTAAGTATAATAAAAACAATAATAATGCAATTATATTTACCTAATTACCTAAAATAATAAAAACAGTTTTTTTGTAACTATCGATTTAAAATTTTACGCAATCGATAATCGAATAGATTCATTAACGATTGGACACTATGGGGTGCCCTACTAAGAGCCGCCAAATTATCATGCTAATTTTAACAGAGTATAACAATACCGCAGAATCGATCAAAGACAAATAATTCGAATAAATCGAAATTAAGTATATTCAGTTAAATGCAAGTAAAGTTAATAAGTATTTATCTGCAATATAATAATAACACAAACAATAATAATGCAATTATATTTACCTAATTACCTAAAATAATAAAAACGGTTTTTTTGTAACTATCGATTTAAAATTTTACGCAATCGATAATCGATTAGATTCATTAACGATTGGCACTATGGGGTTCCCTACTAAGAGCTGTCAAAATTATCATCCTAATTTTAATAGAGTTTCAGTTTTTTCATTTTTTTTTAGTCTTACGGACTGCGTCGAATACTCTTCTCACCTTTGCTTTGGGATGACTCTGCGAGGAACTTTCTAGACGCGCTTGACGCTATGCAGAGACGTGCTATCCGTATAATTGGTTGTCTTGAGGTGAAGGAAGGCCTCGCGTTAGCGCAGCGAAGAACCATAGCGTCCTTGGCTGCCTTCTATCGAATGTATCACGGTGAATGTTCTGAAGAGCTCTTCAACCTGATCCCACCCTCTCCTTTTCGATTCCGAACAACGCGTGCCGGGCAGAGATGCCACTCATACACAGTGGAGAGAATCTTCGCCAGAACTGAGCGTTTCAAAAGATCTTTCATCTGTTAAACTATAAAAACATGGAACGCCCTGCCCGCACTCGTGTTTCCCACATCATATAATCCCGGGTTCTTCAAGAGAAGCGTGAAGACGCACATCACAGGACCGCCAACTTGAGGACCACTGTCGAAAGTCTTACGGACTGTGTGACTGGCTCCCAATCGATAGAAGCACCACGGCTTACCATCAGGCTGGTGGCGACGTCAATTTGGCGAGCTAAATATTTTTAAAAAAATCTAATAAACCCGCCCGTCATCGTATCAGGTGCAAAGGTGCCCATGTATTTTATAGCTTATTTTAGTTGTAACATGCTAATATTCATACTTATTCAGAATTTATGAAATCTAAATATGGTCGATTAAAATTGGGGGCATCTAAAACTTTGGGGCTGACTCTATGGAAGGAATCAGGTATAGCATCCATGTAGGATTTTTCTCACGTTAAAAAAAGCGTATGTGACTTTGGTGATGATGTTCAATTTCCGGATCAACTCAAATATTTATAAAATCCGACAATTTAGCCCCTCTATAAAATAGATTGCAGAGGGGCATATTTATGACGAGACTTGTGTTTGTAGTCTGTGACTCTGTTGCATTAAATAACGTCACTAGGTCACGTGGATCATCTGTTCAAAGTTTGAAATAAAACAAAAATGACAACGTCAATCGGATTGAACTTTCACAATAAACGTTACAGGGGCAGTCTGTTGAGACCGTCTCACGGCTTCTTGTTTGTTTTTGTAATGGTATTATCAGTAACATGACAGTCGTTAAGCTAAGTCGAAAGTCATACCTAGGTATTACGGTTGAAAATCTTCAAAGCTGGTAACCACAGCCGGTTCTTGCCAGTTTCAACAAGCCAATTAGGGGTAAGGACGGCAGCGCGATTGATTTTTGCAAACGGTCATAGGCTACAAAAGCCTGTATAATAGCTTGTATGATAAATGGAAAATTTTATTGAATCTTACAAAGAGAAATTGTATCGAATTTCTTCGGGTTCGGAGCGGAGCGTGAAGAGACACAAACTAGGGCTGCCAACTTAAGGACCACTATCAGAAGTCTTACAGACTGTGAGAGTGGACCCCAATCGCCAGGTGTCGCCATGACTTTCCACCATGTGTCAAGTCAATTTGGCTAGCTAAATAATATAAAAAACCGAATTAAAAAACTATAGCACATTTTTATTATAAACTTTTACAATTGAACTTTATAAAAAAATATTTAACTTGGAATCAACTTGGTGCGAGTTTGTACTGCCACAGTCATTATCAACAGAGTACAAAGGATTTTCTGATTGACAGTTTTGTAACTCAGCTTCAGCAAAGATCTGCGCCAGCTTTATTTTCACAGAAGCCTGTATTTGAGGTTTCATTCTCTTTAAAGATTCCGCGTAACTTGCAAATAAATAATCCACTGAGTCTTTTTTCTTTTTTTCACAGATATATTCCATTAATTTTGTCATAGAATCATCTTGTTGAGAGTTGTATTTTCTTTTAAAGGATGTTGGAGTATCGTGTGCTGGCAATGATTGAGATTCTTCTTCTAACGTTTGGTTGACTGTAAAAGAAGTTGCAAAAAACTCTGTATCTTCTGCGCCATCTTCTTTTTTATCAGATTCGTCTTCTACGTCGCTAGATGTCAGCATATCTGTTTCATCATCAGCATTATTACCAGGAGTAAAAACTGTTCTTGTTTTGGTAACCCCTTCCAAAAACGCCAGTTGTGGTCCCCATACCCAGTTTGAATAGGCCTTTCTTTTGGTGTCCTTGTTTCTTCTGTACTTACCGTAGCCATCTTTTAGGTTTTTCCATTTCATTAGGGTGATTTCATCTGAAACAATTATTTTATACCTTTATTAAGTACCTAACCTAATAATGTAATGATATATCCTAAAGTATGCAAGATTTTAATTCGGTCCACATGGACCTATTAGTTTTCAGACTAATATTATAATGTGACTAGCTGACCCTCAAACTTCTTTTACGGCACATAAGGTCTATGAGAGTGGAGGTATTTCTTTATCAGATTCCTAGAAGCTCACACGCTTCTAGCCCTGTATGCTTAATAATGAAAGAGCTTTCATTCTATTTTAACACATTTCAGTCCACGTCAGAGGCGTGGGCTGCCAGCTTGCTACCAGTTAAGAAAGACACTTCTATTCAAAGGAACTCTTGAATTCTAAGGTTAGCCAATTTTGAGATGTCTCTGCAAACAAAACCCCTAGTGTTGTAACTTCTTAAAGTACTCTCTGTCTAACACTAAAAATATTTGAAGTCGGATCACGCGTTGAGTAGTTACATCTGAAAAACCATTTTGTCTTTCATCCCCTCTGAACTGCGCAAAATATCGGGATAAAAAGTATTCAAATTGATTCAACACTTTCAACAAGATTCGGGATGCAGACAGACAGAAAAACAAGTTTTTTATAAATTACATTTTCAACTTTAGTATCGATTACAGAATGCCCTACAATTAAAATTTTCAAAATAGCTTCCATGTACAGATTCTAGACCCTCAGATTTAGGACCCTATTCGCTCGTCTATCTGTCCGTCTATCACGAGGCTGCATCTTATGAACGGTGACAGCTAGAGAGTTGAAATTTTCACCGATTACATTTTTAAGCTATTGCATAGCTTCTATCGCGGGCCTTGCGTGGAGACCGAATCCAGAAATTGTGTCACGAAAACGAATCACACTCTCGGCTACCTTCGGCCACGTTCGTGTATCTCGCACTTCATAAATTTTTTGTTTACGTCAATTATGAACTCTGCAGTCGTTATTATATTATGTCAAATAATCCAAAAATTGATGCTTGTACCCAGAATCGATCTTGCGCCTTCTGCGTACCGATCCGCGTCTTAACCATTCGACCAAAGTTGAAATAAGAGTGCTGGTCGAATTTAGAGTTCTTAATGTGAAATGACAATTTCGATGCTGTCAATTACATTAGTTGCTGTCAATTTACTTCGTCTAAATAAAAATTCGACTATAGGTGTATAGGTATTCACCATCTATGTACAACAGTGAACTGTACTCGTATAATTTGTGTAAAAAGTGTTTTAAATATGAATAAACAAAGTGCATTTATTAATGAAGAAAGTCACGAAAAATAGTGAAAGAAAATGAGTGAGTACTCTATATACATACATTTTATTATTATTATCACCAATGCAGTATTATTTTTTGTTTTGTTAATTTATATATAATACTGCTATAAAGATAACCAAACCCGGGAGTACGTTCCCATGGGAAGCGGGAAGAAAATTTCACGCTGACGTAGCCGCGAGCGCCGTCTATCCCATACCTATGTACCTACTTTAAACGTGTCATAAAAGTGACAACAATACCATACATGCATATTTCAAAGAATGTCTATTATTACCATAAAATTTGTAAAAATAGTTTTTAAGTAGATAATCAAAAGTGACCAGTTGGCGAAAGCGACGAATTAACAAATCTGTCGAGTAGATAGCTAACTCGAAGAAACCTATTGTTTTATCTTTTAACTAGCTGACCCTCGCAACTTTGTTTACGTCACACAAGGTCTATGAAATTAGAGGTATTTATTAATCATACCCATCAAGTACCTAGCGTGTGAATCTGCCCTGTTTGCTTAATCAAAATAGAGCTAAATGGTTAAAGCTATTCCTCAGTATAGAATTTTCCTCAGTATAAACAATTTACATACAAACACTGTGTTAGAATTTTATTACATGTATCAATGTAGTAGACGTAACGTGTATAAAATGACATCAATCAAATGTCATCAATATACTGAAAAAGAAATTAAAAATAGAGTTCACAAACTCTTTTGAAAATACATATTGTACCTACCTTTTTTGTTTGTTTGTTTGTTTGTAACGAATAGGCTCCGGAACTACGGGACCGATTTGAAAAATTCTATCACTTTTGGAAAGCTACACTCTTTGCGGTGAACATAGGCTATATTTTATTCCCGTATTCCCACGGGAACGGGAACTACGCGGATGAAACCGCGTGACGTCCGCTAGTTTATTTAATACTAGCGGACAAAAAAACAAATCTTTCCTCTTTATAATATTAGTATAGAAAAGAAAAAAAGGAAAAAAAATACTGCATAAATAAAGTAAATAAATAATTATAATTGCATAAGTTGATAAAAAATGCTATGCAATAGCTTTACCGCGGCAGTCCCCGAGTGCTACACGTCTTTTTTGTTTCTGTTGCCGCTATAACATCAAGCACAGTTTGTTTTTAACAGAAGAATAATATTTATGGGGGCTCTCATACAACAAACGTGATATTTTTTTGTGGTTTTATTTGTAACAGAACCCTACGTGCGCGACTCCCACTCGCACTTGGCCGGTTGTTTAAAAGTTAAAATGGCCTATATTGCATAATGTTGATGATGTCATCAATTTAAACACAATGTTCTATTATTGATGAATAATAAAAAAAAATAAAGAGGAAAGATTTCTAAGTTTGGAATCGGTAAAATCTGAAAATACTGAAGCGATGATCTGAAGTACATACATACATACATATGGTCATGCCTTTATCCCCGATATTATATGCCCACATTTCACCTTTTTGTATAATTTGTCCTACATAATAGGTGGTGAGCCGTATTGCCATGTTTAAATGGACAGGCGCAGGTTGTGACTGCCTGCTGTTGAAATAAAGCCTTCAACTTAGCTTAACGACTGTTATTTTACTGGCAACCGGGACCAACGGCTTAACGTGCCTTCCGAAGCACGGAAACGCTCAAATAAATGTCACAAAGTGATCACATGGATGGTCACCCATCCATGGACCGGCCATAGTTAAAGTTGCTTACTGCAGTGATCGTTTACAGAACACTGAGTCCGCGGGGCCACGAGCGCTTCATCTCTCGTGGCCCCATCTGAAGTAGTCACTATTTTATCTTTAAAACAACACTTCCTAAAAGTAAAGTAGTTATCGGCACAAAAAAATGTGAATCCTCACGGGACGCCTGGCAGATGTGAAACATAGAAATTATTTTGATAAAATTCAAAATTCTACAAAAACGGCGACAATAAAATAGGGATATTTTTAAATGCACATCTATGTAATTTTTCTGCACACTAGGTATCTCCAGTCCTGGGACATCCTTCCGAGAGCTTACCCGGGGCTCACAACCATAGGCTGTTGGGCGTTACGTGAGGTTTTTTAGTCGGTAGAAGTCCGACATAACATCCAAAAAACACTAGGTATCTCCACTAATTTACTGAATGCATGCCAGAAATCTGAATGCTGTGCAAAAAAACAATTGATTAACTAAATATGTACTTCTTAAAAATCTAAAATTTTACACAGAACGAGATGACATTTTTTTATCGAATTTAAACCAGAAATGTGGTTCTTATACCAGATAAATATGATTTGCTAAACAAAGTCCTTCAAAATGTAATTTAAATACTTGTACTGATGTCTCCCCAGCTAGAGAAGACACCAGGACTGGAAATTCCTGTTGGCTCCCCCAGGGGATCAACTGGTTAAGACACGAGACAGCACCCAAAAATACGAATCACTTATCAAAAATACTACGTTACACTTACGTAGTAACTATTTAGTAATCTGTGCTTACACTCTAAATTGTACAATATTATAACGGAATAGGTTAGGTGCGGTTAGTTTTTTATTTTTGAAGATGACTGATTAAATTGGGTTTTTAATTAAAATAAAAGATGTTCCTTAAACTAATATAGACGATGGTTTTCCATAAAAAAGTTTTAATATGATTATTAAGCTAAGGAATTTTTAGATATATTATTTCGATAATAGTGATTAGTTCAGTAAATTAGTTCTGCAAATACCATTTAACAGTATATTGAATTTGGTTTACTTAAGTTTACTTTGTGTGGGTAAGTGGGTGTAGTGGGGCCCTACCAACACCTCCGGGCCCAAGTCAACCTCACGTGCAAGCTCGTGCACCTGCTGAACAACGGACGAAGCTCTGACGTCGGCGGTCCATTTCAACACGGCGATGGGCTCACCACCTGTTACGTGGGACCGAATTGTACACGGTGAAATGTGGGCCGGTATAGGCCTCTGCCTACCCCTTCGGGGATAAAGGCGTGAGTATATGTATGTAAGTTTACTTTAGTGTGCATAATTAGTGTGCAATTCAGTATTTTTTAAATTTTTTGTTCGAAAAAAGGGAATAAACAGATATCGATTTAAATACATGCCAATAAAAAATACTGTTTACGCCTCGGCTTTAAATGCTTTTACATTATAAAGTGGCAACCCTACCGATAACGCCTGCGCAGTCTGCGCACCGCACACGTTCGTGATAGTGAGTTGAGTCACAGTTGTGACGTCAAACTCGAGTAGAACTTGTTATGATGACCGCGTTGTAAATAACTAACAAATACTGATTCAACTATGCTGATATGGCATAAAATCGGTACTTACGGCTACAATTCATCTGCTCAGCAATCTTCTTCCACATTTTATCTTTTTTCAACTTATTTTTAAAGTCTTTTTCGCTACAATCGTACAAAAACCGATGTGGTTGTACCAGCGCTATCAATTTTTCTGTCACATCCATTATTAAGGTGCGCTAAACAACTTTTAGGTGAAGCTTCCAACTTAGATTGTTATAACTGTTAAATAAATGAACACAAAAGGAATGTTATCTCGCCACCGCTCCGCAACGCGACGCTACCGCTCTTTGTGAAGTTGTTTTGTCTCACTGGCGCGGTGGCAATGAACTCGGCGCTGGGTCCCTCCGACCCCGCACCGCACCGCTGACGCCCCGCTTCGCTTCCCCTCCGTCGCCACCGCGCCAGCTGCAGATAGGGTACGTAGACGTACCTATTGTGTGTGTATGTGTGTGTGTTATTATAGGTAAGTCAGTAGTAGATATTATTACTTGAACCGCGCAAATTTGTTTACGTCATATTAAAGAGAAAGTATGGTTATTTTTTTGGAATAAATGCCCGTTGGTATGTTTTGTGTGTTTGTTCGCGATGGACGCAAAACTACTTAACGGATTTTGACGAGGTTTTTTATAATGATCTTGGTCAGACTTCAAATCTTAAATAATTTGTTTTATCGTAATCGGTTAAGTAGAACCAGAGGTTATGAACTTAAATAGAATAGGTAGGTATCCAAGGTAGGATTTCTGTACAAACATTATTCTTTTGTCATTCATTACAGACATTCACACGGGCGGAGCCACGGGTATCGGCTAGTCATGCATATAAAATCTCGTCGCTAATATTGCTATATTGTTAATGTAAGCCAATCCTAAAAGCTATGTTATTTAATTTGTTTTTATTTTTAGTTTTTTTTTTTCAGGTGAACAACCAACATCACAATAATCATATATATAGCGTATTGAAAGATACAGATTGTTTGAAGGTCAGAAGTAAGTATACTAGACCATGCATCAACAAAGAACTAAATCACACATAAATAACTAAATAAATATCAGTAGAATAACATTATCTTAATCTGTACGGATTAGGGCGAATAATAAATGTTGTCACACACAATTTCTACGTCACCTTAACCCGTAGTTACTGAGGTCACCTACCCGCTTGATGATGTCATCCCGACACAAACTTTCATCTCATCCCCTATTTCAACTCTTTCTACCGTTTTTTTGCTATAAAAACCAGGATACATAAATATCCATCCCAATCTGTAGTCTTCTCTTTTTTTTTACGTGAGGGAAAATCCTACGTGTATGCTATGCCGGACTCCTACCGACTAAAAACCTCACGTATCCCGCCTAACAACAACGTCTTACAGTCACAACCTGCGCCTTTCCATCTCAATACAGCTCACCACCACGGTGTCCATTTCGATTGCTCGGCCAATATGTCGTAGAAAAAAGAAACTTATGTCAGCATTTCGAAGGAATTCGTAGAAAACGAACAGTGAAAACCGCAAATTCGAAGAGTCAATATTTAGAAAGTTATAAGGGTTTAACCGTGGCCGCGCAGTCCGCATGAATTCAACTGCGCGGCCACCAGTTCTCTTGAACGGAGCTACGTACAAGTCTAATTCTTTTTGCTAATCACTGATACGATTTCGAAGAAAATGTAGATTATAAAAATAAAGCCCTACTATTTGAACTTCACGACATACGGCACTCCAAAGTTATGGCCGCGCAGTCCGCATAAAGCGAACCGCGCGGCCACCAGTTCTCATTAACGGAGCATTGTAGAAGTCTAATTCTTTTTGCTAATCACTGATACGATTTCGAAGAAAAAGTAGATTTGAAAAATATAGCCCTAAAGTTTGAACTTCTCGTTCTACAGCACTTACGTAAGGGCGAACCGCGCGGCCACGTGTTTCTTAAAGTGGAGCTTAAACAGAATTTGGTAGAGGTCTCATTATTTTTGCTAATCATTGATACGATTTCGAAGAATATGTAGATATCATGAATGAAGTTCTAATGCTTGAAAATCACGAGTTACAGAACTTAAACCCTGTAACTCGAGTTAAAAGAAGGGTGACCATGATTTACGTTGCGTCGACGAGATATTCCCAAAAAAAAATTGAACCGAATTCATACAAATCCTTTAAAATATTTACCTAGCACAAAGTTATTATTTTGATTTACCAGATTTTATTCAATATCATATTGAAGTCGGCGCCAAGTAAACTACAATCCTATGGGGTATAGGTAGGTAGGTATTATTAATGGCAACAACTTCCATATTAAATTGAATAAAATCTGATAAATCAAAATACATATCACTATGTGCTAGGTATATTTTATTTTTAAGGATTTGTATGAAGTCGGTTCTATTGTTTAATTATTTTTTTATTATTATTTTAAGTGACGGGTAGACCGATAAGTATATCTATCTAGGTGTAAAGTTCTCATCAACACAATTCAATCAAGCCGAAACACAAGGTAACTGCTGTAAATCGTTAAGAAATTCCCTCAACTGTCTTTCGGTTCCATCATCATATCGACTCCAGACCTTTATTAAATTGTAGTGGGTATACTTACTTATTAAAGCACTTAATCAAAAAGTTAGCAAACGCACTAGTTGTCCCAACAATTTTCGGTGGTTGCCCTCGATTTCTCCTGGATCCCAGCATCAGATCTTGATACCCTGGATATGGGACCACCTCAGAAGTAACCTCATTCAAACAAAAAAAATCAAAATCGGCGCCGCTATCGCGTAATACTTATACATAAAAAAACATAGCGTACGAATTGAGAACCTCCTCTTTTTTGAAGTCGGTTAATAAGACTTTTTAATGTCACGTATATTGCTATACTTTTAATCGTAAAAAGCAAATAGTTGTAGTCCCTTGGTTTGAATTTGAATAGAGAAGTTTACTTCTAGGATATAAATAAATAAATATTCACGGACATCTCACACAACGCTATCTGATCTCAAAGTAAGCTAGGAATAACCTGCTTGTGTTATGGGTATCCACGATCCACCACGGATATTAATACTTATATACTTTTAAATACAAACATATTATACATAGATACACCCAGACTCTTGAGACAAACATTTATGGGTCACACAAAATAATATTTGTCTCCGGTGGGAATCGAACCCACGACCTCCAGCGCCGCAGGCGGTATCTCTACCGACTGTGCCACAGAGGCAGTCAAAGATAAGAAGATAAGAAAAAAAACACTCATCGATTGATTTATATTTCAGTAAATGGTGATGATCACAATATAGGTACATATTGTTATATAATGGGTAAGGTAAGGTAAGGCCGTTAGCGCAGCGAAGAACTATTGCGTCTTTGGCTGCATTCTACCGTATCTTTCACGGTGAGTGTTCTGAACTCTTCAACCTAATCCCGCCCACTCCTTCCCGAACAACGCCTGCTGGACAGAGGTGCCACTCTTACTTCGCTACAACTGAACGATTCAAAAGATCGTTTCTCTGTCGTACCATAAAAACTGGAACGGCCTGCCAGCGCACGTGTTTCCCTTCTCTTACCATCCTGGGTTCTTCAAGCGGAGCGTGAAGAGGCACATCATAGGGCCGCCAACTTGGGGGCCGCTTTCTATAGTCTTGCAGACTGGGACGGTGGCCCCCAATCGCTAGATGTTGCTGTGACTTTCCATCGGACGGCGGTATCATTTTGGCGAGCCGAATATAAAAAAAAACATGAAGAGTTAAAGTGCAAGGTGATTTATCACTGACCTCAGCTCTGGCACCGACATTTACCTACTTAAATGTTAAAAATAGCTAATAATACCGGAAATGTAAATAAGCCAGATAAATAAAGCTTCTTTCACAACTATTACAATAAAACAAATGATATTTAAATAGATAAAACATATTAATACTTACTATAAACTATAAATCACATATTTTAAAATTCACAATTCGTTTTCGTAATAGTAAGATTACAAATAAAATAGTAGATTTTTAACCGAGGTCAGGGTGGAAAGAATCAATTCCCGAGGTATTTAGACCGGCTATAGTCCGAGTCGGAATTGATTCTTTTGCCCGTGTTAAACACTCTACTTTTCTTTTCGAATAAGAGAAAAATAAAGTAAAAGTAATAATATTCAAATCTTAACATAAAAGATTATTACCTATTTTTATGAATTCTGTCACAGACAGATAAATAACAGATAATAATATTACACTCTGTTAAAACTAGGATGATAATTTTGACAGATCACGCCTATGAAGTATCGGTTTATGTCAAGTATACTTCAAAAAATTAACGTAGCACATAGACGAGTACCGCCCACTTATCCTAGTGAAGCGTATTCCAACAATACCGCACAATAGATCACAAACAAATAATTCGGATAAATCGAATTCATGTATATTTATTTAAATGCAAGTAATGTTAATAAGTAGGTATCCACAGTATTTTTTTGTAATATGATTAGCTAAGTATAATACAAACAATAATTATGCAATTATATTTACCTAATTACCCAAAATAATAAAAAACCGTTTTTTTGTAACTATCGATTTAATTTTTACGCAATCGATAATCAAATAGATTCATTAACGATTGGACACTATGGGGTGCCCTATTTAGAGTTGTCAAAATTATCATCCTAGTTTTAACAGAGTGTAATATCCCGCCAATTCATGTCGACTTTTTAAATTTTAAATATGGAACTCACCGCGGAAGACCGGCAGCCGGTCCGTGTTAAAGGGGGCTAATTGTTGCAGCTTATTCCGCTCTAAGAAATTTGCGCTAAGTTCACACTGCACACTGGCTGTTTGGAAAGTCGCATGGCCGCAGCATTTTTTTAAATTAGTTTTTTTTACATAAAACTCTTTACAGCGGACCTGACAGCAGTTCCATTTTAAGTTTCATTCCGGCCCTTAGGTGGGAAGTAATTTGTAGTTAAGTATGAGTTTTTCCCTCCCTAGGGAGTGAAACAGCATTTTCCACCCAATAATCAGATTAAGGAAACACTACTTTCCGAGTAGCAGAAATGAAAAAAATATGACTTATTTACGTTGCTGTAACGATTAAGATCATAATTAGTTTATATATATATAAGCTTAGAAAAAGTAGTTTATTATAAAACTACACCAGATTTACGAGAGCAACAACATTAATATAACATGAAGTTTAATTAAACTATACTTTTTCACATAATTCAACAATCACAGTTCGTTTTCATATTACAATTACAATTAGAACTTAAAAACAAAATCTGACTTACGATAACAACAAAATTTCTAAAACTTAAATCAGTCATCTCTAATCTAAGCGCACGGCAGTGCGCAGGCCAAGTCCAGCAACAGACCACTGCACTTCGAGGGCTTCCCCGGGGCTCCCAACCATAGGCTGTTGGGCGTAACGTGAGGTTTTTTAGTCGGTAAGAGCATAACATCCTATGAGAATTTTCCCTCACGTTAAAAAAAAAAAAAGTCCTCTATAAAAGATTCTGCAACAGTTAGCTTATTGCCAACATTAATACATCCAAAATCCTAATCACAGAGTACTTAATACTACGTTCGGTACGTACGGTCCTAATAACCATAATATCATCCGACGGCTGTTATTATGTTATATGAAATTTCATAATAATAACATAACACTCCGTTCGCTTTTTCAATCTCTTCCGCGCAAAGGGTTACTCATCAGACAGCCAAATTCTTACCGCTCGACGCGTGGAATCTGTATGAGTTTCAAAAAAAGAACTGTCATTCACGCGCGTTGCATTGCACTACCACAGAGGCTGCGCGCCGAAAAAAAAAGATTAAAGCGAATTCGAATTCCCGCTATTTTTCTTCGACATTATTTTTGCAAATTGTTTTATCATGGGTGTAGATAAAGTCTTGTATGCAATTGTATAATTAGGTATTAAAACACTCATGTGATACTATTATCATCAGATTAGAGAACCCACATTCATGTTTTAACAGCTTATAGTCTGGAATAACACATAGGCTACGTTACATCTCGGGAAAATATTCTCATGGGAAGCGGGAACGGGTACCAAATTCACGCGGGCGAAGCCGCGAGCATCAGCTAGTGATTTATAAAAAAAACCTTAAGATACGTTATCAACACTGGAAAATGGCAACACGTAAAGGTTAAGGAAGGAATTACCTGACCAATCAGTGACGCGACTGTAGGCTTTGCAAAAGTTCTATTAGCAATGTTTTAAATTCTGTTGTTAAAGAAAACTCGCAAAAAACATACCTTCTTGTATCTTCAGATGATGCACAAACTACACAGTAATTGCTAAATATAGAAACGTGCGTAAATACAACAGAAATAATAATTATTATTTATTTTCCGGAATGCTAAAATGGCGTTTAGCAAGGAAAATGTACTCTGTATTCTGTGGTGGTTTGGCGCGACCCACAAGGGGATGTTGGGGAGATTTTGTACTACTTAATATTTTATTTTGCTAGTAGATTTCATTTTATTTAATTATGTTTCTATAAATAAAAAGTAAAACAAAATAATAATATATTAAGATTATTAAAATGATTGAAATTAAAAATATTTTGATTAAGTACTTATTATGTACTGAATTATTACTTATTAAATAGATGTTTCTTTATGGTATTGTTATAGTTTGATTTTATGACTTAAATTACGCCAGTAATTACTAATCCGATAAACAGCACTAACATTTTATAAATTTAATTATTACTTTTTACCCGTAAACACAATAAGTAGGTAATCATATGTCTCAGTAAGTGAAATTCAAGTTTCCTTTTTACTCCACGTTCCTCTGATATTGACTTTTTTTCTTTCGCCAGCAAATATGTTTACTTCATGCATGCTACTACAGATAATTTATAGAATTCTTTTATCAAATTTATAAAAGTTTATTTGTTTTTTAAAGTCGCGATGTCGATGTGTATAGCTATGATACGTCCTTGTTTTCGACCATTTTTAATTGCTGATTTAATTTCAAAGGCTTTAGTTTTACGTAAATTGAATCTAAATACCACTATTCAAGTAATATAAACTTTGCGTTTAACCTATAACGTTGGTAGTCTGGACAATAACAATATCAAGTAAGGTATTTCTGCAATACTAATATTTTTTACCCAATATTTAAGTTGGTAGGTAATGAGGTACTGTATGGTGTTTTTACGTATAGTACTTAATTAATGTAATGTAATCGAAAGTCAATACTTTACTTATATGTACCTACTTACTTTACTTTTTTTTATAAACGACATTTTAATACCTACATTTATAGAAGAATACTTCTAGTTAGTAAATAACACCTTATATAAATAAGTACGGAAAATGCTCAGAATAGTTGTGGACCGCTTCATCTTAGAAAAAGTTACAAATGCCATCAGGCGAATTATCGTCCCGTCCATTTGTCTTCTTTGAGTTGGGCAGTTCGTTATCGTCGTGGTGATTTGCTAAGGTTTGTTTCCTTTTGGTGGTTGCTGTGGTTGGGATTGTTGAACTGTGGGAGTGAGGAGGTCCTGCACCAAAAACCAATATTAAATGTAGTGGAATATCTATTTCACACAGCGCCATGTAGAATGAATGATTGCCAATCGCCAGCAAATATGTTTTCTTTTTAATAAACCTATTTTACTTAAAAGCTTACAAGCACATTTTCGTAAGACTAATTCGAATCACTAATTCTCAATTGAATTGAATTGGAATTCAATTGAAACAATCAGTAGCTCTTTTTACAAGAAAAGCTACTTGCTATATAAATATATTTACACTATGATATTAAAATAGTAAAAAGCCTGGATTCACACACTATAAATCTTGGTCACCCTATTTTTTCCTTCGATTATAGGTTTTAAGTTCTATACGTCATTTAGTTCTTAATTTGAGGCTTTATTCATACTGTCTACATATTCTTCGAAATGGTATCTGTAATTAGCAAAAAGAATGGGACTTCTACTAAGCTCCGTTTAAGCTCCATTTAAGAAAAACCGTGGCCGCGCGGTTCGCATTGTGCGGACTGCGCGGCCATAACTTTGGAGTGCCGTATGTTGTGAAGTTCAAATAGTAGGGCTTTATTTTTATAATCTACATTTTCTTCGAAATCGTGTCAGTGATTAGCAAAAAGAATTAGACTTGTACGTAGCTCCGTTCAAGAGAACTGGTGGCCGCGCAGTTGAATTCATGCGGACTGCGCGGCCACGGTTAAACCCTTATAACTTTCTAAATATTGACTCTTCGAATTTGCGGTTTTCACTGTTCGTTTTCTACGAATTCCTTCGAAATGCTGACATAAGTTTCCTTTTTCTACGACATATTGGCCGAGCAATCGAAATGGACACCCACCACGTGGAACAAATTCTAAAAAGTTGAAATGTGGGCATTTTTGTATGCCTCTTCGGGGAAAAAGGCGTGACCATATGACCACCCCGCATAACAGCTTACGGTTGGAAGCTCCGGGGCTACGGTTAGCTACGATTATAAAAGGTAGGGTATTTCCTTTCCAAAACTGTAGTGTATCTTAACCAAATTCATTGCAGAGCTTAGTTTCAAGTGAATGCGTAACTAGACCAAAATAGGTACCCAGTTACTTGCATTTATACTCATACTAGATAGGAATTTGGTTCCTGTTACCGCTTCTCGTAAGATCATATTCCTGAGATAAATAGTATTCTTTGTGTTATTCCTTACCTATCTCTGTGCCAAATTCCAACCAGATTCCTTAAATCGTTAGAGCGTGATTGAGTAGTAAATATCCAACCATCTTTGCAAACTTTCATATTTCTAATAGTAGTAGGATAGGATGATAGCAGGATCAAAGAAGAAATATCCAGACTGACATGTTCTACAGAATTTCATTTTCGCTTTTTGGCAACTTTAAAAACATTCATAAATAGTATGTCTGCGTTGAAAACGTAATGTCGCGGCTCGCCACAACGATCTCTCTGCTCTAATTAGACGAGTGTCAGCTCTCAACTCGCGAGTGTCGACTCTTGCGACACTAATTGCTGTACACCGCGAATCACGTCGGCACCTAGTTCACGAGTTTTTAGGTCGTTATCTGAATGTAAGCTGTGAACCAAATGAAAAAGAAATTGCTAAAGTTCAACCACCAAGTAGTTATATGCTTTACCAACCTTTTCGGGAAAGACTACATTTCACTATAATGTTTACGTGCCACATAGACAAGTAGTTGCCATATTGCTGAATGGAAATAGACAGGCTTAGGCTTGTGGCAGGTAACACACTGTTTAAATTTTTCAATTCTTTCATAACAATTTTAAATTTTTACTCGTTAAAAACGCCTGCTACTTGGTTTAGCGACTGTCATCTTACTGGTTACCGGGAGACTTTACAGAGTTTGAGATCCAATCTTGTCTTCGTTTTGGCTGTAGATCCTGATTTATATAAATCACGGTAATGGGGATGCTGGTGTGAATAATCCCAGTTATAAAAGATGGGACATCAATACAAAACTATGCATCTGCACTTTCTTGGTTTACTGAGCGGCAACTCGCAGTGTGTGCAGATTCTATTGTGTTCCCGCGCACAGAGTACGTGGGTAGTGGGTACCTATGATGTGGGCTTGTTGTGCACATAAGTGTGTTCTTAAAGGACCTACTTTGACACATTTTAACTGATTTGTGTAAGCCGTTTTACCTGGAATGTAGTTAGAATGTTTAAAAGATCGATACGAATCCAGCGCTAAAACAATGGCATTTTATTCTGTAAGTTTATCGTTATTTCACAGAGAAAACACCAATTTTATTTCAAAGCGACAAATAGCGACATTGAGACCCAAATACTTTTACACAATTTACAATCAAAATATGACATAATCTTTTGCGTTTTCGGGGAGAATGTTTTCGATAATCTTTCTACTGTTGACTGCTCTATTTTTCAGTTGGCTCGTACCCAAAACTCTGCTAATTTGTAGTCTGGTTCAGACACAGACTACCTTAACCCATGGGAATACTTACGTTTTGTTTATACAGGCATGTTATCGATTTCTTGCACAAATTTACAGTATTTCATGTAGGTATACCTAACTTGACAAAAAATGAAGCGTTTTGTTAAGTATTATACCAAAAGAATGAAATCGGGACCCTATAGCTGAGTTCGTCTTTCACCAGGCTGTACCTCACTCACTATAACTATTATACTATTGCAGCTATAACAATTAATACTAAAAACATAAAAAAAGAATGTTTAAGGGGGATTCCCGTACAAGAAACGTATTTTGTTAAGGATTTTTGGTGAAGAGAACCCTACGTCTCATCTCTATATTTTTCCTTCAGGCGGGTAACATCATTTACACAAAGATTCAAAAACATGACGTATGTAAGAGATCTTGTCTTTTATATTGTTGTATATTCGACATAAAATATCAGAAGATTAGAAACAGTGTAAGCGTGTAGGTCTGAAAACTGTCACCGTAGATAAAAAAAAATCGAATTTTTTACTAAAAATAAACGCGTTATATAAGCAATTTGCTTTGTATGTATAACATTGATGGTGATTCTAATAGACAATAAAGGTTTTGACAGTAAAACGTTTTCACGGTTCGACTTTTGGTTCAAATATGGTATTGAACATATTCCCAGTAGTTCCGCGGCAGTAGTTGGCAGTAGTTCCGGGCCGGAACTAGTAAGACTTTTGTCCCAATAGCGTAGCTTTTTGTTCCGTAGCGGAAAGAAGTCTCACTAGTCACTAGTTCCGCCGCAGAACTAGGTACTTCAACGGAACTACTGGGAATAATCCTTTTTATGCCAGATGTAATCCCAAGTGTTAGCTTTCAAAGCCAAATGTCCTCACTGAAAAAGAAATCCATAGCATGCACAACAATCACATAAGCGTAGACAGCGATTATTCGCTCAGATTCTGCTGAATTATTATTTTTCCACAGTACCTTGACATAATATTTCACAACAGTTATCGAAAGCATGCACCAAACTACTAAAGTTACCTATAGTTTTTTCCGTGGACAATTCCGGTAAAATTTTCAAACATGCAAGTTTTTTATCCAGTGTCGAAAGAGGAAAAATATATCTGTGATTGATGTGACGCGGGGTGGTTTACAATGATAGTGTTTTCACCGTGAAAATGTGATTTCAACGGCACATTTCGTTTGGTATTCAGGCAACACCGTTCAATTTATCGGCTTGAATTATTTATTTCAGTTAAAAAAGAAATTGAGTTAATCTAACTTTATGTTCAGAGCAGTAGACAAATTCTGCGGATTCTTGCTGGTATTCTTACGGGAATTGGAACTGTGCGGGTGAAACCGCGTGAGATCTCTAGTATAATATTATATTCAGGTGTACTATACGCTTCTCTGCACCTTAGCAGGCCTAAGTTACTTAGAAGGTACCTATGTATTTGATGAATGAGAAAACTATCTACTGTTTGAAAATATTTCGCAATCACGGATTTGAAATACAATTTCACGCACGTACGTAAATATTCACGTAACGATCACGCTCGTTGAGCAACAACATGCTGCAGGAAGCACTGTGTCAGTACTTCACGCACCAACAAATACAATAGTTTTTGAACTTTGATGTAAAAATGTTTATTGAAAGTTATTTTGTAACTCGACTGGTTGATGACCGTCTGTGATAGTTTAATTTGCGACTGTTTGGGATTTTCTCAAATATTATCAATCAATCAATACATATAATAAAATCGTAACAGGTCGCTGTCTGTACATGGAAGAAAAATAAGAAAAAACATTATAGGGGGGCTTTATGAACGCAATAGAACCCAAAACAATGATTTTTAGAATTTTTGCCTGTTTCTCTGTATGTCTGTATATCTGTTTGTCTGTACGGTTGTGCACGCTAATCTCAGTAACCGCTCAACCGATTGCAATGCGGTTTTTTTTATTGTGTTGAAGTTTGCTCCAGTTAACATTTAGCGTTTGTTTTATGTAAATCGGTTTAGAAATAAAAGAGTTATAACACTTTTAAGAATCAGATATTTTGAAAATTTTAATTGTAGGGGTTTCTTTGAATGTGAGTGAACCTAAACTGGCGTGTTGGCTTAATCATAAAAGAGCTAAATGATTAAGACTATTTTTAAACAATTCAGTCCGCGCCGAAGGCGGGCGACTGAATTGTTTAAAAATAGTCTTAATTGTGTTATGGGTATCAGACCACAGATATTAATACTTATATATCTACTTTAAAATACATACATATCATACATAGAAACACCCAGACTCTTGAGACAAACATTTATGGGTCACTTGAGACAAACATTTGTCTCCGATGGGAATTGAACCCACGACCTCCAGCGCCGCAGGCGGTACCTATCCCTACTATCCCTTATATGTAAGTAAGTAAAACTTTATTGTACACCTTTGTTGAGAAAGAGTCAGTCTTTTGATGTGAAACATCTATAGCCTAGGGATAAACTGATTTTTGCAACGGATTTTTGCAACTGATTTTATTTTTTACATATTTTATAAAATAATTTCGTCATTTTGTTTTACGTCAAAACAATACTTACAGCGAATCGAGGGGGTCCGGACAGCGGCGGCTGCCTATGAGTGCTCAAACGTAAATTATTGCTAAAATATTAGTATCTTCTTTAGGTAGGTAACTGTCTCACTTAGCAGTCAGTATTTTATTCAGTGCATCCTACAGATGCTACAATTTGGAATAGGTGAGTGATTTAGGGTACTCACCAAATATATATTATAATACTTGCTGCAGGTAAAGTACCTCCCATATCTAAATCTGACGCGGTCGAGTAACTACAGAAATTCCCTCTAGAGCTCCCCTACCACAAGCGGAACAAAACGAACGAAATGCACTCAAGCTGAATTGATATGTTCTTTGTTTATGATTAGCTTTTGTTTAACTTGCTTCTTAATAATTAACTGACTTATTGTTTTGTTTTATGGAACAAACCCTCTTTGTTATCGGATCGGCGTAATATTGTTACGAAATAAAAAAAAAATATAAAAAATAGAACTACAATTTAATGAAGGTCTGGAGTCGATCTGATGATGGAACCGAAAGACAGTCAAGGGAATTCCTTAACGATTTACAGCAGTTACCTTGTGTTTCGGCTTGATTGGTTTGTGTTAATGAGAACTTTACACTTTTCCGTCAGCGGCGCTTTAATAAATCCTGTCAGACTGTGATAATAGTCTGCATCGGCAAAAGAAAAATAAAGTAAGTACGTATATTGTTGTCGTACTAGAAATTGCATTAATAAATTATTCAGAATTCATTTCTACAATTACTCAGGTGCATTACCTACTGCTGAGACCAATTATACAGAAAAATCGAATTATACACTTCATTTACTGCCATTTTATGGGCTGATGGAAATACGATGGTCTCTCTGTAAGGCTTTTAAACAGCCTATTTAACGTAAAACGCTTATTTAAAAGCTCTGTGTATGCTATATTGGCTGTAAAAGTTTGGCGTGGAGAATTAACCAATAGAATACATGATTTCTCTTATTTTTAATCGACTTCAAAAAAGAGGTAGTACGAGACGAGTATGTATTAACTGCTTCGGTTGCGTTTTGCATAGTGGAAAGGTTTCTGTATAATGTGCTACAGGAATTTGCAGTAATTACTTTGTATACTTTGATTTCTTTACACTTGCACAGGAAATCTTGCCAGGGTCCGTTGGTACATACTTAATAATTTTCGGATCTTGGGTAAAAATAATAATAATTGTCTGAAAATATTTGTGAATTTGGCGGGAAACTTTCAGACAACCGTTGCATTTCGTTATAATATTTTTTCAAAACTATTATATTTTTGAGTGTTTATGTGTAATTTATGGTGGTATATTAAACATAAAGGTTCGACAGCGTGCAAAAGTGTTGGAAAGTGATAAAGCGCAGTGAAACGCGAGTTTTTTAGGTTTGTCGACAAATTCCACAGCAAGCCCCAGTAAGGTACCACCGCCACCCTAGAGTAGAACTTAGTCCAAACTTGGACATACATGAAGACACTGTTGTTAAGAAGAATCTTAACATGAAAATGATTTATATTTTCACAATAAAATTTACTTGACTTTGCCATACTTTCAAGTTGAGAAAGTCCAAAAACAAGAAGAAGAAGAAGAAGAAAATATTTGTTTCAGAGTTTGCGTGTTTTCTACGCCGAATCTGGGTTAGTTAGGAACATTGTTGACAATGCATCGGGTGCTGATACAGCATACCTTAACCCTACATCTGGGACGCAAGTCCCGGCCACCCATGATACAATGTTCCCCTGTGTATCAGCACGGTGAATCCATGAAATGCTAAAAATAAGGTCACTATTATTTATTTAGAATTAGAAACATAACATGTATCAGTAAGCTAATATTAGACACACTATGACGTCATCATGGTCTCCCACCACGATGAGGCGCGCGCTCAACGCGCACCTCTGCACTCCTGTAACACAGTGATGATCAGTGTTACTCACCAACTAGCGCGAGGTAGCTATGCATAGAACTCTTTCCCAGGGCGCCTTACTACAGAGATTCCAGTGTGCGTGCAAGGGTAGGCCAGGGCTCTGACGAAAACAGTCAGGTAGGGTGTACACACATATATTTATATAACACAGAGATACACAGAGACACACAGAGAGCTTATTCACTGATAGACACAAATATCACAGGTACACAGAAATATAGTCAGGGCTTAGGTACTAATTCCACTCAATAGACCACTGCCGCGTGAGCAGGTAGAACGGGTAAGCAGCTAACTACACTTGTAATAGGGTGACATGACAATTACTGGCCTTGAGTTAATCTGAGAGCAGCACAGCACGAGCATGCCACGTGGAGGCGGCTGATTCCTCTCAAAGCCCCTCGCTCGTGCAGTCCACGTGTCTTTGGATGTGGCTCTGCCAACCGTGGACGGGCCGCTGTTTCCCGTAGTAAAAAAACCCTGTTATGACAAGTAAACGACAAATGAAATAACTGACATCGCGACCGACGAAATTCGAACCGCTTTGCAAACAAGAAATGACACTTACCGGTATCCCGGGTGTAGGTTGAAACAGAAACTTATTCTTTCTGAGGAAAGTAGAACCTAGGCTATATTCCTCAACAAGTCCTCAGGTTTGTACAGTGCCTGCGTCAAACTATAACCTCGCAACACATGAGGTGCGCTAAATCATCAGAGCTCAACGTTAACTAAGATGTGAATCGGAAAACTTATGATGTTAGAAGAGACCGTGAACTTCATAGCAGGGCTATTTATACCCTCACTCGATAGTGATACTCTGGAAGACTTTAAACCAGTTTGCTACGCACAATTCCTCCGTCCATCACAAAAAACCCATAGACTAACGTCCGTTTCCTTGAGACAGCTGTTACCACAGCAAAAAAGCAATGAATCGATCATGGCGCACTGACACGGTCAATTAGTATTGACCAGCCAGAGACCAGACACTGCCACTCATAGAAAATAAATGTTACACTCCTCGCCCCGCGCAGCTGCCAGACCCCTATATAAACGGCTGCACGCGCGGTGTCTGTCTGCCTCTTACGCCAGCGGCTGCTCTCCAGGTGATGTACACCATACTGCGCGACATCACTGGGTCTGGTGGTCTAGGACTTATACAAGAACCCTCGCCTTCTTGCTCACTACTATAAGACTTGTACTTGCTGTGCCTAATAAACGCAGATAACTGCAGTATTACTTCAACCCTATTGTTCATATTTATATCCTTGGTAAATATACCTATATTTGGACCGAGATAGGTGGCTGATCCACCCCTCTCGTGACAACACTTTGCAGATTAATGTTCTAAAACAACATACATACATATGGTCACGCCTTTATCCCTGAAGGGGTAGGCACATTATATGCCCACATTACACCTTTGTATAATTTTTGTCCCACGTAATACAAGTAGGTGGTGAGCTGACAGGCGCAGGTTGTGACTGCCTGCTGTTGAAATAAAGCCTTCAACTTAGCCTAACGACTGCCATTTTACTGGCAACCGGAACGAACGGCTTAACGTGCCTTCCGAAGCACGGAAACGCTCAAAATGTCACATGGATGGTCAGCCATCCATGGACCGGCCATAGTGAAAGTTGCTTACTACAGTCATCGTTTACAGAACACTGAGTCCGCGGGGCCACGTGCGCTTCCAAAACAACACAAACTCGAATGAATGTGCTGAGCTACAGTGTGACTCGCAAGAGGAACATAATGACTTTGCGGTGTCACACTTGAGCAAGATTAATTAACTTAATGACTCGGTTGCGCAGAGGTAGCAGTGGTAGTGTTGCCACTTTTGTTGCAGATCCCAGGTTCAGGTTATTTCGGCAGAGACACAGTATCCGTCCACATTTTCAGCATTCGTTTTTAGGGTTCTGTATGCAAAGATTCAAAACGGAACCCTTAGTAGAACCAAACCAGGTTGGTCCGTTTCAGCGCGGCAATAGGCTCACCACCTATTACTTGAGACATAAAACTATAAGGTAAAATGTGGGCGTATACTATGCCCCTGTCTGTCCCTTCGGGGATAAAGGCTTGACTATTGTATATATGTATGTAGGTAATTCTGTTGAGACTATAACAAATATGATTTTGGCCTATTTTTCCCGATGCCTTCTAAATAGGTAGGCTTTCACCAAAAACATCTGATTTTGGCCTATTTTTCCCAATACCTACTTATTAGGTAGGCTTTCACCAAAAACATCCACTAAGTAACCCAATTTCCCGTTAGTTTCTAAGTAAAAATTGAATGTATAGAAATGAAACCTGAATTTATTGATCCTTCACAAATTTGGTCTGAATTTTAGAAATTTCGATTTCCTTTCAATTGGAAAGTACTTGATCTGTGATCCGGGTCTATAATTGAATTTCGCTAAGAAAGTACTGAAAGCCTATCACTATAATAAAGTTGTAAAATAGTCGTGTCTGTAAAATGGAAATATAAAAAAAAAGATACTTTCTTGGGTTATGTAATAATGAACAACACAGAACACCACAATATTTTTTTGGTATCCTTCGTTGTCTGTTTGTTCGCAATGGATGCCAAAACTACTGAATGGATTTAGACTAGTTTTTTATTACTAGAAAGGTCTTGATCAAACCTAAAATCCTACATTTGTTTCATCGTAATTAGTGGAGTAGATTTGGTGATTTGAACAAAAATTAATTTCACAACGTTTCTTAGGTATCTTTAATATTTTTTGGTCACTTTAACCGCCATCCACGCGAGCCGCGCGAATCGGCTAGTATATTATAGGGTAGGTATACATTTTGATAGCTTCTATTCCAGGTCAATTGGTAATTTGGAAGGAAGTTATTAGCTCAATGAGTTGTGATCGAGTTGGTATTGAGTTATCAAGCAACTTGTTTGTTGATAACGATTGAAGACTGGAATTGGATTTATAAGAAATCAATTAAATGTTACGAAATACGATGTTAAACGGGTTTTGAAACGGCCTATTTCATGTAAATAGGTTATTTAAAAGCTCTGTGTATATCTTCCTCTATACTCCCTTCCTGGGTTTCAACTTATCAGAAATGATCGCTGGGAACAGATGGACGAGGGGGTGGCGTAGCTATAAATTTGCGCACATATATTCCTTTTAAAATTATTAGCATGTCAGCGCAACCACCCCCAGTCAACGCCGGTGAGCATTTATTTCTGGAAGTTGAACTCAACCACACTAAAGTCCTACTCGGCGTCTACTATTGTCACTTATCTAGCGTTAATTTCTTTCCTTCCCTCGAAACCATGCTGGTCAATCTGATGCCTTCTTACAGTCATGTTATCATTATGGGTGACTTTAACGCTTGCTTAGCTAAAAATGACTCTCGTACCTCAGCCTTTCATGCCCTTGCCAATTCCTGTAACCTATCCTTTCTTCCTTCGAGTACCACGCATCACGTCCCAAATCGTAAACCAAGTCTGATTGACCTTATATTAGTTTCCTCTATTGAGCACGTCGTGAAGCACGGTCAGTTTCCGGCTGATGCATTCTCTTTACATGATCTGTTATTCCTATCCTACAAACTCCGTATCCCTAAAGCTAAGCACAAAATCCTCATGCAGCGTAATTTTGGTGGCATGAATCTGGAAAGCCTTCGTCACGATACCAATAACATTGATTGGACACAACTTACCACGTCGGGGTCGACAGATGAGCAAGTGGATATATTTAGCACTAACATTATCAAACTTTATGATAGGCATGCACATATCCGAGCTGTCAAAATAAAGCATCCACCGGCACCATAGCTCACTGCTGAAATTAAAAATCTTATACACAAAAAAGCAGCTGCTAAATTTAAATATAAGATTAGACCCAGCGAAAGCAATTACAGAAAATATGTCTCTGTACGAAATCACTGCAACAAGGTGTGTAGGAATGCACAACGCCAGCACATTCACAGTAATATTCAAAATGGAGACTCAAGTAAGGTATGGAAATTTCTTAAATCCCTGGGGATTGGAAGAAAACAACAAGATTCAATTCCAAAAGATATTAACGTTGATTTGCTGAATCAACATTTCGCTGCCTCGTCCAACTTTGATGGGACTACAAAGGCACAAGCAATTAATTTTCTTTCATCTCTTCCAAAACCCAACTACCCATCATTCGTCTTTGATCTCTTCACTGCTTGTGATGTTAGGAGAGCTATTTTATCAATTTCATCAAATGCTACTGGTGTGGACTGTATCAGCCGTAATATGATCCTCCCCATCCTCAATGAACTCCTACCCATTATATGCTACATTTTCAATTATTCCATCACCAGTGGTGTATTCCCAATATCTTGGAAAAGTAGTCATATAATTCCTTTACCTAAAAAATCCAAACCCCAGACTTTCGCGGACTACCGACCCATATCAATACTCCTATTCCTGTCCAAAGTCCTTGAGCGTCTGGTACACTCACAAATCAGTAAATTCCTCCGCCTAAATAATGTTTTCAATCCTTTCCAATCCGGTTTCCGTCCTGGTCATAGTACGGCTACAGCTCTGATCAACATTACAGATGACATTAGGTCCGGTATGGATGCTGGAAAATTAACAATCCTGGCATTGTTGGATTTCAGCAATGCCTTCAATACAGTTGATCCTGATGTATTGCTTCACGTCTGCCGCTCTCTTAACATATCTCCAACAGTGATCGATTGGCTTCAGAGTTACTTGTGTGGGCGCCGGCAACGCGTATGTATTGAAAACACGTCATCCAATTGGTGTAATACCATTGTCGGCGTACCCCAAGGTGGCGTTCTATCTCCTTTACTCTTCTTAATTTTCATAAATTCAATCTCAACTAATATTTCTTCTTCTTACCACCTGTATGCAGATGATTTACAAATATACTGTCAGGCACCACTCCAGCAATTAAAAGAAGCTGTAGAGACTATAAATAAAGACCTAAGTCACATATTCCTTCCCCGCTGAGGGCGTTATTGAGCAGTCATATATTACTTCGTTCCGTGTTTATAAAAAGTAAAATGTGCTAAAAAGTGAACTGTTTACTGTAAAATTTATGTCAGTCAATAAATTAAAACCCATAGAATGTGATAGTGATAAAAGTTTTGAACATAATTTAAATAAAAGTGCCTAATTTTGATAAAAACAGTCTAGCAAAATCGTTAATTTTACGAAAGTTTGAGAACAAAAGTGAAAGTTATCCGAGGTCTTTATAACTGGTTCTACACTCGATTAATTATTTACTATAGCCACATATTAAAAACGCTAGTATAGCCGAGTGGTTTAAACGCCGACTACAAGAGACGCTGTCAGAGGGTTCAAATCTGGGATCTACATAGAAACTTTTTGGTCTTTATTTACTAATTCCTCAATAAAATGTCAAAAAATAAAAGCAAAAGGTTACTTGAAGAGTTGTCAACGACACCGCAAAATCACCTCAGTATTCAAAACTTATCACTAAATAGCACAAGGAGGAATGTGACCCTCAGACAAAAATCAAAAATTAAAATACATACAGAAAACTCCTTTGAAGGATTATCCACAGGCTCAGAAGATGAAGATGAGTATTCTTCACCTAACACGTCCCCGTTCGTGCATGAATTTAATCGTAGCTTGCCCGATTTAAGTGGAAATATTATAGACGACATTCAATTTATGAGAGAAAAAATTTTGACCCTTGAAGAGAAACTTACTATAGCAGAACAGGAAATAGAATCTTTGATATTGGAAAACGGTAACCAGGCCAAACAAATTAACAACTACAGGTTACGGATTCAACAACTTACCCAGATATGTAAAACCACTTCCTCCAAGAAAAATAATAGCAAACCGCACCATCGAAAATTGCTTAAGTCAAAATTAAATTTTACGTACAGTGAAGACCATCCTACGCCTACCAAAAAGGCCATGTTACTGACAAAGGATGACAGTGTTAAATGTGATGAAAGTGTTAAAAATCTTGGTGCACCTACGAAAATGGACTCTTTAAGGGATGAAAACACAGTATCAAAGCCAAGGACACCCTTGAAACTGATAAGAAAGGCCAGTATTGAAACCGAAAACACATTAAACATGGCACACAGGTCAGGCGCCAGTAATATTCAGAATAAACAAAAAAAAAATTTTATATTCGGTGATCATATCCAAGCTCGAGGAATATCTGCATACTTCTTAAAGCAGAGAAGCGGAGACTGTCAGTACAAGCCCTATGCCCTTATAAAACCGGATGCTCCAAGCTCAGATATGTTGAATCAGTGTGATGGTATTGCCAAAAACGTATCGGTGGAAGACATTGTGATCGTGAGTATAGGAAGTAATGACAGTAATATACAAAAACTACATTACAACATAAGCTTGATTATTGATAAGTTTAATAAGTCTAATGTATATGTCGCCCCTGTTTGTTTTAACCCTTATTTGAACACAAAAAAACTGAATAAGACTCTAAAACTTTGGACTAGTTATATTAAGCACTGTGCATTTCTAGACCACTACTACCTTGATAGAAATATCTATTATAATTACGCTGATTATGTGTATAAGAATGTCAAAATGTGTATTGATTATAATACTTACAAATCCAATTATTTATCACCCAGGAAAATAAAATCATACATTCAGAGATCTAATGCGACTAGACTTAGGACAGATATGGAAGTAGAACCGAAGTCATGTACTGTACCATGTAGTAATCCTATAAAAAAGGGCACTATACCCAATTACTTTACGCTCAAAAGTTCGAATAGGGTCTCAAATGGGTCAATTAGCGATACGACAATAGCCAAAGATCCTAGTACAAGTAAGATACGAGAGTTTTTTCGACCCTAAATCAAGTAATAATTTAACTCTTCTACATCAGAATATTCACGGTATTTTAAAAAAAAGGGAAATATTTGAGTTGACCCTTGCGAACATTAAACACATTGTTAGTCCCGATATAATATGCCTGACTGAAACGTTTGTAAAAATGGGTACAGAACGTAGTATAAATTTGACCAATTATGAACTGGCAACCAGCTATTGTCGTCCGAAAAAAAGGGGGGGAAGTTGTATAATGGTGAAAAGGGGTATGCCTTTTAAAAAATTGATTTCTTTGATGACCTCAGGGATTTGTTTCATTTTGAGCTTTGTGCTATAAAATTGCAATCAGAGAATATAATTATAGTATGCATCTATAGGATACCTTCAAAAAACACTAGACATTTACAACGTTTTCTTGAAAGTTTTAACCGCTTGATATATAAATACCTTTCGAAACACTCAAAGTGTACTTTGATATTTGCGGGAGATTTAAATATAAACACAATTGACATAAAAAAAACACAACTCGACAATTTCATGATATATTGACTAAATACAATTTAATTTCTTATATAACTCAACCTACTAGACGCAAATCATGCATTGACTTGATAATAAGTAATCTTATGGTTGCGAAGGGGTGGCTGCTGCCCCTTTGTTTATCTGATCACAATACTGGTCAACTGATTACATGGCCAGCGAAATGTCACAATAATAAAATTCCTGAGTATGTTTATAACTTTAAGCGAAATTACTCTACAGAGAATATGGACAGATTTTGTGAATACCTTCCTAGCATACAATATGTAAAGTTTTATGACGAAGATGACCTAAACTTAGCATTTAATTCTTTATATGACTATTTTTGTTTACTGTATAAACTTTGTTTTCCCATCGTTAGGGTGAAAACAAATATGTTGAAAAAAAATAACTGGATGTCAAAAGGACTGAGAATAAGCTGTAACTATAAAAGAAAGCTGCGTCAAAGATATTATTCGACTGGATCACAGAAAGACAAACGTATTTATTTAAGGTATGACAAGCTATTAAAAAAGTGTGTGGAGAAAGCCAAGCGAAATAGTAACAAAATATATATTTTAAATAGCAAAAATAAGTGTAAAGCCACCTGGTCTCTGATAAAGAGTGAAACCGGTGCCACAAGTAAAGAAAATTACATAGCAGAGATAGTTCGGGGAAATGAAAAAGTAACAGACTGCTTAGAAATAGCAAACCATTTCAATGAGTAGGTACTTCATATCTTCGACAAACGTAAGAAACAACTTGGTTCAAAACACATGCACTAAAAACAAACAAGTGAAATCTATATTTCTATCTCCAATTAGCGAGTCATACATATATGGAATCATAATGTCTCTTACTAACACTACATCTGAGGGTTACGATTCTATAAATACGCAAATTATAAAAAGGTGTAGCGGGCAACTAGCGCCCATATTTACGTATTTGGTTAACCTGTCATTAGAAAATGGCACTTTCCCCAATAAACTCAAATACTCGGTCATTAAACCTCTTTATAAAAAAGGAGACAAAACGAACATGAGTAACTATCGGCCCGTTGCCTTATTACCAATACTCTCAAAAATTTTTGAAAGGGTAATGCACGATAAGATTACCTCATTTTTCACTGCCAACAAAACCATTGTTGAAGACCAATATGGTTTTCAACGAAATAAATCAACCAGAGATGCAACTTTCTTTATGATAAATGAAATTTTGCGGAATGTTAATGACAAAATGTACACAACTGTGATGTTCCTTGACATGACCAAAGCATTCGATTTTGTTCCACATGAACAGCTCCTGGCAAAACTCGAACATTATGGCATTAGAGGACCAGCTTTAACCTGGATAGAAACCTTGACGGACAGGTATCAATGTGTAGACGTAAGACAACTCAACTCAATTAACATCGCAGAAACAAAAAGGTCAACATTCAAAAAAAAAAATTTTGGCGTGCCCCAGGGCAGTGTACTGGGTCCTCTACTCTTTCTGGCTTACATCAATGACCTGCCTTACAGTACGCCATATAGAACTATACTATTTGCTGATGACGTGTCTGTGATAGTTACTACAAAAAAAAATTTGACATCTATACAACATGAAATTGACATAAATAAAACGCTGACATTGGTTATAAACTGGATAAATAATAATAATTTACAAATAAATCTATCAAAGACACATGTAATTAATTTTAATAACCTTATTAATAACAATATTAGAGTAATACATAATGGACAAAATTTATCAATGGTTAACAACACTACGTTCCTTGGTATAAATATTAATAGCAAACTTAATTGGAAGGATCATATTGAAAAAGTTGCAAACAAAATAAACGGATTCTCATTCGCTTTGTACAAACTCTCAAAGTTATCGACCCTTAGTACTGCGTGCATAGCTTATTCTGCATATGTAGAATCCGTGTTAAGATATGGATTGTTGATATGGGGGAATGGTACCGACATTGATAAGGCATTTATTGCACAAAAGCGGTGCATAAGATCTATTTGCCACATTGCCCCGGATGTGTCCTGTAGACAATATTTTAAAAAGCTAAAAATTCTAACTCTTCCTTGCCTATACATACTTGAAGTCAATAAATTTGTAAAACAACATCAGGAATTATTTAAGAGGAAGAAAGATATAATAAGACGAAAAAATATAAGGTATCCGGAGAGGCTAATGTTGGATTTTATACCTAAAACTACCCGTATGCAAAAAAACAGTTATGCAATGTGCGTAAAAATTTTCAATAAAACTCCAGAACATTTGAAAACATTACCGTTGAATAAATTTATTTTAGTTTTAAGGGAGTGGTTAGTGGAAAAGGTCTACTACACAATTGACGAATTCCTGAATGAATGATTAATTATTTAATTATTAAACATAAGTATTTATAATAATGTACAATCAATAATCATTAAAAATAAATGATTTGATTGATGTCCTAAATACGATTTAATATTTCTATGTTTGAATAAATTGTTCATGTACTTCTTAATATAATTTGCATGCCATTTAACTAAGGCTAAGTGGGCCAGCTCTGTATAATACAAGAAAAATTGTAACACATTTTTTTTTGTCAATGTAACACCACATTTATGTACCACCCCATTTATAGCAAATAAAGATTTATTTATTTATTTATGCAAATGGAGTAGTTTATATGGCCTCAAGGTGAATCCCAGCAAAACACATGTTGCAGTCTTAGGCAGTTCTAGAATCAGATCAAAAATTAAGTGGACAAGTATCCCCCCAATAACTTTTGACAATTTAAAAATTCCTATTTCCGAAAAGGTTAAGAACTTGGGGATATACATTGATTCTACATTATCATGGGAGACACAGATGCAAGAAGTAGGTCGTAAGATGTTTGCATCGGTTGGATCATTACGAAAGCTACAAAACCTTCTGCCCATGTCCACCAAAATTGCGCTTGCAAAGGCGCTACTGTTACCCATACTAGATTACGCAGATGTCAGCTATCCTGATCTTGCCGAAAACCAGTTAGACAAACTCGAGCGTCTTCAAAATGTTTGCATAAGGTTCATTTTTGGTTTACGCAAATATGACCATGTTTCTCAATTCAGAACGCAGCTTGAATGGTTACCAATACGTCTTCGCCGGGATGCTCACATTCTATCACAGCTTTATAGCATTTTATTTAAATTACAATAGAGAGCTATGAGAGCAATATATACCAGCTGGGTCCTAGTGTATCTCTCGAAGAGAACGTTAAAGAAAATTTTGTAACTGTTACATAACTATAGGTACTTAAATAAACATTTAAATAACGTATAACAACAGAGAAATATTTAAAAAAAATGGAACATATACTATACATCTGCTATCCGTCTATTAAGTTTAAGTAGTTCTTTTGTCGGATAATGTAATAACATAATAGACGATTGTTTTAAAAAATAGTGTTAGGTACACACTTTTTTATGTTGCGTTGCGAATCTGGTAGTAAATGTAAATGTAAAAGCAATTATTCTGACATTCATAAGTGTTACTTTGTGACCTACATGAATAAGATTTTTCATTTATCCGTTTGGCCTAAAATTAAAAAGAAAATGAATACTTTTTCATTAAAAATATAATACATCATTGTCGACTTATCTAAGGTCATTCAACGCTTGAGCAACAGTAATATCCCTCCTAATTAGTTGCATTTGAATGTACGTAATAAATTCGTCGTTTATAATTTGCGACTTTTTTCTGCTACCACTTAGCGGTTGCAATCCAAGATATTTATTTAAAACGTTGAGAGTGCGGTTCAAGTTAACAGTAGTTTTATTTATTCCTTTTATTAATTTCGAATGCAACCCTTCTGCGACATTGTCTGTGCGGTGTCTTTCGCCAAATACGCTTAAAATGTCGCAAGAATGGATTTTTAACCAATATTTCTCCATGTACTTCTTAAATCTTCCCATATCAATTGAATTGCTTATGCCAATTTGCGACTTAATGTATTTCCATCCTTCTGAAATGCGCTGTGGTGGAAGAAGTGGTAATACTGCGCATAGAGAAATTATTCTTCTCTCTGGTTTTGTATGAACATTTTTAAATTCTTTTGCTTTTTTCCAAATATTTTTACTCCAGTGATAGTAGCAGCCTTTTATTTGGGTCTCAACAAATTCTTCTCTGATAGCACTCATGGCCGCGTATTCATAGTCGCAATGTATTTTTAGCGGATTAAAGCTGGGAAGCTGAGATTTGATCATTTTGAATAGTATTTTATAACTAGTCTTCTTTCTGTTCGACATAAATGCGCTAAGCAATGGTAGCACTTTAGTATTAGCATTACAACTTCCATAATCGCCGAGAATATTGTATAATTGAGTAAAAGGTTTTGGACAAACCGCAAAAGTGCCATCTGCAAAGTACTCTGTTAATTTGGAAATCATTTCCCGAAATCTTATTGGACAAAATACTACTATGCGGACACCGTTATAGCAATAGTCTGCTAACATCGACTCTTGAAATTTCATTGGTACCGCCACTTCTTCTACTCTCCTAAAAATTGAAGTAGATACGCCTAGCGCCCTATTTCTGGCATCATAAAGCGAATGTCTGATGCTATTAAAGCTGGGAACTGCATTTATCAAATCAAGGCCTTGATGTTTAAATGGAATTATTTTTTCGATATATAAAGATGGAATTGGTTGGTCTGATACAACCACTTCATTTCGTAAAGTGTCAGTAAAATTTAGACGAGCATTTTTAAAGGTATCAGGTTTGCAGGTATGTTCTACGGTCTAATATTATCATTCTGAAAATATACAGGTATTGTATGTAGATTAAATTATTGATGCATTCACTTTGAAGTTTGCTTCTTTTATAGTTTCATTCATGCTTACATACATACATTATAGTCACGCCTTTATCCCCGAAGGGGTAGGAAGAGGCATAATATACGCCCACATTTATAGCTTCAAGAGACCTAAAATATAGCTGTAACATATCGAGTTGAAATTAAAACCTTAGGATATATTATAACCTAAGTTGATAATCTCAACTCTAGCTACAACGGTTCCGCAAATACAGCCTAGTGTCGAACAGACAGACAAACAGGCTTACGGACGGCGAAGTCTCATGATAAGAGTCCTAATTTCAAATAGCATTAATAAAATGCTTACCTTTAAAGTAAGTGTTCCTCGACACTTTTCTTTTCTAAATGCAGAACATCTCCATATCACCGATCCATTTTTATACAGCTTATGCTTGTGAAATTTATATTTCTGCCAGTGCAAAACTGTACCACCATGAGTTTTTAATAATTTTACATCATTTACATTTTCATTCATTTTTATTAATGAACAGTTCACGCATAAATTATCAGAAAAAAAGAGGCAATGGCAGTATATTATCATTAAATGACAGATATAAAAATTAAATAAAGACGAAGAATTAAAAAGAAGAAGATTTAAATAAAAAAGAAATTTTATTATGCCTGATAGAATTTTTTAAGTGAACGTAATATGACTTCTTTTATGAAACCAGCCGGAAATGGGCTGGTCTCATATAAAAAAGAATGTTAGATAACAAGACCAAAAAAATAATGATAGCACGAAAACCATGATTATTCTGAATCAGAATGAATCAGAATCAGAATAGTTTATTTGTAAACCATTCTGATTCTGATTCATTCTATTTTAGTCTTTTTTTTGGTTCAGTATAGTTGATATTTATATAATAGCTCAGGTCTTTTTAAATTTCACCAATGTACAAACATTACAACTTTACTATATTTTATTATTTATAAAGCGCTCGTGGCCCCGCGGACTCAGTGATCTGTAAACGATCACTGCAGTAAGCAACTTTCACTATGGCCGGTCCATGGATCGGTGACCATCCATGTGATCACTTTGTGACATTTATTTGAGCGTTTCCGTGCTTCGGGAAGCACGTTAAGCCGTTGGTCCCGGTTGCCAGTAAAATGGCAGTCGTTAAACTAAGTTGAAGGCTTTATTTCAACAGCAGGCAGTCACAACCTGCGCCTGTCCATTTAAACACGGCAATACGGCTCACCACCTATTACGTGGGACAAATTATACAAAGGTGAAATGTGGGCATATAATATGCCTCTGCCAACCCCTTCGGGGACAAAGGCGTGACCATTTGTTTATGTATATTTTATTAGCGTTAATACTATCAATTAGTTAAAGATCTAATTCTACCAGATTAGTTACCTATAGTATTAGTAAAACAGTATAGTTCTACCGAGTTGAAACACGCAAGACCCCCATCACTATTAGTCGGTAGTGCCACAGGGAAGACCTTAATTCCCATTGGTACCACTGGTGGTGTCACGGGGATAAATACGATTCCCCGTGACACCACGGTGGTGCAACGGGGAAGAGTTGATTCCCCATGACACCACTGGGGGTACAACCTGGTGGTGTCACGGGGAAGGAACGCCTGGAGACAGATAGGCAGACGGACAGCGCGCTGCGAAGACTCAGTAACAGGGTCCCGTTTGTACCATTTGAGTACGAAACCCTAAAAATGCTATCTATATATAAACAAGAAACCATGAGACGGTCTCCCCGTCTCTCTCCCAAAAAGAATATAAATCACTGCGTTTTATTTATTGTGAAAGTTCAATTCGATTGACGATGTCATTTTTGTTTTATTTGAAACTTTGAACAGATGATCCACGTGACCTAGTGACGTAATTTAATGCAACAGAGTCACAGACTACAGACACAAGTCTCGCTATAAGCCCCTCTGCACTCTATTTTATAGAGAGGAGCTAAAATCAATGCCACTTTTCGTTGTAATTTTGTATTTCAAGAACAGGCTCACCTATCCAAACCAAATGTTTAGGCTTTGTTCAGACTGTTTAGTAGATGGTTTATGTGAAGTTATCACAAAATCGATCGAGCGGTTCTTGATTTATCACGCAAACGAAGTTGCGCGGGTCAGCTAGTTTCTTATGTTTTTCACCAAGTCCTATAATACTTTTATTTTTACGTCACATAAGGTGTATGAAAGGAGAGCTATTTCTTCATTCAGACTTATCAAGCAGGTGTGAAACTGCCCTGTTTGCTTAATCATAAAAGAGTTCTTATTTATCTTCCATGTACAGACAGCGACCTGTTACGATTTTATTATATGTATTGATTATTAAATAGTCTAGTTTTTAAAGGCCAATTACGAGCTGTAAATATACAGGATGAATTTTTCAAAAGGGATTGGATGGCCAAATCCGAAACTATAAGGAATAGCGAAAAATGCTCAAAGGAGTCACGAGCCCGATTTTGATGAACCTTAAAACCCCATCATTAGATTTTTGAAAAACCAATAATCCTAGCTGGGAATCGAACACATTGATTTTGAAAAAAAAAACACACCCTATATTATTACACCATACGATAGTGTTGTTATTAAGGATCTTATTCTGGGAAGTAATGACATACGGCAAACTAAAGGAAAGCGCTCATCTTTAACAAAATGCAATTTATTTTTCTTACGTTAACTGATTAATTGTTCAAAATGTAGACCATTGTTTACAATACATAGCTGGATTCGAGACCTCAAAGATCGTACTGCAGTCAAAATTATTGATTCCGTTTAGAATATTCTCCAAAGAATCATTCTGAGCATGATTGAAAACACGGAATAGTTACGACCTATTCTGGGATCTCGAACGAGACAAATTATGATACAAAATTTAGGCACATGAAATATGAATTCTATTAAAATTCCAAACTTTCCTTAAATTTGCCGTATATCATTACTTCGCAGAATTTGATCCCTAGCAGCGACACTATCGTATGGTGTGATAATAAAGGTGTGTCTTTTTTTTTTCAAAATCAATGGGTTCGATTCCCGGCTAGTATTATTGGTTTTTCAAAAATTTAATGATGAGGTTTTAAGTTTTATCAAAATCGGGCTCGTAGTCGGCTGATAGTTTCGGATTTGGCCATCCAAGCCCTTTTCAAAAATCAGCCTGTATAGGTACCATAGTTGTATGTATCTCACAGTTACTTCTTTGTTTCTATTCCATCTCTCTAATGCTTTTAACAAGCTTTGTTTAAGAATGATTGTTTTTATAATAAATTTATAAATATTGTGATACACAACCCCATTTCTCCCAAATAAAGCGAATATAAGCTTATGCTATGGGATTTGAACAATTGGGAATTCACATTTGTATTAAGTAGTTGTTTTTACATATGAGCTAGATGGAGCTTGAAAAAAAAAATCTAAACCTTAACTTTATTGGTACTTTAATTTAAGGTTTAAAATGTTTAACTCCCGTTCCAAATACTGAAATGTGTTATCAAATATAAACCTTTGAATTATTGAACAGATGCTTTCAAAGATGTTCTAAATATTTTGACAAAATGTTTAATAGTGCGATACTTTAAAAGCACCTACTTTTCAACATTCATCAATTCCTTCTTAGAGGTACGAGTATTTATCAAACTCAAGAACATATAAGCAGTAGTGGCAATATAATATTGGCAATGCTATCGAAAAATCATCACAATTTATCTGTTTTGAAAACATAATAAATGCAAGAGGGTTGATTTTTGATACACTTTGTAAAAGCAAGCAAGTGTGTTCTGAATTTAATATTGAGAAGTGACATGTAAGTAATGAATAGCTTTTCATTTGTGATTGATCGACTTTAATTTTTTTATATTTATAAAGTAGTAGATATAAAGATCACATTTAATGTGAAAAAATTTGAATTTGCAGAAGACACAGGTTCGATTCCTACTTGAGACAGAAATTTTTTTGTCACATTAAATTTGTGAAACACTTCAAGGTGCCTGCTATCAGGCTATACATCAAATTAGTTTCGTGGACTGTGATAAGCGATGGTGACTTTCAAGTCGATAGAGTGAAGACACCATGAATGTAAAATAACAAAAATTTATAATAGTATGTTTCTGACAAACGTTCATAGGCTACTGTGACTAGTTTCCAGCAAGTGGAACGTAAGTTTGTCTGCCGCCTTTAGTGGTGAGAATAAAAGAACCATTACAAAGTATTTACATTTGGTGAGAAGTGCCATTTTGTCGAGCTAAATAAAAAAAACGAAATACAGTATTGCTTTCGAAAATCATTTTGCGTGAATTTCTTGACCGTTTCCGCTGAATCCAATAAATCATTGTTCGATATAGCAATCAGTTTGTTTACGCTCTGAAATGAAACATAGCGGGTGAAAGTAAATAATATTGAAGCCAACTGATGAGCTTTTCTTTACAGTTTACTTTTAAGCCCCGATGAAAAACAGTGGGTGTTATAGGTTTGACCTGTGTATATGTGTATGTGTATTATGTATATCTGTCTATCTGTATCATCGTAGCGGCCCAACGGATAGACCAATTATTATTTTGATGCCGGTTTTTGTTGAAAAACTGATTTACTGAGAAGGTAAGCCTTAGAGGATTGGTAAGCCTTGGGGAGGATGTAGTGTGCCTTCACGAAGAGCGTTACCTGTGCTCGGGCCCTCCCCGTAAGTAGCGGCGAAAGCGAAAACGCGAAACCAATCACTACCGAGAAATGAGTCCCGACAGGGCTAGGGCGTCCCCCCGAGGCGACGCATACCGGTGTGCCCCCGTCGGTATGACTGCATGCGCACGCGGCGAAGGGGGCCGCCACCCTTCACGCAGCGCCAACTCTGGCGGGATGCGAGGAGCCGAGTGCCGGATAGGCACGTGGAATGTGCGTGGTGGTATGGAAGGTAAGATGAATGAATTGATAGATGTAATGAAAGAGCGATGCCTGGATGTATTGTGTGTCACAGAGACGAAGCGGAAGGGGAGCGGCATTGACGATCTTCCTGGCGGCATAATTGCTTTGTGGTCCGGAGTGGACCAAGAGGATCATGCCAGTAGGGGAGTGGGTGTCTTGCTCTCCTCCCGTTTCGCTTCTGGAGTGAAAGATTATGGATTGGCAGGCCCAAGACTCCTGTGGGTACGTATAAAACTGGGGATCACGAGAGTTTTTTTGGTCGCAGCCTATGCTCCCGTCAGCTCGGCTAATCCCCAAGTGCTCGCGGAGTTCTGGGATTCCGTTAGGGACGTCCTCGATTTGGCTGAGGGGAATGAAAAGTTGATCATGTGTGGTGATTTGAATGGATGGGTGGGGACCAAGCGAGATGGCTTCGATGCTGTCCTTGGTCCGTATGGAGATAAGAGAGCGAATGATGCTGGTAAGTCAATCTTAGACGTATGCTTGGAACGAGACCTCCTTGTGGCGAACAGTTTATTCCGTCACAAAGATATCCACACGTATACTTGGAGACGGAAGGAAGAAAAAAGTGTAATTGATTTGATTTTGATAGACAGTCGTCTCCGAGAGGCTATAAGGGATACAAGGGCCTACAGAGGCCCCACTCTTGAAACTGACCACTACCTGGTGGTAAGCCGGTTTGTTGGTCTTTTCAAGAAGTGGAGGCACTGGCGAGTGCGTGTCCCCTTCGGAGACTATGAAAGGATAAAGAGTGAAAAACTGGAAGATGAAAGCGTAAGGAGTATGTATGTAGGCTTAGTCAGTGAAAGGCTTGCAAACGCGAGCCTTTCCGACTTAGATGTGGATGAATGCTGGAATATTATGAAAGAAAGTATAGTGGATAGTGCAAAAGAAGCATGTGGGAGTGCAAAGAGACATGAACATTCGAAAGGTGATGCCTGGTGGGATGCAGAGGTACAATCCTGCGTAGCAAGAAAGAAGAAAGCGTGGTTGGATTATGTCTCATCTTTGCAACTGAATGACAGTATGAAAGACACGAAGAAAGAAATTTACCGCCTCTGCAAGAATGAAGCCAAAGCTTTAGTGAAAGAGAAGCGTGAAAGAATAAATTTGATTGCGGAAGAGAAGCTGACGAGGAACTTCGAGACAAATACCAAACTCTTTTGGAGGGAGGTCAAGAAGTCTCGGAGCTGTTCGTCAGTTTCCAGAATGGATAAGATAAAGAGTAAAGCTGGGGACATTCTTGCGGACCCATTAGAGGTGTTAGAGCGGTGGAATGAGTACTTTGGAGAAATGTATGAATATCTCCCGGATGCGGGCACTGCGAGGGAGTCGATGACTGATCTTGCGGTGCAAGCATCAAGCGGAGATATTACTTTGGAAGAGATTGAATGGTCGATACGAAGCTTGAAAAATGGAAAGTCTGCGGGAATTGATAGGATATCTGCTGAAATGATCAAATTAGGTGGTCCTTGCGTCCGAGACGCCTTCTGGTCATTGAGCAATCTATGCTGGAAGACTGGAAGGGTCCCAATGGACTGGAGGCGTGCTATCATCGTGCCCTTGTATAAAGGCAAGGGCTCACGTATGGAGTGCGCCAACTATAGGGCCATCAGTTTGATCAGTATAGCAGCTAAAGTGTATGGCAAAATTATTGAAAGGAGAATGAGGGTGGAATCTGACGGATTACTGTGGGAGGCGCAGGGTGGTTTCCGAAATGGAAGGGGATGTATGGACCAAGTTTTCTCTCTCCGCAACATCGTAGAGAAGCAGCTGGCTGTAGGCCGGAAGGTTTTCTGCGGTTTTGTGGACATGGAGAAAGCATTTGACAGAGTTGTACGGAAGGATCTCTGGGATATATTGCCAGGATACGGGATTGATGGTGCGCTGCTTCGTGCTGTGCAGTCTACATATGTGGGATGTACGGCATGTGTGCGGGTGGGCGGCAGCCTGTCTCCCTGGTTTGACGTCAACATTGGCGTCAGACAGGGCTGCGTGCTGTCGGCTCTGCTGTTTGTCCTGTACCTGGACGATTGTCTTAAGAGAGTAAGATCGATGAATGTTGGATTGCGAATGGGTGACTTACTTGTGAACTGTTTGCTGTATGCAGATGATGCCGTGCTCATAGCCGAATCGCCATCAGAACTACAGTCACTAGTCACAACGATGAAAGATGATTGTCTAATGAGAGGCTTACAATTGAACGCGACTAAAACGAAAGTGATGGTATTCGAAAGAGAAGAGGACAGAACGAATGCCAGGATAACTGTAAATGATGTAGTGCTGGAACAGGTGGATGAGTTTGTATATCTTGGATGTGCATTTAGCAGGGATGGACGGTACACCGCTGATGTAGAAAAGAGGGTAACTGCGGGCAATAGTGTGAATGGAGCGTTAGGCAAACTTTTAGGTACCAAGGGCTTAAGTCAAAAGGCCCAGCTCGCAGTACACAATGCGGTGCTGATACCTACGCTAACGTATGGAAGCGAGAGTTGGGTATGGCAGGAAACGCATGAAAGTAGAATAAACGCGGTCGAGATGCGCGCGCTACGCAAAATCTGCGGAGTAACGCTCGCAGATCGCGTTCGGAATGAAGATGTAAGAAAGAGAGTTGGTCTGAAAGAGAGTGTCGGTGTTAAAGTAAGGAAGGGCATGCTACGATGGTTCGGGCATGTGGAACGAATGGGAGATGGAAGAATGACAAAACAGATATACAACGCGAAAGTGGATGGACGTAGGAGTCGGGGAAGGCCACGACACACCTACCACGACCAAATTAATCGTGTGTTAGTTGAAGGTGATGTCAAGAGCCGTAGGAACCGACGTGCATGCATGAAAAGAAAAATGAAAGTTGAAGAAGCAAGTGAGGTGTGTATGGACCGTGCCGTGTGGCGCTCGGTTCTTTCTGCCTACCCCGCAAGGGATTTGGCGTGAAGATAGTTAGTTAGTAAGCCTTAGAACGAAAAATTTATCATGAATGCTTTAGGTGTTTTCGCCCCGTGGCGCAAGCGCCATGAAGAACAACTTAAAGTACTGGAGGTTCAGAGTTAAAGTTTTAAAACTACATAATTATATAGCTGGTCAAAATGATAATCGTAGTAATCCACAGACTCAATTATATTGTAATTTTTACGATTGTTATTCAATTGATTTATCGATGGACCGTCCTTTGCAATCAGTTAATTTAGTTATAATAGACCATTGAAGTTTAATTAGGTACCTAACCATATCTAGTGATGCTAAAAAAGATGCCCTACCAAATCCTAAAAAATCAAATCAACTAAATGATGAAGATCCGAGTTAAAATATTTTAAAAGAAATTAGTTCGTATACATTTAATCTTCGTAGCAGTATCTACGGCGTAGCCAGCTACGAAACATCTACGGTACTCACAAAACACTAATTAAGTTATTTAAAGTTTAAAGTCTGGGACAGATCGTCTCTCCAAAAAGTCTAAATGATTTAGTTGTATTGCTTAAAAGCTTGCTCCAGAATACAAAATGGCTTATTAAAATATCGTATTTCGAGGCCAGACTTCAAGAAGAATTTGACTAAGATGTAGGAGAGTGATCTACTTGTAGGTTCATTCATACATTAATTACAAAGGTACAAACAAGTAAGGGATTTTTATCACCATTTACCGAATTATCACGTTTGTTGTATGGAAGCCCATTTAACATATTTTTTTATTATAGACTAGCGGAAGTCACGGGGTTTTACCCGCGTAGCTCCCGTTCCCAAGGGACTATGAGATTTTTTTTATCAAATCGGTTCATTAGATTTTAGTTTATTCATTACAAACATACACACAAAAATACAAATTCTTTCCTTTTTTATTATTACAGTGTAGAAGAAGGACTTATGTTTAAGAATCGTCTACTTAACACGTATAAATTAACAACGAACATAAATATTCAATTTTCGAATTGGTGCTTTTTTTCGTCTACTCCCACCTGTTGTTCTGTTAACAGAACTACTGGTAATTTTTTTCCCATTAGTCCTGTTCACAGAACAAATGCATGAAAACTTTGGTGAAGTAATGGTTAGATAATAATCAGTAAAAGTGATGCAAGTTATTTGTTATCATTTAAATCGATCAAGAACAGCCACCAGTAGTCGTCTCCTTTCTCCAACGTCGAACCGCTTCAATGCTCTGGGCGGACAGAATAACTGTAAACTAGAGCACAGCATAATAATAATATGCTATTTATGTAGAAAAAAGTGAAAAAGGTGGTACTTAGCATACAATACTATAAACTAGCATTAAGTAGACCTTACAGGCACGCCGTACGATTTTCCTATTTTCATTGCGGAAATGCACTTCAGTACCTGTCCTCTCCCGGTTCGGATCATAGCAAAGTTCATGTTGTGAGAGCTTTTTCATGCTCGATAGATGGAGTTGTAGCGTTTTCTGTACTGCGCTATGGTTTCGTTACATCAACTAAGCAAATTTCTCCATAGTACCAGGCATTGCCAGATGCACCGTATGTATGGAGTCTTCTTAAATGAGAAATTTTTGCAAAGTCTTAATAATAATATATAATGAATCCCCCTATTACCCGTGGTCCCACCGGAACGTCCCACTGGTGGGTCCACGGGGAATTTTTTTTCCCCGTAGTCCCACCGCTCTGAAGAAAATTCAAATTTATTCAATCGGCGAATTCCAGTGGTACCACGGGTAATCGAATTCGGTAGACCCACTGAACTAGAGATGTGCCTAAAAGTGAAGGAGAATCATGTATTGTGTGAAACATGGTATCTTAAGATGTCACATTTTTATTAGAGGTCAGCATGTCCCGCAGATTCATGTGCATGCAAAATTTATATAGATACATTAAGAAAATACATTAAATAACCATAGAATAAGACCAAATAAAATTACTTAGTATATAAAAACATCAATGTCAAAGATCAATTCAGCAATGTAACTTGTTATTTTCTATGTGTGGCAAGTCTGGTCTTGGGCTTGTCAATATAAATTGAGCGTGTAAGAGCGCCATGATCGATTCATTGTTTTTTTGCTGTGGCAACAGCTGTCTCAAGAAAACGGACGTTAGTCTATGGGTTTCTTGTGGGTTGACGCAGGAATTGCGTAGCAAACGGGTTTTATGAAAGGATTTACTAGAGTATTCGATAGTGAGGGTATAAATAGCCCTGCTATGAAGTTCCAAAGTTCTTTTTTACCATCCTCTAAGCAGCAGTGAATTGTGAAATAACTCTGAGTAGCACACCTCAATTTTTCTTTAGAGGTTATGAGTTGGAACCTGTGGACTTGATAAGGAATTAGACTGAGTTTTACCTATTCTCCTAAGAAAGTAATAAACTCTGATAACCTATACCCAGATTCTGGTAAGTTTCAATTAACTATTTGCAAAGCGGGTCGATTGTCGTCTGTCGCGCAGTCAGTATCTTAATTTGTCGTTTCTTTCATGACAGGGTTTTTTAGTACGGGGAAAAGTGGGTCAGCCGCTGTTCTGAGCCACACCCGAGAACACGTGGACCACACGAGCGAGGTTATTAAGAGAGAAGCCTGCCAACTTCACCTGATCTCTCAGCTCACCAGGCCAGTACTTGTCACCCACTTATATATGTGTAGTCTAGCCGCTTACTTCCTCACATATAGTACCTACCTGCTCACGCGGAAATACTTTAGTGCTGTACCCTAGTACCTAAACCTGTACTATTTCTTTGTACAACTGTTCTTATGTATGTCTGTGCTTTCTATATGTATATAATCTCATTGTCTCTGTAGTGTACTGTGTACTGTGTAAATATATGTGTATACACCCTATTGGCTGTTTTCGTCAGAGCCCTGGCCTCCCTTGCGCACCCACTAGAAACTCTGTAACAAGGCGCCCTGGGAAAGAGTTCTCTGCATAGCTACCTCGCGCTAGTTGGTGAGTAACATCATTGCGTTATAACTTATCAATTATAAAATGTCAGTTATTTATGTCAATTTCAATTTATAAATGTCAATTTTACCCCTATAACATTTTTTTTAAAGCGAGCAGTCGTAAAATACTCAATTAGGTATAATTTTTTTTTTACTTGTTGAGTTATCACAAGCGTTACAAATATTGCGTTACAAATATTGTATGTCTCTACTTATATTAATTTACAACACATCCACTTTAATAATGTCATAACAATAATATCAATTACAAATACAATATGACAGAATAAGATTTAAATGTCAAAATATAAAGGCTATAAAATACATGTCAGAATTACTTTAAACGTCGAAGTGTAAAAGGGTTTACAATTATAACACAGTGATGTTCAGTGTTACTCACCAACTAGCGCAAGGTAGCTATGCAGAGAACTCTTTCCCAGGGCGCCTTACTACAGAGTTTCTAGCGGGTGCGCAAGGGAGGCCAGGGCTCTGACGAAAACAGCCAGGTAGGGTGTACACACATATATTTATATATTACACAGTACACTACAGAGACAATGAGATTGAAAGCACAGACATACATAAGAACAGTTATACTAAAAAATAGTACGGGTTTAGTTAGGTGCTAGGGTACAGCTCTAAATTATTTCCGCGTGAGCAGGTACTAGATGTGAGGAAGTAAGCGGCTAGACTACACGAATAAGTGGGTGACAAGTACTGGCCTTTGAGACGAGCTGAGAGTGGCAGTGGCTGATGGTAATGCCAGGTGTAGACGGCGAGCTTCTCACACATGCACCCTGCTCGCGCAGTCCACGTATGATTGGGGTGTGGCTTCTCTCACTATACAGTGGCAGCCTCCAGCCCCTAATAAGCGACCCTGTCACGAAACAGACAACTAAATAAGTTACTGACCACGTGACAGACGAAGATTGACATGGTTTGCAAAAGAAGAAGTGACTCACCAGTTTTCTGGGTAAAATGTAGCAAGAAGTAATGCAGCAACCCAATCACAGCCTGTTAGGTTATGCGAGGTAACAAATAATCGCGCTTGAGCGAAAACTGATTCGCGGCACAGACTCAGAGCAAAAAGCCAAAGGACCTCCAACTACCCCAAAGCAGGTCTCCGGTCAAAGTCAGTCTTCGCGAAAAATCTTAACAAAACCTGTTCCTTTAAGTGCAAAATCATCGGGTGCCCTAGACAAAACCTGTCACTTGTGTCAAAGGAAAACCACAGATAAAAAAAACAGCGATGAATTGATTAAAGGCGGCTTTACACGCTGCTTATTGTCAAGCCCGAGACCAGATTGCTACCCATAAAAAAATAAATGCTACACAATATTTATGTTACTAATCAATTACATATTTGTTGCATTTAGAATTCTGAAATCCTTGTACTGAATATACTTGTACAACGTTTGGCGAGTTGTATTAAATTTGTAGCTTGATTTGTAACTTGATAATAAATAAAAAAAAATGTAGGCCGATAGTCTTGGGCGAAGACAAGTCTACGACAACTTTGCCGCGAAGACTACTGAAAAAAAAGTCGAGTGGAAAGGTTATCTCCCGCTTCCTCCCTACCACCTCTTTCACTAGCATGACTTGCTTGTAGAAAGACGTCCTACTTATTCCCGCCGAAGGTCATGACTCGCACTGTGGTCTCCAGCAAGGAAATGTCCACGTCCAGACCTAAGACGAAGACCTGACGCAGTTTCGCCCACGCTGACGGCATTATTGTACCTCACAGGTAGGCTCAGAGTAATACCTGTAAGTTTATTTAAAAGACTAAAATAAAATACAACATACTTGTTTTACAATCAGTACAAGTTAGTGTCCTTACTTAGCTTCAATACATTGACGGTACATTGGCGTAATGAACAGCACATCGGCTAAAATTACACTGTAACTTCATTTTGGTTTCCTTGCAACCATTACATGACATAATAAGCTCATCTAAGCTTAACATGAATATTAAGCTTCTACGGGATACGTGGAACAGTAAATTTTATGAAGCGGTCGTGTTCCGTAAACGATCAGTAAGCAAATTTAGCTATGTGCTAAGCACTGTGTGACGTTTATTTGGGAGCGTTTACGTGCTTCGTAAAGCACGTTAAGCCGTTGGCCTCGTAGTCAGCAACATGACATGTTAGGCCAAGTTGAAGGTCCTTCGAGGTCCTCGTATTATGTGGTTTGAAAAAAAGTTAAGAGTGGTTTGTCATAACCTGCGCATTCGTGTGTAGCGCCTCTGGTGTTGCAAATGCCTATAAGCTACGGTAACCAATCATTAGGTGAATCGTAATTTTGTCTACTACCTAAGTCGTATAAAAAAAGTAATAAATTCCGCTTTAAAAATTTCCTTTTGAGTTACGGAACCCTAAAAGCAATTAGATTGTGAAGCGAACTTCACCCGCGGCTCCACACTCGTGGAATTCTGTTACCGTTCCAGCATCCCATGGCAACTTATTTCAGTAATAAAAAGTAGCCTATGTGTTATCAATATCAAAACATATAATAAAATCGTAACAGGTCGCTGTCTGTACATAGAAGATAGATAAGAAAAAATATTATAGGAGGGCATTATGAACGCAATAACAATGATTTTTAGAAATTTTGTCTGTATGTCTGTTAGTCTGTACAGTTGTGCACGCTAATCTCAGTAACCGCTTAACCGATTGCAATGCGGTTTTTTTATAGTGTTGAAATTTGCTCCACTTAACATTTAGCGTTTACTTCATGTCAATCGGTTTATAAATAAAAAAGTTATAACACTTTTAAAAATCAGATATTTTGAAAATTTTAGTTGTAGGGGTTTCTTTGAGTGTGGGTGTAAATCTAAACTGGCGTATTGGCTTAATCATAAAAGCTTATGATAAAGCAAACAGGGCAGTTTTACACGCTGCTTGATGAGTCTGATGAAGAAATACCTCTCCTTTCATACACCTTATGTGAGGTAATCGAAGTTGCGGGGTCAGCTAGTTACAGAATATAATCTCTGTATCGATTTCAGCCAGATCGTTCAACCGATAGAGTGTGAAAGGGTAACAAACTTCCACTCATATAGACATTTGTACTCACAAATTTTTGCATATATTTTCTGTACATTGTCTAGAGTAACACTGTTATTTACCTATGTTATTAGTAAGGACACTGCAGTATAACATAACTTCAACACTTTACAGTAATTCGGACACCTGTTCCCGTGTACAAGCTATTTCTACAGACGAGGCGCTGCAGTGCAATGTTTAGCAGATGAGGTATGCAGCTTGATGGCTATGAATTAAGTAAAGTGGTACATGGTTAGGGTGACCAGGTTTAAATCGAAAAGCAGGACATATGTTTTAATTAAAAAAACTATCGAGTATAAGTTCACAAGAGGTAGAAGTTAAACTTAATAAAATCCAAATTTGAATGTGCTAAAACCGCAATCGAAACCAAACATTGACGATTATTCACGTTGTAGTATTCGTATTTGGTTTATAACGAACTTTATCGTTTCTTAAATTCCAATTCATTCCAATAAAAAAAAAGTTTATATTCAAAAAGGATTGTCATTCAACGTAGCAATGCTACCTTTAGTTGTCCATGGCTGTCAGTCTTCTGGAATCGTTTCGTACCTTTAATATGTATGTACAGTGCCTTTGCCTTAGTAAGTCTTAAGTGCATATTTAATAGGGTGACCAAAAGGAGTCCTGGGGACATCCGTCCGAGGGTAACCCGGTGCTCCCAACCGTAGGCTATTTAGTAAATATGTGCGGTTTTTAGTCGGTAGAAGTCCTGCAGTCCTGTTTTCCTCGTGTTAAAAAAAAGAGGTGACAAAAAGTCAAAGCGTTGATAAATTTTCGACCACTGACGATAAATAAACATCCGGCAATGTCCGGCTCAACTCACCAAGAGCTGGCGACTCTAACATGTTACAATGTTTTAAATTAAATTCTTGAGCATGTTTGGTATTTTTACGGGTTTTAGAATACATTGGGACCTTTTGAAAACCCTTTTATTTGTTATGGTTGTCCCTGTAATTGTTGTGATGTAGTTTTAAGGGTGCCGTTCCCTAAGAGTAAAATAGGACACTATACTGACATTCTCTCCTGCTGCTGTCCGTTGGTTTGCAGGCTATATCTCAGAAACGAAGCGCTCGTGGCCCCGCGGACTCAGTGTTCTGTAAACGATCACTGCAGTAAGCAACATTTACTATGGCCGGACATGGATGGGTGACCACCACGTGGACCACTTTGTGACATTTATTTACGAACGTTTCCGTGCTTCGGAAGGCACGATAAGCCGTTGGTCCCGGTTGTCGGTAAAATGACAGTCGTTAAGCCAAGTTGAAGGCCTTAAGGGCGGCTTGAAAAATTTCAACTGTGGGTCGTCACAACCTGCGCCCGGGTCGGCAGCGCGTGTGTAGCGCCTCTGGTGTTGCAAACGTCTATAGGCTACGGTTACCAACCTTCTGGTGGGCCGTAAGCTTGTCTGCCACCTAAGTAGTATAAAAAAAAAAAAAAAAGAAACCGTGTCAGATAGAGAGCTGAAAGGACATCATTCATTTTGGACCAAAAACTGAAAGTGCCGGCCAGAAAAAGAAAATGTGATATTCACATAGAACACACAATTTCTAGCAAAAAATACTACTACCTTAACCCTGTGCGTGCTATGGTTTTTTTGTTACATGCTTTTAAAATTCGTGAAAAATGTTATTTCGAAGGTGTCATTCTAATTGATATGAGCAGTTGAATAGTGATTTATTTTATTAATTATGTCTTTCAGCACACATATAAGCACACATACATATAATTATACCTGTTTCTCCGAAGGGTGAGGCATATTTTATGCCCATTTTGATTTCTCGTTCCTACATAAAGGAGCATGTAAAATAAAGATAAAGAGTATTTTATTTCGACAGAGTCAAAGGCCTTCCTGTAGTCCACAAAAGCCATACACAGCGGCTGATTGTACGCGTTTGTTTTCTGTACAATCTGCCGTACAGTATAGATGTGGTCCACGGTTCTAAAGCCTTTTTGAAATCCGGCTTGCTCCTTTGGCTGAAACTCGTCGAGCCTTCCGGAGAGGCGGTTTGTGACTAGTCTCGAGAACAACTTGTAAACATGGCTCAGGAGCGAGATGGGTCTGTAATTCCTCAGCAAGGTCTTATCACCTTTCTTGAAGAACAGAGCCACCGCACTCCCGCTCCACGCTTCAGGTGTTTGTCCCTGTTGGAGGACGGAATAAACAAACTCGTTAGCTCGTTGAGAACCGTAGCCTCCTCCCCGCCTTCAGTAGTTCAGTTGTAATTCCGTCACACTTGTTGTTTTTAAGTTGCCCGAGAGCCGCCGTCACCTCGCCCTGACCGATGTCCGGAATGTCCTCGCTATAGTGGCGCGATAGTGGGACTCGGTGGTAACAATCAGTAGGGTTCTACTCGTCGGCCTTTTTGTCCGTGATGCATACAGGCTTCGGTCAGCTTTCGGATTCTGAGATTTAGATCCCGCTGGTCTGACGAAGACGAGTGCGTAGATGGCGTTTCCCGTCTTATTCTCATAAGTTCTCATAAGTTCTCTGTAAAAGCTCTTAATTTCCTCGAGAATCTCGAACCTTGAGGTTACAGTTCTGCCATCCGCTGTTTTCAGTTTCATCAGACGGGGTCTTCCAAGCTTATGGGCAAATACTTTGGTACCCCTGTTCTGCTTGATTGCTGCCTCGACGATGCTGGTGTTATAGCGTCTAAGGTCGCGTCGTATCAGCTTTCGGATTCTGAGATTTAGATCCCGCTGGTCTGACGAAGACGAGTGCGTAGATGGCGTTTCCCGTCTTATTCTCATAAGTTCGAGAGTCTCGGACGAGAGCTTAGAGCACCTATTATTGCTTTTTCCGGACAAAAACACTTGCTGTATCGTCCTGACCACATTCTCGGCTTTATCGTGAATATTGCCAGTGGTTTCCAAATTCCAGCAGATCAAAACGATTTTGAAGTTCTAACTGGAACCTCTCAGCCCCTGAGGCTAACTGGAGCGCGGTAGGTCGGAGAGTAGGCTTCATCATACGGGCCCTTTCAGCTCGGAAGTCCAAATTCAGATATGCTCGTACAAGTCGGTGATCACCACCGGTATTAAACCTGTTAACCACAGAGACATCTCTGAATATAGACTTCCTGTCCGTCATGATGAAGTCTATCTCGTTCCTTGTGACCTTGTCGGGGCATCGCCAAGTCCATTTTCTGTGGGGCTTCTTCTTAAAGAAAGAGTTCATCAAGAAGAGCCCCTGAGAATCAAGAAAACTGACAAGCATATGGCCCCGGTCATTTCTGCGCCCTACACCAAAGGGGCCGATCTTCGTTTCGCCGCGTTCTTGTACTCCCACTATGGCATTGAAGTCCCCCATCACAACGCTGTAGTGAGTCTTGGCAGTACCATGTAGTGCTTTTGCTATGTCCTCGTACACGGTCTCAACTGCCTCGAGTCGACAGTGCTTTTCGAGGTCGGGGCGTACACTTGTATCACCTTCAGGGTGTACCTGTTGGTGAGTCTCAGTATTAAGTACGCTACCCGAGGCGAAACACTGCTGATCTCCACAAAGCTGCTAACAAGGTCCTTTTTCACCATAAAGCCAATCCCGCCCTCGGAAGAATGTCTTCCGTCACCTTCCCGTATGTAAAACAGGTCGCCTGATGCAAGGGTTAGCGTGTCCTCCCCCTTTCTTCGGACCTCGCACAATACTGGATGTGCCAGTTAATACGACCTAGTTCTACCTCGAGTTCGGTGAGCCGCTCGTCCAGGCGCAGAGTAGTTCCATTAAACGTAGCCAGGGTCAGTTTTGTATGGCAGCCTCCCGTGACCCGGAGATTCTTAGTACCCCCCCCCCTCTCCGACCGCTGCCGTGATCGGGAACAGCGGGAGTGCCGGGAACTGGGGGCCTTTGTTTTGTTGTGTGTATCATAGGAGGATATTTGGCCTTACTGTATCACGCTGGCCAGACGGGTTGGTATAGGGTTTAGTTTCGAATTTTCCTTTTCTGTGCGCCATGACCTCATCCGTTTATCAGCAGACTCGCAGGTGAGGCTTTCTTGGACCCCGGGGTTGGTGGTAGGGCCCCATCGCACCCATCGGGCGTCGGGAGGTGGCGGGGTGATTTGCCAGGTACCTGTCGCTTGAGCAAGAGGGGAAGCGCGCGCGGCACATTTGTCTAAGTTTTTTTAAACAAGTTTGGACTTGTTGTGAACCGTTAGGTACGTTTTGTTTGTGCGTAGGTACGTAGATAATTAGTAAAATGATAATTCTTTCTTATTACAATAGAATAACGTAAAAACAAATCACTATTCAAGTGATGAAATGTATCAAAATACATCATCAAAATAACATTTTTCTCGTATTTTAAAAGCATGTAACAACAAAACCATAGCACGCACAGGGTTAATGTAGTAGTATTTTTTGCTAGAAATTGTGTGTTCTATGCGAATATTACATTTTTTTTTTCTGGCCGGCACTTTCAGAATTGGCCCAAAAATGTATGAAACGTGAATGATCTCCTTTACGTAGATGATGTATTTCTGTTGCCGCTAAAAATAAAAATTGAAACAATGGCGAATGAAATTTTATAATTGGCTCAGAGGTTTTCGCGTGTTCAAGCAAATCTTTCATCTTTATAATAGACGCATTTATCCAACTTGTAATACGAATTTGTAAAACTGTCTTTTTCAGTACAAATAGACGAAACTTCAGTACGAGTACTTCAACTTTTCAAGTTGTGAGCGCTTAAGCCGGGCATCGAACTCCGCAATGTAAAGTACCACACGTATGTGCCACCTGCGCTCGAAATAAAGTACATAATATGCTAATGTTAGTGCCGACTTATACGGTGGATTTAAGTTGAAAAAGAGTACTATAATTATGTTTTATTTTTATTAATACACCCCTCCAAATTTAAAATTACCACGCCACAACTGAGGCTCAAGGCTAGTTGTTTCCTCAGGATAATCTATAATGCACCTACATATCATACATACACATTTAAAATAGCCACTCAGTAGGAATCATCGTTTATTGCATCGTCTATGTAACCAATATTTTTATCATTTATATGGTCTGAATATACTATTATGCCTTGCAGCACAATTCTTTTAGTTTTTGACAATATTCTACTTTCTATGGCAAGATTGTTTTTTCATAACGATACGCACTTAATGACAAAATTCGATAGTGACTGGACCGCATTAGCGTAATTGAGTGCCCATTTCTAGGAATTGGTTTTAATTTGGAAGTCAATAATTTCAAACATTAAAAAAAATTAACCATATTTGTGCTTTTGTTTCTTTTGTAAACTGGTTATATTGGTGTACAATAAAGTTTTACTTACTTAGGTATAACTTTTATACATAGAGGTCAAGCTAATAAAAACGTTTTAAAACTAGAGAATTACGAGGATTGAAATATTCGTAAAGCCGCAGCCGTTTTGAAATATTTTAATTCAGACAGTTAACATTAAAAAAACTATTCGGTCGTCTATGATGGCACTAACAGTGTAAAGTTTGATAGCACCTCATCATATAGCGTAGAGCTGCTTCGTATTAAAACTAATATTAATAAATGGATCCCCAGGTTCCAATCTTTTACTGATTGATTTGTAACATTCAAATTAGCATTTTAATTACAGTTTTTAGGCTTTCGTACACAAAGGGTAAAGAAACGGGATTCATGAGACTTCGCTGTCCGTCTGTCTATCTGTCTGTCCGTCAGCTGTATTTCATGAACGGTTATAGCTAGAGAGCTGATTTTTTTTACAGATTATATTTCTGTTGCCGCTAAAACAAAACAAAAAAAAATAATAAAAAAAAATTAAAGGTGACTCCCATACGACATTTTGATTTTTTGCCATTTTATTTTATACCTACATTAATAAGGGTTACACGCTTGAAATACTCACAAAATATCGAGCTATGTATTTTCACATATAGTTAATTAAATTAAAATAAAATAGACATTTATGGGGGCCTTCATGGCCGGTTTTTTTTATATAAGCACAAAGTTTCAGACAGATATCCATTATTAAGAGCCGAGCGTTCCACAAGATCGTTTCTCTGTCAAACCATAGAAACTTGAAGGGATCTGTCAGCGACAGTATTTCCCTCGTTTACCTAGAACGTTAAGAGGTATCTACACCATTAGGTTGTCATCTTGAGAGCTACTGTCAATAGTTTTGGGAAATGTATGAGAGTTCTTCAATTCCATTGTGCAATGAGGTCAGCTGCTAAGATTTATACGTATTATACAACGTCTACACGTATCAACCGGTCAACGTATACACTTAGCTATAAGTCCAGGATGCACCAGGGTTCCCGCTTCCGCTCACCAAGAGCATTTGGGAAGAAACTGGACTGTACTGACACAAAGGCAACCTAGACAAGTATGAAGCCTATAAAAGAACTTTCTGCTCTCCTCTCCTCGGGGTGTGGTAAAGATTTTTTTAATACAGTTGCTCAAAAAGTGGCGTATTACAGGGACGTATAGCGTTCGGGATGTGGGCTATTACACACACGTGCTTTTTCTTTACCATTCCCGCACTCGTGCGTTTTCTTTACCAATTTCAAAATAATGTCTGTGATTCATGCAAATATTTCTAAAAAAAGATACAAACTTGTTTCGATATCAGATTAAAAGTAATTTTAATTAAATTTAAGCATAAATTAATATAAGTATCGGCCAAAACAAATTTATAAAAATAAAAGAAGTTGGCTGTATGAAGTGCACTGCCATAGTCTCTGCTTATAAAGGTACATATTCTTTTACGGTGGGCGCCATTTTGGATATTCAGGTTTATTGTGTTTTTATTATTTTATAAAATTGCTTAATTTTTTTTGCAACTGTATTAAAAATAGTCGTTCCGACTGTCTACCCTCGCCTTCGGCTCGGGTCAACACCTGTCGTAACTCGTTGTAATAACAGAGATCCCACACTTGTATCGAAATAGTAGTTTTCGATACATTTGTGGGATTTCTGTTATTACAACGAGTTACGACAGGTGTTGACCCGAGCCGAAGGCGAGGGTAGACAGTCGGAACGAGTTTAAACAACAGTCCCACACGTTGTATTGAACAACTATTTTTAATACAGTTGCGAAAAAATAAAGCAATTTTATAAAATAATAAAAAACGCAATAAACCTGAATATCCAAAATGGCGCCAACCGTAAAAGAATATATACCTTCTTATGTAGAGACTATGGCAGTGCACTTCATACAGCCAACTTTTTTTATATTTATAAATTTAATTTGGCCGTTACTTATATAAATTTATGCTTAAATTTTAATTAAAATTACTTTTAATCTGATATTGAAACAAGTTAGTATCTTCTTTTAGAAATATTTGCATGAATCACAGACATTATTTTGACAATTGGGAAAGAAAACGCACGAGTGCGGGAATGGTAAAGAAAAAGCACGAGTGTGTAATAGCCCACATCCCGAACGCTATACGTCCCTGTAATACGCCACTTTTTGAGCAACTGTATTAAAAACTACTATTTGCGTATGCACCTCAACGTATCATCATCATCTCAGCCAATTTGACGCCTGCTGCTGGGCATGGGCCTCCCCCAAGGATTGCCACAACGCATCCAGCAGGCTTCCGCGACTTTAATTAGGTCATCTGTCCACCTTACGGAGGTGCTCCCCACTCTGCGTTTACCAGTACCTGGACGCCATTCGAGTACTTTTCGACTCCATCGGCCTTCAACTCTGCGAGCAATATGGCCCGTCCACTGCCACTTAAGTCGGGCGATTCTTTCTGCTGTCGGTGACCCAGATCCTAGGCTCCTACGGATTTCCTACGCCCTTAATCGCACCTCAACTCAATGAGTGTTTAAATATTAAGTACCAATTAGTTTATGCTAGCAAAACTTAAGGTTGGATGCCATCCCCCCACTGCCGCTTTGGATATTCTTTTTGGTACCTCCTTAAAGAGTTTACTGAAGCTCTTGACAATACTAGTAGGGTAAACCACCCAATTATTGGCACTTTTAGAATGAATTATTGGCACTTTAGTTAAGAGTATATTTCAAAAAATAAGGGAAACCTAGTTTATTTCAGTTCGGTGTTGCCCATTATGTAGTTGTAGGTATGCATTAAAAAGTAAAATAGCATTCTTTTTCTGTTAGAAATGGGCAAAATTACCTAAAGTGGCAATAATTGGAGGAGTGCCAACGATTGGGTGGTTTACCCTATAATGGCTATCATATCCTACTATCCTACTAATATTATAAATGTGAAAGTTTGTGAAGATGTTTGGATGTTTAGATGTTTGGATGTTTGTTACTCAATCACGCTCTAACGGCTGAATGGATCTGGCTGAAATTTGGTACAGGGATAGAGTATAGTCCGGAATAACACATAGGCTACTTTTTATCCCGGGAAAATGTTCCCACGGGAAGCGGGAACGGGAACCAAATTTCACCCGGGCGAAGCCGCGCGCATCAGCTAGTCCATTAATAAAAAATCTACAATCCACCTAGAAAACAATATCTAAATCGAGTGTAGCGTCACAAATAAAATGACAAAAAAGGAAGGAAGAATAATAGCTTGGTTGAGTCTTGTCACAGCAATGAACAAAGGTTCCATTCACTTGAGAAATTATATAATCAATCACCAGCCTGTGATGAATCTCTGCCACACTCTTCCTTGCCCACACCATCACAGACTGAGACAATGTTTCCAATGATTGACTCTGTGGGCAGTATGGATGAACATACTATACAATCAAACTTAACTTCCTCTGCTGACCCTGTAACAAAAGTTTCACAAATTTTAAATACTGGAAAGACAGTTGTTTATTGCGATGAAATCGGCCAGAACTTAGGTTACCACTTAGTTCAACGTATGGGTAGTTCGGTCATAATCAATTCATTTCCTGGGGCCACCTACTCTCAAATAGTTAGTAAAGTATTGACTAGTACACACTGCCCACAATCAACAATAGTAATACTTATTGGCAGGAGAGATTGTGTAAATATCAAAAATATTATTAAGTTTCATGAACAGTTGTCAAAATTGTCAGTGAAACAGGTAATACTTTCTACATTGCCTTATAGTAAATCTTTCACACGTAATGAAAACAATATTCGGTACAAAATAAACCGAAAATTATACTATTTGACTACAAGTAGTAGGAATAGTGAATTATTTGACTGTAATCTTGTATTACGTTATTCTTTTATGACCTTAGATAGATACTTACTTTCAAAGTTTTTAAGACGACAGGTAGCGATAACGCTATCAAATTTTTTATTGAATCAAGCCAATCTTTTGGCTTATAATAAAACTGCTTGTATTGTTTATAATCATAGCAATAATATTGACATTTTATCTTGGGAAGGATGCATCATCCCAAAAAACTAGGTTGTAAGACAACAGATAAAAAATCTGGCCATGGCTTTAGGGCTTTTGAGCCTATTGAGACCTCTAATAATGTTAGTGTAAGAAATAATTTCGAGTTTAACAACAATATAATAACTAGTAGTCTAAACTTAGTACACCAAAATATTGAAGGCATATCCAACAAACTACTGCAAATAGACCTTTATATCAAGGAACACAATATTCATGTCTTTTGTATTACAGAGCATTGGTTGGAAAGTCATGAATTAATGTTTAACAGTGAATTTTACTCACTGAACAGTGCGTTCACAAGAAAATATGCTATTCGGGGTGGCTCGCTAATATTTGTTTCTAATAATATAAACTGTAAAGAACGTAAAGATATTGTGGCCCTTTCTATTGAGCGCACTGCGGAATTATCATGTGTTGAGTTTGAGCAACTCATTGTCCTTTGTGTCTATAGCCCGCCAGATAGCGATTATAATTTGTTTGAAGAAGTAATGGAAAATGTATTGAAGCACTTGTGCACTAGTAAGAAACGTATTGTGGTGTGTGGTGATTTTAATGTTGACATACTTGTAAATTCGACGAAACGTACTAGTTTTATTAATTTATTTAGTTCCTTTGGCTTACAAAACTTATTTTGTGAGCCAACTACACATTAGGTCGCTAGAGGGCGCAAACCGCAGTTTGATTTTAAACGTAGCTCCGAGTAAATTTAAGTTTAAAAATAGTAAAAGTCAATAGAACCCCTGTGAATAAGGTGTAATTACGAGTTAACATCGGCATCTAATGAGGCAAGAAGCTGGTTGTGCCGTGATTATTGTTGGGAGTGATTTACCTGTGATTTTGTGTGAGCCATATGCAATATTATCAACCCGTCAAAATATGTAAATAAACACCTAAAATATTGGGTGTACAGTTATCATCATCAGCATAATAAACATCTCCAGTGACAATAAATTATCAGTGTTAATATTCCTTGACTTTCATCCTGCTTAAGTTTTGCTTTGTGTTTCGCCTATGTGGATAATCAAATTTGCAAGTCACTTGTATCTGCACGCCATCTATCGGCAGCGCTTGGAACTATTTGCCTGCTGTGCTTGCTAGTTGAGAGGTTATAGATCTTTAATTGACTCCTCAAGGATCATACCGCCACTACGTGATTGCTTTTACGAAAACTGGGTGGCGCTGGAGGCATTGTGTTGGGGAAGCTCTGTACCTTTGCATATACATGGTTATATTTTTCCTGCCTACTCTGATATATAGAGGACGCTAGTGGTAGTTTTACCCATATTCTCTCAATTGTCGTTGCAAGGCGGCCAAGGCTTTATCGTCTGTCATATAGTTTAAACGTCTAACAAATAACTACCTGTTTACTTGCGCCATGAATTGTTGTCGCGGAGAGCCTACCAACTGTGATTCCATCCTTCTGTGCAGTGTATGTGCGGGGAAGTACCACTATGAATGCCTGAATATAACATCTAGCCAGTATTCTTCGTTAACTAGCGAATATAAAGGCGTATGGAGGTGTCCGTCGTGCAGCAACGTCACTAGACGTAATAAACAGAACGTAAACACACCGGTGCGCAAGTATACCGATCTTGTGGTTGAGGATAACAACATGGACATGTCTTATGATGCCTTGGAAGAACGTAGACCTCGCACACCATGCAGCAGCTCCAATGTTGACACCCAAGGTGTACCAATATCCACACAATCAATCTCTAACGTGGACTTTGCTTCATTCTCTAGTGGACTGCACAAAACCCTTAGTAATTGGCGAAGTGAGATGAACAAGGATCTCCTTCAAATACGTGATGACATCAAGACTGTAGTAATGACTATGCAGAAGGAAATGAGTGTATTGCGTACTGAGCAAACTCATATTAAGCAAAGTATAGCCAGTCTCCGTGATGAGGTCGCTGGCCTTCAAGGAACTACCCACGACCAGGTAGTGCAGCAGGACATCCTCAAGAAGCGTGTTGACGCATTGAGTGGCGCTGGGTCAGCCGAAGTACAGATGACAGTTCAAGCTCTGGAGTACAAAATTGACACTCTGGAACAGCAGGCACGTCAATGTAATGTAGAAATAGGAAACCTACCCGAGCGACGCAATGAAAATTTACCAGCCGTCATCGAGGCTATTGGCCTTGCACTAAACGCGCCTGTCTCCGCGCAGAACATTGTGTCTGTCCACAGAGTGCCGCACGCCCACCAACAAAATAGTAAGCCCAAAAACATAATTGTAAAATTTACATCCTGTCTGCATAGAGATAATCTACTCAGTGCTTTTCGAAAGACCTCATCACTCAAGACAAACCAGATTGGCCTTTCTGGAACATTGTCATCTATATATATTAATGAACACCTGACACTCAAGAAAAAGCAGTTATTTCGTAAAACCCGAGAGGCCGCCAAAACCCATAACTACAAATACACATGGATCAGAAATTCCACGATACTTGTTCGGGAGCGCGACGGCGCGCCTGCGCTTGCTATACGGGGAGAGAAAGACCTTAGTAAAATTAAAATCAAAACTACAGATTGATTATTATATCTGTCCCTTGCTTCTCGGCATAGTATCTAAGATATTTAATGATAGTATTTGTTTATTGATAATTACGATTGATGTTGATATTCTAAAAGCATATACGATTACAGAATCTAAAATAATTAACGGTAATATTTGTTTATTGATTATTGTATTTAATGTTGTTATTTTAAAGGTATTTATAATTTTATTCGCTATATTATATTACTCAGTCAGGATCTTTGAAACTTGTATATATTGTATGCATAGTGGTATGAATGTACGTCGGCAATGTGAGTGTAATAATGACATTAAGTGGCGCTACGATTATGAGTTTCTTTATATAAATTGTATGCATATGTATCTCGATCTCAGTTATGTTTTTGTATTTTCTCGTTGGTATCTAGGGCACTCCTGGTCTGAATCGGTCGGTTTACATGTATTTGGTTTGAAAATAATTGTTAATGGCTAGCACAGATTATAATTTAACTGTATATTATCAGAACTGTAGAGGCTGTAGAACAAAATTAAACAAACTTTATCTTAGCATCCTAGCATCTGCGTATGACGTCATCATACTGACTGAAACATGGTTGATAGAGGATATAGATGACAGGGAGTTTATAGATTCACGATATATGGTGTTTCGGCGCGATCGCGATCGTATATCTACTGAGAAGAAGGATGGGGGAGGTGTGCTCATTGCGGTGCTGCGTGAATTACAAGCTACTATATTGGATACTCTAGGCGGCCCACGCCACAGAGTTCCTCCAAGTATTGAACATCTCATAGTATTATTACCCAGCAGGTGCGACCAACAAAGGTCTCACGTTGTTAGCGCAGCCTATGTACCGCCTTGGGCTCCCACCGATGCCTATTTATGCCATTTTGACACCCTACAGGACATACTTCACGAACCAAATATTGAAAATATTTACATGGTAGGTGATTACAATTTAAAAGATATCATATGGACCGCAACACCATTTGGACAAGCTGACGATATGAAATGGTCTGGCTACCGCCCTGTGCACTCGGAGCTATCATACCTCATCTCCTCGCTGGGCGCTCACCAGTTCAATTTTGTACCTAATGTTGACGGTCATATCCTTGATTTATTTATTTCTAACACCCCTTGCTTGGTTGGCCCTATCCCGGACCCCTTACTGAAAATTGATTCCCTTCACCCACCATTTGTTATGATTGCTCCTATTAATCTATTATCTCCGGAGATGACTAAAAGGCCTACAGTTAAATTTAATTTCCGTAAAGCTAATTATGATCTCATTAACCAACATGTTGCTGAGATCAAATGGTCAGAGCTATTTAATGGCCTTCCATCAGAAGAAGCTGTCGAGGTATTTTATGAAACGTTGAACAGAATAATTAAACTTCATACACCCTTAATTAAATCTCGATCATCGAATTTCCCCGTCTGGTTCACACCGCAGCTAATTAAAAAATTTAAGGATAAGCAAAAATACTGGGTTAGATGGAAAAAACACAAAAACATTAAAGATTACAATACATTTTCTGACTGCAGGTCTGACTTTAAAACAATGTGTAAATGCTGTTACTCTTCCTACATTAACTCTGTCGAGGATAACCTTACTTCTAATATTAAATACTTTTGGTCCTACGTATCTAATCGCAAATGTAAGTCGGGAATTCCTGCTACGATGCACTACCGAAACATGAAGTCAAGTGACTCAGGCGTTATCTGTAACATGTTCTCGGACTTCTTCTTGTCTGCATTCGAGCCTGTTTCCCAAACACTATCAGCGTGGAAGTCGTCTCAGCCTATCAATGAACTTAGCCGTTTAATATGTGACCTGCATATTGACAGGTCTAATGTACTTAAGGAGCTAAGGCAAATTGACTCCACTAAAGGGGCTGGACCTGACGGTTTGCCACCCCTATTCTTCCGATCAACAGCGATTAGTATACAGGTACCCCTTTATATAATATATAACAAATGCTTACAGGAGGGTGTATTTCCGAATATATGGAAGCAGGCAAATGTTACTCCTGTACACAAGGGTGGTTCTAGGCAAGATATCGAACAATATAGACCCATCTCGATTTTGTCGACGATGGCGAAGCTCTTTGAAAAGCTGGTCCATAATGCTATATACCCTATGTTGCATAACGTCATCATCCCTGAGCAACATGGTTTTGTCAGGGGTCGATCTACAGTGTCTAACCTGCTAATATTCTCAAACTACCTGTTTGAGAATGTTGACAAACGTGTGCAGGTCGATGCGGTATACACAGACTTCAAAAAAGCATTCGACAAAGTAGACCACGAACTCTTACTAAATAAAATTGCTTTTAATGGGATCCGGGGAAATCTATTGCGTTGGTTCAAATCGTACATAGAGAATAGGACACAGATGGTTGTAATAAAGGGTCATCAGTCCATTGTTGTGCCCGTAACTTCGGGGGTTCCGCAAGGTTCCATATTGGGACCGTTATTATTTGTCCTTTACATCAATGACATCAAAACCTGCTTTAAAAATTCCAAATTTATAATGTACGCCGATGATTTGAAAGTTTTCAAATCGATTTACACTATATACGATTGCCTTTTGCTTCAGGAGGATCTGGAAAGGTTGTCAAACTATTGTGCTCTCAATAAACTACACCTCAGCTTACCAAAATGTAATTATATTCATTTTACTAAAAATAAATTAATCGTTAATTATAATTACAGCCTCTGCGGATCTGCCTTGAGTAACGTATCTGTCGTTAAGGACCTAGGAGTGCTATTCGATGACAAATTGTCCCTAAACCAACACGTGCATAATATAGTAAATAGTGCATTCAAAATGTATGGGTTTGTGATGAGGTCCTCCGCTGAATTCAGGCGTCCCGCAACTTTCATTCACTTGTACAAAACGCTGATACGGTCGCAGCTGGAGTATGCTGTTCCTATTTGGAACCCGTTCTACAGCAGATATGTGGATGAGATCGAGAGAGTCCAACGCAAATTTCTACGCGCCATGTATTTCCGATGCTACAGGTCCAGGTGCTATTTGTCATACTCACAACTGCTGACTGAGTTTGGTATTGTTAGTTTAGAAGACCGACGCCGTTGCTTGGAGGCCAATATACTCTATGATATTGTCCATAATCGCTTTGATGCGATGGACCTTACAAGCAAATTATGTTACTTGGTGCCTCGCACTGCTAATGTGCGCAGAGTTCGTGCAGGAACACTATTCGCTGTATACTTGTGTCGAACTAACTCTGGCCTACGTTGCCCCATTCATCGGATGTTGGAGACATACAATACTAAATTTATAGACATAGATATATTTGCATGCTCAAAGAATGAATTTAAATCAAAACTAAAGGATGTGTTCATTAATCGATTATCGTAATAATTAAATATCCACCACTCAACAATAATACAGGTACTGTATTGTAATTTAATTATAACACTATAAAATTGGTTAAAGACTTGATATAAATTTATGATTCTTGATTTATTATTTATGTAGGTAGGTTTATTGCTTCTGTTTCTGCTAAATGATGTTTTTGTGATTTGCACTTTCACTCTCATTTTTAATGTTTGTAATTTATTATTTTATTGAAATTTGTTTTAATATACTCAATTGAATAATATGCTATATACTTGTACTAATGAATATGGTTTATAAATTAGTCAAATGAATTTAATTTAATATCAATGAATTGGAAGAGGCCAGCGTCCAGCGATGGATGTCGTGGGCTGATTTCATACTATTTTATTTACATCGAATGTATTATTTATATAGATGATTTAACGTTATTGTGATTCGTAACCTCTAGTGGCACACACTGTTAATTATAATTTAATCTATCTGCGGATAACGTTGTGGGTTACAATATTGTATACGGAATGCATGTTTTATTTTTATTATTGTATGATTTATATTGTAACTGTTTGTTGTCCCTAATAAAATAAAATAAAATAAAAAAAACTAGAATCACCTCACATTCTGCGAAATGTATCGATAATATGTTTAGCAACTGTGAACCACTGGCAAAAGAAATATTAAGTAACTTTCCATCAGATCACCTTGGGCAGAAAGCTGCGTTTCCCATTGATATAACGGCTAAATTAAACAAAATTTCTTGCAGGCCAATGAGTACATGTCGCCTAGCACAATTTAGTGAAAAAGTTTCTGCAAAGGTTGCCAATCTTAACGTTAATGAGGAAGATCCAAACGGCCTATACAACTCCTTATTTAATACCATTCAGTTTGAGTACTATAACATTTTCAAATCAAAAACCTTTTATAAAAATAAAGGCATGCAATTTTGTGATTGGGCAACTACTGGTATATACAAGAGTAGGGCGAAGTTATATGAGTTATATGGTATGAAGCAATTTAATTTTGATCCTGCTTTTATTCAGTATGTTAAACTTTATTCAAAAACCTTTAAAAAGGCATGTGCTGCTGCCAAGTCATTACATTTAAGTCGGAAGATTAAACAGTCGAACAATAAGGTAAAAATGACATGGAATATAATTAATTCTGAAACCGGACGCCACAAAACTCGTGACCATGACATTGAATTGATTGTTAATAATAGAGTGATTAATAATAGTTTAGATGTAGCACAAACCTTTAATAATTTTTTTATAGACATACCCGTGACTACAACGAGCTCCTTAAATTCTTGCCCAGTTAAAGCTCAACGAATGCTTAGGGGCAGCGTGGACCACTGTAGAGTCTCATTTAGATTTAAATATGTGAATCCCAACGATATCGTTAAAGTATTTAAGTCGCTTAACTCAAAAAATACAGCAGACTTGTGGGGTTTTTCTGTGAAATTAATGCAGTCAATTATTTTAATTATATCTCCTCATCTAGCTGCAATATTTAATATATGTGTTGATAAAGGCGTGTTTCCAGATTTAATGAAACACAGTAAAGTGATACCTCTTTTTAAAGCCGGATCCAAAACAGACCCTGGTAACTTTAGACCTATTTCAATACTGCCTGCCATTAGCAAAATTTTTGAGAAAATTATACTGCAGCAATTACAATCACATTTTAGTTCAAATATGTTACTACACAACGAGCAGTATGGGTTTACAAGAGGTCGTTCTACTACTGACGCAGGAGTGACACTTATAAAACATATATTCAGCGCTTGGGAAAATCGACAGGATGCTATCGGGGTATTCTGCGATCTGTCCAAGGCTTTCGACTGCGTTGATCATAACACTTTATTACGGAAAATAGATCATTATGGTATAAGGGACTCTGCAATGGATCTTGTTGCCTCCTATCTTAAAGATCGAATGCAATATGTTGACATTAATGGAAGTCGGTCCTCTGGAGCTTCTGTAGCTATGGGTGTGCCGCAAGGATCAATTCTAGGACCTTTTTTATTTTTAATTTACATCAACGATTTACCTTTCTATGTACAGAACTTGTGCGATGTTGTTCTATTTGCTGATGATACATCACTTATTTTTAAAGTTGATCGCAATCCAAGTACTTTTGACAACGTAAATAGTGCACTAGCCCAAGTTGTAGATTGGTTCACAACCAATAATTTGCTATTGAACGCTAAAAAGACAAAATGTATTAGATTTACCATGCCCAATGTCAAAAATTATGAAACAAATATAACATTGAACAGTGACACCCTTCATCTTGTAGAATCAACCGTATTCTTGGGGATCACTTTAGATAGTAAATTACAGTGGACTGCCCAAATATCGTGTCTAGCAGCAAAACTCAGTTCGGCGGCTTTTGCCGTTACCAAGATCAGACAGCTCACTGATGTCCAAACAGCCAGGCTGGTTTATTTTAGTTATTTTCATAGCGTCATGTCTTACGGCATTTTGCTGTGGGGCAAGGCAGCTGATATACAAATAATTTTTGTACTTCAGAAAAGAGCTATACGTGCAATTTATAAATTAAATGCTCGAGAATCGCTTAAAGAGAAGTTTAAAGAAATAGGAATTTTAACGGTTGCATCGCAATACATATTTGAGAACATCATGTCTGTTAAAAAGAACATACATCTATATCTTAAGAACAGTGACGTACATTCAATAAATACTAGAAATAAGCATAAATTGATTGGAAAGGTTTTTCGATTACATAAGGTACACGACTCATTCGAAGGACTTGGTGTACGCCTATTCAATAAAATTCCTTTAAATATTATGAACCTTCCTTTATATAGATTCAAAAGGGAAATCAAGACACATCTTTTAAAAAGGGCATACTATACTATTGATGACTATTTTAATGATACAGAGACATGGACATGAGTTGCTTGCTCCTCACTTAATTGGGCGCGATTGTAAATGTCGCTTGTGTAGACAAAATTGTTGATCTTTATTGCATGACAAACGAATGTACTAAGACTATTTGAAAAGAGTGGCCGTGAGTTTTCTTGCCAGGTTCTTCCTCACAGGCTCTACCTATTGCTTTGCGAATCTGGCAGTAAATGTAAATGTAGAAGCAAAAATTTTGACGTTCATAAGTGTTACTTTGTAACCTAAATGAATAAAGATATTTTCATTTTCATTTTCATTTTCAATAAAAACCAACAATAGCTCAGGCGGCGGCCATTTTCATTTTAATCCGTATACAGAACCTCATAAACAAACGAGCACACTGTCAATAATATTACATCAAAGAGATATATCAAAATGTATAGAAACATAATAAAAAGTATGTAAATAAAATAAAACTAAATGTATTTCTTTTTTTGTCCTGAATTAAAAATCATTCTCTTGTGTCAACCTTTTAATAAATTGAAAGGCTTTCTTCTATTGAGGTAAGTATTGTACACTGAAAGACAAAATAATAAACGCCTTAGAATTTGTAATAAAATGTTAAATTAAAGATCTCACAGAAAATTTGTCGAACGAAGCACTTGGAAGTCAATAAGTAATTTATAATTTACACCCAACAATTTTTTTTGAATATTTAATTTCATTTATTTATTGTACTAGATTGTGCTCGTGCCTGCGACTGCGTAGAATTCTGTTTCCTTTCTCGCACCCTACGGTAACGTATTCCAGGGATAAAAGAATATGTGTTATTCTAGACTATAAACCAACTGTGTACCAAATTTTAGTCATATCTGTTCAGCGGTTGAGTGCCACATCCCAATGTCCAGACATCCTCACAAACTATCACATGTCGAATATTAACTGACTAACAACTAAACCTAGGCTTTTTTGTTGATATTTAAGTCACTTGAGAAAGAAGCGTCGCTGTTATGATTAGCCTAGGTTGGAAATAGAACATAGCAGAACACAAGATTACGAAAATCAGTATCTAACTTAGTTTTGGCTGAAAGTGATCATATTATAGTAATCTAATCAGCCCAGTAACTTTACGAAGAGGAAAAGTGGCAAATCCTTGTGGGAATACTTAGCGATTTGATAAGATAAGAGTGACTTGTATTTTATTACCTGTTTCATTTCCTACAAGCTTATAAGTGTTACTTTATGACCTATACTAATAAAGATTTTATATTGATTTATTTTTTTACGGAAATCGTCATCGATCATTGTTTGATTTTCGTGGCCTGAATTGTAAAAATGTCGATGTTGCACGAACGAATAAAAAAGAAAAGCTTACCTACGTTCTTTTATGTGCCAACAGTGTAATGCTGTGTCATTTTAATGAACTGATTGTTGCGAGATGTATGGGTACTCCGGTTTGTGTCTTACGATGTTTCCTTTTATGGTTATACGCATGGTGTAGGTGCTGGTGGCAAAGAAAGGTAAATGAATCTTTACATTGTATAAAATGATTTCGGGTTTTCTGTATATTCGCTTAGATCATTTAAACTTCTCAACGGATTTTAATGCAGTTTTCAGCAATAGATGGAATGCTTCAAGAAGAAGGTTTATAATTACGTATAATACATACATAAAATACTACTTAAAAGCCGAAGCGCATGTAAATGAAATTGCACTTGTCAGCTAGTAGAAATATCCGTCACTAAAGCTCACTAATATCTCACCAGCCTCTGTCGCATTCACTCTATTGTGAGATAATGCGGTTAGATGTACAATTAATTTTCTATTTTATTATTATGCTTTCGTACCCTGGACTTCAAGTATAATCTTCTGACTATGTAAATTGCAAACAATAAACACATTATGCACGAATTTTCCTCCAATCGTCAATGCAGAGGTATAGTATATTATATGCTTACATTTTACCAGTTACATAGTTGCGGTTTATGCTATGCATCACCCTGACATGAACAAAGCGCAAGTGAAAAGCGCGCAACAGTATATTAAGTATTTCATGAAAGATGCTACCAGCTCCCCGCCTATAAACGATTGATGATAAGTGCCCATCTTGCGGGACACAGTGATGTGGGGGCGCTGGAGTGTATTACTTGAGATATTGCATTCCTTAGACAGTGACGGAGTAAAAGAAAGGATTTTCTTTTTTTACATGACTCATAGAAGGTAGTTACGAGGTTTTCATCTAAACGAAAAGGTTATTGATGATAATTTATGGTTTTGTACCAGAGTTTTACTACGCAATTTTGTAGAAAGTCGTTTTTGAAGGTTTTGTTGTATTATTTGACTGTACTTAAAGGAGCTTAATTCGTGCAGTAAGTAACTGTTGGTTGTATTTTTTAAATGTAGGTGTTTTATTTTAGGGTCTTCACAGGTGCCCTAGGGCTTCAGTTTGCTATTTCAAATGTATCACAACAGAATCGTAATCGAAGGTCTATAGTTACAAAACCGATCAAATGCAAGTCGGACTAGCGCAAAATAGCAAAAAAAAACACGTTTGTTGTATGGGAGTCCCCTTAATCACCCCTTTTTTTCAGATTTTAGTATTTCTTGTCAGAGCGGCAACAGAAATACATCTTCTGTGAAAATTTCGTGTCCATTTCGATTGCTCGGCCAATATGTCGTAGAAAAAAGAAACTTATGTCAGCATTTCGGAGGAATTCGTAGAAAACGAACAGTGAAAACCGCAAATTCGAAGAGTCAATATTTAGAAAGTTATAGTTAAGGGTTTAACCGTGGCCGCGCAGTCCGCATGAATTCAACTGCGCGGCCACCAGTTCTCTTGAACGGAGCTACGTACAAGTCTAATTCTTTTTGCTAATCACTGATACGATTTCGAAGAAAATGTAGATTATAAAAATAAAGCCCTACTATTTGAACTTCACGACATACGGCACTCCAAAGTTATGGCCGCGCAGTCCGCATAAAGCGAACCGCGCGGCCACCAGTTCTCATTAACGGAGCATTGTAGAAGTCTAATTCTTTTTGCTAATCACTGATACGATTTCGAAGAAAAAGTAGATTTGAAAAATATAGCCCTAAAGTTTGAACTTCTCGTTCTACAGCACTTACGTAAGGGCGAACCGCGCGGCCACGTGTTTCTTAAAGTGGAGCTTAAACAGAATTTGGTAGAGGTCTCATTATTTTTGCTAATCATTGATACGATTTCGAAGAATATGTAGATATCATGAATGAAGTTCTAATGCTTGAAAATCACGAGTTACAGAACTTAAACCCTGTAACTCGAGTTAAAAGAAGGGTGACCATGATTTACGTTGCGGCGACGAGATATTCCCAAAAAAAAAATTGAACCGAATTCATACAAATCCTTTAAAATATTTACCTAGCACAAAGTTATTATTTTGATTTACCAGATTTTATTCAATATCATATTGAAGTCGGCGCCAAGTAAACCCATAGGTAGGTATAGGTAGGGTGTGCGTACTCCTGGCGGAAAAGTGTCGATTTTTTAAATTCTAGATATGCAGAAAATTAGCGTAAGAGTCCGTGTAAATGTGTATCGTAAATAGAAATTTGTGAATCCAGCCATTGTGAAGATATTCTTGAAAAACTGATTCCGCCAGGAGAACGTTCGAAACGTCAGCCCAGCGGAACTTTTTCTTTTTTTGCAAAAACAAAAGGCTCATCAGGTAGCTTGGTGCGAGCTGTAAATGTGTATGTATAAATGAAATTTGTGTATCATGATATCACGGAGTACTTCAGGTTTCCGCTGGGAGTACGTTTGACGATATCGTAATTATCATATACAGAGACTTGGTACAGTGTTGAGTTTACTCATGTACGTTGCTATGAATTTGCTTATAATCTGTGTAAAAGCAGAAATTGAAAATAATATCCCACTCAAAAGATATAGACATATAGGTAAAATCAGGTTATTAACCTCTAGTGCCTAAAATAGGAACCTTACAGCCAAACTCGTAACGTTAATTTGTACCTAATTAAAGTCTACACTCTTCAACCGAGTTTCATTAATATCTTCTTAGTAATTACAGAGTAATCACAAAATTTATCGCAATCAGCCCATTGTTTTATATGACCTTTGTTGTCAATGTTCTTAGAAAATAAACACAACAAACTATATTGCAATATTTTGTGTATTTATTCAATTACTCAAATTTAAAAATTCAGCCCATAACATTCAGTATTTAACAAAATATAAGAAAAATACCATCTACAGCCGGAACTGATGAAAAACACGAGTAAACCAACCAAATTGAAATGACGTCAAAAAGCGGCCGCGTAGTACATAGAGCTACGTCTTTAAACTGCCAGTATTGTACGTTTATTTGGTTTGACATCGTGTACTATCGCTTAAAAATACCTTAGAGAATATTATACAATTCCCATAATAACTTTCTATTACAATTATTACTTTTATGAATAATCGACATTTAAATAAGAAAGAGCAAGAAAGCAAACTCTTTGACGTTATAAAATGGACGCACTGAATACACAATTAGGCCTACGAGTAGGTACACATCTGCCCTGCTTCGTACTTGCAGTAATCGCCATTTCTTGGGATTTTCACTTTTTAACAAGAATGACATCTTAAGGATATATATTCTACAAGTTAAAAATATATTTACAAGTTTATTCTTATCAAAAACATGTTATTTATTTAACATAAAACTCAATTCTTGCACCTAAATGTTAGGTACTTTTACTAAAAGTATCTAAAGCATTAAACATAATGCTAGAAGTTTATGCAGTACTTGCTACGTTTACTGTATATACTTTAAGCATATAACTTTTTTGCAACGAATACTAACCAAAGCCAAACACAGTAGTCACCATTACTACATATGAATGTAACGAAATAACAAAAGCTTACTGTAAGGACGGTGAGCAGCCCACACCTAGAGTACCTGTATAAATTATCTTATATAAATTTTTTACCCTAGCTTTCTTATGTATAAGTATTTATCAGTTTCTCTGAAATTTACGATCCTGTAGGTTTAGGTATTTCTGCATTTTCACACACAAATCCACACTTTGACATATTGAGACTAGAGACTAGAAGAAACGGGTTTTTTAATTAACATGTTCCAGAATTTTTATTTACTTATATAAAAACAGGTCAAGTACGACTCGAACTCGCGCTTGGAGGGTTCCGTACTAAAAAAACAGCAAAGTTCACGTTTTTTTTTTTATGGAAGCGCCCTTAATTCCCCTTTTGTCTAATTTAAGTATTTGCTGTTATAGCGTCAACTAAAATACATCATCTGTGAAAATTTCAGCTCTCTAGTTGTCACGGTTCCCGAGATAGGATTTAAGTATTAGTTGTTATAGCGTCAACAAAAATATATCATCTGTTAAAATTTCAGCTCTCTAATTGTCACGGTTCTCGAGATAGGATTTAAGTATTTGCTGTTATAGCGTCAACCAAAATACATCATCTGTGAAAATTTCAGCTCTCTAGTTGCCACGGTTCCTGAGATAGGATTTTAGTATTATTTGTTATAGCGTCAACAAAAATATATCATCTGTTAAAATTTCAGCTCTCTAATTGTCACGGTTCCCGAGATAGGATTTAAGTATTTGTTGTTATAGCGTCAACCAAAATACATCATCTGTGAAAATGTCAGCTCTCTAGTTGTCACGGTTCCCGAGAAAGCCTCATGTCGGACAGACAGACAGACAAGCGGACTGCGAAGTCTCATGAATAGGGTCCCGTTTTTATAATTTGGGTTCGAAACCCTAGAAACTGTGTGGCCAGTTTTACCAACAGCCATCAATCAACAGTATAAATAAGGTTTGTAATCTAGAAGACACTTAATGACTTTCTTCAAAAAAGTCTTACAGACTAAGGCTGAGACTGCACTTGCGGTTACTGCGGTTTTATTCCAAATAAAAACGCACCTAGAAAGACCCAGAATCTACCATTGACGATCCTTCCGTTTGGACGCAGAGTATCAGTTCAAGCTATGCAGTCGAATGGTACGGAATAAAATAATTCCTCCTCTCGGTCCTCGGTCCAAGGTTCGATTCCTGGGTCAGAACAAATATTTGTGTGTGATACACAAATGTTCTGGAGTTTGTGTTTTATGTACTTGCTATGAAATAAATTAAATTAAAATATAAATACCATACCTCTCTCTCGCTTTCATGTGACGCTAACAAATTGTTAAATAGGTAGTACCTACATTTTAAAAATAAAATAAAACTTGCAGTATAACTTTTACATCTGCATTTATTTGAGCAGAGTTACACCCTTGCTAAGCGATCAGTATGAATGAAGAGAGCTCACAATAATCTCACACGCCTATGGCGGAGGCCAGGCCTAGTCAGCAAGCTAGTGTCAAAGAGTCCGAGATGATGAAGATGTGTACCTATACCTATATACCTATATTATGTACGAATCATTAGTACCTACTTAATAAAAAAATACTAATATTTTACAAGACTTTTGTATCTACCTGTACTAAATTAAAACTGATGCTATGCTACAAATTTAGAAATGTACCTTCTTGTACTGCGCGGCCGCTTTTTGACGTCATTTCAGTTTGGTTGGTTTACCCGTGTTTTCCATCGATTCCGGCTGTATATGGTATTTTTCTTATATTTTGTTAAATACTGAATGTAATGAGCTGAATTTTTAAATTTGAGTAATTGAATAAATACACAAAATATTGCAATATAGTTTGTTGTGTTTATTTTCTAAGAACATTGACAACAAAGGTCATATAAAACAATGGGCTGATTGCGATAAATTTTGTGATTACTCTGTAATTACTAAGAAGATGTTAATGAAACTCGGTTGAAGAGTGTAGACTTTGATTAGGTACAAATTAACGTTACGAGTTTGGCTGTAAGTTTCCTATTTTAGGCACTAGAGGTTAATAACCTGATTTTACCTATATGTCTATATCTTTTGAGTGGGATATTATTTTCAATTTCTGCTTTTACACAGATTATAAGCAAATTCATAGCAACGTACATGAGTAAACTCAACACTGTACCAAGTCTCTGTATATGATAATTACGATATCGTCAAACGTACTCCCAGCGGAAACCTGAATTACTCCGTGATATCATGATACACAAATTTCATTTATACATACACATTTACAGCTCGCACCAAGCTACCTAATGAGCCTTTTGTTTTTGCAAAAAAAGAAAAAGTTCCGCTGGGCTGACGTTTCGAACGTTCTCCTGGCGGAATCAGTTTTTCAAGAATATCTTCACAATGGCTGGATACACAAATTTCTATTTACGATACACATTTACACGGACTCTTACGCTAATTTTCTGCATATCTAGAATTTAAAAAATCGACACTTTTCCGCCAGGAGTACGCACACTAGGTAGGTAGGTATTATTAATGGCAACAACTTCCATATTAAATTGAATAAAATCTGATAAATCAAAATACATATCACTATGTGCTAGGTATATTTTCTTTTTAAGGATTTGTATGAAGTCGGTTCTATTGTTTAATTATTTTTTTATTATTATTTTAAGTGACAGGTAGACCGATAAGTATATCTATCTAGGTGTAAAGTTCTCATCAACACAAATCAATCAAGCCGAAACACAAGGTAACTGCTGTAAATCGTTAAGAAATTCCCTCAACTGTCTTTCGGTTCCATCATCATATCGACTCCAGACCTTTATTAAATTGTAGTAGGTATACTTACTTATTAAAGCAACTGTGTACCAAAGTTTAGTCATATCTGTTCAGCGGTTGAGTGCCACATCCCAATGTCCAGACATCCTCACAAACTATCACATGTCGAATATTAACTGACTAACAACTAAACCTAGGCTTTTTTGTTGATATTTAAGTCACTTGAGAAAGAAGCGTCGCTGTTATGATTAGCCTAGGTTGGAAATAGAACATAGCAGAACACAAGATTACGAAAATCAGTATCTAACTTAGTTTTGGCTGAAAGTGATCATATTATAGTAATCTAATCAGCCCAGTAACTTTACGAAGAGGAAAAGTGGCAAATCCTTGTGGGAATACTTAGCGATTTGATAAGATAAGAGTGACTTGTATTTTATTACCTGTTTCATGTCCTACAAGCTTATAAGTGTTACTTTATGACCTATACTAATAAAGATTTTATATTGATTTATTTTTTTACGGAAATCGTCATCGATCATTGTTTGATTTTCGTGGCCTAAATTGTAAAAATGTCGATGTTGCACGAACGAATAAAAACGAAAAGCTTACCTACGTTCTTTTATGTGCCAACAGTGTAATGCTGTGTCATTTTAATGAACTGATTGTTGCGAGATGTATGGGTACTCCGGTTTGTGTCTTACGATGTTTCCTTTTATGGTTATACGCATGGTGTAGGTGCTGGTGGCAAAGAAAGGTAAATGAATCTTTACATTGTATAAAATGATTTCGGGTTTTCTGTATATTCGCTTAGATCATTTAAACTTCTCAACGGATTTTAATGCAGTTTTCAGCAATAGATGGAATGCTTCAAGAAGAAGGTTTATAATTACGTATAATACATACATAAAATACTACTTAAAAGCCGAAGCGCATGTAAATGAAATTGCACTTGTCAGCTAGTAGAAATATCCGTCACTAAAGCTCACTAATATCTCACCAGCCTCTGTCGCATTCACTCTATTGTGAGATAATGCGGTTAGATGTACAATTAATTTTCTATTTTATTATTATGCTTTCGTACCCTGGACTTCAAGTATAATCTTCTGACTATGTAAATTGCAAACAATAAACACATTATGCACGAATTTTCCTCCAATCGTCAATGCAGAGGTATAGTATATTATATGCTTACATTTTACCAGTTACATAGTTGCGGTTTATGCTATGCATCACCCTGACATGAACAAAGCGTAAGTGAAAAGCGCGCAACAGTATATTAAGTATTTCATGAAAGATGCTACCAGCTCCCCGCCTATAAACGATTGATGATAAGTGCCCATCTTGCGGGACACAGTGATGTGGGGGCGCTGGAGTGTATTACTTGAGATATTGCATTCCTTAGACAGTGACGGAGTAAAAGAAAGGATTTTCTTTTTTTACATGACTCATAGAAGGTAGTTACGAGGTTTTCATCTAAACGAAAAGGTTATTGATGATAATTTATGGTTTTGTACCAGAGTTTTACTACGCAATTTTGTAGAAAGTCGTTTTTGAAGGTTTTGTTGTATTATTTGACTGTACTTAAAGGAGCTTAATTCGTGCAGTAAGTAACTGTTGGTTGTATTTTTTAAATGTAGGTGTTTTATTTTAGGGTCTTCACAGGTGCCCTAGGGCTTCAGTTTGCTATTTCAAATGTATCACAACAGAATCGTAATCGAAGGTCTATAGTTACAAAACCGATCAAATGCAAGTCGGACTAGCGCAAAATAGCAAAAAAAAACACGTTTGTTGTATGGGAGTCCCCTTAATCACCCCTTTTTTTCAGATTTTAGTATTTCTTGTCAGAGCGGCAACAGAAATACATCTTCTGTGAAAATTTCGTGTCCATTTCGATTGCTCGGCCAATATGTCGTAGAAAAAAGAAACTTATGTCAGCATTTCGGAGGAATTCGTAGAAAACGAACAGTGAAAACCGCAAATTCGAAGAGTCAATATTTAGAAAGTTATAGTTAAGGGTTTAACCGTGGCCGCGCAGTCCGCATGAATTCAACTGCGCGGCCACCAGTTCTCTTGAACGGAGCTACGTACAAGTCTAATTCTTTTTGCTAATCACTGATACGATTTCGAAGAAAATGTAGATTATAAAAATAAAGCCCTACTATTTGAACTTCACGACATACGGCACTCCAAAGTTATGGCCGCGCAGTCCGCATAAAGCGAACCGCGCGGCCACCAGTTCTCATTAACGGAGCATTGTAGAAGTCTAATTCTTTTTGCTAATCACTGATACGATTTCGAAGAAAAAGTAGATTTGAAAAATATAGCCCTAAAGTTTGAACTTCTCGTTCTACAGCACTTACGTAAGGGCGAACCGCGCGGCCACGTGTTTCTTAAAGTGGAGCTTAAACAGAATTTGGTAGAGGTCTCATTATTTTTGCTAATCATTGATACGATTTCGAAGAATATGTAGATATCATGAATGAAGTTCTAATGCTTGAAAATCACGAGTTACAGAACTTAAACCCTGTAACTCGAGTTAAAAGAAGGGTGACCATGATTTACGTTGCGTCGACGAGATATTCCCAAAAAAAAAATTGAACCGAATTCATACAAATCCTTTAAAATATTTACCTAGCACAAAGTTATTATTTTGATTTACCAGATTTTATTCAATATCATATTGAAGTCGGCGCCAAGTAAACCCATAGGTAGGTATAGGTAGGGTGTGCGTACTCCTGGCGGAAAAGTGTCGATTTTTTAAATTCTAGATATGCAGAAAATTAGCGTAAGAGTCCGTGTAAATGTGTATCGTAAATAGAAATTTGTGAATCCAGCCATTGTGAAGATATTCTTGAAAAACTGATTCCGCCAGGAGAACGTTCGAAACGTCAGCCCAGCGGAACTTTTTCTTTTTTTGCAAAAACAAAAGGCTCATCAGGTAGCTTGGTGCGAGCTGTAAATGTGTATGTATAAATGAAATTTGTGTATCATGATATCACGGAGTACTTCAGGTTTCCGCTGGGAGTACGTTTGACGATATCGTAATTATCATATACAGAGACTTGGTACAGTGTTGAGTTTACTCATGTACGTTGCTATGAATTTGCTTATAATCTGTGTAAAAGCAGAAATTGAAAATAATATCCCACTCAAAAGATATAGACATATAGGTAAAATCAGGTTATTAACCTCTAGTGCCTAAAATAGGAACCTTACAGCCAAACTCGTAACGTTAATTTGTACCTAATTAAAGTCTACACTCTTCAACCGAGTTTCATTAATATCTTCTTAGTAATTACAGAGTAATCACAAAATTTATCGCAATCAGCCCATTGTTTTATATGACCTTTGTTGTCAATGTTCTTAGAAAATAAACACAACAAACTATATTGCAATATTTTGTGTATTTATTCAATTACTCAAATTTAAAAATTCAGCCCATAACATTCAGTATTTAACAAAATATAAGAAAAATACCATCTACAGCCGGAACTGATGAAAAACACGAGTAAACCAACCAAATTGAAATGACGTCAAAAAGCGGCCGCGTAGTACATAGAGCTACGTCTTTAAACTGCCAGTATTGTACGTTTATTTGGTTTGACATCGTGTACTATCGCTTAAAAATACCTTAGAGAATATTATACAATTCCCATAATAACTTTCTATTACAATTATTACTTTTATGAATAATCGACATTTAAATAAGAAAGAGCAAGAAAGCAAACTCTTTGACGTTATAAAATGGACGCACTGAATACACAATTAGGCCTACGAGTAGGTACACATCTGCCCTGCTTCGTACTTGCAGTAATCGCCATTTCTTGGGATTTTCACTTTTTAACAAGAATGACATCTTAAGGATATATATTCTACAAGTTAAAAATATATTTACAAGTTTATTCTTATCAAAAACATGTTATTTATTTAACATAAAACTCAATTCTTGCACCTAAATGTTAGGTACTTTTACTAAAAGTATCTAAAGCATTAAACATAATGCTAGAAGTTTATGCAGTACTTGCTACGTTTACTGTATATACTTTAAGCATATAACTTTTTTGCAACGAATACTAACCAAAGCCAAACACAGTAGTCACCATTACTACATATGAATGTAACGAAATAACAAAAGCTTACTGTAAGGACGGTGAGCAGCCCACACCTAGAGTACCTGTATAAATTATCTTATATAAATTTTTTACCCTAGCTTTCTTATGTATAAGTATTTATCAGTTTCTCTGAAATTTACGATCCTGTAGGTTTAGGTATTTCTGCATTTTCACACACAAATCCACACTTTGACATATTGAGACTAGAGACTAGAAGAAACGGGTTTTTTAATTAACATGTTCCAGAATTTTTATTTACTTATATAAAAACAGGTCAAGTACGACTCGAACTCGCGCTTGGAGGGTTCCGTACTAAAAAAACAGCAAAGTTCACGTTTTTTTTTTATGGAAGCGCCCTTAATTCCCCTTTTGTCTAATTTAAGTATTTGCTGTTATAGCGTCAACTAAAATACATCATCTGTGAAAATTTCAGCTCTCTAGTTGTCACGGTTCCCGAGATAGGATTTAAGTATTAGTTGTTATAGCGTCAACAAAAATATATCATCTGTTAAAATTTCAGCTCTCTAATTGTCACGGTTCTCGAGATAGGATTTAAGTATTTGCTGTTATAGCGTCAACCAAAATACATCATCTGTGAAAATTTCAGCTCTCTAGTTGCCACGGTTCCTGAGATAGGATTTTAGTATTATTTGTTATAGCGTCAACAAAAATATATCATCTGTTAAAATTTCAGCTCTCTAATTGTCACGGTTCCCGAGATAGGATTTAAGTATTTGTTGTTATAGCGTCAACCAAAATACATCATCTGTGAAAATGTCAGCTCTCTAGTTGTCACGGTTCCCGAGAAAGCCTCATGTCGGACAGACAGACAGACAAGCGGACTGCGAAGTCTCATGAATAGGGTCCCGTTTTTATAATTTGGGTTCGAAACCCTAGAAACTGTGTGGCCAGTTTTACCAACAGCCATCAATCAACAGTATAAATAAGGTTTGTAATCTAGAAGACACTTAATGACTTTCTTCAAAAAAGTCTTACAGACTAAGGCTGAGACTGCACTTGCGGTTACTGCGGTTTTATTCCAAATAAAAACGCACCTAGAAAGACCCAGAATCTACCATTGACGATCCTTCCGTTTGGACGCAGAGTATCAGTTCAAGCTATGCAGTCGAATGGTACGGAATAAAATAATTCCTCCTCTCGGTCCTCGGTCCAAGGTTCGATTCCTGGGTCAGAACAAATATTTGTGTGTGATACACAAATGTTCTGGAGTTTGTGTTTTATGTACTTGCTATGAAATAAATTAAATTAAAATATAAATACCATACCTCTCTCTCGCTTTCATGTGACGCTAACAAATTGTTAAATAGGTAGTACCTACATTTTAAAAATAAAATAAAACTTGCAGTATAACTTTTACATCTGCATTTATTTGAGCAGAGTTACACCCTTGCTAAGCGATCAGTATGAATGAAGAGAGCTCACAATAATCTCACACGCCTATGGCGGAGGCCAGGCCTAGTCAGCAAGCTAGTGTCAAAGAGTCCGAGATGATGAAGATGTGTACCTATACCTATATACCTATATTATGTACGAATCATTAGTACCTACTTAATAAAAAAATACTAATATTTTACAAGACTTTTGTATCTACCTGTACTAAATTAAAACTGATGCTATGCTACAAATTTAGAAATGTACCTTCTTGTACCGCGCGGCCGCTTTTTGACGTCATTTCTTATATTTTGTTAAATACTGAATGTAATGAGCTGAATTTTTAAATTTGAGTAATTGAATAAATACACAAAATATTGCAATATAGTTTGTTGTGTTTATTTTCTAAGAACATTGACAACAAAGGTCATATAAAACAATGGGCTGATTGCGATAAATTTTGTGATTACTCTGTAATTACTAAGAAGATGTTAATGAAACTCGGTTGAAGAGTGTAGACTTTGATTAGGTACAAATTAACGTTACGAGTTTGGCTGTAAGTTTCCTATTTTAGGCACTAGAGGTTAATAACCTGATTTTACCTATATGTCTATATCTTTTGAGTGGGATATTATTTTCAATTTCTGCTTTTACACAGATTATAAGCAAATTCATAGCAACGTACATGAGTAAACTCAACACTGTACCAAGTCTCTGTATATGATAATTACGATATCGTCAAACGTACTCCCAGCGGAAACCTGAATTACTCCGTGATATCATGATACACAAATTTCATTTATACATACACATTTACAGCTCGCACCAAGCTACCTAATGAGCCTTTTGTTTTTGCAAAAAAAGAAAAAGTTCCGCTGGGCTGACGTTTCGAACGTTCTCCTGGCGGAATCAGTTTTTCAAGAATATCTTCACAATGGCTGGATACACAAATTTCTATTTACGATACACATTTACACGGACTCTTACGCTAATTTTCTGCATATCTAGAATTTAAAAAATCGACACTTTTCCGCCAGGAGTACGCACACTAGGTAGGTAGGTATTATTAATGGCAACAACTTCCATATTAAATTGAATAAAATCTGATAAATCAAAATACATATCACTATGTGCTAGGTATATTTTCTTTTTAAGGATTTGTATGAAGTCGGTTCTATTGTTTAATTATTTTTTTATTATTATTTTAAGTGACAGGTAGACCGATAAGTATATCTATCTAGGTGTAAAGTTCTCATCAACACAAATCAATCAAGCCGAAACACAAGGTAACTGCTGTAAATCGTTAAGAAATTCCCTCAACTGTCTTTCGGTTCCATCATCATATCGACTCCAGACCTTTATTAAATTGTAGTAGGTATACTTACTTATTAAAGCAACTGTGTACCAAAGTTTAGTCATATCTGTTCAGCGGTTGAGTGCCACATCCCAATGTCCAGACATCCTCACAAACTATCACATGTCGAATATTAACTGACTAACAACTAAACCTAGGCTTTTTTGTTGATATTTAAGTCACTTGAGAAAGAAGCGTCGCTGTTATGATTAGCCTAGGTTGGAAATAGAACATAGCAGAACACAAGATTACGAAAATCAGTATCTAACTTAGTTTTGGCTGAAAGTGATCATATTATAGTAATCTAATCAGCCCAGTAACTTTACGAAGAGGAAAAGTGGCAAATCCTTGTGGGAATACTTAGCGATTTGATAAGATAAGAGTGACTTGTATTTTATTACCTGTTTCATGTCCTACAAGCTTATAAGTGTTACTTTATGACCTATACTAATAAAGATTTTATATTGATTTATTTTTTTACGGAAATCGTCATCGATCATTGTTTGATTTTCGTGGCCTAAATTGTAAAAATGTCGATGTTGCACGAACGAATAAAAACGAAAAGCTTACCTACGTTCTTTTATGTGCCAACAGTGTAATGCTGTGTCATTTTAATGAACTGATTGTTGCGAGATGTATGGGTACTCCGGTTTGTGTCTTACGATGTTTCCTTTTATGGTTATACGCATGGTGTAGGTGCTGGTGGCAAAGAAAGGTAAATGAATCTTTACATTGTATAAAATGATTTCGGGTTTTCTGTATATTCGCTTAGATCATTTAAACTTCTCAACGGATTTTAATGCAGTTTTCAGCAATAGATGGAATGCTTCAAGAAGAAGGTTTATAATTACGTATAATACATACATAAAATACTACTTAAAAGCCGAAGCGCATGTAAATGAAATTGCACTTGTCAGCTAGTAGAAATATCCGTCACTAAAGCTCACTAATATCTCACCAGCCTCTGTCGCATTCACTCTATTGTGAGATAATGCGGTTAGATGTACAATTAATTTTCTATTTTATTATTATGCTTTCGTACCCTGGACTTCAAGTATAATCTTCTGACTATGTAAATTGCAAACAATAAACACATTATGCACGAATTTTCCTCCAATCGTCAATGCAGAGGTATAGTATATTATATGCTTACATTTTACCAGTTACATAGTTGCGGTTTATGCTATGCATCACCCTGACATGAACAAAGCGTAAGTGAAAAGCGCGCAACAGTATATTAAGTATTTCATGAAAGATGCTACCAGCTCCCCGCCTATAAACGATTGATGATAAGTGCCCATCTTGCGGGACACAGTGATGTGGGGGCGCTGGAGTGTATTACTTGAGATATTGCATTCCTTAGACAGTGACGGAGTAAAAGAAAGGATTTTCTTTTTTTACATGACTCATAGAAGGTAGTTACGAGGTTTTCATCTAAACGAAAAGGTTATTGATGATAATTTATGGTTTTGTACCAGAGTTTTACTACGCAATTTTGTAGAAAGTCGTTTTTGAAGGTTTTGTTGTATTATTTGACTGTACTTAAAGGAGCTTAATTCGTGCAGTAAGTAACTGTTGGTTGTATTTTTTAAATGTAGGTGTTTTATTTTAGGGTCTTCACAGGTGCCCTAGGGCTTCAGTTTGCTATTTCAAATGTATCACAACAGAATCGTAATCGAAGGTCTATAGTTACAAAACCGATCAAATGCAAGTCGGACTAGCGCAAAATAGCAAAAAAAAACACGTTTGTTGTATGGGAGTCCCCTTAATCACCCCTTTTTTTCAGATTTTAGTATTTCTTGTCAGAGCGGCAACAGAAATACATCTTCTGTGAAAATTTCGTGTCCATTTCGATTGCTCGGCCAATATGTCGTAGAAAAAAGAAACTTATGTCAGCATTTCGGAGGAATTCGTAGAAAACGAACAGTGAAAACCGCAAATTCGAAGAGTCAATATTTAGAAAGTTATAGTTAAGGGTTTAACCGTGGCCGCGCAGTCCGCATGAATTCAACTGCGCGGCCACCAGTTCTCTTGAACGGAGCTACGTACAAGTCTAATTCTTTTTGCTAATCACTGATACGATTTCGAAGAAAATGTAGATTATAAAAATAAAGCCCTACTATTTGAACTTCACGACATACGGCACTCCAAAGTTATGGCCGCGCAGTCCGCATAAAGCGAACCGCGCGGCCACCAGTTCTCATTAACGGAGCATTGTAGAAGTCTAATTCTTTTTGCTAATCACTGATACGATTTCGAAGAAAAAGTAGATTTGAAAAATATAGCCCTAAAGTTTGAACTTCTCGTTCTACAGCACTTACGTAAGGGCGAACCGCGCGGCCACGTGTTTCTTAAAGTGGAGCTTAAACAGAATTTGGTAGAGGTCTCATTATTTTTGCTAATCATTGATACGATTTCGAAGAATATGTAGATATCATGAATGAAGTTCTAATGCTTGAAAATCACGAGTTACAGAACTTAAACCCTGTAACTCGAGTTAAAAGAAGGGTGACCATGATTTACGTTGCGTCGACGAGATATTCCCAAAAAAAAAATTGAACCGAATTCATACAAATCCTTTAAAATATTTACCTAGCACAAAGTTATTATTTTGATTTACCAGATTTTATTCAATATCATATTGAAGTCGGCGCCAAGTAAACCCATAGGTAGGTATAGGTAGGGTGTGCGTACTCCTGGCGGAAAAGTGTCGATTTTTTAAATTCTAGATATGCAGAAAATTAGCGTAAGAGTCCGTGTAAATGTGTATCGTAAATAGAAATTTGTGAATCCAGCCATTGTGAAGATATTCTTGAAAAACTGATTCCGCCAGGAGAACGTTCGAAACGTCAGCCCAGCGGAACTTTTTCTTTTTTTGCAAAAACAAAAGGCTCATCAGGTAGCTTGGTGCGAGCTGTAAATGTGTATGTATAAATGAAATTTGTGTATCATGATATCACGGAGTACTTCAGGTTTCCGCTGGGAGTACGTTTGACGATATCGTAATTATCATATACAGAGACTTGGTACAGTGTTGAGTTTACTCATGTACGTTGCTATGAATTTGCTTATAATCTGTGTAAAAGCAGAAATTGAAAATAATATCCCACTCAAAAGATATAGACATATAGGTAAAATCAGGTTATTAACCTCTAGTGCCTAAAATAGGAACCTTACAGCCAAACTCGTAACGTTAATTTGTACCTAATTAAAGTCTACACTCTTCAACCGAGTTTCATTAATATCTTCTTAGTAATTACAGAGTAATCACAAAATTTATCGCAATCAGCCCATTGTTTTATATGACCTTTGTTGTCAATGTTCTTAGAAAATAAACACAACAAACTATATTGCAATATTTTGTGTATTTATTCAATTACTCAAATTTAAAAATTCAGCCCATAACATTCAGTATTTAACAAAATATAAGAAAAATACCATCTACAGCCGGAACTGATGAAAAACACGAGTAAACCAACCAAATTGAAATGACGTCAAAAAGCGGCCGCGTAGTACATAGAGCTACGTCTTTAAACTGCCAGTATTGTACGTTTATTTGGTTTGACATCGTGTACTATCGCTTAAAAATACCTTAGAGAATATTATACAATTCCCATAATAACTTTCTATTACAATTATTACTTTTATGAATAATCGACATTTAAATAAGAAAGAGCAAGAAAGCAAACTCTTTGACGTTATAAAATGGACGCACTGAATACACAATTAGGCCTACGAGTAGGTACACATCTGCCCTGCTTCGTACTTGCAGTAATCGCCATTTCTTGGGATTTTCACTTTTTAACAAGAATGACATCTTAAGGATATATATTCTACAAGTTAAAAATATATTTACAAGTTTATTCTTATCAAAAACATGTTATTTATTTAACATAAAACTCAATTCTTGCACCTAAATGTTAGGTACTTTTACTAAAAGTATCTAAAGCATTAAACATAATGCTAGAAGTTTATGCAGTACTTGCTACGTTTACTGTATATACTTTAAGCATATAACTTTTTTGCAACGAATACTAACCAAAGCCAAACACAGTAGTCACCATTACTACATATGAATGTAACGAAATAACAAAAGCTTACTGTAAGGACGGTGAGCAGCCCACACCTAGAGTACCTGTATAAATTATCTTATATAAATTTTTTACCCTAGCTTTCTTATGTATAAGTATTTATCAGTTTCTCTGAAATTTACGATCCTGTAGGTTTAGGTATTTCTGCATTTTCACACACAAATCCACACTTTGACATATTGAGACTAGAGACTAGAAGAAACGGGTTTTTTAATTAACATGTTCCAGAATTTTTATTTACTTATATAAAAACAGGTCAAGTACGACTCGAACTCGCGCTTGGAGGGTTCCGTACTAAAAAAACAGCAAAGTTCACGTTTTTTTTTTTATGGAAGCGCCCTTAATTCCCCTTTTGTCTAATTTAAGTATTTGCTGTTATAGCGTCAACTAAAATACATCATCTGTGAAAATTTCAGCTCTCTAGTTGTCACGGTTCCCGAGATAGGATTTAAGTATTAGTTGTTATAGCGTCAACAAAAATATATCATCTGTTAAAATTTCAGCTCTCTAATTGTCACGGTTCTCGAGATAGGATTTAAGTATTTGCTGTTATAGCGTCAACCAAAATACATCATCTGTGAAAATTTCAGCTCTCTAGTTGCCACGGTTCCTGAGATAGGATTTTAGTATTATTTGTTATAGCGTCAACAAAAATATATCATCTGTTAAAATTTCAGCTCTCTAATTGTCACGGTTCCCGAGATAGGATTTAAGTATTTGTTGTTATAGCGTCAACCAAAATACATCATCTGTGAAAATGTCAGCTCTCTAGTTGTCACGGTTCCCGAGAAAGCCTCATGTCGGACAGACAGACAGACAAGCGGACTGCGAAGTCTCATGAATAGGGTCCCGTTTTTATAATTTGGGTTCGAAACCCTAGAAACTGTGTGGCCAGTTTTACCAACAGCCATCAATCAACAGTATAAATAAGGTTTGTAATCTAGAAGACACTTAATGACTTTCTTCAAAAAAGTCTTACAGACTAAGGCTGAGACTGCACTTGCGGTTACTGCGGTTTTATTCCAAATAAAAACGCACCTAGAAAGACCCAGAATCTACCATTGACGATCCTTCCGTTTGGACGCATAGTATCAGTTCAAGCTATGCAGTCGAATGGTACGGAATAAAATAATTCCTCCTCTCGGTCCTCGGTCCAAGGTTCGATTCCTGGGTCAGAACAAATATTTGTGTGTGATACACAAATGTTCTGGAGTTTGTGTTTTATGTACTTGCTATGAAATAAATTAAATTAAAATATAAATACCATACCTCTCTCTCGCTTTCATGTGACGCTAACAAATTGTTAAATAGGTAGTACCTACATTTTAAAAATAAAATAAAACTTGCAGTATAACTTTTACATCTGCATTTATTTGAGCAGAGTTACACCCTTGCTAAGCGATCAGTATGAATGAAGAGAGCTCACAATAATCTCACACGCCTATGGCGGAGGCCAGGCCTAGTCAGCAAGCTAGTGTCAAAGAGTCCGAGATGATGAAGATGTGTACCTATACCTATATACCTATATTATGTACGAATCATTAGTACCTACTTAATAAAAAAATACTAATATTTTACAAGACTTTTGTATCTACCTGTACTAAATTAAAACTGATGCTATGCTACAAATTTAGAAATGTACCTTCTTGTACTGCGCGGCCGCTTTTTGACGTCATTTCAGTTTGGTTGGTTTACCCGTGTTTTCCATCGATTCCGGCTGTATATGGTATTTTTCTTATATTTTGTTAAATACTGAATGTAATGAGCTGAATTTTTAAATTTGAGTAATTGAATAAATACACAAAATATTGCAATATAGTTTGTTGTGTTTATTTTCTAAGAACATTGACAACAAAGGTCATATAAAACAATGGGCTGATTGCGATAAATTTTGTGATTACTCTGTAATTACTAAGAAGATGTTAATGAAACTCGGTTGAAGAGTGTAGACTTTGATTAGGTACAAATTAACGTTACGAGTTTGGCTGTAAGTTTCCTATTTTAGGCACTAGAGGTTAATAACCTGATTTTACCTATATGTCTATATCTTTTGAGTGGGATATTATTTTAAATTTCTGCTTTTACACAGATTATAAGCAAATTCATAGCAACGTACATGAGTAAACTCAACACTGTACCAAGTCTCTGTATATGATAATTACGATATCGTCAAACGTACTCCCAGCGGAAACCTGAATTACTCCGTGATATCATGATACACAAATTTCATTTATACATACACATTTACAGCTCGCACCAAGCTACCTAATGAGCCTTTTGTTTTTGCAAAAAAAGAAAAAGTTCCGCTGGGCTGACGTTTCGAACGTTCTCCTGGCGGAATCAGTTTTTCAAGAATATCTTCACAATGGCTGGATACACAAATTTCTATTTACGATACACATTTACACGGACTCTTACGCTAATTTTCTGCATATCTAGAATTTAAAAAATCGACACTTTTCCGCCAGGAGTACGCACACTAGGTAGGTAGGTATTATTAATGGCAACAACTTCCATATTAAATTGAATAAAATCTGATAAATCAAAATACATATCACTATGTGCTAGGTATATTTTCTTTTTAAGGATTTGTATGAAGTCGGTTCTATTGTTTAATTATTTTTTTATTATTATTTTAAGTGACAGGTAGACCGATAAGTATATCTATCTAGGTGTAAAGTTCTCATCAACACAAATCAATCAAGCCGAAACACAAGGTAACTGCTGTAAATCGTTAAGAAATTCCCTCAACTGTCTTTCGGTTCCATCATCATATCGACTCCAGACCTTTATTAAATTGTAGTAGGTATACTTACTTATTAAAGCAACTGTGTACCAAAGTTTAGTCATATCTGTTCAGCGGTTGAGTGCCACATCCCAATGTCCAGACATCCTCACAAACTATCACATGTCGAATATTAACTGACTAACAACTAAACCTAGGCTTTTTTGTTGATATTTAAGTCACTTGAGAAAGAAGCGTCGCTGTTATGATTAGCCTAGGTTGGAAATAGAACATAGCAGAACACAAGATTACGAAAATCAGTATCTAACTTAGTTTTGGCTGAAAGTGATCATATTATAGTAATCTAATCAGCCCAGTAACTTTACGAAGAGGAAAAGTGGCAAATCCTTGTGGGAATACTTAGCGATTTGATAAGATAAGAGTGACTTGTATTTTATTACCTGTTTCATTTCCTACAAGCTTATAAGTGTTACTTTATGACCTATACTAATAAAGATTTTATATTGATTTATTTTTTTACGGAAATCGTCATCGATCATTGTTTGATTTTCGTGGCCTAAATTGTAAAAATGTCGATGTTGCACGAACGAATAAAAACGAAAAGCTTACCTACGTTCTTTTATGTGCCAACAGTGTAATGCTGTGTCATTTTAATGAACTGATTGTTGCGAGATGTATGGGTACTCCGGTTTGTGTCTTACGATGTTTCCTTTTATGGTTATACGCATGGTGTAGGTGCTGGTGGCAAAGAAAGGTAAATGAATCTTTACATTGTATAAAATGATTTCGGGTTTTCTGTATATTCGCTTAGATCATTTAAACTTCTCAACGGATTTTAATGCAGTTTTCAGCAATAGATGGAATGCTTCAAGAAGAAGGTTTATAATTACGTATAATACATACATAAAATACTACTTAAAAGCCGAAGCGCATGTAAATGAAATTGCACTTGTCAGCTAGTAGAAATATCCGTCACTAAAGCTCACTAATATCTCACCAGCCTCTGTCGCATTCACTCTATTGTGAGATAATGCGGTTAGATGTACAATTAATTTTCTATTTTATTATTATGCTTTCGTACCCTGGACTTCAAGTATAATCTTCTGACTATGTAAATTGCAAACAATAAACACATTATGCACGAATTTTCCTCCAATCGTCAATGCAGAGGTATAGTATATTATATGCTTACATTTTACCAGTTACATAGTTGCGGTTTATGCTATGCATCACCCTGACATGAACAAAGCGTAAGTGAAAAGCGCGCAACAGTATATTAAGTATTTCATGAAAGATGCTACCAGCTCCCCGCCTATAAACGATTGATGATAAGTGCCCATCTTGCGGGACACAGTGATGTGGGGGCGCTGGAGTGTATTACTTGAGATATTGCATTCCTTAGACAGTGACGGAGTAAAAGAAAGGATTTTCTTTTTTTACATGACTCATAGAAGGTAGTTACGAGGTTTTCATCTAAACGAAAAGGTTATTGATGATAATTTATGGTTTTGTACCAGAGTTTTACTACGCAATTTTGTAGAAAGTCGTTTTTGAAGGTTTTGTTGTATTATTTGACTGTACTTAAAGGAGCTTAATTCGTGCAGTAAGTAACTGTTGGTTGTATTTTTTAAATGTAGGTGTTTTATTTTAGGGTCTTCACAGGTGCCCTAGGGCTTCAGTTTGCTATTTCAAATGTATCACAACAGAATCGTAATCGAAGGTCTATAGTTACAAAACCGATCAAATGCAAGTCGGACTAGCGCAAAATAGCAAAAAAAAACACGTTTGTTGTATGGGAGTCCCCTTAATCACCCCTTTTTTTCAGATTTTAGTATTTCTTGTCAGAGCGGCAACAGAAATACATCTTCTGTGAAAATTTCGTGTCCATTTCGATTGCTCGGCCAATATGTCGTAGAAAAAAGAAACTTATGTCAGCATTTCGGAGGAATTCGTAGAAAACGAACAGTGAAAACCGCAAATTCGAAGAGTCAATATTTAGAAAGTTATAGTTAAGGGTTTAACCGTGGCCGCGCAGTCCGCATGAATTCAACTGCGCGGCCACCAGTTCTCTTGAACGGAGCTACGTACAAGTCTAATTCTTTTTGCTAATCACTGATACGATTTCGAAGAAAATGTAGATTATAAAAATAAAGCCCTACTATTTGAACTTCACGACATACGGCACTCCAAAGTTATGGCCGCGCAGTCCGCATAAAGCGAACCGCGCGGCCACCAGTTCTCATTAACGGAGCATTGTAGAAGTCTAATTCTTTTTGCTAATCACTGATACGATTTCGAAGAAAAAGTAGATTTGAAAAATATAGCCCTAAAGTTTGAACTTCTCGTTCTACAGCACTTACGTAAGGGCGAACCGCGCGGCCACGTGTTTCTTAAAGTGGAGCTTAAACAGAATTTGGTAGAGGTCTCATTATTTTTGCTAATCATTGATACGATTTCGAAGAATATGTAGATATCATGAATGAAGTTCTAATGCTTGAAAATCACGAGTTACAGAACTTAAACCCTGTAACTCGAGTTAAAAGAAGGGTGACCATGATTTACGTTGCGTCGACGAGATATTCCCAAAAAAAAAATTGAACCGAATTCATACAAATCCTTTAAAATATTTACCTAGCACAAAGTTATTATTTTGATTTACCAGATTTTATTCAATATCATATTGAAGTCGGCGCCAAGTAAACCCATAGGTAGGTATAGGTAGGGTGTGCGTACTCCTGGCGGAAAAGTGTCGATTTTTTAAATTCTAGATATGCAGAAAATTAGCGTAAGAGTCCGTGTAAATGTGTATCGTAAATAGAAATTTGTGAATCCAGCCATTGTGAAGATATTCTTGAAAAACTGATTCCGCCAGGAGAACGTTCGAAACGTCAGCCCAGCGGAACTTTTTCTTTTTTTGCAAAAACAAAAGGCTCATCAGGTAGCTTGGTGCGAGCTGTAAATGTGTATGTATAAATGAAATTTGTGTATCATGATATCACGGAGTACTTCAGGTTTCCGCTGGGAGTACGTTTGACGATATCGTAATTATCATATACAGAGACTTGGTACAGTGTTGAGTTTACTCATGTACGTTGCTATGAATTTGCTTATAATCTGTGTAAAAGCAGAAATTGAAAATAATATCCCACTCAAAAGATATAGACATATAGGTAAAATCAGGTTATTAACCTCTAGTGCCTAAAATAGGAACCTTACAGCCAAACTCGTAACGTTAATTTGTACCTAATTAAAGTCTACACTCTTCAACCGAGTTTCATTAATATCTTCTTAGTAATTACAGAGTAATCACAAAATTTATCGCAATCAGCCCATTGTTTTATATGACCTTTGTTGTCAATGTTCTTAGAAAATAAACACAACAAACTATATTGCAATATTTTGTGTATTTATTCAATTACTCAAATTTAAAAATTCAGCCCATAACATTCAGTATTTAACAAAATATAAGAAAAATACCATCTACAGCCGGAACTGATGAAAAACACGAGTAAACCAACCAAATTGAAATGACGTCAAAAAGCGGCCGCGTAGTACATAGAGCTACGTCTTTAAACTGCCAGTATTGTACGTTTATTTGGTTTGACATCGTGTACTATCGCTTAAAAATACCTTAGAGAATATTATACAATTCCCATAATAACTTTCTATTACAATTATTACTTTTATGAATAATCGACATTTAAATAAGAAAGAGCAAGAAAGCAAACTCTTTGACGTTATAAAATGGACGCACTGAATACACAATTAGGCCTACGAGTAGGTACACATCTGCCCTGCTTCGTACTTGCAGTAATCGCCATTTCTTGGGATTTTCACTTTTTAACAAGAATGACATCTTAAGGATATATATTCTACAAGTTAAAAATATATTTACAAGTTTATTCTTATCAAAAACATGTTATTTATTTAACATAAAACTCAATTCTTGCACCTAAATGTTAGGTACTTTTACTAAAAGTATCTAAAGCATTAAACATAATGCTAGAAGTTTATGCAGTACTTGCTACGTTTACTGTATATACTTTAAGCATATAACTTTTTTGCAACGAATACTAACCAAAGCCAAACACAGTAGTCACCATTACTACATATGAATGTAACGAAATAACAAAAGCTTACTGTAAGGACGGTGAGCAGCCCACACCTAGAGTACCTGTATAAATTATCTTATATAAATTTTTTACCCTAGCTTTCTTATGTATAAGTATTTATCAGTTTCTCTGAAATTTACGATCCTGTAGGTTTAGGTATTTCTGCATTTTCACACACAAATCCACACTTTGACATATTGAGACTAGAGACTAGAAGAAACGGGTTTTTTAATTAACATGTTCCAGAATTTTTATTTACTTATATAAAAACAGGTCAAGTACGACTCGAACTCGCGCTTGGAGGGTTCCGTACTAAAAAAACAGCAAAGTTCACGTTTTTTTTTTTATGGAAGCGCCCTTAATTCCCCTTTTGTCTAATTTAAGTATTTGCTGTTATAGCGTCAACTAAAATACATCATCTGTGAAAATTTCAGCTCTCTAATTGTCACGGTTCTCGAGATAGGATTTAAGTATTTGCTGTTATAGCGTCAACCAAAATACATCATCTGTGAAAATTTCAGCTCTCTAGTTGCCACGGTTCCTGAGATAGGATTTTAGTATTATTTGTTATAGCGTCAACAAAAATATATCATCTGTTAAAATTTCAGCTCTCTAATTGTCACGGTTCCCGAGATAGGATTTAAGTATTTGTTGTTATAGCGTCAACCAAAATACATCATCTGTGAAAATGTCAGCTCTCTAGTTGTCACGGTTCCCGAGAAAGCCTCATGTCGGACAGACAGACAGACAAGCGGACTGCGAAGTCTCATGAATAGGGTCCCGTTTTTATAATTTGGGTTCGAAACCCTAGAAACTGTGTGGCCAGTTTTACCAACAGCCATCAATCAACAGTATAAATAAGGTTTGTAATCTAGAAGACACTTAATGACTTTCTTCAAAAAAGTCTTACAGACTAAGGCTGAGACTGCACTTGCGGTTACTGCGGTTTTATTCCAAATAAGAACGCACCTAGAAAGACCCAGAATCTACCATTGACGATCCTTCCGTTTGGACGCATAGTATCAGTTCAAGCTATGCAGTCGAATGGTACGGAATAAAATAATTCCTCCTCTCGGTCCTCGGTCCAAGGTTCGATTCCTGGGTCAGAACAAATATTTGTGTGTGATACACAAATGTTCTGGAGTTTGTGTTTTATGTACTTGCTATGAAATAAATTAAATTAAAATATAAATACCATACCTCTCTCTCGCTTTCATGTGACGCTAACAAATTGTTAAATAGGTAGTACCTACATTTTAAAAATAAAATAAAACTTGCAGTATAACTTTTACATCTGCATTTATTTGAGCAGAGTTACACCCTTGCTAAGCGATCAGTATGAATGAAGAGAGCTAACAATAATCTCACACGCCTATGGCGGAGGCCAGGCCTAGTCAGCAAGCTAGTGTCAAAGAGTCCGAGATGATGAAGATGTGTACCTATACCTATATACCTATATTATGTACGAATCATTAGTACCTACTTAATAAAAAAATACTAATATTTTACAAGACTTTTGTATCTACCTGTACTAAATTAAAACTGATGCTATGCTACAAATTTAGAAATGTACCTTCTTGTACTGCGCGGCCGCTTTTTGACGTCATTTCAGTTTGGTTGGTTTACCCGTGTTTTCCATCGATTCCGGCTGTATATGGTATTTTTCTTATATTTTGTTAAATACTGAATGTAATGAGCTGAATTTTTAAATTTGAGTAGTTGAATAAATACACAAAATATTGCAATATAGTTTGTTGTGTTTATTTTCTAAGAACATTGACAACAAAGGTCATATAAAACAATGGGCTGATTGCGATAAATTTTGTGATTACTCTGTAATTACTAAGAAGATGTTAATGAAACTCGGTTGAAGAGTGTAGACTTTGATTAGGTACAAATTAACGTTACGAGTTTGGCTGTAAGTTTCCTATTTTAGGCACTAGAGGTTAATAACCTGATTTTACCTATATGTCTATATCTTTTGAGTGGGATATTATTTTCAATTTCTGCTTTTACACAGATTATAAGCAAATTCATAGCAACGTACATGAGTAAACTCAACACTGTACCAAGTCTCTGTATATGATAATTACGATATCGTCAAACGTACTCCCAGCGGAAACCTGAATTACTCCGTGATATCATGATACACAAATTTCATTTATACATACACATTTACAGCTCGCACCAAGCTACCTAATGAGCCTTTTGTTTTTGCAAAAAAAGAAAAAGTTCCGCTGGGCTGACGTTTCGAACGTTCTCCTGGCGGAATCAGTTTTTCAAGAATATCTTCACAATGGCTGGATACACAAATTTCTATTTACGATACACATTTACACGGACTCTTACGCTAATTTTCTGCATATCTAGAATTTAAAAAATCGACACTTTTCCGCCAGAAGTACGCACACTAGGTAGGTAGGTATTATTAATGGCAACAACTTCCATATTAAATTGAATAAAATCTGATAAATCAAAATACATATCACTATGTGCTAGGTATATTTTATTTTTAAGGATTTGTATGAAGTCGGTTCTATTGTTTAATTATTTTTTTATTATTATTTTAAGTGACGGGTAGACCGATAAGTATATCTATCTAGGTGTAAAGTTCTCATCAACACAAATCAATCAAGCCGAAACACAAGGTAACTGCTGTAAATCGTTAAGAAATTCCCTCAACTGTCTTTCGGTTCCATCATCATATCGACTCCAGACCTTTATTAAATTGTAGTAGGTATACTTACTTATTAAAGCACTTAATCAAAAAGTTAGCAAACGCACTAGTTGTCCCAACAATTTTCGGTGGTTGCCCTCGATTTCTCCTGGATCCCAGCATCAGATCTTGATACCCTGGATATGGGACCACCTCAGAAGTAACCTCATTCAAACAAAAAAAATCAAAATCGGCGCAGCTATCGCGTAATACTTATACATAAAAAAAACATAGCGTACGAATTGAGAACCTCCTCTTTTTTGAAGTCGGTTAATAAGACTTTTTAATGTCACGTATATTGCTATACTTTTAATCGTAAAAAGCAAATAGTTGTAGTCCCTTGGTTTGAATTTGAATAGAGAAGTTTACTTCTAGGATATAAATAAATAAATATTCACGGACATCTCACACAACGCTATCTGATCTCAAAGTAAGCTAGGAATAACCTGCTTGTGTTATGGGTATCCACGATCCACCACGGATATTAATACTTATATACTTTTAAATACATACATATTATACATAGATACACCCAGACTCTTGAGACAAACATTTATGGGTCACACAAATATTTGTCTCCGGTGGGAATCGAACCCACGACCTCCAGCGCCGCAGGCGGTATCTCTACCGACTGTGCTACAGAGGCAGTCAAAGATAAGAAGATAAGAAAAAAAACACTCATCGATTGATTTATATTTCAGTAAATGGTGATGATCACAATATAGGTACATATTGTTATATAATGGGTAAGGTAAGGTAAGGCCGTTAGCGCAGCGAAGAACTATTGCGTCTTTGGCTGCATTCTACCGTATCTTTCACGGTGAGTGTTCTGAACTCTTCAACCTAATCCCGCCCACTCCTTCCCGAACAACGCCTGCTGGACAGAGGTGCCACTCTTACTTCGCTACAACTGAACGATTCAAAAGATCGTTTCTCTGTCGTACCATAAAAACTGGAACGGCCTGCCAGCGCACGTGTTTCCCTTCTCTTACCATCCTGGGTTCTTCAGGCGGAGCGTGAAGAGGCACATCATAGGGCCGCCAACTTGGGGGCCGCTTTCTATAGTCTTGCAGACTGGGACGGTGGCCCCAATCGCTAGATGTTGCTGTGACTTTCCATCGGACGGCGGCATCATTTTGGCGAGCCGAATATAAAAAAACATGAAGAGTTAAAGTGCAAGGTGATTTATCACTGACCTCAGCTCTGGCACCGACATTTACCTACTTAAATGTTAAAAATAGCTAATAATACCGGAAATGTAAATAACCCAGATAAATAAAGCTTCTTTCACAACTATTACAATAAAATAAATGATATTTAAATAGATAAAACATATTAATACTTACTATAAACAATAAATCACATATTTTAAAATTCACAATTCGTTTTCGTAATAGTAAGATTACAAATAAAATAGTAGATTTTTAACCGAGGTCAGGGTGGAAAGAATCAATTCCCGAGGTATTTAGACCGGCTATAGTCCGAGTCGGAATTGATTCTTTTGCCCGTGTTAAACACTCTACTTTTCATTTCGAATAAGAGAAAAATAAAGTAAAAGTAATAATATTCAAATCTTAACATAAAAGATTATTACCTATTTTTATGAATTCTGTCACAGACAGATAAATAACAGATAATAATATTACACTCTGTTAAAACTAGGATGATAATTTTGACAGCTCACGCCTATGAAGTATCGGATTTGTTTATGTCAAGTATACTTCAAAAAATTAACGTAGCACATAGACGAGTACCGCCCACTTATCCTAGTGAAGCGTATTCCAACAATACCGCACAATCGATCACAAACAAATAATTCGGATAAATCGAATTCATGTATATTTATTTAAATGCAAGTAATGTTAATAAGTAGGTATCCACAGTATTTTTTTGTAATATGATTAGCTAAGTATAATACAAACAATAATAATGCAATTATATTTACCTAATTACCCAAAATAATAAAATCCCGTTTTTTTGTAACTATCGATTTAATTTTTACGCAATCGATAATTGAATAGATTCATTAACGATTGGACACTATGGGGTGCCCTATTTAGAGTTGTCAAAATTATCATCCTAGTTTTAACAGAGTGTAATATCCCGCCAATTCATGTCGACTTTTTAAATTTTAAATATGGAACTCACCGCGGAAGACCGGCAGCCGGTCCGTGTTAAAGGGGGCTAATTGTTGCAGCTTATTCCGCTCTAAGAAATTTGCGCTAAGTTCACACTGCACACTGGCTGTTTGGAAAGTCGCATGGCCGCAGCATTTTTTAAAATTAGTTTTTTTTACATAAAACTCTTCACAGCGGACCTGACAGCAGTTCTATTTTAAGTTTCATTCCGGCCCTTAGGTGGGAAGTAATTTGTAGTTAAGTATGAGTTTTTCCCTCCCTAGGGAGTGAAACAGCATTTTCCACCCAATAATCAGATTAAGTTAAGATTAAGTTAAGATTAGTTAAGATTAAGAGAGAGTGAGGAGGTCCTGCACCAAAAACCAATATTAAATGTAGTGGAATATCTATTTCACACAGCGCCATGTAGAATGAATGATTGCCAATCGCCAGCAAATATGTTTTCTTTTTAATAAACCTATTTTACTTAAAAGCTTACAAGCACATTTTCGTAAGACTAATTCGAATCACTAATTCTCAATTGAATTGAATTGGAATTCAATTGAAACAATCAGTAGCTCTTTTTACAAGAAAAGCTACTTCCTATATAAATATATTTACACTATGATATTAAAATAGTAAAAAGCCTGGATTCACACACTATAAATCTTGGTCACCCTATTTTTTCCTTCGATTATAGGTTTTAAGTTCTATACGTCATTTAGTTCTTAATTTGAGACTTTATTCATACTGTCTACATATTCTTCGAAATGGTATCTGTAATTAGCAAAAAGAATGGGACTTCTACTAAGCTCCGTTTAAGCTCCATTTAAGAAAAACCGTGGCCGCGCGGTTCGCATTGTGCGGACTGCGCGGCCATAACTTTGGAGTGCCGTATGTTGTGAAGTTCAAATAGTAGGGCTTTATTTGTATAATCTACATTTTCTTCGAAATCGTGTCAGTGATTAGCAAAAAGAATTAGACTTGTACGTAGCTCCGTTCAAGAGAACTGGTGGCCGCGCAGTTGAATTCATGCGGACTGCGCGGCCAAGGTTAAACCCTTATAACTTTCTAAATATTGACTCTTCGAATTTGCAGTTTTCTCTGTTCGTTTTCTACGAATTCCTTCGAAATGCTGACATAAGTTTCTTTTTTCTACGACATATTGGCCGAGCAATCGAAATGGACACGTTGCCAGCTCTCTAGCTATCACGGTTCCTGAGATATACAGCTTCATGACGGATAGACAGACAGACAGACGTTCAGCGAAGTCTCATGAATAGGGTCCCGCTTTTACCCTTTGAGTACGGAACCCAAAAACTATCAAATTGTACCGTAGCCAACGCGTTGGCTTTATAATAAGCTTACCTTTTTACCCGAACTGCCGAAGAAAGGAGGGTACCTAATGTTTTTTACTGTTGCTTATTTAATATTCATGATATATATTTAATTGCCATATTGTGCTACAATGAAAGTCATAACTTTTTGAGTATCGTTAAATCAAAATAAGAAAAAACCAGCCAAGTACGAGTTGGACTCTCGCACGGAGGGTTCTGTACCAAAAATCGCCAATAAATCACGTTTGTTGGGAGCCCCCTTAATCCCCCCCTTTTAGTATATGTTGTCACGGCGGCCACAGAAATACCTACATAGTCTGTGATAATTTCAGCTTTCGAGCTATCACGTTTCCTGAGATACAGCCTCGTGACGAATATACAGATAACTCTCTGTAAAAGTGTTCCGTTGCCTAAATAAGAATTCTATTCGCTAAACTAGTATTTCAATAAAACTATGGCTAGTATTTCTAAAAAAATATGCCTAATATTTCTATAAAAATATGCCTAATATTTCTATAAAAATATGGCCGTGTAAGGGTGTTTCTGCCTACACTTAATAGTTAAAAATGTTGAAACATACCTATTTCAGAGAGTCTTCCAGATCATTAACTACATACATTTTGCTGAGCAAGCTTACTTGGCACATTCCTAACTGGTAGCGTTTGCCAAAGCTCGACATAAAAAGTTACTAGCTACTGCACGCGGCTACGACCGCGTTCACAAGTTTTTCCTTTAGCAGTTTCCTACAGCAGCTCTTGTGTAGATATAATGGTAAATAGAAGGTGTCCTAATATGTCCTGGGGTATACTTCCAAGGGCTTACCCGGATCTTCAAACCGTAGGCTGTTAGGTAGGATACGTGTGGTTTTTTAGTCGGTAGGAGTCCAGCGTATCATCCATGTAGGATTTTCGTCACGTTAAAAAAAGGTTCCTAATACGCTTCCTTGTGGCGCGCTAAATTTCATATGTTGTGTCTTGATGTTGTTCTCGGGATGAGAAATCTAGCCTATCCTTTTCCAAGCTCTAACCCTAAACCAAATTTCATCAGTCACTGCTTTAGGGGTAAAAGTGTAGGTAATAGACAGACATAGCTTTTGAAGCGCTCGTAGCCAGCGGAATTAGTGTTCTGTAAACGATCACTGCAGTAAGCAACTTTAGCTAAGGCTAATCTTCCGATGGCTGATCCATGATAACTTTGTGACATTTAATATCGAGCAGTTCCGTGCTTCGGAAGATACGGTTGTCAGTAAGCCTTCAACTAGACTTGTAAAATGTCAGTAGTGGATCGTCACTTTGGTGTTGCGAACGTCCATTGGTTACGGTAACCAATCATCTGATTGGTCGTAAGCTTGTCTGCCACCTCAGTAGTATATACAAAGAACTTTAGTCTCTTCAGTTGTTAGAAGTATTTTTGGCCACCTTTTGAATACGTCGAAAGTTGGTGGTAAATCATTAGATTGATTTCCTAAAAACCGAATTCCAGTTTTCAATCGTTATCAACAAACAAGTTGCTTGACAACTCAATTCCAACTCGATCACAACCCATTGAGCTAATAACTTCCTTCCAAATTACCAATTGATCTGGAATAGAAGCTATCAAAATGTGTACCTACCCTATAATATACTAGCTGATTCCCGCGACTCCGCGTGGATGACGGTCAAAGCGACCAAAAGATTATTGAAGTTACGGAAACATTGTGAAATTTATTTTTGTTCATATCACCAAAGCTACTCCACTAATTACGATGAAACAAACGTAAGATTTTAGGTTTGATCAGGACCTTTCTAGTAATAAAAAACTAGTCCGAATCCATTTAGTAGTTTTGGCGTCCATTGCGAACAAACAGACAACGAAGGATACCAAAAAAAATATGTGGTGCTCTGTATAATGTTCATATTACATAACCCAAGTAAGTATCCTTTTTTTATATTTCCATTGTACAGACACGACTATTTTACAATTTTGTTATAGTGATAGGCTTTCAGTACTTTCTTAGCGAAATTCAATTATGGACCCGGATCACAGATCAAGTACTTTCCAATTGAAAGGAAATTTAAATTTCTAAAATTCAGACCGAATTTGTGAAGGATCGACAAATTCAGGTTTCATTTATATACATTTCATTTTTACTTAGAAACTAACGGGAAATTGGGTTACTTAGTGGATGTTTTTGGTGAAAGCCTACCTATTAAGTAGGTATGGGGAAAACATCACTTCCGAAGTTTGGTCCCAAAACTGAGGGGAGCATCGGCCGCACTCGCGCGGCTGATGCCCAACATCAGGGGACCCAACGCTCCCTACAGGAGACTGTACCTGGGGATCGTGCGAAGCATGGCCTTGTACGGGGCTCCCGTATGGGCGGAGACCCTGACGGCCAGCAATGAGGCTAGACTGCTGAGCCCGCAGAGAGTGATGGCCGTCAGGGTGATAAGAGAATACCGCACGATCTCCGGTGAGGCGGCATCTCTCCTAGCCGGGACCCCTCCATGGGACCTGGAAGCGAGAGCCCTTGCTTCACTGTTCAGATGGCGCAAGGAGGCGCTGGAGCGGGGCCAAAGGCCTGCGTCTCGAGAAATCGATGCCCAGCGGACCCTGCTCCACCAGGAAACCATGGAGACATGGAAGGTGCGGTGCGACTTGAGCAACCAAAGGGGGGATTCGCCACAATCGCGGCCGTCAGACCGGTCATGGACGAGTGGCTGGAGAGAAGACACGGTGCTCTCTCCTACCGGTTGACACAGATACTTGCCGGGCACGGTAGCTTCGGTAGGTATCTGTGGCGAAAACACCGGGAAACCACGGCCGAGTGTCAGCACTGCGAGGACCGCAGCGATGACACGGCGCTCCACACTCTGGTGGAGTGCACGGCGTGGGCACAACAGCGCCAGGTCCTCGTAGTGGGTCTGGGCGTGGACACTCTCTCGCTCGAGGCCATGGTGCGAGCCATGCTCTCCAGCGGGAGTAAGTGGGACTGCGCCGCCTCTTTCTGCGAGGAAGGAGGCGGCGGGCCGGGTGCGGGAGAGAACTCTCCCACCCGAGTTCCGCAGTCGGCGCCCTGGGCGCCGCCGACGTGTCTTCGCCGAGGACTATCGGCCTCCATGACCGGGGGTCTGAGGACGGTGAGAGGGCCGCTCACCGTCCTTACAGAAGCAGGCCCATGACGGCAGCGTGTCGTGAGCAACTCACGCACGCCCCCCCTTAGAAGCGGGGTCACACCCGAAACCCCCCATAGACGCGGGATTGCACCCGAACCACCCCCTGGGCGAGGCCGCAGCGGCGGCCGTAGGTCTGTTGGAAGTCACGGGACATCCTTCCTGAGGGCTTACCCGGGGCTCTCAACCATAGGCTGTTAGGCGTGGCGTGAGGTTTTTTAGTCGGTAAGAGTCCGGCATAACATCCTATGAGGATTTTCCCTTAAACAAAAAAAAAAAAAAAAAAAGGTATGGGGAAAATAGGCCAAAATCATGTATGTTGTTATAGTCTTAACAGAAATACCTACAGACATATATACGAGGGTGGATTGAAAAGTTCTCGGCCTGGCATATAAATGTTGATGGTACTCATTTGATACTAATCTCTTTGAGTTCATTTGTTCTTTGGCTGTCGTAGTGTTGAATTTTTTATCTGTGGATTTCGTAGTTTTTACGTGGGAGCCAATAAAGTTAGTCAAAACGCAACGTTTTTGGAAAATGGACAAATCTGAACATCGCGCGGTAATCAAATATTTGTGTAAAAAAAAAAGACACCACAAGAGATTCATATTGATATGAAAACAACATAAAGGGAATCCGCCCCATCGTATAGTACTATAAAAAATGGGCTGCTAAATTTAAACGCGGTCGAGAGAGCATCGAAGATGACCCTCGCTCCGGCCGGCCATCGACTTCTACGACTGGAGAAAACATCGGCAAAGTGTGTGATCTCATATTGGAAAACCGCAGATTGACCATCAGGAATATTGCTGACACTATGAGCATCTCATATGAATGAACACAAAATATCATTGTCCATGAACTTGGATTTTCTAAGGTTTCTGCTAGGTGGGTACCGAGGTTGCTTTCAGTCGAGCAAAAGCGCATTCGACTCACGCTTTCTCGTGACTGTTTGGAGATGTTCGAGGCTGACCCGCAAGATTTTGTAAATAGGTTTGTGACTATGGATGAAACCTGGGTCCACCACTACACTCCAGAGTCAAAACAACAATCCAAACAGTGGAAAAAAACTGATGAACCTACCCCTAAAAAAGCAGAAGCAATTTTGTCGGCTGGAAAGGTGATGGCGTCGGTTTTCTGGGATGCGAAGGGCGTTATCATGATCGACTACCTCCCAAAAGGCGAAACCATTAATTCAGCGTACTATTGCACCCTATTGCGGCGTTTACGTGAAGAAATTAAAAGAAACCGCCTCGGATTACTCCGAAAAAAAGTGTTGTTTCATCAGGACAATGCTCGCGTTCACACGTCTGTTGAAACCATGGCTCAAATTCGTGATTGTGGTTTTGAATTGCTGCCCCATCCGGCTTATTCACCTGATTTGGTGCCTTCGGACTTTCACCTGTTTCCAAACCTAAAAAAACACTTCGGTGGCCAGAAATTTTCATCAAATGAAAAGGTCGAAGCAGCAGTAACTCAATATTTTGAGGAGCTTGAGGAATCTTTTTTCAAAACCGGGATAGAAGCTTTAAAGGACAGATGGAAGAAATGCATTGAGTTACAGGGAGATTACGTCGAAAAATAAAAACAATTTTTAATGAATTATATTTTGTTTTCTTGACTAGGCCGAGAACTTTTCAATCCACCCTCGTACATATAGTCAAGCCTTCATCCCCGAAGGGACAGACAGGGGCATAGTACACGCCCACATTTCACCTTATAGTTTTATGTCCCAAGTAATAGGTGGTGAGCCTGTTGCCGCGCTGAAACGAACCAACCTGGTTTGGTTCTACTAAGGGTTCCGTTTTGAATCTTTGCATATAGAACCCTAAAAATTAATGGTGAAATTGTGGACGGATACTGTGTCTCTGCCGAAATAACCTGAACCTGGGATCTGCAACAAAAGTGGCAACATTACCGCTGCTACCTCTGCGCAACCGAGACAGATTAATTAATCTTGTTCAAGTGTGACACCGCAAAGTCATTATTTTCCTCTTGCGAGTCAAACTGTAGCTAAGCACATTCATTGGAGTTTGTGTTGTTTTAGAACATTAGTCTGCCGGGGTTGTTTGTGATCTATAGGTGACATGAGGAACAGTGAATTTCCGGTTATAGCGGTTTTTGTAATGCTTACAGAAAATCTGAAACAGGTCTGTGGTATTACATGCTTCATATTATTTGGGAGGGTATTCGACCTTACTGTACCATGCTGGCCTGGCGGGTTGGTACAGGGTTTTCTTTCAAGCTTTCCTTTTCTGTGCGGCATGACCTTTTAGTCGGCAGTGGCACTCCTTGTAAGTGAGGCTGTCTGGGAACCCAGTGTAGTTGGTAGGGTTCCATTGCACCCATTAATGGACTTATCTAAAATTAATTCTAAATACCTACACTACACATAAAAACACCGAATCGTCAAAACAAACATTTTTGGGTAACACATAGGTATTACTTATTATTACAACCAAGGATTCGAACGCGAGAACTGTCTTCCAAGAACTTATTTGATATGATTACCATTTAGTAAAAGCTTTGAAATAGCAGAAATCCACTCCATTCAATGAGTTAATATTCCACCTCAAAATATAGCCATTATAACATACATTTATTTTATTTATTTATTTTACACTTTATTGTACGCCAAGTATATAAAAAACATAGTACATTCAATCCGTGCAAGTAGCTGTACAATGGGCGGCCTTATCGCTATAAAGCAATTTCTACCAGGCAACCTTTGGATGGAGAAAGTTGGTCGAAGGTAACGAGTGATAGTTCTTAGGCGTACTCTCAAATCTAATATACATAAATTGATAAATATAGATACTAGTTATCTACCTACATCATACCTACACATAGTTTTAAAAATAAATACACTATATTTATTTATATATCTACTCATACATACACAAAATTCATAACATATAATACAATATACACCTACTATATACATACATTATATACATACATACATACATACGTACTTATATAATTGATATTCTACATGGACAGATAGTGATCCTTCACCATTTTTTTAAATTTCGTTATTGTCTGTGCTCGTCTAATCTCCACTGGAAGTTGATTCCATAGCCGTATAGCCGTAACTGTAAACGATTTGCCATAGAATGTAGATGAGTGACGCGGCATCTTTAATATCAAGTTCTCCGATGACCTCAGACATTTCGCATGCGTGCCGTGGAGGAACTCGAATCGTTCCTTAAGATAGGAGGGAGCTGAAGGGTTAAATAAAAATATTATGTTATTGATGTCTTCTAAATCTTTCCAGAGAATTTTGTATGACAGTGAGCCCTCTAATAACAATTATTGTGTTCACTGCATTTATGCATCAGAACTTATGATTACCTGACAATTTTTCTTTATGCAGGTCCCACTGCAACTTCGAATTTTATTAATTGTAATGCCTAAAATAAAGGTTTTTTTCTGTTTTTATTCAATATTCTTTTTATTTTTCATGTTAATGTTTCCCACCTACAGTAATATTAATGTGACCGCCAACTGTACTATCAACAGTTTCGATATCTGTGCGAGTGACCGTAATCACTACTAAAAGTGACAGCCCTAAGGTCAACGAGGCGAAAAAAATATTTGTGGATCCCATGGGAGCGGCCTCATGGGAACGTAGTGTCCGGTATCGTGCGCTCTGGGTCTGAGATACGGCGGCTATCCGTTAATAGTCTTAATTGTTAAAGGACCTTGCTGTATTACGTTATGATAAAAGAGACCTTTAACAAAAAAATAATATGTTATAAAAGTTGTGGAATAGTATACAAGTAGGTAGGTACTTGTTTTTCCATGATCTGTGTAAATCGTCTTCAATATTTTTTTGTCTCTGGATGAGGATTGTATTTTATTTTATAGATCATAAATGTGGTGCATCACTACAGTGGTGCCCCAGGGAAGACCTTAATTCCCATTGGTACCACTGGTGGTGTCACGGGGATAAATACGGTTCCCCGTGACACCACGGTGGTGCAACGGGGAAGAGTTGATTCCCCATGACACCACTGGGTGTACAACTTGGTGGTGTCACGGGGAAGGAACGTCTCCAGGCCTCATAGTTCCACGAAAGAGGACAGTTGAAATCTTCAGCGATGATGCATTTCTGTTGCCGCTATAATAATAAATACTTCAAACAGAATATAACATTTTATTACGGCTCCCATACAAACAACGTAATATTATTCCCGCTTTTTGATACGGAAAGCCTCCGTCTCGCATTTGGCCGGATATTATGTTACTTTTAATTCGTGAATAAAGGCAAATTAAATTAAAGGACAAAAATACTGTTTCTACTTATAACTTGCCCCACCTACAAACAGTTCTACTAACTGCAACTAACTGTGTAGGTACGAGGTAGCTTTGTTTTCTTTCTAACTGCATACTAAAACTAAACGTAGTTTTTAATTGACTTAAACTACTCCTACTAGTCCCTACTTAATATAAAAACATGAGTAACTTTGTCTGTTTATCACGCTTTCACACTTGTAATCTTGAACCGATTCTAATGCCATTAGTTTGAGAAAAAGAATAGAGTTTCATAAGGGCTAACATAATCATGTATTTTGATTTTGCTGTCCTTAAAATAAAGATAAAAAGAAAAAGTTTCAGAATTATCAAGGACTTACCCGAGGCGTCCGAATGTTGCCAGTGATGGTAAGGCACGTGAGGTTTCAGTCGGTAAAAGTGCGGCATAACATCCATGAGGGATTTCCACACGTAACAAAAGAGCTTCAGAATTGGTCACTGATTATACCGAAAAACATCACCACGGAGGCACAGCCGCGAGCTTTACCTAGTTTTGCAATAGACCGGTCTAAATTGTTTTTAGTGTACCTTTATACGCAAGAAAACGGTATGGCGTTCTTTTTACCAGTGTATTTACTTTTATCTACAGATTAAAAATCAAGCTCGTAGATTCGCTAGCTCAGTGTTCAGCAGCTTACGCTACGGTCAGACGTGAGACTGGTTGTGGTATAATTACTTGAACTTACATGATCAAATGATCACTAACATTATATATTTGCCATGTGATATTGATATAAACGATTATGAAAGAGGGATGGTCCGAAATAAGGAACTCTCAAGACTAGAACAAGACTCATAGGTCCATCACATTCACTCGCAGAGAATTTCTACTGGATCCGCATTCGGAGAACAAGCCGAGAACACGGCGGGAACCCGCGAATCATATCTACATTCTAGTTTTCCTGTTTTTCACGTGTTACGCGAGAACACGAGAATCTCGCGTGAATCTCGTGTGAATGTGGGGTGCCCATTATACTTACGTTAGATTATTATTACAAACATAGATATATACATACATATAATATAAACATAGATATATACATAGATATATATACTGCTGTACTAATGCTATAAAGAAGATTTTTTTTATTTGATACGATAAAACAGAGAAAATAGGTAGTTACTGAAATGATTTTAAAAAACATTTTTATAAACACAAATCATTTCAAAGAAAAATAGACTTGATTTAACACACTAAACACAAAGTAGCGGAGCAGTAATAATAAATTTCAAAAATCTCACATTTGAATGATGGAATGATCTCCCTGTCTCGGTTTTCCCAACGCCTACAGTATGGGGTTCTTCAAGAGAGGTCTTAGAAGGTTTTATAGGGTCGGCAGCGCGAGTGTGGCGCCTCTGTTGTTGCAAACGTCCATAGGCTGCGGTGACCACCGGTACATCTGGTGGGCCGTATGCTTGTCAGCCACCTTTGTGGTATAAAAAAAATACGGGCATGCTTGCTCAATGGGCACTACGGAGTTCAAAGTATAACACGGGCGACGTCGCGGGGATACAACTAGTCTATGCTAATATTATAAATAGGCCCCGGAACTACAGGACCGATTTGAAAAATTATTTCGCTGCTGGGAAGCTACACACTTCCCGGTGAACATAGGCTATATTTTATTTCTGTATTCCCACCGAAACGGGAGCTACGCGGGTGAAACCACGTGGCGTCCGTTAGCCTTTAATAAAGCTGTGAACTTCAGTTTTAGCCCCTCTCTATAAATATAGTGCAGAGGGGCTTATATCGAGACTTTGTCTGTAGCTGTGACTGTGTCGCATTAAACTATGTCACTACGTCACGTGGATCATCTGTTCAAAGTTTGAAACTTAAGAAATTTCAAGTTAGAGAGGGGCAGTCTGCTGAGAACGATCTCACGGCTTTCTTGTTACTCCTGTCAATATTGAGTACATTACTGGCTGTTTAAAAATTACTCAATGGTCATTCGTTTGTAATTGACAGAGTTGATGACCCTTTTAGGTACCCACTTGGTGTCACCTACATACATACACACCTCACAAATGCATAGAAAATGGTAAAAGAATATGAAAGCGGGACCTTACCCGCGAGCACTGTCTAGTTAATTATAATGATAATATCTTACCGTTTGGTTTCCGACAACATTTTACGGGTTTTGACTAGCACCTGTGTAACATACGCAGCATTCTTTTTGTAAGCAGGAACAAGCAAGACACATGGCACTTATTTTTCTGGAAAATATCCTCAGGATTTGCAGAACTGTAATAGAGCAGAATTTTAAATACTGTTCATGAGTCGTAACCCATTCAGTTTTACTATTACACGTTGTCACAACTTTTATAATCTAAGAACTCACCATTTCACACATAAAACAAGAATAATACACTACAAAGAGCCCGCCAACCAAATTGAATATGTCCACACAGAATGAAAAAAAAAAACAAATGAAAATCTGACGTATAGAAAGTGTCTCTGCAATGAGATCTATTTTTAAATTTAGTAATCACTTTTTTTTTTTAATGGCCAGTTCTAAAAACAAACTGTATGCTTACTCCACGTAATCCGCCATGAAGCTCGTTGCACAGTGTGCTACAGGAAACACAGTCTCAGTTATTCACGCATTATGAAATAAAAACGCTTTCTGAAATGATACTAATTTTTTAATTGAAAGTTATTTTTAATTTAGATCTACTGCGACAAATGTTCTGAAGAGTTTCACTGCTTAATTTCCGTTAATCTTTTCAAGACTAAAAAATAATGTGTGGAGACGGAAAGATGTCACCTTCAACAGTGTGCGCCTACTGATTGAGTGGAAAGAATCTTTTCTTTTTTCTTATTCTTGGGCTTTCAAGGCATGAGAGTGACTCTCCTCAACTGACAAATTTAATTTTTTGACGTGACAACGTCTTATTATTCGATGGAGCCGGCTGCACGCACGAAAAAAACATGATGTATGCGGCGTTACCTCGCTCTGAGGCGTTCCATTTAAGGCTGCGTTGTCACGTTCAACTATCGTCAGTAAACGGACTTTACAGACAACCGATTTTTTTTTTCGAAAATATGCAACGTATGAATGTATGTCGAAGTTTGGACTAAGTTGTAGGTACTCTAGTCAAGCAGTGCAACCTTACTCGATCTATCTGTGGAATTAGTCGACAAGCATTAAAAGTCGCACTTCACTTAGTTATATTACTTCCCAACATTTATACACATTTTAGAACCGTTTATACTTAATAATCCACCCTACTTACACATAAATACTCGTAGACGCACTAGTTTTAAAATATTATACAACGAAATGGCGTCCGCTTCTCTCTAAATTTGGCGCCAAACTCGGCAGAATGTTTTTTGAAACCGAACGATTAAGGCTTTTTAGGTGTGAAAATTTCTCTTGGGTTATATTTTTTTTTTTTTTTTATACCACTAAGGTGGCAGACAAGCACACGGCCCACCAGGAGGACTGGTGGTCACCGCAGCCTATGAACGTTTGCAACACCAGAGGCGCCACACTCGCGCTGCCGACCCTGTAAAAACCTTCTTAGACCCCTTTTGAAGAACCCCATACTGTAGGCGTTTGGGAAAACCGAGGCAGGAAGATCATTCCACAACCTAAGCGTGCGCGGAAGAAATCCCCTATCGGATCTAACCGTGCTCGAACGCTCCGGACGTAGGGTGTGAGGATGAAATCACAGTCTATGGCGAGCGGTGCGATGATAGAACGTAGCCGTGGGCATCATGTCAAACAATTCCTCAGAGCACATGCCATTGTACAGGCGGTAGAACACGCATAAGGAGGCAAAGTCTCTCCTGTCGCGAAGAGGTTCAACACCACCTGTAAGTATAGGATCGTTGACAACTCTCACAGCTCGCCTCTGCACCGAGTCAAATGGACGAAGCTGATATTCAGGTGCCCCCGCCCCGAGGTGACAGCAGTACTCCATGTGTGGCCGCACTTGCGACTTATAGAGAAGCAGTGTTTGCGCCGCAGTAAAGTACCGCCGCGCCCTGTTGAGCACACCGAGCTTCTTGGACGCCAGCTTGGCCTTGTCCTCCAAATGACTGCGGAACTGAACGTCACTGGAGATGTCAACACCAAGGATCCCTATACTTTTAGAGATGGAAAGAGATGTGCCCTGGAATTGTGGCGCTACAGTAATTGGGGCTTTCTTAGCGGTGAAGAAACACGCCTGTGTCTTCGAAGGGTTGAACTGGACAAGATTTTGTCTACCCCAATCGGACACTCTAGTAAGAGTAGCCTCGATTTCAGACACAAGCTGTTCACGACTTTCTTCCACTGCGTCCCGAGAGATACCGGGGCGGCCTGTGTAACAAGTGTCCCCCGTACTGTCGTCTGCATAACAATGAATGCCGTCAATAGACAACATGTCATTGATATGCAGCAGAAACAGAGTAGGGGACAACACTGAGCCTTGCGGTACTCCAGCGTTAATGGCCATGCAGTCAGAACAGCTGCCGTCGACAACAGCCCTGATGCTTCTACCGGCCAAAAAGCTGGACACCCATCCGCATAATCTTTCGGTCAGTCCGTAGGAGGGCAATTTATTAAGAAGACCACGGTGCCAGACCCGGTCAAAGGCTTTAGAAATGTCGAGGCTCACTGCTAGAGCCTCGTCCTTACTCTCGATAGCCGTCGCCCATCGGTGTGTGAGGCACACGAGAAGATCGCCCGTCGAGCGACCGTGACGGAACCCGTACTGCCGGTCACTGAGCAGGTCGTTTTCCTCAAGGTACCTCAGGAGCTGTGTATTAATTACACGCTCCATCACCTTAGACAATAGGGAAGTGACGGTTATAGGCCTATAATTGGCCGGGTCGGTCCTATCACCCTTCTTGGGCACAGGATGCACATACGCGATCTTCCACGACGCTGGGACTTGTCGCATAGAATATGAAAGCGTGAAAAGACGTGTAAGTACCGGACACAACTCTGGACCACACTGCTTAAGTACCACCGCGGGTATACCGTCCGGCCCACTCGACTTATGAACGTCCAGAGAACGAAGCTCCCGTCGGACGTCCCGCTGCGTGAATTTAACTTCCGGCATGGAGGTTCCACACCACGGAACGTCCGGCGGCACAGCACCCCCGTCGCTCATGGTCGAGTTAGCGGCAAAGAGAAAACCCAAAAGGTCGGCCTTCTCCCCGGCACTCTGGGCCAGACTACCGTCGGGTTTAAGCAAAGGTGGTAAACCTGACTGACAGAAGTTTCCCTCGGCAGCTTTGGCAAGCGACCAGAATTCACGACTCCCTGAAGGGTACCCTGCTAGCCGCTCACCAATTCTGCCGACGAAATCGAATTTAGCCCTGACAATTGCTTTCTTGCTAGCCCTCGAGGCGGCTTTTAATTTGCGTTTCACCTCAGAGATGTTTGGATCTGAATTTGCACGAGCCGTGGTCCAGGCTCTGTAGGCAGATTCTTTCAGCATCAATTATATGGCGGACTCTTGCTGACGAAAACCACACGGTGTTCTACCACTGCCGTAGGCTGGTTCCCCAGTCAAGCCTCGGTAGGATGTCCCAAGAGAAACGACTAAGATAACCGTGGAACACATAGGTGGGTTTAACTACTTTATGAGAGTATAGATGAGAAATAATACAAAAAACACTAAATTTTAAAACAATATAATAAATATTACCCACACCATCTCATGCCTACCATTTTTAATGCGACGTCCATTTTGTGTTGCCCGCCCCAAGACTTATTATACCGGGTCCACGGTCCGGAATGTATTAGCTAACATCTGTGACCTGGCTGTTGTCCAAACATCGTGTCTTATATTACATTTCGTTTACCATAACGTAGGAATGTGTGTAACGTAGAAATTTTCCATGCTTGGGTTTGATGACAGTTTAAAAATGCTTACAATTTTATGAGGACTGAGGGATTTTTGTCGTCAAAATTGGACAATCGCGACTTAAAAAGTAACTTTATGCACTACTTATATTATTGTCAACTTTAACTTCTCCCTTAGAAAGTAAGCACTGCCATCCAACGCCGAAATGTGGCCAGCGTTGTGGGAACCTTACCTTACCAGTCGACTGCGATGGGGAGGTATTATTTGACACCTTGACAGCAATATCAGTACTGTCTTCTTTTTTCAGTATTTGAGCTAAAGAAAAATAACTTGAAGTTTAGTTTACAGAACCAGATTCAAGACTATTACTACTATAATAAACCGATGATCCTCACTGTGCGATAGACTATTGAGTGTGACCCTTATGACAAACTGATATGAAACTGATATTAAGGTATTTAACCCTTAAATGCATGATTTTTTATTTAGTTATGAAATAAATATTTCAGTATAGATTTTGAGTCACAAATAAAGGGAAAAATAATAAAAAAAATCTAGGTTTGATTAAAAAGTATATTTTTGAAAAAATACAGTATGTAGACATTTGGCTACATTATGCGTCTAGGAAAAATCAAATATCAATGCGGTAGGTGAGATCACAATCTAATAACGTATAATCCTTGGGGTTATTTATGTATGTAGCGCAGCAAAACAATTCCTGTCTTTAGTATGACAAAGGGCCACCTGACACTTGATATATTCTGTGCCGTGCGTGAAAACCCCTTACATCCTGGTAATTGGCGCCTATTTTTTTTGTATCACACCTTCTCTTATTGTGATCAACCCCGACAGTTCTAACATCTTTAGGTGCAACAGGCTTCATAGGTCCTCAGTGCCTTATAGCATCAAATTCTGCATTCTCACGCTGGAGACCATGGTAAGGGTCATGGTCTCCAGCGGGGGAAAGTTGGAAGCTGCTGCGTCTTTCTACGAGAAAGTTATGCTCGAGAAAGAGGCAGCGGGCGGGAGCGGGAGAGAAATCTCCTTCTCGAGTTCCGCAGTCGACGACGGGGTCGTCGCCGGTTGCTTTACGCCCAGGACTACCGGCCTCCATGACCGAGGGCCTGAGAACGGCGAGTCGGCTGCTCGTCGTTCTTACAGAAGCAAGCCAAGACGGTGGCATGTCTCTTCGCCACTAATAGTAGTGGGATAGCACCCAATTATCCCCCCAGATCCCCCAGACGTGGGATAGTACCCGAACCGTCTAGGCGAGGCCGCGGTGGTAGTCTGCCGGGAACCCTGTGACTTTCTTCCGAGGGCTTACCCGGGACTCCCGGCCATAGACTGTTGTAAGGCATTGTGTGGTTTTAGTCTGTAGGAGTCTTCTATAACACCAAAGAATTTCTAACCGCCATGTCTATCAAAGATAAAAAGCCGAAGATACCATTTTTGACTTTTATTCCTATACCTTCCTAAGAAGTCAATGATGTCTACTCCGCCCTTATAGGCACTGTAGCCCTTTATGTTTTTTGGGCAAAGTATGGTATATTTGAGATGAGGTTCCCGCTTCCCGCCACAGGTTCCGCCGTGGATGCACCACCTGATAAGTGCTCCTCTTCATAGGATTTGGGAGCGTTCAATGGTTGATCTTCCAGTTCATGCAATAAGTCCCCTACATTTGAATAATAATTGATATTATCATCATCAAAATCTACACCATGTTCGGAGACCTCACCATCATATAAAGCAGCAAGAGCTGTCTCAATATCCTTTTCTGCCCACTGGCACTGGCTCACTAGCCATACATGCTAAAAAGAAAAGCGAAATAACCAAAATACCAAAACTATACCCAAATAGGCAAAATAAAACAAACGCATGATGTAGACATTTGGCAACATACATAAAAATCAAGTTACAGACACATTCAGGATAAATTGCCGAAAAAACCGTTCTATTAGTGGTTTCTTACCTCATGTCTAATGTATTTCTTATTTTTTTAAATCGTTTCAGCAATTACTTCTCAGTAAATCTCAATTCAAAAGTCACTAATTATTATACAGTCAACTTTATCCCCCTTCGCTTTCGTTATGTCAAATTGCGCGGTAATTTTAATTTCTAACGACTCTCTTTCATGTTTTTTTGTTTCAATATGTTATTAGCTATGATATACACATAATTATATTTAGAAAAACTTGTCACATGTGTCACTTTTTAAAAGTACAAAAGTAGTTTGTAGACTTTTGGCAACAATATGCATTTAAGGGTTAAAAATTCCCAACTGCGCCTGTCCGTTTTAACACGGCAGTTGACTCACCACCGTTTAGGTACATAATGTGTAAATGGTGAAATTTGGACGTAAAATATGCATCTGCCTACCCCTTCAAAGGCAAAGGCGTGACTATATGCATACCGGTTAAACCCAAGACGCGGATCCAATGGAAACAAAAATCCCATACAATTGTATACAAAAGGGTGCTCTTAACACACGCCTCTGCGTTTACGCTTTTTTTTTCTCAAAGAGGTTCTTTGTGTGGAATTTTTCACTGTTAGAGTGAGCGTCGACTACACCACATACGGTATGATACGAGAAATGTTCGTAATAAATAGCTGAAGAACAATACAGACATAGGAATTTTATAGAGTTTGGGGGCGAACTAGAAGAATGAAATATGTATAATAGTCGGTGAGCTTATTTCCCTTGTGTTGATAGGAACCGACGCAGGTTATAGCTAGCTGCTATTGAAACTTTCAAGGCTCTCTCAGGGCTGTCAACCTAGCTGTTTAAATAAAATAGAATTGTTGAATCATAGAGTTTTTTTGTGACTCTCAAATCTCCATAAAAGGCTCCAGTATCGTTTTCACCACTTTACTAGATCTGAAACGCAGGACTCTGCTCGGTACATAAATCTATCCATAAAATACTCGTTCATATCACAAACGACACTATGACGAAGAATTCATCCACTTAAGGTCATATTGACCATTACTCCCCTCTATTCCCTCATAAGTAATAGGCTATAACGCCTTAAATGCCACGACAAATGTATCAGACGGCCATATAACCATTTTATGTTATGGACGATTAAAATGAAGGTCATATCCTGAAATATTGTTATGGCGGCCAGAAGCGACGTTAAGTGAATAAAAAAACATTCGCTTCCGGTCGTTATCAGATCACTTTTGGTGGTTAACGAAGGGCAGGAATGGTTTTGAATCCCTTTGTCTGTTACAAAAAGAAGAGGTACTAGATGTCATGCGTGGTTGCACCTGTGAATTCTGTGGCCGTCCTCACATTCAATAGAAACTTTTTCCGGGGTTGACAGAGTTCTATGTTTTTTTTTTGTTGACATTTGCGTTTATGCGTCTTCATCCCAGCTACAAGGATAGCTGGAATGATGTGTGAAACTCCAAAGGCACCGTCCTACTCACTAAGCCCGCGGTGTTCCTCCTCGCCCTAAAGTCGGATCGTAGGATATTCAAGAACATTATTGCAAAAAAGTTGAATATAGTTTTCATGGCGACAGTTGCGCAAAGTGAACGATGAATAAATTAAGGCTGGTCTCAGAGCGCGCCCCTCAGGATATGTTTCATAACATACATAATGATGGGAAACGAAAAGTATCGATAAATTACTCTTAAGCTTACTTACTAATATCATCTGTATATTATACTAGCTTGATGCCCGCTGCATCACCAGTGTGGAATTTTGTTCCCGTTTCGGCATCTAATAGTAAGTTATTCCAGGGATAAAAAGTAGCTATGTGCTAATGGAGACTATTTAACCAATAACGTACCTAATTTCAGCCAGATCCGTTCAGCCGTTAGAGTGTGAAGGAGTAACAAACATCCACACTCACAAACCTCGCAATTGATGATGTCGACTGTGTCCCAACACTAGCTTACATCAAACACCCCGTAGCTTCTTAGCGAGTGCCGAGTGAGTGCCGCGACGCAAAGTGCATGCCTTCATATGTACTAGTTATTTTTTTCAAACCACGACGATTGAGAAAAGAAATGCATTTTCGGTATTAGGTATAATCCGTGTGTTTATCCCGAAGAAGATGTTATTATAAACTACTGTCTACTAACATTATGAAAAGTAAGCATTTTAGGGTTTGTAATCGATAAAACCTGAAACTACTCCACTGATTTTATTTTATTTTTTCATCATTAGATATCTAAATTATGCTAAAGTGATATGGGCTATATATTATAATATTACTACCCAAGTGAGCGAAGCAATAATAATATCATGATACCTGACCAATTTTACCTCATGGCATTATCAAAGATCTGTATTAATAGGTATTGAAACACTGTTTAATTGTATTACCTTGCCACACGTGTTAACAATATACTGAAGAAAAGTAAACATGTCGGTTTTTTTAATGTATGCAACAAGTTCCACCAAGTGCCATCAATCAACAGTATAAATCCCAACATCGATACCTAGTTCATTAAATTTAAAAAAAAAACAACAAAACGCACTAATTCTAAAATTGAATAACATTTTCGTTGTTCATTCAGAACGTGTTGAGGCGACGATTCCTAAACAAAAGTCCTTCATCAGGGAGGGAGTGAGGGTACGGCCCTTTAGCTGTCACAAGTTCTGTCTGCTGATTATCGTTTTAATTTAGTAAATAAAGAATTCAGTATTTCAAAAGTGCGTATTTAATGTACAATTAGTGTTTTGAAATGTTATGAGTGAACTTACAGCTATTAATATAATAAAATAAAGTGAAAAAAGAACAATTTTGTGAACATATCAATATTTGGAATTTCAAACTACCTTAAACAACTAAAAAGTGTAGTGAAAATTAAAATAATAAAAGAAAGTGCATCTGGGAGGTTATCTCCGGGTACGTGACTGTTGGCCCTTCAACTATTTTATGTCTTCAGGGTTGAATAAATAATATATCAGCTAATTTTGGAAATAATTGAAATTTACTTCAGCGCCATCTATTGATAGACTTTGGCACATTGCATATTATTTTACTTGAATAGATTGTTTATATTGCAAGGATGGCCAAGTGTATTGCTTGTGGCAAGTTTGTGGCTGACAAGAAGGAGGAGGTTGTTACATGTAGGAAATGCAATGGCAAGCACCACCTTGCCTGTGTACATTTGAAGCAGCCTCCTAAGTCCTCATCGGAATGGATGTGCACGGGGTGCAAAAAAAGAGGCTTTTCAACTGATACTTTGGCTACTCCCTCAGCTAGAGCAATGGGTGTGGAAGGTGGAAGAACCCCTTGTGGCTCGGAGAATTCTTATGAAGATGCAGACGCTGCAGATGTTCAAGCAGTATTGCCGCCTGGGATGGATGTAGTTTATGAGGTGAGGCTTTTGGGGAAGGAATTGCAGAGTATGAGGGAAGAGTTGAGAGTGGAGCTTAAGGAGATTCGGCGAGAAGTATGTGAACTTCGCCAGACTGTCACTGAGTGCAGGGGGCGAATTGACAGTTTGGAGTGCAGAGTAGCAGCTCTCGAAAGCCGGCAGGAAGTAGCCGCCTCTGAGTGTTTACAAGGTAAACTCGAGCAGACGGTGGCACATCTTAAAATAGAGCTCAACGAGAGGGAGCAGGAACTGCTCTCATCCGACCTTGAAATAACAAACCTTCCGGAAGGCGAGGGGAACGTCATGCATACCGTCGAGCTTGTGGCCAAGAAACTAGGAGTGGCACTCGAAGCCCGAGATATCGTTTTCGCCGAGCGAGTCGGCCCCAGGCCCCATAGGCCAGCCGGATCCGGTGCGGCGAGCCCGAGCGGGGATGCGGGCCGCGCGCGCCCCATCGTAGTGCGCCTGGCTCGGCGCGGCCTCCGCGACGAGCTGCTGCGGAGCGCGCGGGTGCGCCGCGGTGCCACCAGCGCCGACCTCGGCCTGCCCCACCCCCCGCGGCGCTTTTACCTCAACGAGAGGCTCACCCGAGCCAACCGGCAGCTGTTCTACCGGGCGCGTCAGGCGGCCGAGCGCGAGGGCTGGAGGTACGTCTGGACGAGGCGCGGCCGAGTGTTCGTCAAGCAGGGGGAAGGTAAGCGTACGATTAGCCTACGCTCGGAGGAGGACCTGGAACGTGTTTTTGTTGCCAATGCCTCTGGAAACAATAATAATTGAACAACAAGTATGTGGTCTGGTATTCCTTACTGGTTTTTTCATGTTTCTTGGTTTTAAATTTGCACTTTGTACTACATTTGTATTTTTGTATTCTAGTTGTTGTGTATGCAGGAAATTCTATGCTATTCTGCTTCTTATCTGTTTACTTTGTGTTGCTTACACTATGATGCTGGAATGTATCAGGTATCTCTTGATTGATATAATTTGTAATGCCATTTACAGGAAAAAACACAGTTGTAAGGTTAATATATTGTATAAAATTAATGTTTTTGAAACAACCTTTGAAGAGTGCAATAGTGTAGTATTCTGTTTGTTTGTGATGATATACTTGGTGGTGATATGCTTTTTACAATTATTAATTATAGTGCAACTAGTGAGATTAAAGGCAATGAATAAACTATTAAAACTTAACTTATTAATAACATATCAACTTGGATTTTTGTCTACTGCTAGTTATAATAAAAAACTCAAATGTCATGTTGTTGTACTGTATACAATTCATATTTTGAAAAAATCATTTGAATGGAGTGCAATACCTGTGATATATATAAATCTAGTAAAAATAAAAGTAATGTATAAAATAATAAAGTGTAAATTATTAATAGCAAATCAACTAAAGTTTTTCAACGGTGTGGTTATTAAGTTTTATCCGGTGGTCTGTGGATGTGACTATGGTGGAAACGTTACATACGGCAACATAAATTTAGTAAATTTTAGTAATGATAAAGAATAAAAAATTGCGTTTAGGTCTATTTAATGCGGGTTCTCTTGGTACGCGTCATGATGAGTTTCTTTTGGCTATGGAGGAAGTTTCAGTGGATATAATGGCAATCAACGAAACTTGGCTGGAGTTGGGGGAGGAGGGCCGCGCGCCCACAGTGTCGAATTATAGGCTGCGACACACGCCGCGCCCGCCCACTGTGCCGAAGGACGGAGGTGGGGGAGTCGGGTTCTACGTGCGCCGAGACCTTAGGGTGCGCGCCGTACCACATCCGAGCTCGCCCTTAGTTGAACAGATGTGGATCAAACTGAATCTCAACTCACAATCCCTTACCATTGGTACGGCTTATAGACCACCTTGGTTAAATGTTAATACTTTTATTGATGCACTCTCTGACACGCTGTCCTCTCTTACCCCCTCTGATAAGACGGTGTTACTTGGGGATTTCAATATTGATGTTCAGAAGCCTGATGATAGTAAAACAAAAATTTTCAATAATTTTCTCCGTTGTGCCAGTCTGAAAAATGTCATAGTGGAACCTACTCATTTCACTGAAACTGAAACTGTAATTGACCTAGTGTGTACCGATGCCTGGGTGTCAAGTATTTCTGTGCTGCACAAACCTGAACTCGGTCGGCATGCAATGATATCAGTAGAATTAAATTTTAAAACTGAAAAGCCTATTCCTCAATGTATTACTTTCAGGCCATTGAAAGATATACTACTTGATTATTTCATTAATGACTTACGTAAAATAGACTGGGATCATATTGAGGCTCTGAGTGACGTTAACAGCATGGTGGAAACTTTTAACTCATATATGGTGAGGTTATTTGATCTTCATGCTCCACTCAAGAAAGTGATCCTGAGAGAAAGGAATCCTCCATGGATCACCGATACCGTGAAGGATATGATCAGACTTCGGGATAGGTGTCATCAGCGTTTTAAGTGTAGTAAGTCGGATTCTCATTTTAATTCATACAAGGAAATGAAAGTTTTGGTAAAGGCTGCTATAGATAGTGAGAAGCGGGCTTATTTTAGGTCTAACATTCACATGAATATAGAAAACCCAAAAAAATTATGGAAAAATATCAAATCTGTGATAGCATATAAGGGTGTAAACGGCCACGAGCTGCCTTATTTCTGCAGCGATCCGGAGGCTATTAATAAACAGTTTTTGGATGTACCTGGTAGTGGTGAGGTGTCCTTGTCTCATCTGACCTTTTATGAATTTCAGAGGTTTGGGCCACACCAATTCCGCTTTGAACGAACCAATGAAGTTGAGATTCTTAAGATTATTCAAAGTTTAAAAACAAATGCCTTGGGAGTGGATGGTGTGTCTCGTGACATGTTGATGATGACACTTCCTTTCACAGTTTCCGCCATAACAGGAATCATTAATAGGTCACTGGCTACTTCTACATTCCCGGATCTGTGGAAGATAGCATTGGTTAGGCCAATTCCTAAAAAGTCAAATCCAAATTCTATTAAGGATCTTAGGCCAATCAGTTTGCTTCCTTGTATATCAAAAGTTTTAGAAAAAGTAGTTTGCCTTCAACTTAGAAAATATGTAGAATCTTCAAAAATCTTACCAGAAAGACAATCTGGCTTCCGGATAGGACATAGCACTGCAACTGCCTTAATTGATGTTGTTGACGATATCTTGGGGGCCAGAGATCAGGGTAGGGGGACTCTGCTCACTCTGCTTGATTTTTCACGTGCCTTTGATTCCATAAATATTTCTCTGTTATTGTCCAAGCTATCCTATTATGGTTGTGAATCAGAAATCGTGAGATGGTTTGACAGTTACTTGAGTGGTCGCTCTCAGTGTGTGCAGCTGGTGGATGGCAGTGTTGATGGAGGCTTTGTGGAGTCTTCCCTTAGTCGGGTGTGGAGAGGAATTCCACAGGGTTCGATCCTCGGGCCGCTGCTGTTTATTATTTACACCGCCGATATAACCCGTTCATTTATCTATTGTGACTATCACCTATATGCTGATGACCTTCAGCTCTACATCTCTTGTCATCCAGAGAACTGTCATGAGGCTGTGGATAAAATGAATAAAGATTTAGATGGGATTTCAGATTGGGCGAGGAAAAATTCACTTGTCTTAAATCCCGGTAAGTCTAAATTTTTAGTGATGGGTTCCAGGGCATCTATCCAGAAGATCACGGACTCTAACCCATATGTCATGATAGATGGATCCCAAATTGAACAGGTTTCAGAGGCTCGGAACTTGGGAGTGGTTTTTGATGGAATGCTGCAGTTCGAAACCCATATCTTAGAATCTGTACGCAACTGCTTTTACCGTCTCAAGTTACTTTACCGGGTTCGTCCATATATAGATGTTGATATGAGAATTAGGCTGTGTGAGTCACTTATTCTGTCAAAGTTGAACTATGCTGATACGGTGTACGGAAATTGCCTTTTAAGCAGAACCGAAAGGATGATACAAAGAGTTCAAAATGCATGTGCACGATTTTGTTTCCCTATTCCTCCTCGAACGCATGTTACCCCCTTTATTAATGAGGGGAACATGATGAAAATGACAACTCGCAGGAACCTTCATTTTGCCTCTTTGCTTTTTGGTATTATTCTGACCCAGAGGCCTGAGTACCTCTACAAAAAGCTTAACTGGGCCAGAACTTATAATAGGTATAGGACTCGAGCTTCCTCTTACCTTCTTGTGACACCCAGGCATCACGGAGCAGCATTCCGTGGGAGCTACAGACTAAGAAGTACTCGGTGTTGGAATAACTTGCCGCCACCTCTCCGTGCTTCGAGGTCAGTTTTTACATTTAACAGGAAGTTAAAACAACATTTACTTAATGAACAAAAGCTTAAACCTTACCTTTCTTAATATTCAATCGGTATTTGCATTTATTTTTCACTTAGCATTTTCTTTGCTTTTCTTTTTGACAAGTAAATTGTTAAACTTATTCAAAAAGTCAAAACGCAATGAAAACCCCGCGACGCATATTTGTCATTCATTCATTCGTTCACCACCATAGACAATTCAACTAATGGGCTCCGGACGCGATCATGCCGTGCAATTGTCAATCACGTTAGATATGAATGGAAGCTGCTTCAATGTGCGTGATGTCTTTGCATGTGTCTGTGCATGGACGTATATGTACACATGATGTTTGGCGTGCATGACGGTTGCCAATTGATCGTACCGGGACCCCTTTATAAGTAATATTATAAATTGTAACTTTGTTCAACTTAAATTAGTAATTTTATGTTTATGTTGGCTCTTGTTTGCTACAATATAATAGAGCATTCGATATTATTAAGTAATTTGATTTGTATTGTGCTATGATTTATCTATTTATGATGGATCATGGCACATTAAAGTTCTATGTATGAGCTGTGTCCATATTAAATTTAATGTTTGGTGCTGGACGTGGTTGCACTATGAACATTTTAATTGCTTACCTAAGTATGTATTTCTAGCATGATCTAAAGTTGCCTTTAAGTTATTTTTTGCGGCTTGGCGAAGGGGTCTAGAGACGAACTGGGGTTTTGCATGTTGGCTATATTGTGGAAGTGCTTAGATCAACATTCTTGTTCATCAAAGCGTTGCATAGATGGTTGGTCGACGGATTATCGTTTCATATATTTTATCATAAAATGGATAATAATAGTTAGGTTTCGGGAAGAGCACAGTGTCGCCTCCAACGTTCTCTGCTCCTCTTTGCCAAGCAATACTCTGATTGCTTTCTTGCTGAAATAGTAAGATAGGTACCTACTTAACTACCACACATAACATTTGTATATTGTTTTTCATGTGGTAATGATGATAATAGTTTGTATTTATCTCTGGATAATGTGTTAGCCTGTTAGCCCTACACGGTCAATTTATTGAACAATCATCTTTTTTTTGATCAAGATTGTTGTGCGTGTGTGGGCCTCTTTAGTTACTGGTACCAAATACAGATCAGTGCCTGGTGCGGATCAGGAGGTGACTATTTAGAAATGTTTTTGTTTTTTGGCAGTCTATTTGGCCGTATTTTCACTGGCCCTTGGCCCTAGCAGAATACCAGCGCTAACTCGCTAATATTATGCGAAGTAGCATTAAAGCTGAGCTAGGGACCATTTCTGTCTCATGCAGGGATATTCATGTTAATATCTTTAAGTTTCATGTATTATGTATTTACTTGTATTATGTGTCCTTGCTGAGAAAAGAATAAATATTTTTCTTTCTTTCTTTCTTTCTTTCTTCATCAAAACAGTAAAGTAGCCGACGAATAAAATAATTCACGTCTAATTTGGCTAAAAGACCGGGGCGTGCACAGTTGAGCGCGTTCAAACAAGATTTATGCGCCAACCTCTAGTCCTTTGAGTTTACAAGAGAAATTAAAACTTTTCAAAACGGCTCAAGCTATATTTTGGTGGAAAAATCTCTCTGCATTCAGACGAAGTATTTAATTTTGCTAAACGGTTGAGATATCTTGAAAGATAAATTTTGTACCGTTTTTGTTTTGAGACAGATAAATAAAAATAAATAATTGTAGAGAACATTTAACTGAAGATAAATGATCTGTGATTTATTTATCTTTTGAGATAATGTAGCGTTACACGCAAGTGAATTGCTAAAATTATTTGGTAGGCGCTATAAGCATATTATTTAAATCGCGCGCGCGCAGTCGTTAGCTACGGACGCTGACGGCTATCGACAAGCGTTGTAATAATGGCGGTGAATTCTAATGTCGTCAAGTGCAATGTGTGCAATATAGTAGTAAGCGAACTATTGTGTTACATCCAAAATAAAGTGTCGGTAGTGGATGAAGAAACGTTAGTGCGTGTATGTTCTTCAACGTTTAGTGCCGATGAAATAAAAATTGCGAAGTCGTTACTGTTTGAATCGATTCCGACCGAGAGACGTAAAATTGTACGTAAAAACAAAGGCAAAGAAGAACGGGATCTGGGAGACATTATAGGTCTTTTTAAGTCATGTGAGCCTGATGTTACCCCTTTATTTGTGGCAAAGGACCTAGATAGACTACCTCCAATATTGTTTGACCACCTGGATTGCTCCAAACTTTTAAAAGACATCTTGATTGTTAAAAACGAAATCGAAAATATTAAATTGACTTACGCTACAGTTGAAACTGTTAACGAAATAAAAACTGACCTACTGAGGATGAAGACCGATTCCTTGCCACCAATGTCGGCATTCAAAATAAATGAAAAACGGGGAGCCTGGCTCGACAGTGGGCCGGCAGGGCTGTCCCAAGATTTTTTGTCTGGCCAAAATGAGTCGACATGTGATAATAATGGATTTTTAGAATTGAAATCACCACAGACACAATACCGAGATCTGCGGGTAGGCAATAGCAAGCAAATTAACTGTGAACTTGACTGTGGTGGGACCCAAATGGTGGCGGAACGATGTGGGGAACATGTTAAGGTGCAGCACGAGCGGTGTCTTCCTCAGATTGTGCCCGTTGTGAGTCATGCACCGGCTGATAATATGACATTGAAAACTCCGTTGACGTTGTTGGGCTCGACTCAGCTGTCCGACTGCAATGACGGTATGGTTTCTCAACAAGAAAATATGAAGGATAATAACACAGACGTATGGCAGACTGTATCACGAAGAAATAAAAAACCGAAATATCGTTTTATGGGCAGGTCAGGCATAGCCAGGGATCTGACATGTAATTTTAAGGCAGCGGACAAGAAAATTCCTATTTTTCTTACTAATGTGCACTGTGATACAACCGACAGGGATATAGTAAACTATATTGGAAGCAAAACGGGAGAATCAGTGGTACTAGAAACAATAAATATGAAAAGAGAGAGGAGTCATAAGGCTTTTAAATTATTTACCACTGAGGCCAACCTGTCTATGTTCCTGGAGGAATCAATTTGGCCAGAAGGCATAATATTCAGACGATTCGTCAATTTTAGACATAGAAAAAAGACTAATAATGACGATAATGGCCTAAATACATCAAAAAAATGAATGAGGATTTTCATAGTTTTGCTACCTACAACTGTAAAAATATTAAACGGTCCGTGGAGGATATTAGACAGCTGTGTCGTTCATGTGACATTATTTGCCTGCAAGAGACTTGGTTGATGTCACACGATATACCATTCGTGGGTTCGATTGACAGTGGATTCGGTTATACAGCTGTCTCGGCAATGAACACTGGTTCTGGCTTGGTTCGGGGTCGACCTTGGGGAGGCGTGGCGCTGATGTGGAGACATCAAGCATTCCCACATGTATCAGTGATTGAATGTAGAAATAACCGTATTTGTGCTATCAAAATAATGACGTGTGATAGACCTGTCATAGTGATAAGTATGTATATGCCAACTGATTGTGCAATGAATTTGCCTGAATTTATAGACTGTCTTGGTTGTGTGCATGCCATAATAGACGAGTATGGGATCGACTCTGTTTTTGTGCTGGGAGACCTGAACTCGGCGCCGGGTGAGTTATTTTACAGAGAACTTTCAAACCTTTGTAATGATCTACAATGGTCCATAGTTGATGTTGACATTTTAGGTATCAATTCAAACACATTTACTTTTGTTAGTGATGTATACGGGACGTGTAGTTGGTTCTTAGATCATCTAACCACAGGATACGCCTTACTTAAGCATTGTTTTCTGCCATTGCACATGACCATTTGGTCTTTTGGCTTTATGAAAAGCCTGTACATCAGTACATCATTTTATATGATTAAACTAGTACATTACATTGTAGTTGACTGTACAATAACAATTAACACACAACAGCCATTACGCGTTTGTCGATTAATACATTTTTAAATGCAATGAAATTTTATGTCTTTGTGTTTCCCCCTTCACTTGTATGAAAACTGGCAGAATATTTTTGTATGCGGTGGTTCGCAAAGGCTAGTCCCGTGTTATATGGTCTTTTTTTTTTTTTTTTGTTTAACGTGAGGGAAAATCCTCATAGGATGTTATGCCGGACTCTTACCGACTAAAAAACCTCACGCCACGCCTAACAGCCTATGGTTGGGAGCCCCGGGTAAGCCCTCAGGAAGGATGTCCCGTGACTCCCAACAGACACACGGCCGCCGCTGCGGCCTCGCCCAGGGGGTGGTTCGGGTGTAATCCCGCGTCTATGGGGGGTTTCGGGTGTGACCCCGCTTCTAAGGGGGGGCGTGCGTGAGTTGCTCACGTCACGCTGCCGTCATGGGCCTGCTTATGTAAGGACGGTGAGCAGCCCTCTCACCGTCCTCAGACCCCCGGTCATGGAGGCCGATAGTCTTCAGCGAAGACACGTCGGCGGCGCCCAGGGCGCCGACTGCGGAACTCGGGTGGGAGAGTTCTCTCCCGTACCCGGCCCGCCGCCTCCTTCGCGAGCATAACCTGCTCGCAGAAAGAGGCGGCGCAGTCCCACTTACTCCCGCTGGAGAGCATGGCTCGCACCATGGACTCGAGCGAGAGAGTGTCCACGCCCAGACCCACCACGAGGACCTGTCGCTGTTGTGCCCACGCCGTGCACTCCACCAGCGTGTGGAGCGCTGTGTCATCGCTGCGGTCCTCGCAGTGCTGACACTCGGCCGTGGTTTCCCGGTGTTTTCGCCACAGATACCTACCGAAGCTACCGTGCCCGGCAAGCATCTGTGTCAACCGGTAGGAGAGAGCACCGTGTCTTCTCTCCAGCCACTCGTCCATGACCGGTCTGACGGCCGCTATTGTGGCGAATCCCCCCTTTGGTTGCTCAAGTCGCACCTTCCATGTCTCCACGGTTTCCTGGTGGAGCAGGGTCCGCTGGGCCTCGATTTCTCGAGACGCAGGCCTTTGGCCCCGCTCCAGCGCCTCCTTGCGCCATCTGAACAGTGACGCAAGGGCTCTCGCTTCCAGGTCCCATGGAGGGGTCCCGGCTAGGGTGTTATATGGTCTAAGAGTTGGTTGGATCATTGTGTGGTAACTCGCTCGGCAAAGAGGCTGGTTATAGATGCAGGTGTCAGTTATGATGCCCGGTGGTCTGATCACTATCCGCTGATTATAAAATGTAACCTCGGGGCTGTTGGTACAAAATTAGCTTTAAAATTTTGTAATTTAAATAAATATGTAGAATGGGGTGATAGAAGTGACCAACAAACTGACGAATATACCTCTGAGTGTCATGCTAGGCTCAGACTGTTTGATTTTCCATCGGAATGTGTGAAATGTTCTGATCGGTATTGTAAGATCCGCGGTCACAGGCGTACCTTGGACAAGATGTACTCTGACATTGTGTCCGCCCTCCGGGGGGCCGCAACGGCAGGTCGGGGGGGTACGCGTGAGCGTGGTCGTGGTAAGCCCATAATGGGGTGGAATAAACATGTTAGCGAGGCTCACAGGATGGCCAGATCTAAGTTCGGTGAATGGATTTTATGTGGTAAACCTAAGTCAGGGCCAATCTACAATGAAATGTGTGTCACTAGAAGAGTATTCAAAGCTAAATTAAAATGGTGTCAAAACCATCAGGAGCAATTAAAAATGGATGCTCTGGCTGCTGCTCACTCTGGTGGAGATTTCCGAAGTTTTTGGAAGAGCACAAATAAATTGGGGGCGAGAGCTGGACTTCCTGCGAGCGTCGAGGGCATGAACGATCCTAAAGACATAGCCAATATCTTTAAGAGGCACTTTTCTATAGCATCTCCCCTGGGTCCGGCTCGGTCGGTGCTCAAAGTTGACAATAAAGGACAATCAATTACCAGATTTCTCGCAAAAGACGTTCGCAACGCCATACGGGATATGTCGCGTGGCAAGTCACCGGGGCACGATGGACTCAGCATTGAGCACCTACTGCATGCCGGACCACATATATCTCGAGTGCTTGCAATGTTTTACTCTTTATGTGTGAGCCATTCCTATTTACCGGAAGACCTTATGAAGACAGTGGTGGTACCTGTAGTTAAAAATAAAACTGGGGACCTTTCGGACAAAAATAACTATAGGCCTATATCACTTGCCTCTATTTTAGCCAAAGTATTTGATGGTCTGCTTGAGGCGCAGTTAAATAGATACGTCACTGTGCACGATAATCAGTTCGGGTTTCGACCTCGTCTGTCCACTGAAAGTGCTATACTGAGCCTTAAGCATACCATCAAATATTATACAATTCGTAAGACTTCCGTTTACGCTTGCTTCCTCGACATGTCCAGGGCTTTTGACCTAGTTTCATACGATCTTTTATGGGATAAGCTTCTGGGCACAAATTTACCACAGGAACTAGTTTGCATGTTCCAGTACTGGTACACACATCAACGTAACAGTGTCAGGTGGGCGGGGGCTATGTCGGACTCTTATCAGCTTGAGTGCGGGGTAAGGCAGGGGGGACTGACCTCTCCGACCTTGTTTAATCTATATGTGAATGAACTGATTGAGGCACTAAGTAAGCAGCATGTCGGTTGTCACATTGATGACGTGTGTGTTAACAATTTGAGCTACGCGGACGACATGGTGCTTCTTAGTGCGTCGGTATGTGGTCTGAGAAAGTTGATAAGCACTTGAGAGGTACGCCTGTGAACACAGATTGCAATACAATGTGAAAAAGAGCCAATGGATGATCTTTGAGGCCGGTGGGGATTACACTCAGCATGTACCTAAATTATGTTTGAACTCAGTCCTTTTGCAACAAGTACATAAATTTAAATATCTGGGTCATGTGGTCACTGCCGATCTCAAAGATAATGAAGATATTGAGCGGGAGCGGAGAGCTTTGTCGATAAGGGCCAACATGATAGCTCGCAGGTTTGCACGGTGTTCTATTGAAATGAAAATAACACTCTTCAGAGCTTATTGTACAACTCTTTACACGTGCAGCCTGTGGGCTAATTATAACAAAAGCAAATACAGTGACCTGCGTGTCCTGTACAATAATGCCTTAAGGATGTTGTTGGGGCTGCCTCGATTTTGTAGTGCCTCGGGGATGTTCGCGGACGCGCGTACATACCGGAGAGGAAATACTGACAATTTACGTTTGATTGTATTGACATTACATACATACTGACGTTTAATTATTTCTGAAATTTTATTATTCAATTATTTTTATTCTATTTATAGGTATTTTATTATTATTGAAATTGATTTTATCTGACATTGTATCAATTTTATTTTTAAACACATTTTATTTTAAATATTTTATGTTAAATGTATATAATATTTTAAATCTGAATGAATTGTAATACTTGTATTTATGTGTGCATGAATTAATTGTTTTAGACGTTTTATATCATATTTTACCAACTATTAGTATTATTATTATTATACAGGGTGAATTTTTCAAAAGGGATTGGATGGCCAAATCCGAAACTATAAGGAATAGCGAAAAATGCTCAAAGGGGTCACGAGCCCGATTTTGATGAAACTTAAAACCTCATTATTAGATTTTTGAAAAACCAATAATCATAGCAGGAAATCGAACCCACTGATTTTGAAAAAAAATACACACCCTATATTATTACACCATTCGATAGTGTTGCTATTAAGGATCATATTCTGGGAAGTAATTACATACGGCATACTAAGGGAAAGTGCTCATCTTTCGTATTTTTCTTACGTTATCTGATGAATTTGTTCAAATTGTAGACCATTGTTAGGGTTTCGTAGCCAAATGGCAAAAACGGAACCCTTATAGATTCGTCATGTCTGTCTGTCTGTCTGTCTGTCTGTCTGTCCGTCCGTGTGTCACAGCCACTTTTCTCCGAAACTATAAGGCCTATGATATTGAAACTTGGTAACTGTGAAATGTATTCTGTGAACCGCATTAAGATTCTTATATAAAATTAGAAAAAAAGCAGTAAATTTTGGGGGTCCCCATACTCAGAACTGAAACTCAAAATTTTTTTTTTCATCATATCCATACGTGTGGGGTTTCTATAGACAGGTCTTCAAAAATGCTATTGAGGTTCCTAAAATCATTTTTTTCTACAGTAAATAGTTTGCGCAAGAGACACTTCCAAAGTGGAAAAATGTGTGTCCCCCCCCCTCTAACTTCTAAATTAAGAGAATGATAAATCTAAAAAAAATGTATGATGTACATTGCCATATAAACTACCAACGAAAATTAGTTTGAACGAGATAGAGCTGGTAGTTTTTTTTTAATACGTCATACACAGCAATTTTCGGTAAGAAAAATCACTACCACTGCGAACGTGTTAAAACATAGAACTTTTATATAATGTTACTTGCTGCTACGAAACCCTTCATGGGCGAGTCCAACTCGCACTTGGCCGGTTTTTTTTAATACATAGCTGGATTCGAGACCTCAACGATCATACTGCATTCAATATTATTGATTCCGTTTAGAATATTCTCCAAAGAATCATTCTGAGCATGATTTAAAACACGAAATAGTTACGACCTATTCTGGAAATTCGAACGAAATAAATTATGATACTAAATTTAGGTTCAGGTTCATCATCACGCCTTTATCCCCGAAGGGGTAGGCAGAGGCATATTATATACCCACATTTCACCTATTTATAATTTGTCCCACGTAATACGTTGTGAGCCGTATTGCCGTGTTTAAATGGACAGGCGCAGGTTGTGACTGCCTGCTGTTGAAATAAAGCCTTCAACTTGGCTTAACGACTGCCATTTGACTGGCAACCGGGACCAACGGCTTAACGTGCCTTCTGAAGCACGGAAACGCTCAAATAAATTATATACTAAATTTAGGTACAAGAAATATGAATTCCATCAAAATTCTAAACTTTCCTTAAATTTGCCGTATATCATTACTTCGCAGAATTTGATCCTTATCAGCGACACTATCATATGGTGTTATTTAAAGGATGTGTTTTTTTTTAAATCAATAGGTTCGATTCCCAGCTAGGATTATCGGTTTTTCAAAAATCTAATGATGACGTTTTAAGTTTTATCAAAATCGGGCTCGTGACTCCTTTGAGCATTTTTAGCTATTCCTTATAGTTTAGGATTTGGCCATCCAAGCCCTTTTCAAAAATTCACCCTGTATAGACTTTTATTGATTCTGTATTTTACTTGATATGTTAAAATTGTAAGAAACTCTATGGGTATATTAACCTGAAATAAATTGATTTTATTTTTATTTATTTAAATGCTTATAGCTAGTTATAGTTAGGTAGTTAGTTGGGTGGATCCTTACTAGTGTCAAAAGTTGATGGAAAGGGTTTCTGGGGGGATTTAAGACGTATATATAAGCGTGCGCATTAGTAGAATGCGACGAATCAGGAACTAACTGAAATTATTTTATTTTTGCTACTTCATACAGTCGAAGAAATTTTATTTGAAAGTAATTTATTCTCTAAATTATTTCCACTGAAATACCAGTGAGTGGCTTACATAGTCCAAGTATTTAAACTAAAAATAAATTCATATATTTGAAAACGGAAGCTCTGGTAAGCATCAATTGATTAATTTTTATTTAGTCAATTAAGTGTGGGTAATTTTCGTGTACAAAAAAATATTTTAAATAAATTTATTATATTAGGCAGGCGTTTGTGAAATTTATAAAGAGGGTAGCGTTCTTTTATTATATTAAGGGTTTTAAAATGGGGAGTAAAAAAAATAGCGAAGGGAAAGTTTAGGGAATATCTATAGGTTGAAGAGGGTGTTTATAAAATATAAATTGTTCTTTCCAGAACGAGCTTCCAAGTTTTGGTTTAAAAACCCTTGCCTATACCCGTAAGCAACTAATATTGAAAATATAGGAGTAATTACCTATTGTTACCTCATATTATTCCTGAAGGAAGGAAGTCCCATCCCTGAAGGAAGAATTTGGATGAGTACCTAGTTTTTAAGATAGATTTAAGTTTATGTTGTGAAATCGCAATAAAGTCAGTTAATATATAATTGTTGCGTTATTGACTCCAGGACAAATTATCTTCCTCACCTAAAACTACTGAACCGCCTGGGAACTCCTGGGAACACTCTGGACTTCCTAGAAGTGTGTCAATAATTAATTATTATTTTATCTTTCATACATTCATCCATCGGCATCGTTCATAATGTCAGGAGTTGTCTAACTTTTCATTCAGGACTTGATTTTTTTTTTAATTTGATATGCAAATTTAGTTTCCGCTGGGTAACTAACTTTGTTTGGGAATCAATGGTGCCACCATTGATTCCCAAACAAAGTTATTTGATATATAATTTTGTATAAGGGTGAATTTCTCAAACGTAAAAATGAGGCGGCGCCACTGAAAATCATACCTTAAAGATCAGATAATATAAATCTTTTTTTTGTGTAAAAAAGTAATTAATTACCTTAATAAAGTCATACACAATAAGTTATAAGATATTATTTTAATTATTATTAAAAAAAGGATTTTCTAAATAAAATATAATTTTGGTGGCTCGTCCACAACCTGTTTTATAAAGAAAAATCACATCCCAATCAACACACCGTCAGTTTACTAGATATACCTAATTTTATTTTAATTCTGTATTGGCTTTTCCACCTCTTGACTATTTAATTCGAGTATTTAGTGCTATATTTGATCTTATAAAAAATGTATAAGGTCCGTCCGCGATAAGTTTCAAATTTTGGTGTCAATAATAAAATCATTCCGTGAATCGTACTGAAAATAGGTACCGGGACGTTACTACCATCTTTCGAATCATTGAGTCCTGTGCTGTCACGCACCAGTGCCAGTCTCGTGCCAGCTTGCTCCGACTTCCGATCCTACGTACGTCTCCGACACAGTACGTATTAAGAGTGACGATTTCAGTAATTTTTGTGTAGATAATTTAAAACGTTTTAAGCCCGTTATTTGTTTAAATACCTAATGTATAGCATAAGGGTTCGGTATTTGTTTAAAATAATAGTAATGTTATTATAAAATTCTGAATAGTATTTTGTCAAATCAACTTATTTGACACATTTCTAATTTTGGTGGTCTAATTTTGGTGATTTTGGTGGTGTTTGACTAATCACCAAAATTGCTTAGTTACACGAAAATTAGATTTATAGTTTCTGGGGTAATTTAAGAAATTCTATGTTTATTTTCATTAAATTAATATGGATAAAGAATTTATGCTCGAAACAGGATTCGAACCTATGTCTACCGGAATACTGTTCCGGTGCATCTACCGCTGCCGAACGTTAAGTTTTGACTCCACAGTACGTATTAAGAGTGACGCCATCCTCAGATAGCACCTTCATTTCATTATGAACTAATAAAAAAATATTATCAACAATGTGAAATACTCTTACTTCGTGCACTGAGAATACTTTTTTCCACATTAATTGAATGAACTTTACACTAGGTGTGAGTTTTTAAGTATATTAGTAGTATTCCTTCCATTCCAGCATGTCAAAAAAAACATCAAAATTATCTCAAGCCGAGCGTTTAGAGAATGAAAGAAATGCTGAGAGGAAGAGAAAAGAAAAAATTAAGAAAGATCCAGAGAAACTAGAGGAATTACGAAGAAAAGAAAGAGGATGATATCCCCGAAAAAAAGCAGAAGGAAAAATCGTACCTTTGAGTGAAATGCCACCACGTGCTCGCAGAGCTCATCAAAAACGGAATCGGATTAATTTTAAAGAATACTACGAAAGGAAAAAAAAGGACACAACTAACAAGCATTCAGCCGCAAAGCCCTGATACTTGCATGCCCGCAGGCAAGTATCATCTCCTGCGCGTGCAGTTGAGATGAAGCGGCGGTTATGACTCTACTCGTCAGCAGACTGGGACGGTCTCTGCGACTACTTTGCGTCTATCCCGTGGAGTCAGCGCTGCTTTGCAGGTGAGGCTTCATCGGAGAGCGCATTTGCGGTAGCTGGTGACATCAGTTTAGGTATGGAATACTACAATCCATACACTGATGTCGCCAGCATCCGCAAAGCTCGTCCCTGGTTCGGGCGTGAATGCACCGAGGCTGTTCAGAAAAATCAGATGGCGTATCGCGCTTGGGTCAGGGCTCGGGCAATGCGGGACCCGAACGTGGCACACCTCATGGCAGCGTATAACAGAGCCACTAGAGCCATCGAGAGCGCTTTCAAGAGAGCGGATGCCCAGCGCGTCGCACGGCTGGGTCGGGAGCTAGCCTCACACCCCACGGGTAGCCGTGGCTACTGAGAGCTGGCCAAAGCTGTGCATGCTAACTTCTGCCAACCCTCGTTGCCACCGCTGCGTTACCCCGATGGATCACTGGCTCACAAGGCCCAAGAGAAAGGCGACCTGCTAGTTAACCTCTTTGCGGCTAATTCCCGGGTCGACGACTGTGGCATGCAGCCCCCCACCATCGCCGATTGTGGTTACACAATGCCAGAAATTGTCATCCGGCAGTGTGATGTGCGGGCGGTGCTGCGGTCAATCGACACGCGGAAAGCCAGTGGTCCTGACGGCATTCCGGCGGTGGTACTGAAAAAATGTGCGGCTCCGCGAGGAGCGATGCTGATAAAATTGACTGGACACCGTTATTCTCTTCCGTCTGCATAGATGAGAAAATACATTTTTTAACATCCCATTTAATTTCGCTTTATGATGTCCACGCACCGGTTCGCAGAATTAAAGTTAAACACGTCGTCGTCGCCTTGGCTAACCACTGAAATCAAAGCGCTCATCACAAAAAAAGCTACAGCCAAGTCCAAGTACAAGAGACGGCCTACGGCCTCTAACTGGGAAAAGTATGTTCTGATTAGAAATCATTGCAGTAAGGTGTGTAGGAATGCGCAACGCCAACATATCCACAACTCTGTCCAAGACGGAGATCCAGCAAAGGTCTGGAAATTTCTAAGATCTCTGGGAGTTGGTAAATCTCGTCAAGATTCTGTTCCTCAAAGTAATAACTTAAATTCACTCAATAAATTTTTCACTGCTGTCTCCAACTTTAATATGGAAACCAAAACAAATACGCTTAATCATCTTTCAACTATATCCACTCCCGATTGTGCTCCATTCGTTTTTAATCAATTCACTACTTGTGATGTTAAGAAGAGTATTATTGTCCATCAGTTCAAATGCTGTAGGTACCGACTGTCTAAGCCGCAAAATGATCATTCCTATTATTGATGAAATCCTTCCCATCCTCTGTCATATCCTGAACTTCTCTATATGGCATCTTTCCAATGGCTTGGAAAGATGCACTAATCATTCCTATTCCCAAAAAATCCAACCCATCCTCGTTTTCTGACTATCGCCCTATCTCTATCCTGCCATTCCTGTCTAAGGTTCTGAAACGACTGGTTCACACTCAGCTCACTAATTTCCTTTCCCAAAACCAACTGTTAAACCCTCTCCAATCAGGGTTTCGGGCTGGACACAGTACTACCACGACCTTACTTCATATAACAGAGGACATAAGAGCGGGTATGGAGAAGGGTAAGCTGACAGTTTTAGCTCTGCTAGACTTCAGCAATGCCTTTAATACGGTAGATTTTGATATCTTGCTCGGTACTTTATGCTCACTTAATATATCTCCAATGGTGATTGATTGGTTTCGTAGTTACCTGATTGGCCGTCGGCAGCGTATCAGTATCGAAGATACCCTTTCTTCTTGGTGTAATACGTATGCTGGGGTGCCACAGGGTGGCGTTTTGTCTCCTCTTCTCTTCACAGTTTTTATAAACTCCATCACTAAGAACTTATGTTCTTCCTACCACCTATACGCAGATTTTTTTTTTTTTTTTTTTTTATACCACTAAGGTGGCAGACAAGCTTACGGCCCACCAGAAGGACCGGTGGTCACCGCAGCCTATGAACGTTTGCAACACCAGAGGCGCCACAATCGCGCTGCCGACCCTAATCTCTCCTAGTCCTAATCGAAGATGATCTCCAAATTTATTCCCAAGCCTCACTGGACACCTTAAGTGTAGCTGTTGGCAATATTAATGCGGAGAGACTCCAGAATTACTGCATACGATTCATATTTGGACTACGCAAATATGATCACATCTCTGAATATCGTAAAAGACTCAAGTGGTTACCTATCCGCCTTCGCCGGAATGCTCATATCCTATCCCTATTACATAGTATTCTTTTTAACCCTGTCACTCCATCTTACCTAAAGAGACGCTTTAATTTTTTGAAGGCCTCTCACTCCAATAATTTGCGATCATCGAGGAATATGAGGTTAGAAATGCCTGGCCATTTGACTAATTTTATGGATAAATCATTTACTGTTCAAGCGGTCCGCTTGTGGAATGCACTGCCAGTGACAATCCGACTTGCACAATCGTCACACAGTTTCAAGACATTAGTTCGGGATTATTATCTCCGTGCTAATGAATGCATGTAAATTGAATGTCTCCTAAAATACCATAGTATTATAATTATTTCAGTATTTATTATAGTATATGTTATTTATTTAGAGTATATGTTATGTATGATAGGTATATGTATATATATATATATATATATATATATTCTAAATAAATAACATATACTATAATAAATACTGAAATAATTATAATACTATGGTATTTTAGGAGACATTATATATATATATATATATATATATATATATATATATATATATATATATATATATATGTATATATATATATACATATACCTATCATACATAACATATACTCTAAATAAATAACATATACTATAATAAATACTGAAATAATTATAATACTATGGTATTTTAGGAGACATTCAATTTACATGCATTCATTAGCACGGAGATAATAATCCCGAACTAATGTCTTGAAACTGTGTGACGATTGTGCAAGTCGGATTGTCACTGGCAGTGCATTCCACAAGCGGACCGCTTGAACAGTAAATGATTTATCCATAAAATTAGTCAAATGGCCAGGCATTTCTAACCTCATATTCCTCGATGATCGCAAATTATTGGAGTGAGAGGCCTTCAAAAAATTAAAGCGTCTCTTTAGGTAAGATGGAGTGACAGGGTTAAAAAGAATACTATGTAATAGGGATAGGATATGAGCATTCCGGCGAAGGCGGATAGGTAACCACTTGAGTCTTTTACGATATTCAGAGATGTGATCATATTTGCGTAGTCCAAATATGAATCGTATGCAGTAATTCTGGAGTCTCTCCGCATTAATATTGCCAACAGCTACACTTAAGGTGTCCAGTGAGGCTTGGGAATAAATTTGGAGATCATCTTCGATTAGGACTAGGAGAGATTAGGGTCGGCAGCGCGATTGTGGCGCCTCTGGTGTTGCAAACGTTCATAGGCTGCGGTGACCACCGGTCCTTCTGGTGGGCCGTAAGCTTGTCTGCCACCTTAGTGGTATAAAAAAAAAAAAAAAAAAAAATCTGCGTATAGGTGGTAGGAAGAACATAAGTTCTTAGTGATGGAGTTTATAAAAACTGTGAAGAGAAGAGGAGACAAAACGCCACCCTGTGGCACCCCAGCATACGTATTACACCAAGAAGAAAGGGTATCTTCGATACTGATACGCTGCCGACGGCCAATCAGGTAACTACGAAACCAATCAATCACCATTGGAGATATATTAAGTGAGCATAAAGTACCGAGCAAGATATCAAAATCTACCGTATTAAAGGCATTGCTGAAGTCTAGCAGAGCTAAAACTGTCAGCTTACCCTTCTCCATACCCGCTCTTATGTCCTCTGTTATATGAAGTAAGGTCGTGGTAGTACTGTGTCCAGCCCGAAACCCTGATTGGAGAGGGTTTAACAGTTGGTTTTGGGAAAGGAAATTAGTGAGCTGAGTGTGAACCAGTCGTTTCAGAACCTTAGACAGGAATGGCAGGATAGAGATAGGGCGATAGTCAGAAAACGAGGATGGGTTGGATTTTTTGGGAATAGGAATGATTAGTGCATCTTTCCAAGCCATTGGAAAGATGCCATATAGAGAAGTTCAGGATATGACAGAGGATGGGAAGGATTTCATCAATAATAGGAATGATCATTTTGCGGCTTAGACAGTCGGTACCTACAGCATTTGAACTGATGGACAATAATACTCTTCTTAACATCACAAGTAGTGAATTGATTAAAAACGAATGGAGCACAATCGGGAGTGGATATAGTTGAAAGATGATTAAGCGTATTTGTTTTGGTTTCCATATTAAAGTTGGAGACAGCAGTGAAAAATTTATTGAGTGAATTTAAGTTATTACTTTGAGGAACAGAATCTTGACGAGATTTACCAACTCCCAGAGATCTTAGAAATTTCCAGACCTTTGCTGGATCTCCGTCTTGGACAGAGTTGTGGATATGTTGGCGTTGCGCATTCCTACACACCTTACTGCAATGATTTCTAATCAGAACATACTTTTCCCAGTTAGAGGCCGTAGGCCGTCTCTTGTACTTGGACTTGGCTGTAGCTTTTTTTGTGATGAGAGCTTTTATGGATAAATCATTTACTGTTCAAGCGGTCCGCTTGTGGAATGCACTACCAGTGACAATCCGACTTGCACAATCGTCACACAGTTTCAAGACATTAGTTCGGGATTATTATCTCCGTGCTAATGAATGCATGTAAATTGAATGTCTCCTAAAATACCATAGTATTATAATTATTTCAGTATTTATTATAGTATATGTTATTTATTTAGAGTATATGTTATGTATGATAGGTATATGTATATATATATATATATATATATATATTATATGACTGTATTTAGAGAGAAATTTAGTTGTATGTACTAAAATGTACACCAAACTGCCCTACAATCCACAATATTCCCATCACAGACTCCATCCTAGGTTGCCTGTAAGAGATTGCCTTGTGCGATAAGGCCGCCAATTGTCATACCAGTATGTTTAATTATATGTAAATTCAAATGTATTTCTGGTGTACAATAAAGAATTTTTATGTTTATGTTATGTTACTTGCTTGACGCGCTGGACTCTATGCAGCGGCGAGCTATTCGCATTATAAACTGCCCTGAGGTAACGAAAAGTCTGGAGTCATTGGCGCAGCGAAGAACTATTGCATCTTTGGCTGCTTTCTACCGTATCTATCACGGTGAGTGTTCTGAAGAACTCTTCAACCTACTCCCACCCTCTCCATTCTGATCCCGAACAACGTGCTGGACAGAGGTGCCACTCTTACACAGTGGAGAGAATCTTTGCTAGAACTGAACGATTCAAAAGATCGTTTCTCTGTCGAACCATAAAAATCTGGAACGACCTGCCAGCGCACGTATTTCCCTCCTCTTACAATCCTGGGTTCTTCAAGCGGAGCGTGAAGAGGCACATCATAGGGGCCGCCAAGTTGAGGGCCGCTTTCTATAGTCCTACAGACTGGGACGGTGGCCCCTAATCGCTAGATGTCGCTGTGGCTTTCCATCAGGCGGCGGCTGCATCATTTTGGCTAACTAAATATATAAAAAAAATCTATATTACATATAATGTGTCATTAAATAAAAAAATCTTAAGTTAAAAGGTATTTTTATTGTCTACTAATTTTTTTGTTCCTATATCTAATTTTGGTGTTAAAATACCAATTTTGGTGTATTGACAATTTAGGTGTCGATAATATTAATGTCATTTTCGGGTTTAATTTGACTTTTCTAGCTTTCATGCAACTATTATCCGTATATCTTTCTAATTTTAGAATAATGTTATCTACATATAGAGTAACAAAAAAAAACACCAAAATTAGGTAAAAATTCATAGATGTTGAAATTCACCCACAATGGTTGGCTCAGAAATTATTAAGATTCAGTCATTATCGTTTAACAAAAATGAGCCAGTTTTGCTAAACGGCAAAACTGGCTCACCCTTATATAACTTGCATTAAGGCAGAGTTTAGGTGACTCCAGACTGTGAACGTGTCTATATTAGTTTAATATATGGTGTGCTATATTGTTATGCTATATACTTGAAACCTATAAAATAAATGATATAATAAAGCTCAGTTTGAAGTCACCTTTAAGCAACTTTCACCAACTATGCTCGTGTCGGTTTGCACTATGCTAGGCACATGAAGCCGAAGACTTAAGCCAGTATTAAGTTTGTAAATATCCTATTATTGTATTAAAGGTTATGGGCAAGCGCCCTATAAGATATCCCACTACTCAGCTTTATGAGGAAAATAAGCTACTGACAGTGCGTCAGCTCTTTGTCCTCCGATCGCTGCTTAGAATGCATCAAGGCGTACCTTCTCCAAACCCTAATAAACGCAGTAGTCAACTCGCCTTTCCCATAGTGCGGTGCAGAACAGCTTTTGCCAAGAAACAGTGTCAGAGCTTAGGTTGTAAAATCTATAACACACTAAACAAAAAACTTAAAATCTTAAAAATGAACAAAAATGAGGTAAAAAGAAATGTAACTGCTTGGCTGCTCCAGCAGGATTATGAGGGTACTGAAAATTTACTTAAATTCATCGAATAAGTAATGATACGACACACACACACACACACACACACACACACACACACACACACACACACACACACACACACACACACACATACACACATACACACATACACTCACACACACACACACACACACACACACACACATACATACAACACACACACACAGACACGCACACGCACACATCACTTTTCACATTTGTTAATGTAGTATAACTTAATTATTTTTAATAAGAAAAATGGTTTGCAAACCGTAACTCACGATTCACCATGTATAATTACTTATAGTATACAAATGATACCGTTTGAGCACTGTCTCCCAAAATACAGGTTTTAGCCTAGTTTGGGAACCAGTAACCAGTATCAATATGTCACACTATTATAGGCATTATTGTAAGATCATGTAATGTAAACCACAATTTTTGAGACAAATAAACTATTTATTACTATTATTATTTATTAATCCTACTAATATTATAAATGTGAAAGTTTGTGAAGATGTTTGGATGTTTGTTATTCTATCACGCTCTAACGCTCTGAACGGATCGGGCTGAAATTTGGTACAGCGATAGCTTATAGTCTGGAATAACACATAGGCTTTTTTCCAGTAATATGTTCCCACGGGAAGCGGGAACGGGTACCGAATTTCACGCAGGCGAAGCTGCGCGCTTCAGCAAGTTAACAATAAATATAATTATGTAATAATCCCTCCAGACATTCACGCAGGCGGAGCCACGGGCATCAGCTAGTCATGCTATAATCCTCGTTGCTAATATTACGTTATTTTGAAACTTTCCATACAGTCAAGAAGCCAATCCTAAAAACTATATTATTTATACTGTTGATTGATGGCACTTGGTGGAACTTGCTGCACATATTGAAAACGACACTTGTACTGTTCCACAATATTTATTATTATAAACCTGACTAGACTTTGAAAAACTACCTTGTCCTTCCATCTAGAACCTTTGGAAATGCTGTGAAGCGTTACCGGTCAGGTTTATAATAATAAATATTGTGGAATAAACATGACAGTCGTCAAGCTAAGTTGAAGGTCATACCAAGGTATTAGGATTGAAAATCTTCAAAGCTGGTAACCACAGCCGGTTCTTGCCAGTTTCAACACGCCAATTAGCGATACGGTCGGCAGCGCGATTGATTTTTGCAAACGGTCATAGGCTACGGAAGCCCATATAATGGCTTGTTTGATAAAATGGAAAATTTTATTTGAATCTTACAAAGGGAAATTTTATCGAATTTTACAACGCCGGGTTCTTCGAGCGGAGCGTGAAGAGACACGAACTAGGGTTGCCAACTTAAGGACCACTATCAGAAGTCTTATAGACTGTGAGGGTGGAACCCAATCGCCAAGTGTCGGCATGACTTTCCACCATGTGTCAAGTCAATTTGGCTAGCTAAATAATATAAAAAACCGAACTAAAAACTATACCAAATATTTATTATAAACTTTTACAATTGAACTTTATAAAAAAATATTTAACTTGGAATCAACTTGGTGCGAGTTTGTACTGCCACAGTCATTATCAACAGAGTACAAAGGGTTTTCTGATTGACAGTTTTGTAACTCAGCTTCAGCAAAGATCTGCGCCAGCTTTATTTTCACAGAAGCCTGTATTTGAGGTTTCATTCTCTTTAAAGATTCCGCGTAACTTGCAAATAAATAATCCACTGAGTCTTTTTTCTCCTTTTCACAGATATATTCCATTAATTTTGTCATAGAATCATCTTGTTGATAGTTGTTTTTTCTTTTAAAGGATGTTGGAGTATCATGTGCTGGCAATGATTGAGATTCTTCTTCTAACGTTTGGTTGACAGTAAAAGAAGTTGCAAAAAACTCTGTATCTTCTGTGCCATCTTCTTTTTTATCCGATTCGTCTTCTACGTCGCTAGATGTCAGCATATCTGTTTCATCATCAGCATTATTACCAGGAGTAAAAACTGTTCTTGTTTTGGTAACCCCTTCCAAAAATGCCAGTTGTGGTCCCCATACCCAGTTTGAATAGGCCTTTCTTTTGGTGTCCTTGTTTCTTCTGTACTTACCGTAGCCATCTTTTAGATTTTTCCATTTCATTAGGGTGATTTCATCTGAAACAATAATTTTATACCTTTATTTAGTAACGTTGTTAAAGTATGCAAGATTTTAATTCGGTCCACATGTACCTATTAGTTCTCAGACTAATATTATAATATGACTGACTAGCTGACCCGATAGACGTTGTCCTGCCATAACTATGAATATGGAAATCGGTATCCCGAGTTTTGAGTTCCCGGTCCCATGTTCCCGTTCTTGGTTTCTTGAACCTGGAAATCGGTATCCCGACTCCCGTTCCTGGTTTCTTGAACCCTGTTCCTGGTTTTTTTATACTTTTTTTAATAATTTTATTAAAACCTAGATGATGCTCGCGGGTTCGCCCGCGTTAAATTCGGTACCCGTTCCCGCTTCCAGTGGGAACATTTTCCCTAGAAGAAAGTAGCATATGTGTTATTCCAGACTATAAGCTATCTCTGTAACAAATTTCAGTCCAATCCGTTCAGCCGTTAGAGCGTGATTGAGCAACGAACATCTAAACAACCAAACATCTTCACAAACTTTCACATTTATCATATTAGTAGGAAAAAAATCGCCCTGTTTGTTTAATCATAAAAGAACTTGAACATTTAGTTTATTCTAAAACAATTCAGTTCACGCCCAAGGCGGGGACTGAATGGTTTTATAATATTCTTAATTTTTAATCTCAGGTATGACTAAGCAACCTCGCCAGTTTAAAATGATCCTCTTACATTCAAAGGAACCCTTGAATTCTAGGCTTATCCAAAGTTGAGACGTCTCTAATTTCTGAACTACAAAACTTTCAATATTGAAACTTGTGTGAAACAATGCTTAAAGTACTCCCTTTCTGACACCAAAAAAAAATAAAATTGGAAACCCCGTGGTGAGAAATTATAGTTGAAAAACCATTTTATCTTTAATTCTCTGACCTGAAGGAACCGCGCTAAATATCGGGATCAAAAGTATCCTAGAATCTTCCTTGGAGTATAAGCTCAGATTATGCCAAGCAAGTATCATTCAAATTGATTCAGTAGATTTGGCGTGATACTTATTCGGGATACAGACAGACAGACATACATGTAAATTTTAAATTAGCTCAGTATCGATTGGAGAACGCCCTACAATTAATATTTCCAAAATATCTTCCATGTACAGACTCTCTACCTTCTACAGTTTTATTATATGTATACATTCTTGATTCTTTATAATTGATTATTTATAATAATGGCATTACTGTTATCAATTCAAACACAATGTTCTATTATTGGCGAATAAATTAATAAAAAAAAAATACAGAGTAAAGCTTTCTTTGTTTGGAATCGGTAAAATCTGAAACTGATGAACCGACTCAAAATTTGTCCCACATCGATCCATCTGAAGTACCTACTCACTACTTTATTTTTAAAACAACACTAACTCTTCCGTGTATAAATTTAAAATTCTACCAAAACATCGCCACTTAAAAATAATAAATTAACCCCTCGGCTTTAAATGCTTTCACATCAAACTCTGGCAACCCTACCGATTACACCTGCGCATCGCACTCGTTCGTGAGAGTGAGTTGAGTCACAGTTGTGACGTCACACTCGAGTAGAACTTGTTATGGTGATCGCATTGTAAATAACAAAGAAATACTGATTCAACTATGCTAATATGGTATAAAATCGGTACTTACGGCTACAATTCATCTGCTCAGCAATCTTCTTCCACATTTTATCTTTTTTTAACTTATTTTTAAAGTCTTTTTCGCTGCAATTGTACAAAAACCGCTGTGGTTGTACCAGCTCTATCAATTTTTCCGTCACATCCATTATTAAGGTGCGCTAAACAACTTTTAGGTGAGGCATACAGCTTAGATTGAAATAACTGTTCAATAAATCAACACAAAAGGAATGTTATCTCGCCACCGCTCCGCAACGCGACGCTACCGCTCTTTATGAAGTTGTTTTGTGTCACTGGCGCGGTGGCAATGAACTCGGCGCGTTCCAGTCGGGTCCCTCCGACCCCGCACCGCACCGCTGACGCCCCGCTTCGCTTCCCCTCCGTCGCCACCGCGCCAGCTGCAGATAGGGTACGTAGTCGTACCTATTGTGTGTGTGTGTGTTATTATAGATAAGTATATGGTATTATTACTTACCAGTTGAACTGCGCTTTGTTTTCATATTAGAGAGAAAGGTAGGTATATAATTTATTTGGACTAATATCTATGTTATATTTTGTGTGTTTGTTCGCGATGGACGCATAACTACTGAACGAATTTTGACGAGGTTTTTTATTACAGTGATTTTGGTCAGATTTTAAATCATAAATAATTTGATTTCAACATTCAGATTATAAACTTAAATAGAATAGGTAAACATCCAAGGAAGGATTTCTGTGCGATCATTATTCTTTTGTCATTACAGATATTCACACGAGCGGAGTTTTTTTTTTTTTTTTTTACGTGAGGTAAAATCCTCATGGATGTTATGCCGGACTCCTACCGACTAAAAAACCTAACGTCACGTCCAACAGCCTGTGGTTGGGAGCCCCGAGGACCTGGTAGGTAACCTAGTAACTCTCGCATTTATACTCATACTAGACAGGAATTTGGTTCCCGTTACCGCTTCTCGTAGGAACATATTCCTGGGATAAAAATCTTATTCTTTGTGTTATTCCTAACCTATTTCTGTGCCCAATTCAACCAGATTCCTTCAACCGTTAGAGCGTGAATGACTAACAAATATCCAACCATGTTCGCAAACTTTCACATTTATAATATTAGTAGGATAGGGTGATAGCTGGATCAAAGTAGAAATTTCATTCACACGTGACACGCACGTTCTTCAGAATTTCATTTCACTTTTTGGCAACCTTAAAAACGTTCTTGAATAAAATGTCTGCATTGAAAACAACAAAGCGTAGCTAACGTAATGTCGCGGCTCGCCACAACGATCTCGCTGCTCTAATTAGACGAGTGTCAGCACTTAACTCGCGAGTGTCGCTCTCGCGACACTAATTGCTGTACACCGCGAATCACGTCGGCACCTAGTTCACGAGTTTTTAGGTCGTTAACTGAATGTAAGCTGTGAACCAAATGAAAAAGAAATTGCTAAAGTTCAACCACCAAGTAGTTAATGCTCTACCAACCTTTTCGGCAAAGACTACATTTCACCATAATGTTTTTATAGTTACCATGTTGCTGTATGGAAATAGACAGGCACAAGCTTGTGGCAGGAACCACACTGTTGAAATTTTACAATCCTTTCATAAAGATTTTAAATTATCACTCATTAAAAACGACTTCAACTTGGCTTAGCGACTGTCATCTTACTGGTTACCGGGACCAACGGAGACTTTACAGAAGTTGAGCTCCAATCTAGTCTTGGTCTTGGCTGTAGATCCTGATTTATATTAGTCACGGTATTGGGAATGCTGGTGGGAATAATTCCAGTTATAAAAGATGGGACATCCAGCCAAAACTATGCATGTGCACTTTCTTTGTTTACTGAGAGGCAACTCGTAGTGTGTGCAGATTCTATTGTTTTTCCGGGCACAGAGTAGGTACCTATGATGTGGGCTTGTTGTGCACATATGTGTGTTCTTAAAAGACCTATTTGGAAAAGGGCACTTAAACCGTTTTACCTGGAATGTAGTTAAACTTTAAATATGAAAATTAACTTTCGTAAGTGAATTTGGGCTCTGGATTCGTATCGATCAAAAGCTCGATACGAATCCAGAGCTAAAACAATGGCATTTTATTCTGTAAGTTTATCGTTATTTCACAGAGAAAACACCAATTTTATTTCAAAGCGACAAATAGCGACATTGAGACCCAAATACTTTTACGCAATTTACAATCAAAATATGACATAATCTTTTGCGTTTTCGGGGAGAATGTTTTCGATAATCTTTCTACTGTTCACTGCTCTATTTTTCAGTTGGCGCGTACCCAAAATCCTGCTAATTTATAGTCTGGTTCACACACAGACTACCTTAACCCATGGGAATACTTATGTTTTGTTTGTACAGGCGTGATATCGAGTTCTTGCACAAATTCACAGTATTTCATGTAGGTATAAATGTGTGGTCCTCTGTGGCCGGACCACAGTTTAGTACTCAGATGCTATAGTTCGAAATAATACCTACCTAAAGTCTACTTTCATCAGAATATATATATATATTTTTAGTACCTCAAGAGATATCTCTTTAATTAACAATTTACGTGGTCCGGCCGCCAGGAAGTGCTCTCTGGCCGCGCCACCTCAAATTAAATAGAGTATAATGAACTATTAATAAATCAATATCCCGAAAAAATCTACGTAAAGAGTACCTTGCATACGACAAATATGGTCCAATAAACCCCTTTAGTAAAGGAGTTATTGGTCGCAGGGTATGGTCCGGCTGGAAGGTATACTCTGCAGCAAGTCAATTTTGCAATATTTAATATTAACTATCCATAAATCAATCTATATAATAGTACCTTTTCTCTACTCTTCGTTGATACTATTTTCTCTCAAGAAACTATTCATTTTGATTAAATTAATCTTTAAAGTATGTGGCGCGGCTAGGGAGGATTACTTTCAGCAAATATAACGAAATATGCTCTATTTCTTTATGCCAACGAAAACTGCATAATAAGTACTTTATAAAAAGACTTGAACTTCATCTATAAACTTTTATTTTTATTACCAACAATGATTTTGAAAAGGTGCAGTTTTGGTTTTTGTTTACCTGTCTACCTATGAATAGAAGAATTTGACAAAGTACTGAAAATTTTGGTTTAAAATAAACAAAAAGTATCGTATAAACTTATTGTTTATTTTAAACCAAAATTTTCACATTCGAAACAAATATCTTACTAAATCTAAATAACAATAAAAATATGTGCTTCAAGCTGTAAGCATCATGTTTGAAATCTCAATGTAATTGAATTTTGACAATGCCAAAAAATAGTCATGAAATAGTCGTATGAAGCGATAATAATAACTATGGATGTACAGTCGCGTACAAAATTTGTAACTTCAAATGAAACAAGAGGACGTCACGTGTTGTTACCCGCGTAGCTTCCATTCCCGTGGGAATACGGGAATAAAATAATGCCTATGTTGACCGAGAAGAGTGTAGCTTCCGAACAGTGAAAAAATTTTTGAAGTCTGTTGTTTAGTTTCGTAGCCTATTCGATGCAAGCAATCAAATCTTCCCTATTTATAATATTAGTATAGAATCAGATTATTGTGAAATATTCCGCTTAATCCTACATAAAATGCTCCTTGTTATAAAAAATGTGAAAGTTTGTGAAGATGTTTGGATGTTTGTTACTAAATCACGCTGTAACGGCTGAACGGATCGGGCAGAAATTCGGTACAGAGATTGCTAATAGTCTGGAATAGCACATAGGCTACTTTTCAATCCAGGGACTATGTTCCCACGGGAAGCGGGAATGGGTACTGAGTTTCACGCGGGCAAAGCCGCGAGCGTCGTCTAGTATATAATATTACTTTGAATTAGACGTTTTCCATGCCAGCAGTTATAATTAAACAAAAACAAACATTTATGATTTAATATACATAACCGATTTGAAAAATTCTTTCACTGTTCGGAAGTTGCACTCTTCCCGGTGAACATAGGCAATATTTTATTCCCGTATTCCCATGGGAACGAGAGCTTCGCGGGTTGAACCGCGTGACGTCCTCTAGTATCATTTGAAGCTACAAATTTTGTACGCGACTGTACATCCATATAAATGTATGGAAATAAAAACTTTTTATTTTCAAATTAAATCAGCTCAAATTTATTATCGCTTCATACGACTATTTCATGACTGTTTTTGGGCATTGTCAAAATTCGATTTCATTGAGATTTCAAACATGAGGATTACAGCTTGAAGCTCATATTTTTATTGTTTTCATTTGATTATGAATATATATATTTGTTTTCGTATACTTATTGTTCATTTTAAACCAAAATTTTCAGTACTTTGTCAAATTCTTCTATTATTAGGTAGATAGGTAAACAAAAACCAAAAAGTGCACCTTTTTCAAAATCATTGTTGGTACCTAATAAAAATAAAAGTTTATAGATGAAGTCCAGGTCTTTTTATAAAGTACTTATTATGCAGTTTTCGTTGGCATAAAGAAATAGAGCATATTTCGTTATATTTGCTGAAAGTAATCCTCCCTAGCCGCGCCACATACTTTAAAGATTAATTTAATCAAAATGAATAGTTTCTTGAGAGAAAATAGTATCAACGAAGAGTAGAGAAAAGGTACTATTATATAAATTGATTTATGGATAGTTAATATTAAATATTGCAAAATTGACTTGCTGCAGAGTATACCTTCCAGCCGGACCACACCCTGCGACCAATAACTCCTTAACTAAAGGGGTTTATTGGACCATATTTGTCGTATGCAAGGTACATACTCTTTAGGTAGTTTTTTTCGGGAAATTGATTTATTAATAGTTCATTATACTCTATTTAATTTGAGGTGGCGCGGCCAGAGAGCACTGCCTGGCGGCCGGACCACATAAATTGTTAATTAAAGAGATATCTCTTGAGGTACTAAAAATATATATATATATATGTTCCAATAAAAGTAGACTTTAGGTAGGTATTATTTCGAACTTTAGCATCTGAGTACTAAACTGTGGTCCGGCCACAGAGGATGACACGGTATAAATTGACAAAAAGTTGAAGCGTTTTCTTGGGTATCGTTCGCAAAGAATGAAATCAGGACCCTATAGCTGAGTTCGTCTTTACTATAACTATTATACTATTGCCGCTATAACAATTAATACTAAAAACATAAAAAAAGAATCTTTAAAGGAGATTCCCGTATAGTGTTGCACAGAATCTTCTCATCTCCATATTTTTCCTTCAGACGGGTAACATCATGTACGCAAAGATTTTAAAACGATGACGTACATTGTTGTATATTCGACATAAAATATCAGAAGGTTAGAAACCATGTAGGCGTGTAGGTCTGAAAACTGAAACCGTAGATCAAAAAATAATAATTTTATGCGAATTTTTTACCAAAACTAAACGCAATATAAAAGCAATTTACTTTGTGTGTATAAAATTGATGATGATTCCAATGGACAACTAATGTTTTGACAGTAAAACTTCTTTACGGTTCGAATTTTGGTTCAAATATAATGGTATTGAACAAAAAACCTTAGACATTTTTTGTTCCTTGTCCTATGTTCCCAGTAGTTCCGCGGCAGTAGTTGGCAGTAGTTCCGGGCCGGAACTAGTAAGACTTTTGTACCAATAGCGTAGCTTTTTGTTCCGTAGCGGAAAGAAGTCTCAAGTCCAGTACTTTAACGGAACTACTGGGAATAATCCTTTTTGTGCCAGATGTAATCCCAAGTGTTAGCTTTAAAAGCAAAATGTCCTGACTGAAAAAGAAATCCATAGCATGCACAACAGTCACATAAGCGTAGTCAGCGATTATTCCCTCAGATTCTGCTAAATTATTATTTTTCCACAGTACATCGAATATTTCACAACAGTTATCGAAAGCATGCACCGAACTACTAAAGTTACCTATAGTTTTTTCCGTGGACAATTCCGGTAAAATTTTCACACATGCGAGTTTTTTATCCAGTGTCGAAAGAGGGAAAATATATCTGTGATTGATGGGACGCGGGGTGGTTTACAATGATAGTGCTTTCACCGTGAAAATGTGATTTCAACGGCACATTTCGTTTGGTATTCAGGCAACACCGTTCAATTTATCGGCTTGAATTATTTATTTCAGTTAAAAAAGAAATTGAGTTAATCTAACTTTATGTTCAGAACAGTAGACAAATTCTGCGGATTCTTGCTGGTATTCTCACGGGAATTGGAACTGTGCGGGTGAAACCGCGTGAGATCTCTAGTATAATATTATATTCAGGTGTACTATACGCTTCTCTGCATCTTAGCAGGCCTAACTTACTTAGAAGGTACCTATGTATTTGATGAATGAGAAAACTATCTACTGTTTGAAAATATTTCGCAATCACGGATTTGAAATACAATTACGCACGTACTACCCGTTCGCTCCAAGTTTGCCGCTGGCGTAGAGGCGTATACCCGAATTTTTAATTAGACGAAGTAAATTGATTGCAGCTAATGTCACTTCGTCATAGAAACATTTCTAACTTTGCCGTTCGGCTCCATACTAAAGTCGATTTTTTATTAGACGAAGTAAATTGACAGCAACTAATGTCACTTCTTCTTATAATGTTGCGTATTTTCTATGACGAAGTGACATTAGCTACTGTTAATTTACTTCGTCTAATTAACAATTCGGGTATACGCCTCTACGCCAGCGGCAAAGTTAGAGCGAACGGGTAGTACAATAGTTTTTTGAACTTTGGTATAAAAATGTTTATTGAAAGTTATTTTGTAACTCAAATATTTACAATACGGTAGTCCTGGTTGATGACCGTTCATGACATTTTAATTTAAAAACCAGCCAAGTGCGAGTCGAACACGGGTACAGAGGGGACCGTACCAAAAAACGACGAAAAATAACGTTTGTTGTATGGGAGCCCTTTCATCCCCCCTTTTTTCGGATTTTAGTATTTTCTGTTATAGTGGCAACAGAAATACATCATCTGTGAAAAGTTCAGCTCTCTAGCTATAACGGTTCCTAAGATACAGCTTCGTAACGAACGGACAGACAGATGGACGGCGAAATCTCATAGGGTAGGGGTTTGATCCCGTGGATACGGAACCCTAAAAAGAGGCCACCAAGGATTTTTGTTGACGTGAATCATATATTAGCCGATAGGTAAACAAATTTTTGCTACGAATTTGGAATTCTGATTTTTTTTTAAATAATTATCATATTCTCATCCGTCAAGCGATCCATGACGGCTCACAATTTCTTTTAATGTACATCAAAACAATCTAAGTAAGGTACTTGCTAGAGGTACATTACTGTATTAAGTTACCTCCCATCTCGTAATCTGACGCGCTCGAGTAACCACAGAAATTCCTTCTAGAGCTCCCCTACCACCAGCGGAACAGAACGAACGAAATGCGCTCAAGCAAAATTAACATGTTCTTTGTTTATGATTAGCTTTTGTTAAACTTACTTGTAAATAATTGTCTGACTTATTGCTTTGTTTTATGGAACAAAACCCCTTTGTTAATGGATCGACGTAATATTGTTACGATAAAAATGATAGTACCTATTTTATTTGAATTGATGTTTTTTGATCGCTTACAGAACACTGAATTTGCCGGGTTATGAGTACTTCAATCTTACTACCAAATATTATAATGCCGAAGTTTGTGAGTATGAATGTGTGGATGTTTGTTACTCTTTCCCGCTCTGATGGCTGAACGGATAGTAATGAAATTTGGTATAAGGATATAGTCTGGAATAACACAGGGGTACCTACTTATTATTTCTGGATTAAACTCGGCGGCGGGGCATTTTTTTTTTTTGTTTAACGTGAGGGAAAATCCTCATAGGATGTTATGCCGGACTCTTACCGACTAAAAAACCTCACGCCACGCCTAACAGCCTATGGTTGAGAGCCCCGGGTAAGCCCTCAGGAAGGATGTCCCGTGACTCCCAACAGACCTACGGCCGCCGATGCGGCCTCGCCCAGGGACTGGAGCGGGGCTATAAAATCCTGTCATTCTGATATTGGTATGCATCGGTAGAAGAAAAATAAAGTAAGTAGTAAGTACGTATAGTGTAGTCGTACTAGAAATTGCATTAATCAATTATTCAGAATTCATTTCAACAATAACTCAGGTGCATTACTGCTGATTCCAATTTTACACAAAAATCTAATTATACACTTCATTTAATGCCGTTAAATGGGCTTATGGAAATACGATAGCTTCTCTGTGAAGTTTTTAAACGGCCTATTTAACGTAAATAGGTTATTTAAAAGCTCTGTGTATGTTATATTGACTATACAATTTTGACGTGGGGTATTAACCCATTGAATGGAGTGGATTTTTGTTATTTCAAAGCTTTTACTAAATAGTAATCATATCAATTAAGTGCTTGGAATACGATTCTCGCGTTCGAATCCTTGGTTGGAATAATAATTTGCGTTACCCGAAAATGTTTGTTTCGAAATTTTGTTGTTTTCTACGTGTAAGTATTTAGAATGAATTTTAGATAAGTCCATTTATAGGTGCAATGGAGCCCTACCAACTTACATTGGGGTCCCAGACAGCCTCACTTGCAAGCAGTGCCACTGCCGACTAAAAGGTCATGTCGCGCAGAAAAGGAGAGTTTGAAAGAAAACCCTGTACCAACCCGTCTGGCCAGCATGGTACTGTAATGCTGCGTCCACATTTGTTACATTTGGACAGCCCGTTTCTCCACTACTGTGTCAGACTTGCGTTTTGATACCATGAAAACTGCAGCTTCGGGGCTATCCATGCCGAACACCCGAAGAAAATGCTTGGCATAGAATAAACGTCACGGTGGTTTATGGCGTTACTAACTAGTAGTCATGCCCAGTGTAGACGCTGTTTGTATACGGACACACATCAAATACACATGGAACGGGTCGTGAAATCGAAAATGGGTTTTGGTGTGTACTTTCATAGGGTATTCGGTGCTGTTCATTGTCCGCGTCACCGGGAGACGTCCGCACTTGCATTTATGACCCGCGTTTAGGAACACTGAACGGGGCAAACACAGAGACGGGGTACAGGGTGAACCACTGGAGTTTGGAGCGCTCGTCGCCCTGGTGACTTTGTGTTCCATAAACGATCACTGAAGCAAACAACTTTAGCTATGGCAATTTTTTGGATGGTGATTACCACCTGATTACTTTGTGACAATAATTTTATAATTCATCGCTGTGCCCGATTTTAAGATCTAATTTAATTTTACGATTCTTAGGGTTCCGTACCTAAAGGGTATAAAAATGGGACCCTATTCATGAGATTTCTCCGTCCGTCTGTTTGTCTGTCCATCACGAAGCTGTATCTCAGGAACCGTGATAGCTAGAAAGTTGACAATTTCACAGATGATGTAGGTTTTAGTTTTGCCGCTTTAATAATAATTACTTTTAGTACTTGTTGTTAAAAAAATACACCGTACTTCCCTGGTTTGTTTGTGAAGATGTTTGGATGCTTGTTACTCAATCACGCTCTAACGGATTGGGCTAAAATTTGGTACAGATAGCTTATAGTCTGGAATAACAGAGACTACTATTGTCCCACAAATATGTTCCCACGGGAAGCGGGAATGGGTACCGAATTTCACGCGGGCGAGCATCATCTAGTAAGATTATGATTAAAGGGGTCCCATATAACAGACGTGATTTTCTGCAACGGAGCCCTCCGTGCGGAAAAAACCGGCCAAGTGCGAGTCAGACAGTCTGACTCGCACTTGGCCGGTTTTTTATATCATTAATATCTACAAGACAAGAAGCGCTCGTGGCCCCGCGTACCCAGCGTTCTGTAAACGATCACAGCAGTAAGCAACATTCACTACGGCCAGTCCTTGGATGGGTAACCATCCATGTGACAACTTGGTGACATTTATTTGAGCGTTTCCGTGCTTCGGAAGGCACGCTAAGCCGTTAGTCCTGGTTTCCAGTAATATGGCAGTCGTTAAACCGAGTTGAAGACCTTTATGGGCTGCTTGAAAAATTTCAACAGCAGGCAGTCACAACCTGCGCCTCTCCATCTCAACAAGGCAATACGACTCACCACCTATTACCTGGCACAAATTCAAAAATAAGGTGAAATAGTAGGCATATAATATGCGTCTGCCAACCCCTTCGGAGATAAAGGCGTGACCATATGTATGTATGTACTCGTATTATCTACAATACATATCAGTCACAGTACGAAATGCATAGTTACTACCAATGAGATAATGTCTACAGCCCGTTCGCTCCAAGTTTGCTGCTGGCTTTATGGCTGGTGTAGAGGCGTGGTAGAGAAAGCGACCGGCAAACTTAGAGCGAACGGGAAGTATGTACTTATTTTTAAAAAAAGAAAAGATCTATGACCCGTTCCTTGCATTCGATATTTAAAACTTGGAGCTGCCTGTCAGCACAATATAAAGCCCGTCACATACGTACCTAACTATAATATAAATGAATATGAAACATTGCAAGGCAAATTACGACATATCTTCTAACTAAATTTACGAGAGTCCACACACGGAGCTATAACAAATTTCTATGCGCTCAACAAAATATGTCGACAGATTATATCTCGATATATTTTAAAGGCGATTGTGTGGACCGAGTGAGAGTAAAAATATATTATATTATAGTTTAACTCCCGTGTGTATTACTTGCTATAATATAATATAATAGTCAATGTCCTGCGGTTGCACCGGCGTGGTTCCCGTTCGGGAATACGGGAGTAAAGTATAGCATAAGTCAACCGAGCTTTCATCATAACAATGAAAGAATTATCCAAATCGGTTCAGTACTTTTGGGCATATTCAATGCAAAAAAACTGACATACAAACAAACAATCAAATTTTTCTTTTTATAATATTAGTATAGGTATCTCGATATGTTAATATAATATTATAGCTACGTCTGTGACAGGCTTAACACTGACAGCACAACCAGGCAGCATAACCTAGGCCCGTCCACATTGAGCGTTACATGTTCGACACGATTACACACTACACTAGTCGATGATATGACACAAATGTGGACCCAGCATAAGATCGAATTACCCTCACAAATATTAAACACTAGCGGACGTCATGCGTTTTACCCGCGTAGTTCCCGTTCCCGTGGGAAAACGGGAATAAAATATAGCCTGTGTTCACCGCAAAGAGTGTTGCTTCCCAACAGTGAAAGAATTTTTCAAATCGGCCCAGTAGTTCCGGAGCCTATTCGTTACAAACAAACAAACAAAAAAACAAATCTTTCCTCTTTATAATATTAGTATAGATAGAGTCCACAGACCTGTTTCAGGTTTCTGTGAACATTACAGAAACCGCTATAGCCGGAAATTCGTTGAACCTCATGTCACCTATAGATCACAAACAGTGTCCATTTCGATTGCTCGGCCAATATGTCGTAGAAAAAAGAAACTTATGTCAGCATTTCGAAGGAATTCGTAGAAAACGAACAGTGAAAACCGCAAATTCGAAGAGTCAATATTTAGAAAGTTATAAGGGTTTAACCGTGGCCGCGCAGTCCGCATGAATTCAACTGCGCGGCCACCAGTTCTCTTGAACGGAGCTACGTACAAGTCTAATTCTTTTTGCTAATCACTGATACGATTTCGAAGAAAATGTAGATTATAAAAATAAAGCCCTACTATTTGAACTTCACGACATACGGCACTCCAAAGTTATGGCCGCGCAGTCCGCACAATGCGAACCGCGCGGCCACGGTTTTTCTTAAATGGAGCTTAAACGGAGCTTAGTAGAAGTCCCATTCTTTTTGCTAATTACAGATACCATTTCGAAGAATATGTAGACAGTATGAATAAAGCCTTAAATTAAGAACTAAATAACGTATAGAACTTAAAACCTATAATCGAAGGAAAAAATAGGGTGACCAAGATTTATAGTGTGTGAATCCAGGCTTTTTACTATTTTAATATCATAGTGTAAATATATTTATATAGCAAGTAGCTTTTCTTGTAAAAAGAGCTACTGATTGTTTCAATTGAATTCCAATTCAATTCAATTGAGAATTAGTGATTCGAATTAGTCTTACGAAAATGTGCTTGTAAGCTTTTAAGTAAAATAGGTTTATTAAAAAAAAAACATATTTGCTGGCGATTGGCAATCATTCATTCTACATGGCGCTGTGTGAAATAGATATTCCACTACATTTAATATTGGTTTTTGGTGCAGGACCTCCTCACTCCCACAGTTCAACAATCCCAACCACAGCAACCACCAAAAGGAAACAAACCTTAGGAAATCACCACGACGATAACGAACGACGGGACGATAATTCGCCTGATGGCATTTGTAACTTTTTCTAAGATGAAGCGGTCCACAACTATTCTGAGCATTTTCCGTACTTATTTATATAAGGTGTTATTTACTAACTAGAAGTATTCTTCTATAAATGTAGGTATTAAAATGTCGTTTATAAAAAAAGTAAAGTAAGTAGGTACATATAAGTAAAGTATTGACTTTCGATTACATTACATTAATTAAGTACTATACGTAAAAACACCATACAGTACCTCATTACCTACCAACTTAAATATTGGGTAAAAAATATTAGTATTGCGGAAATACCTTACTTGATATTGTTATTGTCCAGACTACCAACGTTATAGGTTAAACGCAAAGTTTATATTACTTGAATAGTGGTATTTAGATTCAATTTACGTAAAACTAAAGCATTTGAAATTAAATCAGCAATTAAAAATGGTCGAAAACAAGGACGTATCATAGCTATACACATCGACATCGCGACTTTAAAAAACAAATAAACTTTTATAAATTAGAAAAATATCTATAAATTATCTGTAGTAGCATGCATGAAGTAAACATATTTGCTGGCGAAAGAAAAAAAGTCAATATCAGAGGAACGTGGAGTAAAAAGGAAACTTGAATTTCACTTACTGAGACATATGATTACCTACTTAATGTGTTTACGGGTAAAAAGTAATAATTAAATTTATAAAATGTTAGTGCTGTTTATCGGATTAGTAATTACTGGCGTAATTTAAGTCATAAAATAACAATAACAATATGTACCTATATAACAATATGTACCTATATTGTGATCATCACCATTTACTGAAATATAAATCAATCGATGAGTGTTTTTTTCTTATCTTCTTATCTTTGACTGCCTCTGTGGCACAGTCGGTAGAGATGCCGCCTGCGGCGCTGGAGGTCGTGGGTTCGATTCCCACCGGAGACAAATATTTGTGTGACTCATAAATGTTTGTCTCAAGAGTCTGGGTGTATCTATGTATAATATGTATGTATTTAAAAGTATATAAGTATTAATATCCGTGGTGGATCGTGGATACCCATAACACAAGCAGGTTATTCCTAGCTTACTTTGAGATCAGATAGCGTTGTGTGAGATGTCCGTGAATATTTATTTATTTATATCCTAGAAGTAAACTTCTCTATTCAAATTCAAACCAAGGGACTACAACTATTTGCTTTTTACGATTAAAAGTATAGCAATATACGTGACATTAAAAAGTCTTATTAACCGACTTCAAAAAAGAGGAGGTTCTCAATTCGTACGCTATGTTTTTTTTATGTATAAGTATTACGCGATAGCGGCGCCGATTTTGTTTTTTTTGTTTGAATGAGGTTACTTCTGAGGTGGTCCCATATCCAGGGTATCAAGATCTGATGCTGGGATCCAGGAGAAATCGAGGGCAACCACCGAAAATTGTTGGGACAACTAGTGCGTTTGCTAACTTTTTGATTAAGTGCTTTAATAAGTAAGTATACCTACTACAATTTAATAAAGGTCTGGAGTCGATATGATGATGGAACCGAAAGACAGTTGAGGGAATTTCTTAACGATTTACAGCAGTTACCTTGTGTTTCGGCTTGATTGATTTGTGTTGATGAGAACTTTACACCTAGATAGATAAATATACTTATCGGTCTACCCGTCACTTAAAATAATAATAAAAAAATAATTAAACAATAGAACCGACTTCATACAAATCCTTAAAAATAAAATATACCTAGCACATAGTGATATGTATTTTGATTTATCAGATTTTATTCAATTTAATATGGAAGTTGTTGCCATTAATAATACCTACCTACCTATACCTATGGGTTTACTTGGCGCCGACTTCAATATGATATTGAATAAAATCTGGTAAATCAAAATAATAACTTTGTGCTAGGTAAATATTTTAAAGGATTTGTATGAATTCGGTTCAATTTTTTTTTGGGAATATCTCGTCGTCGCAACGTAAATCATGGTCACCCTTTTTTTAACTCGAGTTACAGGGTTTAAGTTCTGTAACTCGTGATTTTCAAGCATTAGAACTTCATTCATGATATCTACATATTCTTCGAAATCGTATCAATGATTAGCAAAAATAATGAGATCTCTACCAAATTCTGTTTAAGCTCCACTTTAAGAAACACGTGGCCGCGCGGTTCGCCCTTACGTAAGTGCTGTAGAACGAGAAGTTCAAACTTTAGGGCTATATTTTTCAAATCTACTTTTTCTTCGAAATCGTATTGGTGATTAGCAAAAAGAATTAGACTTCTACAATGCTCCGTTAATGAGAACTGGTGGCCGCGCGGTTCGCTTTATGCGGACTGCGCGGCCATAACTTTGGAGTGCCGTATGTCGTGAAGTTCAAATAGTAGGGCTTTATTTTTATAATCTACATTTTCTTCGAAATCGTATCAGTGATTAGCAAAAAGAATTAGACTTGTACGTAGCTCCGTTCAAGAGAACTGGTGGCCGCGCAGTTGAATTCATGCGGACTGCGCGGCCACGGTTAAACCCTTATAACTTTCTAAATATTGACTCTTCGAATTTGCGGTTTTCACTGTTCGTTTTCTACGAATTCCTTCGAAATGCTGACATAAGTTTCTTTTTTCTACGACATATTGGCCGAGCAATCGAAATGGACACCACAAACACCCCCGGTAGACTAATGTTCTAAAACAACACAAACTCGAATGAATGTGCTTAGCTACAGTGTGACTCTCAAGAGGAAAATAATGACTTTGCGGTGTCACACTTGAACAAGATTAATTAATTTAATGACTCGGTTGCGCAGAGGTAGCAGTGGCAGTGTTGCCACTTTTGTTGCAGTTCCCAGGTTCAGGTTATTTCGGCAGAGAGTATCGGTCCACATTTCACCAATAATTTTAGGGTTCCGTATTCAAATAGTAAGCTGGCCAAGACAGGTGGTGTGTCTCGTCACTCCTCATAGTTGTGGGATGCCCTTAAATAAGTTTAAAAAGTGTATAAAAAGTAAATTGTGCTGCAAGGGCTACTATTCAATTGACGATTGTTTGCTTGACAGGGAAGCCGAAATCGCAAATGATCTGCTTGCTCTACCTACTGCATTCTCAAGCAATATTTTGTGATTTTTAGTTTAAAATTTGTAAATAGAGCACAAAAAGAAAAGCCCGTTGAGTTTCTTGCCAGTTCTTCTCAAGCGGGCCGCGTTCCGAACTGGTGTAGAGACAACATTGTTTTGTATTCATTGACGTGTCGCAAGTGCCTATGTATTAGAATTATGCGAAATAAATGTTTTTTTGAGTTTGAGTTTGGATAGTACACTCTACTCCCCCCAAAAGGAGAGGGATAAAGCCCGAACCCCCCAAGAAGTGGGATTGAACCCAACCTATAGGGCGAGTTCACGATGATGGACAAAGTCTGTGTCGGGAGCCCGGGGGTTAACCTTCGGAGGGCTTACCCGGTACTCCTGGCCTTAGACAGATGGCAAGGCACCGTGTGGTTTTAGTCGGGAGAAGTCCAGCATGGCATCCATGAGGATTACCACATGGAATGAAAAAAAAGGATTCCGTATCATAAGGGTAAGAGCGGAACCCTGTTACTAAAACTTTGTCGTTCGTCTGTTTGTCTGTCTTCAGGATGTACCTAATGAACCGTGATAACTATACTGCTGAATTTTCACAGATGTAGGTAAGCTTTCACCAAAAACATCCACTAACCCAATTCCCCGTTAGTTTCTAAGTAAAAATGAAATGTATAAAAATGAAACCTGAATTTGTCGATCCTTCACAAATTCGGTCTGAATTTTAAAAATTTCGATTTCCTCTCAATTGGAAAGTACTTGATCTGTGATCCGGGCCTATAATTGAATTTCGCTAAGAAAGTACTGAAAGCCTATCACTATAACAAAATTGTAAAATAGTCGTGTCTGTATAACGGAAATATAAAAAGGGGATACTTACTTGGGTTATGTAATATGAACAATACAGAACACCACAATATTTTTTTGGTATCCTTCGTTGTCTGTTTGTTCGCAATGGACGCCAATGGATTTGGACTAGTTTTTTATTACTGGAAAGGTCTTGATCAAACCTAAAATCTCACGTTTGTTTCATCGTAAGTAGTGAAGTAGATTTGGTGATATGAACAAAAATTAATTTCACAACGTTTCCGTAGGTAACTTTAATATTTTTTGGTCACTTTTACCGTCATCCACGCGGAGTAGCTGGAATCAGCTAGTATATTATAAGGTACACATTTTGACAGCTTCTATTCCAGGTCAATTGGTAATTTGGAAGGAAGTTATTAGCTCAATGGGTTGTGATCGAGTCGGTATTGAGTTATCAAGAAATGTTTGTTGATAACGATTGAAAACTGGAATTGGATTTATAAGAAATCAATCACCAACTTTCGACATTTTCAAAAGGTGGCCAAAATTACTTCTAACTAGACTGAAGAGGCTATATTTCTTTTTATATAGGTTCTTTTTATATATGCTCGCGGTTTCACCCGCGTGAAATTTGGTTCCCAATCCCGCTGCCCATGGGAACATTATTCCCAAGATGAAAAGTAGCCTATGTGTTATTCCAGACCATAATCTACCACGGTACTAAATTTCAGCCCGATCCGTTCAGTCGTTAGAGCGTGATTGAGTACCTAACAAACATCTTCACAAACTTTCTCATTTATAATATCAGTAGGACTAAGGTGGCAGACAAGCTTACAGCCCATCTGATGGTTGGTTACCGAAGCAATAGGACGTTTGAAAAGGCTTAGCACTGTCATGTTACTGACAAGCTGACAACCGTACTTTCCGAAGCACGGAAACACTCGCAAATAAATGTCACAAAGCGGTCATGGTGGTGGTAAGTCATTCGAGGATCAGCCCTAGCTAAAGTTGGTTACTGCAGTGATCGTTTACAGAACACTGAGAGTCGAAAGTCTACTGGGCTACGAGCGCTTCAAAGGCTAACCATGTCCATCTGTTACCTATTACCTACACTTTGACCCCTAAAGAACTGACTGATGAAATTTGGTTTAGGTTTAGAGCTTGGAGAAGGATATAGGCTAGTTTTCTCATCCCGAGAACAACATCAAGACAAATGAAATTAAGCGTGAGACCCCCTTTTTTTAACATGACGAAAAAGAATCTGACTTAAACCGACTAAAAGGAAAATCTTACATGGATGATATGCTACACTCCTACCGACTAAAAACCACACGTATTCTACCCAACAGCCTACGGTTGGGAGCCCCGGGTAAGTCCTCGGAAGTATACCCCAGTACATAATATTAGGACCCCTTCTATTTATCATTATACCAACACAAGAGCTGCTGTAGGAAACTGGTAAAGGAAAAACTTGTCAACGCGGTCGTAGCCGCGTGCAGTAACTAGTTGCTTTATATGTAGAGCTTTGGCAAACGCTACCAGTTAGGAATGTGCCAAGTAAGCTTGCTCAGCAAAATGTATGTAGTTAATGATCTGGAAGACTCTCTGAAATGTGTTCCAACGTTTTTATCCATGAAGTGTAGGCAGAAACACCCTAACACGGCCATATTTTTATAGAAATACTAGTTTAGCGAATACTTAGAACTCTTTTTAGGGTTCTGTACCCGAAGAGTAAAAACCGGCCAAATGCGAGTCGGACTCGCCCATGAAGAATAGTACCATTTATAAAGCTTCTAATAGTTCGTCGTAACTTTGATACTTTGATTGATGTTTTAACACATTCGCTGTGGTAGTGATTTTTCTAAACGAAAATGTCGGTTTATGACGTTTAAAAAAAAAACTAGTTACTAGATCTTGTTGAAACCAATTTTCTTTGGAAGTTTGTACGGCAATGTACATTATAGATATAGTTTTTTTAGATTTATCATTCTCTTAGTTTAGAAGTTAGAGGCGGGGACACACATTTTTCCACTTTGGAAGTGTCTCTTGCGCAAACTATTCAATTTAGAAAAAAATGAAATTCTAAACATTAATAGCATTTTTGTAGACCCATCATCCACCCACCCAAACCTATGGGTATGATGAAAAAAAATTAAGTTTCATCTCTGAGAATGGGGACCCCCAAGCTTTTTTTTCACAAAATACCTACATCTATTTAACAAGTTTCAATAGCTTAGGTCTTAAACTTTCGGAGAAAAGTGACTGTGACATACCGACGCGACGGACAGACAGACAGACATGACAAATCTATAAGCGTTCTGTTTCTTGCTATTTATGTTTATTTATCGGACTCAGTGTTCTGTAAACGATCACTGCAGTAAGCAACATTTACTATGGCCGGATATGGATGGGTGACCACCACGTGGACCACTTTGTGACATTTATTTACGAGCGTTTCCGTGCTTCGGAAGGCACGATAAGCCGTTGGTCCCGGTTGTCAGTAAAATGACAGCCAAGTTGAAGGCCTTACGGGCGGCTTGAAAAATTTCAACTGTGGGTCGTCACAACCTGCGCCCGGGTCGGCAGCGCGTGTGTAGCGCCTCTGGTGTTGCAAACGTCTATAGGCTACGGTTACCAACCTTCCGGTGGGCCGTAAGCTTGTCTGCCACCTAAGTAGTATAAAAAAAAAAAAAATATATTTTTTTTTTTTTTTTTTTTTATACCACTAAGGTGGCAGACAAGCATACGGCCCACCAGAAGGACCGGTGGTCACCGCAGCCTATGAACGTTTGCAACACCAGAGGTGCCACACTCGCGCTGCCGACCCTGTAAAAACCTTCTAAGACCCCTTTTGAAGAACCCCATACTGTAGGCGTTTGGGAAAACCGAGGCAGGGAGGTCATTCCACAACCTAAGCGTGCGTGGAAGAAAACACCTATCGGATCTAACCGTGCTGGAACGCACCGGACGCAGAGTGTGAGGATGAACTCCCTGTCTGTGGCGAGCGGTGCGATGATAGAACGTAGCCGTGGGCATCATATCAAACAATTCCTCAGAGCACATACCATTGTACAGGCGGTAGAACACGCATAAGGAGGCAAAGTCTCTCCTGTCGCGAAGAGGTTCCACACCAGCTGTAAGTACAGGATCGTTGACAATTCTTACAGCTCGTCTTTGCACCGAGCCAAATGGACGAAGCTGATATTCAGGTGCTCCCGCCCAGAGGTGACAGCAGTACTCCATATGCGGCCGCACTTGCGATTTATAGAGAAGCAGTGTTTGCGCCGCAGTGAAGTACCGCCGCGCCCTGTTGAGCACACCTAGCTTAGCCTTGTCCTCCAAATGACTACGGAACTGAACGTCACTGGAGATGTCAACGCCAAGGATCCCTATACTTTTGGCGATGGAAAGAGATGTGCCCTGAAATTGCGGCGCTACAGTAATTGGGGTTTGCTTAGCGGTGAAAAAACACGCTTGTGTCTTGGAAGGGTTGAACTGGACAAGATTTTGTCCACCCCAATCGGACACTCTAGTAAGAGTAGCCTCGATTTCAGACACAAGCTGTTCACGATTTTCCTCTACTGTGTCCCGAGAGATACCGGGGCGGCCCGTGTAACAAGTGTCCCCCGTACTGTCGTCCGCATAACAATGAATGCCATCAATAGACAACATGTCATTGATATGCAGCAGAAACAGAGTAGGGGACAACACTGAGCCTTGCGGGACTCCAGCGTTTATGGCCATGCAGTCTGAACAGCTGCCGTCAACGACGGCCCTGATGCTTCTACCGGCCAAGAAGCTGGACACCCATCCGCATAATCTCTCAGGTAGTCCATATGAGGGCAATTTCGTAAGAAGACCACGGTGCCAGACCCGGTCAAAGGCTTTAGAGATGTCGAGGCTCACTGCTAGAGCCTCACCCTTACTCTCGATAGCCGCCGCCCATCGGTGTGTTAGGTACACAAGAAGATCGCCCGTCGAGCGACCGTGACGGAAACCGTACTGCCGGTCGCTGAGCAGGTCGTGTTCCTCAAGGTACCCCAGGAGCTGTGTATTAATTACACGCTCCATCACCTTGGATAAAAGGGAGGTGACGGCTATAGGCCTGTAATTGGCCGGGTCGGTCCTGTCACCCTTCTTGGGTACAGGATGTACATACGCGATCTTCCACGACGCCGGGACTTGTCGCATGGAATAGGAAAGTGCGATAAGACGTGTAAGTACCGGACACAACTCTGGACCACAATGCTTTAGTACCACCGCGGGAATGCCGTCTGGCCCACTCGACTTATGAACGTCCAGGGATTGAAGCTCCCGCCGGACATTCCGCTGTGTAAATTTAACTTCCGGCATGGAAGTGCCACAACTCGGAATGCACGGCGGTATTGCACCCCCGTCGCTCATGGTCGAGTTAGAGGCAAAGAGATTACCCAAAAGGTCGGCTTTCTCCTTGGCACTCTGGGCCAAACTACCGTCGGGTTTAAGCAAGGGTGGTAATCCTGACCGACAGAAGTTTCCCTCGGCAGCTTTGGCAAGCGACCAAAATTCACGACTTCCTGAAGGGTAGCCTGCTAGCCGTTCGCCAATTCTGCCGACGAAATCGAACTTGGCCTTGACAATTGCTCTTTTACTGGACCTCGAGGCGGCATTTAATTTGCGTTTTACCTCAGAGATGCTTGGATCTGAATTTGCACGAGCCGTGGTCCAAGCTCTGTAGGCAGATTCTTTCTGCATTAGAGCTTCTCTGCAGAGCCGATTGAACCACGGTCGCTTTTTTGCACCTACAGGGATCCAGCGGTTGGGAATGTAGCATTCCATACCCTCCAAGATCCCCTCAGCGACTGCTATAGCACAAGAATCCAGATCCTCTGAGGCAAAACAAAGCCGCCACCACGGGTACGACGCATAGAACTCTCGCAGTCCATCCCAGTCTGCTGACTTGTAGTGCCACACATGACATTTTTGTAACAATTGACCTCCGATTACGATTCTGTTCTGATACACTTGAAATAGAAAACTTCAGCCCCAGGCCACGTTTAAATACACCTAAATTTTTAAAAAATCATTGCTTGTTACTGCATGAATTAAGCTCCTTTAAGTACACCACACTTGTAAAGGTCCTGGGATACATACATATAACTACGCGTTTACCCCCAAAGGGTTAAGCAGAGGCAGTATAAGCAAACATCTCTCCATTAGTGTTTGAAACCTACACACAACTAATAGACCTGGAATAAATAAATAAATATAAATATTTGTGGACATTCTCACACAACATCATCCTGCCCAAATTAAGCTAATATAAGCTTGTGCTATAGGATCTAGACTACTGATAGACATACTTATATTTGTAAATACATACATAGGTATCATATACAGAAACCACCCAATCTCCGAAACACACATTTGTGGATCACACAAATATATGAACCGATCCGGGAATCGAACCCGGGACCTCAGCACGGCAGGCGGCTACACTACCGAATGCGCCACCAAGGCAGTCAAATAATACAACAAAACCTTCAAAAACTACTTTCTACAAAATTGCGTAGTAAAACTCTAGTACAGAACCATAAATTACCATCAATAACCTTTTCGTTTAGATGAAAACCTCGTAACTACCTTCTATGAGTCATGTAAAAAAAGAAAATCCTTTCTCTTACTTCGTCACTGTCTAAGGAATGCAATATCTCAAGTAATACACTCCAGCGCCCCCACATCACTGTGTCCCGTAAGATGGGCACTTATCATCAATCGTTTATAAGCGGGGAGCTGGTAGCATCTTTCATGAAATATTTAATATACTGTTGCGCGCTTTTCACTTGCGCATTGTTCATATTACGGTGATGTACTCGCATAAACCGCAACTATGTAACTGGTCAAATATCAGCATATCCTAACTATGCATCTGGATGAACTTCGGAGGAAAATACGTGCATTATGTATTTATTATTTGCAATTTGCATAGCCAAAAGATATACTTGTTGTCCAGGGAACGAAAGTAGATATACCTATTAATAAAAGAGAAAATCTATTTTAGATCTAACAGCATTATCTCACAATAGAGTGGATGCAACAGATGCTGGTGAGGTATTAGTGAGGTAGTAGTGACGTATATTTTTACTAGCTGACAAGTGCAATTTCATTTACGCGCGTTTCGGTTTTTTAGTCCTAAGTATTATATATGTATATAATACGTATAAACCTTCCTCTTGAAGCACTCCATCTATTACTGAAAACTGCATTAAAATCCGTTGAGAAGTTTAAATGATTTAAGCGAATATACAGAGAAACCGATATCATTTTATACAATGTAAAGATTCGTTTGCCTTTATATTTACCCAACTCATACACTATGCGTATAACCATAAAAGAAAACATCGTAAAGACACAAAACGGAGTACCCATACATCTCGCAACAATCAGTTCATTAAAATGACACAGCATTACACTGTTGGCACATAAAATAATGTAGGTAACCTTTTAGTTTTTATTCGTACGTGCAACATCGACATTTTTACAATTCAGGCCACGAAAATCAAACGATGATGTTTCAATGACAATTTCCCTTAAAATAAATCAAAATATATCATCTTTTAACGTGTAAGCACACAGTTACACTTATTTACTACTTAACGTCTGTGAAAAATGTACCTGGCAATAAATATCCAGCAACTCTTTTCTGATCAAATCACTACGTTTTCTTAAAAGGGATACGTTTGCCACTTTTCCTTCATACAAAGTTACTGGGCTGATTAGATTATTAAAATATGATCACGTACAGCCAAAACTAAGTTAGTACCTACCTAACTTAGTATGTCATCCTGTATTCTACTATGTACTATTCTAACCTGGTCTAATCATAGAGGGGGCGCTAGTTTCTCATTTGACAAAAAACAACGTATGAACAAAAAAAACCAAGGTTTAATCCTACTTAATTTTTTTTTTTTATACTACTTAGGTGGCAGACAAGCTTACGGCCCACCGGAAGGTTGGTAACCGTAGCCTATAGACGTTTGCAACACCAGAGGCGCTACACACGCGCTGCCTACCCGGGCGCAGGTTGTGACGACCCACAGTTGAAATTTTTCAAGCCGCCCGTAAGGCCTTCCACTTGGCTTAACGACTGTCATTTTACCGACAACCGGGACCAACGGCTTATCGTGCCTTCCGAAGCACGGAAACGCTCGTAAATAAATGTCACAAAGTGGTCCACGTGGTGGTCACCCATCCATGTCCGGCCATAGTAAATGTTGCTTACTGCAGTGATCGTTTACAGAACACTGAGTCCCCGGGGCCACGAGCGCTTCAATAATAATAAACATGAGATAGTTTGTGAAGATGTTTGATATTTAATCACTCTCTAACGGCTGAACATAGATGACTGAAATTTGGCACAGATTATAGTCTGGAATAACACATATTCTTTTATCCCTGGAATACGTTCCTAAGGGATGCGGAATTGAAAACGGAACTCTACGCTATCGAAGCTACGAGCACAATCTAGTACAATAAATAAATGAATTTAAATATTCAAAAAAAATTGTTGGGTGTAAATTATAAATTAGATTATTGACTCCCAAGTGCTTCGTTCGACAAATTTCCTGTGAGATCTTTAATTTAACATTTTATTACAAATTCTAAGGCGTTTATTATTTTGTCTTCCAGTGTACAATACTTACCTCAATAGAAAGCCTTTCAATTCACTAAAAGGTTGACACAAGAGAATGATTTTTAATTTCAGGCCAAAAAAAGAAATACATTTAGTTTTATTTTCATTCTTTTTATTATGTTTAAATACATTTTAATATAATATTATTGATGTAATATTATTGACAGTGTGCTCGTTCGTTTATGAGGTTCTGTATACGGATTAAAATGAAAATGGCCGCCGCCTGAGCTATTGTTGGTTTTTATTATTCTTTCTTCCATTTTTGTCATTTTATTTGTGACGCGCTACACTCGATTTTGATATTGTATCCTAGGTGGATTGTAGATTTTTTAATGGATATGATAGCCATTATACTAGTATTGTCAAGAGCTTCAGTAAACTCTTTAAGGTGGTACCAAAAAGAATATCCAAAGCGGCAGTGGGGGAATGGCATCCAACCTTAAGTTTTGCTAGCATAAACTAATTGGTACTTAACATTTAAACACTCATTGAGTTGAGGCGCGGTTGAGGGCGTAGGAAATCCGTAGGAGGATCCGGGTCACCGACAGCAGAAAGAATCGCCCGACATATTGCTCGCAGAGTTGACGGCCGATGGAGTCGAAAAGAACTCGAATGGCGTCCATGTACTGGTAAACGCAGAGTGGGAAGACCCTCCGCTAGGTGGACAGATGACCTAATTAATGTCACGGGAGCCTGCTGGATGCGTTGTGGCAATCCGTGGGGGAGGCCCATGCCCAGCTGCGGGCGTCAAATTGGCTGAGATGATGATGATACGTTGAGGTGCATACGCAAAAAATCTTTACCACACCCCGAGGAGAGGAGAGCAGAAAGTTCTTTTACAGGCTACATACTTGTCTAGTTTGCCTTTGTGTCAGTACAGTCCAGTTTCTTCCCAAATGCTCTTGGTGAGCGGGAGCGGGAACCCTGGTGCATCCTGGACTTATAGCTTATTGTATACGTTGACCGGTTGATACGTGTAGTGTAGACGTTGAATAATAGTACACAGTCATTCCTATAAATCTTAGCAGCTGACCTCATTGCACAATGGAATTGAAGAACTCTCATACATTTCCCAAAACTATTGACAGTAACTCTCAAGTTGACAACCTAATGGATTAGATACCTCTTTACGTTCTAGGTAAACGAGGGAAATACTGTCACTGACAGATCCCTTCAAGTTTCTATGGTTCGACAGAGAAACGATCTTGTCGAACGCTCGGCTCTTACTATTGGATATCTGTCTCAAACTTTGTGCTTATATAAAAAAACCGGCCAAGTGCGAGTCCGACTTAAAAAAACGACAAAAAGTTGCATGAAGGCCCCCATAAATGTCTATTTTATTTTAATTTAATTAACTATATGTTGAAGATACATAGCTCGATATCCTGTGAGTATTTCAAGGGTGTTACCCTTATCTATACTATAATATTATAAAGAGGAAAGTGTTTGTTTGTTTGTAACAAATAGGCTCCGGAACTACTGGTCCGATTTGAAAAATTCTTTCACTGTTGGAAAGCTACACTATTTGCGGTGAACATAGGCTATATTATGTTCCCGTATTCCCACGGAAACGGGAACTACGCGGGTGAAACCACGTGACGTCCGCTAGTTAATATATAAAATAAAATGGCAAAAAATCACATTTGTTGTACGGAAGTCCCCCTTTATTTTTTTTTATTTTTATTATTTTTTGTTATAGCGGCAACAGAAACATAATCTGTAAAAAAAATCAGCTCTCTAGCTATCACCGTTCATGAAATACAGCCTCGTGACGGACAGACAGACAGACAGACGGACAGCGAAGTCTCATGAATCCCGTTTTTTACCCTTTGGGTACGAAAGCCTAAAAACTGTTACTAAAATGCCTATTTGAATGTTACAAATCAGTAAAAGATTGGAACCTGGGGATTCATTCATAATCATTAGTATTAGTTTTAATACGAAGCAGCTCTACGCTACGAGGCGAGGTGCTATCAAACTTTTCACTGTTAGTGCCATCATAGACGACCGAATAGTTTTTTTAATGATAACTGTCTGAAATAAAATATTTTAAGACGGCTGTAATAATATTATGTGTTTAATGACTTGACCTCTATGTTTAAAAAGTAACATAGGTACCTATAATGTTTACCGAAATCTTAAGTGAATTTTATTTTAATGTTTGAAATTATTGACTTCCATATTAAAACCAATTCCTAGAATTGGGCACTCAATTACGCTAATGCGGTCCAGACTCTATCGAAATTTGACATTAAGTGCGTATCGTTATGAAAAAACAATGTTGCCATAGAAAGAGTAGAATATTGTCAAAAACTAAAAGAATAGGCTTGTGTCCTAAATTTCAAAAATCATTTAATTTTGTAGCTTTCTAACTATATGATCACAAAAATGTAATATTTTGATTTAAAACAATCATTTACATAGTTTATTTTGTGATTTAAAAAATGAATTGCAATTTGTATCGAAAACGCTCATGGCGCTTTGTGTGACGTCACTTGATGCCAAACAAAACAAAAAGAAAATGTGTAGGTACTTTTTTATGAGTCCTTTCAATGAATTGTTTTGAGATTATAAGTTTTAGTACAAAAAAGAAACGTTTAGGGGTTTTAATCGATATTTAGGGGAATCTGGGGAGTTTGAAGTTGGTTTTTAGAGGAACATTCCGTAGGAGTTGGCATCACTTTGGCATATGGTCTATGTAACCAAAGCCAGTATAAATTAATTGAAAAAAAAATTGCCACTAGCATCACTGTTTGACAGGTGTTTTACAATGTTATGTTAGCGTTCGTCTGCTTTCCAACCCTTCAACACACTAAAAAAATATATCGAAAATCGGTAATCGCACGGACCTAGCTCCACCACCCTAAAAATGAAAAAAGATTTCCCATTTCCCAAAAAAAATTTTTATCTCACTTACCAGACCAAATTTTTCATTCCAGCAAACAGCAACCGGATTATTGATAAATTGTTTATTTTACTGTGTATAATAATAAACAATAATGAAAACACATTATTTATAATAAAAAAACAAAACACACACGCACACTAGCACTTGGTACACACGCACTCAACAAAAAAAACATTGATTACTCTACCACCACACCATATTTTACGATCCTCTAAACACCAACCGGATTATTGATATATTGTTCGTCGTAATAGAAGTGCTGTGTAGTGCCTGAATGAAATGAAATCTATTGTATTTTATGAAAACGTATGAGAATCTAAACAATTACACAAGATGACACGACTTGTGACACAAGATGTCAAGACTCGAGACTGCCAGAGAGCTTCAAACGTAAAAAAGCAAACTGTGACGTCACACTATCTGATAGAGGTGTTTGATGTCACGTGACTGAGTGCCTATTTTTTCCAATCTTATTTTCTAAAAATAATAGTAATCCTTAATTTGTGTACCAATTTATATTACTTTTTGTTATTTATATATTGGACATAGTCGTAAGAAACACACATCAATCAGATTTATTCTTAGTGGACACAAGCCTATTGTGCTGCAAGGCAAAATAGTATATTCAGACCATTTAAATTATAAAAATATTTGTTACTATAGACAATGCAATAGACGATGATTCCTACTGAGTGGCTATTTTAAATGTGTATGTATGATATGTAGGTGCATAATAGATTATCCTGAGGAAACAACTAGCCTTGAGCCTAAGATGTGGCGTAATAATTTTAAATTTGGAGAGGTATATTAGCGGCGTTTTACCTGAAATAAAACGCATATTAAAATACTTATCTCACCGGAAGCTTTACTATTGAGATAGCGTATCCATTTCCGTCGATTTCCTACCAGTTTTTAGTACTTTTAATGACTTGCTCAGTGGCGACGCCTGGCGGCACGTCCGACCTTTTAGTTTCCTAAAATGTGTCGAGTGATTTTTATGTCATTGGCTCAATATTTTCACCAGGCAGAGGTAAAAATTAAAGCTTCCGGTGAGGTAAGTATTTTAATATGCGTTTTATTTCAGGTAAAACGCCGCTATTAAATTACTTGACCGTCACCGGAAGCTTTACTATTGAGAGTTTGTTTGTTATCGCCTGGTGTCGCCACTTTAAACTAACGCCAATGTGATGTTGTAAAATAAATTAAAATACCACTATAATATTTTAATGAAATGTATTTTTGTTGTATATAATATAATAGTAAAATGTAGAACATAATAAAGTTTCTTTTACTTATTTATTTATATTTCTATTTAATCAGCATTAATCTAAAGGCTTAAATAAGTGTGTGACATTTGAATCCAAATCATGAGTTGGTAATATTTCTCGTCTATAAAACTTCTGAAATGTACTTGCTGAGCGCCAATTTCCCCTGGATAAAATATCTTCAAGAGAATGATTCATCGACCAACTTTTAGATGCTACCGCTGATCGAGTACTTCCAGCGGGGGCTTTGATACCAGCTTCCTTGAATAAGGTTTTTATCCAATTAGCAATCACTGTACGAGAAGCGGGTTTCGGTACTCCTCTAACTGTCATAAATAGGTTGAATGATTTTGCAGTAACACGTCTTTCGTTTAGTAATGTTATGGTTCTATCTATCCAGAATATAGGATCCAGATTACGGTTACATGTGTTAGGAAGTAATTTCCAGCCAGACTGCCTGCGATTACTTTTGTCAGTTTTGGAACCAAAATGAGGCCAAAATATTATACTATCGTCTGTTTTTATACAATGATTACCATCTATATGTAGTAGTGTAAGATCATGTATTCTTCTACCGGAGCAAAGAAGAAGCAAAATGGCAGCATGACGTGATATTTGAAAGGTGTTATTTAAGTCTATGTTATAATTAGTTAAGTATGCAATTAATTTATTAACATCCCAAATATGTGGCTTAGGTAAAATCGGCTTTTTCAAGGCGATGGATTTTAAAATATGTTTTACAAGAACATGTGATCTTAATAGACTTGATGTTTCAGGATTACACAGCGTAGAAACCACAGATTTGTGTAATAGAATAGTATTATAATATAAATTATCAATTAAACATAGGTCTGACAAAAATCTCGCTAATTGTGAACCTGTGGGATTTTTAGTATCAACTTCTTTAGATCTAGACCATGAAACCCAACGCTTCCAAGCCACCTCATAAGTTTTCAAAGTAGATTTTCGCCAGGAGTTTTTAAGCAGTGATTGCTGTTCAGCGTTCCATGTTTCTATCGCCTCAGACCACCCCCACATTTCCAGACCTCCAGGACAAGATTCTCCACCTGTGGTGGAGGCAATCCTGTCGAGGTGTCGACTAGATGTTTCTGCAGATTTTTCAAGGTTAATGGCGCTGCGAGTGATCGAGATTTCAGGTCTGCGCGCCAGAACACCTTCTTCCACCGAGGGGCTACTATTAGAAATATGCCCGTCGACTGGTTTAGGTATGTTAATACTTTCGGTATGAGGAAAGGTGGTGGGAATACCCACGCGAGAGGATAGTTCCATGGAACACTGAATGCATCGTGAAATAGGGCTTGATGGTCTTTCAGGTCTCGTGATACATAGTTGTAAACCACGTGTGCTGTGTCGGAAGCAAACAGGTCTATTATCGGTGTGCCCCACTTTGCGAACACCATTTTCACACTGGCTGGTCGCAAGTGCCATTCTGGGGGTTGGCGAAAGCGCGATAAGTGATCGGCATGGTTGTTGTATTTGCCTGGGAGATGGTGTATGCTGAAGTGGATTTGATGTTGATCCAGTAACTGCAGTATTTGGTACGTGATTTGTACTAAAGGTAGAGACTTCGTACCTCCTTCCTTCCGAAGGTCAGTGACAGCCGTCCTGTTGTCGCATTGTATAAGGATGGAGCTGTTGCGAAGCACATGAGCCTGGCTCTGGAGGGCATGTAATATCGCCAACAACTCTTTTTGATTGCAATGTAGTGTTTGTTCCTCTGGAGACCATGTGCCTGACAGGGCTACATTGTTGAGTTGTGCTCCCCAAGCCTGATCTGATGCATCTGTCGTCAGAAAGTGCACCGGTGGGGGGTAGTGTAACGGTGTCGATGTCTGACAATTTTGCGCCCACCAATTTAATTCGTTGCAAACATTTTGAGGCAACTGGAATACTTTCTTTGACAGAACCGGCAACGAGCTCATGAACATTATTAGTTGCCGATGATTTAATCGACCTCGAGGAATAACAAAGCTTGCAAAATTGAATAGCCCTATTATTTTTTGTACTTCTTTGAAAGTTATTTTCTTTCGTTCGAGAATATCCTTCGTCTTTTTTATTATTAGGGAGACTTTTTCTTTCGGTAGGGATTTCGTATTGTCCCAAGAATTCCATACTATTCCTAAATAATGTATGTTTTTCTGGGGCATAAGAACCGACTTGTCGAAATTTATTTGCCACCCTAAATTCTGTAGCACCTTTACTGTGAGTTTGACATGGTCTCGAAGTACGAGTGGGTTTTGGTGAGCTATTAAATAATCGTCTAGGTACACTACGATTCTTACATTCCACCGTTCTCGCAGTATTTGAGCTACCCAATTTGTCAGTATGGAGAAGGTTTTCGTTGCTGAACTGAGTCCGAATGGCAGGCAGGTCATTTCTAGCAGTTCCTGTTGGTATATTAGACGCAGGAAGCGTCTGTGTGACTTTGCTATTTTTTAATGAAAATACGCTTGTGAAAGGTCTACTTTGCATAACCAGTCCCGAGGTTGTAGGAAGCTTGGTATGCGATACATGTTTATTAAATGAAACGGTTCGGATTTTACATAACTGTTCAGAGCTTTGAGATTGAATATCGGACGCGCAGATCCGTCGGGCTTTGGTACTAGAAACAGAGGGGAAATGAAACTTGGTGAATGTGGTACCACTGTTAGAATGCCCTGCATTTTCATTTTGTCTACGATAATAGACATTTCGTTCGAAACTGGCGTTTGAAATGGACTTCTGATTAAATCTGGCAAGGCAAGAGGAGGTTTTCGGAAGAACGGTATGTGATATCCTTGAATCAGTTTCATGATTATATCGGGAGCTCCCATTTCCTTCCATTGGGACTGGAAGTATGTTAACTGACCTGCCTGGAAATGACACGAGTCATTGTTTGTGTTTCTTATCTGTTTGGTGACCTTTCGAACCTCTTTGAGGGTTTGAGCGCCCTCGGCCACTTCCATGACCGGGCCGCGAGCCTCGGTTGTGAAATGATCGTCTATAATAATTATTGTGATCATTAGGAGGATGTGAGTAATAACCACCCCGCGAGGGTGGGTTATTTTTGGTGTACTCAGGAGGATCTGATTCATGAGAATAATAGTAAGTTCCACGCGATGGAACCGATGTTCGTTGTACGCCTTGCCCCCGCGAGAGGCGGCGATTGGATGTTCTAAGTTTTTCAGTAACATTTTCGCTTTTAATAGGCCAGAAGGCCTTGCGCACACCACCTGCCTTTTCCAACGTATTAGTGAAGGCAACAGGCTCAAAAATACAATCAGACGTTGGCGGTATTTTGTTGAGCGCAATTTTTACTAAAGGCTCCTTAATTTTACTAGTAATAGCCTCCCGACGCATTTCTATGCTTTCGGCTCTATGGTCGCAAACCATTTGCAACAAATCTGAAGATATTTTGTTATAATCGCCCTTTTGAAACAACTCCACCAACTTTTCACTTAAATTATCAACATTTACATTTGTATCTTTAGCCCAGCAAAGAAGATTACGGATACCATCTTGTAATGATTCTTTTTGTTTTAGAATGCAATATGTTATTGCTGCAAATGCTTTATCGGCATATGTGAGGTGACGTAATGTATCATACGTTTTAATCTCTTCATTAGTCTCTAAATCTACGAACCCCGGCGTATGATTGTATAATTTTTGTGTATCGGTGTATCTTACTTCAGACCAAGCTGAAGTACCCAACCTTTGTACATCGAGTAACATTTTTAAATAAGGTTCCGGAGTTTTTGGAACCGCGGGTTCCTTTAATTTCGTTTCAATGTTAAATGTAAATGCTGGATTATAATTTTGAGATCGATCATCAAAAGACGGTTCGCTAATGGCGTCATGGTTAGCATATAGTTCCCCACTGATCGCCGAACAAACTGATACCGCATCATGGCCACTTACATCTTGATTCATAAAAAGATTGCGTAGTTCACCTACCTCCTTAAAAAGTTTATATATCTTCCGGCTGGAATATCGGGCGCGTTTACCTCGCTTGCGGCGAGAACGACGCGACTTCTTGCCTCTTTTGTTTGAACAGGAGGAACTCGAACTCGAAGAGCCGCTACTTGTGCTACTGCTGCTCGAGCTGCTTCTAGTCCTTTTCCTACTAGGCCCGGCCACAGCCTGGGGTTCAGTATTTGAAATATTTTGATCACTCATATCTGTAAAATAAATCTGATTAAACTCTAACAACGGCAATTATTTTCAATAAAAGCTACTTGCGTTAGCTGAAAACAACACAATAGGTACTATTTTAACTGGTAAATTTTTCTTTTATTTTATTTATTTTATTTATTGTATACTTTATTGTACGCCAAAGTAGTATAACAATTAAGAAACTTAATACAAAAGGAAGCAATACAATGGGCGGCCTTATTGCTTAAAGCAATTTCTGCCAGGCAACCTTTGGATGGAGAAATATGTTGGCAGTAGCGAATTGGAAGTTGTTGGCGTATAATTTATTAGATATATTTCTATGAATAAGTAACACATAAATTTTAAGAGGTAAGCAGATAAATAATAATGTAACAAAGTATTCATACATTTACAATACATACTTATATGATATATATACAGAAAATATATATATTTATATATATACATGATTAACATACTTAAGTACATACAAATATTTAAATACATATATGTACAACATTAAGACGATTCCAGTACCTACTTATTTTATAATATAGCGGAAGAAATTAACAATTAGGTACTTGCAAAGTAATGATCCTTAATACAAGTTTTGAACTTCTGTAATGTCTCAGCTCGTCTAATTTCTAATGGTAACTTATTCCACAAACGGACTGCTGTAACAATAAACGAGTGGTCAAAAAAGTTTGTGGAATGGGTTGGCATTTTCAATCTCATGTTCTCCGATGACCTCAAACATCTGTCGTGCGTATCATGAAGGAACTTGAAACATTCCTTTAAATAGGAAGGTGTAGATGGGTTAAATAAAATATTATATAACAAGAATAAAATATGAGTATTCCTGCGAAGTCGTATAGGTAACCACTTGAGCTGCGTTCGAAACTGTGAAACGTGATCATACTTGCGCAAGCCAAATATGAATCGTATACAGACATTTTGGAGACGCTCAAGTTTCTCAAATTGGTTTTCGGCGAGATCTAAATAACTGACATCTGCATAATCAAGGATTGGAAGAAGCAAGGAGTTTGCAAGAGCAATTTTTGTGGCTGTAGGAAGGAAGCTCTGCAGCTTTCTAACTGTACCAGCAGATGCGAACAACTTCCTACTCAATTCCTGGAGTTGTGGACCCCATGTTAAATTTGAATCTATTATTAATCCTAAATTTTTTACTTTTTGACTAACAGGAATTGTTGTACCATTAAAAACAAACTGCGGTAGCAGCGACCAATTTATTTTTGCTGTAGTTCTAGAACTTCCAATTATAATAATTTGCGTTTTAGATGGGTTAACTTGTAGTCCATACGATCTACTCCATGACGCTATTCTTGACAAATCCTCGTTGATGACATCCACCGCCTCCGATAGCTTATCTAGGGATGCCTGCGTGTAAATTTGGAGATCGTCTGCATAAAGGTGGTAGGACGAACTTAATAGATTAGAGATAGAATTTATAAAAATTGTGAAGAGAAGAGGAGACAGAACGCCACCCTGGGGCACACCGACACTGGTATTGCACCAACTAGAAACATCATCCTCAAGACGAATGCGCTGTCGGCGGCCACACAGGTAACTACGAAACCACTCTATTTCCGTAGGAGATATGTTAAGAGAGCAGAGTATGGAAAGTAAAACGTCTGGATCTACCGTATTAAAGGCGTTACTAAAATCTAGCAAACATAGAACAGTTAACCTACCATTTTCCATACCAGATCTAATATCGTCAGTAATTTTTACCAAAGCCGTGGCTGTACTGTGACCGGGCCGAAAACCTGACTGGAAAGGATTGAGGAGATTATTCTTGCGGATAAAGGAATGTAGTTGGGTGTGGACAAGGCGTTCGAGTACTTTAGAAAGGAAAGGAAGAATGGATATTGGACGATAGTCTGTTAACAACTGAGGTTTGTTTTTTTTTGGCAAAGGAGTGATTAAGGCATCTTTCCATAATGATGGAAAAACACCACTGGTTAAGGAATAGTTAAGGATGTAGCAAATGATTGGTAGGATTTCATCAAGGATAGGAAAGATCATGTTTCGGCCCACGCAGTCGCTACCAACAGCTTTGGATGTGATCGCTGTAATGCTCTTCTTAACATCACTAGCGGTAAACAGATCGAAGGTAAAAGGTGAATAGTTAGGGGTTGGGATAGTTGAAAGATATTGTATGGTTTGCGCCTTCAGAGTCCTATCAAAATGGGACACGGCAGTGAAATGTTGATTGAGAACCTCAATATTCAAGTCTTTAGGATTTACTTCTTGTCGCGATTTCCCAACTCCCAGTGTTCCTAGAAATTTCCAGACCTTTGATGGGTCGGTATTTTCAACTGAATTATGAATGTGCTGGCGTTGTGCATTCCTACACGCCTTTCCGCAGCGATTTCGAGCTGAAACATATTTCTGCAAGTTCAAGTCTGTAGGATTAATTTTATATCGAAATTTTGCTGCAGCTTTCTTGTTAATTAAAGATTTGATCTCACTAGTTAGCCATGGAGACGGTGGATGCTTCATTTTTACAGCCCGAACAGGAGCATGCTTATCGTACAGAAGTATGAGGTTTGACGTGAAAATGTTAACTTGTTCGTCTACGGATCCAGAGGTGACCAACGATGTCCAATCTATGTTGCCAGCATCTTTACGCAACTCATCAAGATCCATGCCACAAAAATTACGCCGCAAAAGGATTTTAGGCTTAGGCTTAGGAGGACGGATGTTGTAGGAAAGGTAGAGTAGGTCATGATACGAGAATTGGTCAGCCGAGTATTGCCCGTGCTTAGTGACTTGAACAGGAGAAGAGACCATGATGAGATCGATAAGCGTTGGATTACAATTTGGGAAATGATGAGTTACATCGGTGGGTAGAATGGAAAGGTTACACGATGTTGTGATATTGAGAAGAGAGGAGGACCGGGAATCATTTTTGAGGAGACATGTATTAAAATCCCCCATGATTATGGAATGACTGTAAGAAGGTATGAGATTCACTAAGAGTGTTTCGAAGGAGGAAAAGTAATTAATAGTCATTGATGGACAATAATAAACGCCGAGTAGGAGCTTGGTATGGTTGAGTTCAACTTCCAAAAACAGGTGTTCACCGGCATCAGAAGGTGGTGGTTGTTGTGACATACTTATAACTGTAAAAGATATATATGAACGAAGGAATATCGCAACACCACCAGCACGAATCTTATTATCTGTCTGATCGTTTCTGATATCTGTCCGATCGTTTCTGATGAGTTGAAACCCAGGAATGGAATACGTAATGGAAGAATGACAAGTTTTTAGCCATGATTCAGAAACAAGGATAGCATGAATATTCTTACAGTCAAAGGCGGCCAGCATTTCAGGGTGATGAGCAGGAATACTTTGGGCATTGATATGCACAACATTGAAATGCCGAGAAACATCAGAAAACTGAGACTCAAGGCTTTCCGCCAAAGACGGAACACTAACGAAACTGTCTTCAGAGCTAGTTATTGAATAATAGCTTTCGGTGTCACTGACATTTTCAGATTCCGACATTAAAAACCAGTCCCTATTTGTAAAAAATAAATATTTTTGTAATAAACGTAATTAAATACGTAATATAGATATATAAATTTAAATCGAAAACAATAAATATATAGTAGGTATGAATATAATGAAATTATAAAGTAAAATTATCGAATATACCAAAATATCTCTTACCACCTGCCAGTTGTGTCAGCATAAGTAGCTAAATCTACATTAAAATTTAATCTAAAATATCTTGAGAATTACTATGTATTACCCGGGTATATATGGACAATATTACATAAATGCATAGCTGTTGTCTTAAATTTATCAAGTTGATAATAAAAAAAATAAAAATGAAATAAAACTGAGCTAGAACTTAGAACCCACTGACAACGACCAACACAGTACCAATACATTGAGATTGTCTTAAAAGACAAGGTCCCAATTCAGATTTGGCAGCAATTGACATTTGTGAAAACTGTCAGTGTCAATGTCAGTAGTATTCTTATTTATATATGATTAGATGACTTTAAGTACAATTTTATAGTTTACCTACAGAAGTACAGACAAAAAATACTAGAAGTTAAATGAAAATACCTTAAATTAGCAGTGCAACGACAATGTAAACAAAGCTGTATTATACTACATACCCGGGTGAAGGCTAAGACTAACATAAAATGATCATTTCTTAGGAATTGCCCCTCGTCTAGTCTTCACAGTTGGTTTCATAGGCGTGTGCGGCTTTTCTATATCAATATCAGCAATATTAAGCAACTCGCCCTTACTGACAACTCGATGACGAACTCCTTTATGAAGAATGTGAATAAAACCTTCTTTGGTCCAACAATGATTCACACCGAATTGTTGACGTGCAGCCATAAACGCCTGGTGACGCTCCTTCGTCAGAAACTCGGATTGTGTGATGCCTGTGCCCTTAAGCTTAGTTTTCGCGTACCACAAACCATCACGTACTGCAACATTCTGAAACTTGACCACTATAGGCCTCGGCTTGTGCTCAGACGAAGGGCGGCCCATTCTATGACAGCGGCGAATATCGTCTGGTGCTATGGTTGACTGTAAATGCCCTTGGAGTTGTTTGATTAGCACATTCGGTGTATTTTCATTTTGTGCTTCTGGTATCCCATGAAAGAGCAACATTTTTCTTCGGGATCTCATTTCCATTGCATCTATTGTTCGAGACAATATAGCCACTTGCTGTTGGAGGTTGCTCATGATGTCAGAAACAAAGGTCTTAAAAAGTGTAAACTCTGTTGTCAAACTCACCAGTGATGATGCAGTGTGCGTTTTAGGGAGCTCAGTCTCAAACTCAGCCATTCGCTTGAACAAGGCCTCCTTCATTGTGGCAATGGATTCCTGAACTGACTCCATTTCAAACTTTTGTAGTGATTCGAACGGAAAAATCCGTTAAATTTTTAATCACATACATTTTATTGTAATTTTATTACAATGTGAATAAGGAGGGTAAGTAAGTAATACTTACGGTTTCCTCCTCACTTTTGGAACAATTTAAACAATTTTATAAAGCTAATTTTATTTTTACTTACTTGAGTGTATTTATTCTAGATTATTATACTTATTAAATTTATTTAAATTTAAATTATTAAATATCGGTTAGTTGACGAGCCAACTAAAACGATGTTGCTTCGACGGAATACGAAACGCCAATGACATAAAAATCACTCGACACATTTTAGGAAACTAAAAGGTCGGACGTGCCGCCAGGCGTCGCCACTGAGCAAGTCATTAAAAGTACTAAAAACTACGGAAATGGATACGCTATCTCAATAGTAAAGCTTCCGGTGACAGTCAAGTAATTTAATAATAAAAATAAAACATAATTATAGTACTCTTGTTTAACTTAAATTCACCGTGTAAGTCGGCACTAACACTATCATATTACTTTATTTCGAGCGCAGGTGGCACATACGTGTGGTACTTTACATAGCGGAGTTCGATGCCCGGCTTAAGCGCTCATAACTTGAAAAGTTGAAGTAAACATCTGAAGTTTCGTCTATTTGTACTGCAAAAGCCGGTTTTACAAAGTCGTATTACCAGTTTGATATATGCGTCTAATAAAACGATGAAAGCTTTGCTTGAAAACTCGAAAACCTCTGCAATAAAACAAATCTTAAGATTACACTCACCATTGTTTCGATTTTTATTTTTAGCGGCAACAGAAATACATCATCTGCGTAAATTTCAATGCTATATCTGTCACGGTTCCTGAGATATAGCCTGAAAACCAACGGACAGCAGTGAATGTCTGTATAGTGTCCCATTTACCCTTAGGGAACGGGACCCTAAAACCTACATCACAATAATTACAGGGACAACCATAACAAATAAAAGGGTTTACAAAAGGTCCTAATGTATTTTAAAACCCGTAAAAATACCAAAAATGCTCAAGAATTTCATTACAAACATAGTAACATGTTCGAGTCGCCAGCTCTTGGTGACTTGAGCCGGACATTGCCGGATGTTTATTTATCGTCAGTGGTCGAAAATTTATCAACGCTTTGACTTTTTGTCACCTCTTTTTTTTTAACACGAGGAAAATTCTACAAGGATGCTATGCAGGACTTCTACCGACTAAAAACCGCACATATTTACTAAATAGCCTACGGTTGGGAGCACCGGGTTACCCTCGGACGGATGTCCCCAGGACTCCTTTTGGTCACCCTATTAAATATGCACTTAAGACTTACTAAGGCAAAGGCACTGTACATACATATTAAAGGTACGAAACGATTCCAGAAGACTGACAGCCATAGACAACTAAAGGTAGCATTGCCACGTTGAATGACAATCCTTTTTGAATATAAACTTTTTTTTTATTGGAATGAATTGGAATTTAAGAAACGATAAAGTTCGATATAAACCAAATACGAATACTACAACGTGAATAATCGTCAATGTTTGGTTTCGATTGCGGTTTTAGCACATTCAAATTTGGATTTTATTAAGTTTAACTTCTACCTCTTGTGAACTTATACTCGATAGTTTTTTTAATTAAAACATATGTCCTGCTTTTCGATTTAAACCTGGTCACCCTAACCATGTACCACTTTACTTAATTCATAGCCATCAAGCTGCATACCTCATCTGCTAAACATTGCACTGCAGCGCCTAGTCTGTAGAAATAGCTTGTACACGGGAACAGGTGTCCGAATTACTGTAAAGTGTTGAAGTTATGTTATACTGCAGTGTCCTTACTAATAATATAGGTAAATAACAGTGTTACTCAAGACAATGTACAGGAAATATATGCAAAAATTTGTGAGTACAAATGTCTATATGAGTGGAAGTTTGTTACCCTTTCACACTCTATCGGTTGAACGATCTGGCTGAAATCGATACAGAGATTATATTCTGTAACTAGCTGACCCCGCAACTTCGTTTACCTCACATAAGGTGTATGAAAGGAGAGGTATTTCTTCATCAGACTCATCAAGCAGCGTGTAAAACTGCCCTGTTTGCTTTATCATAAGCTTTTATGATTAAGCCAATACGCCAGTTTAGATTTACACTCACACTCAAAGAAACCCCAACAACTAAAATTTTCAAAATATCTGATTTTTAAAAGTGTTATAACTTTTTTATTTATAAACCGATTGACATGAAGTAAACGCTAAATGTTAAGTGGAGCAAATTTCAACACAATAAAAAAAACCGCATTGCAATCGGTTAAGCGGTTACTGAGATTAGCGTGCACAATACTGTACAGACTAACAGACATACAGACAAAATTTCTAAAAATCATTGTTATTGCGTTCATAAAGCCCTCCTATAAAAATTTTTCTTATTTATCTTCTATGTACAGACAGCGACCTGTTACGATTTTATTATATGTTTTGATATTGATAACACATAGGCTACTTTTTATTACTGAAATAAGTTGCCATGGGATGCTGGAACGGTAACAGAATTCCACGAGTGTGGAGCCGCGGGTGAAGTTCGCTTCACAATCTAATTGCTTTTAGGGTTCCGTAACTCAAAAGGAAATTTTTAAAGCGGAATTTATTACTTTTTTTATACGACTTAGGTAGTAGACAAAATTACGATTCACCTAATGATTGGTTACCGTAGCTTATAGGCATTTGCAACACCAGAGGCGCTACACACGAATGCGCAGGTTATGACAAACCACTCTTAACTTTTTTTCAAACCACATAATACGAGGACCTCGAAGGACCTTCAACTTGGCCTAACATGTCATGTTGCTGACTACGAGGCCAACGGCTTAACGTGCTTTACGAAGCACGTAAACGCTCCCAAATAAACGTCACACAGTGCTTAGCACATAGCTAAATTTGCTTACTGATCGTTTACGGAAGACGACCGCTTCGTAAAATTTACTGTTCCACGTATCCCGTAGAAGCTTAATATTCATGTTAAGCTTAGATGAGCTTATTATGTCATGTAATGGTTGCAAGGAAACCAAAATGAAGTTACAGTGTAATTTTAGCCGATGTGCTGTTCATTACGCCAATGTACCGTCAATTTATTGAAGCTAAGTAAGGACACTAACTTGTACTGATTGTAAAACAAGTATGTTGTATTTTATTTTAGTCTTTTAAATAAACTTACAGGTATTACTCTGAGCCTACCTGTGAGGTACAATAATGCCGTCAGCGTGGGCGAAACTGCGTCAGGTCTTCGTCTTAGGTCTGGACGTGGACATTTCCTTGCTGGAGACCATAGTGCGAGACATGACCTTCGACGGGAATAAGTAGGACGTCTTTCTACAAGCAAGTCATGCTAGTGAAAGAGGTGGTAGGGAGGAAGCGGGAGATAACCTTTCCACTCGACTCTCTTTTCAGTAGTATTCGCGGCAAAGTTGTCGTAGACTTGTCTTCGCCCAAGACTATCGGCCTACATTTTTTTTTATTTATTATCAAGTTACAAATCAAGCTACAAATTTAATACAACTCGCCAAACGTTGTACAAGTATATTCAGTACAAGGATTTCAGAATTCTAAATGCAACAAATATGTAATTGATTAGTAACATAAATATTGTGTAGCATTTATTTTTTTATGGGTAGCAATCTGGTCTCGGGCTTGACAATAAGCAGCGTGTAAAGCCGCCTTTAATCAATTCATCGCTGTTTTTTTTATCTGTGGTTTTCCTTTGACACAAGTGACAGGTTTTGTCTAGGGCACCCTTAGATCATCTAACCAAAGGATGCGCCTTACTTAAGCATTGTTTTCTGCCATTGCACATGACCATTTGGTCTTTTCGCTTTATGAAAAGCCTGTACATCAGTACATGATTTTATATGATTAAACTAGTACATTACATTGTAGTTGACTGTACAATAACAATTAACACACAACAGCCATTACGCGTTTGTCGATTAATACATTTTTAAATGCAATGAAATTTTATATGTCTTTGTGTTTCCCCCTTCACTTGTATGAAAACTGGCAGAATATTTTTGTATGCGGTGGTTCGCAAAGGCTAGTCCCGTGTTATATGGTCTAAGAGGGCACCCGATGATTTTGCACTTAAAGGAACAGGTTTTGTTAAGATTTTTCGCGAAGACTGACTTTGACCGGAGACCTGCTTTGGGGTAGTTGGAGGTCCTTTGGCTTTTTGCTCTGAGTCTGTGCCGCGAATCAGTTTTCGCTCAAGCGCGATTATTTGTTACCTCGCATAACCTAACAGGCTGTGATTGGGTTGCTGCATTACTTCTTGCTACATTTTACCCAGAAAACTGGTGAGTCACTTCTTCTTTTGCAAACCATGTCAATCTTCGTCTGTCACGTGGTCAGTAACTTATTTAGTTGTCTGTTTCGTGACAGGGTCGCTTATGAGGGGCTGGAGGCTGCCACTGTATAGTGAGAGAAGCCACACCCCAATCATACGTGGACTGCGCGAGCAGGGTGCATGTGTGAGAAGCTCGCCGTCTACACCTGGCATTACCATCAGCCACTGCCACTCTCAGCTCGTCTCAAAGGCCAGTACTTGTCACCCACTTATTCGTGTAGTCTAGCCGCTTACTTCCTCACATCTAGTACCTGCTCACGCGGAAATAATTTAGAGCTGTACCCTAGTACCTAACTAAACCCGTACTATTTTTTAGTATAACTGTTCTTATGTATGTCTGTGCTTTCTATCTCATTGTCTCTGTAGTGTACTGTGTAATATATAAATATATGTGTGTACACCCTACCTGGCTGTTTTCGTCAGAGCCCTGGCCTCCCTTGCGCACCCACTAGAAACTCTGTAGTAAGGCGCCCTGGGAAAGAGTTCTCTGCATAGCTACCTCGCGCTAGTTGGTGAGTAACACTGAACATCACTGTGTTATAATTGTAAACCCTTTTACACTTCGACATTTAAATCTTATTCTGACATATTGTATTTGTAATTGATATTATTGTTATGACATTATTAAAGTGAATGTGTTGTAAATTAATATAAGTAGAGACATACAATATTTGTAACGCAATATTTGTAACGCTTGTGATAACTCAACAAGTAAAAAAAAAATTATACCTAATTGAGTATTTTACGACAGCTCGCTTTAAAAAAAATGTTATAGGGGTAAAATTGACATTTATAAATTGAAATTGACATAAATAACTGACATTTTATAATTGATAAGTTATAACACAATGATGTTACTCACCAACTAGCGCGAGGTAGCTATGCAGAGAACTCTTTCCCAGGGCGCCTTGTTACAGAGTTTCTAGTGGGTGCGCAAGGGAGGCCAGGGCTCTGACGAAAACAGCCAATAGTGAATAGGGTGTATACACATATATTTACATAGTACACAGTACACTACAGAGACAATGAGATTATATACATATAGAAAGCACAGACATACATAAGAACAGTTGTACAAAGAAATAGTACAGGTTTAGGTACTAGGGTACAGCACTAAAGTATTTCCGCGTGAGCAGGTACTATAGGTGAGGAAGTAAGCGGCTAGACTACACATATATAAGTGGATGACAAGTACTGGCCTGCAGTGTGAGCTGAGAGTTCAGGTGAAGTTGGCAGGCTTCTCTCTTAATAACCTCGCTCGTGTGGTCCACGTGTTCTCGGGTGTGGGTTTGCCGACCTTGAGCAAGATATTTGAAAAATTGATACTAGAGCAGATGCTGATCTTTTTTAACAGTCACAAATTATTTCATGAGAAACAATTTGGCTTCACTAAAGGACGTTCGACTACCGATGCTGGTGTAGAGTTATTGAAATGTATTTATGACGCCTGGGAGGATAAACAAGATGCAATTGGTGTGTTTTGTGATCTGTCTAAGGCATTTGATTGCGTCCAACATAAAACATTAATCAGGAAATTACACCATTATGGCATATGAAACAAGGCTCTCGACCTTCTGACTTCATATTTGAACAATAGAATTCAGCGGGTCGATGTTAATGGTGCACGCTCAGAGGGATCTGTAGTTACTATGGGCGTCCCGCAGGGTTCAATACTCGGACCATTTTTATTCCTTATATATTTTAATGACTTACCCTTTTACGTGGGGGACAACAACAGGATTGTTTTGTTTGCAGATGATACTTCTTTGATTTTCAAAGTAAAAAGACAAATAGATAACTATGACGATGTCAACAACGCAATCTTGAAAGTGGTTCATTGGTTTAACACTAACAATCTTAAACTAAATGATAATAAAACTAAATGTATTAAATTTACCTTGCCTAATGTAGCACAGTCAGAAACCAATGTTCAACTTAATGGTCGAGAGTTGGAACTTGTGGAACAAACCACATTCCTAGGGTTAACGGTTGATGCTGGTTTACAATGGGGTCCACATATTGTAAAACTAGCTAGTAGATTAAGTTCAGCAGCATTTGCTGTACAAAAAATAAGGCACTTGACTGATGTAGATACGGCTAGAATAGTTTATTTCAGTTACTTTCACAGTATAATGTCTTATGGTATTCTACTGTGGGGCCATGCTGCAGATATAAATAAAATTTTTATTTTACAAAAGCGGGCCATAAGAGCTATATATAGACTAGGTCCAAGGGTCTCTCTGCGCGAAAAATTCAAAGAGGTTAATATTCTTACTGTAGCATCACAATATATTTTTGAAAACCTTATGTATGTACAAAGAAATCTACATAGTTTCGCTAAGTTAAGTGATAGACACAATGTCAACACTAGAAATAAAAATAACCTTGCTGTTTTTCATAGCAGATTGCACAAAACCAGCAATTCTTTCATGGGTAACTGTATACGCTTTTACAACAGGCTTCCAGACGAAATTAAAAGTATGTCCCTTAATAAGTTTAAAAGATCTGTTAAAAGTAAATTGAACTGCAGGGGCTACTATACAATCAATGATTATTTGTTGGATAAGGAAGCCTGGAAATGACCTGCTCTGCTGGATTCTCAAAAAAATTGTTAAAATGCCTAGTTTTTAGATTCTTTAAAATTGTAAATAGAGCAAAAAAACAACAACCCGCTGAGTTTCTTGCCAGTTCTTCTCAGGTGGGTCGCGTTGTGAACTGGTGGTAGAGTTTTTGTTTTGTATTCTGGACGTTTTGCAAGCGCATCTGTATAATGCCTATGTGAAATAAATATATTTTTGATTTGATTTGATTTGACAGCGGCTGACCCACTTTCCCCGTACTAAAAAACCCTGTCATGAAAGAAACGACAAATTAAGATACTGACTGCGCGACAGACGACAATCGAGCCGCTTTGCAAATAGTTAATTGAAACTTACCAGAATCTGGGTATAGGTTATCAGAGTTTATTACTTTCTTAGGAGAATAGGTAAAACTCAGTCTAATTCCTTATCAAGTCCACAGGTTCCAACTCATAACCTCTAAAGAAAAATTGAGGTGTGCTACTCAGAGTTATTTCACAATTCACTGCTGCTTAGAGGATGGTAAAAAAGAACTTTGGAACTTCATAGCAGGGCTATTTATACCCTCACTATCGAATACTCTAGTAAATCCTTTCATAAAACCCGTTTGCTACGCAATTCCTGCGTCAATCCACAAGAAACCCATAGACTAACGTCCGTTTCCTTGAGACAGTTGTTGCCACAGCAAAAAAACAATGAATCGATCATGGCGCTCTTACACGCTCAATTTATATTGACAAGCCCAAGACCAGACTTGCCACATATAGAAAATAACAAGTTACAAAGTACATTGCTGAATTGATCTTTGACATTGATGTTTTTATATACTAAGTAATTTTATTTGGTCTTATTCTATGGTTATTTAATGTATTTTCTTAATGTATCTATATAAATTTTACATGCACATGAATCTGCGGGACATGCTGACCTCTAATAAAAATGTGACATCTTAAGATACCATGTTTCACACAATACATGATTTATTATATATTATTATTAAGACTTTGCAAAAATTTCTCATTTAAGAAGACTCCATACATACGGTGCATCTGGCAATGCCTGGTACTATGAAGAAATTTGCTTAGTTGATGTAACGAAACCATAGCGCAGTACAGAAAACGCTACAACTCCATCTATCGAGCATGAAAAAGCTCTCACAACATGAACTTTGCTACGATACGAACCGGGAGAGAACAGGTAGTGAAGTGCATTTCCGCAATGAAAATAGGAAAATCGTACGGCGTGCCTGAAAGGTCTACTTAATGCTAGTTTATAGTATTGTATGCTAAGTACCACCTTTTTCACTTTTTTCTACATAAATAGCATATTATTATTATGCTGTGCTCCAGTTTACAGTTATTCTGTCCGCCCAGAGCATTGAAGCGGTTCGACGTTGGAGAAAGGAGACGACTACTGGTGGCTGTTCTTGATCGATATAAATGATAACAAATAACTTGCATCACTTTTACTGATTATTATCTAACCATTACTTCACCAAAGTTTTCATGCATTTGTTCTGTGAACAGGACTAATGGGAAAAAAATTACCAGTAGTTCTGTTAACAGAACAACAGGTGGAAGTAGACGAAAAAAAGCACCAATTCGAAAATTGAATATTTATGTTCGTTGTTAATTTATACGTGTTAAGTAGACGATTCTTAAACATAAGTCCTTCTTCTACACTGTAATAATAAAAAAGGAAAGAATTTGTATTTTTGTGTGTATGTTTGTAATGAATAAACTAAAAACTGATGAACCGATTTGATAAAAAAAATCTCATATTCCCTTGGGAACGGGAACTACGCGGGTGAAACCGCGTGACGTCCGCTAGTCTATAATAAAAAAATATGTTAAATGGGCTTCCATACAACAAACGTGATAATTCGGTAAATGGTGATAAAATTCCCTTACTTGTTTGTACCTTTGTAATTAATGTATGAATGAACCTACAAGTAGATCACTCTCCTACATCTTAGTCAAATTCTTCTTGAAGTCTGGCCTCGAAATACGATATTTTAATAAGCCATTTTGTATTCTGGAGCAAGCTTTTAAGCAATACAACTAAATCAGACTTTTTGGAGAGACGATCTGTCCCAGACTTTAAACTTTAAATAACTTAATTAGTGTTTTGTGAGTACCGTAGATGTTTCGTAGCTGGCTACGCCGTAGATACTGCTACGAAGATTAAATGTATACGAACTAATTTCTTTTAAAATATTTTAACTCGGATCTTCATCATTTAGTTGATTTGATTTTTTAGGATTTGGTAGGGCATCTTTTTTAGCATCACTAGATATGGTTAGGTACCTAATTAAACTTCAATGGTCTATTATAACTAAATTAACTGATTGCAAAGGACGGTCCATCGATAAATCGATTGAATAACAATCGTACAAATTACAATATAATTGAGTCTGTGGATTACTACGATTATCATTTTGACCAGCTATATAATTATGTCGTTTTAAAACTTTAACTCTGAACCTCCAGTACTTCAAGTTGTTCTTCATGGCGCTTGCCACGGGGCGAAAACACCTAAAGCATTCATGATAATTTTTTCGTTCTAAGGCTTACCTTCTCAGTAAATCAGTTTGTCAACAAAAACCGGCATCAAAATAATAATTGGTCTATCCGTTGGGCCGCTACGATGATACAGATAGACAGATATACATAATACACATACACATATACACAGGTCAAACCTATAACACCCACTGTTTTTCATCGGGGCTTAAAAGTAAACTGTAAAGAAAAGCTCATCAGTTGGCTTCAATATTATTTACTTTCACCCGCTATGTTTCATTTCAGAGCGTAAACAAACTGATTGCTATATCGAACAATGATTTATTTGATTCAGCGGAAACGGAAATACGGAAACTCACAAAAAAGAACAATTATAAAAACCTGTAAAAAGTAAAAAAATATAACTACTATATGATGACATATCTACCCTAAGTATTGAACCGTTTATTATTATTATAGGTAGCTATATTATTTACGTATTCATATTTCTAACTAACAGTTGGTCTCGTCGGGGGGACCGCTTTATACCTAAACAGAGACTGACGTACGATTAGGTTTTGATTAGGTGAGCGGTCCCCGACGAGACAAACTGTTTCATCCTGGGAATATGTTCCCATGGGAAGCGGGAACGGGAACCAAATTTCACGCGGGCGAAGCCGCGCGCATCAACTAGTTAGAAATATATTCCACTCCTCATATCTTTCAAATGGCTAAACCGATTTTTATAAAACATAGCTAAGAACACTCCCCTAACCCATCTTTCAAACAAAAGAAACAGAATCAAAATCGGTTCATCCGTTTGGGAGCTACGATGCCACAGACAGACTAAAAACACACACACACACACACACACACCCACACACACGTCAAACTTATAACACCCCGTCCGGGTTTCCGTCGGGGGTTAATTACAACAAAAAGTGGCATTGATTTTAGCCCCTCTCTATACACTAGAGTGCAGAGGGGCTTATGACGAGACTTGTGTCTGTAGTCTGTGACTCTGTTGCATTAAATTACGTCACTAGGTCACGTGGATCATCTGTTCAAAGTTTCAAATAAAACAAAAATGACATCGTCAATCGAATTGAACTTTCACAATAAATAAAACGTAGTTATTTATATTCTCTTTGAATAAACGTTTTAGAGAGGGGCAGTCGGGTGAGACCGTCTCATGGCTTCTTGTTTATATAGGGGAAACTGGGGATACTTGATCCTTACGGGAGACTAGGTACACAAGATTTACAGAACCTGTATAAGTCTTATTTAGTTAATAAGTGGCAATATCGATTGTATATGGTACACGATAACTTTCTAAAGATGGTATACCTATCATATTTGACACTTTGGCAAATGGCGGGCGAATAAATAATTGTTGCGGCAGAAAGAAAATTTTGATTACGTTTTATTGTGACCAAACAGGTATTTAAAATAGAATTTTTAAGTGTGTATGCATTTAATACGAGCCATTATCTATATACTTAGCCATTCTTTACGTAATAAAGTGGTAATATTATAGACATTTGAAAATATTTTTGTTTATAACCTCAAATAGCTCCAGGTATACTTGGTACACTTTATTATGGGAGATTTGATCCACCTGGCTCAAGTGTCCCCAACCTTTTTTTTTTCAGTTCATTGCAGAACAATATGCCCAGTGCCTACAAAACCTGAGAAGGTGTCCGAAAAATGGTGCCAGGGAACGAAAATATAGATAGTCCATGCCCTTAAAGTCGCACAACGAGCAATTGAACAAGCTATGCTATGGATGTCTCTGAGGGATAAAATCTGGAACGATGTTCTCCGTTAGAGAACTAGAGTGGTCGACATAGCTCGCAGAAGCATGCGTCTTGAAATGGAAGTGGGCTGGCCACGTCTCTGTAGGAGAACCGATGGTCGGTGGAGCAAACGAGTTGTGTAGTGGCCTGCTGTTAAAAATTTTCAAGCCGCCTAAATAGGCTTTCAACTTGGCTTAACGACTGCCATTTTACTGGCAACCGGGATCAACTGCTTAACGTGCCTTCCGAAGCACGGAAACTCTCAAATAAATGTCACAAAGTGATCACATGGATGGTCACCCATCCAAGGACTAGCTCTTAGTGAAAGTCGCTACTGCAGTGATCGTTTACAGAACACTGAAACCGCGGGGCCACGAGCGCTACCAATAAACCGTGATATAGATATAATTATGAAGAAATATGTCATTTCGAGAATGAATAAACAGACAAGACATATTTTATTTAACTCCTTAGTAATGGTATCATGTGACCCTAAATATGGGAGACTTAATCCCCCAGGATCAAGTCATCCAGACCGGAGGGATCAAGTCTTACGTATATAGGGGACACATGGTACGATTCCTTATTATTGATTTTAGTCCAATAACTACTAAATTTAGATATTCATATCTTTGGCTCTTACAGCAATTATAAGCAAATAAATTTCACGTATTTTAGTACCAACGGTTTTTTAAACGGATACTCAATATAGAAATTAGGGATAAAAAACAAAAGGGGGGATCAAGTGTCCCCAGTTTCCCTTATAGATAGCATTTTTAGGGTTTCGTACTCAATGATATAAACGGGACCCTATTACTGAGTCTTCGTTGCGCGCTGTCCGTCTGTCTGTGTCACCAGACCTCATAATTCCATGAAAGCTTGACAGTTGAAATCTTTAGAGATGATGCATTTCTGTTGCCGCTATAATAATAAATACTACAAACAGAATAATTATAACATATTATTACGGCTTCCATACAAACAACGTAATATTATTCCCGTTTTTTGATACAGAAAGCCTCCGTCTCGCATTTGGCCGGTTATTCTGTTTACTTTTAATTCGTTAATATATACAAATTAAATTAAACGACAAAAATACTGTTGCAAATAATAACTTGCCCCACCTACAAACAGTTCTACTAACTGCAACTAACGGTGTAGGTACGAGGTAGCTTTGTTTTCTTTCTAACTGCATACTAAAACTAAACGTAGTTTTTAATTGACTTAAACTACTCCTACTAGTCCCTACTTAATATAAAAACATGAGTAACTTTGTCTGTTTATCACGCTTTCACACTTGTAATCTTGAACCGATTCTAATGCCATTAGTTTGAGAAAAAGAATAGAGTTTCATCAGGGCATAATCATGTATTTTGATTTTCCTGTCCTTAAAATAAAGATAAAAAGAAAAAGTTTCAGAATTATCAAGGACTTACCCGAGGCTTCCGAATGTTGCCAGTGATGGTAGGGCACGTGAGGTTTCAGTTGGTAAGAGTGCGGCATAACATCCATGAGGGATTTCCACGCGGAACATAAGAGCTTCAGAATTGGTCACTGATTATACCGAAAAACATCACCACGGAGGCAGAGCCGCGAGCTTTACCTAGTTTTGCAATAGACCGGTCTAAATTGTTTTTAGTGTACCTTTATACGCAAGAAAACGGTATGGCGTTCTTTTTACCAGTGTATTTACTTTTATCTACAGATTAAAAATTAAGTTCTTAGATTCGCTAGCTCAGTGTTCAGCAGCTTACGCTACGGTCAGACGTGAGACTGGTTGTGGTATAATTACTTTAACTTACATGATCAAAATTAAATGATCACTAACATTATATATTTGCCATGTGATATTGACATAAACGATTATGAAAGAGGGATGGTCCGAAATAAGGAACTTTCAAGAATTATAGGTCCATCACATTCACTCGCCGAGAACTTCTACTGGATCCGCATTCGGAGAACAAGCCGAGAACACGGCGAGAACCCGCGAATCATATCTACATTCAAGTTCTCCTGTTTTTCACGTGTTACGCGAGAACACGAGAATCTCGCGTGAATCTCGTGTGAATGTGGAGTGCCCATTATACTTAGGTACGTTAGATTATTATTAAAAAACATAGATATGTACCTACCTACTTCTTTACTCATGCTATAAAGAAGATTTTTTTATTTGATACGATAAAACAGAGAAAATAGTTACTGAACTGATTTTTAAAATATTTATATAAAGTCAAATTATTTCAAAGAAAAATAGACTTGACTTAACACACTAAAAAAGGAGCGGAGCATTAGAATTAAATGTTAAAAATCTGACACTTTCCCATGAATTATTGTTAATACACGGGCCTGCTTGTTCAATGGGGACTACGGAGTTCAAAGTACCTATGACACAGGTGGCTCTGCGGGATACAGCTAGTTTATTTTCAGGTAAACAAACAACATCACAATAATGAGTGCATAAGTAGTTCTAACAAAACATTTAAATGATGTGACATCCACAACGTTTACCACATATACGTATACCATAGATAGTCTTTAATAAAACTGTAAACTTTGGTATTAGCCCCTCTCTATAAAATAGAGAGTAGATGGGCTTATGGCGAGACTTTGTCTGTAGCTCTGACTCTGTCGCATTAAACTACGTCGCATTAAACTAGGTTACGTGGATCATCTGTTCAAAGTTTGAAATAGAACAAAAATGACAATGTCGATCGGATTGAACTTTCACTTTCACAATAAACGTGTTTGAAAGGGGCAGTCTGGTGAGAACGATCTTTTTCGGCTTTCTTGTTACTCCTGTCAATATTGAGTACCATTAGGCTGTTAAAAAATTACGTTTTGTTCAATATTTTGCAAATGACGCACCTAGTTGATGACACTTTTAGGTGCTTTGTGTCACCTACATACATACACACTTCACAAATGCATAGTAAATGTAATAAATGGAAATAGGGACAGAATTCGATGCGACCTTAGTCGCTCGCGAGCCTCATCAATATCAATACATATAATAAAATCGTAACAGGTCGCTGTCTGTACATGGAAGATAAATAAGAAAAAATATTATAGGGGGGCTTTATAAACGCAATAGAACCCAAAACAACGATTTTTAGAATTTTTGTCTGTTTGTCTGTATGTCTGTATGTCTGTATATCTGTTTGTCTGTACGGTTGTGCACGCTAATCTCAGTAACCGCTCCACCGATTGCAATGCGGTTTTTTTTATTGTGTTGAGGTTTTCTCCAGTTAACATTTAGCGTTTGTTTTATGTAAATCGGTTTAGAAATAAAAGAGTTATAACACTTTTAAGAATCAGATATTTTGAAAATTTTAATTGTAGGGGTTTCTTTGAATGTGAGTGAACCTAAACTGGCGTGTTGGCTTAATCATAAAAGAGCTTAATGATTAAGACTATTTTTAAACAATTCAGTGCGCGCCGAAGGCGTGGACTGAATTGTTTTAAAATAGACTTAATCATTAACCTCTTTTATGATTAAGCAAACAGGGCAGTTTCAGACGCTGCTTGATGACTTTGATGAAGAAATACCTTTCCTTTCATACACCTTATGTGACGTAAACGAAGTTGCGGGCTCAGCTAGTAATCATAATAATTTTGTTCATTTTAGTGATAATAATCTTACCGTTTGGTTTCCGTCAACATTTTACGGATTTTGACAAGCACCTTAGTAACCACATCATTCTTTTTGTAAGCAGGAACAAGCTCGTTGGGACAAATGACACTTATTCTACAGGTAAATATCTTCAGGATTTGCAGACCTGTTATAGAGCAGAATTTAAAATACTGTCCATGAGTCGTTACCCATTTACTTTCACTATTACACGTTGTCACAACTGTTATAATCTAAGAGCTCACCATTTCACACATAAAACAATATTTATACACTGTTTATTCTTAAAAAATATTATCAGCAAGAGCCCGCCAACCAAATTGAATATGTCACACAGAATGAAAAAAAAACAAATGAAAATCTCACGTATTAAAAAGTCTCTGCAAAGAGATCTATTTTTTAATTTCGTTTTCACTTTTTTTATTTTTAATGGCCAGTTCTAAAAACAAACTGTATGCTTACTCCACGTAATCCGCCATGAAGCTCGTTGCACAGTGTGCTACAGGAAACACAGTCTCAGTTATTCACGTATTATGAAATAAAAACGCTTTCTGAAATGATACTAATTTTTTTATTGAAAGTTATTTTCAATTTTGATCTACTGCGGCAAATGTTCTGAAGAGTTTCACTGCTTAATTTCCATTATTCTTTTTGAGACTAAAAAATAATGTATGGAGACGGAAAGATATCACCTTCAACAGTGTGCGCCAACTGATAGAGTGGCAAGAATCTTTTTTTTTCTTATTCTTGGGCTTTCAAGGCATGAGAGTGACTCTCCTCAACTGACAAATTTAATTTTTTGACGTGACAACGTCTTTTATTTCGATGGAGCCGGCTGCACGCACGAAAAAAACATGATGTATGCGGCGTTACCTCGCTCTGAGGCGTTCCATTTAAGGCTGAGTTGTCACGTTCAACTATCGTCAGTAAACGGACTTTACAGACAACCGATTTTTTTTTCGAAAATATGCAGCGTATGAATGTATGTCGAAGTTTGGACTAAGTTGTACTCTAGTCAAGCAGTGCAACCTTACTCGATCTATCTGTGGAATTAGTCGACAAGCATTAAAAGTCACACTTCACTTAGTTATATTACTTTCCAACATTCATACACATTTTGGAACCGTTTATGCTTAATAATCCACCCTACTTACACATAAATACTTGGAGACGCACTAGTCTTGAAATATTATACAACGAAATGGCGTCGGCTTCTCTCTGAATTTGGCGCCAAACTCGGCAGAATGTTTTTTGAAACCGAACGATTAAGGCTTTTTAGGTGTGAAAATTTCTTTTGGGTTATAGGCCAGACTCTTGCTGACGAAAATCACACGGTGTTCTACCACTGCCGTAGGCTGGATCCCCAGTAAAGCCTCGGTAGGATGTCCCAAGAGAAACGACTGAGATAACCGTGGAACACAAAGGTGGGTTTAAGTTTAGTTACTTTATGAGAGTATAGATGAGAAATAATACAAAACACACAAAACTTTACAACAATATATTATTACCCACACCATCTCATGCCTACCATTTTTAATGCGACATCCATTTTGTGTTGCCTGACCCAGGACTTATTATACCGGGTCCACGGTCCGGAATGTATTAGCTAACATCTGTGACCTGGCTGTTGTCCAAACATCGTGTCTTATATTACATTTCGTTTACCATAACGTAGGAATGTGTGTAACGTAGAAATTTTCCATGCTTGGGTTTGATGACAGTTTAAAAATGCTTACAATTTTATGAGGACTGAGGGATTTTTGTCGTCAAAATTGGACAATAGCGACTTAAAAAGTAACTTTATGCACTACTTATATTATTGTCAACTTTAACTTCTCCCTTAGAAAGTAAGCACTGCCATCCAACGCCGAAATGTGGCCAGCGTTGTGGGAACCTTACCTTACCAGTCGATTGCGATGGAGAGGTATTATTTGACACCTTGACAGCAATATCAGTACTGTCTTCTTTTTTCAGTATTTGAGCTAAAGAAAAATAACTTGAAGTTTAGTTTACAGAACCAGATTCAAGACTATTACTACTATAATAAACCGATGATCCTCACTGTGCGATAGACTATTGAGTGTGACCCTTATGACAAACTGATATGAAACTGATATTAAGGTATTTAACCCTTAAATGCATGATTTTTTATTTAGTTATGAAATAAATATTTCAGTATAGATTTTGAGTCACAAATAAAGGGAAAAATAATAAAAAAAATCTAGGTTTGATTAAAAAGTATATTTTTGAAAAAATACAGTATGTAGACATTTGGCTACATTATGCGTCTAGGAAAAATCAAATATCAATGCGGTAGGTGAGATCACAATCTAATAACGTATAATCCTTGGGGTTATTTATGTATGTAGCGCAGCAAAACAATTCCTGTCTTTAGTATGACAAAGGGCCACCTGACACTTGATTTATTCTGTGCCGTGCGTGAAAACCCCTTACATCCTGGTAATTGGCGCCTATTTTTTTTGTATCACACCTTCTCTTATTGTGATCAACCCCGACAGTTCTAACATCTTTAGGTGCAACAGGCTTCATAGGTCCTCAGTGCCTTATAGCATCAAATTCTGCATTCTCACGCTGGAGACCATGGTAAGGGTCATGGTCTCCAGCGGGGGAAAGTTGGAAGCTGCTGCGTCTTTCTACGAGAAAGTTATGCTCGAGAAAGAGGCAGCGGGCGGGAGCGGGAGAGAAATCTCCTTCTCGAGTTCCGCAGTCGACGACGGGGTCGTCGCCGGTTGCTTTACGCCCAGGACTACCGGCCTCCATGACCGAGGGCCTGAGAACGGCGAGTCGGCTGCTCGTCGTTCTTACAGAAGCAAGCCAAGACGGTGGCATGTCTCTTCGCCACTAATAGTAGTGGGATAGCACCCAATTATCCCCCCAGATCCCCCAGACGTGGGATAGTACCCGAACCGTCTAGGCGAGGCCGCGGTGGTAGTCTGCCGGGAACCCTGTGACTTTCTTCCGAGGGCTTACCCGGGACTCCCGGCCATAGACTGTTGTAAGGCATTGTGTGGTTTTAGTCTGTAGGAGTCTTCTATAACACCAAAGAATTTCTAACCGCCATGTCCATCAAAGATAAAAAGCCGAAGATACCATTTTTGACTTTTATTCCTATACCTTCCTAAGAAGTCAATGATGTCTACTCCGCCCTTATAGGCACTGTAGCCCTTTATGTTTTTTGGGCAAAGTATGGTATATTTGAGATGAGGTTCCCGCTTCCCGCCACAGGTTCCGCCGTGGATGCACCACCTGATAAGTGCTCCTCTTCATAGGATTTGGGAGCGTTCAATAGTTGATCTTCCAGTTCATGCAATAAGTCCCCTACATTTGAATAATAATTGATATTATCATCATCAAAATCTACACCATGTTCGGAGACCTCACCATCATATAAAGCAGCAAGAGCTGTCTCAATATCCTTTTCTGCCCACTGGCACTGGCTCACTAGCCATACATGCTAAAAAGAAAAGCGAAATAACCAAAATACCAAAACTATACCCAAATAGGCAAAATAAAACAAACGCATGATGTAGACATTTGGCAACATACATAAAAATCAAGTTACAGACACATTCAGGATAAATTGCCGAAAAAACCGTTCTATTAGTGGTTTCTTACCTCATGTCTAATGTATTTCTTATTTTTTTAAATCGTTTCAGCAATTACTTCTCAGTAAATCTCAATTCAAAAGTCACTAATTATATTATTATACAGTCAACTTTATCCCCCTTCGCTTTCGTTATGTCAAATTGCGCGGTAATTTTAATTTCTAACGACTCTCTTTCATGTTTTTTTGTTTCAATATGTTATTAGCTATGATATACACATAATTATATTTAGAAAAACTTGTCACATGTGTCACTTTTTAAAAGTACAAAAGTAGTTTGTAGACTTTTGGCAACAATATGCATTTAAGGGTTAAAAATTCCCAACTGCGCCTGTCCGTTTTAACACGGCAGTTGACTCACCACCTTTTAGGTACATAATGTGTAAATGGTGAAATTTGGACGTAAAATATGCATCTGCCTACCCCTTCAAAGGCAAAGGCGTGACTATATGCATACCGGTTAAACCCAAGACGCGGATCCAATGGAAACAAAAATCCCATACAATTGTATACAAAAGGGTGCTCTTAACACACGCCTCTGCGTTTACGCTTTTTTTTTCTCAAAGAGGTTCTTTGTGTGGAATTTTTCACTGTTAGAGTGAGCGTCGACTACACCACATACGGTATGATACGAGAAATGTTCGTAATAGATAGCTGAAGAACAATACAGACATAGGAATTTTATAGAGTTTGGGGGCGAACTAGAAGAATGAAATATGTATAATAGTCGGTGAGCTTATTTCCCTTGTGTTGATAGGAACCGACGCAGGTTATAGCTAGCTGCTATTGAAACTTTCAAGGCTCTCTCAGGGCTGTCAACCTAGCTGTTTAAATAAAATAGAATTGTTGAATCATAGAGTTTTTTTGTGACTCTCAAATCTCCATAAAAGGCTCCAGTATCGTTTTCACCACTTTACTAGATCTGAAACGCAGGACTCTGCTCGGTACATAAATCTATCCATAAAATACTCGTTCATATCACAAACGACACTATGACGAAGAATTCATCCACTTAAGGTCATTTTGACCATTACTCCCCTCTATTCCCTCATAAGTAATAGGCTATAACGCCTTAAATGCCACGACAAATGTATCAGACGGCCATATAACCATTTTATGTTATGGACGATTAAAATGAAGGTCATATCCTGAAATATTGTTATGGCGGCCAGAAGCGACGTTAAGTGAATAAAAAAACATTCGCTTCCGGTCGTTATCAGATCACTTTTGGTGGTTAACGAAGGGCAGGAATGGTTTTGAATCCCTTTGTCTGTTACAAAAAGAAGAGGTACTAGATGTCATGCGTGGTTGCACCTGTGAATTCTGTGGCCGTCCTCACATTCAATAGAAACTTTTTCCGGGGTTGACAGAGTTCTATGTTTTTTTTTGTTGACATTTGCGTTTATGCGTCTTCATCCCAGCTACAAGGATAGCTGGAATGATGTGTGAAACTCCAAAGGCACCGTCCTACTCACTAAGCCCGCGGTGTTCCTCCTCGCCCTAAAGTCGGATCGTAGGATATTCAAGAACATTATTGCAAAAAAGTTGAATATAGTTTTCATGGCGACAGTTGCGCAAAGTGAACGATGAATAAATTAAGGCTGGTCTCAGAGCGCGCCCCTCAGGATATGTTTCATAACATACATAATGATGGGAAACGAAAAGTATCGATAAATTACTCTTAAGCTTACTTACTAATATCATCTGTATATTATACTAGCTTGATGCCCGCTGCATCACCAGTGTGGAATTTTGTTCCCGTTTCGGCATCTAATAGTAAGTTATTCCAGGGATAAAAAGTAGCTATGTGCTAATGGAGACTATTTAACCAATAACGTACCTAATTTCAGCCAGATCCGTTCAGCCGTTAGAGTGTGAAGGAGTAACAAACATCCACACTCACAAACCTCGCAATTGATGATGTCGACTGTGTCCCAACACTAGCTTACATCAAACACCCCGTAGCTTCTTAGCGAGTGCCGAGTGAGTGCCGCGACGCAAAGTGCATGCCTTCATATGTACTAGTTATTTTTTTCAAACCACGACGATTGAGAAAAGAAATGCATTTTCGGTATTAGGTATAATCCGTGTGTTTATCCCGAAGAAGATGTTATTATAAACTACTGTCTACTAACATTATGAAAAGTAAGCATTTTAGGGTTTGTAATCGATAAAACCTGAAACTACTCCACTGATTTTATTTTATTTTTTCATCATTAGATATCTAAATTATGCTAAAGTGATATGGGCTATATATTATAATATTACTACCCAAGTGAGCGAAGCAATAATAATATCATGATACCTGACCAATTTTACCTCATGGCATTATCAAAGATCTGTATTAATAGGTATTGAAACACTGTTTAATTGTATTATCTTGCCACACGTGTTAACAATATACTGAAGAAAAGTAAACATGTCGGTTTTTTTAATGTATGCAACAAGTTCCACCAAGTGCCATCAATCAACAGTATAAATCCCAACATCGATATAGTGGAATTCAACAGATGTAAATAATATAGTAAACAAAGCAATTGGATCTTGACTGCTCCATAATTACTTACATTTAATTATCAATCCTGATCATAGTCGTTTCAAGGAACTCTAGTTAGATTTATGCGGACATTTCGACACTAATAAACCTTTAGATTATAGAATAATTTCATGAAAAATACTCGGATGGTAAAAATTTAAGACTGTCATTTTTGCTTGTCTTTAAATTATTTTTTCTCAGACTTGTTTGTCTTTGCCATAGTGTTGTAAAACTGTTGTACTGGCCAATTGATTTTAAAAGGAGGTCATTGTTTTATCAATCTGTCAGTTCGAAAAAATGTACTTACTTTAATAATATAACTTATTGACCCAGAGAGCGACGAGTGCGAGTCTTTGCCCCTTTCACACGTACCGGTTGCCGGGTGCCGGGTACCCGGGTGTATGGCCGTGTACTATAGCTTTCACACGTAACTGCGTGATTTGCCCGGCAGCCGCTTGCATTCGCCGCCGGTTACCCGGCACCGGCTACCCGGCAACCGGTACGTGTGAAAAGGCACTTTGAGTTTGGGTCTTCGATTCTACAGTATAAACGATTTTGCTTTCGTCCGTATGTGTGTGTGCATGTCAGTTTCGGTCTAGAAGACGCATTTGTTAACCAATTTTCTCCAAACTTGGCAAACATGTTCTTTGATTTAAAATCATTGATCTACGAAAAGATAAAAATACAACTTTTGTCGAAAGTTTTTTTAACAGGGCAGAAAATAAGGGAGAAAAAGGGCCCCGTTATATATGATGGGATCATAAGGGATATAATTCCTCACAGGTTGTTTTTTCCTGGGCGCTCGCGAGGTCTACTCTTCGCAGAAGTACTTGCTTTAAATTGGGACTAACTAAGTATTTGTGCGACCCAGAAATCGTCAGAAGGATCCGGTTAGGCTTAGTACCGTGTGGAGGAGTAAGTTTAAAGAGGCTAACGTCCATCAGTGAACTGCCAAAAAGATAATCTATTGTTTCGAACGCCATAAACATTTAAATATGAATAAAAAGAAAAGAAATAATGAATCTTTAGGATAGACTGGGTACGGTTGACGGTGGATCGTTAAAATATTCAGTCATTTTTTACACAACGCTATCTGAGGGGCAAGTGCGAGTTTTTGCGTGAGCTTGTCGACATTCACGGCTCACCAATTCGTTTGGAATCAAGACCCCGCCACCTAGCTGTAAACGCTGGAACTTGTCTCGATCCCATACAAATCGGTGATAACGCGCTCGTTCGTGAATGTCGACAGGCGCTCACCGAAACTCGCACTTGCCCCTTAGATCCCAAAGTAAGCTAGGAATGACCTGCTTGTGTTATGGGTGTTTGACCACGAATGTTAATACGACCTTTGATAATGCTATTATAGCGAAATATGTCAGGTGTTTTTAAAATTTAAATAAAAGTGGAATAGTACAAGTGAATTTTCGTAAAACAAGTTCCGTCAAGTGCCAACAATCAAAAGTATAACGGATATTATATCAAATTTTGTGACCTAATGTGCTTTTATTGCGCTTGTTCAAAAAGCTTTAATTTTTTACTACTTTGCTTCGAATATACCTGTCACCATGTCATTATAATGGCCTAGTTCCCTTTCTTTGGATTTAAAAACCCCACATTAGAAATCTCTCAAAATGTCTTAGTCTACTTCTGTAAGAACGGCGAGCAGCCAACGAGGCGTCTACACATTTTATCATCCCTAAACTAATATATTAAAAGTACTTGACCGTAATTCGAAGCTTATATAATGAGATAGGCATATCCGTTACCCGTAGGCTTATCTTACTCATGTTTGATGACGTATTTCCGTCGACTCACCAGCAGGGGGCGCCACCTGTAAACTTATAAAAGAACATGGCGTCCACTTTGTCCTCATTGGCGTTTTGATTCCCGTAGCAAAAGGTTATAGCAGGAACACCTGCTAGTGCATTTATTTTTTCTAGTTACTAGTTATATACCTAGTAAAGTTATAAAAAGTGACTTGGGATGAAGTAAGTGAATTTACAGAAATAATTATTTAACGGTTTGACCGTTCGTTTAAGTCTCAGGTATGTTTTTACTTCATATTTTTACGATCACATATGAGTGTGATACGTCATAACGTGAAATAACCTATTATTTTAAAATAGCACGTAAACCTTTCGAGGTTGCAGTTTCTTTTATTTAATATCTTTAGTTACAACTAATATCAAACTGATTTTATAGATTGTATTCACAGGTACTAATACTTTTTTTTTAGATATTATTTGCTTCGTGTATGTACAGCGTAAGTACCGCCGAATATAGAAAATATTTTCAAAATATTTTTATACCTACCCACATAAAGGCACATTAATTACTAGATGTTCCTATACATGTAAAAATATGGCCTATTATGGGTAAAATCGTAATCATCCCAAGTTTCTGAATACGTACGAGTATGTCAAAGTAATAACTAAATGTTTACCATGAAAGTGGTACTTAAAGGAGAACGCCCAGAGATCGTTTCTTTTTGAAAAACCTTAATAAAAAGTGTATGGCCATCTAAGTAAATTGGTAAATCATGTAATATTTTTTTAACAATCTTTTAATTCAATCGATCAAAATCTTTTGTGGCGTTTTAACTTTGATTATAATTTGTGGTTGTGTCGTTTGTACGCGCCGCGGACTGACCAAATGAATGGTACTGACGTGACGAAGATGGCCGCCAATCGCAAATATCAATGTGTGAGGCCTACATTTCGGGGTTCATGCAACAATGTCGTTGAGATCATAGATTTAGTATCGATAAATTCTAAATCTATGGTTGAGTTGGAAGTAGGTACTATTAATAGCAGATTATTGCATTTTTTTATATAAAACTAGCTGACCCGCGCAACTTCGTTTGCGTCACATACAGAGTATATCACCCATTCCCGTCGCATTTTTTAATTCATTTGTTACAAAAAATGTGATAAATGAAGAACCGCTCGACCGATTTTGTGCAAACTTCACGTAAACCATCTACTAAATAGTCCGAACAAAGCCTAAACATTTGGTTTGGATAGGTGAGCCCGTTCTTGAGTTATAAAATTACAACGAAAAGTGGCATTGATTTTTATATATATAGATAGCATTCTAACTATAGTAAAAATCTAGGCTGGTGATATATTATTCACCGTGTTGCGAGCATATTAGACATTTGAACGAAATACGAACTGTTAAAAATTGAAAAGTTTTTAACAAAACGTCTTTTCGGTAACGAATGTGCGGTTTTGCTGTAGATCTGATAAAAATGCCACTCATCCTCTTTAATTTTTGACAAACTCCAGAGACACTTTTAGTAAAGTCCCACCGCTTTACTAGAGAAGACAGTCAGTCTTCTCTAGTAAAGCTTGACTTAGGACCGTATTTGACATTGAGTGTCCTAAGAGGACGAGGACCGATAAAAATTACATAAACAGCTGAATATTAAATAATACAAGAATTGGCAGTATGGTTTTAAATACCTTTGCCTGTCCTTTGGACGAATAAAGCAACAACAACAACAAGGAAAAATGACAGTTTAAAATGTTTATCACCGAAGGATTTTTCATGAAATTATTTTATATAAATTGGTGTGAAATGTTTATATATAAACAATGTATGGTTCCATACAAAGTGATTATGATCAGGATTGATATTTAAATGGTAAGTAATTAAGGAACAATCGAGATCCAATTTGTTTATTTACTACATTATCTCAATAAGTTGATTTGTGGTACCTAAGTCATTTCCAGGGTTTTTTATAAGTGTGATGGAACTATTACTTTTATCTTTTTTGAATTAAATCCATGTTCATCAATGTAACGATTACACTTTTTGGACAAATTGATTTGACGGATTGATGGACATTTGCTTCAAAACTAACCTCTAATTTGAACAGCAAAACGAAGAATGATAGAAAACCCTACAAAATAACAGAATATTTTTTATTTCCTATGCAAGTACGATATCCATCCAATTCAATCTCCGATTTTCGCTGTCATACTAAATTATTTGTTATGAAACGGCGGTCCATTGAAAGATGGGCAATCGCCTTTTAGGTACCTAACATAATACTATTTCTTTTAGTTTGGTTTCTTGATAGAAATTAATCCTCCATCCTTAGAAAGTGAGCTAATTCCAAGTGAAGTATTTCAGAAGCGCGCTCTGAGCTCCAGTTACTGTATTAGGTACGTTAAATAGCAGTTCCAGCTCATTTAGCTCGAACTTCAAATAAGGGCGATCGCAACGCCACGTGCATTGTCGTAAGTGGAGTAAAAGAAGACTTCCACTAAACCAGATAAGGATGATGGAAATAGGCGAGTTATTTCTTATTACCTAACACTGGTCCTGACCAAGTGTAAATTTCTTCACAGATCAGAGGTTAATTTACGAGGATGATAGAAACAATCATCCTTGCTTCGTATTTTATATAGGGACAGCATTAAAAGAGATTTCGGTTACCCAAGATCCTAAGACACAGTATAACCTAAGAGGTTGATAGACACGTTTTGGCGGCAAATTGCCTTGATAAGATAATATGCTGATACCCACTATTGTAAAATCATAGTCCTGGGTTCGTCAACCTATACAAAAACGGGGAGATCCGACAATTCGAATCCCTGCTACATTTAGAAAAAGCTGACAAGGTTCTTTCTGCCAAAAGGCTTTTCTGCCAAAACCTTTTGTATTTTTAAACAAAGAGAATCTTTTGAAAAACTTAAGTTTCTTCGAAAATATTTATGACAAAATTGAAGACCTACTTTAATAATAGGATTTCCATAAATCTTTTATCAATTTATTACAAATGGCTTGCGGCCATAGATCTGATTTCATATATTATTCTCAGAATTGTCAAAGACCCAATTCTTAAAAATGAACCTTGATAAAATATCGCCTTCAAACACATACATTTTCGAGGCTGAAGCCTTTTCAACGGCACTCGGGAAGGCATGCATTTTGGTCTTCGATCTCCAAAAAGGATGACCCCAAGTTCATCCAAATCATTACGCCAGCCTTCGAGAGGATCAGGCGTCAAGATCAGATCTCCATCGAATGGAGTCCAGATTCCATTGTACCAAGAGCCTTTTTAGGCCTGTATTACAGTTACCACTCTCGAGGGGTGTGTACAATATCCATAATAATTGGGCATACGACAGTAAATGTCCCTTCAATTAAGAAATTTCTGAGCTTTAGGCTCACAAAGAGACTGAGAAGTTTAACATCCCCTGCCCATACCAGCAAAGGAAACACTAACCAGTTACTACCCTCGAGGGGTATGTACAATATTGTGTATCTATAATAATTGGGTATACGATAGTAACCAGGCGTACGATAACATACTAAGTAACCATGCAAGGATGTCCCTTCAATTACGAAATTTCCGAGCTCGAGGCTCTAAAGAGACGAGGAGAGGTCTAACATCCTCTGCCCACACCAGTAAAGGAAACACTAAATGATATGACCCTGTCATTCTATGTCGGTCAGTTAACTCTGTACAAAATACGTTGGTAAGGAACGAGAGTACCAAAAAGTTTTAAATTTATAAAAGGGTACCGCATTCCCTTTATCCAGAAACTCCAATCCGTCCTGCACGGTATTCGAGAGGACGCAGGTTCGAAACCTGCTCAAAACTGATAACCTTCCCACATTTAAATTTACACCGAACTCTGTTCAAGTCCCGTCCTGACAAAGTTGTAAATTTTCACTTTATGTTAAAATGCTATGGAAAACTTGACTAAGGTGGAATACTAACTGCTTTAAATACTTAAGAATCCATACAACGAACTCTTTTTAAAAAGGTTTCCTTTTTAACTGAAATGACCACATTGTGTAATGGTTCAAAAGATGAATGCTCAAGGCACTCTAAAACTAGTTCCTTTGTCACCAAGTTCGGTTTCTCCACTTTTCCTAACTTCAAATAGCGATGGGTCATCCGCCCAGAATTCAGTTTTAGGACATTGTACGCCTTTGTGAAGCCAGAATAATTCTATCTTTCAGCATGTTCCGTTTACCAGATTTCCTCCAACCACGAGATTGGATGTGCAAAATACATCTCAGTCTAGCTTATTTTCATGATAAAGCTGATGTAGTGTACATTATCCTTTTCAGAGCACATTCTTGTCTTCCGCTCGGGTAAGCCGCACCCAAAACATTTTCATTTCTCACCATCTGGGTGCCTCGATTTCTATAGAATAAGAGTATTCAAATACTCGTCTACCTACACAAAATCTCATTTTGCGCATCAAAATCCTGTTACTCTTCACAAACACGTACAAATAGCCTTGAAAACTCTTCAAACCCAGGGATGGTTAGACAATTGGGAGAAAACAATAATAGGTTCCCAAAGAAACCTCTCATATCGTTATGCGATAGACATAGAACTACCTGAAAGTCCAATACCAAAAGAAAAGATGGTAGATTCATTTAATTCCAAATCAAAGAAACTTAGTTCTTTTAAAGAAAATTTAAACTTGGTGGGTCTTTTGAATTTTTACCACTTTCACAGTGCCTAGAGGTAGCTTTACCTCAGCGTCACATTCGGTCAATCCCCTAACCGACAACCCACTGAAGAAAATAGTAGTGCACGGAGTGGTACAAGTGGAACTCCAATAGTGGGTCCGCAATTACCGGTTCTCGATAATTTTACAAGCTTTCCATACGAGATGCTTTCTTACCACGGACGCGTCAGATTTCGCTTGGGAGCCCAGCTAGAAAACAGGCTCGAGGTCCTAGAATAACAAAGATTGTACTGCATCAAAGAGAGATGTTGATAATCTTACACATGATTCGAAATCATATACCGGTACTGTGTTACAGTCTGTACTCATTCAAAGCAGTTGTAGTCCATCCCCCCAGAGGGACGAGACCAAATCAATTGCCTTGACGAACTTAACTCGTCAGCTTGCGTGTAATGGTCCGACATCAAATTGACTTCACCATACTATATTTTATGTAAGCATCCTGCTTCAAACACCACTAAGGCAAGATTGCCTACAAACAATATTCCTATAATGAAATGGAGAACACTACATGATAAGCCTGTTTGTAATGTGTGGATATTACTTCCACCACCATTTTTAATACCCAAGATGCTGTCACACCTTAATCGGTCAACAGGAGTGTTTGTGGTGCCGCGATGGCACAAGGTAATAATAGAGGGCAGATCTCAAAGCGAGAGCTCTGTAAGCTCCATTCGTTCTGCAGAACCTGCAAAAGAACCTAATAAACATTATCTCTTTCCTTCTAATAAACACCTCGACAGGTCTCCCACCACCTCACATAGAGAATCTGTGAAAATGTGCCCCCCTCCCCCCCACATTTCCCCATTCATTTAGGGGCGAAGAGGTAAATAACAGATATTAAATCAAAAACTTCTACTATTGAGCTCCTTGAGACCTACCTTTTAAGATACTTAAAAATTTTACAGTTTTAACCGACTTGCATTTTATTCATGGTTATTATATAATACGATTCTGTTACATAAATCTGTTGTTACTGTTCTTGATAAAATAGAAACCGTTAGTCAACTTTACATAGTTCGCATGTTTTGGTTAAACATGGTCGATCTCTTTAAAAAATGTAAAGAAAGTTAAGTCACATATTCATTGATATGGAGGTTGATGACTTAGTTCAATATTACCAAGTATTGATACACAGAGAACATTTTTCAGGTTTCTCGTCATAGTGATTTTATGCTTAGGTCGCCGCAACCACGATCTAACTTTGCTCGATTGTATTAACTCACGTCATAGGTACTACTTTTAGGCCCGAATCAAGAGTCCGAAACTGATCATTTTCATTTCAGACAATCTAGTTGGAAAACTATTGTAAACAAAGATAACACCTACGACTAATCAATTGAATCCTTTATTCTAGATAGAAATTAGGATATCAGAGTAACCGATATGAGACTACACAGTCTAATAGTTTATTTATGACTGTTAGAGGTTCTCCAACTATTCTAGCCCCGGCACTACCCGGTCAACAGCAGCTTCTAAGAATTGGTGGTGGTGGTAAGATCAAATTAATCCTTAACACGAGGTAATTGACGATGGATTTCAAAAAAAATTATTGTCGAGTAATAATGTCAGCTACTACCACCAATCAAATATAATAATAATTCGCAATTATTTAATCCTGTCAATAGAAGGAATACTTACTACTCCTTAAATAAGATTCCTTATTTAGTCTGTTTAAGATTACATATGAAGTTGTTCAAGATGGTAAAGATTATAAATCTAGATACCATACATACAACATTGTATAATATTATTTTCCTAAAAATAAATTAGAATCACATTGGCGTTTCCGTCACTCACCAGGCGAAAACAAACATTTCTCATTATATAAGCTTCGAATTACGGTCAAGTACTTTTAATAGCGGCGTTTTCCCTGAAAGAAAACGCATATTAAAATACTTACCTAATTCGAAGCTAACTTTTTAAATCTGCCTGGTGAATAAAACCCAATGAGGACAAAGTGGACGCCATGTTCTTTTATAAGTTTACAGGTGGCGCCCCCTGCTGGTGAGTCGACGGAAATACGTCATCAAACATGAGTAAGATAAGCCTACGGGTAACGGATATGCCTATCTCATTATATAAGCTTCGAATTAGGTAAGTATTTTAATATGCGTTTTCTTTCAGGGAAAACGCCGCTATTATTGTAAATAAATGATTATACTATTAAATTTTCTAAAAGTTTCTTTTTTTTTAAAGATCCTTTAATTAAATTAATATAAAAAGTTATTGCACATAATATAAATAGATATACCGAATTACATGATTTGATGAATTTGGCGATTGATTAACCGAAGTAAATGAATGTACGGTGAACTAGATATATCTCAATGATTACTTACATAATTAAAATCAGTTTAGTTACAACACTATGATCATAGACAACTTCTGTCAAAACATGACATGTTTACATGATTGCTGAGCTGTCCAGAAAAAGACTTATACCTAGTTCATTAAATTTAAAAAAAAACAACAAAACGCACTAATTCTAAAATTGAATAACATTTTCGTTGTTCATTCAGAACGTGTTGAGGCGACGATTCCTAAACAAAAGTCCTTCATCAAAACAGTAAAGTAGCCGACGAATAAAATAATTCACGTCTAATTTGGCTAAAAGACCGGGGCGTGCACAGTTGAGCGCGTTCAAACAAGATTTATGCGCCAACCTCTAGTCCTTTGAGTTTACAAGAGAAATTAAAACTTTTCAAAACGGCTCAAGCTATATTTTGGTGGAAAAATCTCTCTGCATTCAGACGAAGTATTTAATTTTGCTAAACGGTTGAGATATCTTGAAAGATAAATTTTGTACCGTTTTTGTTTTGAGACAGATAAATAAAAATAAATAATTGTAGAGAACATTTAACTGAAGATAAATGATCTGTGATTTATTTATCTTTTGAGATAATGTAGCGTTACACGCAAGTGAATTGCTAAAATTATTTGGTAGGCGCTATAAGCATATTATTTAAATCGCGCGCGCGCAGTCGTTAGCTACGGACGCTGACGGCTATCGACAAGCGTTGTAATAATGGCGGTGAATTCTAATGTCGTCAAGTGCAATGTGTGCAATATAGTAGTAAGCGAACTATTGTGTTACATCCAAAATAAAGTGTCGGTAGTGGATGAAGAAACGTTAGTGCGTGTATGTTCTTCAACGTTTAGTGCCGATGAAATAAAAATTGCGAAGTCGTTACTGTTTGAATCGATTCCGACCGAGAGACGTAAAATTGTACGTAAAAACAAAGGCAAAGAAGAACGGGATCTGGGAGACATTATAGGTCTTTTTAAGTCATGTGAGCCTGATGTTACCCCTTTATTTGTGGCAAAGGACCTAGATAGACTACCTCCAATATTGTTTGACCACCTGGATTGCTCCAAACTTTTAAAAGACATCTTGATTGTTAAAAACGAAATCGAAAATATTAAATTGACTTACGCTACAGTTGAAACTGTTAACGAAATAAAAACTGACCTACTGAGGATGAAGACCGATTCCTTGCCACCAAAGTCGGCATTCAAAATAAATGAAAAACGGGGAGCCTGGCTCGACAGTGGGCCGGCAGGGCTGTCCCAAGATTTTTTGTCTGGCCAAAATGAGTCGACATGTGATAATAATGGATTTTTAGAATTGAAATCACCACAGACACAATACCGAGATCTGCGGGTAGGCAATAGCAAGCAAATTAACTGTGAACTTGACTGTGGTGGGACCCAAATGGTGGCGGAACGATGTGGGGAACATGTTAAGGTGCAGCACGAGCGGTGTCTTCCTCAGATTGTGCCCGTTGTGAGTCATGCACCGGCTGATAATATGACATTGAAAACTCCGTTGACGTTGTTGGGCTCGACTCAGCTGTCCGACTGCAATGACGGTATGGTTTCTCAACAAGAAAATATGAAGGATAATAACACAGACGTATGGCAGACTGTATCACGAAGAAATAAAAAACCGAAATATCGTTTTATGGGCAGGTCAGGCATAGCCAGGGATCTGACATGTAATTTTAAGGCAGCGGACAAGAAAATTCCTATTTTTCTTACTAATGTGCACTGTGATACAACCGACAGGGATATAGTAAACTATATTAGAAGCAACACGGGAGAATCAGTGGTACTAGAAACAATAAATATGAAAAGAGAGAGGAGTCATAAGGCTTTTAAATTCTTTACCACTGAGGCCAACCTGTCTATGTTCCTGGAGGAATCAATTTGGCCAGAAGGCATAATATTCAGACGATTCGTCAATTTTAGACATAGAAAAAAGACTAATAATGACGATAATGGCCTAAATACATCAAAAAATGAATGAGGATTTTCATAGTTTTGCTACCTACAACTGTAAAAATATTAAACGGTCCGTGGAGGATATTAGACAGCTGTGTCGTTCATGTGACATTATTTGCCTGCAAGAGACTTGGTTGATGTCACACGATATACCATTCGTGGGTTCGATTGACAGTGGATTCGGTTATACAGCTGTCTCGGCAATGAACACTGGTTCTGGCTTGGTTCGGGGTCGACCTTGGGGAGGCGTGGCGCTGATGTGGAGACATCAAGCATTCCCACATGTATCAGTGATTGAATGTAAAAATAACCGTATTTGTGCTATCAAAATAATGACGTGTGATAGACCTGTCATAGTGATAAGTGTGTATATGCCAACTGATTGTGCAGTGAATTTGCCTGAATTTATAGACTGTCTTGGTTGTGTGCATGCCATAATAGACGAGTATGGGATCGACTCTGTTTTTGTGCTGGGAGACCTGAACTCGGCGCCGGGTGAGTTATTTTACAGAGAACTTTCAAACCTTTGTAATGATCTACAATGGTTCATAGTTGATGTTGACATTTTAGGTATCAATTCAAACACATTTACTTTTGTTAGTGATGTATACGGGACGTGTAGTTGGTTGTTGGTTGGATCATTGTGTGGTAACTCGCTCGGCAAAGAGGCTGGTTATAGATGCAGGTGTCAGTTATGATGCCCGGTGGTCTGATCACTATCCGCTGATTATAAAATGTAACCTCGGGGCTGTTGGTACAAAATTAGCTTTAAAATTTTGTAATTTAAATAAATATGTAGAATGGGGTGATAGAAGTGACCAACAAACTGACGAATATACCTCTGAGTGTCATGCTAGGCTCAGACTGATTGATTTTCCATCGGAATGTGTGAAATGTTCTGATCGGTATTGTGAGATCCGCGGTCACAGGCGTACCTTGGACAAGATGTACTCTGACATTGTGTCCGCCCTCCGGGGGGCCGCAACGGCAGGTCGGGGGGGTACGCGTGAGCGTGGTCGTGGTAAGCCCATAATGGGGTGGAATAAACATGTTAGCGAGGCTCACAGGATGGCCAGATCTAAGTTCGGTGAATGGATTTTATGTGGTAAACCTAAGTCAGGGCCAATCTACAATGAAATGTGTGTCACTAGAAGAGTATTCAAAGCTAAATTAAAATGGTGTCAAAACCATCAGGAGCAATTAAAAATGGATGCTCTGGCTGCTGCTCACTCTGGTGGAGATTTCCGAAGTTTTTGGAAGAGCACAAATAAATTGGGGGCGAGAGCTGGACTTCCTGCGAGCGTCGAGGGCATAAACGATCCTAAAGACATAGCCAATATCTTTAAGAGGCACTTTTCTATAGCATCTCCCCTGGGTCCGGCTCGGTCGGTGCTCAAAGTTGACAATAAAGGACAATCAATTACCAGATTTCTCGCAAAAGACGTTCGCAACGCCATACGGGATATGTCGCGTGGCAAGTCACCGGGGCACGATGGACTCAGCATTGAGCACCTACTGCATGCCGGACCACATATATCTCGAGTGCTTGCAATGTTTTACTCTTTATGTGTGAGCCATTCCTATTTACCGGAAGACCTTATGAAGACAGTGGTGGTACCTGTAGTTAAAAATAAAACTGGGGATCTTTCGGATAAAAACAACTATAGGCCTATATCACTTGCCTCTATTTTAGCCAAAGTATTTGATGGTCTGCTTGAGGTGCAGTTAAATAGATACGTCACTGTGCACGATAATCAGTTCGGGTTCGACCTCGTCTGTCCACTGAAAGTGCTATACTGAGCCTTAAGCATACCATCAAATATTATACAATTCGTAAGACTTCCGTTTACGCTTGCTTCCTCGACATGTCCAGGGCTTTTGACCTAGTTTCATACGATCTTTTATGGGATAAGCTTCTGGGCACAAATTTACCACAGGAACTAGTTTGCATGTTCCAGTACTGGTACACACATCAACGTAACAGTGTCAGGTGGGCGGGGGCTATGTCGGACTCTTATCAGCTTGAGTGCGGGGTAAGGCAGGGGGGACTGACCTCTCCGACCTTGTTTAATCTATATGTGAATGAACTGATTGAGGCACTAAGTAAGCAGCATGTCGGTTGTCACATTGATGACGTGTGTGTTAACAATTTGAGCTACGCGGACGACATGGTGCTTCTTAGTGCGTCGGTATGTGGTCTGAGAAAGTTGATAAGCACTTGCGAGAGGTACGCCTGTGAACACGGATTGCAATACAATGTGAAAAAGAGCCAATGGATGATCTTTGAGGCCGGTGGGGATTACACTCAGCATGTACCTAAATTATGTTTGAACTCAGTCCTTTTGCAACAAGTACATAAATTTAAATATCTGGGTCATGTGGTCACTGCCGATCTCAAAGATAATGAAGATATTGAGCGGGAGCGGAGAGCTTTGTCGATAAGGGCCAACATGATAGCTCGCAGGTTTGCACGGTGTTCTACTGAAATGAAAATAACACTCTTCAGAGCTTATTGTACAACTCTTTACACGTGCAGCCTGTGGGCTAATTATAACAAAAGCAAATACAGTGACCTGCGTGTCCTGTACAATAATGCCTTGAGGATGTTGTTGGGGCTGCCTCGATTTTGTAGTGCCTCGGGGATGTTCGCGGACGCGCGTACATTTTGCTTCCATGCAACTATGCGCATGCGGGCAGCGTCTTTGGTGGCCAGGGTGCGGGCCAGCTCCAACAGCATACTACAGATGATATCGGCTTGGCTGGACTGCCCTTACCTCCGGCATTGCGGTGACAGACATATTTCTGTACCGCTTCCGGAGAGGAAATACTGACAATTTACGTTTGATTTTATTGACATTACATACATACTGACGTTTAATTATTTCTGAAATTTTATTATTCAATTATTTTTATTCTATTTATAGGTATTTTATTATTATTGAAATTGATTTTATCTGACATTGTATCAATTTTATTTTTAAACACATTTTATTTTAAATATTTTATGTTAAATGTATATAATATTTTAAATCTGAATTAATTGTAATACTTGTATTTATGTGTGCATGAATTAATTGTTTTAGACGTTTTATATCATATTTTACCAACTATTAGTATTATTATTATTATATAGACTTTTATTGATTCTGTATTTTACTTGATATGTTAAAATTGTAAGAAACTCTATGGGTATATTAACCTGAAATAAATTGATTTTATTTTTATTTATTTAAATGCTTATAGCTAGTTATAGTTAGGTAGTTAGTTGGGTGGATCCTTACTAGTGTCAAAAGTTGATGGAAAGGGTTTCTGGGGGGATTTAAGACGTATATATAAGCGTGCGCATTAGTAGAATGCGACGAATCAGGAACTAACTAAAATTATTTTATTTTTGCTACTTCATACAGTCGAAGAAATTTTATTTGAAAGTAATTTATTCTCTAAATTATTTCCACTGAAATACCAGTGAGTGGCTTCCATAGTCCAAGTATTTAAACTAAAAATAAAGTCATATATTTGAAAACGGAAGCTCTGGTAAGCATCAATTGCGTAATTTTTATTTAGTCAATTAAGTGTGGGTAATTTTAGTGTACAAAAAAATATTTTAAATAAATTTATTATATTAGGCAGGCGTTTGTGAAATTTATAAAGAGGGTAGCGTTCTTTTATTATATTAAGGGTTTTAAAATGGGGAGTAAAAAAAATAGCGAAGGGAAAGTTTAGGGAATATCTATAGGTTGAAGAGGGTGTTTATAAAATATAAATTGTTCTTTCCAGAACGAGCTTCCAAGTTTTGGTTTAAAAACCCTTGCCTATACCCGTAAGCAACTAATATTGAAAATATAGGAGTAATTACCTATTGTTACCTCATATTATTCCTGAAGGAAGGAAGTCCCATCCCTGAAGGAAGAATTCGGATGAGTACCTAGTTTTTTAAGATAGATTTAAGTTTATGTTGTGAAATCGCAATAAAGTCAGTTAATATATAATTGTTGCGTTATTGACTCCAGGACAAATTATCTTCCTCACCTAAAATTACTGAACCGCCTGGGAACTCCTGGGAACACTCTGGACTTCCTAGAAGTGTGTCAATAATTAATTATTATTTTAACTTTCATACATTCATCCATCGGCATCGTTCATAATGTCAGGAGTTGTCTAACTTTTCATTCAGGACTTGAATTTTTTTTTAATTTGAAATGCAAATTTAGTTTCCGCTGGGTAACTAACTTTGTTTGGGAATCAATGGTGCCACCATTGATTCCCAAACAAAGTTATTTGATATATAATTTTGTATAAGGGTGAATTTCTCAAACGTAAAAATGAGGCGGCGCCACTGAAAATCATACCTTAAAGATCAGATAATATAAATCTTTTTTTTGTGTAAAAAAGTAATTAATTACCTTAATAAAGTCATACACAATAAGTTATAACATATTATTTTAATTATTATTAAAAAAAGGATTTTCTAAATAAAATATAATTTTGGTGGCTCGTCCACAACCTGTTTTATAAAGAAAAATCACATCCCAATCAACACACCGTCAGTTTACTAGATATACCTAATTTTATTTTAATTCTGTATTGGCTTTTCCACCTCTTGACTATTTAATTCGAGTATTTAGTGCTATATTTGATCTTATAAAAAATGTATAAGGTCCGTCCGCGATAAGTTTCAAATTTTGGTGTCAATAATAAAATCATTCCGTGAATCGTACTGAAAATAGGTACCGGGACGTTGCTACCATCTTTCGAATCATTGAGTCCTGTGCTGTCACGCACCAGTGCCAGCCTCGTGCCAGCTTGCTCCGACTTCCGATCCTACGTACGTCTCCGACACAGTACGTATTAAGAGTGACGATTTCAGTAATTTTTGTGTAGATAATTTAAAACGTTTTAAGCCCGTTATTTGTTTAAATACCTAATGTATAGCATAAGGGTTCGGTATTTGTTTAAAATAATAGTAATGTTATTAAAAAATTCTGAATAGTATTTTGTCAAATCAACTTATTTGACACATTTCTAATTTTGGTGGTCTAATTTTGGTGATTTTGGTGGTGTTTGACTAATCACCAAAATTGCTTAGTTACACGAAAATTAGATTTATAGTTTCTGGGGTAATTTAAGAAATTCTATGTTTATTTTCATTAAATTAATATGGATAAAGAATTTATGCTCGAAACAGGATTCGAACCTATGTCTACCGGAATACTGTTCCGGTGCATCTACCGCTGCCGAACGTTAAGTTTTGACTCCACAGTACGTATTAAGAGTGACGCCATCCTCAGATAGCACCTTCATTTCATTATGAACTAATAAAAAAATATTATCAACAATGTGAAATACTCTTACTTCGTGCACTGAGAATACTTTTTTCCACATTAATTGAATGAACTTTATACTAGGTGTGAGTTTTTAAGTATATTAGTAGTATTCCTTCCATTCCAGCATGCCAAAGAAAACATCAAAATTATCTCAAGCCGAGCGTTTAGAGAATGAAAGAAATGCTGAGAGGAAGAGAAAAGAAAAAATTAAGAAAGATCCAGAGAAACTAGAGGAATTACGAAGAAAAGAAAGAGGAAGATATCCCCGAAAAAAAGCAGAAGGAAAAATCGTACCTTTGAGTGAAATGCCACCACGTGCTCGCAGAGCTCATCAAAAACGGAATCGGATTAATTTTAAAGAATACTACGAAAGGAAAAAAAAGGACACAACTAACAAGCATTCAGCCGCAAAGCCCTGATACTTGCATGCCCGCAGGCAAGTATCATCTCCTGCGCGTGCAGTTGAGATGAAGCGGCGGTTATGGCTCTACTCGTCAGCAGACTGGGACGGTCTCTGCGACTACTTTGCGTCTATCCCGTGGAGTCAGCGCTGCTTTGCAGGTGAGGCTTCATCAGAGAGCGCATCTGCGGTAGCTGGTGACATCAGTTTAGGTATGGAATACTACAATCCATACACTGATGTCGCCAGCATCCGCAAAGCTCGTCCCTGGTTCGGGCGTGAATGCACCGAGGCTGTTCAGAAAAATCAGATGGCGTATCGCGCTTGGGTCAGGGCTCGGGCAATGCGGGACCCGAACGTGGCACACCTCATGGCAGCATATAACAGAGCCACTAGAGCCATCGAGAGCGCCTTCAAGAGAGCGGATGCCCAGCGCGTCGCACGGCTGGGTCGGGAGCTAGCCTCACACCCCACGGGTAGCCGTGGCTACTGAGAGCTGGCCAAAGGTGTGCATGCTAACTTCTGCCAACCCTCGTTGCCACCGCTGCGTTACCCCGATGGTTTACTGGCTCACAAGGCCCAAGAGAAAGGCGACCTGCTAGTTAACCTCTTTGCGGCTAATTCCCGGGTCGACGACTGTGGCATGCAGCCCCCCACCATCGCCGATTGTGGTTACACAATGCCAGAAATTGTCATCCGGCAGTGTGATGTGCGGGCGGTGCTGCGGTCACTCGACACGCGGAAAGCCAGTGGTCCTGACGGCATTCCGGCGGTGGTGCTGAAAAAATGTGCGGCCGAATTGGCTCCAGCATTAACGCGCCTGTATCGCCTCTCCTACTCTTCAGGGGAAGTGCCGGAGGCTTGAAGGGTGGCGAACGTACAACCGATCCCCAAGAAAGGGGATCGGTCGGACCCTGCCAACTATCGCCCTATAGCCGTCACCTCGATCATTTGTAAAATATTTGAGCTGATCATCAACAAACGACTCATGCGCTAACTCGAGGATCACTCGCTACTCAATGATCGACAATATGGATTTAGGCCAAAACGATCTCTGAACCGCATTTTACAATGGGGATTCTCGAACCTGTTCGAGTTCAATGCCCGTAAACATCATCCTTGGCATAGACGTCCGGCCCGAGCTCAATCACAAATACCATATTGAGCGATGTATTGGGCTAGCCTCGAGAAAACTAGGAGTCCTAAACAGGGTGAAACGGTTCTTTACGCCAAACCAGAGGTGTCTGCTGTACAAAACGCAGAATACGTCCTTGCGTCGAATACTGCTCTCACCTTTGGGACGACTCCGCGAGGAGCGATGCTGATAAAATTGACTGGACACCGTTATTCTCTTCCGTCTGCATAGATGAGAAAATACATTTTTTAACATCCCATTTAATTTCGCTTTATGATGTCCACGCACCGGTTCGCAGAATTAAAGTTAAACACGTCGTCGTCGCCTTGGCTAACCACTGAAATCAAAGCGCTCATCACAAAAAAAGCTACAGCCAAGTCCAAGTACAAGAGACGGCCTACGGCCTCTAACTGGGAAAAGTATGTTCTGATTAGAAATCATTGCAGTAAGGTGTGTAGGAATGCGCAACGCCAACATATCCACAACTCTGTCCAAGACGGAGATCCAGCAAAGGTCTGGAAATTTCTAAGATCTCTGGGAGTTGGTAAATCTCGTCAAGATTCTGTTCCTCAAAGTAATAACTTAAATTCACTCAATAAATTTGTCACTGCTGTCTCCAACTTTAATATGGAAACCAAAACAAATACGCTTAATCATCTTTCAACTATATCCACTCCCGATTGTGCTCCATTCGTTTTTAATCAATTCACTACTTGTGATGTTAAGAAGAGTATATTGTCCATCAGTTCAAATGCTGTAGGTACCGACTGTCTAAGCCGCAAAATGATCATTCCTATTATTGATGAAATCCTTCCCATCCTCTGTCATATCCTGAACTTCTCTATATCCCATGGCATCTTTCCAATGGCTTGGAAAGATGCACTAATCATTCCTATTCCCAAAAAATCCAACCCATCCTCGTTTTCTGACTATCGCCCTATCTCTATCCTGCCATTCCTGTCTAAGGTTCTGAAACGACTGGTTCACACTCAGCTCACTAATTTCCTTTCCCAAAACCAACTGTTAAACCCTCTCCAATCAGGGTTTCGGGCTGGACACAGTACTACCACGACCTTACTTCATATAACAGAGGACATAAGAGCGGGTATGGAGAAGGGTAAGCTGACAGTTTTAGCTCTGCTAGACTTCAGCAATGCCTTTAATACGGTAGATTTTGATATCTTGCTCGGTACTTTATGCTCACTTAATATATCTCCAATGGTGATTGATTGGTTTCGTAGTTACCTGATTGGCCGTCGGCAGCGTATCAGTATCGAAGATACCCTTTCTTCTTGGTGTAATACGTATGCTGGGGTGCCACAGGGTGGCGTTTTGTCTCCTCTTCTCTTCACAGTTTTTATAAACTCCATCACTAAGAACTTATGTTCTTCCTACCACCTATACGCAGATGATCTCCAAATTTATTCCCAAGCCTCACTGGACACCTTAAGTGTAGCTGTTGGCAATATTGATGCGGACATGGACATCATTTGCAGATGGAGTAAATCTTTTGGAGTGAAGGTGAATCCGATCAAGACTCAGGCCATTATAGTCGGCAGCCCGTGGCTGATTTCTAGACTAGATTGGACACTAAGTCCAAAAGTTGTATGTAATGGAACACCTATAGCGTACAGTAAAACTGTCAAAAATCTAGGGGTACTAATGGACTCGTGTTTGTCTTGGGGTCCTCTATTGCAGGATTTAAGACGCAAAATATTTGCGGCATCGGGGTCCATGCGCAGACTGAGAAATTTTCTCCCAATTACGACTAAAATTGCGCTTGTTCAATCACTTCTATTTCCTATACTTGATTATGCCGATGTCAGCTATCTAGATCTCACTGAAGACCAACTAAATAAACTTGAGAGACTCCAGAATTACTGCATACGATTCATATTTGGACTACGCAAATATGATCACATCTCTGAATATCGTAAAAGACTCAAGTGGTTACCTATCCGCCTTCGCCGGAATGCTCATATCCTATCCCTATTACATAGTATTCTTTTTAACCCTGTCACTCCATCTTACCTAAAGAGACGCTTTAATTTTTTTAAGGCCTCTCACTCCAGTAATTTGCGATCATCGAGGAATATGAGGTTAGAAATGCCTGGCCATTTGACTAATTTTATGGATAAATCATTTACTGTTCAAGCGGTCCGCTTGTGGAATGCACTGCCAGTGACAATCCGACTTGCACAATCGTCACACAGTTTCAAGACATTAGTTCGGGATTATTATCTCCGTGCTAATGAATGCATGTAAATTGAATGTCTCCTAAAATACCATAGTATTATAATTATTTCAGTATTTATTACTAATAGTATAAATATTTCATGATGACAAGCTTATTTATGTATGTTCCAACTTATATAAATGTGTTTATTATAGTATATGTTATGTATGATAGGTATATGTATATATATATATATATATATATATATATATATTATATGACTGTATTTAGAGAGAAATTTAGTTGTATGTACTTAAATGTACACCAAACTGCCCTACAATCCACAATATTCCCATCACAGACTCCATCCTAGGTTGCCTGTAAGAGATTGCCTTGTGCGATAAGGCCGCCAATTGTCATACCAGTATGTTTAATTATATGTAAATTCAAATGTATTTCTGGTGTACAATAAAGAATTTTTATGTTTATGTTATGTTACTTGCTTGACGCGCTGGACTCTATGCAGCGGCGAGCTATTCGCATTATAAACTGCCCTGAGGTAACGAAAAGTCTGGAGTCATTGGCGCAGCGAAGAACTATTGCATCTTTGGCTGCTTTCTACCGTATCTATCACGGTGAGTGTTCTGAAGAACTCTTCAACCTACTCCCACCCTCTCCATTCTGATCCCGAACAACGTGCTGGACAGAGGTGCCACTCTTACACAGTGGAGAGAATCTTTGCTAGAACTGAACGATTCAAAAGATCGTTTCTCTGTCGAACCATAAAAATCTGGAACGACCTGCCAGCGCACGTATTTCCCTCCTCTTACAATCCTGGGTTCTTCAAGCGGAGCGTGAAGAGGCACATCATAGGGCCGCCAAGTTGAGGGCCGCTTTCTATAGTCCTACAGACTGGGACGGTGGCCCCTAATCGCTAGATGTCGCTGTGGCTTTCCATCAGGCGGCGGCTGCATCATTTTGGCTAACTAAATATATTAAAAAAATCTATATTACATATAATGTGTCATTAAATAAAAAAATCTTAAGTTAAAAGGTATTTTTATTGTCTACTAATTTTTTGTTCCTATATCTAATTTTGGTGTTAAAATACCAATTTTGGTGTATTGACAATTTAGGTGTCGATAATAATAATGTCATTTTCGGGTTTAATTTGACTTTTCTAGCTTTCATGCAACTATTATCCGTATATCTTTCTAATTTTAGAATAATATTATCTACATATAGAGTAACAAAAAAAAACACCAAAATTAGGTAAAAATTCATAGATGTTGAAATTCACCCACAATGGTTGGCTCAGAAATTATTAAGATTCAGTCATTATCGTTTAACAAAAATGAGCCAGTTTTGCTAAACGGCAAAACTGGCTCACCCTTATATAACTTGCATTAAGGCAGAGTTTAGGTGACTCCAGACTGTGAACGTGTCTATATTAGTTTAATATATGGTGTGCTATATTGTTATGCTATATACTTGAAACCTATAAAATAAATGATATAATAAAGCTCAGTTTGAAGTCACCTTTAAGCAACTTTCACCAACTATGCTCGTGTCGGTTTGCACTATGCTAGGCACATGAAGCCGAAGACTTAAGCCAGTATTAAGTTTGTAAATATCCTATTATTGTATTAAAGGTTATGGGCAAGCGCCCTATAAGATATCCCACTACTCAGCTTTATGAGGAAAATAAGCTACTGACAGTGCGTCAGCTCTTTGTCCTCCGATCGCTGCTTAGAATGCATCAAGGCGTACCTTCTCCAAACCCTAATAAACGCAGTAGTCAACTCGCCTTTCCCATAGTGCGGTGCAGAACAGCTTTTGCCAAGAAACAGTGTCAGAGCTTAGGTTGTAAAATCTATAACACACTAAACAAAAAACTTAAAATCTTAAAAATGAACAAAAATGAGGTAAAAAGAAATGTAACTGCTTGGCTGCTCCAGCAGGATTATGAGGGTACTGAAAATTTACTTAAATTCATCGAATAAGTAATGATACGACACACACACACACACACACACACACACATACACACACACACACACACACACACACACACACACACACACACACACACACACACACACACATACATACAACACACACACACAGACACGCACACGCACACATCACTTTTCACATTTGTTAATGTAGTATAACTTAATTATTTTTAAGATTAATAGTTCTTCGCTGCGCCAATGACTCCAGACTTTTCGTTACCTCAGGGCAGTTTATAATGCGAATAGCTCGCCGCTGCATAGAGTCCAGCGCGTCAAGCAAGTAACATAACATAAACATAAAAATTCTTTATTGTACACCAGAAATACATTTGAATTTACATATAATTAAACATACTGGTATGACAATTGGCGGCCTTATCGCACAAGGCAATCTCTTACAGGCAACCTAGGATGGAGTCTGTGATGGGAATATTGTGGATTGTAGGGCAGTTTGGTGTACATTTTAGTACATACAACTAAATTTCTCTCTAAATACAGTCATATAATATATATATATATATATATATATATATATATATATATATACATATACCTATCATACATAACATATACTATAATAAACACATTTATATAAGTTGGAACATACATAAATAAGCTTGTCATCATGAAATATTTATACTATTAGTAATAAATACTGAAATAATTATAATACTATGGTATTTTAGGAGACATTCAATTTACATGCATTCATTAGCACGGAGATAATAATCCCGAACTAATGTCTTGAAACTGTGTGACGATTGTGCAAGTCGGATTGTCACTGGCAGTGCATTCCACAAGCGGACCGCTTGAACAGTAAATGATTTATCCATAAAATTAGTCAAATGGCCAGGCATTTCTAACCTCATATTCCTCGATGATCGCAAATTACTGGAGTGAGAGGCCTTCAAAAAATTAAAGCGTCTCTTTAGGTAAGATGGAGTGACAGGGTTAAAAAGAATACTATGTAATAGGGATAGGATATGAGCATTCCGGCGAAGGCGGATAGGTAACCACTTGAGTCTTTTACGATATTCAGAGATGTGATCATATTTGCGTAGTCCAAATATGAATCGTATGCAGTAATTCTGGAGTCTCTCAAGTTTATTTAGTTGGTCTTCAGTGAGATCTAGATAGCTGACATCGGCATAATCAAGTATAGGAAATAGAAGTGATTGAACAAGCGCAATTTTAGTCGTAATTGGGAGAAAATTTCTCAGTCTGCGCATGGACCCCGATGCCGCAAATATTTTGCGTCTTAAATCCTGCAATAGAGGACCCCAAGACAAACACGAGTCCATTAGTACCCCTAGATTTTTGACAGTTTTACTGTACGCTATAGGTGTTCCATTACATACAACTTTTGGACTTAGTGTCCAATCTAGTCTAGAAATCAGCCACGGGCTGCCGACTATAATGGCCTGAGTCTTGATCGGATTCACCTTCACTCCAAAAGATTTACTCCATCTGCAAATGATGTCCATGTCCGCATTAATATTGCCAACAGCTACACTTAAGGTGTCCAGTGAGGCTTGGGAATAAATTTGGAGATCATCTGCGTATAGGTGGTAGGAAGAACATAAGTTCTTAGTGATGGAGTTTATAAAAACTGTGAAGAGAAGAGGAGACAAAACGCCACCCTGTGGCACCCCAGCATACGTATTACACCAAGAAGAAAGGGTATCTTCGATACTGATACGCTGCCGACGGCCAATCAGGTAACTACGAAACCAATCAATCACCATTGGAGATATATTAAGTGAGCATAAAGTACCGAGCAAGATATCAAAATCTACCGTATTAAAGGCATTGCTGAAGTCTAGCAGAGCTAAAACTGTCAGCTTACCCTTCTCCATACCCGCTCTTATGTCCTCTGTTATATGAAGTAAGGTCGTGGTAGTACTGTGTCCAGCCCGAAACCCTGATTGGAGAGGGTTTAACAGTTGGTTTTGGGAAAGGAAATTAGTGAGCTGAGTGTGAACCAGTCGTTTCAGAACCTTAGACAGGAATGGCAGGATAGAGATAGGGCGATAGTCAGAAAACGAGGATGGGTTGGATTTTTTGGGAATAGGAATGATTAGTGCATCTTTCCAAGCCATTGGAAAGATGCCATGGGATATAGAGAAGTTCAGGATATGACAGAGGATGGGAAGGATTTCATCAATAATAGGAATGATCATTTTGCGGCTTAGACAGTCGGTACCTACAGCATTTGAACTGATGGACAATATACTCTTCTTAACATCACAAGTAGTGAATTGATTAAAAACGAATGGAGCACAATCGGGAGTGGATATAGTTGAAAGATGATTAAGCGTATTTGTTTTGGTTTCCATATTAAAGTTGGAGACAGCAGTGACAAATTTATTGAGTGAATTTAAGTTATTACTTTGAGGAACAGAATCTTGACGAGATTTACCAACTCCCAGAGATCTTAGAAATTTCCAGACCTTTGCTGGATCTCCGTCTTGGACAGAGTTGTGGATATGTTGGCGTTGCGCATTCCTACACACCTTACTGCAATGATTTCTAATCAGAACATACTTTTCCCAGTTAGAGGCCGTAGGCCGTCTCTTGTACTTGGACTTGGCTGTAGCTTTTTTTGTGATGAGCGCTTTGATTTCAGTGGTTAGCCAAGGCGACGACGACGTGTTTAACTTTAATTCTGCGAACCGGTGCGTGGACATCATAAAGCGAAATTAAATGGGATGTTAAAAAATGTATTTTCTCATCTATGCAGACGGAAGAGAATAACGGTGTCCAGTCAATTTTATCAGCATCGCTCCTCGCGGAGTCGTCCCAAAGGTGAGAGCAGTATTCGACGCAAGGACGTATTCTGCGTTTTGTACAGCAGACACCTCTGGTTTGGCGTAAAGAACCGTTTCACCCTGTTTAGGACTCCTAGTTTTCTCGAGGCTAGCCCAATACATCGCTCAATATGGTATTTGTGATTGAGCTCGGGCCGGACGTCTATGCCAAGGATGATGTTTACGGGCATTGAACTCGAACAGGTTCGAGAATCCCCATTGTAAAATGCGGTTCAGAGATCGTTTTGGCCTAAATCCATATTGTCGATCATTGAGTAGCGAGTGATCCTCGAGTTAGCGCATGAGTCGTTTGTTGATGATCAGCTCAAATATTTTACAAATGATCGAGGTGACGGCTATAGGGCGATAGTTGGCAGGGTCCGACCGATCCCCTTTCTTGGGGATCGGTTGTACGTTCGCCACCCTTCAAGCCTCCGGCACTTCCCCTGAAGAGTAGGAGAGGCGATACAGGCGCGTTAATGCTGGAGCCAATTCGGCCGCACATTTTTTCAGCACCACCGCCGGAATGCCGTCAGGACCACTGGCTTTCCGCGTGTCGAGTGACCGCAGCACCGCCCGCACATCACACTGCCGGATGACAATTTCTGGCATTGTGTAACCACAATCGGCGATGGTGGGGGGCTGCATGCCACAGTCGTCGACCCGGGAATTAGTCGCAAAGAGGTTAACTAGCAGGTCGCCTTTCTCTTGGGCCTTGTGAGCCAGTAAACCATCGGGGTAACGCAGCGGTGGCAACGAGGGTTGGCAGAAGTTAGCATGCACACCTTTGGCCAGCTCTCAGTAGCCACGGCTACCCGTGGGGTGTGAGGCTAGCTCCCGACCCAGCCGTGCGACGCGCTGGGCATCCGCTCTCTTGAAGGCGCTCTCGATGGCTCTAGTGGCTCTGTTATATGCTGCCATGAGGTGTGCCACGTTCGGGTCCCGCATTGCCCGAGCCCTGACCCAAGCGCGATACGCCATCTGATTTTTCTGAACAGCCTCGGTGCATTCACGCCCGAACCAGGGACGAGCTTTGCGGATGCTGGCGACATCAGTGTATGGATTGTAGTATTCCATACCTAAACTGATGTCACCAGCTACCGCAGATGCGCTCTCTGATGAAGCCTCACCTGCAAAGCAGCGCTGACTCCACGGGATAGACGCAAAGTAGTCGCAGAGACCGTCCCAGTCTGCTGACGAGTAGAGCCATAACCGCCGCTTCATCTCAACTGCACGCGCAGGAGATGATACTTGCCTGCGGGCATGCAAGTATCAGGGCTTTGCGGCTGAATGCTTGTTAGTTGTGTCCTTTTTTTTCCTTTCGTAGTATTCTTTAAAATTAATCCGATTCCGTTTTTGATGAGCTCTGCGAGCACGTGGTGGCATTTCACTCAAAGGTACGATTTTTCCTTCTGCTTTTTTTCGGGGATATCTTCCTCTTTCTTTTCTTCGTAATTCCTCTAGTTTCTCTGGATCTTTCTTAATTTTTTCTTTTCTCTTCCTCTCAGCATTTCTTTCATTCTCTAAACGCTCGGCTTGAGATAATTTTGATGTTTTCTTTGGCATGCTGGAATGGAAGGAATACTACTAATATACTTAAAAACTCACACCTAGTATAAAGTTCATTCAATTAATGTGGAAAAAAGTATTCTCAGTGCACGAAGTAAGAGTATTTCACATTGTTGATAATATTTTTTTATTAGTTCATAATGAAATGAAGGTGCTATCTGAGGATGGCGTCACTCTTAATACGTACTGTGGAGTCAAAACTTAACGTTCGGCAGCGGTAGATGCACCGGAACAGTATTCCGGTAGACATAGGTTCGAATCCTGTTTCGAGCATAAATTCTTTATCCATATTAATTTAATGAAAATAAACATAGAATTTCTTAAATTACCCCAGAAACTATAAATCTAATTTTCGTGTAACTAAGCAATTTTGGTGATTAGTCAAACACCACCAAAATCACCAAAATTAGACCACCAAAATTAGAAATGTGTCAAATAAGTTGATTTGACAAAATACTATTCAGAATTTTATAATAACATTACTATTATTTTAAACAAATACCGAACCCTTATGCTATACATTAGGTATTTAAACAAATAACGGGCTTAAAACGTTTTAAATTATCTACACAAAAATTACTGAAATCGTCACTCTTAATACGTACTGTGTCGGAGACGTACGTAGGATCGGAAGTCGGAGCAAGCTGGCACGAGACTGGCACTGGTGCGTGACAGCACAGGACTCAATGATTCGAAAGATGGTAGCAACGTCCCGGTACCTATTTTCAGTACGATTCACGGAATGATTTTATTATTGACACCAAAATTTGAAACTTATCGCGGACGGACCTTATACATTTTTTATAAGATCAAATATAGCACTAAATACTCGAATTAAATAGTCAAGAGGTGGAAAAGCCAATACAGAATTAAAATAAAATTAGGTATATCTAGTAAACTGACGGTGTGTTGATTGGGATGTGATTTTTCTTTATAAAACAGGTTGTGGACGAGCCACCAAAATTATATTTTATTTAGAAAATCCTTTTTTTAATAATAATTAAAATAATATGTTATAACTTATTGTGTATGACTTTATTAAGGTAATTAATTACTTTTTTACACAAAAAAAAGATTTATATTATCTGATCTTTAAGGTATGATTTTCAGTGGCGCCGCCTCATTTTTACGTTTGAGAAATTCACCCTTATACAAAATTATATATCAAATAACTTTGTTTGGGAATCAATGGTGGCACCATTGATTCCCAAACAAAGTTAGTTACCCAGCGGAAACTAAATTTGCATTTCAAATTAAAAAAAAATTCAAGTCCTGAATGAAAAGTTAGACAACTCCTGACATTATGAACGATGCCGATGGATGAATGTATGAAAGTTAAAATAATAATTAATTATTGACACACTTCTAGGAAGTCCAGAGTGTTCCCAGGAGTTCCCAGGCGGTTCAGTAATTTTAGGTGAGGAAGATAATTTGTCCTGGAGTCAATAACGCAACAATTATATATTAACTGACTTTATTGCGATTTCACAACATAAACTTAAATCTATCTTAAAAAACTAGGTACTCATCCGAATTCTTCCTTCAGGGATGGGACTTCCTTCCTTCAGGAATAATATGAGGTAACAATAGGTAATTACTCCTATATTTTCAATATTAGTTGCTTACGGGTATAGGCAAGGGTTTTTAAACCAAAACTTGGAAGCTCGTTCTGGAAAGAACAATTTATATTTTATAAACACCCTCTTCAACCTATAGATATTCCCTAAACTTTCCCTTCGCTATTTTTTTTACTCCCCATTTTAAAACCCTTAATATTATAACCTCAAATACAGGCTTCTGTGAAAATAAAGCTGGCGCAGATCTTTGCTGAAGCTGAGTTACAAAACTGTCAATCAGAAAACCCTTTGTACTCTGTTGATAATGACTGTGGCAGTACAAACTCGCACCAAGTTGATTCCAAGTTAAATATTTTTTTATAAAGTTCAATTGTAAAAGTTTATAATAAATATTTGGTATAGTTTTTAGTTCGGTTTTTTATATTATTTAGCTAGCCAAATTGACTTGACACATGGTGGAAAGTCATGCCGACACTTGGCGATTGGGTTCCACCCTCACAGTCTATAAGACTTCTGATAGTGGTCCTTAAGTTGGCAACCCTAGTTCGTGTCTCTTCACGCTCCGCTCGAAGAACCCGGCGTTGTAAAATTCGATAAAATTTCCCTTTGTAAGAATCAAATAAAATTTTCCATTTTATCAAACAAGCCATTGGGCTTCCGTAGCCTATGACCGTTTGCAAAAATCAATCGCGCTGCCGACCGTATCGCTAATTGGCGTGTTGAAACTGGCAAGAACTGGCTGTGGTTACCAGCTTTGAAGATTTTCAATCCTAATACCTTGGTATGACCTTCAACTTAGCTTGACGACTGTCATGTTTATTCCACAATATTTATTATTATAAACCTGACCGGTAACGCTTCACAGCATTTCCAAAGGTTCTAGATGGAAGGACAAGGTAGTTTTTCAAAGTCTAGTCAGGTTTATAATAATAAATATTGTGGAACAGTACAAGTGTCGTTTTCAATATGTGCAGCAAGTTCCACCAAGTGCCATCAATCAACAGTATAAATAATATAGTTTTTAGGATTGGCTTCTTGACTGTATGGAGGAGTTTCAAAATAACGTAATATTAGCAACGAGGATTATAGCATGACTAGCTGATGCCCGTGGCTCCGCCTGCGTGAATGTCTGGAGGGATTATTACATAATTATATTTATTGTTAACTTGCTGAAGCGCGCAGCTTCGCCTGCGTGAAATTCGGTACCCGTTCCCGCTTCCCGTGGGAACATATTACTGGAAAAAAGCCTATGTGTTATTCCAGACTATAAGCTATCGCTGTACCAAATTTCAGCCCGATCCGTGCAGAGCGTTAGAGCGTGATAGAATAACAAACATCCAAACATCTTCACAAACTTTCACATTTATAATACACTCGAGAGCAATGAATCCGGGTCACTTAAAGAATGTTAAAAATCTCGGAAACTAAAAATGATAGGTTAATGCAATAAATTGTATTTAATAGACAATGTAATACTCCTTAAACGAAAGTAAAAAAAATATGAGTCACCATACATTTTATTAACACAAAATTACATAAAGAAAAAACTGCTGATCTCTCCTTAAAACAAAAATAGGAAACATGAAATTTTTGAACTTTATTACGATTTTATATACACCAAGTTCCTTATACGATTTTGGGGAATATTCTCCCATTCCTCTGTGAGAGCAATTTTGAGCTCACGAAGCGTGATTGGGGGAGGGTTTCGTTGTTTTACGCATCTGCCTAGCTCGTCCCAAGCATGCTCGATCGGGTTGATATCCGGGCTGCGCGCTGGCCACTCCATACGAGTAATGTTCATCTCTTGAAGGTAGTCATTCACAATCCTACCTGTATGAGGTCGGGCATTGTCATGCATAAATATAGCATCCTCACCTAAATTGACCATAAATGGACCAACGTGATCATTGAGGATTTCTTCCACATATCTTACGCTAGTTAAAGAGCCGTTTTCTATGATCACCAGCTCTGTGCGACTTTCAGAAGAAATTCCGGCCCACACAAGTACAGACCCACCACCGTAGGCTACTTTTTCTTCGATGCATGCTTGCTTGAATCTTTCCCCTGGTCTTCGATACACTCTGTGTCTTCCATCGTGCTTGTAGAGCATACATTTTGATTCGTCGGAGACCATAACTTTTGACCAATCTTCAATACTCCAATTTACGTGGCTCTGGGCATACCTTAGTCTCGAAATACGATGCCCACGCTCCAGTTTAGGGCCGTTTGCAGGTCTAAGGGGTTTTAAGTTAGATTCAGCAAGCCGACGTCTTACTGTCCATGCACTTGGGTTACTTCCTCCGAGGCGTCGAAACTGATTGGTGAGTTCAGTTCCTGTGAGAAAGCGATTTCGAAGCATGGTGTTCACCAAGTATCGGTCTTCTCGTGCTGTGGTACACCTGGTTCTGCCCGTTCCTGGTCTGCGTAGGTTAGAACCAGTTTCTTCGTAACGTCGGAGAACTCTTTGTACTGTTGACAGCGACACACCGACAGTCCTGGCTGTATCGCGCTGACTCCGGCCGGTTTCCAGCATTGTAAGTATTCTGGTGCATTCTTCAGGCGTAAGCGACATAATTTCAGCTTGATTAATGAATATAGAGCACTATCAACATGGTTTATGTACCCACATAAATGACAGATTACAAACAAAAGCAACACCAAATGCTGTAATTTCGTAGTTCCATCTTCGAAAGTGGCCCTTTTTCAAATTTGATTTTTTTATGATATAACTTTACAATAACTAAGAAGTTTTAATACCTTCATTTAAGGAGTATTACATTGTCTATTAAATACAATTTATTGCATTAACCTAGCATTTTTAGTTTCCGAGATTTTTAGGATTCTTTAAGTGACCCGGATTCATTGCTCTCGAGTGTATTAGTAGGATTAATAAATAATAATAATAATAAATAGTTTATTTGTCTCAAAAATTGTGGTTTACATTACATGATCTTACAATAATGCCTATAATAGTGTGACATATTGGTACTGGTTACTGGTTCCCAAACTAGGCTAAAACCTATATTTTGGGAGACAGTGCTCAAACGGTATCATTTGTATACTATATGTAATTATACATGGTGAATCGTGAGTTACGGTTTGCAAACCATTTTTCTTATTAAAAATAATTTTTTTGAATTATATTTAAAATTTATTACAAAATAATATACAATAATAAATACCACTATCAAATAAAATCTAAATTGTCAGTAATAAGCATAACATATCAGTCAAATAACCCACCCCTAACCGTTCCCGGTGCAAAGGTGCCCATAACGCTAGCGGCATTACCACGCTGAATGGCTATGGCCAGCCTTTGAACCAGGAACGATTTGGAGCGGGAGTCACCCGTTTTTTCCTTAATCCTTTGTCCCAACTCATTTATTATATTTTTGGCTTCTGAGCCCCAGCATCCCATAGTCTCCACGGCGATAGGTGTAAATAAATAATGTGGCTCCATCCCAGCGTACTTGTGCTTTTTCTTTTCGGCCGCATCCTCTGCAGCCGCCGACGGTGAATGCACAGTGCGACCCAAGTGACTGGCGGCCACCGTACAGACACACGTCGCATCCCACACCAGGCACTTTCCGTTCCTCCACGGCACCAAGGTTAGGCCGTCCGGCCTCTTGCCATCAGACCTGCAGAGACCCGGAGGCTCAAGGACGCAAGGGACACCCGCCGAGACAAAAGCCCTTCTCACAACATCATTGAGGGCATGGTGTCGCGAAAACCTCCCTGTACAACGACGACAACTCAAAGCGTGGTGGCCGTCAGCCCCCACCATGGAGCCGCAGGTGCATTTATGGGGCTCACACACCCTGCAGCCCAGGCGGAGAGCAACTGCCACACGCAGAGAGTCATCGTCTAACAATGTGCCAAGGTGAGGCGACGGCAGCGCACGCAGCCATGCCCCCGACTCCGGCTGTGACACAGCAAGAAGTCTGGCCCTATCGGTCGCAGTGGCACCTTCCAGCAGCTGTCCCCGAACTCGCTTCGAGCCTATATCGTCCCACGCCCGTTGACTGGACAGGGTCCCGGGTGTCACCACACTCACGTTCAGAGAAGACCACGCGGCCAGGGCCTCCGACACAAAGGATATACCATCCACGCCACCATTAGAACGGAGTATGGTAGTGACGAGGCTGGCTACCCCATGCGCAGAGGCCAGGAATGCCGGCAAACCAACATCATGAGCGCGTCTCACACCGAGACCCCCGCAACGAGTCGGGAGAACGGCTTGAATCCACTGGGGCCCATCCAGGGAGACGTTCAGGACAGATTTAAGAGTTAATTTTATGGATCTGTCGAAGCTTGAAATCTCCCGCGGGAAGAGCCATGTAGGAGTCGTACGCAATAAGTACATGAGTCTCGGGACAGCGAAGCACACACGCAGTAAGACAACTGCAACGTGCGCGGAAAGTTTTTTGAGACGCTCCCGAGCGACAAGGAGAAGTTGTTCACAAGAATTGATAGCCTCAGGAACTGCATCCAAGAAAATGGGAGACCCTAAAAGGTAGAAATTCGATTTTGTAAGTTCCCTGAGACCTGGTAAAAGAGAGTCAAATCGAGACAAGTGTTTGCTGACATCGATACTGCAAGGAAAAAACTCGCACTTTGAGGCGTTAACCACTAAGCCAAGTTCACTTAACCGAGGAAGAAGCATCTCCAAATCCCGATACACTTCATCCGGTTTACCACCGAGGATGCCATCGTCAAGGTACCAAATATTCAGAGGACACTCCACTTCTCGGATGACCCTATGAATGGCCAAACTAAATACGAGTGGCCCGAGAGGATCTCCCTGCTGTGCCCCCACTTGCGAAAGAATAAGATTCTCATTAAAAAAAAGATTAGAAGAAGGCTGATACACCTGGTAAAGAAAAGGATAGATAGAAGGAATTTTATCCCTGACCTCGCTCAAGAGTACGTCTCTCTCCAAAGTATTGAACGCATTGCATATGTCAAGCTTTACCATGATGCTACCCTCACTCCCCGACCCCATGGCAAAGGACCGCGCGGCATGCACCGCCGCCTCGCATCCCAGGCGCGTACCGAACCCCAGCTGATGTGGCCGCAAATACTCAGACAACTGATCCCTCACGGCACGGCACGCAAGTTTCGCAGTCAAACGGCGCAAGACACTACCAATAGCTATGGGTCTAATGCCCCCATCCTTTTTTGTTAGTGCACAAAGAGAAGCACCGTAAAGATAGGGACAAACGATAGAGTTAAGTTGACCTCTCAGCAAAAAATTAGACAGTCTTGCCAGGCACTCCAACAACCGCAACCCATTTTCTCCCGCCGAAGAAGTCAGCTCCTTAAGATGTCCAGGACGGAGCCCGTCCAGCCCAGCTGCAGATCCACTGTAAAAAGAACCCAGAGCTAACTGCACGTCCGAAGCGGCAACCGATATCGCCAAAACCGAAACGTCCGCTTCGGGTGGGAAATCCAGCGGACGTGATGGAGCTGGATGCTTGAGCTTCAGGGCAGCCAATAAAAAATTAACTATATAGGCATTATTGTAAGATCATGTAATGTAAACCACAATTTTTGAGACAAATAAACTATTTATTATTATTATTATTTATTAATCCTACTAATACACTCGAGAGCAATGAATCCGGGTCACTTAAAGAATCCTAAAAATCTCGGAAACTAAAAATGCTAGGTTAATGCAATAAATTGTATTTAATAGACAATGTAATACTCCTTAAATGAAGGTATTAAAACTTCTTAGTTATTGTAAAGTTATATCATAAAAAAATCAAATTTGAAAAAGGGCCACTTTCGAAGATGGAACTACGAAATTACAGCATTTGGTGTTGCTTTTGTTTGTAATCTGTCATTTATGTGGGTACATAAACCATGTTGATAGTGCTCTATATTCATTAATCAAGCTGAAATTATGTCGCTTACGCCTGAAGAATGCACCAGAATACTTACAATGCTGGAAACCGGCCGGAGTCAGCGCGATACAGCCAGGACTGTCGGTGTGTCGCTGTCAACAGTACAAAGAGTTCTCCGACGTTACGAAGAAACTGGTTCTAACCTACGCAGACCAGGAACGGGCAGAACCAGGTGTACCACAGCACGAGAAGACCGATACTTGGTGAACACCATGCTTCGAAATCGCTTTCTCACAGGAACTGAACTCACCAATCAGTTTCGACGCCTCGGAGGAAGTAACCCAAGTGCATGGACAGTAAGACGTCGGCTTGCTGAATCTAACTTAAAACCCCTTAGACCTGCAAACGGCCCTAAACTGGAGCGTGGGCATCGTATTTCGAGACTAAGGTATGCCCAGAGCCACGTAAATTGGAGTATTGAAGATTGGTCAAAAGTTATGTTCTCCGACGAATCAAAATGTATGCTCTACAAGCACGATGGAAGACACAGAGTGTATCGAAGACCAGGGGAAAGATTCAAGCAAGCATGCATCGAAGAAAAAGTAGCCTACGGTGGTGGGTCTGTACTTGTGTGGGCCGGAATTTCTTCTGAAAGTCGCACAGAGCTGGTGATCATAGAAAACGGCTCTTTAACTAGCGTAAGATATGTGGAAGAAATCCTCAATGATCACGTTGGTCCATTTATGGTCAATTTAGGTGAGGATGCTATATTTATGCATGACAATGCCCGACCTCATACAGGTAGGATTGTGAATGACTACCTTCAAGAGATGAACATTACTCGTATGGAGTGGCCAGCGCGCAGCCCGGATATCAACCCGATCGAGCATGCTTGGGACGAGCTAGGCAGATGCGTAAAACAACGAAACCCTCCCCCAATCACGCTTCGTGAGCTCAAAATTGCTCTCACAGAGGAATGGGAGAATATTCCCCAAAATCGTATAAGGAACTTGGTGTACAGCATGCCAAACCGCGTAAACGCAGTAATGGAAGCACGAGGAGGCAATACGAAGTATTAAAATTCAAGAAAATCGTAATAAAGTTCAAAAATTTCATGTTTCCTATTTTTGTTTTAAGGAGAGATCAGCAGTTTTTTCTTTATGTAATTTTGTGTTAATAAAATGTATGGTGACTCATATTTTTTTTACTTTCGTTTAAGGAGTATTACATTGTCTATTAAATACAATTTATTGCATTAACCTATCATTTTTAGTTTCCGAGATTTTTAACATTCTTTAAGTGACCCGGATTCATTGCTCTCGAGTGTATTATAAATGTGAAAGTTTGTGAAGATGTTTGGATGTTTGTTATTCTATCACGCTCTAACGCTCTGCACGGATCGGGCTGAAATTTGGTACAGCGATAGCTTATAGTCTGGAATAACACATAGGCTTTTTTCCAGTAATATGTTCCCACGGGAAGCGGGAACGGGTACCGAATTTCACGCAGGCGAAGCTGCGCGCTTCAGCAAGTTAACAATAAATATAATTATGTAATAATCCCTCCAGACATTCACGCAGGCGGAGCCACGGGCATCAGCTAGTCATGCTATAATCCTCGTTGCTAATATTACGTTATTTTGAAACTCCTCCATACAGTCAAGAAGCCAATCCTAAAAACTATATTATTTATACTGTTGATTGATGGCACTTGGTGGAACTTGCTGCACATATTGAAAACGACACTTGTACTGTTCCACAATATTTATTATTATAAACCTGACTAGACTTTGAAAAACTACCTTGTCCTTCCATCTAGAACCTTTGGAAATGCTGTGAAGCGTTACCGGTCAGGTTTATAATAATAAATATTGTGGAATAAACATGACAGTCGTCAAGCTAAGTTGAAGGTCATACCAAGGTATTAGGATTGAAAATCTTCAAAGCTGGTAACCACAGCCAGTTCTTGCCAGTTTCAACACGCCAATTAGCGATACGGTCGGCAGCGCGATTGATTTTTGCAAACGGTCATAGGCTACGGAAGCCCAATGGCTTGTTTGATAAAATGGAAAATTTTATTTGATTCTTACAAAGGGAAATTTTATCGAATTTTACAACGCCGGGTTCTTCGAGCGGAGCGTGAAGAGACACGAACTAGGGTTGCCAACTTAAGGACCACTATCAGAAGTCTTATAGACTGTGAGGGTGGAACCCAATCGCCAAGTGTCGGCATGACTTTCCACCATGTGTCAAGTCAATTTGGCTAGCTAAATAATATAAAAAACCGAACTAAAAACTATACCAAATATTTATTATAAACTTTTACAATTGAACTTTATAAAAAAATATTTAACTTGGAATCAACTTGGTGCGAGTTTGTACTGCCACAGTCATTATCAACAGAGTACAAAGGGTTTTCTGATTGACAGTTTTGTAACTCAGCTTCAGCAAAGATCTGCGCCAGCTTTATTTTCACAGAAGCCTGTATTTGAGGTTTCATTCTCTTTAAAGATTCCGCGTAACTTGCAAATAAATAATCCACTGAGTCTTTTTTCTCCTTTTCACAGATATATTCCATTAATTTTGTCATAGAATCATCTTGTTGATAGTTGTTTTTTCTTTTAAAGGATGTTGGAGTATCATGTGCTGGCAATGATTGAGATTCTTCTTCTAACGTTTGGTTGACAGTAAAAGAAGTTGCAAAAAACTCTGTATCTTCTGTGCCATCTTCTTTTTTATCCGTTTCGTCTTCTACGTCGCTAGATGTCAGCATATCTGTTTCATCATCAGCATTATTACCAGGAGTAAAAACTGTTCTTGTTTTGGTAACCCCTTCCAAAAATGCCAGTTGTGGTCCCCATACCCAGTTTGAATAGGCCTTTCTTTTGGTGTCCTTGTTTCTTCTGTACTTACCGTAGCCATCTTTTAGATTTTTCCATTTCATTAGGGTGATTTCATCTGAAACAATAATTTTATACCTTTATTTAGTAACGTTGTTAAAGTATGCAAGATTTTAATTCGGTCCACATGTACCTATTAGTTCTCAGACTAATATTATAATATGACTGACTAGCTGACCCGATAGACGTTGTCCTGCCATAACTATGAATATGGAAATCGGTATCCCGAGTTTTGAGTTCCCGGTCCCATGTTCCCGTTCTTGGTTTCTTGAACCTGGAAATCGGTATCCCGACTCCCGTTCCTGGTTTCTTGAACCCTGTTCCTGGTTTTTTTATACTTTTTTTAATAATTTTATTAAAACCTAGATGATGCTCGCGGGTTCGCCCGCGTTAAATTCGGTACCCGTTCCCGCTTCCAGTGGGAACATTTTCCCTAGAAGAAAGTAGCATATGTGTTATTCCAGACTATAAGCTATCCCTGTAACAAATTTCAGTCCAATCCGTTCAGCCGTTAGAGCGTGATTGAGCAACGAACATCTAAACAACCAAACATCTTCACAAACTTTCACATTTATCATATTAGTAGGATAAAAATCGCCCTGTTTGTTTAATCATAAAAGAACTTGAACATTTAGTTTATTCTAAAACAATTCAGTTCACGCCCAAGGCGGGGACTGAATGGTTTTATAATATTCTTAATTTTTAATCTCAGGTATGACTAAGCAACCTCGCCAGTTTAAAATGATCCTCTTACATTCAAAGGAACCCTTGAATTCTAGGCTTATCCAAAGTTGAGACGTCTCTAATTTCTGAACTACAAAACTTTCAATATTGAAACTTGTGTGAAACAATGCTTAAAGTACTCCCTTTCTGACACCAAAAAAAAATAAAATTGGAAACCCCGTGGTGAGAAATTATATTTGAAAAACCATTTTATCTTTAATTCTCTGACCTGAAGGAACCGCGCCTAATATCGGGATCAAAAGTATCCTAGAATCTTCCTTGGAGTATAAGCTCAGATTATGCCAAGCAAGTATCATTCAAATTGATTCAGTAGATTTGGCGTGATACTTATTCGGGATACAGACAGACAGACATACATGTAAATTTTAAATTAGCTCAGTATCGATTGGAGAACGCCCTACAATTAATATTTCCAAAATATCTTCCATGTACAGACTCTCTACCTTCTACAGTTTTATTATATGTATACATTCTTGATTCTTTATAATTGATTATTTATAATTATGGCATTACTGTTATCAATTCAAACACAATGTTCTATTATTGGCGAATAAATTAATAAAAAAAAAATACAGAGTAAAGCTGTCTTTGTTTGGAATCGGTAAAATCTGAAACTGATGAACCGACTCAAAATTTGTCCCACATCGATCCATCTGAAGTACCTACTCACTACTTTATTTTTAAAACAACACTAACTCTTCCGTGTATAAATTTAAAATTCTACCAAAACATCGAAACTTAAAAATAATAAATTAACCCCTCGGCTTTAAATGCTTTCACATCAAACTCTGGCAACCCTACCGATTACACCTGCGCATCGCACTCGTTCGTGAGAGTGAGTTGAGTCACAGTTGTGACGTCACACTCGAGTAGAACTTGTTATGGTGATCGCATTGTAAATAACAAAGAAATACTGATTCAACTATGCTAATATGGTATAAAATCGGTACTTACGGCTACAATTCATCTGCTCAGCAATCTTCTTCCACATTTTATCTTTTTTTAACTTATTTTTAAAGTCTTTTTCGCTGCAATCGTACAAAAACCGCTGTGGTTGTACCAGCTCTATCAATTTTTCCGTCACATCCATTATTAAGGTGCGCTAAACAACTTTTAGGTGAGGCATACAGCTTAGATTGAAATAACTGTTCAATAAATCAACACAAAAGGAATGTTATCTCGCCACCGCTCCGCAACGCGACGCTACCGCTCTTTATGAAGTTGTTTTGTGTCACTGGCGCGGTGGCAATGAACTCGGCGCGTTCCAGTCGGGTCCCTCCGACCCCGCACCGCACCGCTGACGCCCCGCTTCGCTTCCCCTCCGTCGCCACCGCGCCAGCTGCAGATAGGGTACGTAGTCGTACCTATTGTGTGTGTGTGTGTTATTATAGATAAGTATATGGTATTATTACTTACCAGTTGAACTGCGCTTTGTTTTCATATTAGAGAGAAAGGTAGGTATATAATTTATTTGGACTAATATCTATGTTATATTTTGTGTGTTTGTTCGCGATGGACGCATAACTACTGAACGAATTTTGACGAGGTTTTTTATTACAGTGATTTTGGTCAGATTTTAAATCATAAATAATTTGATTTCAACATTCAGATTATAAACTTAAATAGAATAGGTAAACATCCAAGGAAGGATGTCTGTGCGATCATTATTCTTTTGTCATTACAGATATTCACACGAGCGGAGTTTTTTTTTTTTTTTTACGTGAGGTAAAATCCTCATGGATGTTATGCCGGACTCCTACCGACTAAAAAACCTAACGTCACGTCCAACAGCCTGTGGTTGGGAGCCCCGAGGACCTGGTAGGTAACCTAGTAACTCTCGCATTTATACTCATACTAGACAGGAATTTGGTTCCCGTTACCGCTTCTCGTAGGAACATATTCCTGGGATAAAAATCTTATTCTTTGTGTTATTCCTAACCTATTTCTGTGCCCAATTCAACCAGATTCCTTCAACCGTTAGAGCGTGAATGACTAACAAATATCCAACCATGTTCGCAAACTTTCACATTTATAATATTAGTAGGATAGGGTGATAGCTGGATCAAAGTAGAAATTTCATTCACACGTGACACGCACGTTCTTCAGAATTTCATTTCACTTTTTGGCAACCTTAAAAACGTTCTTGAATAAAATGTCTGCATTGAAAACAACAAAGCGTAGCTAACGTAATGTCGCGGCTCGCCACAACGATCTCGCTGCTCTAATTAGACGAGTGTCAGCACTTAACTCGCGAGTGTCGCTCTCGCGACACTAATTGCTGTACACCGCGAATCACGTCGGCACCTAGTTCACGAGTTTTAGGTCGAACTGAATGTTAGCTGTGAACCAAATGAAAAAGAAATTGCTAGAGTTCAACCACCAAGTAGTTATATGCTTTATTTACCTCTTCGGGGTAGACTACATTTCAACATCTGTTTTGATGCTACGTAGACAGGTAGTTAGTATATTGCCGTATGGAAATGGACAGGCACAAGCTTGTGGCAGGCAACACGCTGTTGTAATTTTTCTATCTTTCCATTAGGATCTTTTTTTTATATTTATCTCGCCAAATTGACGTCGCCAGCCTGATGGAAAGCTGTGACGCATCTAGCGAATGAGGGCCACTCTCACAGTCCGTAAGACTTCTGACAGTGGTCCTCAAGTTGGCGGCCCGGTGATGTGCCTCTTCACGCTCCCCTTGAAGAACCATGGATTGTAAGATGAAGGAAACACGTGTGCGGGCAGGTCGTTCGAGGTTTTCAATTTTCTCTCAATAAAACGGCTTTAAACTTGGCTTAACTGCTTTCATGTTACTGTTAACCGGGTCCAACTGAGACTTTACAGAGTTTGAGCTCCAATCTTGTCTTGGTCTTGGCTATAGATCCTTATTTATATTAGTGACTGCTGCTGGCGTTATAATTCTATGACTGCTGGGTATAATCCCAGCTAAAAAAAGATTAGACATCCAGCCAAAATTACGCATCTGCACTTTCTTTGTTTACTGAGCGGCAACTCGTAGTGTGTGCAGATTCTATTCTGTTCCCGCGCACAGAGTACGTGGGTACCTATGATGTGGGCTTGTTGTGCACATAAGTGTGTTCTTAAAGGACCTACTTGAAAAAGAAACTGCTTAAATAGATACGGGTTCTGTGCTGTGACACATTTTAACTTTTGTGTAAGCTGTTTTACCTGGAATGCAGTTAGAATGTTTAAAAGATCGATACGAATCCAGCGCTAAAGCAATGGCATTTTATTCTGTAAGTTTATCGTTATTTCACAGAGAAAACACCAATTTTATTTCAAAGCGACAAATAGCGACATTGAGGCCCAAATACTTTTACACAATTTACAATCAAAATATGACGTAATCTTTTACAAATTCGTGAAGTAAGTTTTCAATAATCTTTCTACTGTTCACTGCTCTATTTTTCAGTTGGCTTGTACCCAAAATCCTGCTAATTTATAGTCTGGTTCACACACAGACTACCTTAACCCATGGGAATACTTATGTTTTGTTTGTACAGGCATGATATCGATTTCTTGCACAAATTCACAGTATTTCATGTAGGTATAAATTGACAAAAAGTTGAAGCGTTGTCTTGGGTATCGTACCCAAAGAATGAAATCGGGACCCTATAGCTGAGTTCGTCTTTCACCAGGCTGTACCTCACTCACTATAACTATTATACTATTGCCGCTATAACAATTAATACTAAAAACATAAAAAAAAGAATCTTTAAAGGGGATTGCCGTACAAGAAACGTATTCTTTTTTGTTGCACAGAATCTTCTCATCTCCATATTTTTCCTTCAGGCGGGTAACATCATTAACGAAAAGATTTTAAAAACATGATATTGTCTTTTATATTGTTGTAGATGCGACATAAAATATCAGCAGGTTAGAAACCGTGTAAGCGTGTAGGTCTGAAAACTGAATCCGTAGATAAAAAAAAATCGAAAGTTTTACTAAAACTAAACGCGATAGAAAAGCAATTTGCTTTGTGTGTATAAAATTGATAGTGATTCCAATGGACAATACATGTTTTGACTGTATAACGTTTTCACGGTTCGACTTTTGGTTCAAATATGGTATTGAACAAAACAACCTAGACATTTTTGTTCCTTTATCCTATATTCCCAGTAGTTCCGCGGCAGTAGTTGGCAGTAGTTCCGGGCCGGAACTAGTAATACTTTTGTGCCAATAGCGTAGCTTTTTGTTCCGTAGCGGAAAGAAGTCTCAAGTCCAGTACTTCAACGGAACTACTGGGAATAATCCTTTTTGTGCCAGATGTAATCCCAAGTGTTAGCTTTCAAAGCCAAATGTCCTCACTGAAAAAGAAATCCATAGCATGCACAACAATCACATAAGCGTAGACAGCGATTATTCGCTCAGATTCTGCTGAATTATTATTTTTCCACAGTACCTTGACATAATATTTCACAACAGTTATCGAAAGCATGCACCAAACTACTAAAGTTACCTATAGTTTTTTCCGTGGACAATTCCGATAAAATTTTCACACATGCAAGTCTTTTTATCCAGTGTCGAAAGAGGAAAAATATATCTGTGATTGATGGGACGCGGGGTGGCTTGCAATGATAGTGTTTTCACCGTGAAAATGTGATTTCAACGGCACAATTCGTTTGGTATTCAGACATCACCGTTCAATTTATCGGCTTGAATTATTTATTGCAGTTAAAAAAAGGAACTGAGTTAATCTTACTTTATGTTCAGTACAGTTAGGGTTACCATATGCCAGGCTTTCGCCTGATTTGCCAGGCATTTTAGCACTTGATCAGGCGCCCGGCCGGCATTGTTCTATGTCAGGCGAAATGATTAATTGTAAAGAGTTGCATACCTATATTTTAACTCAAAAAGACTGGTTAAAAATGGCGTCACAAGATAATTATCATTAGAAGTAAGAAAACGTACAGTGGAATTCCTTTTTCATTTATTAAAAAACAAATCATTTATTAAAAAAATATATATATTTGCCTGATTTTCTTATTACCTACTCTAATGTGTATGAAAATTGATGATTTCAAATTAAAAAATCATTCAAGCAATGTGTTTTACTTATTGTTAAAAAATATTTTTTTTATTATGCGGCATTTTTCAAGAAAATCAGGCATTTTTCGTGAAAATCAGGCGTTTTTACTATGTAAATCAGGCATACATTTCTTCAGAAATGGTAACCCTAAGTACAGTAGACAAAATCTGCGGATTCTTGCGGAACTGTGCGGATGTAACCGCGTGAGACCTCTAGTATAATATTTTATTCAGATGTACGATGATTGAACATTTACCAAATACAAACCTTCTGGGTAAGTAAGGCCTGCTAATGTACAGAGAAGCGTATACTTCTCTGTACATTAGCAGGCCTTACTTACCCAGAAGGTTTGTATTTGGTAAATGAGAAAACTATCTACTGTTTGAAAATATGTCGCAATCACGGATTTTAAATACAATTTCACGCACGTACGTAAATATTCGTCACGTACCAATCATGCTCGTTGAGCAACAACGTGGTACAGGAAGCACTGTGTCAGTACTTCACGCGCCAACAAATACAATAGTTTTTGAACTTTGATATTAAAATGTTTATTGAAAGTTGTTTTGTAATTCGAATATTTACGCACCGTACTCCTGGTTGATGACCGTTTATGACATTTTAATTAAAAAACCGGCCAAGTGCAAGTACAGAGGGGTCGGTACCAAAAATCGACGAAAAATAACGTTTGTTGTATGGGAGCCCCCTTCATCCCCCCTTTTTTCGGATTTTAGTATTAAAATTTGTTGTTATAGTGGCAACAGAAATACATCATCTGTGAAAAGTACAGCTGCTCTCTAGCTATCACGGTTCCTGAGATACAGCCTCGTAACGTATGGACAGACAGATGGATGGCGAAGTCTCATGAATAGGGTAGGGGTTTTGATCCTTTGGATGCGGAACCCTAAAAAGAGGCCATCTAGGATTTTTTTTTGATGTGAAACATATATTAGCCTATAGGTAAACAGATTTTTGCTACGATATCGAACTTTGAATGTGAATTTGGAATTCTGTTTTTTTTTAATAATTTTCATATTCACATCCGTCAAGCGATCCGTGACGGCTCACATTTTTTTTTATGTACATCAAAACAATCCTTTCGAGCGGAGCGAGTGTGTCCCGGCAGCGGCAGCTATAGTAAAAGGTAAGGTACTTGTTAGAGGTACATTACAGTATGTAAGTTACCTCCCATCTCGTAATCTGACGCGCTCGAGTAACTACAGAAATTCCTTCCAGAGCTCCCCTACCACAAGCGGAACAGTACGAACGAAATGCGCTCAAGCAGAATTAAAATGTTCTTTGTTTATGATTAGCTTTTGTTTAACTTACTAGTAAATAATTATCTGACTTATTGCTTTGTTTTATGGAACAAAACCTCTTTGTTAATGGATTGGCGTATTATTGTTACGATCAAAATGATAGAAGCTATTTTATTTGAATTGATGTTTTTTGATCGCTTACAGAACACTGAGCAGGTTACGAGTACTTCAATCTTACTACCTAATATTGTCCTGGGGTATCCTTCCGAGGGTTGATCTGGGGTTCCCAACCGTAGGCTGTTAGGCAGAACACGTGAGGTTTTTTAGTCGGTAGGAGTCCGGGACTCTGTTTCCGTGCTTCGAAAGCACGTTAATCACGTTAAGTTTCAGTAATATGGCAATGGTTAAGTCATTTTTTGTTAACCTTTAAGTATTAAAGGTTAACAAAAAAATGACTTAACCATCTAGTATTCTCCAACTAGTATTAGTTAGGTATTATTGTATGTTTAATATTTAATTTAGATTAAAAATAACTGTCGTCATCGTGTCCCAACTGGCCTTCTCTGAAAATTAGTGCTGTTATCGCGCTAGCTGGAAGCACAGCCGTGAGACAGCAACAAGCTGAGAGATGGCCATGTTCAGTATTGAATTTATGATAAGATCATTGTACCTAGCTTGTCACTTTTTTGTAGAATAAAACACATTCTTGTATTCATTCTTTTGTAAGCTGAAGGTCAAGTTAAGGGCAGCTTAAAAGTTTTTAAAACAACTAGCGCATGGGTCCTCTGGTGTTACAATCGTCCATAGGCTACGGTAACCTTAAGTTTGGGCCGCCTTATTAGTGTAAAGGAAAATTGCACTCATTGATATTAGCACAGCACTTTAATAAAACCTATCAGACTGTGATAATAGAATGCATCGGAAAAAGAAAAATTAAGTAAGTAGTAAGTACGTATAGTACGTATATGGTACGTATACTCGTAGTGTAGTTGTAGCAGAAATTTCATTAATAAATTATTCAGAATTCATTACAGAAATTACGCAGGTGCATTACTGCTGAGTCCAATTTTACAGAAAAATCGAATTTTACACTTCATTTAGTGCCATTTTATGAGCTGATGGAAATACGATTTTAAACGGGTTTTTAAACGCCCTATTTCACGTAAATAGGTTATTTAAAAGCTCTGTGTATGTTATAATGGCTATAAATTTTGAGGTGGAGTATTAACCCATTGAATGGAGTGGATTTCTGTTATTTCAAAGCTTTTACTAAATGGTATTTATATCAAATAAGTTCTTGGAAGACAGTTCTCGCGTTCGAATCCTTGGTTGGAATAATAAGTAATATGTGTTACCCAAAAATGTTTGTTTCGACGATTCGGTGTTTTTTTATGTGTAGTGTAGGTATTGAGAATTAATTTTAGATAAGTCCATTAATGGGTGCCATGGAACCCTACCAACTACACTGGGTTCCCAGACAGCCTCACTTACAAGTAGTGCCACTGCTTGAAAGAAAACCCTGTACCAACCCGCCAGGCCAGCATGGTACAGTAAGGTCGAATACCCTCCCAAATAATATGAAGCATGTAATACCACAGACCTGTTTCAGATTTTCTGAGAGCATTACAAAAACCGCTATAACCGGAAATTCACTGTTCCTCGTGTCACTTTAGATCACAAGCACCCCCAGCAGACTAATGTTCTAAAACAACACAAACTCGAATGAATGTGCTTAGCCACAGTGTGACTCTCAAGAGGAAAATAATGACTTTGCGGTGTCACACTTGAACAAGATTAATTAACTTAATGACTCGGTTGCGCAGAGGTAGCAGTGGTAGTGTTGCCACTTCTGTTGCAGATCCCAGGTTCAGGTTATTTCGGCAGAGAGTAGGTATCCGTCAACATTTCACCATTCGTTTTTAGGGTTCCATATCCAAATAGTAAGCAGGACAAGACAGGTGGTGTGTCTCGTCACTCCTCATAGTTGTGGGATGCCCTGAAATAAGTTTAAAAAGTGTATAAAAAGTAAATTGTGCTGCAAGGGCTACTATTCAATTGACGATTGTTTGCTTGACAGGGAAGCCGAAATCGCAAATGATCTGCTTGCTCTACTGCATTCTCAAGCAATAGTTTGTGATTTTTAGTTCAACATTTGTAAATAGAGCACATAAAAAAAAGCCCGTCGAGTTTCTTGCCGGTTCTTCTCAAGCGGGCCGCGTTCCGAACTGGTGGTAGTGACATTGTTTTGTATTCATTGACGTGTTTCAAGTGCCTATGTATTCCGCCTCTTTCTGCGAGCAGGTCATGCTCGTGAAAGAGGCGGCGGGGCGGGAACGGGAGAGAACTCTCCCACTCGAGTTTCGCAGTCGGCGGCTCGGGCGCCGCCGACGTGTCTTCGCCGAGGCCTATCGGCCTCCATGACCGGGCCCTGAGGACGGTGAGAGGGCGGCTCACCGTCCATACAGGAGCAGGCCCATGATGGCAGCGTGACGTGAGGAACTCACGCACGCCCCCCCTTAGAAGCGGGATCACACCCGAAACCCCTAAAGACGCGGGATAGCACCCGAACCACCCCCTGGGCGTGGCCGCAGTTGCGGCCGTGGGTCTGTTGGGAGACCTGGGACATCCTTCCGAGGGCTTACCCGCGGCTCCCAACCGGGAACACCCAAAAATTCCGAAATATGTTTTTCCGAATTTCAATATTCCGATGTTCAAAATTCCGAAGATTATAATTGCTAAAAAACAAAGCTCCGAATATTCAAAAGGACGATATTCATTTATCCGAAAGTCATAAGTACGAATTTTATTTTTCCTAATTTCATTAGTAGGTACGAATAATCAAAAGACTGGACTGTTATTTTCCCGAAAAACATTATTCAGAATTTCAAATATTCTAAAATTCACTGTTAAAGTTTTTTTAATAAAGTACGGTCAAGTCTAACTACCGAAGATATTATTTCCAAGTGAGTGGAAGGCAAACGACGAAACAAAAAAAATAACCACGATGGCTAAGGTGGGAGCTCCGCTCCGCTTCGCTTTCGCCTTAGCCTTCTAATCTAACCTATCCGAGTCGAGGTGTTAACCATAGTAAGTGAATGGTTAACACCCCGACTCAGAGTACCCCGACTCGGATAGGTTAGGTTAGAAGGCTAAGGTGGGAGCGAAGCGGAGCGGAGCTTCCTCCTTAGCCTTCGTGGTTTTTTTTTTGTTTTGTCGTTTGCCTTCCACTCACTTGGATATAATATTTTCGGTAGTTAGACTTGACTATACTTTATTTTAAAAAACGGGTGGAATCGGGAACATTAACAATCGTCTTTAATGATCAGTTTTGCGGGTTAAAACGGGAACCACATTCACATTTCCACCCGGAAACGACATTCACCCTTCGTATTTATGTTATGTTGGATTTTTGATAATCGGAGTTCGTATTTATAATATGGCGGATTTTTAATAATTCGGAATTGAACGGTTCGGTTTCTTGAAATTCGGCATTCTGACAGTCGGAATTGTAAACATTCGGAATTTTAAAATTATAACTTTTAATAAAAAGGATTTATGAAACATCGGATTTTTGACTTTCGGGATTTCGAATCATTCGGACTTATGAAATTCGTGATTGTAACTTTCGGAATTAAGTTTTTCGTATTAATGTAGTGTACCCCTCCCAACCATAGGCTGTTGGGCGTTACGTGAGGTTTTTTAGTCGGTAGGAGTCCGGCATAACATCCATGAGGATTTTCCCTCACGTTAAACAAAAAAAAAGTGCCTATGTATTAGAATTATGCGAAATAAATGTTTTTTTGAGATTGAATTTGGCTAGTACACTCTACTCCTCCCAAAAGAAGCGGGATATAACCCGAACCCCCCAAGAAGTGCGATAGAACCCAAACCATAGGGAGAGTCCGCGATGATGGACAAAGTCTGTGTCAGGAGCCTGGGGGTTATCCTTCCGAGGGCTTACCCGGGACTCCTGGCTTTAGACAGATGGCAAGGCATCGTGTGGTTTTAGTCGGTAGAAGTCTGGCATAGCATCCATGAGGATTACCACACGAAAAGAAAAAAAAAGAGTTCCGTATCCAAAGGGTAAAAACGGAACCCTGTTACTAAGACTTCATCGTTCGTCTGTTTGTCTGTCTCCAGGATGTACCTTATTAACTGTGATAACTAGACTACTGAATTTTCACAGAGGATGTAGGTTTTTCTGTTGAGACTATAACAACAAACATGATTTTAGTCTATTTCCCCATATACCTACTTAATAGGTAAGCTTTCACCAAAAACCTCCACTAAGTAACCCAATTTCCCGTTAGTTTCTAAGTAAAAATGAAACCTGAATTTGTCGATCCTTCACAAATTCGGTCTGAATTTTAGAAATTTTGATTTCCTCTCAATTGGAAAGTACTTGATCTGTGATCCGGCCCAAGAAAGTACTGAAAGCCTATCACTATAATAAAATTGTAAAATGGTCGTGTCTGTACAATGGAAATATTAAAAAAAAGGATAGATACTTGGGTTATATAATATGAACAATACAAAACACCAAAATTTTTTTTTGATATCCTTCGTTGTCTGTTTGTTCGCAATGGACGCCAAAACTACTAAATGGATGCGGACTAGTTTTTTATTACGAGAAAGGTCTTGATCAAACCTAAAATCTTACGTTTGTTTCATCGCAAATTAGTTGAGTAGATTTGGTGATATGAACCAAAATAAAACTCACATGGATTCCGCAACTTCAATAAAATATTTTGGTCACTTTAACCGTCACCCACGGGGAGCCGCGGGAATCAGCTAGTATATTATAAGGTACACATTTTGAAAGCTCTTATTCCAGGTCAATTGGTAATTTGGAAGGAAGTTATTAGCTGAATGGGTTGTGATAGTATTGAGTTATCAACTAACTTTTTGTTTGTTTGTTGAAAACGATTGAAAGCTGGAATTGGATTTATAAGAAATCAATCACCAACTTTCGACATTTTCAAAAGGTGGCCAAAATTACTTCTAACTAGACTGAAGAGGCTATATTTCTTTTTATATACTACTAACTGATGCTCGCGACATCGCCCGCGTGAAATTTGGTTCCGATTCCCGCTGCCCATGGGAACCTATTCCCCAGAAAAAAGTAGCCTATGTGTTATTCCAGACCATAATCTACCACGGTACTAAATTTCAGCCCGATCCGTTCAGTCGTTAGAGCGTGATTGAGTAACAAACATCCAAACATCTTCACAAATTTCTCGTTTAAATATCAGTAGGACTAAGGTGGCAGACAAGCTTACGGCCCATCTGATGGTTGGTTACCGTAGCATGAGGACGTTTGCCAAGTTGAAGGCCTTGGCTTAAGGACTAGCATGTAACTGTCAACCGTACCTTTCGAAGAACGGAACCGCTTGCAAATAAATGTCACAAAGTGGTCATGGTAGTGATCAGCCATTCGAGGATCAGCCGTAGCTAAAGTTGCTTACTGCAGTGATCGTTTACAGAACACTAAGCCCACGGGCTACAGGCGCTTCAAAAGCTAAGCTAAGCTGTGTCTATCTATTACCTACACTTTTAGCCCTACCGCCTCTTTCTGCGAGCAGGTCATGCTGCGGGGCGGGAACGGGAAAGAACTCTCCCACTCGAGTTCCGCAGTGCGGCCTGGGCGCCGCCGACGTGTCCAGAGACTATCGGCCTCCATGACCGGGGGCCTGAGGACGGTGAGAGGGCTGCTCACCGCCCTTACAGAAGCAAGCCCATGACTGCAGCGTGACATGAGGAGTTCACGCACACCCCCCTTAGAAGCGGGATCACACCCGAAACCCCCTAAAGACGCGGGATGGCACCCGAACCACTCCCTAAGCGAGGCCGCAGTGGTAGCCATAAGCCTGTTAACATTTTCCTTTAACATTCTTCCGAGGGCTTACCCGGGGCTCCCAACCATAGGCTGTTGGGCGTTGCGTGAGGTTTTTTAGTCAGTAGGAGTCCGGCATAGCATTCATGATGGATTTTACCTCACGTTAAAAAAGAAACACTTTTACCCCTAAAGCACTGACTGATGAAATTTGGTTTAGGGTTAGAGCTTGGAAATGGATATAGGCTAGTTTTCTTATCCCGAGAACAGCATCAAGACATATGAAATTTGGCGTGCCACAAGGAAGCGTATGGACATGCCGGACTCCTAACGACTAAAAACCACACGTATCATACCCAACAGCCTACGGTTTGGAGCCCCGGGTAAGCCCTCGGAAGTATACCCCAGGACATAATATACGGACCCCTTCTATTTACCATAATACCTACACAAGAGCTGCTGTAGGAAACTGGTAAAGGAAAAAATTGTCAACGCGGTCGTAGCCGCGTGCAGTAGCTAGTAGCTTTAGATGTAGAGCTTTGGCAAACGCTACCAGTTAGGAATGTGCCAAGTAAGCTTGCTCAGCAAAATGTATGTAGTTAATGATCTGGAAGACTCTTTGAAATATGTTCAAGCATTTTTATCCACAAAGTGTAGGCAGAAACACCCTTACACGGTCGCATTTTTATAGAAATACTAGTTTAGCGAATATAATTCTTTTTTAGGGTTCTGTACCTGAAGAGTAAAAATCGGGACCCTATTACTGAGTCGTCTGTCCTTCTGTCTGTGACGAACCGGTCACGGTTCCTCAGATACAGCCTAGTGACTAGGATACAGCTCGTGAGCTGAAAATTTCACAGATTATGCCGCTATGACAACAAACTCTAACATCAGAAAAAAAGGGCGTTTAAGGGAGGTTCCCATACAACTAACGTGATTTTTTGTCGTTTTTTTGTACGGAACCCTCTGTGTGCGAGTCCGACTCGCACTTGACTGATTTATTGTAATTATTGACCACCAATTACAATTCGGTTCTGATACACTTGAAATAACAGACTTAAGCTCCAGGGCAGGTTTAAAGAACCTAAAATTAAACACCAATATTTCTAGGAATTACTCAGTTACTGTACGAATTTAACTATATTAAGTTGAGCCCCTTTTTAAAATTTCTTGAACACATACAAATAGTTAAGCATTCACCCCCAAAGGAATAGGCAGAGGCAGAAAACGCCTACATTTACCCAATAATGTTTGAAAACCTACACACAACCAGAAGACCTGGAATAGTATAACAAAACCTTCAAAAACAACTTTCTACAAAATTGCGTAGTAAAACTCTAGTACAGAACCATAAATTACCATCAATAACCTTTTCGTTTAGTTGAAAACCTCGTAACTACCTTCTATGAGTCATGTAAAAAAAGAAAATCCTTTCTTTTACTCCGTCACTGTGTAAGGAATGCAATATCTCAAGTGATACACTCCAGCGCCCCCACATCACTGTGTCCCGTAAGATGGGCACTTATCATCAATCGTTTATAGGCGGGGAGCTGGTAGCATCATTCATGAAATATTTAATATACTGTTGCGCGCTTTTCACTTACGCTTTGTTTATATCAGGGTGATGCATAGCATAAACCGCAACTATGTAACTGGTAAAATGTAAGCATATAATATATTATGCCTCTGTATTGACGATTGGAGGAAAATTCGTTCATAATGTGTTTATTGTTTGCAATTTACATAGTCAGAAGATTATACTTGAAGTCCAGGGTACGAAAGCATAATAATAAAATAGAAAATCTATTGTACATCTAACCGCATTATCTCACAATAGAGTGAATGCGACAGAGGCTGGTGAGATATTAGTGAGCTTTAGTGACTGATATTTCTACTGGCTGACAAGTGCAATTTCATTTACATGCGCTTCGGCTTTTAAGTCGTATTTTATGTATGTATTATACGTAATTATAAACCTTCTTCTTGAAGCATTCCATCTATTGCTGAAAACTGCATTAAAATCCGTTGAGAAGTTTAAATGATCTAAGCGAATATACAGAAAACCCGAAATCATTTTATACAATGTAAAGATTCGTTTACCTTTCTTTGCCACCAGCACCTACACTATGCGTATAACCATAAAAGGAAACATCGTAAAGACACAAACCGGAGTACCCATACATCTCGCAACAATCAGTTCATTAAAATGACACAGCATTACACTGTTGGCACATAAAAGAACGTAGGTTAGCTTTTCGTTTTTATTCGTTCGTGCAACATCGACATTTTTACAATTCAGGCCACGAAAATCAAACAATGATCGATGACGATTTCCGTAAAAAAATAAATCAATATAAAATCTTTATTAGTGTAGATCATAAAGTAACACTTATAAGCTTGTAGGAAATGAAACAGGTAATAAAATACAAGTCACTCTTATCTTATCAAATCGCTAAGTATTCCCACAAGGATTTGCCACTTTTCCTCTTCGTAAAGTTACTGGGCTGATTAGATTACTATAATATGATCACGTTCAGCCAAAACTAAGTTAGATACTGATTTTTGTTATCTTGTGTTCTGCTATGTTCTATTTCCAACCTAGGCTAATCATAACGGCGACGCTTCTTTCTCAAGTGACTCCCCCGTTTCTTCGGGGCTCTCCTCGGGGTAGCCAGATGGGCGGCTCCCCAAAGCTCCCCAAGGAGCTGAAGACCACGCCTGCACCGCTATCGAGCGCCCCTCTGTAATAGAGGAGACAGAGAGCGGCTGGCGCAGGCGTGCGCTAATGGGCACCCCCGGAACACGGGGAAGGTGCCCACCGCCATGTGACCGTTGGTGGGCGGGGTCCCCCGGCCTTACGCCCACGGTCAAGAAACAATCGGGGGCGCGCAGTGACTCCTCACCGCGGCGCCCCCGAACTGCACGGCAGAGCTGGAGCATTATCCGTTACTCCCGCTCCCCCGCACAGTGCACCTCCCGCTTTGCCGCCATCACCTCGCCAACTGGCGAGATGACAGCGGTCCAGCACTGTTGCCGCCGGTCGCGCCGTTATTCACGGCCGGCAGCCCGAACTGCATGGCAGGGCGGGAGCATTTACCCAAACTCCCGCCCCCCACGCAGTGCCTCTCCCACTTTGCCGCCATCGTCTCGCCAGCAAAGGTGGCGATGCGACGGCGACCCAGCATTGCTGCTGCCGGCCGTAAATAACGGCACGGCCGGCAGCAACACACACCACCGAGCAACCCACAGGTGGGTTACTCCCGCCTCGGCCGGAATTAGCCAGAGTAGCACAACTCCCCCACAGAGGAAGGGGAGTGGTCGCTACTCCGTTGCCCAGGATGCAGCCCGAGGAGGATCCGACCCATTGGGGTCCTTAAGATGTTAGTAGGACCCCACATCCCATCCCTGGAATACGTTACCGTAGGGTGCGAGAAAGGAAACAGAATTCTACGCAGTCGAAGGCACGAGCACAATCTAGTACAATAAATAAATGAAATTAAATATTCAAAAAAATTTGTTGGGTGTAAATTATAAATTACTTATTGACTTCCAAGTGCTTCGTTTGACAAATTTTCTGTGAGATCTTTAATTTAACATTTTATTACAAATTCTAAGGCGTTTATTATTTTGTCTTTCAGTGTACAATACTTACCTCAATAGAAGAAAGCCTTTCAATTTATTAAAAGGTTGACACAAGAGAATGATTTTTAATTCAGGACAAAAAAAAGAAATACATCTCGTTTTATTTTATTTTCATACTTTTTATTATGTTTCTATACATTTTGATATATCTCTTTGATGTAATATTATCGACAGTGTGCTCGTTTGTTTATGAGGTTCTGTATACGGATTAAAATGAAAATGGCCGCCGCCTGAGCTATTGTTGGTTTTTATTATTCTTCCTTCCTTTTTTGTCATTTTATTTGTGACGCTACACTCGATTTAGATATTGTTTTCTAGGTGGATTGTAGATTTTTTATTAATGGACTAGCTGATGCGCGCGGCTTCGCCCGCGTGAAATTTGGTTCCCGTTCCCGCTTCCCGTGGGAACATTTTCCCGGGATAAAATGTGTTATTCCGGACTATACTCTATCCCTGTATCAAATTTCAGCCAGATCCATTCAGCCGTTAGAGCGTGATTGAGTAACAAACATCCAAACATCTAAACATCCAAACATCTTCACAAACTTTCACATTTATAATATTAGTAGGATATGATAGCCATTATACTAGTATTGTCAAGAGCTTCAGTAAACTCTTTATGGAGGTACCAAAAAGAATATCCAAAGCGGCAGTGGGGGGATGGCATCCAACCTTAAGTTTTGCTAGCATAAACTAATTGGTATTTAATATTTAAACACTCATTGAGTTGAGGTGCGGTTGAGGGCGTAGGAAATCCGTAGGAAGACCCGGGTCACCGGCAACAGAAAGAATCGCCCTACTTAAGTGGCAGTGGATGGGCCATATTGCTCGCAGAGTTGACGGCCGATGGAGTCGAAAAATACTCGAATGGCGTCCAGGTACTGGTAAACGCAGAGTGGGGAGACCCTCCGGAAGGTGGACAGATGACCTAATTAATGACACGGGAGCCTGCTGGATGCGTTGTGACAATCCTTGGGGGAGGCCCATGCCCAGCAGCGGGCGTCAAATTGGCTGTGATGATGATGATACGTTGAGGTGCATACGCAAAAAATCTTTACCACACCCCGAGGAGAAGAGAGCAGAAGGTTCTTTTACAGGCTTCATACTTGTCTAGTTTGCCTTTGTGTCAGTACGGTATAGTTTCTTCCCACATGCTCTTGGTGAGCGGGAGCGGAAACCTTGACTGGACTTATAGTTAAGTGTAAACGTTGACCGGTTAATACGTGTAGACGTTGTATAATACCACAGGGTGGAAACTCCATACAAAAATGTTCGTTTTCACCCATACTAATATAGACGTAATGTGAATGCTTAAATCAAGCTTCAATGTGTGTGTGAGTATTCTAGGGTCACTAGCTATGGAAACAAAATAATAAGGAACAGAACGCAATCTCATGTATGTAGGTACTTTTTTTTTCAAATCTACCCTCGGCTAAGCACAAATTAAACCAAAGCAATAGCGCAAAGCACTTAGGTAGTAATACGTAATGCAACGCAGTGACACTCTCTCGAGTACTGACACGGGAATCGACACATTAATTTTGGTGGGGGGATGGGGAAGCATACTCAGGTGGGAGGCAGGGAGTTGCCGATCTGTATGTAATACTATTATATTATCTTTGATAATACGTATAAATCTTAGCAGCTGAGCTCATTGCACAATGGAATTGAAGAACTCTCATACATTTTCCAAAACTATTGACAGTAGCTCTCAAGTTGACAACCTAATGGTGTAGATACCTCTTAACGTTCTATGTAAACGAGGGAAATACTGTCGTTGACAGATCCCTTCAAGTTTCTATGGTTTGACAGAGAAACGATCTTGTGGAACGCTCGGCTCTTAATAATGGATATCTGTCTGAAACTTTGTGCTTATATAAAAAAAAACCGGCCAAGTGCGAGTCCGACTTAAAAAAACGACAAAAAGTTGCATGAAGGCCCCCATAAATGTCTATTTTATTTTAATTTAATTAACTATATGTGAAAATACATAGCTCGATATTTTGTGAGTATTTCAAGCGTGTAACCCTTATTTATATAGGTATAAAATAAAATGGCAAAATGTTGTGAGGGTTAGGGGACATTCGTCCCACTATGGAACTGACCCAAGTACCAGTTGCCCCTTTCAAAATTTGATAATGGTTAACTGGGCCCACGCCCACATCAAATTTGTGTTGAATGGTTATAAAAAAAAAAAACCACGAAGGCATATTGCAGCTACATATTGCAGCTGTAAAAAATCAGAACACAGCAGAACACCTTGATTCGGGCATTAATCACTGGATCGAACTTCACCAACCGAAAGTCCTCTCCACTGATCGCCATTATTATCCACGTATGGTGCGTGAAGCCATTGAAATCAGAAAACACAAAAATTTCAATAGGGATGATGGATACAAGTGATTAATAAACTTGAACGTAAAACTGTGCGGATTAAAACTGACGTAGTGAAAGAAAGAAAGAAAAAGAAAGAAAAAGTTTTTTTATTCCACTACATAAAAAATAAAATTATAAAAATAAACTAAAATACCTAAAAAATACACTATTTAAAATTTACAAAATTTAAACTTAAAGTGGAACAATGGCCGTCTCTCAGCTTAATGCTGTATGCGTGTGATGCACGCATACAACGCTGATTTTCAGAGACGGCCTGACGGTTTTCATAATAATATTAAATAAAATTGCCGTCACGTAATGTATAAACAAAATTAAATATAAATAATGAGAAAAAAGAAAAAAAAACAAACACAAAAAGGCATGTAGCCAAACACTATTCTAAATTTTTAGAGATGGCAACCCTACGCACTTCCGTCTCCGAGACGCGACGCCAGGCCGAGCGAGCAGCGAGCAGCTCTGCTTGTATTGTTTGTTTTGACAAGTGATGGAAAACACAGACATCACACTTTTGAACACTTTGAGTTAGCATTTCGTGAAATTATAAATGATAAATGTGTTTTACGCCTGTTATATAAATCATGCCGTGTTCGTGCTGACCATCAATGTCTCAAAATCACCATGCAACAAGTAATAACCTCTGTCAGCCGCCATTTAGCGTCCATTCTAAAGAAAAACAGAGGCAACCCGGCGTCGCGCCGAAGCCGAGTAGCAAGCAAGCTGCCCCCATAACAATATGACAGAAAATACTGCAGACGGTAAGGATTAAGTTTTTAACAGTGTAACCTTCTCCTTGTACTCGAATATTATACATAATTATTGTTTAATGTTAGCTTAGAGTTACACATTTTATCTATCTTGTAAACCCTTTCATTTTTACCTAACTAACAAAGTTTACATGTGATAAAAATGCGAAAGGGTCAAGAGTCTGTACATGGAAGACATTTTATAAATTTCAACTGTACGGCATTGTATCATAGTTATGTATGTACCTACTGAAGCCAAAACTTACATCTATGTACCTATACATTTCCATCGTTCATTCTCTTACGTGACGTAAACAAAACACTAAGCAGGTAGCAGGTTATTAAATTTTCTGTGCACAATGTGTATATTTTCCTTTCACACAGTAAACAAAAATTCAATTAAAAATCTAGGTATCATTCCTAATTCTCATGCATTTAATTATTAATTTCAGGCAAAAGAAAAGAAACCACCCATACTGTGATAAAACATACAGGGACCATCTCAAAGTCAAAAATCATGCCGCAGCATGCCAGCCATGATCACCGCCCACACTGGCCTTTGAAACAGAGGTAATAACAAACAAAACTTTTAGATTCCGCTCAGGATATGTTATATTATTTTAAATAAATGTGTGATAAATATGATGAAAAATTTATAAATTATATTATAATTATAAATATAGTAAGTATATGTATAAGTCTCAAAAATTTCATAGGTTAATTATATATAAAATGATTTATTGAGTGTTTAAGATTAGCAAATTTGTGTAACAGAACTATCATGAATTTGTTTGTTCGATCAAGTATATTTTCCTGAGATGACTTACAAAAGTCTGCTTTGTCCTCAGGCAGCGGACTGGTGGGGAGAGGACGTTCCAGCACTTAGCCGCAGCATGTCTAAAAGTCCCTCTGAAAGCCGCCGTCCTATGCTTTGGGAGTGACAAAGGAGGTACTTTCGTCCTTTTGCTATAACGCTGTCTATCATATTTCCAGCTAAGTTTGTCATAGAGATAACTTGGTCTTTGCGTTTTTACCACCCCAAACAGCAAACTTGCCAAATGAAGCCTTCGCCTAGCTGCCATTTTAAGGAGTTTCAGTTTATTTAAAAAGGGTGAGTGCAGTGTGTCGCCGGCCTTATCCTTCGTTGTAATAACAACGCGCAACGGAGGTTAGTTCGACAAGAAATAACTTCGTGGTTTTTGTCGATCCTCGCCTCAGTCCAACCGCGACCACGGGCGCTGCAACGTGCTCGAAACGTCGGTGAATGTAAGTAAATAGTATTTCGCGTGAAGTCCCGAATTCTATAAGTACAAAAACATAAGTAACTTTGTCTGTTTATCACGCTTTCACACTTGTAATCTTGAACCGATTCTAATGCCATTAGTTTGAGAAAAAGAATAGAGTTTCATAAGGGCTCACATAATCATGTATTTTGATTTTCCTGTCCTTAAAATAAAGATAAAAGATAAAATTTCAGAATTTTCAAGAATTTACCCGAGGCTTCCGAATGTTGCCAGTGGTGGTAGGGCACATGAGGTTTCAGTTGGTAAGAGTGCGGCATAACATCCATGAGGGATTTCCACACGTAACAAAAGAGCTTCAGAATTGGTCACTGATTATACCGAAAAACATCACCACGGAGGCACAGCCGCGAGCTTTACCTAGTTTTGCAATAGACCGGTCTAAATTGTTTTTAGTGTACCTTTATACGCAAGAAAACGGTTTGGCGTTCTTTTTACCAGTGTATTTACTTTTATTTACAGATTAAAAATTAAGCTCGTAGATTCGCTAGCTCAGTGTTCAGCAGCTTACGCTACGGTCAGACGTGAGACTGGTTGTGGTGTAATTACTTGAACTTACATGATCAAATGATCACTAACATTATATATTTACCATGTGATATTGATATAAACGATTATGAATGAGGGATGGTCCGAAATAAGAAACTCTCAAGACTAGAACAAGACTCCATCACATTCACTCGCAGAGAATTTCTACTGGATCCGCATCCGGAGAACAAGCCGAGAACACGGCGAGAACCCGCGAATCATATCTACATTCAAGTTCTCCTGTTTTTCACGTGTTACGCGAGAACACGAGAATCTCGCGTGAATCTCGTGTGAATGTGGGGTGCCCATTATACTTACGTTAGATTATTATTACAAACATAGATATATACGTACATATAATATAAACATAGATATATATACTGCTGTACTAATGCTATAAAGAAGATTTTTTTTATTTGATACGATAAAACACAGAAAATAGGTACTGAAATTATTTTAAAAAACATTTTTATAAACACAAATCATTTCAAAGAAAAATAGACTTGATTTAACACACTAACTTTTTTCACACCTTTATGAGCAGTCAGAACGTGTCTAAAAAGGCAAGGATGGCTGTACATAGAGGAGTGCTTGTCCCTACACTTATGCATGGTAGTGAAAGTTGGTGTGGCAGGAGAAGCATGAAAGTAAAATTAATGCAGTGGAAATGAGAAGTTTGCGAAGTATAGCTGGAGTGACATTGAGGGATAAAGTAAAGAATAGTGTGATAAGGGAACATTGCGGTATGACAGAAGATGTAGTGACTAAGATAGAGAAAGGGATGCTCAGATGGTTTGGACATGTGGAGAGAATGGATGGAAATAGGCTGACGAAACAGATTTATGAAGCGAGAGTGAATGAGCAAACTGGTAGGGGTCGACCTCGGCATACTCATGTCGATCAAATCAATAATCTTCTGAGAAAAGGCCAGGTCAAGAGTACCCTTAACCGAAGAGCATGTATGAAGACACTTATGAAAGTTGAAGAAGCAAAAGTTGTTTGCCAGAATCGTAGCAAGTGGAAAGTCATAGTCTCTGCCTACCCCGTTGGGAAACAGGCGTGATGTTATGTATGTATGTATGTTAACACACTAAACTCAAAGTAGCGGAGCAGTAATCATAAATTTCAAAAATCTCACATTTTTACACACATTATTCTAAATACGATAGGGGCTTTCTACGGCGCACGCTTAGGTTGTGGAGTGATCTCCCTGCCTCGGTTTTCCCAAACGCCTACAGTAGGGGGTTCTTCAAGAGAGGTCTTAGGCTGCAATCACACGGACTGCATCGCAGCGACTGCACGCGGTCGATATATTTAACTGTATGCAGTTTTATGTTCGACTTCATACAGTTATGATATGAACTGCACGCAGTCGGCTGCAGTCGTGTGAAGTCAATATCAACTGCATACAGTCGTGCCGTCAACTTCGCGCATTTCGCTACAGTCGTGTAGTGTCGCCGCATGCTGTCCACCGCTAACGCATACAGTTAGTGTGCAGTTAGTCAAGGAGCCGAACGCGCGTGTTGGTTGCGTCGTCAGTACGGTTTAAAACATGGATTTCACATGGAATATGCAGTTGAATATAGCAACTGCATGCAGTCGCTGCGATGCAGTCCATCTGATGGCACCCTTAGAAGGTTCTTACAGGGTCGGCAGCGCGAGAGTGGCGCCTCTGGTGTTGCAAACGTCCATAGGCTGCGGTGACCACCGGTACATCTGGTGGGCCGTATGCTTGTCTGCCACCTTTGTGGTATAAAAAGAAATACGGGCATGCTTGTTCAATGAGCACTACGGAGTTCAAAGTATAACACGGGCGACGCCGCGGGGATACAACTAGTCTATGCTAATATTATAAATAGGCCCCGGAACTACATGACCGATTTGAAAAATTATTTCGCTGTTGGGAAGCTACACACTTCCCGGTGAACATAGGCTATATTTTATTTCTGTATTCCCACCGAAACGGGAGCTACGCGGGTGAAACCGCGTGACGTGCGCTAGCCTTTAATAAAACTGTGAACTTCGGTTTTAGCCCCTCTCTATAAAATATAGTGCAGAGGGGCTTTTATTGAGACTTTGTCTGTAGCTGTGACTGTGTCGCATTAAACTACGTCACTAGGTCACGTGGATCATCTGTTCAAAGTTTGAAATAAATCAAAAATTACAACGTCAATCGGATTGAACTTTCACTTTCACAATAAACGTGTCAGAGAGGGGCAGTCTGCTGAGAACGATCTCATGGCTTTCTTGTTACTCCTGTCAATATTGAGTACATTATTGGCACTGGTACATATTGTTTAAAAATTACTCAATGGTCATTCGTTTGTAATTGACAGCGTTGATAACCCTTTAGGTACCTACTTGTTGTCACCTACATACATAAACACCTCAAATGCATAGAAAATGGTAAAAGAATATGAAAGCGGGACCTTACCCGCGAGCATTGTCTAGGTAATTATAATGATAATATCTTACCGTTTGGTTTCCGACAACATTTTACGGGTTTTGACGAGCACCTGAGTAACATACACAGCATTCTTTTTGTAATCAGGCAGACATGGCACTTATTTAGCTGGAAAACATCTTCAGGGAGTGTAGATCTGTAATAGAGCAGAATTTAAAATACTGTTCATGAGTCGTAACTCATTTCGTTTCACTATTTTTTCACCGCTAAGCAAACCCCAATTACTGTAGCGCCGCAATTTCAGGGCACATCTCTTTCCATCTCCAAAAGTATAGGGATCCTTGGCGTTGACATCTCCAGTGACGTTCAGATCCGTAGTCATTTGGAGGACAAGGCTAAGCTGGCGTCCAAAAAGCTAGGTGTGCTCAACAGGGCGCGGCGGTACTTCACTGCGGCGCAAACACTGCTTCTCTATAAGTCGCAAGTGCGGCCGCATATGGAGTACTGCTGTCACCTCTGGGCGGGAGCACCTGAATATCAGCTTCGTCCATTTGACTCGGTGCAAAGGCGAGCTGTAAGGATTGTCAACGATCCTGTACTTACAGCTGGTGTGGAACCTCTTCGCGACAGGAGAGACTTTGCCTCCTTATGCGTGTTCTACCGCCTGTACAATGGTATGTGCTCTGAGGAATTGTTTGATGTGATGCCCACGGCTACGTTCTATCATCGCACCGCTCGCCACAGACAGGGAGTTCATACTCACACTCTGCGTCCGGTGCGTTCCAGCACGGTTAGATCCGATAGGTGTTTTCTTCCGCGCACGCTTAGGTTGTGGAATGATCTCCCTGCCTCGGTTTTCCCAAACGCCTACAGTATGGGGTTCTTCAAAAGGGGTCTTAGAAGGTTTTTACAGGGTCGGCAGCGCGAGTGTGGCACCTCTGGTGTTGCAAACGTTCATAGGCTGCGGTGACCACCGGTCCTTCTGGTGGGCCGTATGCTTGTCTGCCACCTTAGTGGTATAAAAAAAAAACTATTACACGTTGTCACAACTTTTATAATCTAAGAACTCACCATTTTACACATAAAACAATATTTATTATAATAATACACTATTTATTCTTAAAAAATATCAGCAAGAGCCCGCCAACCAAATTGAATATGTTCACACAGAATGAAAAAAAAAACAAATGAAAATCTCACGTATAAAAAGTGTCTCTGCAAAGAGATCTATTTTTAAATATCGTAATCACTTTTTTTTATTTTGAATGGCCAGTTCTAAAAACAAACTGTATGCTTACTCCACGTAATCCGCCATGAAGCTCGTTGCACAGTGTGCTACAGGAAACACAGTCTCAGTTATTCACGCATTATAAAATAAAAACGCTTACTGAAATGATACTAATTTTTTAATTGAAAGTTATTGTTAATTTGGATCTACTGCGGCAAATGTTCTGAAGAGTTTCACTGCTTAGTTTCCGTTAATCTTTTCGAGACTAAAAAATAATGTGTGGAGACGGAAAGATGTCACCTTCAACAGTGTGCGCCTACTGATAGAGTGGAAAGATACTCTTCTTTTTTCTTATTCTTGGGCTTTCAAGGCATGAGAGTGACTCTCCTCAACTGACAAATTTAAGTTTTTGACGTGACAACGTCTTATAATTCGATGGAGCCGGCTGCACGCACGAAAAAACATGACGTATGCGGCGTTACCTCGCTCTGAGGCGTTCTATTTAAGGCTGAGTTATCACGTTCAACTATCGTCAGTAAACGGACTTTACAAACAACCGATTTTTTTTTCGAAAATATGCAGCGTAAGAATGTATGTCGAAGTTTGGACTAAGTTGTACTCTAGTCTAGCAGTGCAACCTTACTCGATCTATCTGTGGAATTAGACGACGAGCATTATAAGTCGCACTTCACTTAGTTATATTACTTTCCAACATTTATACACATTTTCGAACGGTTTTGCTTAACAATCCACCCTAATATGTATATAATACACATAATTATATACTCGGAAATGCGTTAGTCTTGAAAAATTATACAACGAAGTGGCGTCCGCTTCTCTCTAAATTTGGCACCAAATACGGCTGAATCTTCTTTAAAACCGAACGACTTTTTACGTGTGGTAATTTCTCTTGGGTGATATGGTGGGCTCCTTCTGACTAAAACCACATGGTGTTCTAGCACTACCGTAGGCTGGTGCCCATGTCAAGCCTCTGTAGGATGTCCCAAGAGAAACGATTAAGATAACCGTGGAACACTTAGGTGGACCAGGAGTACAAAGTTCGCGTTAGGACACCCAGGTGAACCAACGTCATAGAAAGTTAACAGTGGAACAACTAGGTGAACCACGTAGATGTTTCATGAGTCGGAATGACCTATTTATCAGTATTAACTAACTAATTATTATTAACCGTAAGGTTTTTTTAATGGATCAAACTTCGACGGAAAAAACCATTGCGGAATCATCCATTTGAAATTTAAACGTGGAACAGCAAATGAGTTTAATAAAATAAGAAATCACGTTCTTCATTTCAATTTTATTCTTCAGTACGCGCAATGTTAGTGTGCGCACGTGCATGTGTGATCGCGTGCGTCCGTACTGTTTGGTGGTGCTACTGTAACTCCCAAACATCTTGGAGGATGCTTGCGATAAAGATATTTATTTTGTGACATGTGAGAAGGGTTCTTAGCCACTTCTGGTCGACCTAAGTCTGTGATTATTATGCCAAACATCCGCTAATGTCAAAAATGCACGAGTGTGAACGGTTTTAATGCCGTTTTCCGACCGAGCTTATTATTTCATTAATAAATGAAATATTATGTCATTTTATTTATTACTAGCTGACCCCGCAACTTCGTTTACGTTACACATAAGGTGTATGAACGGAGAGGTATTTCTTCATTAGACTCATCAAGCAGCGTGTGAAACTGCCCTGTTTGCTTAATCATAAAAGAGCTTAATGATTGAGGATATTCAAAAACAATATAATTTATTTTAAAAAAACCTTAATTAATAAGCTCTTTTATGATTAAGCCAACACGCCAGTTTATATTTACCCATTTTTAGATTAGTGTCTATGTAGGAGCAAACTTCAACACAACAAAGAAACCGCATTGCAATCGGTTAAGCAGTTACTGAGATTAGCGTGCACAAACGTTCAGACAAACAGATATACAGACATACAGACAAATAGACAAAAATTCTAAAAATCATTGTTTTGGGTTCTATTGCGTTCATAAAGCCCCCCTATAATATTTTTTTTTATTTATCTTTAATGAACAGACAGCGACCTGTTTCGATTTTATTATATGTATTGATATTGATTTGAGAGTATAGATATAAACATAATACAAAATACACAAAACTTTACAACAATATATATATTATTACCCACACAATCTCATGCCTACCATTTTTAAAGCGACGTCCATTATTTTGTGTTGTGTAACGTTGTGCAACAACGTGTGCATAAATTAATTAATATTAGATGATTAAAATTGAAATTTAGATCAATATATGAAAGCGCCATCTGCCGACAACTAGTCTCATCAACACAGCACTGACGTAACCAAGTGACGTCAGACGTAGGGACGCGACTTGCCGCCAGAGGCGCTGTCCAAAGATATAAATAGGACCGCGCGCGAAGTTCAAGAAACCATTTTCATAAATTTAAATCATACTCGTCGCGAAGGTGTCTGTGCGTAACAAATTAAATTAAAAATAAAATACTAATTTTAATAGGGAGCTAAATCCTCCCTGAGTGAACAGTTGTTTAGCTGCAAACGTCAAGTACCCCATCATTGGGTGAGTTAAATTATTTATAATGTAATCTAGATTTTAAAACAGTGAAAATTAACGGCTGTTGGTCAACCCTGTTATAGGAGGGTAGTTTACAGGGGTGTGAAAAAACATATCTGTAAAATTAGTACTGTAAGCAGACAATGTAAGACTCCCGATTCCTGCAATGGTTGGCAGGGATCGGCTGTCTTGGCGAATAGGCGGGAAAAAAGGGTTCCAGCTAACCCGTCATCTGGAACATTCCAGGGTCCACCCTACGGGTTCCAGAAGTCCACCCTACGGGTTCCAGAAATCCACCCTACGGATTGGGAAAATATACTCTTCGGGTTCCACGAAGGTGAAGACGCACCCTTCGAGTTCTACGAGCAGTCATCCACCCTACGGGTCGAAAACACCGTGCCAGCCGAATTTGTGGACGGCACGGCTACGTCGCGGACTGCATCAGCCTTAAGAACCACCAAGATAAGTCGAACCCCGCGAAGGCCTTCTGAGACCGCACTTGCTGCCCGAAATTACCACGACCCCGAGTTCTTTCTTTTTTCTTTTAAATAAATTGTTATTGTTAAATTCTAAACGTCACCTCTTCTCATTTCTCTCTTCTTCCTGAAAGCCCTCAGCTTTTCAGTGGCGTCCATATCGTGGTTTCGGGTAGCGAGAAAGCGATTTCCGACGGGAGTCGGGAGGTCATAATTATAAGATATTTTAATTTGTGTAAAATAGTCTTAAGAGTGCCCGTTAGCGGGGTAGTTTCCCTCCAAATTATCACAACTACCCAGGAATTTGGCTCTCCTGACCTCTGCTGCCAACTTGTTCTTTCCGGCTTATTTTGTGTGTTTTATTAACTTTAGACAGATTTCGGCAAAAACAAGAACAAGGCCAAATTTGAATTTTTCTCAACATAAATTGTAATTTTCCAAATTTTAACGGTCCCTAATTTATTTTTCACACCCTCAAATTATGACATGTGCTTTCCAGTCAAGAAAATAAAAATTTCAGCTGTAAGAAAACCGAAGTGGATCAGTAAGGGTATAAGGAAGTGTTGCAAACGCAAACGCCAAATGCTATGACAGTTTCGAAAAGCTCCTAATAGTATCAACAAAAATCTGTTTAAAAATTATTCAAATAGATTAAAGACAGTAATAAAACTTACCCAAAAGTCACAAAATAGTTATTTTATAAATAATGCTGCTAATAAAAGCAAAGCTACGTGGCAGATTATAAATAGGCAAAAACACAACAAACCAACGGAGAGTTTGTCTAAAATTTTAGTTGACAGTGAAGTGATATCTGACCCACAGCAAATTGCCGAAAATTTTAATCAATATTTTATAGACGATGTAGAATCAAAAACTACTAATGACAAAATTGGATCAAAAAATTTAAATTTCAGAATTGACAGAAACCAAAATTCTTTATTTTTTGCACCTACAATTCCTCAGGATATAGTTAATATTATAAAATCACTGAACAATACCAATAGCTCAGGTTACGATGACATTACTACGAGTGTAGTTAAATCTGTAGCAAATTATATAGCCCCTGTACTATGTCATGTCATTAATCGGTGCATAGAGACAGGTGTATTTCCAGACAGATTGAAAATATCTGTAATAAAACCATTGCACAAAAAAGGGAATAAGGAACATCTGGCTAACTATAGACCTATAGCGCTGCTGCCGATATTCTCTAAAATCATTGAAAAAATTATTTACAACTCACTGTACGGTTTTTTTGAAAAGAATAACATTTTGGTGGATGAGCAGTATGGTTTTAGAAAAAAAAGAACATAAATATGGCTATTTACAGATTATTCGCTAAAATAATGACAAATATTGACAACCGGAATCCAGTAACAGCCTTATTCTTGGATATGAGTAAAGCGTTTGATTTTGTGGATCGCAAAATGCTCGCTGAGAAACTGGAACGCTATGGCATAAGGGGAAATGCTCTTAATCTTCTCAAATCCTATCTAAAAGATAGAAAACACGTGACAACGATCAACCAAATATGTTTAAACACAAAATTAGAGCGAACATACACCTCACATGAAAAAAATAAAAACTATGGCGTGCCCCAAGGTAGTATTTTGGGACCCTTATTGTTTATCACTTATATAATTGACATGCCAAGGGTTATTCAGCATCATATGGTCTTGTTTGCTGACGACAGTACGGTAATTGTTAGTAAAAGCAACGATTTGTCAATAGAGAAGGAAATAAATAATTGTTTAAAAGATCTAATTAGCTGGCTCACACTAAACAACTTAAGAATCAACCTAGACAAAACAAAGATAATAAATTTTGAACAGAGAACAAACCATATAAAACCCACTGTTATTTATGATAATAATAGAATCTCTGAAGTCAATTCAACTAAATTTCTGGGTATTGAATTGGACCGTGATATGTCTTGGAAAACCCACACCCAAAGCATTGTAATCGACTGAGTCAATTCTCCTATGCGCTCTATAACTTAGCGAAGATAGTAAATGAAGCTACACTGCTTACCGCATACCATGCGTATGTAACATCCACGTTACGCTATGGAATCATTTATTGGGGTAACTCAACCAATAAAGAAACTGTGTTTCGAGCACAAAAGAGATGCATTAGATCTATGTCTAATATCATGAGCACAGACAGCTGCACACCCTACTTTTTGAAATATAGGATATTGACAATGCCCAGCCTATATATTTATGAAGTAGCAATGTTTGTAAAAACCAACATGCACATATTTCAAACATTAAATAGCTCGCGTCATAAATATAAAATTCATCAAAAGCCGCACAAAAAGGTAATATATAATAAAAGTTTGTTGGGAATGGCATCAAAAATATATAATAAACTACCAGTTAATATTCTGGAGATAAATGAATTAAATGTATATAAAAAACGATTAATAGCTTTCTTGGTTAATAAAGTATATTATGACATAAATGAATATTTTACAGATAAATTATAAGTCCGATGTAGGTATGTTTCAATTACTAATGGTAGGTAGTAAGAATTGACATTGTTTTACGAATTTTTGACATTTTTATTGTTGACATTGACGTATTTAATTAATCTATTATTCTGATTGTAATTATTATGTATTTGTTATTATTATTGAAATTGTTTAATTCCATTTATCTTAATTTGAATTTTATATTGTGATTTAAATTTGTTATATTATAATTTATGTAAAAATTTGTACGCCAAATTAGGCAGAATATGATGATACCTATGTTTTTATTATAATACCACCTATTGTACCGTATTCCACAAATAAAAAACTTTGACTTTGACTTTGACTTTGACTTTGACTTCAAGATTCAATTTATGGTGGAAAATTTTTAAGTAAATTTGAAGTAAAAGTTTTTTCAATTTTAAACATTACATTTGTTAAAGTTCTGAAGTAAAACATCTGATTTGAAACGCTTACATTAATTTTCGTAAGTGAGTTGTATAGCATATATTCATCGTAAAAAGTAGTCAAAGGATATCACCACCACAATTTTTATTTTTTTTACGGCGTCAAACCGCCTCAATTTGTGTATTATATTGTTGTATTTCCTATATGTGAATTTACAGCCAGACCAACAGCCGATAATCACACTTCTGGATAACAATCCCTATTGAATTTGCACTTTAGTAAACGGTAGAACAAATATTTTACGAATTTGCACTTCACGTAAATAATAAAAGGTTTGTAATTGTTTCACTTGTCGAATTACGTTGAACTCGGATTCACTGAAATAAAACTGTAAGAAAAAACATTCCAAACGTAGATCACGCAGTGAAAACATTCTTGCCAAAAAACAATTTCAAACCAATAACTTTGATTCGTGTTCTGAATAAACAACGGCAGATTTTGCTTTCATAACGTTTACAAGTAAGTTGATTTACTAGCTCGATAGTAGCGGAAATTTCTTTTTTTTTCATATAAACTGTGGGTGGAAGTGAATTAAATACACTCCTGACACCAACAATCTGATACAAAATATTTCCAGAATCGTCCAAGTACGAATCGGTTTTTCAAACAATTCGAAATATTCAAGGGTTCCGTAGTAGTAAGTTAGTTACTACTATATAATTTATTTCAAGAACCGTCCAAGTGCGAATCGTCTTTGACACAGTTCGTAATATTTAAGGGTTCCGTAGTAGTAAGGAACTATTTAAAAAAAAAATTAGTTGGAACGAGTCAATATACGATTAATTCTTGGCACGTTCGTGGGAATTGTTACATTTAAATAAAAACAAGATTAAGGTCAAAACTTGCATCAATCCATTAAAACTGTCAAACATTTAGCTAATTTCATCAACCCATCATCATACACTTCACTTTCACTACTTACTGCTTCTGATTAGATTGTATTCAAACACAGACAGACAGACAGACAATTGATATCTAGAAGGGTCCAATTTATTAATTGAGTGAAGGAACCCTAAAAGGTAATATTTCCAAACTTAAGTATTTCCTAAAGCAAATACTAAGTTTCATAAAGGTTCAATTTATAATTCGGGTCAACGAACCCTAAAAAGAACAAATTTATTTTTCGTTATTCTGCGGGTGGGTCGAAAAATATTCACATTCCTTAACATACAAAGACGAATGCAGATAACGGTAAAGGCCGTATCACACTGCATTAAGATGCGTTTGCGAATAGCGCATATAGTACATCAGTACAGTTACACAATAGTATTTTTAAATATCAATTTTTTGGAAAATATAAGGGTGTTAGCACACCGTCATATAATTTTAATACTGAGGTGGCACATTAGGTACCACAATTCGTGTCATGTTACACGCATACATATTATCATACGGAAGTTCACAATTACACTTACATAATAATTAGGTAGTATATAGTCATCACACATTCATCATAATTATCTTCACACACAATTCCTAACACTTAACAAGTTGTTTTTTTTTGTTTGTTTACATAGTGACACTTGCATTGCATGTTGTATGACTCCCAAAGGCGGAAGGAGGGGGCAGACTAGCTACAGGCGAGTCACATTCGTATATTATAGAAGGTGACTCAAATGTCCTAAGTTTTGTTTCCCGACTAAAGCTGACGGGTTAAAATAGCATGGAATGTAGTGTGACACTGGCCTTAGATGCAACGATAAATAACACGTTTACATCAACATTATTACGTCAACATCTTACGCGCTAACAAAACAAAACCTACACAAGGGTGATTTCATACGTACATACATACATATTAGTCATTTAAGCATGCACATACATTTTATACTACTATGGTGACACACAAGGGTCCCATTTTATTTATATAATTGGCGTTATAGCCAAATATTATTTACGGTCGTCATTTATTAGGGTTGACATGATAGTCACACACGCACATAAATTTTTACTACTATGGTGGCACACAAGGGTCCCAGTTTTTTTAAATATAATTGGCATAATGGCCAAAGATGCATTTACTTCGTCATGTTTTAGGGTTGACATAATAGTCATAGTCAACATTCTACTACTAAGGTTGCGAATAAGCACTTAGTTTCTGTTATTACTGCTAAGGTTGCGAATAAGCACTTAGTTTTTTTTTTTTTTTTTTATTTTGTTAAAGGGCTAAATAGCCTAGTAATTAGTTAGGGACACTACACACTACACACGACTTTCAAATAACTACACATGACAACGTGACAAACACTTGCCGTGTTCGTCAAGGGGACATAGGGGTTAACTAGCATCACGGAGGATTCTGCAAGTAAATTATTTTCTATCACTTTTCTGTTTCTTGGTTTAGTTGGGAGTTTCTGTTAGTTGGAAGCATGGGTCTATCCCTAACAGAGTTCGTCGTTTACTGTTAGTTGGCAGCATGGTCTTGCCCTAACAGAATTATGGTGTGGGTTGTTACTGTTACGAGGAAGCATGAGGCTTACCCGAACAGAATTATGGGATACTGTTATTTGGCAGCATTTGTTTTGCCCTAACAGTCTTAGGTGTAAGTCACCTTTATGTTTATTTTCGTCATATGGCTACTCCTACCACTCGGAAGCTGGAGGCTTGCCCTGGGGGATAGTCCATCCTATGAGTCGGAAGTGTTACACTGGCCCTAGTAGGATGTTCTTCTCTGGGACGGTTGTATAAATCCCAGCCTTCAGCAAAAAGCCTTATTATACACACCCCACTTTCAGGCGGTGCGTATTACCTGAACCTTCAACCCAAAGCCTCAAATACGTCTTTTCTCTTTCTGTCCCATAAAGTTCTTCAGAATCACCTAAATACATCCTGCGAGTTGGTTTCATTAAGGTTAAGGCCGACTCTTCGCTATACCCAGCATCACCTCATTCACACAGCACACTAACATACATACACACATAGACGAGTAGTAGGTCTTAGGTTAGGGGCGTTCGAGGACGAACGCAGCATTTGACGTGTTAGGGTACGTCAAACGCTCACCGGAGCGGGGGAGTATGTAACGTTGTGCAACAACGTGTGCATAAATTAATTAATATTAGATGATTAAAATTGAAATTTAGATCAATATATGAAAGCGCCATCTGCCGACAACTAGTCTCATCAACACAGCACTGACGTAACCAAGTGACGTCAGACGTAGGGACGCGACTTGCCGCCAGAGGCGCTGTCCAAAGATATAAATAGGACCGCGCGCGAAGTTCAAGAAACCATTTTCATAAATTTAAATCATACTCGTCGCGAAGGTGTCTGTGCGTAACAAATTTAATTAAAAATAAAATACTAATTTTAATAGGGAGCTAAATCCTCCCTGAGTGAACAGTTGTTTAGCTGCAAACGTCAAGTACCCCATCATTGGGTGAGTTAAATTATTTATAATGTAATCTAGATTTTAAAACAGTGAAAATTAACGGCTGTTGGTCAACCCTGTTATAGGAGGGTAGTTTACAGGGGTGTGAAAAAACATATCTGTAAAATTAGTACTGTAAGCAGACAATGTCTCCCGATTCCTGCAATGGTTGGCAGGGATCGGCTGTCTTGGCGAATAGGCGGGAAAAAAGGGTTCCAGCTAACCCGTCATCTGGAACATTCCAGGGTCCACCCTACGGGTTCCAGAAGTCCACCCTACGGGTTCCAGAAATCCACCCTACGGATTGGGAAAATCTACTCTTCGGGTTCCACGAAGGTGAAGACGCACCCTTCGAGTTCTACGAGCAGTCATCCACCCTACGGATCGAAAACACCGTGCCAGCCGAATTTGTGGACGGCACGGCTACGTCGCGGACTGCATCAGCCTTAAGAACCACCAAGATAAGTCGAACCCCGCGAAGGCCTTCTGAGACCGCACTTGCTGCCCGAAATTACCACGACCCCGAGTTCTTTCTTTTTTCTTTTAAATAAATTGTTATTGTTAAATTCTAAACGTCACCTCTTCTCATTTCTCTCTTCTTCCTGAAAGCCCTCAGCTTTTCAGTTGCCTGACCCAAGACTTATTATACCGGGTCCACGGTCCGGAATGTATTAGCTAACATCTGTGCCCTGGCTGTTGTCCAAACATCGTGTCTTATATTACATTTCGTTTACCATAACGTAGGAATGTGGATTTTCCATGCTTGGGTTTGATGACAGTTTAAAAATGCTTACAATTTTATGAGGACTGAGGGATTTTTGTCGTCAAAATTGGACAATAGCGACTTAAAAAATAACTTTATGCACTACTTATACACTCATTTCCAAAAAAAACGGGCGCGTTTGATTTTCATTCATCTTTAAAAAGATACAATACCAAAAAGGTTTCAATCGTTTGTACACGTTACTGGCCGGTTTTAAAAATGCCGTGGTATTTAAAAAAGTATGTTCTAAATTCAAATTTTCATTTGATGCTCATTTTTACAGAAAACCCCTTTTTATCCTACATTTTTGGCGCGAAGTTCCAGAAGTTAACATCGACTTTCACAACTTTTATTCAATTTTTATCGATTATTTCTATCCTTGACTGTCAAAGCTTTATTTATTGCTGTTTGGCTGTATCAAAAATGGTAGATAAAGTGGTAAAAGCTACCAAAATTATCGCGCTGCTTGAAGAGGGTTGCAGCCAATGTTTCGTGGCTAGGAGGCTAAATGTTAGTCGCACGACGGTCCAAAGGACCTGGCAGCGATATCAGGAGACTGGTTCCGTCGAGAGAAGGCTTCGGGAAGAAAACCATGTACCCAACCACGGGATGATCGTTTTCTTGTGAGTCACGCATTGAGAAATCGCAAACCTTCGTATCTGGATCTTAAGAACAACCTCCAAGAAGTAAGAAATGTGCATATTAGTCTATGGACGGTCAGGAGGAGGCTTCTCGCTGCCAATATACGCAGTCACCGCCCGGCCCGCGGCCCCAAATTACTCCGTGAGCACAGAGTTCACAGGCTTAGGTTCGCTAGAAATTGTGAATCATGGACTCAAGAAGATTGGAAAAGGGTTTTGTTCTCTGATGAAGCCAGGATATCTCTTTTCGGTGAAGATCGACGTCGTCGAGTGCTAAGAAGACAAGGAGAGCGCTTTGCAGATGCATGTTTCGATGAAATCACACCTTATGGTGGGGGCTCTGTTATGTTTTGGGCAGGAATAAATTCAATGGAACGTACAGAGTTAGTCTTTATTGAAAACGGCTCACTGACTGGGCATCGATACATAACGGAAGTTCTAATTCCTCATGCACAACCCGCATTGGCCGCTCTAGGTCAAGACTCGATTTTTATGGACGACAATGCTCGCGCCCACCGATCCCGCGATGTTAATGCGTATGTGCAAGAGATCGGCATTCATCGTTTGGATTGGCCAGCTCGAAGTCCCGACCCCAATCCCATAGAACATATCTGGGACGTTCTAAAACGGCGTGTGAGATCAGTACACCCGGCTCCGCACCAGGAGACCATCAGAGAGCTGAAGAATGTGATTACTGCGGAGTGGGAACGTATTCCGCAAGCAAGTATCCGGGATATACTCGCTAGCATGCCCAGACGAATTCAAGCTGTGATTTTAGCTAGAGGGGGTCACACTCGATACTTAACATTTATCTGATTTTACTTTATTAAAGAAAAACAAACAAAAAAAATTTTTTTTTTTACTTCATAAGCATATGTACTACTTCTGGAGCGGAACTCGTGGGGGCGCCCGTACCTTATGGTAAGGGGCAAATTACGCCCTAAGGCGCCCCCACTGACTCAGACTCTCCAGCCGCAGCGGCTGGAGGAGGTCCTGGACTCCTTGTTCCCGTCGAGAGCGGAGGAACATATTTCTCCGCGCATGGCTCCGTCTCAGGCGCCCAACGCGGAAGGCAGCGAGAACGACGTGCCCGTAGTCACTGAGGGTGAGTTAGGCGCGGCTGTACTGCGGCTTAAATCCCGCAGAAACACCGCCCCTGGACCCGACGGCATTCCAGGCCGAGCGTGGGTCCTGGCTCTCGAAGAGCTTGGGCCTCGACTAATTGGGCTCTTTAGCGCATGCCTCGAGAAAGGCCAGTTTCCCAAGGTCTGGAAGACAGGGAAACTGGTCTTGATTCGAAAGGCGGGGCGGCCGGCAAATTCCCCATCAGGATACCGGCCGATCGTGTTGCTCGACGAGGTGTGCAAGCTCTTTGAGCGCATTATTGCACAACGCCTCGTCGGGCACCTCACACGCGTGGGGCCTGATCTGGCGGATAGCCAGTTTGGCTTCCGTCAGGGACGCTCCACCGTGGACGCGATCATGCGCATTAGAGGCCTGACGGAGGAAGCAGTCTCACAGGGTGAGGTGGTGGTGGCGGTGTCTCTCGACATCGCCAACGCATTCAACACCTTGCCCTGGAGCTGCGTCAGGGAGGCGCTTATCTATCATGGAGTGCCTCCCTACCTCCGTCGAATTGTCGGGGCTTATCTCTCCGAGAGAGCCATAACTTACCCGAGCTGGCTAGGGCCGGGTCGGCGAGATGTGTCGTGCGGTGTTCCACAGGGATCGGTTTTAGGGCCGCTCTTGTGGAACATCGGTTACGACTGGGTGCTGCGTGGTCCGTTGCTCAGGGGAGTCGGCGTAACGTGTTACGCCGACGACACCCTCGTTACGGCGCGGGGAGCGACGCACCGTGCCGCAGCACTTAAGGCCACGGCAGGGGTTGCTCAGGTCATGGGTCGGATTCGGCGGCTGGGTCTCGAGGTCGCCCTTCACAAATCCGAGGCGCTGTGCTTCCACGGACCTCGGATGGGGCCACCTGCGGGATCCAGCCTACAGGTAGGGGGCGTCAGCATCGGCATCGAGCCCTCGATGAAGTATCTGGGGCTCGTACTCGATGGCCGGTGGAACTTCGGACATCACTTCCGAAGTTTGGTCCCAAAACTGAGGGGAGCATCGGCCGCACTCGCGCGGCTGATGCCCAACATCAGGGGACCCAACGCTCCTTACAGGAGACTGTACCTGGGGATCGTGCGAAGCATGGCCTTGTACGGGGCTCCCGTATGGGCGGAGACCCTGACGGCCAGCAATGAGGCTAGACTGCTGAGCCCGCAAAGAGTGATGGCCATCAGGTTGATAAGAGGATACCGCACGATCTCCGGTGAGGCGGCATGTCTCCTAGCCGGGACCCCTCCATGGGACCTGGAAGCGAGAGCCCTTGCGTCACTGTTCAGATGGCGCAAGGAGGCGCTGGAGCGGGGCCAAAGGCCTGCGTCTCGAGAAATCAAGGCCCAGCGGACCCTGCTCCACCAGGAAACCATGGAGACATGGAAGGTGCGACTTGAGCAACCAAAGGGGGGATTCGCCACAATCGCGGCCGTCAGACCGGTCATGGACGAGTGGCTGGAGAGAAGACACGGTGCTCTCTCGGTTATATATTAAAATACCAGAAATCAAAATGCCTTTACTTAAAATGCATTAGACCAAAATACCCGAATTCGAAATACCTTAACATTCAAAATACCTTATTTCAGTACACCTTACCTTAAAATGTCTAAATTTAAAATACAAATAATTATTATATCAGAATTCAAAATACAAATTTTCAAATATCCTTAATTTAAAATACCGAAAATAGAATACAGGGGCTCCCAACTGTAGGCTGTTATGTAGGATACGTGTGGTTTTTAGTCGGTGGGAGTCAGGCATAGTATCCATGTAGGATTTACCTCATGTTAAAATACTTTGATTCATAGTTACAAAAGTACTACAGTGGGCTAACGAAAAATAAAAAAAAAATAACCACGAAGGCTAAGGCGGGAGCGAAGCGAAGCGGAGCTCCCGCCTTAGTCTTCTAACCTAACCTATCCGAGTCGGGATACTCTGAGTCGGGGTGTTAACCATTCACAGATATAAAGCATCCATGTAGGATTTAAATCATGTTAAAAAAAAGGTATTTTGTGTTTGAACATTTTAGGATAAGGTATTTGATAAATTTATTTTTTGAGTTTCGGTTATTCGACCGTAAGGCATTTTAAATTATTTATATTATAAATATTTGCCTTTTGAATATTGATATTTCGATTTCGGGTATTTTGGGCTACGATATTTTGAGTTAAGGCATTATAATTTCTGGTATTGTGACGGTATACCGCTCTCTCCTACCGGTTGACACAGATACTTGCCGGGCACGGTAGCTTCGGTAGGTATCTGTGGCGAAAACATCGGGAAACCACGGCCGAGTGTCAGCACTGCGAGGACCGCAGCGATGACACGGCGCTCCACACTCTGGTGGAGTGCACGGCGTGGGCACAACAGCGACAGGTCCTCGTAGTGGGTCTAGGCGTGGACACTCTCTCGCCCGAGGCCATGGTGCGAGCCATGCTCTCCAGCGGGAGTAAGTGGGACTGCGCCGCCTCTTTCTGCGAGCAGGTCATGCTCGCGAAGGAGGCGGCGGGCCGGGTGCGGGAGAGAACTCTCCCACCCGAGTTCCGCAGTCGGCGCCCTGGGCGCCGCCGACGTGTCTTCGCCGAGGACTATCGGCCTCCATGACCGGGGGTCTGAGGACGGTGAGAGGGCCGCTCACCGTCCTTACAGAAGCAGGCCCATGACGGCAGCGTGACGTGAGCAACTCACGCACCCCCCCCCCCCCTTAGAAGCGGGGTCACCCCCGAAACCCCCCATAGACGCGGGATTGCACCCGAACCACCCCCTGGGCGAGGCCGCATTGGCGGCCGTAGGTCTGTTGGGAGTCACGGGACATCCTTACTGAGGGCTTACCCGGGGCTCTCAACCATAGGCTGTTAGGCGTGGCGTGAGGTTTTTTAGTCGGTAAGAGTCCGGCATAACATCCTATGAGGATTTTCCCTCACGTTAAACAAAAAAAAAAAAAGCATATGCACTACTAGCGAACATACACTACTAGCGAGGTTTAGCATTATTTCCCATAAATTGTAACAAAATTTTATGAAATACTGATGTCAACGATTATTTTCTTATTAATTTACCAAATTGTGAGGATAAAACTACCTATAATTATCAAACAAAGCAATATTAACATTTGAAATGGTTCATTGCTTAGGTGCCTGTTTTTTTTGCAAATGAGTGTATTATTGTCAACTTTAACTTCTTCCTTAGAAAATAAGCACTGCCATCCAACGCTGAAATGTGGCCAGCGTTGTGGGAACCTTACTTTGCCAGTCGACTGCGATGGGGAGGTATTATTTGACACCTTGACGGCAACGTCAGTACTGTCTTCTTTTTTCTGTATTTAGGCTAAAAGCTAACAAATTGCTTGAAGTTTAATTTACGGAACCAGATTCCAGACTGCGGGGTCTATAGAATAAACCGATGGCCCTCACTGTGCGATAGACTATTCAAAGTGACCCTTAAGGCAAACTGATATGAAACTGATATTAATGTATTTAAAAACCCCCAACTGCGCCTGTCTGCTTCAACACGGCAGTCGACTCACCACCTATTAGGTACAGTCAGCTGCAGAGAAAAGGATACAGGGCGGCCCTATAAGAGTTGACATTTTTCAAAAACTCTGTCATATATATTTATGAAATTTGCTATAGTTTAAATTTGCTCTGGAATTTGTATAATTCTATAACTATACAAAATCTCATAGTCCTTATAGGGCGGTCCTGTTTTGTTTTCTCTGCAGCTGACTGTACATGATGTGTAAATGGTGAAATTTAGGCGTAATATATGCATCTGGCTACCCCTTCAAAGACAAAGGCATGACTATATATGCAAACCGGTTAAACCCAAGACGCGGATCCAATGGAAACAGAAATCCCATACAATTGTATACAAAAGAGTGCTCTTAACACACGCCTCTGCGTTTACGCTTTTTTTTTCTTAAAGAGGTTCTTTGTGTGGAATTTTTCACTGTTTGAGCGAGCGTCGACGCTCGGCCAACACCACACACGGCATGATACGAGAAATGTTCGTAATAAATAACTGAAAAACAATATTGACATGCAAATTTTATAGAGTTTGGGGGCGAACTAGATGAATGAAATATTTATAATAGTTGGTGAGCTTATTTCCCTTGTGTTGAAAGGAACAGACGCAGGTTATAACTAGCTACTATTGAAACTTTCAAGGCTCTCTCTACCTAGCTGAAATTTTAATAGAATAGAATTGTTGATTCATGTAGAGATGTTTTGTGACTCCCAAATCTCCAGAGAAGGCTCCAGTATCGTTTCCACCACTTTACTAGATCTGAAACGCAGGACTCTGCTCGGTACATAAATCTGTCCACAAAATTCTCGTTCATATCACAAACGACACTATGACGTAGAGTTCGTCCACCTAAGAGTATTTTCTCTATTCCCCCATAAGTAATAGGCTATAACGCCTTAAATGCCACGAAAAATATATCAAACGGCCTTTACGGCCGTTTGATATACCATAATAACCATTTTATGTTATGGACGATTAAAATGAAGGTTATATCCTGAAATATTGTTAAGGTGGCCAGAAGTGACGTAAACTGAAATAAAAAAACATTCGCTTCCGGTCGTTATCAGACCATTTTTGATGGTTAACGAAGGGCAGGAATGGTTTTGAATCCCTTTCTGTCTGTTACAAAAAGAGGAGGTAGTAGATGGCCCTCGTGGCTGCACCTGTGAATTCTGTTCCCGTCTTCATATTCAATAGAAACTTTTTCCGGGGATGACAGTTAGTCTATGTTTTTTTTTGTTGAAATTTGCGTTTATGCGTCTTCATCCCAGCCACGGAGGCAGCTGGGTTGGTGTGTGGGACGTCAATGGGACCGTCCTCCCCACTATGCCCGCGCTGTTCCTCCTCGCCCTATAGTCGGATCGTAGGATATTCAAGAACATTATTGCAAAAAAAGTTGAATATAGTTTTCATGGCGACAGTTGCACAAAGTGAACGATGAATAAATTAAGGCTGATCTCAGAGTGCGCCCCTCGGCCTCGGGCTATGTTTCATAACATACATAATGATGGGAAACGAAAGGTATCGATAAATTACTCTTAAGCTTACTTACTCATATCATCTGTATATTATACTAGCTTGATGCCCGCTGCATCACCAGTGTGGAATTTTGTTCCCGTTCCCGCATCAAATGGTGTTATTCCAGGGATAAAAAGTAGCTATGTGCTAATGGAGACCATTTAACCAATAACGTACCTAATTTCAGCCAGATCCGTTCAGCCGTTAGAGTGGGAAGGAGTAGCAAACATCCACACTCACAAACCTCGCTTTTGATGATGTCGACTGTGTCCCAACACTAGCTTACATCAAACATCCCGTAGCTTCTTAGCGAGTGCCGAGTGAGTGCCGCGACGCAAAGTGCATGCCTTCATATATACTAGTTATTTTGTTTCAAACCACGACGATAGAGAAAAAAAAATGTATTTTTTGGTATTATAATCCGTGTGTTTATCCCGAAGAAGATGGTGTGGGTATAAACCATTGTCTACTAATATTATGAAAAGTAAGCATTTTAGGATTTGTAATCGATATAACCTGAAACGACTGAACTGATTTTAATTTCTTTTCATCATTAGATATCTAAATTATGCTGAAGTGATATCGGCAATCTATATATATAAAAATCAATGCCACTTTTCGTTGTAATTTTATAACTCGAGATCGGGCTCACCTATCCAAACCAAATATTTAGGCTTTTGAAGAACGCAGGACTATTTAGTAGATGGTTTATGTGAAGTTTGCACAAAATCGGTCGAGCGGTTCTTGATTTATCACGCAAACGAAGTTGCGCGGGTCAGCTAGTATATTATAATATTACTACCCAAGTGAGCGGAGCAATAATAATAACATAATACCTGACCAATTTTACCTCACGGCATTTTCAAAGATCTGTATTAATAGGTATTGAAACACTGTTTAATTGTCTTACCTTGCCACACGTGTTTTTAACAATATATTGAAGAAAAGTAAACATGTCGGTTTTTTTCATGTATGCAACAAGTTTCACCAAGTGCCATCAATCAACAGTATAAATCACAACATCGATACCTAGTTCATTAAATAAAAAGAATTTTCAACAAAACGCACTAATTCTAAAATTGAATAACATTTTCGTTGTTCATTCAGAACCTGTTGAGCAGACAGTTCCTAAACAATAGTCCTTCATTAAAACAGTAAAGTAGCCGATGAATAAAATAATTCACGTCTAATTTGGCTGAAAGACCGGGGCGTGCACAGTTGAGCGCGTTCAAACGAGATTTATGCGCCAACCTCTAGTCCTCTGAGTTTACAAGAGAAATTAAAACTTTTCAAAACGGCTCAAGCTATATTTTGGTAGAAAAATCTCTCTGCATTCAGACGAAGCATTTAATTTTGCTAAACGGTTGGTATAATCTTGAAAGATAAATTTTGTACCGTTTTTGTTTTGAGACAGATAAAAAAGAATAAATAATTGTAGAGAACATTTAACTGAAGATAAATGATCTGGGATTTATTTATCTTTTGAGATAAGTAATTATTATATTGTTGGCAATCACCAGGAATGTTAATAAAAAAAATACACGGAGATTAACAAAGCAGATTTCTATCACTTTATTTAACAAATTTACTACACCCTGAACGTAATCATTACGCAAGTAGCTAATCAGTAAGTAACTTAGAACATTCTTACAATCACGGCGACACTGATATCACATAGATCACACTGATCACCAAGGTGTGTAGTTCTTTACTCTGTAGCGGTCGACCTCGACCGTCGAAAAAGGGTCGTCCACTACATTGCACGCCTTTTTATATTGAAAACCGAGTCATAGACAAGTCGACTTCTACAATATTATCTTTCATTCAATCATCCAGCGTTCATATTGTCAGGCGTTGTCTTACTTTTCGTTCAGGACTTTTATTTTTTATATTTGCAATGCAAATTTAGTTTTCGCTGGGTTGGCACTATTGATTCCCAACCTAGTGAACTATATACCCAATTTGATAAATATAATTTTGTATAGCAATGGTTGGCACACAAATTATTAAGATTTTCCCACGAGCCCCGCTGGCTCAGTTTTGTTAAACGGTCATTGCTTTAATGCAGAGTTTAGGTGACTCCAGACTGTGAACGTGTCTATATTAGTTTAATATATGGTGTGCTATATTGTTATGCTTTATACATTATTACGAAATGAATGATATAATAAAGCCCAGTTTGAAGTCACCTTTAAGCAACTTTCACCAACTATGCTCGCGTCGGTTTGCACTTTGCTAGGCACATAAAGCCGAAGACGTAAGCCAGTATTAAGTCTGTAAATATCCTACTAATCCTACTAATACTATTTAATGTGAAAATTTGTGAAGATGTTTGGATGTTTGTTATTCTATCACGCTCTAACGGCTGAACGGATCGGGCTGAAATTTGGTACAGAGATAGCTTATAGTCTGGAATAACAAATAGGCTTTTTTCCAGTAGTATGTTCCCACGGGAAGCGGGAACGGGTACCGAATTTCACGCAGGCGAAGCTGCGCGCATCAGCAAGTTAACAATAAATATAATTATATTTTTTTTTTTTTTTTTATATTCAGCTCGCCAAATTGACGTCGCCACCAGCCTGATGGTAAGAAAGCAGTGGCGCATCTAGCGATTGGGGGCCACTTCTTACAGTGGTCCTCAAGTTGGCGGCCCTGTGATGTGCCTCTTCACGCTCCTCTTGAAGAACCCGGGATTGTAAGATGAGGGAAAGACGTGTGCGGGCAGGTCGTTCCATGTTTTTATAGTTCGACAGAGGAACGATCTTTTGAAACGCTCGGTTCTGGCGAAGATTCTCTCCACTGTGTATGAGTGGCATCTCTGCCCGGCACGCGTTGTTCGGGATCGGAAAGGAGATGGTGGGATCAGGTTGAAGAGCTCTTCAGAACATTCGCCGTGATACATTCGATAGAAGGCAGCCAAGGACGCTATGGTTCTTCGCTGCGACAAAGGTTCGAGGCCTCCCGTCACCTCAGGACAACCAATTATTCGGATAGCACGTCTCTGCATAGCGTCAAGCGCGTCTAACAAGTACCTCGCGGAGTCATCCCAAAGGTGAGAACAGTACTCGACGCAGGGACGAATCTGCGTCTTGTACAGTAAACATCTCTGATGTGGCGTGAAATACCGTCTCACCTTATTCAGGATTCCCAGTTTCCGCGAGGCCAGACCAATACAGCTCTCTATGTAGTTTTTGTGATTGAGCTCACGCCGTACGTCTATACCGAGGATCTCCAGGTTGTCCTTTAGTGGAATTGTAATGCTCTGAAGAGAGGGCAGGGGTAGGAATGGGGACTTCTTAGCTGTAAACGCACACGCCTGTGTTTTTCTGGCATTGAACTTGACCAGGTTGTCTGAACCCCATTGGGTAATGCGGCCCAGGTCCAGATCGAGATCCGCCACGAGTTGTCGTCTCTTCTCATCCACGTCGCCTCGCCCCGCCGCTGGACGGCCAGAATAGCTCCCATGAAGAGTACTGTCATCCGCATAACAATGAATGCACCCAAGGGACAGCATGTCATTGATATGCAGAAGAAAGAGAGTTGGGGACAATACCGATCCCTGTGGTACTCCGGCATTTACCTGAAAAAAAACAGGAAGCCTGACCATCACAGAGGACCCGAATCCGTCGCCCGTTCAGGAAGCTGGCCAACCAGCGGCACAACTGATGCGATAAACCATATGACGGCAGCTTGGAAAGAAGCGACGCATGCCATACCCTATCAAAGGCTTTTGCGATGTCTAGGCCAATAGCCAGAGATTCGCCGTGCCTCTCCATAGCCTCACCCCAGGTGTGCGTTATGTACGCTAGGAGGTCACCCGTTGATCGTTTCGGCCTAAAGCCATATTGGCGATCGTTAATTAACGAGTGATCCTCCAGATAGCGCATGAGCTGTTTGTTGATGATTAGCTCGAACACCTTGCAGATGACGGTGGTTACGGCTATGGGGCGATAGTTGGCTGGATCCGACCGATCCCCTTTCTTGGGGATCGGTTGGACATTCGCCTCCTTCCAAGCCTCCGGCACTTCTCCCGACGAATACGAAAGGCGATACAGGCGTGTTAGCGTTGGAGACAATTCAGCTGCACAATTCCTCAGCACCACGGCCGGAATGCCATCAGGACCACTGGCTTTCCGCGTGTCGAGTGACCGTAGCACCGCCCGCACATCGCACTGCCGGATTACAATTTCCGGCATCGTGGTTCCACAGTTGGCGATAGTGGGAGGTTGCTTGCCACAGTCATCGACCCGGGAATTAGCCGCAAAGAGCTTGGCCAGCATTTCCGCTTTCTCTTGGGCCTTGTGAGCCAGTGATCCGTCAGGATAGCGCAGCGGCGGCAGCGAGGGCTTGCAAAAGTTGGCCTGCACGGCTTTGGCCAGTTGCCAGTATCCACGGCTGCCCGTCGGATGTGACGTGAGCTCCTGACCAAGCCGCGTGACGCGCTGGGCGTCCGCTCTCTTGAAGGCTCTCTTACTGGACCTAGTGGCTCTGTTGTACGCTGCCTTGAGGCGGGCCACATTCGGGTCGCGCACAGCTCGAGCCCTGATCCAGGCGCGGTAAGCCGCCTGTTTTTGTTGAACAGCTACGGCACACTCACGCCCGAACCAGGGGCGGGCTTTGCGGATGCTGGCGACATCAGTGTATGGAATGTAGTATTCCATACCTAATGTGATTTCACCAGCAACCGCAGAGGCGCTTTCCGATGAAGCCCTCCCTGCAAAGCAGCGCTGACTCCACGGGACGGCTGCAAAGTATTCTCGTAGTCCGTCCCAGTCTGCTGACGAGTAGTGCCACAGTCGCCGCGTCACCTCTACTGCCCTTGCAGGGGACGGTACCTGCAGGCGGGCACGCACAATACAGTGATCGGATGTACCCAGTGGGGCGCTAACCGTCACACTGTACTGTGCTGGATTACTCGTCAGCAGTAAGTCCAGCAGGGCGGGTTCATGGTCTGACCTGTCCGGTATGCGCGTAATCCCGCGTACTACCTGGGTCAGACCATGGGAGAGTGCGAACGCGTGGGTGGCCCGTCCCGCAGGATCTGTCTTGAGGGACCCCAACCACTCAATGTGGTGACCATTGAAGTCCCCCAGAAAAACCAACTCGGCGTTCGGGAACCGTACCTGCGCGTCATCAGCCCCCTCACTGAGGTGCTGATACAGCCTCATCATCTCAGCTGTCCCTGTGTGGGATCGATAGACACACACGTAGATCTGACTCATGGAGCCGTGATCTACGTGCAGCCAAAGGACGGAGAGGGAAGGGTCCTCAAGGCAGCGCAGCCGGCGACAGCAAACATCCGCCCTAACGAACGCGCACACCCCGGCTTTTTCTCGAAATAGTTCCTCGATGAAATAGCCGGGGTAACTAAGGTACGACTGATCGGCAGGGCGGAGTATTTGCGTCTCCGTTAGGAACATCACAGCTGGCCGTGCCGTCTCTAGATGGTGATGGACGACGTTGAGGTTGGCATGGAGTCCGCGGATGTCAGCGAACTCCACCTCAAACAGTACGTTACTGGGAGTAGTAGCGGCCGCTGTGGTACCTGATTTTCTTTTCTGCACTGCCATGATTGCTGGGAAAGGGAGACGTGAAGACGGAGTGACATTTGCTGCAGCAGTGAGTGACAAGGCGTAGGGGCTAGCTTCATCTATGACTGTGTGGTGAGACGGAAGCCGACCCGCCGGACGGAAGGGCCCCCGTACCCCCCCGAGTGTGGTCGCCGGGTTCCCAGTCCGGTCACCATCCGGCACGACGAACCACATCGGGATTATGCGCGGCCTGGTGGGGCAGCCTCCCAGGGTGGTTAGTCCCAGTTGGGCCCCTATACTATGCCGCGGGCGGCCAGCGGTAAAACCGTTTCTACGGGTCTCCCTGGCCGGCGGGTCGACCCCCGTCAGCCACACTAGAATCCGCTTAGCGCCTACTGGTCCCCCCCTGCTGCATCAAACATCGCCCCGGGCCCGGCTGTGCAGCTGCTGAACCCCGAACGCAACCCAACCGGGGCTGGGTTACTTGGGAGGCTTTTCACAGCTGCACGGTGGTACCCCCCCGGACCAACACTTTGTACCACCTGGCACCCACATGGGAGCCTAGGCCACCATGTGGGTACCTAAATTCGCGGAGCCTCGTTCGTTGGTTAACAGGTGCACCACGTGTAGGTGAGGTCGCTTGGGCCCTCGAAAATTTGGTGGCGGTGGGGCCCCTTACACCCAAAGTATATGTAATAATCCCTTTTTTCCTTGGTGCAGTTGGGTAGTACAGTTGACCGGACCACGGTTAAACAAAATTAACAGTCGTACATTTAGCCGGACTAACATTATGTTTCGATGTAATTATTATCAAAATGTATGTTTGTGTTATAATATGAAAAATTATTTAGTGTAAGTGACATAATTATAGATACATGACATTTTCAAAGTCTCACACTATAGCAAGTGTTAAGACTGTACAAAAATTGGTCATCCGTCCGATCCCGAACAACGCGTGCCGGGCAGAAATGCTACTCATACACAGTAGAGAGAATCTTCGCCAGAACTGAGCGTTTCAAAAGATTGTTCCTTTGTCGAACTATAAAAACATGGAACGACCTGCCCGCACACGTGTTTCCCACATCATATAATCCCGGGTTCTTCAAGAGGAGCGTGAAGAGACACATCACAGGGCCGCAAACTTGAGGACCACTGTCGAAAGTCTTACGGACTGTGTGACTGGCCCCCAATCGATAGATGCGCCACCGCTTACCATCAGGCTGGTGGCGACGTCAATTTGGCGAGATAAATATTTTTAAAAAAATCTAATAAACCCGCCCGTCATCGTCTCAGGTGCAAAGGTGCCCATTACACTGGCGGCATTGCCTCGCTGGATAGCGATAGTTGTAGCTCACTAGGCCGTTGGCAGGGCTAACGACCTTGACCAAACAATATACGCGTGTCTTTCAAGCTAGGAAATGTATTTTATAGCTTACTAGCTGACCCGCGCAACTTCGTTTGCGTGATAAATGAAGAACCGCTCGACCGATTTTGAGCAAACTTCACGTAAACCATCTACTAAATAGTCCGAATAAAACCTTAAAATTTGGTTTCGATAGGTGAGCCCGTTCTTGAGTTATAAAATTACAACGAAAAGTGGCATTGATTATTAATAAGCTTTTATTAGGTCGTCGTGTATGTAACTAACAATGTAATGGAATCTAAGGACACTAATTTAACCATCTTCCAAGGATCGTAGCGTCATGAAAATCGGCAGATGTATGTAGTTCTGATGACAATACAATAATATAGTACTGTCAAACTGATATGATGATGGAGCCGGAAGATAGGTACTGGAACTTCATGATGGAACATCGTATTATATCTGTTTTTGGATTCGTCAGAAAAGTCTTGTAATGAACTTTGACCAGGCTTAGGTTTCAGGGTTTTAACAAACCTTTTTTTAATTGACTTATAAAACTATGCAATGGAATCTCAGGTAACTAATTTAACCATCTTCCAAGGATCGTAGCGTCATGAAAATTGGCAGATGTTTGTAGATAACAATACAATAATATGGTGCTGTTAAACTGATCTGATGATGGAGTCGTAAGATATAAACTGTAACTTCATGATTGAACATCGTATCATAGCTGTGTTTGGATTTGTTAGAAAAGTCTTGTAATGAACTTTGACCACGATTAGGGTTTAAGGTTAAAACAAACTTGTTATATATTGAAGTTAATATTGAGCGTAAATATTGACATAGGTACCTGCATAAAATGTATGTGTATTAGAGTAATCAATACATATAATAAAATCGTAACAGGTCGCTGTCTGTACATGGAAGATAAATAAGAAAAAATATTATAGGGGGGCTTTATGAACGCAATAGAACCCAAAACAATGACTTTTAGAATTTTTGTCTGTTTGTCTGTATGTCTGAATGTCTGTATGTCTGTATGTCTGTATATCTGTTTGTCTGTACGGTTGTGCACGCTAATCTCAGTAACCGCTCAACCGATTGCAATGCGGTTTTTTTTATTGTGTTGAGGTTTGTTCCAGTTAACATTTAGCGTTTGTTTTATGTAAATCGGTTTAGAAATAAAAGAGTTACAACACTTTTAAGAATCAGATATTTTGAAAATTTTAATTGTAGGGGTTTCTTTGAATGTGAGTGAACCTAAACTGGCGTGTTGGCTTAATCATAAAAGAGCTTAATGATTAAGACTATTTTTAAACAATTCAGTCCGCGCCGAAGGCGTGGAATGGATTGTTTTAAAATAGACTTAATCATTAAGCTCTTTTATGATTAAGCAAACAGGGCAGTTTCAGACGCTGCTTGATGACTCTGATGAAGAAATACCTTTCCTTTCATACACCTTATGTGACGTAAACGAAGTTGCGGGCTCAGCTAGTAATGAAATATATCTACATTAGTACAGAAATCCCTACTAATATTATAAATGCTAAAGTAACTCTGTCTGTCTGTCTGTTACGTTTTCACGCCTAAACCACTATACCAATTTTGATGAAATTTGTTATAAAGATAGTTTAAGTTTAAGGGAAGGACATAGGCTACTTTTTAACTGACTGCGCAAAAGGAGGGTTATGATTTTATACGATAACAACTTCTACGCGGATGAAGCCGCAAGGAACAGCTAGTAAAGGTATAAATGTTGTGACTAAAAAGTATAAAATAAATAAATGGTTTAAAAAACCCTAAAAAAATACGCTTTTATAATGCACGAAAAAAGCAAAAATAAATAATGGATCTTTCAAGTTGCATCTATTTCTAGGCTGAAGTGTAAACTATGTGCTTTTAGTTATAATATTTGATTGTAAAAGCGTAGGGCACTGGGACAAGAAAGACTTTTTTGTAAGCAAATTCCTATTAATACTAATCCTTTTATAATAAAAATCCTGGCGAAAGGTGCATGAGGTCGCACAAGAGCATAACGTTTATGCTGCCAAAGGGAACGCCTCTTCTTTCAGGCAATTTAGTAGATACATGAGGGGAATACGTTAACAGTGGCAAAATGTAGAGTTCTTGTTCGAGAACGAGATATCTTTGGTTACCTTTGATAGCCCGCTTGGGGATATATGCGTTTGTATTCTTATTACATGATTACTACATATTGTAAACTTTAAAGATCTACCTATGAATTATCTAATATAGATCCGTAACGGTAATAGGTTTGCTCCTATAACGCGAGCGTCACGAGAAACTGGCAAAAGTGGGTGTTGAAAATGCGTAGGCGTGATTAACTACTTTACTTTTCAAGTAAGTGTGTTATGCATTTCAATTAAAGCCTATCATCGTTAATACATTTCCGAAATATAAAATGATTTTAATAATAGTAAAAGTCACAATAGATATATAATAGCGTGACAGTGTAAATTAATAGTTTAAAAACACGAGAAAAACAAGCTTTTATAAATGTGACCTTATCCTTAATCTGACAAGACATCATGCAGCTTCCGCCAGGAAAGTCTTTCCTGTCCCAGTGCCCCACGCTTTTACAATCAAATATTATAACTAAAAGCACATAGTTTACACTTCAGCCTAGAAATAGAGGCAACTTGAACGATCCATTATTTATTTTTGCTTTTTTCGTGCATTATAAAAGCGTATTTTTTTAGGGTTTTTTAAACCATTTATTTATTATGTATATAGATTTTAGTTGTAACATGCTAATATTCATACTTATTCAAAATTGATGAAATCTAAATATAGTCAACAAAAATTGAAGTCGTAAAATGCACTCATCTAAAACTTTGGGGCTAACTCTATGGAAGGAATCAGGTATAGCATCCATGTAGGATTTTTCTCACGTTAAAAAAAGCGTATGTGACTTTGGTGATGACGTTCAATTTCCGGATCAAGTCAAATATTTATAAATTCCGACAATTTTAGCCCCTCTATAAAATAGATTGCAGAGAGGCATATTTATGACGAGACTTGTGTCTGTAGTCTGTGACTCTGTTGCATTAAATTACGTCACTAGGTCACGTGGATCATCTGTTCAAAGTTTGAAATAAAACAAAAATGACAACGTCAATCGGATTGAACTTTCACAGTAAACGTTACAGGGGCAGTCTGTTGAGACCGTCTCACGGCTTCTTGTTTGTTTTTGTAATGGTATTGTCAGTAATATGACAGTCGTTAAGCTAAGTCGAAGGTCAAGGTATTACGGTTGAAAATGTTCAAGGCTGGTAACCACAGTCGGTTCTTGCCAGTTTTAACACGCCAATTAGGGATAAGGTCGGCAGCGCGATTGATTTTTGCAAACGGTCATAGGCTACGGAAGCCCATATATTGGCTTGTTTGATAAAATGGAAAATTTTATTTGAATCTTACAAAGGGAAATTTTATCGAATTTTACAACGCCGGGTTCTTCGAGCGGAGCGTGAAGAGACACGAACTAGGGTTGCCAACTTAAGGACCACTATCAGAAGTCTTATAGACTGTGAGGGTGGACCCCAAAATTGCTAGATGTCGCCATGACTTTCCACCGTGTCAAGTCAATTTGGCTACCTAAATAATATAAAAAAACCGAATTAAAAAACTATAGCAAATTTTTATTATAAACTTTTACAATTGAACTTTATAAAAAAATATTTAACTTGGAATCAACTTGGTGCGAGTTTGTACCACCACAGTCATTATCAACAGAGTACAAAGGATTTTCTGATTGACAGTTTTGTAACTCAGCTTCAGCAAAGATCTGCGCCAGCTTTATTTTCACAGAAGCCTGTATTTGAGGTTTCATTTTCTTTAAAGATTCCGCGTAACTTGCAAATAAATAATCCACTGAGTCTTTTTTCTCCTTTTCAGAGATATATTCCATTAATTTTGTCATAGAATCATCTTGTTGAGAGTTGTATTTTCTTTTAAAGGATGTTGGAGTATCGTGTGCTGGCAGTGATTGAGATTCTTCTTCTAACGTTTGGTTGACTGTAAATGAAGTTGCAAAAAACTCTGTATCTTCTGTGCCATCTTCTTTTTTATCAGATTCGTCTTCTACGTCGCTGGATGTCAGCATATCTGTTTCATCATCAGCATTATTACCAGGAGTAAAAACTGTTCTTGTTTTGGTAACCCCTTCCAAAAACGCCAGTTGTGGTCCCCATACCCAGTTTGAATAGGCCTTTCTTTTGGTGTCCTTATTTCTTCTGTATTTACCGTAGCCATCTTTTAGATTTTTCCATTTCATCAGGGTGATTTCATCTGAAACAATAATTTTATACCTTTATTAAGTAACCTTGTTAAAGTATGCAAGATTTTAATTCGGTCCACATGTACCTATTAGTTCTCAGACTAATATATTATAATATGACTGACTAGCTGACCCGATAGACGTTGTCCTGCCATAACTATGAATATGGAAATCGGTATCCCGAGTTTTGAGTTCCTGGTCCCATGTTCCCGTTCTTGGTTTCTTGAACCTGGAAATCGGTATCCCGACTCCCGTTCCTGGTTTCTTGAACCCTGTTCCTGGTTTTTTAAACATTTTTTTAATAATTTTATTAAAAACTAGATGATGCTCGCGGGTTCGCCCGCGTTAAATTCGGTACCCGTTCCCGCTATTTTTCCTAGAAGAAAGTAGCATGTGTGTTATTCCAGACTATAAGCTATCCCTGTACCAAATTTCAGTCCAATCCGTTCAGCCGCTATGGCGTGATTGAGCAACAAACACCTAAACAACCAAACTTTCACATTTATCATATTAGTACGATAAAAATCGCCCTGTTTGTTTAATCATACAAGAACTTAAACATTTAGTTTATTCTAAAACAATTCAGTTCTCGCCCAAGGCGGGGACTGAATGGTTTTATAATATCCTTAATTGTTAATCTTTGTTATGACTAAGCAACCTCGCCAGTTTTACAGCGGTTTACCACTGTTGATCGAAATTCATTTGATCATTTGACGTGTGACCGAAAAATCATTATGCCATTCTACCACTGATCGAATGAACAATTGACCTAAAGAGTTTTTATCGAACAAACATTTGATATTTTTACTACTGATCGAATGAACGTTTGGTCGAAAAACAGTTGACTGGAGAATATTTTAACATAGGCTGAATCAAAATGGCTCGGTTAGGTTAGGTTAGAACTGCGACCACAACGCACGAGCCGAGCGAGCGAAGCGAGCGTGCCGCGGCAGCGGCCGGCGAGTGCCAGTACCGAATTCTACTTATTTCGCTTTTGTTTGTAAAAATATTCTTGAGTCTACTGTTTTTCGACCAAACGTTCATTCGATCAGTAGTAAAAATACCAAATGTTTGTTCGACAAAAACTCTTTTGGTCACTTGTTCATTCGATCAGTAGTAGAACGGCCTAATGTTGTTTCGGTCACACGTCAAATGATCAAATGAATTTCGGTCAACAGTGGTAAACCCGTTTTACAGTGATCCTCGTACATTCAAAGGAACCCTTGAATTCAAGGCTTAGCCAAAGTTGAGACGTCTCTAATTTCTGAACTACAAAACTCTCAATATTGAAACTTGTGTGAAACAATGCTTAAAGTACTCCCTTTTTGACACCAAAAAAAAATTATATTGGACCCCACGGTGAGAATTTATAGCTGAAAAACCATTTTATCTTTAATTCTCTGTCCTGAAGGAACCGCGCTAAATATCGGGATCAAAAGTCTCCTAGAAACTTCCTCGGAGTATAAGCTCAGATTATGCCAAGCAAGTATCATTCAAATTGATTCAGTAGTTCTGGCGTGATACTTATTCGGGATACAGACAGACAGACATACATTAAAAAATTTAAATTATATTTTTGGCTCAGTATCGATTAGAGAACGCCCTACAAATATAATATTTATTATAAAAAATATAATTTAATTTATTTCTTTTATTTAGTTTTTAATGTTAAGGCTATGTACCGAATAAATATTATTTCTTTCTTTCTTAAAATTTTCAAAATATTTTCCTTGTACCTACAGACTCTCTACCCTCTACAGTTTTATAATAAGTACTAGCTGACCCGCGCAACTTCGTTTGCGTTACATGAGAGTGAGAAAGAGAGAGGTACGGTATCAATATTTCCCGTTGCATTTACTCCCATCGCGTCGCTTATCTATATTCATTAGAGCTGACCCGCATAACTTCGTTTGCGTCACATGAGAGTGAGAAGGAGAGAGGTGTTAAAGTGATGTAATGTTTCCCGTCGCTTTTACTTCCGCCCATCTGTTTTTGGTATGGAACTCATCGTGTGCGAGTCCGACTCGCACTTGGCCGGTTTTTATCGTTCAGTTGACTGGCTACCAATGCAGACCACGTTTACTCTCGTCGCGTCGCTCATACTTTGAAGAGGGTTATTGTAAGTGAACCTTAAAATATAGGCATTTGCTATTCCGGACTTTTTTTATAACTTTTCAAGAGGAACAAATTTGTAATACACTATTATTACGTAACTTTAACCATTTATGCAGCGTACGCAATGGAAGCTCTCAAAAGAAAGAAATTTTCCCCGTTCTCGAAACATTACTCATGGCTGCTCCGCTCCTATTCGTCTCAGCGTGATGTTAAATTGCCATTGGCCATCCTCAATAAATGGACTATTAAACTGTTTAACAATTTTTGAAATGCAACCAGTAGTTTCTGAGATTCTAGCACAAACAAACTCTTCAGTTTTATAATATCGTGAGCGAATCTTAAGAGATAGACAAATTAGGTTATTGTGAGCGAACCTTAAACGATAGACATAAAATATGATGTCGAGTACTTTTGGAACGAAGTTCCTTATCGCGCGTTGTGAAAGGGGGCTAGACGGAAAAAATTCTCACGAAAAGTTGTCACGACACTTTTTGCTATAGTATGGAGGGTAGAGGTACCTCTAAAGCGGGGGAAGGGGGGGTAGGGGAAGGGGGAGAGGGGGTTTAATAAAATGGGGGTTAATAATAAAAAAAAAATTAAAAAAAAAAAATTATTACAATTCCTTCACTAATTAATCGTGTGCTTCAAGCTGTATCCTCACCTTTGAAAACTCAATGAAAACGAATTTTAACAACGCCTAAAAATAATCGTGAAATAGTCGTACATGTAAAAAAAATAGTCGTATTATAGTTTCGGCATTATAGCTATTGGTTAATGAGGATTATGGCTTGAACGTCAAGCTGTAATCCTCACCTCTGGTGCAAGCAAACGGTAAATTCTATCGAATTGGTTTAGGTTCCAAAAAATAGTAGTGAAATAGTCGTAACGACCTGCCAAATCTCAGAAATAGTCCATAAGCGTTACCGAGATATGAAGGTACCCTGGTGAGGATTATGGCTTGAACCTTTGAAAACTTCAAATTTCTCCGGAACGCCTGCGAATTTCGGATCAAAGTTTGTAACAAAAAATAGTCATGAAATAGTCGTATGAAGCTATATTTGAGTTGATTAAATGTGAAAATAAAAACTTTTTATTTTCCCTACATTTCCATTGATGTACAGTCGTGTACAAAATTTGTAACTTCCAATGATACTAGAGGAAGTCACGCGGTTTTACCCGCGTAGCTCCCGTTCCCGTGGGAATGCGGGAAAAAAATATAGCCTATATTAACCGGGAAGAGTGTAGCTTCCCAACAGTGAAAGAATTTTTCAAATCGGTTAAGTAGTTTCGGAGCCTATTCGATGCAAACATACAAACAATCAAATCTTCTCTCGGTATAATATTGGTACAGAATTAGATTCATGGGAAATATTCCGCTTAATATAATAATATTTCTTTGAATGAGACGTTTTCCATGCCAGCAGTTATAATTAAGCAAAAAACAAACATTCATGATTTGTATCCTCATTTTTTACAACCGAAAACTGGCAAATACGTACATATGTTTACATCTCTATGTTTGTTTATAACACAGCAATTAGTTTCGATCACAATTATCATAGTTCGTTCAATATCTGTTGGCGTTCCTAGAAAATTTCTAGATGGCGCTGGTAAGTTAAGTCACAGATTAATAAATAGTTACTACGTAACAGATACATCGCTCCCATACAAAAGCGAAAATACCTACGCTATATTAGCCTACAAAATTTTAATAATAATACCTGCTGCTCAGAACGAGAAAAATTTGTACCTTAAACACGTGCTCATAGCGTCGAGGCTACGTTGCCCGCCGCGCCGTGCGAATGACGTCATCGTAAGAATGCTGTTAATTGTTTAATTATAACTGCTGGCATGGAAAACGTCTCGTTCAAAGAAATATTATTATATTAAGCGGAATATTTCCCATTAATCTAATTCTGTACCAATATTATAACGAGACAAGATTTGATTGTTTGTATGTTTGCATCGAATAGGCTCCGAAACTACTCAACCGATTTGAAAAATTCTTTCACTGTAGGGAAGTCACTGTAGGGAAGCTCTTCCCAGTAAACATAAGCTATATTTTATTCCCGCATTCCCACGGGAACGGGAGCTACGCGGGTAAAACCGCGTGACTTCCTCGAGTATCATTGGAAGTTACAAATTTTGTACACGACTGTACATCAATAGAAATGTAGGGAAAATAAAAAGTTTTTATTTTCACATTAACTCAACTCAAATTCATTATAGCTTCATACGACTATTTCATGACTATTTTTTGGCACAAACATTGAACCGAAATTCGCAGGCGTTCCGGAAAAATTTGAAGTTTTCAAAGGTTCAAGCCATAATCCTCACCAGGGTACCTTCATATCTCGGGAACCGCTTATTGACCATTTCTGAGATTTGGCAGGTCGTTACGACTATTTCACGACTATTTTTTGGTACCTAAGCCAATTCGATAGAATTTACCGTTTGCTTGCACTAGAGGTGAGGATTACAGCTTGACGTTCAAGCCATAATCCTCACTAACCTATAGCTATAACGCCGAAACTATAATACGACAATTTTTTTTACATGTACGACTATTTACGACTATTTCACGACTATTTTTTGGCGTTGTCAAAATTCGTTTTCATTGAGATTTCAAAGGTGAGGATTACAGCTTGAAGCACACAATTCATCGAAAGGAACTTCGATCCATCCGGGTGTCCCTTGACACCTCTCAAGTTTTCTTTTTTTTAGAACTTTTTAAGAGAAACAATTTAGCAATACACATTTTTTACGTAACTTTAACCATTTACGCAGCGTACGCCTCGAAAGCTCTCAGACGGTAAAAAATATTCACCGTTTTCAAAACATTATTGATTGCTGATCCGCTCCTATTCGTCTTAGCGTGATGTTATATAGCCTATAGCCATCCTCAATAAATGGACTATGAAACTGTAAAAGAATTTTCAAAATCCAACCAGTAGTTCCTGAGATCCTAGCGTTCAAACAAACAAACTCTTCAGCTTTATAATATTAAGTATATAAGTATGGATAAATTCTTGATTGTATATAGTTTATTATTTATAATTATGGCATTACTGTTATTAATTCAAACACAATGTTCTATTATTGATGAATAAGTAAATAAAAAAATAAAGAGGAAAGAGCTTTCTTAGTTCGGAATCGGTATTCTTTATTGTACACCATCAAAAGAATACAATTAAGGAAAATAAAAATTAAAAATATATGTACAATAGGCGGCCTTATCGCTAAGAGCGATCTCTTCCAGGCAACCTTTGGACGAACTGGTCAACAAGGATCTAATATGGCAGTGTTCAATCAAATTTATTAAATTCACACATATAAACAAATATCAATAATATGCATAAACACATACATACATACAAGTATAAACACACCAGTACACACATATTATATTTCCTTATGTGAAACATCATAGATACATTTTAAAACCTAGCTAAAATAATATACTTAAGTAATTATTCACACTGAATATTCATACATAAACTAACATACTTAAGCGAAGCACTTATTTACTACTTTATCTTGAAAACAACACAAACTCTACCGTGTACTTACGTTACTTTACTATACTAAGGAACAAAACAAAATGTGAATCGTCACGTGACGCCTAGCAAAAATATGAAAGATTATTTTGTAAAAAATTTAATTTAACGAAAACATCGCCACATAAAAATAATAAATTAACCCCTCGGCTTTAAATGCTTTCACATCAAACAGTGGCAACCTTACTGATGACACACCTGCGCACCGCACTCGTTCGTGATAGTAAGTTGAGTCACAGTCGTGACACGTGACGTCACACTCGAGTAGAACTTATGGTGATCGCATTGTAAATAACCAAGAAATACTGATTCAACTATGCTAATAAGGTATAAAATCGGTACTTACGGCTACAATTCATCTGCTCAGCAATCTTCTTCCACATTTTATCTTTTTTTAACTTATTTTTAAAGTCTTTTTCGCTGCAATCGTACAAAAACCGGTGTGGTTGTACCAGCTCTATCAATTTTTCCGTCACATCCATTATTAAGGTGCGCTAAACAACTTTTAGGTAAGGCTTACAACTTAGATTGAAATAACTGTTCAATAAATCAACACAAACAAAAGGAATGTTATCTCGCCACCGCTCCGCAACGCGACGCTACCGCTCTTTGTGAAGTTGTTTTGTGTCACTGGCGCGGTGGCAATGAACTCGGCGCGTTCCAGTCGGGTCCCTCCGACCCCGCACCGCACCGCTGACGCCCCGCTTCGCTTCCCCTCCGTCGCCACCGCGCCAGCTGCAGTTATGGTACGTAGTCGTACCTATTGTGTGTGTGTGTTATTATAGATAAATATATGGTATTATTACTTACCAGTTGAACTGCGCTTTGTTTTCATATTAGAGAGAAAGGTAGGTATATAATTTATTTGGACTAATATCTATGTTATATTTTGTGTGTTTGTTCGCGATGGACGCATAACTACTGAACGAATTTTGACGAGGTTTTTTATTACAGTGATTTTGGTCAGATTTTAAATCATAAATAATTTGATTTCAACATTCAGATTATAAACTTAAATAGAATAGGTAAACATCCAAGGAAGGATTTCTGTGCGATCATTATTCTTTTGTCATTACAGATATTCACACGAGCGGAGTTTTTTTTTTTTTTTTACGTGAGGTAAAATCCTCATGGATGTTATGCCGGACTCCTACCGACTAAAAAACCTAACGTCACGTCCAACAGCCTGTGGTTGGGAGCCCCGGGGACCTGGCAGGTAACCTAGTAACTCTCGCATTTATACTCATACTAGACAGGAATTTGGTTCCCGTTACCGCTTCTCGTAGGAACATATTCCTGGGATAAAAATCTTATTCTTTGTGTTATTCCTAACCTATTTCTGTGCCCAATTCAACCAGATTCCTTCAACCGTTAGAGCGTGAATGACTAACAAATATCCAACCATGTTCGCAAACTTTCACATTTATAATATAATATTAGTAGGATAGGGTGATAGCTGGATCAAAGTAGAAATTTCATTCACACGTGACACGCACGTTCTTCAGAATTTCATTTCACTTTTTGGCAACCTTAAAAACGTTCTTGAATAAAATGTCTGCATTGAAAACAACAAAGCGTAGCTAACGTAATGTCGCGGCTCGCCACAACGATCTCGCTGCTCTAATTAGACGAGTGTCAGCTCTTAACTCGCGAGTGTCGCTCTCGCGACACTAATTGCTGTACACCGCGAATCACGTCGGCACCTAGTTCACGAGTTTTAGGTCGAACTGAATGTTAGCTGTGAACCAAATGAAAAAGAAATTGCTAGAGTTCAACCACCAAGTAGGTAGTTATATGCTTTATTTACCTCTTCGGGGTAGACTACATTTCAACATCTGTTTTGATGCTACGTAGACAGGTAGTTAGTATATTGCCGTATGGAAATGGACAGGCACAAGCTTGTGGCAGGCAACACGCTGTTGTAATTTTTCTATCTTTCCATTAGGATCTTTTTTCTATATTTATCTCGCCAAATTGACGTCGCCAGTCTGATGGAAAGCTGTGACGCATCTAGCGAATGAGGGCCACTCTCACAGTCCGTAAGACTTCTGACAGTGGTCCTTAAGTTGGCGGCCCGGTGATGTGCCTCTTCACGCTCCCCTTGAAGAACCATGGATTGTAAGATGAAGGAAACACGTGTGCGGGCAGGTCGTTCGAGGTTTTCAATTTTCTCTCAATAAAACGGCTTTAAACTTGGCTTAACTGCTGCCATGTTACTGTTAACCGGGTCCGACTGAGACTTTACAGAGTTTGAGCTCCAATCTTGTCTTGGTCTTGGCTATAGATCCTTATTTATATTAGTGACTGCTGCTGGCGTTATATTTCTATGACTGCTGGGTATAATCCCAGCTAAAAAAAGATTAGACATCCAGCCAAAATTACGCATCTGCACTTTCTTTGTTTACTGAGCGGCAACTCGTAGTGTGTGCAGATTCTATTGTGTTCCCGCGCACAGAGTACGTGGGTACTATGATGTGGGCTTGTTGTGCACATAAGTGTGTTCTTAAAGGACCTACTTGAAAAAGAAACTGCTTAAATAGGTACGGGTTCTGTGCTGTGACACATTTTAACTTTTGTGTAAGCCGTTTTACCTGGAATGCAGTTAGAATGTTTAAAAGATCGATACAAATCCAGCGCTAAAACAATGGCATTTTATTCTGTAAGTTTATCGTTATTTCACAGAGAAAACACCAATTTTATTTCAAAGCGACAAATAGCGACATTGAGGCCCAAATACTTTTACACAATTTACAATCAAAATATGACGTAATCTTTTACAAATTCGTGAAGTAAGTTTTCAATAATCTTTCTACTGTTCACTGCTCTATTTTTCAGTTGGCTTGTACCCAAAATCCTGCTAATTTATAGTCTGGTTCACACACAGACTACCTTAACCCATGGGAATACTTATGTTTGGTTTGTACAGGCGTGATATCGATTTCTTGCACAAATTCACAGTATTTCATGTAGGTATAAATTGACAAAAAGTTGAAGTGTTTTCTTGGGTATCGTACCCAAAGAATGAAATCGGGACCCTATAGCTGAGTTCGTCTTTCACCAGGCTGTACCTCGCCTACTATAACTATTATACTATTGCCGCTGTAACAATTAATACTAAAAACCTAAAAAAAAATAATCTTTAAAGGGGATTCCCGTACAAGAAACATATTTTATATTTTTTTTTGTTGTACAGAATCTTCTCATCTCCATATCTTTCCTTCAGGCGGGTAACATCATTTACGCAAAGACTTTAAAAACATGACGTAACGGATCTTGTCTTTTATTTTGTTGTAGATTTGACATAAAATATCAGAAGGTTATAAACCGTGTAAGCGTGTGGGTCTGAAAATTGAAACCGTAGGTCGAAAAAAAATAATTTTCGTCCCTTCTATTCGAACTACGAGCTCCACTTTAACGGGGCTCAAAATAGCTCTTTTCTGTTAAGAACTTTTTAGCAAGCGACAAAGTGATTTGAATTTAGAACATGAAACATTCATAAAAATCAAACGCAAATTGAATGGATTACGGGCTGGTACGTGTTGCCTGCATAGCACCGACGCCGACGTAGCCTGTATCTCTCTGCTCTTGTAATCAATATGTATATTTTTCGTATTCTGCAAATCTGAGTCCTACGTAAAATTATTAAAGTGACCTAGTTTACTACGTCGTACAAAACTTTTTTTTTCTCATAGAAAGGGGATGAAAAGTTGAGTATACTCTATATGTACTCTATAGCAAATTATTTTGGAGGAGTACTTTGAATCCCTCACTACGCTCAGGATTTCGACGTCGAAATACTATTTTGCAGCGATTTTTTTTTACTCTATAGCAAATTATTTTGGAGGAGTACTTTGAATCCCTCACTACGCTCAGGATTTCGACGTCAAAATACTATTTTGCAGCGATTTTTTTTTACTAAAAATAAACGCGATATAAAAGCAATTTGCTTTGTGTGTATAAAATTGATGGTAATTCCAATGGACAATAAATGTTTTGACAGTAAAACGTTTTCACGGTTCGACTTTTGGTTCAAATAATTGGTATTGAACAAAACAACCTAGAAATTTTTTGTTCCTTTATCCTATATTCCCTGTAGTTTCGCGGCAGTAGTTGGCAGTAGTTCCGGGCCGGAACTAGTAAGACTTTTGTCCCAATAGCGTAGCTTTTCGTTCCGTAGCGGAAAGAAGTCCCACTAGTTCCGCCGCAGAACTACTTCAACGGAACTACTGGAAATAATCCTTTTTGTGCCAGATGTAATCCCAAGTGTTAGTTTTCAAAGCAAAATGCCCTCACTGAAAAAGAAATCCATAGCATGCACAACAGTCACATATGCGTAGTCAGCGATTATTCGCTCAGATTCAGCTGTATTATTATTTTTCCACAGTACCTCGATATATTTCACAACAGTTATCGAAAGGATGCACCGGACTACTAAAGTTACCTAAAGTTTTTTACCGTGGACAATTCTGGTAAAATTTTCACACATGCAAGTTTTTTATCCAGTGTCGAAAGAGGTAAAATATATCTGTGATTGATGGGACGCGGGGCGGTTTACAATGATAGTGCTTTCACCGTGAAAATGTTATTTCAACGGCACAATTCGTTTGGTATTCAGACATCGCCGTTCAATTTATAGGCTTGAATTATTTATTTCAGTTAAAAAAAGGAACTGAGTTAATCTTACTTTATGTTCAGTACAGTAGACAAATTCTGCGGATTCTTGTTGGTATTCTCATGGGAATAAGAACTGTGCGGGTGAAACCGCGTAAGATGGCCTTACTTACCCAGAAGGTATGTATTTGGTGAATGAGAAATCTAGCTACTGTTTGAAAATATTTCGCAATCACGGATGTGAAATACAATTTCACGCACGTACCTACCTACGTAAATATTCACGTACCAATCACGCTCGTTGAGCAACAACGTGCTACAGGAAGCACTGTGTCAGTACTTCACGCACCAATAAATACAATAGTTTTCTGAACTTTGATGTAAAAATGTTTATTGAAAGTTATTTTGTAACTCGAATATTTACGATACGGTAGTCCTGGTTGATGACCGTTTATGACATTTTAATTAAAAAACCGGCCAAGTGCGAGTCGGACACGCGTACAGAGAGGTCCGTACCAAAAAACGACGAAAAATAACGTTTGTTGTATGGGACCTTTATCCTCCCTTTTTTCGGATTTTAGTATTTTTTGTTATAGTGGCAACAGAAATACATCATCTGTGAAAAGTTCAGCTCTCTAGCTATCACGGTTCTTGAGATACAGCCTCGTAACGAACGTACAGACAGATGGACGGCGAAGTCTCATGAATATGGTAAGGGATTTGGTCCCTTGGATACGGAACCCTAAAAAGAGGCCATCTAGGATTTTTTTTGATGCGAAACACATATTAGCCGATAGTTTAACAGATTTTTGCTACGATATCGAACTTTAAATGTGAACTAGGAATTCTGATTTTTTTTTAATAATTTTCATATTCACATCCGTCAAGCGATCCGTGACAGCTCACAATTTTTTTTAATGTACATCAAAACAATCCTTTCGAGCAGAGCGAGTGTGTCCCGGCAGCGGCAGCTATAGTAATCGGTAAGGTACTTGTTAGAGGTACATTACAGTATGTAAGTTACCTCCCATCTCGTAATCTGACGCGCTCGAGTAACTTCAGAAATTCCTTCTAGAGCTCCCCTACCACAAGCGTAACAGAACGAACGAAATGCGCTCAAGCAGAATTAACATGTACTTTGTTTATGATTAGCTTTCGTTTAACTTACTTGTAAATAATTATCATACTTATTGTTTTGTTTTATGGAACAAAAGCTCTTTGTTAACGAATCGTCGGAATATTGTTAAGGTGCGGTTAAATGGCCTGTGATAACACGAGCCAACGCGAGCCGCGCCATCCGTGTAGGCGCGGCTCGGCTTAATTCGGACGCAAGCCTGCTCGTTTACACGACGCGGGGTAGCCAAAGACTTCTATATAAACTGAGGTAGACGCGCCGTACTCTAACAAACGAGATTTCAAAAGCAATCCTCAAATACACACGTTAATAAGACTACACTCACTTATAAATATTTTTTACGTAATTGTCACCACGCTTAATAGCAATATACGAATAGAAAAAGAGTAAAAGAGAAGGCGTATGGACTCCGATTGCAAGTCGAGCACCTACTTTCGAAGTTTTGACTCACAACAGTGCGAGCAACGCTGCTAATTAGCTCAGTTTATAGGTTTCAAAACTCGGTGCGTAGGGCATGTCTACCTCAGTTTATATAGAACTCTTGGGGGTAGCACGATCATACGCGAGCCGAGCCGTCCGTGGAGATGCGGCACACATGTCGCTGTTGAACCGCGCTGTCTGCTCGTTAGTTCTGCAATATGGATAAACGAAAACGGCTTGACATGAAGAGTTGAACATTTTCATTGCTCCACTCCATCACGTACAAACCCAATTCTTAAAATTTAAAACGTCGCTAAATAAAAACGTCGCTAAAAAACAAAAGAGGTCTTCCTTCGTCGCGCGCTCTGGATCATCTGTCTGTTTAGACGGCGCGTATTAACACAAGCCGAGCCGAAGATGGCGCGCGCGCCTTTGATCCGTGTCGAAAAAACCGACAAGTGATGGATCGTGCGAACTTTGCCGAGCCGCGACGAGCGTAGTTGTTTAAACAGCGCGTGGCGCGCTGAATCACGAGCGGAGTCAGGCTCGGCTCGCGTGTTTGCGCGCCGTTTATTCGTACCTTTACGATCAAAATGATAGAACCTATTTTATTTGAATTGATGTTCTTTGATCGGTCACAGAGCACTGAGCTTGCCGGGTTGCGAGTACTTCAATCTTGCTACCTAATATTATAAATGCGGAAGTTTGTGAGTATGAATGTGTGAATGTTTGTTACTATTTCCCGCTCTGACGGCTGTACGGATAGGAATGAAATTCCTTTATTTCCCGTGGTCCACCTCGTAGTTCACCCAGGTGAACCACGGGACTTTTTTTTACCCGTAGTCCACCAGGTGTACCACGGGAATTTTTTTATTCCCCATAGTTTACCTAGTAGAGCTGGCTGCGAGTAGTTTTTGACCTTATCAACTTGTTTATAGTCGTTTGTTATATTGATCTGCATGTGTTTTATCGGTCTTCATTTGTTTTTTCGATCTTCATTTGTTTTGCCGATCGTCATTTGTTTTGTCGATCTTCATTTGTTTTTACCGATCTTCATTTATTTTTGTGTTACTACCAGTAGTACCTACCACTGGTAGTAAGTACCACGGGCAAGAAAGGGCTTTTTTGATTATAAAATTTATATATTTATTTATAATGTATATCCATAATTTTATAATATAATTTACTGTTACAAACATATGGCTATGCAGGTAGATCACGGGTAAAAAATAATCCCGTGGTTCACCTGGGTAAACTACGAGGTGGACCACGAGAAATAAAGGATGAAATTTGGTATAGGGATATAGTCCGGAATAACACAAGGTTACTTTTTGTTTCTGGAATAAACTCCCAGTGTCCATTTCGATTGCTCGACCAATATGTCGTAGAAAAAAGAAACTTATGTCAGCATTTCGAAGGAATTCGTAGAAAACGAACAGTGAAAACCGCAAATTCGAAGAGTCAATATTTAGAAAGTTATAAGGGTTTAACCGTGGCCGCGCAGTCCGCATGAATTCAACTGCGCGGCCACCAGTTCTCTTGAACGGAGCTACGTACAAGTCTAATTCTTTTTGCTAATCACTGATACGATTTCGAAGAAAATGTAGATACGGCACTCCAAAGTTATGGCCGCGCAGTCCGCATAAAGCGAACCTCGCGGCCACCAGTTCTCATTAACGGAGCATTGTAGAAGTCTAATTCTTTTTGCTAATCACTGATACGATTTCGAAGAAAAAGTAGATTTGAAAAATATAGCCCTAAAGTTTGAACTTCTCGTTCTACAGCACTTACGTAAGGGCGAACCGCGCGGCCACGTGTTTCTTAAAGTGGAGCTTAAACAGAATTTGGTAGAGGTCTCATTATTTTTGCTAATCATTGATACGATTTCGAAGAATATGTAGATATCATGAATGAAGTTCTAATGCTTGAAAATCACGAGTTACAGAACTTAAACCCTGTAACTCGAGTTAAAAGAAGGGTGACCATGATTTACGTTGCGTCGACGAGATATTCCCAAAAAAAAAATTGAACCGAATTCATACAAATCCTTTAAATATTTACCTAGCACAAAGTTATTATTTTGATTTACCAGATTTTATTCAATATCATATTGAAGTCGGCGCCAAGTAAACCCATAGGTATAGGTAGGTAGGTATTATTAATGGCAACAACTTCCATATTAAATTGAATAAAATCTGATAAATCAAAATACATATCACTATGTGCTGGGTATATTTTATTTTTAAGGATTTGTATGAAGTCGGTTCTATTGTTTAATTATTTTTTAAAATAATAATTATTTATTATTATTAATTAATTATTATTTATTAATAATAAATAATAATTTTTTTTAAATTATTTTTTAATTTATTTTTGCAAATTGTTTTATCATGGGTGTAGATAAAGTCTTGTATGCAATTGTATAATTAGGTATTAAAACACTCATGTGATACTATTATCTATCACACTCATCTTCGCTTCGTGTGATAAACCCACATTCATGTTTTAATAGCTTATAGTCTGGAATAACACATAGGCTACGTTACATCTCGGGAAAATATTCTCATGGGAAGCGGGAACGGGTACCAAATTCACGCGGGCGAAGCCGCGAGCATCAGCTAGTGATTTATAAAAAAACCTTAAGATACGTTATCAACACTGGAAAATGGCAACACGTAAAGGTTAAGGAAGGAATTACCTGACCAATCAGTGACGCGACTGTAGGCTTTGCAAAAGTTCTATTAGCAATGTTTTAAATTCTGTTGTTAAAGAAAACTCGCAAAAAACATACCTTCTTGTATCTTCAGATGATGCACAAACTACACAGTAATTGCTAAATATAGAAACGTGCGTAAATACAACAGAAATAATAATTATTATTTATTTTCCGGAATTCTAAAATGGCGTTTAGCAAGGAAAATGTACTCTGTATTCTGTGGTGGTTTGGCGCGACCCACAAGGGGATGTTGGGGAGATTTTGTACTACTTAATATTTTATTTTGCTAGTAGATTTCATTTTATTTAATTATGTTTCTATAAATAAAAAGTAAAACAAAATAATAATATATTAAGATTATTAAAATGATTGAAATTAAAAATATATTGATTACTTATTATGTACTGAATTATTACTTATTAAATAGATGTTTCTTTATGGTATTGTTATAGTTTGATTTTATGACTTAAATTACGCCAGTAATTACTAATCCCATAAACAGCACTAACATTTTATAAATTTAATTATTACTTTTTACCCGTAAACACATTAAGTAGGTAATCATTATGTCTCAGTAAGTGAAATTCAAGTTTCCTTTTTACTCCACGTTCCTCTGATATTGACTTTTTTCTTTCGCCAGCAAATATGTTTACTTCATGCTTGCTACTACAGATAATTTATAGAATTCTTTTTTCAAATTTATAAAAGTTTATTTGTTTTTTAAAGTCGCGATGTCGATGTGTATAGCTATGATACGTCCTTGTTTTCGACCATTTTTAATTGCTGATTTAATTTCAAATGCTTTAGTTTTACGTAAATTGAATCTAAATACCACTATTCAAGTAATATAAACTTTGCGTTTAACCTATAACGTTGGTAGTCTGGACAATAACAATATCAAGTAAGGTATATACTAATATTTTTTACCCAATATTTAAGTTGGTAGGTAATGAGGTACTGTATGGTGTTTTTACGTATAGTACTTAATTAATGTAATGTAATCGAAAGTCAATACTTTACTTATATGTACCTACTTACTTTACTTTTTTTATAAACGACATTTTAATACCTACATTTATAGAAGAATACTTCTAGTTAGTAAATAACACCTTATATAAATAAGTACGGAAAATGCTCAGAATAGTTGTGGACCGCTTCATCTTAGAAAAAGTTACAAATGCCATCAGGCGAATTATCGTCCCGTCCATTTGTCTTTTTTGGGTTGGGCAGTTCGTTATCGTCGTGGTGATTTGCTAAGGTTTGTTTCCTTTTGGTGGTTGCTGTGGTTGGGATTGTTGAACTGTGGGAGTGAGGAGGTCCTGCACCAAAAACCAATATTAAATGTAGTTGAATATCTATTTCACACAGCGCCATGTAGAATGAATGATTGCCAATCGCCAGCAAATATGTTTTCTTTTTAATAAACCTATTTTACTTAAAAGCTTACAAGCACATTTTCGTAAGACTAATTCGAATCACTAATTCTCAATTGAATTGAATTGGAATTCAATTGAAACAATCAGTAGCTCTTTTTACAAGAAAAGCTACTTGCAATATAAATATATTTACACTATGATATTAAAATAGTAAAAAGCCTGGATTCACACACTATAAATCTTGGTCACCCTATTTTTTCCTTCGATTATAGGTTTTAAGTTCTATACGTCATTTAGTTCTTAATTTGAGGCTTTATTCATACTGTCTACATATTCTTCGAAATGGTATCTGTAATTAGCAAAAAGAATGGGACTTCTACTAAGCTCCGTTTAAGCTCCATTTAAGAAAAACCGTGGCCGCGCGGTTCGCATTGTGCGGACTGCGCGGCCATAACTTTGGAGTGCCGTATGTTTTGAAGTTCAAATAGTAGGGCTTTATTTTTATAATCTACATTTTCTTCGAAATCGTGTCAGTGATTAGCAAAAAGAATTAGACTTGTACGTAGCTCCGTTCAAGAGAACTGGTGGCCGCGCAGTTGAATTCATGCGGACTGCGCGGCCACGGTTAAGGGTCGGTTATAGCGCACAAGTAGACATTTGGCGCTCCCCTCGCCCCGGACGCGAGACACACCGCGCGCCGGCAGCGGCAGTGAACTCTCATGCCAGAGTATACAGTAGAGTAGAAAAAAACAGCATGCTAACTTTGTTTGACGTAGTAAATGCATCTAACTTTAATATGTGTAGTGATTTATTAGAGTTTCGTAAATAAATGAGTTAATTATATATATTATACTATTATTTTTAAGCTAAAGAGTTTGTTTGTTTGTTTAGTTGTTTGAACTATAGAGTCAAAGAGACTGCTAGTTGAATTTCAAAAGTTTCTTAACAGAATGTCTATTTTTCAAAAATATCAAAATATATAACATCACGCTAAGGCGAATGAGAGCTGAGCAGCAACGAAACTTTTTCGAAAACTAGGATATTTCATTTTTTTTGAGAGTTTCCGTTGCGTACGTTTGCTAGATGGTTACAGTTGCGTAAAAAATGAAAATTACATAATAGCTGGTCATAAAAATTTCTAAAGTTTTCTAAAGTTGGTATGCTAAGTATGAATCACGTGATCATTTTGCAATTCAATATGGTCGCCGCGCCATAATCACAAAATTTCATGATGGGTATCGTTTAAGCTCGGCGCTCGTGGCCCCGCGGACTCAGTGTTCTGTAAACGATCACTGCAGTAAGCAACTTTCACTATGGCCAGTCCATGGATGGGTGACCATCCATGTGATCACTTCGTGATATTTATTTGAGCGTTTCCGTGCTTCGGAAGGCGCGTTAAGTATTTGGTCCCGGTTGCCAGTAAAATGGCAGTCGTTAAGCTTAAGTAAAGGCTTTATTTCAACAGCAGGCAGTCACAACCTGCGCCTGTCCATTTAAACACGGCAATACGGCTCACCACCTATTACGTGGGACAAATTATACAAAGGTAAAATGTGGGCATATAATATGCCTCTGACCATATTATGTATCGTTTAAGGGGTTTCTTGGTGTGCTGAGTACAAATCACGTGATAATTTCGCAATCCAAAATGGACACCGCGGTGTAATCACAAAATTTCATGATGGGTATCGTTTAAAAGGGTTTTTGGTATGCTGAGTACGAATTACGGGATAATTTTGCAATCCAATATGGTCGCCTCGCCGTAATCACAAAATTTTATGATGGGTATCGTTTAAGGGGTGTTTGGTATGCTGAGTACGAATCACGTGATAATTTTACAATTTAATATGGTCGCCGCGCCTAAATCGCAAAATTCCATGATGGGTATCGTTTAAGTGGTTTTTCGGTATGCTGAGTACGAATCACGGGATAATTTTGCAATCCAATATGGCCGCCGCGCCGTAATCGCAAAACTCCATGATGGGTATCGTTTAAGTGGTTTTTTGGTATGCTGAGTACGAATCACGGGATAATTTTGCAATCCAAAATGGCCACCGCGCCGTAATCATATAATTTCGTGATGAATATCTTTTAATGGGTTTTTTCGAATGCTGAGTACAAATAACGTGATAATTTTGGAATTCAATTTGGCCGCCTAAGCTATTTACAGTAGTAAATTAAAAAGATTTGCTTATTAAGTTTAGGCCTAGCAATGCGAAAATACTATGACAACAGGATTTTTGTAAAATTAAGGCCAATGACATTAAATTGGTCCCTAGCATACGAAAGAATCCCTTAATCGGTACTCATCATGAAATTTTGTGATTACGCCGCGGCGGCCATATTGGATTGGAAAATTGTCACGTGATTCGTACTCAGCATTCCAAAAAAACCCCGTAAACGATACCCATAATGAAATTTTGTGATTACGGCGCGGCGGGCATATTGGATTGCAAAATTATCACGTGATTCGTACTCAGCATGGCAAAAAACCCCTTAATCGATACCCAACATGATATTTTATGATTATGGCGCAGCAGCCATATTGGATTGCAAAATTATCACGTGATTCGTACTCAGCATAACAAAAAACCCCTTAATCGATACCCAACATGAAATTTTATGATTATAGGGCAGCAGCCATATTGGATTGCAAAATTATCACGTGATTCGTACTCAGCATACCAAAAAACCCCTTAAACGATACCCATCATGAAATTTTGTGATAACGGCGCGGCGGCCATCTTGTATTACAAAATTAGTACGTGATTCGTACTCAGCATACCAAAAAACCGCTTAAACGATACCCATCATGATTTTTTGAGATTACGGCGCGGCGGTCATATTGGATTGCAAAATTAACACGTAATTCGTACTCAGCATACCAAAAAACCCCTTAAACGATACCCATCATGAAATTTTGTGATTACGGCGTGGCCGCCATGTTGGATTGCGAAATTATCATGTAATTCGTAGACATTTTAATGCATTAGGTAGCTGGTTACCATGTCGTGAAAACACTTAAAAAGTAAAAGATCACCACATTTTTACCATGAGTCGCGTATGTATTTGTAACGGTTAATCTGATTACATTTTGCCCATTACTGATATTTTTATACTGTGGCGCGATTTCAACGTAATTTGGCATAATAATTACGAAATAGTTGCGAAAAAAACTGACACAGGTCCTGCCTCCACAAGCGCCAGGGCGAGACTGATCGGCCGTCAGCGGCGCAATTCTATTGCGTTTGGTAGATATTCGTACATGATAACTATGTAAATAGTTGTTTAGAGAAAAACGCTCGGAAAATGTGTATATAAACTTAATACCTTTAATTGAGTGCAAAAAAAATATGTAAAATGTTAATAGTTTAGCCACAGTTTTGAAAAAACTTTTCTGAGAGAGTCAACTTTGGGATTTTTTTCTATCTAGTGAAATTTATTGGATCGTGTAACGGGCTCGGAATATGTTTAGCTTATATCCTTAACTATTATATATATATTTTTCAGATTTAAAAACCCTTTACTTTTTGACTAGGATTGTTTCAAAAAACTCAAAATCTGACCCACGCGGCCTTAAACCCTTATAACTTTCTAAATATTGACTCTTCGAATTTGCTGTTTTCACTGTTCGTTTTCTACGAATTACTTCGAAATGCTGACATAAGTTTCTTTTTTCTACGACATATTGGCCGAGCAATCGAAATGGACACAACTCCCATGGGCTACGGGAAGGTGTGCAACCTTCCACATGTATTTTCTCTGTTTCCGTGTATCGAAAGCACGTTAAGTTTTAGTAATATGGCAATAATAAAGTTATTTTTTTGTTTACATCTAATACCTCTCTATTTTGTAAGTGTAATATTTAATTTAGATTGAAAAAATAACTGTCGTCATCATGTCCCAACTGGCCTTTTCTGAAAATTAGTGCTGTTATCGCGCTAGCCGTGAGACAGCAACAAGTTGAGAGATGGCCATGTTCAGTATAGAATTTATGATAAATAAATATTGTTGTTGGACATTCTCATCTCACACAACATCATCTATATCACATCATGACTGCCTCTGTGGCGCAGTCCGTAGTGATATCGCCTGCGGCGCTGGAGGTCGTAGGTTCGATTCCCACCGGAGACAAATATTTGTGTGACCCATAAATGTTTGTCTCAAGAGTCTGGGTGTTTTATGTATAATATGTATGTATTTAAAAAGTATATAAGTATTAATATCCATGGTCTGATACCCATAACACAAGCAGGTTATTCCTAGCTTACTTTGGAATCAGATAGCGTTGTGTAAAATGTCCGTGAATATTTATTTATTTATTAAAAAAAAATCTAGCCCAAACTAAGCTATAAGCTTGTGCTATAAGATCTAGACGACTGATAGTCATACTTATATATTTCTAAATACATAGGTATTATACATAGAAAACACCCAAACTCCGAAACAAACATTTATGGATCACGCAAATATTTGGACCGACGCGGGAATCAAACCCAGGACCTCCAACACCGCAGGCGGTATCACTACCGACTACGCCACAGAGGCAGTCAAAGACCATTGTACCTACTTTGTCACTTTTTTGTAGAATAAAACACATTCAATTGCATTCTTTGTTTTGTAAGCTGAAGGTCAAGTTAAGGACAGCTTAACAGTTTTTGAAACAACCTGCGCATGGGTCCTCTGGTGTTACAAACGTCCATAGGCTACGGTAACCCTAAGTTTGGGCTGTAAGCTTGTCTGACCCTTAGTAGTGTAAAGAAAAATTGCACTCATTGATATTAGCACAACACACTGTGATAATAGAATGCATCGGCAAAAGAAAAATAAAGTAAGTACGTATAGTGTTGTTGTAGTAGAAATTCATTAATCAATTATTCAGAATTCATTTCAGAAATTACTCAGGTGCATTACTACTGATTCCAATTTTACAGAAAAATCGAATTATACACTTCATTTACAGCCATTTTATGGACTGATGGAAATACGATGGCCTCTCTGTGAGGCTTTTAAACGGCCTATTTAACGTAAATAGGTTATTTAAAAGCTCAGTGTATGTTATATTGGCTGTAAAAGTTTGGCGTAGAGAATTAACTTATAGAATACATGATATCTCTTATTTTTAATCGACTTCAAAAAAGAGGTAGTACGAGTATGTATTAACTGCTTCGGTTGCGTTTTGCATAGTGGAAAGGTTTTGTGTATCATGTGCTACAGGAATTTGCAGTAATTACTTTGTAAACTTTGGTTTCTTTACACTTGCACAGGAAATCATGCCAGGATCCGTTGGTACTTACTTAATACACTCATTTGCAAAAAAAACGGGCGGTTTTGATTTTCATTCATATTTAAAAAGATACAATACCAAAAAGGTTTCAATCGTTTGTACACGTTACTGGCGGGTTTTAAAAATGCCATGGTTTTTAAAAAAGTACGTTCTAAATTCAAATTTTCATTTGATGCTCATTTTTACAGAAAACCACTTTTTATCCTACATTTTTGGCGCGAAGTTCCAGAAGTTAACATCGACTTTCACAACTTTTATTCCATTTTTATCGATTAATTTCATATCCTTGACTGTCAAAGCTTTATTTATTGCTGTTTGGCTGTGTCAAAAATGGTAGATAAAGTGGTAAAAGCTACCAAAATTATCGCGCTGCTTGAGAGGGTTGCAGCCAATGTTTCGTGGCTAGGAGGCTAAATGTTAGTCGCTCGACGGTCCAAAGGACCTGGCAGCGATATCAGGAGACTGGTTCCGTCGAGAGAAGACCTGGTTCTGGAAGAAAACCATGTACCCAACCACGGGATGATCGTTTTCTTGTGAGTCGCGCATTGAGAAATCGCAAATCTTCGTATGTGGATCTTAAGAACAACCTCCAAGAAGTAAGAAATGTGAATATTAGTCTATGGACGGTCAGGAAGAGGCTTCTAGCTGCCAATATACGCAGTTACCGCCCGGCCCGCGGCCCCAAATAACTCCGTGAGCACAGAGTTCACAGGCTTAGGTTCGCTAGAAATTGTGAATCATGGACTAAAGAAGATTGGAATAGGGTTTTGTTCTCTGATGAAGCCAGGATATCTCTGTTCGATGAAGATCGACGTCGGCGAGTGCTAAGAAGACAAGGAGAACGCTTTGCAGAGGCATGTTTCGAAGAAATCATACCTTATGGTGGGGGCTCTGTTATGTTTTGGGCAGGAATAAATTCAATGGAACGTACAGAGTTAGTCTTCATTGAAAACGGCTCACTGACTGGGCATCGATACATAACGGAAGTTCTAATTCCTCATGCACAACCCGCATTGGCCGCTCTAGGTTAATTCTCGATTTTTATGGACGACAATGCTCGCGCCCACCGATCCCGCGATGTTAATGCCTATGTGCAAGAGGTCGGCATTCGTCGTTTGGATTGGCCAGCTCGAAGTCCCGACCTCAATCCCATAGAGCATGTCTGGGACGTTCTAAAACGGCGTGTGAGATCAGTACACCCGGCTCCGCAGACCATCAGAGAGCACAAGAATGTGATTACTGCGGAGTGGGAACGTATTCCGCAAGCAAGTATCCGGGATATACTCGCTAGCATGCCCAGACGAATTCAAGTTGTGATTTTAGCTAGAGGGGGTCACACTCGATACTAAACATTTATCTGCTTTTACTTTATTAAAGAAAAACAAACAAAAAAACTTTTTTATTTTTACTTCATGAGCATATTATTATGCACTACTAGCGAACATACACTACTAGCGAGGTTTAGCATTATTTCCCATAAATTGTAACAAAATTTTATGAAATACTTATGAAAACGATTATTTTCTTATTAATTTACCAAATTGTGATGATAAAACTACTTATAATTATCAAACAAAGCAATATTAACATTTGAAATGGTTCATTGCTTAGGTGCCCGTTTTTTTTTGCAAATGAGTGTAATTTTCGGATCTTAGGTCGAAATAATAAAATGTGTGTCTGAAAATATTTGTGAATTCGGTGGGAATCTTTCAGACAACCGTTCCATTTCGTTATAATATTTTTTCGAAACTATTGTATTTTTAAGTGTTTATGCGTAATTTATGGTGGTATATTAAACATAAAGGTTCGACAACGTGCAAAAGTGTTAGAAAGTGATAAAGCGCAGTGAAAAGCGAGGTTTTTAGGTTTGCCGACAAATTTCACAGCAAGCCCTAGTAAGGTACCACCCGCCTTACTAGAGTAGAACTTAGTCCAAACTTGGACATACATGAAGACACTGCTGTTAAGAAGAATCATAACATGAAAATGATTTATATTTTCACAATGAAATTTACTTGACTTTGCCATACTTTCAAGTTGAGAAAGTCCAAGAAGAAGAAGAAGAAGAAAATATTTGTTTCAGAGTTTGCGTGTTTTCTACACCGAATCTGGGTTAGTTAGGAACATTGTTGATAATGCATCGGGCGCTGATACAGCACACCTTAAACCTACATCTGGGACGCAAGTCCCGGCCACCCATGATACAATGTTCCCCTGTGTACCCGCACGGTGAATCCATGGAATGTTATAAAATAAGGTCACTATATCCTTTTGGTAGTTTTTTTTTTTTTTTTTTTTTTTTTTTTTATACCACTAGAGTGGCAGACAAGCATACGGCCCCCCCAGATGTACCGGTGGTCACCGCAGCCTATGGACGTTTGCAACACCAGAGGCGCCACAAGCGCGCTGCCGACTCTTTAAGAACCTTCTAAGTCCCCTTTTGAAGAACCCCATACTGTAGGCGTCCGGGAAAACCGAAGCAGGGAGATCATTCCACAACCTAAGCGTACGCGGAAGAAAGCCTCTATTAGATCTCACCGTGCTCGAGCGCTCAGGACGCAACGTGTGAGGATGAACAGCCTGTCTATGGCGAGCGGTGCGATGATAGAATGTAGCCGTAGGCATCATATCAAACAATTCTTCAGAGCACAAACCGTTGTACAGGCGGTAGAACACACATAGAGAAGCAAAGTCTCTCCTGTCACTAAGAGGTTCCACACCACCTGCAAGTATGGGATCGTTGACAACTCTCATAGCTCGCCTTTGCACCGAGTCAAATGGACGAAGCTGGTATTCGGGTGCTCCCGCCCAGAGGTGACAGCAGTACTCCATATGCGGACGCACTTGCGACTTATAGAGAAGCAGTGCTTGCGCCGCAGTAAAGTACCGCCGCGCCCTTCTGAGCACTCCGAGCTTCCTGGACGCCAGCTTGGCCTTGCCCTCCAAGTGACTGCGAAACTGCACATCACTGGAGATGTCAACACCAAGGATCCCTATACTTTCAGAGATGGTGAGAGATGTGCCCTGAAATTGTGGCGCCACAGTGAATGGGGTCTTTTTTGCGGTGAAAGCACAAACTTGTGTCTTGGTAGGGTTGAATTGGACAAGATTTTGTCGACCCCAATCGGACACTCTGGTGAGAGTAGCCTCGACTTCAGACACAAGTTGTTCACGACTTTCTTCCACTGCAACCCGAGAGATACCGGGACGGCCCGTGTAATAAGTGTCGCCCGTACTGTCGTTTATGCCCATTTCCTGTTTTGTCTTCTTCTAGATTAATTTAGAATTAGAAACATAATATTTATCAGTAGTCTATATTAGACACACTTGCGGATTAATGCTCTAAATCTAAAACAACACAAAGTCGAATGAATTGCTTAGCTACAGTGTGACTCTCAAGAGATAAATAATGACTTTGCGGTGTCACACTTGAACGAGATTAATTAATTTAATGACTCGGTTGCGCAGAGGTAGCGTAGTGGTAGTGTTGCCACTTTTGTTGCAGTTCCCTGGTCCTGGTTATTTAGGCAAAGACACAGTATTCGTTCACATTTCACCAACAGTTTTTAGGGTTCCGTATTCAAATAGTAAGCTGGCCAAGGCATGTGATGTGTCTCGTCACTCCTCATAGTTGTGGGATGCCCTTAAATAAGTTTAAAAAGTGTATAATAAGTAAATTGTGCTGCAAGGGCTACTATTCAATTGACGATTGTTTGCTTGACAGGGAAGCCGAAATCGCAAATGATCTGCTTGCTCTACTGCATTCTCAAGCAATAGTTTGTGATTTTTCCTTCCGAGGGCTTACCCAGGACTCCTGGCCTTAGACAGATGGCAAGGCACCGTGTGGTTTTAGTCGGTAGAAGTCCGGCATGGCATCCATGAGGATTTCCACACGAAATGAAAAAAAATGGATTCCGTATCCAAAGGGTAAGAGCGGAACCCTGTTACTAAGACTTCATCGTTCGTCTGTTTGTCTGTCTCCAGGTTGGACTTAATGAACCGTGATAACTAGACTGCTGAATTTTTGCAGTTGATTTAGGTATTTCTGTTGAGATACAGGTACAAATATGTACTAGAAACTGAGAAAAGTTAATATTTAGAGGAGGACACAAAAAACATGGTTCAGGCTTTTTTTTTTCATGTAATAGGTAGACTTTCACTAAAAACATCCAAAAACCTTATTTCCCGTTAGTTCCTTAGTAAAAAAGATATAAAAACGAGACCTGAACTTGTCGACCCTTCACAAATTCGGTCTGAATTTTAGAAATTTCGATTTCCTTTCAATTGGAAAGTACTTGATCTGTGATCCGGCTCTATAATTGAATTTCGTTAAGAAAGTACTGAAAGCCTATCACTATAATAAAATTGTAAAGTAGTCGTGTTTGTACATTGGAAATATTAAATAAATGATACTTAGGTTACATATGTAATATTAACAATACTAAATACCATGTTTTTTTACTATTCTTGCCTGTTCTTAATGGACACCAAAACTACGGAATGGATTTTGACGAGTTTTATATTATTAGAAACGTCTTGATCAAACCTAAAGTCTTACGTTTGTTTCATAGCAATTAGTTCAGTAGATTTAGTGATATCAACAAAATTTAAATTCACAAGGTTTCCGCTTTAATATCTTTTGGTCACTTTAACCGTCATCCACGCGGAGCCGCGCTAATCGGCTAGTATATTATAGGGTAGGTACACATTTTGATAGCTTTTATTCCAGGTCAATTGGTAATTTGGAAGGAAGTTATTAGCTCAATGGGTTGTGATCGAGTTGGTATTGAGTTATCAAGCAACTTGTTTGTTGATAACGATTAAACACTGGAATTGGATTTATAGGAAGTTAATTAAATCAGCCTATCGCAATCCATTTCTGGACGGAACTGGTAGACCTGTCCCAATTTTCAGTATTTCGGAAGGTGTTGAACCAGACTGATGGTTGGCAACCGTAGGCTATGGACGTTGGCAACACCAGAGGCACTACACACTCGCTGCCTGCGAATTAGGTGCATTTTATAACGTTTAGTTAACATTTTTCAAACCGCCCATAAGGCCTTCAACTTGGCCACTGTATACTGTAGTTTGACTCGGCCGGGTTTTAGAAATAAATGCCTACAGCCGCGCGGTACGTAAGCATGCGATAGGGCTGCCCACCTACAGCATTTTAATAATATGTGCCTACTTTGATTTTCTTTTTAGTATTGCGATTGTAAATATGTGCATACATACATTCATATAGTCACGCCTTTATCCCTGAAGGTGTAGGCAGAGGCTTAGTATACGCCCACATTTTACCATATAGTTTTACGTACGCGTATATATAGTGAGCATAATGCAGTTCATTTTTTTCAATCCGCCCACAAGGCCTTCAATCTGTATTAAGGATTGTCGTTTTACTGACAACCGGCTTCAATTTCGAGTAAATATGTACCTTTTTTATTTAAACAAAAAAATACTTTGTGAGTAATAAAATAATATAATATTCCCGCAACGGCTGGCGGCACGGGGCGGCGGCGTGGCGGCGCAGCGCCTGTTATCTACTAATGATGGAGTGAGACGGGTATAGAAATTTGAAAACGAGTAAGCGGCGTAGACAATAATAATCGGCTCATCACATGTTTCGTCAGTGATAGAATCACGGAATTCTAGTCTTTATAATCATTGCGTTAAATTTTTGATTTACAAAATTAAAACTATTTTTCGATTTGAAAGTACTAGTCAGTCTCTAGTACACTAGTACTTTTCGTACATTGTCAAGTTGTGTTAAATTTTGAAAGTTCATATTTGTCTCTATGCGTGTAATAAAAATCAAAGGTATCAAAAATGCTGTCAATCAAAGTCATACGGTTTGTTTCTTTGTGGATGACCGATGTTACAGTACACTTAGCGTGTACTGTAACATCGGTCATCCACAAAGAAATGAATACTCTTGAAACATGCCTAAATCATTGCTCTCTATTAAATAACTACGAACTGACAACGGAACTAAATGTACTACCTACACATACTAGAGTTCTGAACAGTGAACGGAAAACCCATTTAAAAGATTAACCGAAATAAACGGTTACAGATTGAATCGGTAACCTTTTATAAGGGTTACATATCGATACGGTTAACACTTTATATCGGTTAATTTATCAATAAGGTTTAAAAGTTGAATGATGTGTTTAAATAACCCTTTGAAACGGTTAATAATCTATTGAAACTGTTATCACATACAATGTTAACCTGGGTTTTTAGTTACGATACAGGTTAATGACACAGCCGACCTTTAGACCTTTGGACTTTTGGATTTTGGACTTTTGAACTTTTGGACTTTTGGACTTTTGGACTTTAGTACTTTTGGACTTTTGGACTTTTGAACTTTGGACTTTTGGACTTTTGGCCTTCAGGACTTTTGGATTTTTAGACTTTTGGACTAAAAGTGATTTCAATAAGGTCATGAAGAAGTTTCACTTCTTACGTAAGTACACGAACACATTTTTTTATTATAAAGCGATTACAAAGTGGCCCCCGTTTCGCAGTTATATACCTAATGTCTTGTTGGATATTTTTCTAAAGCTTTTTGATATATTGGAACGAATTTCAGGTTAATTTTGCAATCCAATATGGCTGCCGCGCCGCGCCGCTGTAAAATTTCATGTTGGATATCGTATAAGGGGTTTTTTGGTGTGCTGAGTACGAATTTTGGGTTCATTTTGCAATCCAATATGGCCGCCGCGGAACCGATGTAAAATTTCATGTTGGATATCGTATAAGGGGTTTTTGGGTATGCTGAGTTCGAATTTTCGGTTTATTTTCCAATCCAATATGGCCGCCGCGCCAATGTTATAAAATTTCATGTTGGATATCGTATAAGGGGTTTTTTGGTACGCTGAGTACGAATTTAGGGTTAATTTTGCAATCCAAAATGGCCGCCGCGCCACCCCTGTGAAATTTCATGTTGGATATCGTATAAGGGGATTTGGGTATGCTGAGTACGAATTTCGGGTTAATTTTGCAATCCAAGATGGGCGCCGCGCCACCGCTGTGAAATTTCATGTTGGATATCGTATAAGGGGTTTTTGGGTATGCTGAGTACGAATTTCGGGTTAATTTTGCAATCCAAGATGGACGCCGCGCCACTGATATAAAATTTCATGTTGGATATCGTATAAGGGGTATTTTGGTATGCTGAGTACAAATTTCGGGCTAATTTTGCAATCCAATATGGCCGCCGCGCCACCGTTGTAAAATTTCATGTCGGAAATAGTATAAGGGGTTTTTTGGTATGCTGAGTACAAATATCGGGCTAATTTTACAATCCATAATGGCCGCCGCGCCACTGTTGTAAAATTTCATGTCAGAAATAGTATAACAAGTATTTGGGTATGCTGAGTACGAATTTCAAGTTAAATTTGCAATCCAATATGGCCACCGCACCACCGATGTAAAATTTCATGTTGGACATCGTATAAGAGATTTTTTGGTATGCTGAGTACGAATTTAGGCAGACATTGAAAATCAGTTATTGATTGTGATTTGCAATGACATCGCTATCATAGTTTTGCTGAATGTCGGCCTATTGCAAGCTCAGTGTACAGAATTTTTATTCGTATTTTTAGTGTATATTATAACCCCAACGTGCTTTTGACCACACATAGCGCCACGTCAAGTGTTAAGTGCGTGATACCGCGCCATAGAGTAAAATATGTGTACTTAGACACAGAAAATAATATGTGTGGTCTCCGGACACGGTCAAATAACCAACAATATCTTGACGAAAATAAATGTATACAACTAAACACTGTTATCTACTTTCATTTAATATTTAAACAGAGTTGACTCAATCTTGTTGACCGTGGCTAGAGACCAAAATATGATAGGATAGTTGCAGCAATTTTAAAGATGGGTCCGCTGCTACCAGTTTTCATAATGTTTTCGCTGACTTTGTCGATAGTGGCGGATGTGGCTGTACTTGAGTTACGATTGTGTATTTATTTATTTTTATTCGTTTTTCTTTTCATTTTTGCTGAAATGTGGAAAAGTTACAAAAATTTGTGGCGAACTTTATACTTACTGTAATACTGGCCTGTATGGGCGTGTTATAATTTTCTGCCTATGTAGGTATGTAGTAAGTCGGTTAAATGCATTTTGTGGTTGAAATGTATAGAAGAAAAAAACTGTCCTGTAGTTTTGCAATAAACATTTATTTATTTATTTAATTTCGGGTTATTTTGCAATCCAATATTGCCGCCACACCACCGTAGCAAAATTTCATGTTGGATATAGCATAAGGGTTTTTTTGGTATGCTGAGTACGAATTTCGGATAATAGGTATGGCAGCCGCACCTCCACGAGTCTCTACTCTACTCTTTCTCTACTCAGCATACCAAAAACCCTTAAAACGATATCCATTATGAAATTTTATAACGACGGCGTGGCGGCCATATTAGATTGCAAAATTAACCCAAAATTCGTACTCAGCATACCAGAAAACCCTTATACGATATCCAACATGAAACTTTACAATGGTGGTGTGGCGGCCATATTAGGTTGCAAAATTAACCCGAAATTCGTACTCACCATACCCAAAAACCCCTTATACGATATCCAACATGAAATTTTACTATAGTGGCGCGGTGGCCATATTGGATTGCAAAATTAACCCGGAATTTGTACTCAGCATACCCAAAAACCCCTTATACGGTATACAACATAAAATTTTACAACGGTGTCGTGGCGGCTATATTGGATTGCAAGAGTAACCCGAAATTCGTACTCACCATACCCAAAAACCCCTTATACGATATCCAACATGAAATTTTACTACAGTTGCGCAGCGGCCATATTGGAGTGCAAAATTAACCCGAAATTCGTACTCAGCATACCCAAAAACCCCTTATACGATATCCAACATGAAATTTTACAATGGCGGCGCGGCAGCCATATTGGATTACAAAATTAACCGAAAATTCGTACTCAGCATACCCAAAAACCCCTTATACGATATCCAACATTAAATTTTACAATAGCGGCGCGGCAGCCATATTGGATTACAAAATTAACCGAAAATTCATACTCAGCATACCAAAAAACCCCTTATACGATATCCAACATAAAATTTTACAACGGTGGCGTGGCGGCCATATTGGATTGCAAGAGTAAACCCAAAATTCGTACTCACCATACCCAAAAACCCCTTATACGATTTCCAACATGAAATTTTACTACAGTGGTGCGGCGGCCATATTGGATTGCAAAATTAACCTGAAATTCGTACTCAACATACCCAAAAACCCCTTATACGATATCCAACTTAAATTTTACAACGGCGGCGCGGCAGCCATATTGGATTGCAAAATTAACCGAAAATTCGTACTCAGCATACCAAAAAAACCCATTATACGTTATCAAACCTTAAATTTTAGAACAGTGGTGCGGCGACCACATTGGATTGCAAAATTTATCCGAAATTCGTACTCAGCATACCCAAAAACCCCTTATACGATATCCAACATGAAATTTTACAACGGTGGCGTGGCGGCCATATTGGGTTGCAAATTTAACCCGAAATTCGTACTCAGCATACCCAAAAACCCCTTATACGATATCCAACATAAAATTTTACAACGGTGTCGTGGCGGCCATATTGGATTGCAAAATTAACCCGAAATTCGTACTCACCATACCCAAAAACCCCTTATACGATATCCAACATGAAATTTTACTACAGTTGCGCGGCGGCCATATTGGAGTGCAAAATTAACCCGAAATTCGTACTCAGCATACCCAAAAACCCCTTATACGATATCCAACATGAAATTTTACAATGGCGGCGCGGCAGCCATATTGGATTACAAAATTAACCGAAAATTCGTACTCAGCATACCCAAAAACCCCTTATACGATATCCAACATTAAATTTTACAATAGCGGCGCGGCAGCCATATTGGATTACAAAATTAACCGAAAATTCATACTCAGCATACCAAAAAACCCCTTATACGATATCCAACATAAAATTTTACAACGGTGGCGTGGCGGCCATATTGGATTGCAAGAGTAAACCCAAAATTCGTACTCAACATACCAAAAACCCCTTATACGATTTCCAACATGAAATTTTACTACAGTGGTGCGGCGGCCATATTGGATTGCAAAATTAACCTGAAATTCGTACTCAACATACCCAAAAACCCCTTATACGATATCCAACTTAAATTTTACAACGGCGGCGCGGCAGCCATATTGGATTGCAAAATTAACCGAAAATTCGTACTCAGCATACCAAAAAAACCCATTATACGTTATCAAACCTTAAATTTTAGAACAGTGGTGCGGCGACCACATTGGATTGCAAAATTTATCCGAAATTCGTACTCAGCATACCCAAAAACCCCTTATACGATATCCAACATGAAATTTTACAACGGTGGCGTGGCGGCCATATTGGGTTGCAAATTTAACCCGAAATTCGTACTCAGCATACCCAAAAACCCCTTATACGATATCCAACATAAAATTTTACAACGGTGTCGTGGCGGCCATATTGGATTGCAAAATTAACCCGAAATTCGTACTCACCATACCCAAAAACCCCTTATACGATATCCAACATGAAATTTTACTACAGTTGCGCGGCGGCCATATTGGAGTGCAAAATTAACCCGAAATTCGTACTCAGCATACCCAAAAACCCCTTATACGATATCCAACATGAAATTTTACAATGGCGGCGCGGCAGCCATATTGGATTACAAAATTAACCGAAAATTCGTACTCAGCATACCCAAAAACCCCTTATACGATATCCAACATTAAATTTTACAATGGCGGCGCGGCAGCCATATTGGATTACAAAATTAACCGAAAATTCGTACTCAGCATACCAAAAAAACCCCTTATACGTTATCAAACCTTAAATTTTAGAACAGTGGTGCGGCGACCACATTGGATTGCAAAATTTATCCGAAATTCGTACTGAGCATACCCAAAAACCCCTTATACGATATCCAACATGAAATTTTACAACGGTGGCGTAGCGGCCATATTGGATTGTAAAATTAACCCAAAATTCGTACTCAGCATACCAAAAAACCCCACCATATCCAACATGAAAAGAACGGTCGCTGCACCGTTGTTTTCATGTGGCGCGTAAAATAAACTGACACTGCACACAATAAGACATGAATCGGCATGATCGACGTCACACGGCAGTAACACTGGAAAACGCGACTCAGTTAAATACGAGTATAAACAAACAGTGGTGCATACTAAAATTCGTAAAATACATTTGATTCTTTCTATTTGTACCTATGTGTGAGTGAAAGGAATCGCTTTGGCGAGCGAAGAACAAAGGAGACGCCGACCGGCATCTAGGTACCTACCTACCTACGAGTAGAGTGCAACAAGCAAAATAACCTTTATCAATTCGGTTACGGTTACTGTATACAAAACGGTAACATGTTGTTTCTGTTAAGCTATTAATTCTGTTACATTATTATTCGGTGTATTCTGGTTACGGTTAACACATATTTGATTGGGTTAATAACAGATATATTTCTGTTATTAACCCAAACCGAAAGAACACTGGTTCTGAACTAGTTTTTTTTGGATATTGTACTATATTGGATCGCACCGTTCACTGACTGAGCAAGCACAAGTCTAGTTTTAAACACAAACATACCTACTTCATGTAACTACCCAGTTCACTCGTGTCAATCACTTTGTTTAACTTTAGTCAACTAGTAGTATAGTACCAATTAGTACTTAAGTAAAATCAATTTATAGTCTTACCTTTCGGAGTTTCCAGGTAATCTAAAAAACGTTATCTCTGGGTATTGACGAATTCATGCAACCAAAACAAGCACAATAGACTCTAGTTGTCATCAATACATATAATAAAATCGTAACGGGTCGCTGTCTGTACATGAAAGATAAATAAGAAAAAATATTATAGGGGGGCTTTATGAACGCAATAGAACCCAAAACAATGATTTTTAGAATTTTTGTCTGTTTGTCTGTATGTCTGTATGTCTGTATGTCTGTATATCTGTTTGTCTGTACGGTTGTGCACGCTAATCTCAGTAACCGCTCAACCGATTGCAATGCGGTTTTTTTTATTGTGTTGAGGTTTGCTCCAGTTAACATTTAGCGTTTGTTTTATGTAAATCGGTTTAGAAATAAAAGAGTTATAACACTTTTAAGAATCAGATATTTTGAAAATTTTAATTGTAGGGGTTTCTTTGAATGTGGGTGAACCTAAACTGGCGTGTTGGCTTAATCATAAAAGAGCTTAATGATTAAGACTATTTTTAAACAATTCAGTCCGCGCCGAAGGCGTGGACTGAATTGTTTTAAAATAGACTTAATCATTAAGCTCTTTTATGATTAAGCAAACAGGGCAGTTTCAGACGCTGCTTGATGACTCTGATGAAGAAATACCTTTCCTTTCATACACCTTATGTGACGTAAACGAAGTTGCGGGCTCAGCTAGTATTAAATATTTTTAGTAAATAAAACACGCGCGGTTACTATCTAAAAAACGACACACCGTCCATTCGTCTACTCGGCACAATCGCCTGCTAGCGTGCTGAAAGGCCTGCCGAAAACGAGAATCGTAGGTATAGCTTGCGCTTCGTCCGTTTATAGGGAGCTACAATACTGGTTAGTACTCTTTATACTGTGACTTGGCTTAACGACTGACATGTTACTGACAAACGGTACCAATAGCTTAACGTACCTTCCGAAGCACAGAACCGCTCGTAAATTAATGTCACAAAGTGGTCATGGTGCTGGTCAGCAATCCGAGTAGCTAAAGTTGCTTACTGCAGTGATCATTTTCAGAACACTAAGTCCGCGGGCCACGAGCGCTTCAAAAGTTAACTTTGTCTGTCTATTATCTACACGTTTACCCCCCCCCCCCCCCCTAAAGCACTGACTCACGAAATTTGGTATAGGGTTAGAGCTTGGAAAAGGATATAGGCTAGTTTTCTCATTCCGAGAACTACTGACAGACTAAAACTGACTAGAACTGTAGACTAAAAACCACACGTATCCTACCTAACAGCCTACGGTTTGAAGCCCCGGGTAAGCCCTTGGAAGTATACCCCAGGACATATTAGGACACCTTCTATTTACCATTATATCTACACAAGAGCTGTTGTAGGAAACTGGTAAAGGAAAAACTTGACAACTCGATATAGCCGCGTGCAGTAGCTAGTAGCTTTATATGTAGAGCTTTGGCAAACGCTACCAGTTAGGAATGTGCCAAGTAAGCTTGCTCAGCAAAATGTATGTAGTTAATGATCTGGAAGACTCTGAAATACGTTTCAACATTTTTATCCATGAAGTGTAGGCAGAAACACCCTTACACTGTCGCATTTTTATAGAAATACTAGTTTATCGAATAGAATTATTTATAGGGTACGTACTCGTAGGGTAAAAAACGGGACCCTATTACTGAGGCTCATCTGTCCGTCTGTCTGTATGTCCATCACGAGGCCTGAAATTTTAACAGATTATATAGGTATTTCTGTTGTCACTCTGACAACAAATACTAAAATCAGAAAAAAATGGTGGGATTCAGAGAGGCGCTGATACACCAAACGTGATTTTTTGCCGTTTTTTGGTACGCAACCTACTGTGTGCGTGTCCGACTCGCACTTGGCCGGTTTTTGTAACTATTGATATCCGAATTCGATTTTGTTCTAATACCTACACTTGAAATATCAGACTTAAGCCCCAGGCCACGTTTAAATACACCTAAATTTTCAAAAATTACTCTGTTTCTGCACGAATTAAGCTCCTTTAAGTACAGCACACTTGTAAAGGTCCTGGGATACAAACATATAACTACGCCTTTACCCCTAACGGGATAAGCAGATGCAGTATACACCCTCATGTCCCTATTAGTAATTGAAACCTACACACAACCAATAGAACTGGAATAGTATAATAAAACCTTCAAAAATTACTTTCTACAAAATTGCGTAGTAAAACTCTAGTACAGAACCATAAATTACCATCAATAACCTTTTCGTTTAGATGAAAACCTCGTAACTACCTTCTATGAGTCATGTAAAAAAGAAAATCCTTTCTTTTACTCCGTCACTGTCTGAGGAATGCAATATCTCAAGTAATATACACTCCAGCGCCCCCACATCACTGTGTCCCGTAAGATGGGCACTTATCATCAATCGTTTATAGGCGGGGAGCTGGTAGCATCTTTCATTAAATATTTAATATATCTACTGTTGCGCGCTTTTCACTTACGCATTGTTCATATTACGGTGATGTACTCGTAATAAAGCATAAACCGCAACTATGTAATTGATAAAATATCAGTATTTACTTAATATACCTCTGCATGGACTTTGGAGGAAAATACGAGCATAATGTGAAGGTTATACTTGAAGTCCAGGAAACGAAAGTATAGTAATAAAAAAGGAAATCTATTGTAGATCTAACAGCATCATCTCACAATAAAGTGGATGCGACAGAGGCTGGTGAGGTATTAGTGAGCCTTAGTGACGTATATTTTTACTAGCTGACAAGTGCAATTTCATTTACGCGCGTTTCGGCTTATTAGTCCTATGTTGATCTGATTTTTGTCATCATGTGTTCTGCTTTGTTCTATTTCCAACCTAGTCTAATTATAACGGCGACACTCTGTAACCGCTGAACAGATACGACTGAAATTTAGTATAGTAAGTTCAACTCATCTGTGCGCGCGGCCCTATGTGTGGGTAAACTTCGTATAAACACAATGACTTCGTGTGACAAGAGGTACAGTGAAGAACAAAATACAAAAAAACACTTGTTTAAGTAACTAAAATAAAAACTTAAGGGGTGAAATGTATGTTAAACATATTAATATGTTTTGCTGCTAAAAGAATAAAATTGAGGATTTTAGGATTCGCTGCTGTCTACAAGGTTAATTATAAATTCAGATTCCATATCAAAATGTCCATAGTATTCTTCTTCTTTGTATTACGCCACATCTCTTCATCAATTTGACCTAAACGTTCGTTTATTAATTTTATTATTCCCATCACATTTTGTTTGATGTTATGCGAAGCATTTTTTTTTTAAATTCGCCATACATTTTCGATTGGGTTTAGTTCAGGATGATACGGTGGTAGCCGAAGAACTTTTAAGCCATATGGCTGAAGTATGTCATCATCAATCTTATAACAAACTACTGACCCTTGCAACATCGTTTACGTCACATAAGGTGTACGAAAGGAGAGGTATTTCTTCATCAGACTCATCAAGCAGCGTGTAAAGCTGCCCTGCCCTCTCCCAAACGAACCGCGCAAAATATCGGGATCAAAAGTATCCCAGAACCTTCTTCGGATTCTAAGATCAGATTGTACCAAGTTTCATTCAAATCAATTTAGTAGTTTCAGCGTGATACTCATTCGGGATACAGACAGACAGACAGATATGAAAATTTTTAATTACATTTTTGGCTTCAGTATCGATTAGAGAACGCCCTACAATTAAAAGTTTCAAATTATCTTCCATGTACAGACTCTTGACCCTCAACAGTTTTTTTAGATGTATAGATTATGGTCTTTTTACGTTTTAAATCAAGTCGTACAGATCAATTTTTGTCATATTTGCTGTAGGTATAAGCAATGTTTTTTTCTATCGATCAACTCTGCATTTCTATTTTTTTTTTGCATTAGAATTTGGAGCTCTATCATTTTTTGACTATTCTGTAGGCCTTTATAAGTTAGACAATTCTACCATACATTATTTCGTTATGTCTTTCGAGACATAACGAAATAATGTATGGTAGAATTGTCTCGTCAAATTGTCCCTTCGGGGTTTAGGCAGCGTTTTCGTTAAAAGCTCCCGACACCTTATTTTTTTCCGACATCTCCAACTAATATCGTTATATTTTAGTCAATGTATATAAAACTCAGCAGCATGAAAATCCATGCAGTAGTTTTTAAGTTTATCGTGAACAGACAGACACGGCGGGGACTTTGTTTTATAATAATATGTAGTGATAAAAAATATTAATGACATCGAATTGACACATCAAAAATATTTACCTGACTTCTTAAACATTTTCTCCGTGAAGGACTAGACATTTTCTTTAATGACTGTACCCATGGTATTATCACTTAGAACACTGTGTAATGAATTATAATGTAACCAACTTACAAAGGATGTCAACGTTGCAGTTACATTGAGACTTGTCATGATATTTAATGTCGTTTTATTATAACGTAAGAGTTGCCTTCAAAACGTGGTAGATGACGCTGTATGCTTTTTGTCTATTATGATTTTTAATTCGCGGCCACGCAGAGAGTTTCCTGCAAAGACTGCTTGGCACCGCTGGTGTCGTCAATAAGTCGAGTTACGTCTCTATCCCATAATATACCAATGTACTCTGTGAAGACGGCCGCATCACTGCCACACAAATTAAAGCTGTATAATTACTAGCGCACGCACACAGCGCCGCGTGCACTGATGAGTTGAACTATCTTGTACACAGATAGATAATAGTCTGGAAATAACACATAAACTTTTATCCCTGGCTTACGTATCCATGTGATGCGGGAATGGAAACAGAATTCTACGCAGGCGAAGGTAAGTGCATAATCTAGTACAACGAATAAATGAAATTAAATAATCAAAAAAATTGTTAGGGATAAATTATAAATTAGATTATTGACTCCCAAGTGCTTCGTTTGACAAATTTCCTGTCAGATCAAATTAAATTTAACATTTTATTACAAATTCTAAGGCGTTTATTATTTTGTCTTCCAGTGTACAATACTTACCTCAATAGAAAGCCTTTCAATTTACTAAAAGGTTGACACAAGAGAATGATTTTTAATTTCAGGACAAAAAAAGAAATACATTTAGTTTTATTTTCATTCTTTTTATTGTGTTTATATACATTTTAATATATCTCTTTGATGTAATATTATTGACAGTGTGCTCGTTCGTTTATGAGGTTCTGTATACGGATTAAAATGAAAATGGCCGTCGCCTGAGCTATTGTTGGTTTTTATTATTCTTCCTTCCTTTTTTGTCATTTTATTTGTGACGCTACACTCGATATAGATATTGTTTTCTAGGTGGATTGTAGATTTTTTATTAATGGATATGATAGCCATTATACTAGTATTGTCAAGAGCTTCAGTAAACTCTTTAAGGAGGTACCAAAAAGAATATCCAAAGCGGCAGTGGGGGGATGGCATCCAACCTTAAGTTTTGCTAGCATAAACTAATTGGTATTTAATATTTAAACACTCATTGAGTTGAGGTGCGGTTGAGGGCGTAGGAAATCCGTAGGAGGACCCGGGTCACCGACAACAGAAAGAATCGCCCGACTTAAGTGGCAGTGGACGGGCCATATTGCTCGCAGAGTTGAGCCGATGGAGTCGAAAGTACTCGAATGGCGTCCAGGTACTGGTAAACGCAGAGTGGCGAGACCCTCCGCAAGGTGGACAGATGACCTAATTAAAGTCGCGGGAGGCTGCTGGATGCGTTGTGGCAATCCTTGGGGGAGGCCCATGCCCAGCAGCAGGCGTCAAATTGGCTGAGATGATGATGATGCGTTGAGGTGCATACGCAAATAGTAGTTTTCGATACAAGTGTGGGATTTCTGTTATTACAACGAGTTACGACAGGTGTTGACCCGAGCCGAAGGCGAGGGTAGACAGTCGGAACGACTATTTTTAATACAGTTGCAAAAAATTTAAGCAATTTTATAAAATGATATAAACACAATAAACCTGAATATCCAAAATGGCGCCCACCGTAAAAGAATATGTACCTTCATAAGCAGAGACTATGGCAGTGCACTTACAGACATTATTTTGACAATTGGTAAAGAAAACGCACGCGTGCGGGAATGGTAAAGAAAAAGCACGAGTGTGTAATAGCCCACATCCCGAACGCAATACGTCCCTGTAATACGCCACTTTTTGAGCAACTGTGTAAAAAGATTTTTTTAATGCAGTTGCTCAAAAAGTGGCTATTATACTAAAGTGGTATATTATATATATAGAATAGAATAGAATAGAATAGAATAGAATAGAATAGAATAGAATATAACTTTATTTGTACACCAAGTTATAGTTTACAGAAAAAAACCAATAATCGTTGAACCCTTATCGCTAAAAAGCAATTTCTTACAGGCAACCTTGGGATGGACAGAAAAAGATATTGAAGACAGATGGGTAGTTAGGTGTAGAAATATGAAGCTACAAAACAATACATAGGTACATACCAGTTGGTATGTAAATGAATATAGACGTACATACTATATATATATATATATACATCCAGGCATAAATACAATACATATACAGGTACATACCAATATACATACATACATAATAAATAAATATTTATATACATACATATACACATACATATAGGTATACATATACATGAAAACAATTATTATGCTAAGGAACATCCTACCGGGTCAAATAGTGTTCCTTCACCAAACGCTTAAAGACAGCCAAAGACTGGGCCTTCCTAATAGTTTCAGGCAGCGCATTCCACACCCGCACAGCCTGTATGGCGAATGATTTATCGTAAAAACCAGTAGAGTGAGTAGGCATAGCCAGTGTCAAATTTTCCGACGACCTCAAGGATCTTGAATGTGTGTCATTAAGGAACATGAATCGTTCTTTGAGATAAGTTGGGGAACGTGGATTGAACAGAATACTGTAAAGCATAGAGAGGATATGAGCATTCCGTCGAAGGCGAATTGGGAGCCACTCGAGCTGTTTGCGATATTCGGTTACATGATCATATTTGCGTAATCCAAATATAAATCTTATACAGAAGTTTTGAAGGCGCTCAAGTTTATCAAGTTGCTCTTCTGTGATATCGAGATAACTGACATCGGCGTAATCTAGAATAGGAAGAAGGAGAGATTGAGCAAGAGCAATTTTAGTGGTCGTTGGTAAGAAATTACGTAGTCTACGCAAGGATCCTGCGGATGCAAACAGTTTCCGGCTGACTTCCAGTAGTTGGGGGGACCAGGACAACTTATCATCAACCAGGATTCCCAGATTTTTAACAGTTGCACTAATAGGTATTACAACACCGTTAAACATGATGTCAGGCAATTGAGAACGGTCTATACGTGACACCATAATCGGACTGCCGATAACGGTTGCTTGGGTTTTGGATGGGTTCACGCTTAGTCCGTATTGCCTACTCCACTTACATATCCGCCTTAAATCCGAGTTTATTATAGATATTGCTTCGGTAATTTCATCGACTGGAGCTTGCATATAGATCTGTAGATCATCTGCATAAAGGTGGTAGGATGATAATAAAGATTTAGAGATGGAATTTATAAAGATGGAGAATAGTAATGGAGATAGAACGCCACCCTGTGGTACGCCCGCAGTCGTGTCGCACCAAGAAGAAAATGATTCTTCAATGCGTACACGCTGCCGCCGTCCAAACAGGTAACTGTGAAACCAATCAATAACTGTTGGAGATATGTTAATCGAGTGCAGTATACCGAGCAGTATTTGGAAATCCACTGTATTAAAAGCGTTGCTGAAATCAAGTAAGGATAGTACAGTGATATTCCCATTTTCCATGCCCAGCCTAATATCATCAGTAATACTGATCAACGCACTAGCCGTGCTATATCCCGGACGAAAGATATATATATATATATATATATATATCCTTTAATTTAGGATACTATGTTGTTCAAAAGAAATTGTTCCTTATTAAAGACTCTTTCGGTTGGTATCATAAAATACAGGATGTTTTTTTTCACATCTCCCAGGTTCGATTCCCGGCTCAAACAGGTGATTTTTCAAAAATCTTTAAATGCAATTTTACTTACTTTTGAAAATAAAGGAATGTTTCCTTTCAGCAAAACTTGCCATTATCAATATTAAGGGTACTTGCCCTCCAACTACCGTCTTTAAATTCCACCCAGCATATATATACATACAGGATTAATTTTTTAAAAGGGATTGGATGGCCAAATCCGAAACTACAAGGAATAGCGAAAAATGCTCAAAGAAGTCACGAGCCCGATTTTGATGAAACTTAAAACCTCATCATTAGATTTTTGAAAAACCAATAATCCTAGCTGAGAATCGAACTCATTGATTTTGAAAAAAAAAACACACCATATATTATTACACCATACGATAGTGTTGCTATTAAGGATCTTATTCTGGAAAGTAATGACATACGGCAAACTAAGGGAAAGTGCTCATCTTTCTTATTTTTCTTACGTTAACTGATTAATTGTTCAAAATGTAGACCATTGTTTTCAATACATAGCTGGATTCGAGACCTCAACGATCGTACTGCATTCAATATTTTTGATTCCGTTTAGAATATTCGTCCAAAACTCATTCTAAGCATGATTTAAACCACGGAATAGTTACGATCTATTCTGGAATTTCGAACGAAATAAATTATGTAGGTACAAGAAATATGAATTCCATCAAAATTCTAAACTTTCCTTAAATTTGCCGTATATCATTACTTCGCAGAATTTGATCCTTATTAGCGACACTATCATATGGCGTAATATAAAGGGTGTGTTTGTTTTTCAAAATCAATAGGTTCGATTCCCAGCTAGGATTATTGGTTTTTCAAAAATCTAATGATGACGTTTAAAGTATTATCAAAATCGGGCTCGTGACTCCTTTGAGCATTTTTAGCTATTCCTTCTAGTTTCGGATTTGGCCATCCAAGCCCTTTTCAAAAATTCATCCTATATATATATATATATATATATATATATATATATATATATATATATATATATATACACGCATTTGCAAAAAAAACGGGCGGTTTTGATTTTCATTCATCTTTAAAAAGATACAATACCAAAAAGGTTTCAATCGTTTGTACACGTTACTGGCCAGTTTTAAAAATGCCGTGGTATTTAAAAAAGTACGTTCTAAATTCAAATTTTCATTTGTTGCTCATTTTTACAGAAAACCCCTTTTTATCCTACATTTTTGGCGCGAAGTTTCAGAAGTTAACATCGACTTTCACAACTTTTATTCAATTTTTATCGATTAATTTCATATCCTTGACTGTCAAAGCTTTATTTATTGCTGTTTGGCTGTATCAAAAATGGTAGATAAAGTGGTAAAAGCTACCAAAATTATCGCGCTGCTTGAAGAGGGTTGCAGCCAATGTTTCGTGGCTAGGAGGCTAAATGTTAGTCGCTCGACGGTCCAAAGGACCTGGCAGCGATATCAGGAGACTGGTTCCGTCGAGAGAAGGCCTGGTTCTGGAAGAAAACCATGTACCCAACCACGGGATGATCGTTTTCTTGTGAGTCGCGCATTGAGAAATCGCAAATCTTCGTATGTGGATCTTAAGAACAACCTCCAAGAAGTAAGAAATGTGCATATTAGTCTATGGACGGTCAGGAGGAGGCTTCTCGCTGCCAATATACGCAGTCACCGCCCGGCCCGCGGCCCCAAATTACTCCGTGAGCACAGAGTTCACAGGCTTAGGTTCGCTAGAAATAGTGAATCATGGACTCAAGAAGATTGGAATAGGGTTTTGTTCTCTGATGAAGCCAGGATATCTCTGTTCGTTGAAGATCGACGTCGGCGAGTGCTAATAAGACAAGGAGAGTGCTTTGCAGATGCATGTTTCGAAGAAATCACACCTTATGGTGGGGGCTCTGTTATGTTTTGGGCAGGAATAAATTCAATGGAACGTACAGAGTTAGTCTTCATTGAAAACGGCTCACTGACTGGGCATCGATACATAACGGAAGTTCTAATTCCTCATGCACAACCCGCATTGGCCGCTCTAGGTCACGACTCGATTTTTATGGACGACAATGCTCGCGCCCACCGGTCCCGCGATGTTAATGCGTATGTGCAAGAGGTCGGCATTCGTCGTTTGGATTGGCCAGCTCGAAGTCCCGACCTCAATCCCATAGAACATATCTGGGACGTTCTAAAACGGCGTGTGAGATCAGTTCACCCGGCTCCGCAGACCATCAGAGAGCTGAAGAATGTGATTACTGCTGAGTGGGAACGTATTCCGCAAGCAAGTATCCGGGATATACTCGCTAGCATGCCGAGACGAATTCAAGCTGTGATTTTAGCTAGAGGGGGTCACACTCGATACTAAACATTTATCTGCTTTTACTTTATTAAAGAAAAACAAACAAAAAAACTTTTTTATTTTTACTTCATGAGCATATGCACTACTAGCCAACATACACTACTAGCGAGGTTTAGCATTATTTCCCATAAATTGTAACAAAATTTTATTAAATACTGATGAAAACGATTATTTTCTTATTAATTTACCAAATTGTGAGGATAAAACTACCTATAATTATCAAACAAAGCCATATTAACATTTGAAATGGTTCATTGCTTAGGTGCCCGTTTTTTTTGCAAATGAGTGTATATATATATATATATATATATATATATATATATATATATATATATATATATATATATATATATATATATATGTAGGAGTGAGTCTAGGAGAGAAATTAAACTTGAGTAGGCTCGTTTAACACTGCTTTTATTAGCTTCACTTTTACAGAGGATAATGCACATGTAAACTGATCTAAGATCCTTAAGCTAATGAATGATGGCCGCCGCCTTTCTTTCTCTCTACACATTCTAAATGTTCTAGACTATTCCACGCCATAGATTAAGCATGCCAAAGATTAACATTTTAACCACCATGATGTTAGAATTATGCCTACGTTACAATGTACTGAAATTAAGATGAAAAATCCTATATCTCGGCCGTCCTGCTCGACAGTCTGGCCTCAGACTGTAAGTGTGTTAATTAACAATCCAAAAAAAACTAAATTACCTAGCCTGTGGTGATACAACACCCCTAAGTGCAGGATATGGTTACAATTCAAAAAAGTTAAGATTATTATTAGTATACTCATGGTAAAAGCTTACACAGTTATGCAAGTTTACAAAAAAAACGAAAGTTTACACCTTATTAACACAGGTTAAGCAAGTTTACAAACAATAGTTCGTCACTAATCTAAACACGGGATATGCAGTACAAAGCATACATGAGCACATACAATTTTAAACACGGTTTATGCAATACACAAAATACACAGCAAAAACAACCTAAACACGATTTATGTTAAATGCATCTAAACATGGGAAATGCAATAGTCAAAATATATCAGCAATTAGGTACAATATGAACACGGTTTATGAAATACACCAGATACAGCAGTACTTAAAATCTAACACGGTTGTGAATACACAAGATACATCAATACTTAAAATGCAACGGGTTGTGAATACACAAGATACAGTTTATTACACGGTAAAGTCAAGATCACACAAGATACATCAGTACTTAATCTAACACGGGTTGTGAATACACAAGTTACAGTTTATTACACGGTAAAGTAAAGATCACACAAGATACATCAGTGCCTAAAATCTAACACGGGTTGTGAATACACAAGATACAGATTACAGGGTAAAGTTAAGATCACTCAAGCTACATCTGACTGGTACAAATTATTAAAGTAAAGAATTACACATACCAAATAAAACAAGGCAAGGGTGTATTCAATTGGCAAGCATGAAATCTAAGGCCACCTTTTCATGTAATCCACAGCAGACCTAGTTTTTACAGGCCCCTCCTTCCCTCTATCTATCTTTTCTACCTCATACCTATCCCGACCTAAATCCTTTATTACCCTATATGGGCCAAAAAACCTAGGCTTCAGCTTTAAGTTTGTTCCATACTGTGTTCTCTGTATAGCCACTATATCGCCATGCTTATACTGCTGTCCCTTCTTACGCTTCTTATTATATGTTCTCATATTCTCTTCTTGTACACGTAATATTTGTGCTTTAGCTTCCTGTCGCAACATATCTCTGTTGTGTATAAATTCCTTTTTATTTTCATCTTCTAATAGTTGTAGTATTTTCATATCTTCTTTCATTTTAAGTTTCGCCCCAATTAAAAGCTCAAATGGGGATGTATTTATGGAGCGTTGATAAGTACTATTGATAACTCTCTGGAGACCACTGACATGCTTATACCAGTGGCTCGGTTCTTCAAGGCACATTTTGGTTAAGGTTGAAATAATTATACGGTTAATTCGTTCTACTTGGCCATTTCCACGTGGTATGCCTGTTGTAATAGTGATGTGTTCAATACATTCCTCTTCACAGTATGTTTGAAACTCACTGCCGGTGAATGCAGTTCCGCGATCTGTCACTATTCTTCGAGGGTTGCCAAAGTCTTTCTGATGCAACTTTAGCTTCTCAACAGTCTCTTTTGCAGTCACAGTCTTCACTGCATAGATCCAGACAAACTTTGTGTATCCATCTACCAGAACAAGAATGTATTTATACATTTTTTGAGTGATGTCCAAGGGTCCTAAATGATCACAATGCAGGGTGTCCAATGGGAGCTCTCCCTTATCTATGGGGTACAATAAACCTTCCTTCTTGCCAGATTTTCTGGTGGCTAGCAGGCATGGGACACACATAGAGATCGCCTTTTCGATTTTTTCATCCATTTTTTCAATATGGTAATCCTTCTCTAAAATATCTTTAGTCTTCCTCTTTCCAAAGTGACCTATGCCATGAGCTCTTGTAATCATTTCCATGTCCATAACCTCTGGTATTACCAACTTCTTTTGAGCACCTTTGTAAATAATACCATTATCTACAAAATAATCATCATACTCTTTCTCTTTCAGAACTTCCCGTAAAATCTTTAAGCCCTCATCTTCATCTTGGGCTTTTCTTATCCGTGCATGTAGCTCAGCATTAACATATCCGATATACCTGCTCAAAGAATCAACATGTTGCATTTTGTCACCTTTTCTATGCTCTATTAAATAATCAAAGTCTTGTAGATACATGATCCAACGAGCAACTTTAGCTGAAACATCTTTCTTGTTCATTGTTTTCTGGAATGCCTCACAATCAGTGATTATCTTGAACGAGGATCCGAGGAGGTATCGTCGAAACTTCTTGACACCTTCAACAACTGCTAGCGCTTCTAATTCGTAGCTACTACACTTTTGTTGGGCTTCGGTGGTTTTCCGGCTCATATAATGAACTGGATGTAGGCTACCGTCAGACGGATGTCTTTGTAATAAAATAGCTGCATAACCATACTTACATGCATCCGTGTGCAGTTCAGTTTCTAATTGACCATCGAATATTTTTAAGACTGGTTCAGCGCATAACTTTGACTTTAATATTTCAAAAGCATGTTGGCAATCGTTTCCAAATTGAAATTGACTCTCTTTTATTAAATCGGTTAAAGGTTTTGCTATCATAGCATAATTCTGAATAAATTTCCTGAAGTAAGAGGTTAACCCAACAAAGCTCTGTACATCTTTTATACTTCTGGGTTCAGGGAACTTCATGACAGCTTTGATTTTGTCAGGTGCAGGCTTAACCGTTCCATTTGAAATTATGTGGCCCAAGTACTCTACGGACTCCTGGAGCAACTGTGATTTTTTCCAATTTATATTGAGTCCATACTCTGCGGCTACCTTCAACACTTCTTTAAGCCTGGTGACACCATCATCTTCTCCTTCAGAAAGTATAATTATGTCATCCAAAAATATCAAAACGACTCCACGCTTTATGAGTTCTGCAAATATAATGTTAATGTATCGCATAAAGTACTTCGGACAAACAGAGAGCCCGAAGGGAGCCCGGAGGAACTCATACTGCCCTTCGGGGTTACTAGTAACAAAAGCCGTATATTTAATTGAATCTTCCTCTATGGGTAGGTGAAAGAACCCATTCTTCAAATCAAGAGTACTGAAAACTTTGCATTTACTCAACTTGTCTATGTGATCGTCGATAATGGGTAAAGGGTATTCATCCTTCACCATCTTTTGATTTATTTTCCGGTAGTCTACACACACCCTTATATTACCATCTTTTTTTCTAACCAAAACCAGGGGACTAGCATACTCGGAATGACTTGGCTGAATAATGCCATTAGACAACCATTCTTCGATTTGTTGTTTTACAACCTGTTCTTCAGATAGGGCCAACCTACGGGGTCGTTGAGCCACGGGGATATCATCAGTTAGTACAATTCTTAATTTGATCGGAGCCTCTTTTATTTTTAAAGGTTTATAACTACTTATAATTTCTTGAATTAGCGGATTCTGTTCATCATTGTTATTGGAAAACACACAAATAGAATTCTGATAGGAACTGTCATAAAACTGCGGCCTAACCTCTAAAGACCCCTTACTAATCACAGTTATTGTATTTACAATGAATGGCTGACCTAAGATTACTTTATATGGGATTACACTGGTGGGAACAATATAAAAGCTTGTAATGTAACTGTGAGCATCAACAATGATATTACATTCAAACTTACCAATCGAATACACCTTGCAAGTTCCTAATCCAGTCAGTAAAATCCTTTCGGGCTTATGAACAATATTCAAGCTGCAAAACAAATCGAAAGTTATTAAATTCAGATCACTACCAGTATCTATTAAAGAGTTCACTACAAATCCATTTATTTTCACCTGTTTAACGCTCATGTTAATCGCTTCATGTGGTTTGTTTATATTCAAAATATTAGAGCTCAGACATTCGTCAGCAGGACTGAATGAATTAAATGACAGCTGCTTCGAATCGTCATCGGAATTGTCGCCATCTTCGTTTGAATTGGTGGTGCCACTATACGGCAAAGCGCCCTCTGACGGGCATTGAACGCACATTGTTCGATTTGTCTTTGATGACGCAATCGGTTCTCGATTTTTTCCATTCACCGCCTGCATTTTTGGACAATGTGCTCCTATGTGACCAAAATCGTTACACCGAAAACATTTGATGCCTTTATTACAGGAACTTGCTACGTGACCCCTGTCTCCACATTTGTAGCATCGGACCTCTTGATTGGGTTTTTGTTCTGATTCGGCCTGCAACTTCGGTGCGTTTGCGGAAGTCCGTGGCCGCCCAGGGTCCGTTTTCTTAGATTTCTGTTTGAAGGACTCGTACAGTGCCAACTTTTCCTTGAGCACTGGGTAACTAGTAACTCCATAGAAAAGTAATTTATTCGATTCATAATCAGAAATCCCATCTATGATGTATTGAATAGACACGTAGTCAGGGAATTTTGCCCTTTTACCTAACTCTTTCATAACCAGCATATATTGGTAATACGTCTCACTAGCCCGTTTGCGGCGGCTACTCATGACCTCGTGCATCTGTTTGCTATTTACCGCTTCGGGAAATTCTTTAACCAAAGCGGTTTTAAGATCGTCGTAAGTCCGAAACGCTTTTTCTGTTTTTAGCCATAACGCCGCCGTACCAGTGAGACTACGTCGTGCGAAAATAAGTTTCTGTTGCTGGTTCCATCCAAATATTTCCGCATTATCCTCTAAATCCTGCGTCCATCTTGTAGAGGAATAGGTGACGTCGTCACCTGAGAATTTAGGTAAAGAATCGGCATAAAATGGTTGAATATTACCGTAACATCTGCTCTCGTCGCCGTCGTTTTTAGTTTTATCCTCTGCCATCGTAAACTCGTCGTTCGTCGTAAACCCAGCGTCACTTCTCGACTCCAAGTTGGAAGCCAAGCCGGCCGGTATGGCGCCACCGCGTGGCACCCGTCGTCGTCGTAAATATGAAGAAATATTGCAACTAGACTCAGATCCCGGACGAGGATTTGTAGGAGTGAGTCTAGGAGAGAAATTAAACTTGAGTAGGCTCGTTTAACACTGCTTTTATTAGCTTCACTTTTACAGAGGATAATGCACATGTAAACTGATCTAAGATCCTTAAGCTCAAAGAGAATACAATACTACGTAAGACTTAAGCTAATGAATGATGGCCGCCGCCTTTCTTTCTCTCTACACATTCTAAATGTTCTAGACTATTCCACGCCATAGATTAAGCATGCCAAAGATTAACATTTTAACCACCATGATGTTAGAATTATGCCTACGTTACAATGTACTGAAATTAAGATGAAAAATCCTATATCTATATAATATTTATATTTTCTATATATATTTTCTTTTTAATTCAGGATTATTGTGTTTTTATTATTTTATTAAATTGCTTAATTTTTTCGCAACTATACCTATTAAAAATAGTTGTTCAATACAACGTGTGGGACTGTTATTTCAACTCGTTCCGACTGTTCTCCCTCGCCTTCGGCTCGGGTCAACATCTGTCGAAACTCCTCGTAATAACAAAAATCCCACACTTGTATCGAAAACTACTATTACCACACTCCGAGGAGAGGAGAGCAGAAAGTTTTTTTACAGGCTTCATACTTGTCTAGTTTGCCTTTGTGTCAGTACAGTCCAGTTTCTTCCCAAATGCTCTTGGTGAGCGGGAGCGGGAACCCTGGTGCATCCTGGACTTATAGCTAAGTGTATACGTTGACCGGTTGATACGTGTAGACATTGAATAATAGTATACAGTCATTCCTATAAATCTTAGCAGCTGACCTCATTGCACAATGGAATTGAAGAACTCTCATACATTTCCCAAAACTATTGACAGTAGCTCTCACGTTGACAACCTAATGGTGTAGATACCTCTTAACGTTCTAGGTAAACGAGGGAAATACTGTCGCTGACAGAGCCCTTCAAGTTTCTATGGTTCGACAGAGAAACGATCCCTTTATTTCCCGTGGTCCACCTCGTAGTTCACTCAGGTGATCCACGGGATTTTTTTTTAACCCGTTGTCCACCTGGTGTACCACGGGAAATTGTTTATTCCCCGTAGTTCACCTAGGTGTGCCACGGGAAATAATTTTTACCCGTGGTCCACCTGACACTTAGCGCTCTTCTATCAACACTTACGATGGTAACATTTTTATGCAAGTGCCCTTTATCCACTAAAATCCATTAAAAAGATCTATCATGGATCTTTGTGGACATATCATGTCCACTTTAATACCTTAATGTATTTTTTTATGAAAAAATGGATCTTTTAGGACATGTGATCTTGTGGAACGCTCGGCTCTTATTATTGGATATATGTCTCAAACTTTGTGCTTATATAAAAAAACTGGCCAAGTGCGAGTCCGACTTAAAAAACGACAAAAAATTGCATGAAGGCCCCCATAAATGTCTATTTTATTTTAATTTAATTAACTATATGTGAAGATACATAGCTCGATGTTCTGTGAGTATTTCAAGCGTGTTACCCTTATTATTTATTTATTTAAAACTTTATGCACAAAAATTGTACAAAGGTGGACTTAATGCCATAGGCATTTTCTTCCAGTCAACCTTAGGGTGATGCAGAGATGAGTAAGTTAAGGAAGGTGCTCAAAGTTAGTTTAGGACAATTTGCGATGAACATATCTATTGCATTTACCATACATAAATAAGTATAAATATACTATTTAACATAAAAATAAATATATATACCTACACACAAATACATATATAAATATATATGTAATAAATATATATATATATATATACACATATAATAAATACATTACACATATAATAACTATTATTTTAAAGATTCGTTACTGAAATAAGAATTAATATATAAAATAAAATGGCAAAAAATCACGTTTGTTGTATGGAAGACACCCTTATTTTATTTTTGTTATACATAATCTGTCAAAAAAATCAGCTCTCTAGCTATCACCGTTCATGAAATACAGCCTCGTGACGGACAGACAGACGGACAGCGAAGTCTCATGAATCCCGTTTTTTACCTTTGGGTACGAAACCCTGAAAACTGTAACTAAAATGCCAATTTTAATTTTACAAATCGGTAGTAGATTGGAACTTCGGGATCCATTCATTAATATTAGTTTTAATACGAAGCAGCTCTACGCTACGAAGCGAGGTGCTATCAAACTTTTCACTGTTAGTGCCATCATAGACGACCGAATAGTTTTTTTTAATGTTAACTGTCTGAATTAAAATATTTTAAGACGGCTGTACAAAATAGTTTGAAAATATTATGTTTTTAATGACTTGACCTCTATGTTTAAACCCCTCCCTTATGGGATGGAGTGAGCGTTTCCTTAGGGCACCTTTTCTAGCCCCCTCCTCGGCTAAGCGAGGAAAGCAGTGCCACCCTAAATAGGGCTGCTTCGTCACCCCGGGTGCTGCCGAATCCACCCTGTCACTCCAATGCAGAGCAAAAGCGACCACGATGTAATAATACACCCCCAGGGCCGCCTACGTGCAGGAGTCAGACAAAGCCAAACGAGCATCACGTCCAACCTCTCTACCTCCCCCTATCGCCGTAGGTCTTGGCTGAAATCGGAGTCCCTTTATACGGAAGAGAGTCAGTTGCGCAGGATATATTAACGTGCAGAAGTGTACGCGCGAGACACAGGTGCACATACTCATTCTTGCCCTTCTAGACCCAGTGGAACGGGGACCGTTACGACCGGAGAAAGACTTAGACTAATGTTACAGCATAGCGGCAGAAAAGTTACAAGGGATCAGTACTTTTCCACACTCCCTTCATCGCTTTCTACGACACCCACGGGAAGATATGGGTGGTGACACAGGGCTATTGAACCTAGCCTTACTGTACCACTCTGGCCAAATGGGTTGGTTCAGGGTTTCATTTCGAGTTTCCCATCTCTACGCCATGACCTCGTCCGTTAATCGGCAGGTGCACCAATGGCAGGTGAGGATGGCTTGGAACCCGGAGATGTTGGTAGGGCCCCATCGCACCCTACCATTTAAACGTGTATGGACCTACATATCATACATACCATTTAAATGTGTATGTATGATATGTAGGTGCATTATAGATTAACCTGAGGAAACAACTAGCCTTGAGCCTCAGGTGTGGCCTGGTAATTTTACATTTGGAGAGGTGTATTAATACATACATACATACATATTCACGGACATTTCACACAACGCTATCTGATCCCAAAGTAAGCTAGGAATAACCTGCTTGTGTTATAGGTATCAGACCACGGATATTAATACTTATATACTTTTAAATACATACATATTATACATAGAAACACCCAGACTATTTGAGACAAACATTTATGGGTCACACAAATATTTGTCTCCGGTGGGAATCGAACCCACGACCTCTAGCGCCGCAGGCGGTATCACTACCGACTGCGCCACAGAGGCAGTCAAAATAAAACATAATTATAGTACTCTTGTTTAACTTAAATTCACCGTGTAAGTCGGCACTAACACTATCATATTACTTTATTTCGAGTGCAGGTGGCACATACGTGTGGTACTTATAGCGGAGTTCGATGCCCGGCTTAAGCGCTCACAACTTGAAAAGTTGAAGTAAACATACTGAAGATTCGTCTATTTGCGTATATATATGCTTATGTTGCGTATTTCGTTTATATATGGGTCTATCATAAAGATGAAATATTTGCTTGGAAACTCAAAAACCTCAGCAATAAAACTAATTATAAGATTACACTCACCATTGCTTCAATTTTTATTTTTAGCGGCAACAGAAATACGTCATCTACGTAAATTTCAACGCTACATCTGTCACGGTTCCTGAGATATAGCCTAAAAACCAACGGACAGCAGCAGGAGCAAATGTCAGTATAGTGTCCATTTTGACCCTTTGGGAACGGGACCCCTTAAAAACTACATCACAATAAATACAGGGACTACCATAACAAATAAAAGGGTTTACAAAAGGTCCAGTGTATTCTAAACCCCGTAAAAATACCAAACATGCTCAAGAATTTCATTACAAACATCGTAACATGTTAGAGTCGCCAGATGTTGGGGACTTGAGCTGGACATTACCGGATGTTTATTTATCGTCAGTGGTCGAAAGTTTATCGACGCTTTGACTTTTTTATATCGTATCTTCTTAACAGCCTACGGTTGGGAGCACCGGTAAGCCCTCGGAAGAATGTACCCAGGACTTCTTTTGGTGACCATATCACATATGCGCCTGACTTACTAAGACAGTACGGGCACTGTACATACCTATTAAAGGTACGAAACGATTCCAGAAGGCTGATAGCCATAGATATCTAATGGTAGCATTGCCAGTTTGAATGACAATAATTTGTAAAATTACCTTTATTTTTATTATTATGAAGAAACGATAAAGTTCATTTTAAACGAAATACGAATACTACAACAGGAATAACCAACAATGTTTGGTTTCGATTATGGTTTTCGCTCATTCAGAATTGGATTTTATTAAGTTTCACTTTTACCCTTGTGAACTCAATATTGTTTTAAATTAAAACGAATGTCCTGCTTTTCAATTTAAACCTGGTCACCCTAACGATGTTACATTTTACTTAATTCATAGCCATCAAGCTGCATACCTCATCTGCTAAACATTGCACTGCAGCGCCCTTGTCTGTGGAAATAGCTTGTACACGGGAACAGGTGTCCGAATTACTGTAAACTGTTGAAGTTATGTTATACTGCAGTGTCCTTACTAATAACATAAGCAAATAAGTGTTACTCTAGATATCACACCGGAAATAAATATGCAAAAAATTGTGAGTATAAATGTCTTTTTTTTTGTCTTTTAACGTGATTGAAATCCTCATGGATGCTATGCCGGACTCCTACCGACCAAAAAAACCTCACGTTACGCCCAACAGCCTTTGGTTGGAAGTCCCGGGTAAGCCCTCGGAAGGATGTCCCAGTGAGTATAAATATTTATATGAGTGGAGGTTTGTTAATCTTTCACACTCTATCGGCTGAACGATCTGGCTGAAATCGTTACAGGGATTATATTCTGTAATAACACATAGACTACTTTTTATCCCCGGAATAAGTTGCCATGTGATGCTGGAACGGTAACAGAATTACACGAGTGCGGAGCCGCGGGTGCCATCTTGTACATACAATGGTCACACCATGTTAAATAAGTGTGACCAATGTCTGTGTCCAAGTAACTCCAACATTTACTCTATCCCCGAGGGGGTAGACAGAAACATACTACACGAACCCATTTCACACGTTATATATTTTCTCTTACCTAGTAGATAGTGGACCTATTGCCATGTTGAAATCTACAGGCGCCGGTTAGGCAGTTATCAACAACTTGTAAGAGAGTCTCTTTAGGAGTCGTCAACAGTGACCTGGTAGTGGCCAGGCACCATCGGGTCACTGTCATGACGCCTGCAACTCCGGCCCCGGGAAATTCTGTTCCCGATTCTCCCATGAGAATTTATTGCAGGGATAAAAAACCGGCCAAGTGCGAGTTGGACTCGCCCATGAAGGGTTCCGTAGCAGCAAGTAACATTATATAAAAGTTCTTGTAGTTCGTTGTAACTTTGATTGATTTTTTAACACGTTCGCAGTGGTAGTGATTTTTCTAGGCGAAAATTGCAGTTTATAACGTATTAAAAACTACTTACTCGATCTCGTTTAAACCAATTTTCGTTACAAGTTTTTATGGCAATGTACATCATATATTTTTTTTAGATTTATCATTCTCTTAGTTTAGAAGTTAGAGGGGGGGGGACACTCATTTTTCCACTTTGGAAGTGTCTCTTGCGCAAACTCTTCACTTTAGAAAAAAATGATGTTGGTAACCTCAATAGCATTTGTAAAGACCAATCTTTAGATACCCCACACGAGTGGGTTCAATGAAAAAAAATTTTTAAGTTTCAGTTCTGAGTATGGGGACCCCCAAAATTTACTTCTTTTTTTCTAGTTTTATATGAAAATCTTAATTCGGTTCACAGTATACATCGACTTACCAAGTTTCAATAGCATAGGCCTTATAGTTTCGGAGAAAAGTGGTTGTGACACACGGACGGACAGACAGACAGACATGACAAATCTATAAGGGTTCCGTTTTTTGCCATTTGGCTACGGAACCCTAAAAAGTAGCCTATGCGTTATTTCAGACAGTATCCCTATACCAAATTTCAGACAGATATGTAAGAATAACAAACATCCACCCCCATTTTTATTTTTTTTTGCATGAGGGAAAATACTCATGGATGTTATGCCCGACTCCTACCGACTAAAAAACCTCACGTAACGCCCAACAGTCTACGGTTTGGAACCCCCTGTAAGCCCTCGGAAGTATGCCCCAGGACTCCCAACAGACCTACGGCCGCCTCTGAACATCCACCCCCATACCAAAAAAGTTTTGCGCTCATAATATTAGCTAGCATGAAAGTTGGGATCAGAATTCAAGTTAAGGGAAACCGCCGCGCCGGAAATCCCTTATTCACAGCTACTCGTTAAGTTTGCAACTAATATCCTACAAGTCAATACCCGAATCGAAAGGAAGCGTGAATATTGGCAACTACATTTTGGAATGTGATAAACATTACGTAGTTACCTACCTATTTGGTATGAGGGAGAAACCACAAGCACATAATATATGAGAACTATCTTGCGTTGTATTGGATCTATCTATCTTTGATCTATGTATTGTGGAGAAACTTTAAGCGTGGCAGGGGGTCGAAGTTCGCTTCACAATCTAATTGCTTTTACGACTCGAGTTCCGTATCCCAAAAGGAAAAATTCTAAGGCTAATTTTTATACTACTGATGTGACAGACAAACTTACAGCTCATGTGATGATTGGTCACCGTAGCCTAGGGATGTATGCCGTGCATTCGCATGTTGTGACGAACCACCCCTGATTTTTTTCCAGCAGCTTATATAAAGAAAAATGAAAGTTGAAGAAGCAAGTGAGGTGTGTTGGACCGTGCCGTGTAGCGCTCGGTTCTTTCTGCCTACCCCGCAAGGGATTTGGCGTGAAGATAGATATAGCTTATATGGCCTTCAACTTAACTTAACATGTCATGTTGCTGACAACGAGACCAAGGGCTTAACATGCTTTTCAAAGCATGTTAAGCCGACCGCTAAAGTCAAAAGGTGATCGCGTGGTGGTCACCCATCCAAAGCTAACTAAAGATGCTTACTTCAGTGATCGTTTACAAAACAAGACCGCTACATAAAATTTAATGTTCCACGTATACCGTAGAAACTTAATATTCATGTTAAGCTTAGATGAGCTTAGTATGTCATGTAATGGTTGCAGGGAAACCATAATGAAGTTATAGTGTAATTTTAGCCAATGTGCCGTTCATTACGCCAATGTACCGTCAATGTATCGAAGCTAAGTTAGAACACTAACACGTACTGACTGCAAAACAAATAATAAAAATTTATTTTATTCTTTGAAAAAAACTTATAGCTATTACGATTACGTTCGAACAATAAACATAGGTAGCAATGATGCCCTCAGCGTGGGTGCAACAGCACCAGGTCCTCGTAACAACCCTGGATGTAAACATTCTCTCCCTGGAGCCCTCGGTGCGAGCCATGATGTTCAGCGGTAGTAAGTGGGACTCCACCACGTCTTTCTGCTAGCAGGTCTTGGCCGTGATAAAGGTGGCAGGGATGGAGCGGGAGATAACCCTACCACCTGGATTCCGCAGTCACCGCTGTTTGTCCCTGACTTGTCTTGGCCCAAGACTGCCGGTCTCTATGTCTAGGGGCCTGTCGTCGTCGGGAGGGCTGCTCGACATCCTTACCGAAGCAAGCCCAAGACGATGGCAGGACATGAAAGTTTCACGCACGTCTCATGCCCCAAGAAGCGAAATTATACCCAAGCCAATCCCCAAAGATGCGGTATAGTACCCGAATCCCTAGGCGAGGCCGCGGTGGTACCCAATGTCTTTCGTAAAAGTTGGAACATCCTTCCGAGGGATTACCCGGGGCTCCTGACCGTAGGCAGTGGTAGGGAACTATGTGGTTTTAGTCGGTATGAGTCCGGAATAGCATCCGCAAGGGATTTCCACCCATAACTGAAGAATAATAATGTCAATTAAAAGTTTTGCTAAATAAAAGCAAGTTGTTTTATATTTTGCAAACGGTACGTTTTAAATAGTTAATTTTCGCGCACTACCGACTGCCACAGTTCATCAGCTGACACAACACCACTAGACGCATTCGGTTCAGTTTAATGTACTTTATGCATTCGTGTCTAGATATTTCCCAGTCTTCATTGCATAATGAGGCCGCTAAACTAGAGATTGCTCCACATTTTGGTGTGAAACCTCTATAGCTAAGGGTTTAACAGATTTTTGATTTGTGTGGAAATCCCCCATCTTACCGACTAAAACCACACGGCTCCGTGTCACTGCCTACGGTCGGGAACCCTGGGTAAGTTCTTGTCCCAAGAATCCAAAGACTTTGGCTACCACCGCGGTCTAACATAGGTGTTCGGCGATAAGTCTACTTTGGGGGTTTGGGTCAGGTGGTATCCCGCTTTTTGTAGCATGACGCGAGACAGAGGCAGGTTGTGACGACGCCCGCTGTTACAAATACAGATAGGTACCAACAATTTAATCTGTATATTGTTGAAACTTTTCAAGCCGCCCATAAAGTCTTCAACTTGCGAGTGCCAAGGACCAACGGTCTTCCAAAAAAAAAACATAAACGGTAGGTTTAAGAAACTAGGTCCTACCTACTAATATTACTTTCCGATAACTTAGTAGCCACGACCTAAGATAAAACTTAGTACAAAGTTTACATTGCGCTACACAATTTAAACTGGGTGTCGCAAACATGCATGCCACGGCTCTGTCCATTTGCGAATGTAATAAAAGTAAATGTGGCAGCTTTACGAGAAGAGCTGAAATTAAATTGACCACATAAACATTCATACATCTAGTTTTAGTCATGTATTAGGTATATCCTACTAATTATATTAATAAGACTAGCTGAGCCCGCAACTTCGTTTACGTCACATAAGGTGTATGAAAGGAAAGGTATTTCTTCATCAGAGTCATCAAGCAGCGTCTGAAACTGCCCTGTTTGCTTAATCATAAAAGAGCTTAATGATTAAGCCAACACGCCAGTTTAGGTTCACTCACATTCAAAGAAACCCCTACAATTAAAATTTTCAAAATATCTGATTCTTAAAAGTGTTATAATTCTTTTATTTCTAAACCGATTTACATAAAACAAACGCTAAATGTTAACTGGAGCAAACTTCAACACAATTAAAAAAAACCGCATTGCAATCGGTTGAGTGGTTACTGAGATTAGCGTGCACAACCGTACAGACAAACAGATATACAGACATACAGACATACAGACATACAGACAAACAGACAAAAATTCTAAAAATCATTGTTTTGGGTTCTATTGCGTTCATAAAGCCCCCCTATAATATTTTTTCTTATTTATCTTCCATGTACAGACAGCGACCTGTTACGATTTTATTATATGTATTGATGACACCCATGACTCCAAAGTTGTTATTCGACACCCAACACTTTAGTCTGCGGTGAAATTTTGATTCCATATCTGTTTACTTACCCCCATATTCATAATCGTTTATTAAACCTAGAATAGAATTAAGCAGGCCGCAACGGGCGCTCTCCTGCGGTTAGATCAGTACGCCTTGAGGCAGGCATGACCATGGGAGATAGAGGTTATCCCTACATCATGAAATGGGGAGAATGCTCGATATAGGACACTGTGGGAGTTGCAAGTACGTTTCACTGGGGATGGAAATGATCTGTAGGGAGTAAGAAAAGCGCCTGCGAAGAATAGCATTAAGCAGGCCTCAACGGGCGCTCTCCTGCGATTAGAGCAGTACGCTCTGAGGCAGGAATGACCATGGGAGATGGAGGTTATCCCTACATAATGAAATGGGGAGAATGCTCGATATAGGACTCTGTGGGAGTTGCATACGCGCCCTTGCTTATCGCGACCGTAAAGGTCGGTGCAAGTATGTCTCGACTAGTAACAAAGTAAAAATGTTGAGCAGACTTCAGAGAAAACCTTTAGAAAGAGCTTAGCGCTAAGGCTGTATGAATACGTACACGACGTACAATCTAGCTAGATGCAGAAGTTGAGTTCCAGCGCAATGGCAAGTGTCCACCACATCGCTAGCAGAAAACTGGTTGGAACTGTGGTCCGCGACTTCAGCGGATTCAGCTTGTAGTGGAAACCGGGCTTAAAGACTAAAATCGCGTGCACATAAATCATCTACCAGATAATGTAACTGTGGGAGTGAACGTGACCACTGCAAGCAAATATTTATCGCTCACTGTATCTCCACTATAGAGTTGACGTACGTGGTTTTTTTTAATGTGAGGGATAATCCTGCGTGGATGCTATGCCGGACTCCTACCGGCTAAAAAACCCCACGTATCCTGCCTAGCAGCCTATGGTTTGGAACCCCGGATAAGCACTTGGAAGGATACCCCAGGACTACCAACAGACCTAAGGCTACCATTGCAGCTTCATCTTAGGAGGGGGGGTTATAGAGTTATATTCTATAACCCCCCCCCCCCCCCCACTACCACACATTATATTCCACCTCGCTAAATAGCGGCATGCCGGGACCGCCATCGACTCAGCTAGCACCGGTTGCCTCGATACAACAATTTTCAGGCCCCCCGACGTACGTGGTGGTACGTGGATGACGTGTTTTACAAAGTACCTACCAACTACTTATATATTTTCCTCCAATGAAATTCTAAACATAGTTAAGTATGCATTTCTTAGAATATAAATAAACTGATGTACGTTATGTGATTAAGCTGACCCTTTTATCAAATTAGGTTATCGTAAGAGACGGCGGTAATGATATAGAGTATAACGGGGCAACTTTGAACTACATAGTAGGATAATTTTTAAAATAAAATTTAATAAAATTATTTGCTTATAATTATTAGTGTCCTTTCGCCGGTCTGCTGGTAGATATTTCTTTTAGAAATAAATAGTACCTACCATTGTACCCATATCTCTGTTTATTGTTTTTGTTATATTTCTTGTGTGTACATAAATAAATAAATAAATGTACTACGTGGCATGACTATGCCTAATGTTATCATTCCAGAACCTTGAAATGATTTCATCATTATAAATATCATTAGTCTTAAAAGTTAGCGGGATATTTACCATGCATTGTTGAGAGTTTCCGATATTTCGGCGCTGTTACAAGCACCATGATCACGAAGGAATATTTTTTTCAACCGCCAGTACTTGTGTTGCTTGTAAGAGCGCCGAAATATCGGAAACTCTGAACAATACATGGTAAATATCCCGCCAACTTTAAGAATAATGTCAGTGACCATGAAAGTTTAAATAATTGTAAATATCAATCCTTAACCATGAATTACGACAGCGCGTAGAGTGGTCCAACCTCAAGACTGTTCTTCAATAAACTAGATGACTTTCATCTAAATAGTAAAAATAGCAATCAAAACTCTCAATACCAGAAGTGCCCGTTACTTGAAATCGACCAGATACGACTGTAGCCTCCGTTTTCTGGATTTAGTTTCAGGCATCCATCATATGGTTACCTCATTTGAATATACCGAAATACATACAACATGCTAGGTATCTTGTAGGGGATCCTGTCCGCTCGAGCGACTTGTGAGACACAAAGTAAAATTTAATGACTTTTGTAAAAAAATAATTAAATTACCGTTAAGAATATTAAAACTACAGTTGATTCCTTTAACCCATATATACTTTAATTAATATAAATACTTATACTCAAATATTTACATTAAACAATAATAAATCACATGTAGAGGAACATTGGTACAGTGACATTGGTCGTTGAATAACGTATTATTCATTAAAAATTTTGCTGGTGATGAAAATATGAATTACCTTTTTATATTATGTGTTGCACAGAGTGTTCTTCACACATGTTTAACAATACCATTTGAAGTAGAAGATAATGTAGTTTTAGCTCCCAGTGAAAATATAGAATATAAGTATAGTGAGAATGTGACTGAAACAGAAGCAACTACATATAAAATCTCTGTTAATATTGCGGTAGCAAGCACCGGTAAATATAATGGAGCAAATGTTTCTGATAGTGCAGAACTTGTTCTTAATAAGAAAAGAGTAGAACATGAAAATAAACCCAAGCATTTACGAAACTGTTCTAATAATAATGCACCAAAAACTATAATCAGTATAAAAAAAGGTAGAAAAAGAAACTCTTTTCGAGGAGGTTGTAGAAAGAATGAAGAGCGAGCAGATGATGGAGCTTGTGTGCCATTGATAGTTACAAATGACACTTTAGAAGAATCTACAAATGTATCTGTGACATCAACTACTATGACAAATCAACCTATCAACGTGTTTGATCACTGAATAGAGAAATAGATTGTGAATCTTTTTATGTCCAATACAATTGTGTACTAATTTTGACGATAGATAGGTTATGAGGCCCTGTTGGTAAGAACATGATGTTTTCAATTCTGCAGTTGAAAATTCACTTCAACATCTTTATCGGAACAATTATAACAATATCTGATAGGTACTCTTCTGTCCCAATTCTACCCACATGACCTTTGATCTTAAAAATATTCCTTTTAATTATTTTTTAAACACACTTTAAACTACAGAACGTCAATATGAAGACGTGTACGAGTATTATCATCTTAATGTTATGTGTGGCCAGTTTCAATGGTGATTCTTTAGATTACGTAAATGACAATGGTGAAAGTGATGATAGAGTTAAAGTATCATATATATTTGAGAATGTAACTAATGTACCAATAATAAGCAACTATACCGGTGAAGATATACCGATAATAGATTATTGCAATGGAGTAGAAGGTTGTGGCAGTGTTGATAACAGAACAGCATTCGATGGTAATCGTTGTCCTGCAGGAACATCGAGAGGAGATGATAACACTTGTGTAAAAGAAGTACAATAATCATAGAATGATGATGAGATGTATTAAAATTATTGTTATGAATAAAATTTAAACATATTAAAACCACTAGAAGTAAGAAAATCCAATCCCCTTGAAGGACATTAAAGATGATCAGGACGTTTTTGAGGTCAAAAAAAATCAAAGTAAATTTATTATTTAAAATAATAATATATCATAGAAGAGTTAATAGTCATATACCACGAAGACACACTACAAAAATATTGTATTTACTGTTTCTGAAAGACAGCAATACGGAAAATGAAACTTAGCCTTTGAGATCACAGGAGCTACTACTAATTATACGTGGAAGGGAAAAAACACAAAAGCATTTGCTCCTGGAGATCGGTTTAATAATAATAATAATAATAAATCTTTATTCTCAGGTTACAATGACCCATAGATATATACCTTAATCTATTTATACATAAATTTATTACATCTCAACTTTGTTAGTAAATAAAACTTAGTACAATATTAGTAAACAATAAATTTCACTAGTGCACTAAGTCTGTGTGCGTCCTTGTGGCACTGTTCCGCGAAACCGACGAAACACCACTCCCTGTGGCCAGAAGTTCTCTTCCATCACGAGGTGCAGGTAACAGTTGGGTACTCGCACCACGAACGCTAAAAAGTTGACGTTGCGGCGCGACTCCAACATCTGCACCCTCGGCATGTACTTGATCTTCTGACGCACGTACTCTGCGATGCTCTCCGCCGTTGTGTTGTAGTGCAGGCGCGAGATGTACACCGGAGTGTTCGGCTGTGCAGCACGAATTAATGTAGTGGGCTCCGCAGGAGCTGTGCCACAGTGGTTCTTGACAGGTTGTCGACGGCGCTTTTTCCTTTGCACCGTCACGAAACCGTCACTGTCGACTTGTTTCACCGCTGGTAGATCCGATCTATACGCGGTGATGGCGGTGCTTTTGGCAACAAGGGCAACACTGTTCCCCGTGGCTGATGCTGCAGTCAACTTGGGTGGAGATGGATTCTTGACCCGGCCGGTATTGCTGGTAGAAGCGGCCGGTACGGGGTCAGGCACGCGGGGGGCGCTGGAAACGCATTCCGCCGACTCTGCATTAGACAGCGACGACATCAAAACTGCTGACGCGAAGCTCGAATTGCGTTCGGACTCACGACGCGTGTTGACGGTCATCGTCCTCACTTGCGGTGACCTAGATATCGCCACAGAACTACGCACTTCAGTTAATTCCGTGCGCAGGTCCTCGACGATATTTTCAGTTTTCGCCAATCTATCTTGCACTTCTGCTAGACTTGCCTTTAGGGATACAATATCCTTCCAAAGGCGCGTGACGTCCACGTGATCAAAGGTGACAGGAGGGAGCTTGTTCAAGTCCCTTGCCACAAACGTAGGAACGTCGTCCGGGTCTGTCTCCTTAAGTAGCGTGATTATATCCTGGACACTCCTTTTCGTCCCGTCACGCCTCCGGGGCACCATCTGGTCCAGCTTGTTGAGTGTACTGAACAGCAGTCTCTTGGCCGACGCTATATCGTCCTCGGTGAAGTTGGACGTACAGATCTGGACAGCGGACACTTCGTCCATCACGTCCAGCTTCTGTTGCAGGAACGCCAGCAACTCATTTGCCACAAGTTGATTATTCATTGTGACAGCCACGCATCGGCTCGCGCCGCGCTACAACTTGCTACACGTAAATAATATTTACGAGTAAACAGCGATACGTCCGCATCGGTAGGCGGTATAATGCGGTAATCAATCAATTAATGTAAGGTTTAGGACATACACCTAGCTGTAGACTTAATACGCAGATTTGATCGGTGAATTAAATGTAGAGCAAATTGATATATCAGTTAATCCACCGACCAAATCATAAGGATATTATGTTTGCAAGGCGTCTCCTTAGAGAAATACAGTGCCAGGTAGACGTTTATTCATAAGTGTTAGATACTTGAATAAAATTATGTTATTGTATTACTTCACCTTTTTTATTTGCTGAGCTTTTACTTCCTATGTAAAGGATTGACCATATTATATACTAGCTGAACCCGCAACTTCGTTTACGTCACATAAGGTGTATAAAAAGAGAGGTATTTCTTCAGCAGACTCATCAAGCAGCGTGTGAAACTGTCCTGTTTGCTTAGTCATAAAAGAGCTTAATGATTAAGCCTACTTTAAAACAATTCAGTCAATTTTTAAGATGATTATGCCAACACGCCAGTTTAGATTTACACTCACATTCAAAGAAACCCCTACAATTAAAATTTTCAAAATATCTGATTCTTAAAAGTGTTATAACTTTTTTATTTATAAACCGATTGACATGAGATTAACGCTAAATGTTAAGTGGAGCAAACCTCTACACAATAAAAAAACCGCATTGCAATCCGTTAAGCGGTTACTGAGATTAGCGTGCACAACCGTACAGACAAACAGATATACAGACATACAGACAAACAGACAAAAATTCTAAAAATCATTGTTTTGGGTTCTATTACGTTCATAAAGCCCCCCTATATATTTTTTTCTTATTTATCTTCCATGTACAGACAGCGACCGGTTACGATTTTATTATATGTATATTGATATGTATCCAATTCTTCAATATTCTTATAATAAGAATATTAAACGACTCCAAACATCTATGGTGATTTTTGAACTGCTTGATTCCTGTTCCCCACAGGGTAATGGATTAAATAGGGAAATAGAAAATACCTCGTTAAATTACATACATACAGTTAGGTCTTTATCCACTAAGGGGTAGGCAGAGGCACGTATAGTAGTCGCCCACATTTCACCTAATAGTTTTTGTCCCACGCAATAGGTGGTGAGCCTATTGCCGTGTTGAAATTTACAGGCGCAGGCTGTGACGACCCCATGAAGCAAAATATTTGCTCCATGGAAGACCCACAGTTAAAATATTTGAAGCCGCTCATAAGGACATCAACTTGGCTTGGTATGGTAAGAAATCTATTGGAAGTGATGGAGAAGTTGACTTCTAGCTCATTAGGTTCTTTGACTTTGGGGAAGTTTGCTAGAAGTCAATGACTCGGTAAGTTATATTGAAAAACTTACTGGTCTATTCCACAATATTTATTATTGTAATACCTACTAACCTAAAGATCATAATTACATTTCGAACATATAAGTTTATGCGTTCGAAGTGTAATTATAATCTAAATAAGTAAATAGACTTTGAGAATGCCGTAAGGTGAAACCGGTTAGGTATTACAATCAATAAATATACATATAATAAAATCGTAACAGGTCGCTGTCTGTACATGGAAGATAAATAAGAAAAATATTATAGGGGGGCTTTATGAACGCAATAGAACCCAAAACAATTATTTTTAGAATTTTTGTCTGTTTGTCTGTTTGTCTGTATGTCTGTATATCTGTACGGTTGTGCACGCTAATCTCAGTAACCGCTCAACCGATTGCAATGCGGTTTTTTTTATTGTGTTGAAGTTTGCTCCAGTTAACATTTAGCGTTTGTTTTATGTAAATCGGTTTAGAAATAAAAGAGTTATAACACTTTTAAGAATCAGTTATTTTGAAAATTTTAATTGTAGTGGTTTCTTTGAATGTGAGTGAACCTAAACTGGCGTGTTGGCTTAAGCAAACAGGGCAGTTTCAGACGCTGCTTGATGACTCTGATGAAGAAATACCTTTCCTTTCATACACCTTATGTGACGTAAACGAAGTTGCGGGCTCAGCTAGTAATAAATATTGTGGAACAGTACAAGTGAAGTTTTTCAATATGTGTAGCATGTTCCATCAAGTGTCATCAATCAACAGTATCAATAATTGCTAGGTAATTAACAACTCCAAGTTCTTCAAGCGACTTACAACAGGAAACCTTACCTCCGTCAGTCAGCGCGTTGTCATTTTAAAACAAGTTTAATAAAGTCCACGTTGGCCAAGTGCTAGTTAAACTCGCTTCCTAGTTCCGTTCAGTAAAATTACATTTCTTGTATAGGAGATCCTTTTTTTTTTATTTGTTGTTATAGCGACATTTTTGTTTGTGAAATTTGTGAATTGATGTATAATAATGAATTTGTGGACATTTACACACAACATCATCTAGGCCAAATTAAGCTAATATAAGCTTGTGCTATGGGATCTAGATGACTGATAGACAAACTTATAAATTTTTAACACTTACATGTTATACATTGAAAACACCCGAACTCGTGAAAGTCTGAAGACAGACAGACAAACAGACAGCTGAGGATTACTTAGAAATAATAGGGCCCCGTTTTTTCTACCTCCTTCGTATCTTTTGGGTGCGGAATCTTAAAAAAACAACGTCAAAAAAGAGTTCACAAAGGTTCAAAGTTACGTTTTCAAATATCATTAGCGATAGTCACCACTTATCAAAACGTGGTCAGTGTCATTGTGTGTCAGCTCCTTCCTTCGTTGATATGACGTCAGACAATTGTACAACCGTGTACCAAAGCCAAAGTCGACGTTACCAAAATATTGTAATGATAACATTGATAACATTACATTGTTTGCGATGAGTCTAGTCAGTTAAGGCGCAGTTATCGGCTACCAGTTTTGTATATACTGAATGCTGGATATATTTTTAGGTCTATGTTCAACAAAGTAAGAACTTTACTTTCCACCTCACCACACGTCACCTCACCCCAACACACACACCCTACCCCACCCCACCTCACCCTACATGCCTCCCCTTAGAATCAAAAATCAATTTCTGGATATTATTTTTGACATTACTATGCTTTACTATCCAGACGACACGGGTTATAGGTTTTATTGTATTTCTTCTTAAAGCAATGAATTTGTGTGGTGTTAGTTGGTCTGCACTGTTCGGTCGGGACAATGTAACTCCCAAACGGCTTTGAGGATCCTTGTGAGAAAGATATATTATTGTTCGGACATGTGTGAGGAAAGATCAAGTAAACAAGAAAAAAAATTGTACCGAACTATTCTATTGTTTTTCGGTTCGAAAAACATAAATTTGGTCGTTTCCATCTAGTTTCCATAACATTACATCTAGATTATTGATATTGTTGATTGGTGGCAATTGATGGAACTTGCTACGCAATTGAAAAACTTCACTTGTACTGTTCCACAATATTTTTATTGTGGTAATACTTAACCGGTTTCGCCTTACAGCATTCGGCATTGTTTATGTGTTTGAAGTGTAAAAATGATCTAAATAGCCTTTGAGAATGCCGTAAGGCGAAACCGGTGACGTATTATTACAATAATAAATATTGTAGAACAGTACAAGAGAGTTTTTCAATGTGTGTTTTCTTTTATATTTAGCTCGCCAAATTGACGTCGCCACCAGCCTGATGGAAAGCCGTGGCGCATCTAGCGATTGGGGGCCACTTCTGACAGTGGTCCTCAAGTTGGCGGCCTTGTGATGTGCCTCTTCACGCTCCTCTTGAAGAACCCGGGATTGTAAGATGAGGGAAACACGTGTGCGGGCAGGTCGTTCCAGGTTTTTATAGTTCGACAGAGGAACGATCTTTTGAAACACTCTGTTCTGGCGAAGATTCTCTCCACTGTGTATGAGTGGCATCTCTGCCCGTGTAACATTAAATCTTATTCAATACATCAAAAAACCTTTATTCCTTACTCTACTCTCCTACCCTTTGAACTGGTTCAGATAAAATGGGCAGATTCATTCCTTACAATGTGTTTAATTGTCACTTTGTAGTTGTGAACTTATGCTTTGCAACAATGAAATTCGTAATAATATTTCTCATTATATTTGCGACTTGTCAAGATACTAATTGTAGTTCAAACACAACAAATGGGACCAACCATGCCGTTTACAATAATTCAGGTTAGTATGATCAGAAATAAATTCAAATCGAACTTTAAAGAACCCTTTTTTAAACGCGAGGGAAAATCCTTCATGGATGCTGTGCCGGACTCCTACCGACTAAAAAACCTCACGTAACGCCCAACAGCCTACGGCTGGAAGACCCGGGTAAGCCCTCGGGAGGATGTCCCAGGACTCCCAACAGACCTACGGCAACCACTGCGGCCTCGCCTAAGGGGGAGGGGGGTCCAGGTGCTATCCCTCGTCTTTGGGGGGTTTTCGGGTGTATCTTTTGTACTTAAAAAAACCCTGTGTGTTGCAGAAAAAGTTAGATACCAATTGCAGTAAATTAAAAAATAACTAGTAAATGAAGGTCTATTATAAGTAGAATAAACTCACTCTTGGTCGTTAGCCCGAATTCGTTTGCCAATGAAATTCGGGCAAACGACTACAAGTCATTTAAATGAATAAAGTCGGTACGTCCGTATTCGGTCAGACTTCGTATCTGTTACCCGACTACGTTTTCCATTTAATTGTCAAGCAGTAGGTACTTCGGAGTCGATTGCCCCTGTTTCAATAACCGTCAGTGTAAACACAATACAGCTACGAATGCCCGAATTCGAGTGAAGTCTATCGTTCCTCCGAATTCAGTCTAAGGACGAAGTATAATTAAGCATTTCTGCAGGTACTGCGACGCAACAAGAAATGAGAGTTATCGGCAGAGAATCACTGAGTGGAAACGCATGCCCAACCGGATTTGGTAGAGCTGATGATGGAACTTGTGTAAAGGAAGTAGATTAAAAAGTTACTTGATTCATTATTTAGATACATTAGATACCTACATTATTTAGTAGATGTTAGCAGTATAATTTTAAAAAAAAACAAAATGTGTTTTATTCTACAATAACTGACATGATACCAAATATAATAATTATAATAGTATTACATAACTAGCTGACCCTCGCAACTTCATTTACGTCACATAAGGTCTATGAAAAGAGAGGTATTTTTTCATCAGACTCCTAGAACATGTTAAACTGTCCTGTTTACTTAATCATAAACGAGCTAAAAGTATGATTAAGCAAACACTCCAGTTAAGAATGACACTTATATTCTGATTTTATGATGATGTGTTGTGTGGTACAATCCATACATAGTACTCCTTTTCTGACACTAAAAAAATATTTGAAATAGGACCACGCGTTGAGAAATTACAGCTGAAAACCCATTTTGTCTTTCATCCCCTCTGCCAAAGGAACCGCGCAAAACATCGGGATCAAAAGTATCCTAGAAACTTCCTCGGATCATAAGCTCAAACTGTGTCAAGTATTTATCAAATTGATTTAGTAGTTTCACGCTCCAACGGCGGCGGTGACCAGATCTAGTAGAAATTTGGTTTAAGGATAAATAATTATATTCTGAAAAAACACTTAGACAACATTTTATTCCCAGAATACGTTAGCTGGGGATGCGGGATTCGCTACAGTATTCTGTCGCATCTCTGCCGAGATGCAAAGTAGACCAGAGGTTAAGTCTCTGCGATCAGAAGAGTTATCCCAGAAATCCTCAGATTTCTATAATCTTCTAAGCAGCTTGCACACAATGTCTGTGTTTTTGGTATTAATTTCGGCAGCACGAGAATAGCCATCGATGTTGCAAACGTTTAAAGGCAGCGGTCACCCCTTTCTGTCTGAAACCTTGATGATATGACAAAAAATAAACTTTTGAAAACCTAACAATAATAATAGTACCTACCATATTGTAAATGATCCCTCCTTCTAGCCCAGTAGCTTTTAACCCTACTAAAGATAAGATAAATTACTAGGTCGTACTAGTATTACTTATCTTATAACTTAGTCAACCAGACGTATCTCGCAATGAATCTCTGTATTGTAATTATATTATTATTTTGCGTTGCAAAATCTCAATGTGGTCTTGCAAGTGGTCTTTTCGGTCAAAACAATGAAAAACCAGAAGCCGATACAAATTTATTCGATAATGTAGTTAAACCACTGAAAGACGGGACTATCGTTGTTGTAGATGCTTTGGGAAATATAATTAAATCCAATAAAGATGGTGACAAAAATACAGCGGATACTGCAACGGAAAGTGCACAAGACGCTGTTAAAACTACAGAAAAAAGTGAAGATAAAAATCCAACAACACCTACGAGTGGCACTCAAACTACAGAAAAGCCTACTAGTGAAATCCCAACTACAGGCAAACCTACAAGTGAGACTCAAACAACAGCGAAACCTACAAGTGATACTCAATCTACAGAGATTAACGCAGAAAGAGGCCAAGCAAAATCAAATGATAATAATTTTAAACTTAAAGTAAATGGTAACATCATTACAACAGATGCCGAAGTCGCTAACAAATTTGAACATTTTTTCTCTCGAATACCAGTAGATTTGACCAGAGGCCTAGGTTCTTCTACCCCAATAGCAGAATCCTTGTTAAAAGCAAATGTTCCTTGCTGTAATGAAATATTCAAATTCAGTAAAATTAGTATACACACTATCATAAAAACTTTTAAATCTTTAAATATTAAGAAAACGGCTGACCTCTGGGGAATTTCTGTACATTTAGTTAATTCGTTAATTGAAATGGTTGCCCCTGAATTATCAATAATATTTAATAATTGTGTTGATAGTGGTGTGTTTCCTGACTTAATGAAGTTTAGTAAAATAACTCCTCTGTTTAAATCGGGTAGCACCTCGGATCCGTCCAATTTTCGTCCTATTTCTGTACTACCCACGTTTAGTAAAATCTTTGAAAAGGTAATGCTTAATCAAATGCAAAATCATTTTAATACAAATAAACTATTCCATACTAAACAATTCGGTTTCACGCGCGGTCGGTCTACCACGGATGCTGGAATTAAATTATTAGAGTGTATATATGAGGCCTGGGAGGAGTCGTATGATGCTTATGGTGTATTCTGCGACTTATCTAAGGCCTTTGATTGCGTCCAGCATCAGACTTTAATTCAAAAACTTGATCATTATGGGATCCAGGGGACGGCCTTGGATTTAATTAGTTCTTACCTAAGAGATAGAGTACAGAGAGTAGTTATAAATGGTAAACAGTCACATGGGTCTGCTGTAACAATGGGGGTGCCTCAGGGTTCAATTCTGGGACCTTTTCTATTTTTAGTGTACATAAATGATCTCCCTCACCTTATAAGAGACGATCACGAGGTAGTTTTGTTTGCTGATGACACATCTTTAATATTTAAAGTTGAACGTGGACAACGCAATCTTGACGAAGTAAACAATGCCCTCTCTAGGGTAGTCCACTGGTTTAACGCAAATAATTTATTGTTAAATGAAACTAAAACAAAATGTATTAGATTCACCTTGCCAAATGTTAGGCTCGTTAACACCAGTATTAGGATTAGGGATGATCAAGTAGAATTGGTCGATGAAACTGTCTTTCTGGGCATAAAGTTAGACTCCAACTTGCAGTGGGGGCCTCATATCGAGAAAGTCTCGGGCAGACTGAGCTCTGCAGCCTATGCCGTTAAAAAGATCCGACAACTGACAGACATTAGAACAGCGCGTCTTGTCTACTTTAGCTATTTCCACAGTGTCATGACCTATGGCATACTATTATGGGGTAACGCTGCCGACATCGAATGTATCTTTGTGTTGCAGAAAAGGGCTGTCCGGGCTATCTATGGTATGGGGTTTCGGGAGTCATTAAGAGAAAAGTTTAAGGATATCAACATCCTTACTGTGTATTCACAGTACATATATGAAAACTTATTATATACTCATAAAAATAATAGTAAATTTATTAAAAATAGTGATATCCATAACCTAAACTTAAGAAATAAGAATAAATTGGCTGTACCTAGATTTAGGCTTAATAAAATAAGCAATTCTTTTGCGGGCAATTGTATTCGAATGTACAATACATTGCCGACAGCCGTAACAGGTTTGTCAGTTAATAAATTTAAAAAACTAATAAAACTTAAATTGTGCCAGAAAGCTTATTATAGCATTAAAGACTTTCTAGAAGACAAGGCTGCCTGGCAGTGACACGAATTGCTCCTTTCTACATTTAAAAAAAAACTGTATTAGATACTAAGATGAATTAATAGGGACCGGACTGAGTTTCTTGGGGTGTTCTTCTCAGTCTGTAGCATTTCCGAACCCCCGGTAGAGTCACAAAAATTTTGACAAACCTAAATAATTTTTTAAAAATTTCAAAGGGAATAAATTTTATTTTATTTTTATTTAAGAGAAACCGGCGACAACAGGACAAGATAACTTTAATCCTTCAGAAGCAACATCTTCTTAAAAAATATAGAATTTCTTAATCTAACGAAAATTAACTGAACAATTTGTATCCACTATGTAAACGCTGGAAAGCAAAAACAATTTGAATTGACTGCCAGAACAGCTTAATGCACGCTCATAGTTACGAAAAATAAGATCCTGATCGAGAGATCTACTTGAGTTGGACACACCCATACAATTTTGTTTTGCTGTTCCTTCTCACAAGAACATATAACCTAAATTATTGAGAAGATAAAGTTTTATCCAGTTCTAAAGATCCTACAGGACATCATCTTAAGGAAGAATCATCAGAAAGATCGAAAGGACTTATCTGTGGGTAACTTGATGCGTGATAGAGTTTAGTTACTCATATAATTATAAAAATATGGTTATTTATAATAAAACCATACTAATAATATTACCGAGTGATTATATATCAACGCCCAGTCGAAACCACTGCGCCTAAAAACTTGTTTTTTTAGAGTGAACACGGGCGATGCCGCGGTCAGAGCTAGTAATCTATATATATAAAAATCAATGCCACTTTTCGTTGTAATTTTATAATTCAAGAACGGGCTCACCTATCCAAACCAAATGTTTAGGCTTTGTTCGGACTATTTAGTAGATGGTTTATGTGAAGTTTGCACAAAATCGGTCGAGCGGTTCTTCATTTATCACGCAGACGAAGTTGCGCGGGTAAGCTAGTATAATATAAGTTAGTACTACAAGCTACTTCTTCACATTTACGATCAATCATCAGAGATTAGGTACTGTCGACTGTGCAAATATGAATTCACAAATATTTTCTACCAAAATTCGTCTTCTTCAACCGAAAGTTGGCAACTAACCACAGTCTAGTTCTTCGTAAAATCTTGGTGGGCCAAGAGACACAAAAAAATCATTTTATATATGTATTGACTTCTAACGAAATAAAGCGAGAGAACGGACACTTAACAAGATTAAAGCTATTATTAAATATTAATTAATCACCTTCATTGAAACTGTCTTGTATTTACACGACATCCAACCGTATTATCATAACAAATTTAAGCTATTAATACAAAGGTTTCGGCTGGTGTAGGAATCAGTTGCCTTCACTAACTGCTAAAGGTACATTCAGTAAAATACTATAATGGAGATGTTACTTTTAATTGTTGTACTTGGTTCTATAAGCATTGAATGTGGAATAGTGTACCGTTTAGAGACGAATCAAATCAAGACTGACACCAAAAATAACTCAAATCTTCCCAATATTTATATTGCTCCTCTTGATAAAGACAGTAATATCAAAAATGAAACTTTAAACTCAGAAGCAAAAGTTAACTTGAACGATATGAATCAGCAACAAAAGGTTGTTAAAGTTCACAAATGTAGATGCTGTGGAAGTGTTACAATCCAAAGTGATAATAAAAGCGAAACTGTAATCTCAAACTCAACTGAAGTGCCAAAAACTGAATACATAGAAGAAAATGTAACATTAAGTGAAATCAAAAATGATACAAATCTAAAATTAGTAGCTGCAGAAAAAGAAATCAGCAAAGTTGTCAGCAGTACTGAAAATTCACTAACAAGTACCGCTGTGACAAGACTCAGTAAAACAACATTTTCTTGCACCATTCGATTTCCAGATTTCTTGGATTGTTGTCCGTCAGGTAAAACCCGAACTGATGATGGAACTTGTGTAGATGAAGTTATGTAAATAGATAAAAACTACAAAGCTGTTGATGAAACACATAATTGTGTACGTGCACTGTCTTCGAATTAGTATTGGTCTTGTTTCGGTTCTATTATATTGAGTTTTATAAAAAAATGTTTTCGTTTTAACCCTAAAAACGTTTGAAATCCTTTTGTAATAGATAATCTAAGCAAGTCTACATATTTGCACCAAATCAAAGTAAAGTATATTCGATAGGGTGTGCTTTGAACTTAGAGAAGCTTTCTTTAACATTTTGTAGAATCGCTTGATTTTTTTTGGTATTAGTTGATACCAAAAAAAACTAAAAATAATTTATAGAATTTTTGGTAATCGACCCATTAGTATGATATAGTCCTATCCATTTTTCCTTTTTTAGGGTTCCGTACCGAAAGGGTAAAAATGGGTTCCTATTCATGAGACTTTGCCGTCTGTCTGTCTGACTGTCCGTCACGAGGCTGTATCTTAGGAACCGTGATAATTAGAGAGCTGAAATTTTCACAGAAGATGTGGTTTTTTTATACCACTAAGGTGGCAGACAAGTATATGACCCACCAGATGCGCTGGTGGTCACCGCTGCCTATGGACGCTTGCAACACCGGAGGCGCTACACTCGCGCTGCCGACCCTGTAAAAAACTTCTAAGGGTCCGTTCACACAGACCGGCTCGGAGAGCATCGGCGCGCACTTTTCTTTTCACACAGACCGGATCGTATGCGCTCGGAGTCGGTCGGAGCGGAGCCGCTAACTATTTCACACAGACCGGCTGAAAGAGGATGCGCTCGGAGCCGGTCGGATGCGCTCGGAGCCGGTCGTATGAGCTCGGAGCCGGTCGGATGCGCTCGGAGCCGGTCGGATGCGCTCGGAGCCGGTCGGATGCGCTCGCAGCCGGTCGGATTCATCGAGTGCATCGATTCACTACAAAGGCAGTACCAGTATTCCAAGTTTTGTTTTCGGTGTTAACGGGTGCTTTTCGGAACATGGTTTTAGATAGCTCCGATGAAGAAATATATTAATTTTTCATCAATCATGTTTTCGTATAAGTGCACACAACTGTTCTGTTTAAATTGTGCTATCGAAATGGCGGTCGGCGTGGGGCAGCGCGCACGCAATCGGAGCCGATCGGCTGCGCGAGCGGGAAACAGCACGCAAACGGAGCCGATCGGCTGCGCGAGCAAGAAAGAGCAGGAAATCGGAGCCGAACGGCTGCGCGAACGAGAAAAGTACGCGATCGGAGCCGGTCAGCTCCTCTTATTATTTCACACCAAGCGCGTTCAAGCATTCTTACTGACAAAAGCAGTGCACATGCAAGAATAAACCTTACTTCAAATTATAAAAGCTCTGTTTTCAACGTGATAAGAATCTGCTCTGCTCTCCGAGCCGGTCTGTGTGAACGGACCCTAAGACCCTGTTCAATCTGTGCATTTTATAGTTCTTTACTAGTAGGCGCTGGGCGGTGTTCTGTATCGCGCTAGTATTGTTGTTACGGGTTTATATAAGTATTTGTATGTTATTACTTGATGTATAGGTAATACAGAATCTTACCACCGAACATTTGTCGTATTATTTCTAAACCAAGTGATCTCTGGTGGTTACTTTTTGGACATCTGTTCATGGTCCTTCGAGCCGGATAAAGGCCAGAAGTTGACTGTAGACTAGTGTCTGTAGTCACGCTAGGCAAGGGTAGTGGATCGTTACTCAGCCAGCGTTTCCGTCTGTCATCAAGAGACAGGCTCGGAATTATCACCAAAGCGGAGGAAACTCCCTTGGGTGATTCAGGAAGACCATTGCACGGGTCAGCTTCGGAGTGAGGGGCGAAGTCCCTTAAATTTCCAGCAGACTTCGTGAGGGCAACTACGTCATCATCGACAATATCATTTGACAGCTACTGTCACGTGACAACATAACGGAAGGCATCGTTTGACAGCTCTTGTCAAGCAATATCGTCGGCCGCAGTGACAGCTAGTGACGTCTATCTGTCAGCATCAAATTGGAAGACATCATCGGTCAAAGTGACGGCTGGGATATGTCTAGGTATTGACTGCCGATGTCAATAGAGGATACCTCAAGTGTAACAGTGAGTGAAGTCAAAATTGCGAGTTTTTCTTTTGCTACAATTTTTTGTTTTTTGCTACAAATTGACAACAAATACGTTCTTTTGCTACAAATTGACAACAAATACTAAAATCAGAAAAAAAGATGGGATTAAGAGGGGCTTCTATACAACAATCGAGATTTTTTGCCGTTTTTTGGTACGGAACCCTCTGTGCGTGAGTCCGACTCGCGCTTGGCCGAAAGTTTTTTTTTTTAACTTGTGTAATGCTTAATATAGTATTTACCTACCCTGAACTTCTACACCTTTGCAAACGTAACGGTGGTTCGAAGACGATAACGAAAAAGTCCTCGAGACACTACTAGTCTCTCTTACATTATTTCACGAAAAACCGTGAGAAAACCAGCCGATGTTAGCTTCTGCAGCTGGAACCACCCCCGTAAAATAATCTTATTCATTACACCCTCCCTCTCCCACCCGCCAGCAATTAGTCTGCATTTGTGCTTTCTGCACATAAAATATGGCGACCGTCGTTGCTTTTAAGATCCCTGTTAATTTATTTATTTCCATGGTATCACCTGCTGGTGTGATATTAAATCTTTTACTAATCCAGATTAATAATATTAAAGCTTAGGGAATTAATAAAAAACAGTCCTGTACTTTTTAATTGTAAACTTGTAATTAAATAGCCAGTCAAATTTCGCGCCATCCCGGCTCAGCCTTCTATTTTTTAAAAGTTTCTTTCATAAAACTAATTACATTTCAATAACTAAAACAACAAGTATAGCTGTCTTTTTTTTAACGTAAAGAAAATCCTGCAGGCATGCCATGCCGGACTCCTACCGACGAAAAATCACACGTATCCTACCTAACAGCTAACGGTTAGGTTAGTAGCCCCTGGTAAGCCCTCCGAAGGATGTCCCCAGGACTCCCAAATAACTGTCTTGGTTAGAATTCAAGCCATCTTCTTTGTCTTAAATGTCATCAAAAATGTTTCGGTGCCTTTTTTCTTTTTTTTTTGTGTTTAACGTGAGGGAAAATCCTCATAGGATGTTATGCCGGACTCTTACTGACTAAAAAACCTCACGCCACGCCTAACAGCCTATGGTTGAGAGCCCCGGGTAAGCCCTCAGGAAGAATGTCCCGTGGTTGGAAAAGGAGGTTATCGGCATCTTATAAAGACCGGCGAATGACATCCACGAGTATTCCACACGTAAAAAATAAATAAAAGATCTATTCACTGCTGGGTAGATCTCAGGATACCATTGAATGCAATGAGGGAGAGAAATAGCAAAGGCAGGAATGTATATCGAAAGGGTGATGATGTATATCTGTCTATTTGTAAGATATATATGTTTGTGGTCTTAACGGCATTCCACAGGTCGATTTGTCAGACAAACCGGGGTCATTCTGAAAAGAATTCCTACTTATTAAATAGGAAAACAGCTCTGTCTGTCTGTTAGGCTTACATGTTTGAGCCAAAGACACATAATATTATAAACTAGCTGTGCCCCACGGCTTGCCAGTATTTAAATCGAAGAGAAATCGGTTCAGTATTTACAGAGTTTACTTACCTAATTTTTTTTCGATGTTGAAATTTATAATTTTTAACAGTATTAGACGCCGTTTGTGAAGATGTTTATTATTCAATCGCTTCCAACACCTGAACTGTTTTAGGTGATTTTTTTTAAAGATAGATATCTGACACCTTGAAACTATTCATATTCCCGGAATCTACCTCTACGAAACGTGTACGGGAAAACTTCAGCAATACATATAAAAACTTCGGCAATAGCTAATACTTAACAAACACTAGCTTCAGAATTCTCCACTGAAATACGAGACATAGGTAATGCCTACGTGTATAGCAGTAATTTGTCTGCGGTCAGGAAGTCTGGTGCCAAGACGACACAAGTGTGGTTGTCTGCTAAGGGGAAATCTATTCACGCTACGAAATATATTGCTTTATGTTGTTCTTTATGGAATTGTTGAGCTTAGGTAGGTATTACGTACTGAGATAATACCGCATTTTTTTAAACGTAAGGAAAATCTTACATGGATGCTATCCCGGTCTCCTACTGACTAAAAATCACACGTAGGTACTGGCCCACCTAACAGCCTACGGTTGGGAACCCCGCGTGATAATACGCCTTACCTTCACGTTACGTAATAGGAAAAACCGACTTCAAACAAAAACTAAAAATTGAAAAATAAAATTAACTTAGCACAAAGTAACAGGTAATATTTAGATTTATCAAATATTATTTAATGTAATACTGAAATCAGCGCCAAGTAAAACTACTTAGGTAGGTATTATGAAACTCTCAGTAACTTTAGGTAGGTATTATTAATCTCACATAGAAATATTGGCACCGCTTTCAGTATTTTTTTTTTTTTTTAGTGACGGTAGAGTGAAATTATATCTATCTAGGGGTAATGTTCTTCCCAATACAAATTAATCAAGCCCAAACACAAGGTAACTGCAGTAAATCGTTAAAAAATTCCCTCGATTCGAGGGATTTCTTCGATTTCTCCAGGATCCCAGCATCAGATTCTGACTTCCTGTATATGGGACTACATGGGAAGCACCAGTTTTCGAATGAAAAAAGAATCATCAAAATCGGTTAACTCTTTCAAGCGATTTGCCGGTAACAAACATAAAAAAAATACAGACGAATTGAGAACCTCCTCCTTTTTTGGAAGTCGGTTAAAAATACTTTAAATATTACTTACTACCATTTGGTTCCACTTGCCAGTGATATGGCAGTCGTTAAGCCTAGTTGAAGACCTTAGGTAATGGCGAATGGAAAAGTTCAAGAACAGGTAGGCATAACAATCAAAATGCAAACGCTAGATAATGTATGGAACAGCAATGCTAAGCCTCAGTGTTGATTGGCACAGCGCAGGAATGTAGCTTCTTCAAACCTTTGTCATACAAAATGTACGGTAGGTACCTACGCCACAACCGCGCCGCGCTGCTTCTCATTAATTTAGAACAGTGTTTTTCAACCTGTGGGTCGCGACCCCCTGGGGGGTCTACTATTCAATTGACGATTATTTGCTTGACAAGGAAGCCTGAAAATGATCTGCTTGCTCTACTGCATTCTCAAGCAATAGTTTGTGATTTTTAGTTTAAATTTTGTAAATAGAGCACAAAAAGAAAAGCCCGTCGAGTTTCTTGCCAGTTCTTCTCAAGCGGGCCGCGTTCCGAACTGGTGGTACTATTTGCATTGTATTCATTGACGTGTCGCAAGTGCCTATGTATTAGGATTATGCGAAATAAATGTTTTTTGAGTTTGAGTTTGAGTTTCTTCTGTAGGGGGTCGCCAAAGGTCGAAAGAACTACATCAGTTTACAGTCACATACAGTCAGTACAAAAAATAAAAATTAAAAAAATCGATTACTCATTAACGTATTTGTATGATAATACGAACAAATTAACAAAACAATAATATCATAAGACTCGTGTTAATGCGAAGATTGTGCTTGTTTTTGATTAATCAATTTCTCTGAAACAAATGCTCCCGGTGAGGGAGGGTCTAAATATATGTTAATATTTTATCATTTTGTTATCGTATCGATTGGTTATCTTAAATCTGTATTTGCTACACCTGGATGCGAATTGTTTTCCAAGTTTAAGCTATTTCTTTGCTTACTTTTTATTTGGGAAATTAATGAAAATGCCAAATCGTATAAGTACGATGTGGCCAATGAAATCAAACATTTCAAAACCTCAGCAATCAATTCCAGGTTTCTGTTTCTTTCCTTACCCAAAAAGTATCCAAATTAGCAGATTTGAATTCCAAGTGTAAGGGTGGTCTGAAATGTCTCTTGCACTGAGAAGTGATGACACAATTCTTCTTACTTAAGATCTTACTCTATTTTCATACCATGTATTTTATCTCATATCCGACTTCAACAGTAAAAGATTGTGTCAACGAAAATATTCGAAGTTATTTTGACGATGACTACAAGCATTGCCTTTTCAAAGAATTTGCTAAACGTGGGTAGTACAGAAATAGGACGAAAATTACGCGGCCGCGATGATTATGTTTCAAGTGTGTTAAATTAATTTATTTGAGAATAAATAAATAAATAAATAAATATTTGTGGACAATATCACACAACATCATCTAGCCCAAAGTAAGCTAATATAAGCTAGTGTTATGGGATCTAGACGACTGATAGACATACTTATATATATTTCTAAATACATACATATTATACATAGAAACACCCAGACTCTTGAGACAAACATTTATGGGTCACACAAAGATTTGTCTCCGGTGGGAATCGAACCCACGACCTCCAGCGCCGCAGGCGGTATCACTACCGACCGCGCCACAGAGGCAGTCAGAATAGAACTGATTTTGTTAACCTGTGTATGGGGTTTTAATCATGCTACTTCCTGATATCTAACAATATAATATCTTCTAATTGACATTGAGTGCATTTCATTGTTATTGAAGACATAGTGGTTTCTTAATATCTAACGTAATAATTACTAACCAACATTTTACATCATGTAAATATTAAGCGTAAGTATAAACTATAATAAACTTTTCAAAATGCTGTTTGTCTCCAAAAATAAGCAAAGCATAATAATATATTTCAGATCATATAAAAGATAAAAATGCCTCTTAATGTAGATAAAATATTTTGCTCGTTGCTATTCGAATTTATATGTAAGGCATTATGTAGGTGTACTAAAGATTATTCCGAGGAAAGAAGTAGCTTTGAACTGGTGCGGTGCCGGTACGGCGTAGTAATGTTAAATTTGAAGAGGTATTTTGATTAAAAGTAAAAAATATTTCAAGTAGGTACTCTTGTTAAACTTAAGTATACGTCTATGCCGGCACTAACACTATACCTACTATTACTTTATTCCGAGCGCAGGTGGCACATACATGTGTAACTTTACACTGCGGAGTTCGATGCCCGGCTTAAGCGCTCACAACTTGAAAAGTTGAAGTAAACATACTGAAGTTTCATCTATTTGTACTGAAAAGACGGTTTTTCAAAGTCGTATCACCAGTTTGATATATTATGCGTCTATTATAAAGAACCAATCTTAAAATTTCATTCTACATTGTTATTTTTTTATTTTTAGCGGCAACAGAAATACATCATCAACGCAAATTCTGGGGTAACTCCACTAATGGCATCATGGTATTTAAGGCACAAAAGAGGTGCATACGCACAATATTTCGTCTGAATATTAGAGATAGCTGTAAACCATATTTTAAAAACTATAGACTTTTAACTTTACCATCACTATACATATTTGAAACAGCTGTTTATATTAAATAGAATCCTGAGCTGTTTGAAACTTTGTCGGCTACTATAACTCGTAACAGGAGAGAAGCTGCTCGCACGCAATAGGCTGCGAATGCGCAGAGCAAATACAGCTTTACTACATAAGAGCATTTACTGCATGGGACCAGTGATATTTAATAAAATACCTAATGAAATTAAGAAGCTCAATGTGATGCTATTTAAGAGACGCTTGCATGATTTTTTGACTGAAAAATGCTACTATAAAATAAGTGATTTTCTAGAAGGGAAATAATCACTGAATATGTATTCCATTTGACAATATTATATTGACATATTAAATGTTGATGTACCTACTTATTAATTTTTGACATTTCATTCTTATGATTTTAGTGATTGACTTGTAAATTACACATCGACATTTTATTTATTTATTTAGTCCAGACTGTTTTATTTAGTCAAGCTTTGGACATTAACATACTTTTATCTATTGGTGATGTGATTGTGAATTATTATTGATGAGTGTTAAATGACTTTGTTTGATGTCTCTGATTATGGCATAATTATGTCTTGTACCTGCGTGTCTTTATAATGCTCGAAAACATAACAACGATAACATAAGGCTTGAAATGAAATATTATCTTAGAGCTTTGAGTGTGTTTTCTTTTTAAAGTTGTAAAATAAATTTGCATGCCAGTAAGGTAGACCAAAGAGGACTTAAAATATGGAACAAAAGTAACATCATTGTACACCTTTGATCAGCATGAATAAATGATTATGATTAAATGATTATGATTATGAAATTTCAACCCTATATCTGTCACGGTTCCTGGAGATATAGCCTGAAAACCAACGGACAGTAGCAGTGGAGCGAATGTCAGCATAGTGTCCCAGTTTACCTTTAGGGAACGGGACCCTCAAAACTACGTCACAATAGTTACAGGGACTACCATAACAAATAAAAGGGTTTACAAAAGGTCCCAATGTATTCTTAAACCCGTAAACCATACATGCTCAAGAATTTCATTACAAACATTGTAACATGTAAGGGTTGCCAGTTGTTTCGGATTTACCCGGACATATGTTCATTGTCGTGTGTCCAAAAAATTATCGGCACTCTTTTAGTCACTTTATCAAAATATGCACTTAATAATGACTCACTATGTGTACGGTAGGAGCTTCCTTCCAGAGCACGCTTAGACTGTGGAATGGCCTGCTTGCCTAGGTTTCCCCAAACGCCTATAGTACGGGGTCATATAAGGGGTCTTAGAAGGTTCCTAGAGAGTCAGCAGCGTGAGTATATACTTAGCACTTCTGGTGTTGCAATCGTTCATAAACTACAGGGACCACCTTCCAACTCACACACGATTTTTGCATTTCTGCGGAATGCTATCACTACATGAGATGGTGCTGTCTTCGTCACACTTTTAAAGTAAATATCTAGAAAACAAAAAGTTGTCTCGCTCACACCCACGGTCTCGTGCACGCGTCCGGGTTAAACTGTCAACATATTGTCATTATTTCAGAGCCAAGTTCAATTTTTATTTTAAAGGGCCGTTTATGGGGGGGGGATTGCAATCGTCTTCGGTTGACATCCTCGCATAATTGGAATCAAACTTCACCAGGTAAGTTCGTTTGATTCATAATTATACTTCGGATATCAACCGAAGACGATAGCATAGTATTTACATATAGAGCTTTTTTTATTCTTCATTTTTATTTTAAGAAAACTTAAAATAAAAATGAAGAATAGAGTGCTTATAAAAGAAATATTCTGTACTAGCTGATGCCCGCAGCTTCGCCCGCGTAAAATTTGTTCTTCCCGTGGGAACTTATTCCCGGGATAAAAAGTAGCCTATATGTTATTCCAGACTATAATGTATCTCCGTATGAAATTTCAGCCCGAACCGTTCAGCCGTTTGAGCGTGAAAGAGTAACAAACATCCACAAACTTTCGCATTTATGATATTAGTAAGAAGTAAGATGTATTAATTAATACCTACTCATTTATTGTGTGGTGAAGGCATAATATTATTGTTGGGACATATCTGAGAAAAGTTCTTAGCCCCTTGTGTGAAGTGGGTGTAAATGTCCGCTAGGGGCAGAAATAAAGGAGTGTGAATGGCTTCATTTTTATACCAACCCAAACTTATTTATAGTTAGTTTCTTTTTTATGAAAAAACGTAATGTCCTTCTTTTCTATTTTAACCTGGTCACCCTAACCATGTTCCATTTTACTTAATTCATAGCCATCAAGCTGCATACCTCATCTGCTAAACATTGCACTGCAGCGCCCTCGTGTGTGGAAACAGCTTGTACACGGGAACAGGTGTTGAAGTTATGTTATACTGCAGTGTCCGTACTCTAATATTATAAATAAGGCAGAAATTCTGTCTGTCTGGTACTCTTTTACGCCTTTTTTAACGTCAGTAAAATTCTACATGGATGTTTAGCCGGACTCCTACCGACTAAAAACCATACGTATCCTACCTAACAGCCTTCGGTTGGGAGCCCCGGAAAAGCCCTCGCAAGGACCCCAGGAGGCCCAACAGATCTACGGCTACCACTGCGGCCTCACCTTACACTTTAAAGCCTTGACCACAGAATCGACTCTGTTAAAATTGATACAGACAAGTCTCCCTCTGGTACGGATGTACAACTATGTAGTTCAACTAGTTGTACAAACGATACACTGCTGTAGCGTTTGTACAACCTCAAAATATACATGCATATACACTCCGTGTCACTTATTATATTACTTTAACTGGTTGAACAGTTACAATCACAATAACATTTGCAGATCTATTAGCAATGTTGAACTTCATTTAATATTCTATTTTTATTTACAAATGAAGATCAACAAAACAAATGAAGATCGATTAAACAAATGAAGATCGTCAAAACAAATGAAGATGACAAAACAAATGACGGTCGGATAAACAAATGACGATCGAAAGAACAAGTGACGGTCGGATAAACAAATGAAGATCCAAAAAACCGGCCAAGTGCGAGTTGGACTCGCCCATGAAGGGTTCCGTAACAGCAAGTAACATAATATAAAATTTTTTGTATTTCGTCGTAACTTTCATTGATGTTTTAACACATTCGCAGTAGTAGTGATTTTTCTAGGCAAATTGCTGTTTATGACGTATTAAAAAAAAACTACTGACTCGATCTCGTTTAAACCAATTTTCGTTGGTAGATTTTATAGCAATGTACATCATATATTTTTTTTAGATTCATCATTCTCTTAGTTTAGAAGTTAGAGGGGGGGGGGGGTCACACATTTTTCCACTTTGGAAGTGTCCCTTGCGCAAACTTATCACTTAAGAAAAAAATAATGTTAGGAACCTTAATAGGATTTTTGAAGACCTATCTATAGACACCCCACACGTATAGGTTTGATGAAAAGAAAATTCTTAGTTTCAGTTCTAAGTATGGGGACCCCCAAAATTTATTGCTTTTTTTTCTATTTTTTGTAAAAATCTTGATGCGGTTCACAGAATACATCTACATACCGCGTTTCAATATCATAGGCCTTATAGTTTCGGAGAAAAGTGGCTGTGACATACTGGCGGACAGAGAATTGCTTGCACCTATTTTTTTGAATGGTAATCGCATCTAGATTATAAATTATGGCTGCAAGTAATTTTTGACATTATCAACTTGCTTATAGTCCTTTGTTTTATCGATCTTCATTTGTTTTTTCGATCGTCATTTGTTTATCCGACCGTCGTTTGTTTTTTCGATCGTCATTTGTTTATCCGACCGTCATTTGTTTTGTCGATCTTCATTTGTTTTGTCGATCTTCATTTGTTTTGCCGATCTTCATTTGTTTTGCCGATTTTCATTTGTTTTTTTCGATCTCCATTTGATATAAGTATGCATAGTTGTACAAATAACCCTTCAACAAGGTTGTCTGATGACTAGTACAACTGGTTGTACAAACGCTACAGCAGTGTATCGTTGGTACAACTAGTTGAACAACATAGTTGTACATCCGTTCCAGAGGGCAAAGAACGCCTGGGAAAAGACGTATGCAGAAATTCTGCCTGTCTGTTACTTTTGTGATTTGTCACTCGTAATAAATGGTGCCGTGTTGAAATGTACAGGCGCTAGTTAGGCAGTAATCTATAAACACAGCTACTCCCGTTTCCCCATGCTATGGGAACGTATTCCTGGAAAAAAAAAGTATCCAATGTGTTATTCCTGACTATAGTCTATCCGTATACCAAATTTCAGCCAGATCCGTTCAGCCAACCTTCATTCATACATACTTAAAAAGTTTCGCGTTCATAATATTAGTTAGCATGAAAGTTGGGATCAGAATTCAAGTTAAGGGTGACCCGGCCGCATTCCGACCCTTATTCACAACAACTCGTAAAGTTCTCAACTAATATCCTACAAGTCAATACCCGAATCGAAGGGAAACGTGAATATTGTCAACCACATTTTCAAACATTACGTACCTATATATTTGGTATGAGGGAGAAACCACAGCACATACCTATATGACAACTATCTTACGTTGACTTGTATAGGATCTATCTGTCTTTGATCTATGTATTGTGGAGAAACTTTACGTGTGGCAGGGGGTTAAAGTTCGCTTTACAATCTAATTGCTTTATATGGTGACATATCTCAAAAGGAAAATTTCGAAGGGGATTTTTTTTTATACTACTTAGGGGGTGAACAAGCTTACGGCTCACGTGGTTATTGGTTACCGTAGTCTATGGACGATTACAACATCAAAAGCGCCACATACGGATGCCGACCCATGCGCAGGTTGTGACGACCCACTGTTGAAATTTTTCAAGCCCTTGTTCAAGCTTCTGAAGCACGGAAACACTCGCAAATAAATGTCAAAAAGTGGTCACCCATCCAAAGTCCATTTATAGCTAAAAATGCTTACTGAAGTTATCGTTTACAGAACACTGAGTCATCGGGGCTACGAGCGCTTATAAATTTACCGTTTCAGTTATCCCGGAGTAGCTTAATGAACATGTTAAGCTTAGATAAGCTTAGTATGTCATGTAATGGTAGCAGGGAAACCAAAATGAAGTTATAGTGTAATTTTAGCCAATGTGCCGTTCATTACGCCAATGTACCGTCAATGTATCGAAGCTAAGTAAGAACACTAACATGTACTGACTGCAAAACAAATATATTAAACTAGCTGATGTCCGCAGCTTCGCCCGCGTAAAACTAAAAACAACAAACTTTCATCCCCTAGTTTATCCCCTTGGGGGTAGAATTTATCAAAATCCTTTCTTAGCGGATGCTTGCGTCATGACATCTACCTGCATGCCAAATTTCAGCCCGATCCATCCAGTGATAGCGTTGATAGATCACTATGTCAGTCAGTCAATCACTTTTGAGTTATAATATATATTTAGATTTTGTTTTAGTTTTAAAAAAAACTACCAGCTATTACACTGAACCTACCTATGAGGTATAATTTTGCCTAAGTATGGACACAACAACGCCAGGTTCACGTCTGGATGTCCATCTTTTCTCGCTGTAGACCTTGGTGTGAGTCATGTTCTTCAGCAGGAGTAAGTGCGATATGATGCCGGGTCTTTCTGCGATCAGGTCATGCTCGTGAAAGAAGTGGTGGGAAGGGAGCGACAGATAGCTCTCCCGCCCGAACTCCGCATTCAGCGGCGAGATTATCGGCCTCCATGAACGGGAGTCTGAGGACGTCGGAAAGGCTACTCGACGTCCTTATAGAAGCAAACCCAAGTTTGCGCCATGACGTGAAAGTTTCACTCACGCCTCAAGACGCCTTGCTGTGGCAGCCAAAGTTTGTCGGGACATCCTTCCGAGGGACTACCCGGGACTTCTGGTCGTAGTTAGTGGGAGGGAAATGTGTGGTTTAATTGGAAAGACCTCGGAATCCATTAGGGATTTTCCGACATAAAAAAGTATAATAATGCTAATTAAAAGATTTAATCGCTAAATAAAAGCAAGCGTTTTATATTTTGCGAACGGTACATTATAAATAGGTAATATTCGCGCACTACCGACTGCCACAGTTCATCAGCTGCCACAACACCACTAGACGCATTCGGTTCAGTTTAATGCACTTTATGCACTTGTGTCTAGATATTTCCCAGTAGTCATTGCATAATGAGGTCACTAAACTAGATAGTGGCACAATTTTTTAATGTAAATCATCTAAAATAGCCGACGGGTGAACTGATTTTTGCAAGGCTATCGGGAACTTAATACAAAATAACTTACAATAAACTTATCAACTTCTTTTTGTGGAAATCCCTCATGAATGTTGACTCTTACAGCGGGTAACGGGGCCCCTGGGTAAGCCCTCGTATGCCAGTCCAGGATATCATAGACTTTGACTACCACCGCGGCATCACCTGAGGATTTGGGTACCATCCCGCGGCTTTGAAGATTGGTTCAGGTGCTATCCCGATTCTATTAACGTGAGGTGCAACGAGACAGACGCAGGTTGTGACGACTCGCTGTTGAAATTTCTCAAGCCGCCCGTTAGGTCTTCAACTTGTCTTAAAAACTGTGAAGTTACTGAAAACCAGAACCAACGACCTATCGAAGCACGAAAACGGTAGTCCGTTTATTAGTTATACTTTCCGCTCACTTCGTAGCCACTAACTGAGATAAAACTTAGTAGTTTAGTACAAAGTTTACATTGCGCCACACAATTTAAACTGGGTGTCGCAAACATGCCTGCCACGGCTCTGTCCATTTGCGAATGTAATAAAATTAAATAAGTTAGATTAGACGAGGTAGGTAGACGAGCTGAAAATAAATTGCACACGTAACGTCCAGTTTTATTCATATAGGTATAATATTTTACTAATTCAAGAACAGACTACTACTGCAAAAAGAAGAACCTCCGCCTGTGAATTAACCGGCCTCAAGTAAAGAACCATATTAACACAGTAAAACCAGAACTACTTTAACAAGTCTCCATTCTGATCCCGAACAACGCGTGCTGGACAGAGGTGCCACTCTCACACAGTGGAGAGAATCTTCACTAGAACTGAACGATTCAAAGATCGTTTCTCTGTCGAACCATAAAAACCTGGAACGACCTGCCAGCATACGTGTTTCCCTTCTCTTACAATCTTGGGTTCTTCAAGCGGAGCTTGAAGAGGCACATCATAGGGCCGCCAACTTGAGGACCACTGTAGTCTCACAGAATGTGACAGTGGCCCCCAATTGCTAGATGTCGCTGTGACTTTCCATCAGAGGGTGGTATCATTTTGGCGAACTTATGAAATAAAATAAGTAGTGGAGGTCAGATAGCAATCGTTTTACAGCAAAGTCGACGGACGACCTCAACTGGGTTGGCCCAGTTGAGGTCGTCCGTCGACTTTTCCACCACCACTATATCCACCTAGCCTTTATACTAGGCGGATGATGATTAATACCTAGTATTAGTACCTAGTGTACTAAATATAAGATAGGTAATAATAAGAAGGCGCCCGCTTGTTGACCGCTAAAGACGCTAAACTCATAAAAGTTGACACTCTGGATTACTTTGATCCCCGAAATAATTTTCTGTGGGAGAAATTATATACATTTTACTTTGCTCATTTACGCATAAAGCCTACATTTGCCATATTGAAAATCGGTGCAGGTAAGCTATATCACTTAAGGTGAAGCCCCGACAAATCAAATATGCATGAGCAACTTTCAGCGTGAAAACTTTATATAATATTACAAGATTTTTACGTGTGGAAATGCCTAACAAATGGATGCTATGCCTGGATTCCTACCTACTAAAGCCGCACGTGGCCTACCACTGCCTACCGTCAAGAGTCCCGTGTGACCCCTTCGAAGGATGTCTCAGGTCTCCTGACAGACTTTGACTACCACTGCGGCTCACCAACATGGGGGCGGCTCACCTTAAAGGGGGTTCGTTTACCGTCCCGCGTATCACAAAAATCAGCTTTTAGGTTTATAACAGTGGGCGCACACTAGGCGCCTTGTCGCGGCGACAAGCTGCGGGCGCCAAATTACATACATTTTGTTCTAAGCTCCGCACACTAGGCGACATGTCGCCGCGACTCTGCGACAAGCAAGGGGAGTCTTCGCGTCTGTCGCGCTATTGTCGCGGCGACACGTCGACAGTCGCCCAGCGACAGCTTTTGGAACGAAGTTCCTTATCGCACGCAAAGACGCCAGCGACAGTCGCCGCGACATGTCGTCGCGATTGTCGCCTAGTGTGCTCCCACTGTAAGTGGACGTGACTGCAGCAAGCGATATTTTTTACTCACTATATGTGCAGTATGGAGCTGACGTGGTCACTAAATATTCAATCAAATCAGCCTATGGCAGTCCACTCCTGGACGTAGGCCTCTCCCAATAATATAAAATATCAAAAAAATATGAAGCGCTCGTGGCCCCGCGGACTCAGTGTTCGGTAAAGTATCACTGCAGTAAGCAACTTTCACTATGGCCGGTCCATGGATGGGTGACCATCCATGTGATCACTTTGTGACATTTATTTGAACGTTTTCGTGCTTCGGAAGGCACGTTAAGCCGTTGGTCCCGGTTGCCAGTAAAATGGCAGTCGTTAAGCCAAGTTGAAGGCTTTATTTCAACAGCAGGCGGTCACAACCTGCGCCTGTCCATTTTAAACACGGCAATACGGCTCACAACGTATTACGTTCAACAATTTATGATAAAAGGTGAAATGTGGGCATATAATATGCCTCTGCCTACCCCTTCGGGGATAAAGGCGTGAGTATAAACCTAAACCAAAAAAATATAAAATATTAGTACTTGGTAAAGCACGTCATACTCGTACCTGGTGGTACGAGGATGACGTGCTTTACCAAGTATTAATATTTTTCCTCCCATGAAATTCTTAATATCTTAGGTAAATAAGCATGCATTTCTTAGAATATAAATAAACTGATTTACGTTACATGATTAAAGTGACCTCTTTATCTAATTGGGTTATCGTATGAGACGGCGGTTATAAAATGGAGTATAACGGGGCAACTTCAAACTAGTAGGATTATTATTTTACAGTAATTTTAATATAATAATTGGCTATTGATAGTATGCTTCGTGGCGTGACTTATAATGAAATCTTTTCAAGAACTTGAAATATATGATTAGTGCTTGTATTTTCATTTCATTACCTACTTTACCATGAATTATGACTACGTATAGAATATGATGCCATTGCCGTTCTGTCAAACCATGAAAACTTAGAACGCCCTGTCATCGCACTTATTTCAACTACAAGAGTGTTCTTCAATTTGCAAGATGATACCATAATCTTCCATTACACGGGCGATCATTTTAAAGAACTAATAGAACAATCAACACTCTTAGTAAAAGAAGTGCCCGCCACTTGAGTTTTGCCAGATACAAAAAAATTGAGACAGAGGTATCTCAATTATTTTGGATTTAATTTCAGGCATCCTTCGTATATTATGAGATTTATGAGTTATTAAAGTAAACCCGAATGTACAAAAATGAATAAATCTTGCTGTTCTGTGTAATCTGTAGGGGTCTTCAGTCAGTGTAATTGCCTTATTGCCGACTGCCTCTGTGGCGCGGTCGGTAGTGATACCGCCTGCGGCGCAGGAGGTCGTGGGTTCGATTCCCACCGGAGACAAATCTTTGTGTGACCCATAAATGTTTGTCTCAAGAGTCTGGGTGTTTCTATGTATAATATTTATGTATTTAGAAATATATAAGTATGTCTATCAGTCGTCTAGATCCCATAACACAAGCTTATATTAACTTACTTTGGGCTAGACGATGATGTGTGAGATTGTCCACCAATATTTATTTATTATTTATATTACTTATTTGACACGAAGTTAATTTGATGATGAATTAATTACTTTAAAAAAAAGTAATTAAATCATCGTTAAATATATTAAAACTATAGTTGATTCCTTTAACCCACATATACTTCAATTAATATAAATACTTTAAACTCAAATAATTACATTAAACAAAATGAAATCACATGTATAGAAACATTGATAGTTGTAACAACGTATTATTCGTTATATTTTTTGTTGGTGTTAAAAATATGAATTACCTTTTTATATTATGTATTGCACAGAGTGTCCTTCACACGTGTTTAACAAAACCATTTGAAGTTGAAGACAATGTAGTTCTAGCTCCTAGTGAAAATATAGAAAATAAATATAGTGAGAATGTTACTGAAACGAAAGCAGCTATATATAAAATCTCAGATCATGTGGCGGAAGCAAGCATTGATAAATATAATGGAGCAAATGTATCTGATAGTGCAGAACTCGATCTTGACAAGAAAAGATTAGAACATGAAAATAATCCCAAACATTTACGAAACCGTTCTAATAATTATGCACCAACAACTATAAACAGTATAAAAAAAGGAAGAAAACGGAACTCTTTTCGAGGAGGTTGTAGACGAAATGAAGAACGAGCCGATGATGGAGCTTGTGTGCCATTGATAGTTACAAGTGACACTTTAGAGGGATCTACAAATATATCCGTGATATCAACTACTATGACAAATCAACCTATCAACGTTGTTGATTACTGAATAGAGAAATAGACTGAAAGTCTTTTTCTGTTTTGGCACAGACTCGGACGATTGATAGACATAACGACCTGTTGGTGATAAAGCGATAGTTTTCAATTCTACATATTTCAAAATTCAAAATTTATATCTGAAAAAATTATAACAATATCTGATAGGTACTCTTCTGTCCCAATTCTACTCAAATGACCTTTGATCTTAAAAAGATTCCTTTTAGTTATTTTTGAAGACATTTTAAACTACAGACCTTCAATATGAAGACGTGTACAAGTATAATCATCTTAATTTTATGTGTGGCAAGTTTCAATGGTGATTCTTTAGATTACGTAAATGACAATGGTGAAAGTGATGATAGAGTTAAAGTATCAAATATATTTGAGAATGTAACTAATGTGCCTATAATAAGCAACTATACTGGTGAAGATATACCGAAAATAAACTATTGCAATGGAGTTGAAGGTTGCGGGAATGTTGATAATAGAACAGCATTCGATGGTAATCGTTGTCACGCAGGAACATCGAGAGGAGACGATAATACCTGTGTAAAAGAAGTACAATAATATTAGAATGATGATGAGATGTATTATAATTGTTGTTATGAATAGATCCTAAAAATATTGTAGCCACTAGAAGTTGGAAGAACCAATCCCCTTGAAAACATTAAAGATGATCCGGACGTTTTTGAGGTCAAAACAACATCAATGTAAACTTATTATTTAAAATAATAATATATCATAGAAGACTAAATAGTCTTATACCACGAAGACACACTACAAAAATATTGTATTTTACTGTTTCTGAAAGACAGCAATACGGAATATGAAACTTAGCCTTTGAGATCACAGGCGCTACATAATTTTACGTGGAAAGGACAAAAACACAAATTAAAAGCATTTGCTCCTAGAGATTGGTTAATGTAAAGTTTAGAACATTCACCTAGCTCTAGACTTAATACGCAGATTTGATCGGTGAATTGAATGTAGAGCATATTGATATATCATTTAATCTACCGATCGAATCAAACGGATTTTATGGTAGCATGGCGTCTCCTTAGAGAAATCGTCCAATTGCAATGCTCTAAGCCCTCTAAGGTGACAGGTAGAGGTTAATTCACAAGTGTTAGTTACTTGAATAAAATTTTTTAGTGTATTACTTTACCTTTTTTATTTGATGAGCTTTTACGATGTATCCAATTTTTCCATATTCTTATAATAAAAATATTAAACCACTGTACAACAATAATATAATTCTGTGACACGATTCCAAACAACTATGGCAGGGGTTCCCAACCTGTGCGCCGCGGCGCCTCGAGGCGCCGCAGGAAGCCCAGAGGGGCGCCGCGGCGCTCCTCACGGCGCCCCTCTGTACGTAAAGAAAGTTAGTAAAAATATCACAAACATGCAATTAATCTACCAATCAAATCAGCCTATGACAGTCCAATGCTGGAAGCAGGCCTCTCCCAACTTTAGATTACGTAAATGACAATGGTGAAAGTGATGATAGAGTTAAAGTATCAAATATATTTGAGAATGTAACTAATGTGCCTATAATAAGCAACTATACTGGTGAAGATATACCGAAAATAAACTATTGCAATGGAGTTGAAGGTTGCGGGAATGTTGATAATAGAACAGCATTCGATGGTAATCGTTGTCCCGCAGGAACATCGAGAGGAGACGATAATACCTGTGTAAAAGAAGTACAATAATATTAGAATGATGATGAGATGTATTATAATTGTTGTTATGAATAGATCCTAAAAATATTGTAGCCACTAGAAGTTGGAAGAACCAATCCCCTTGAAAACATTAAAGATGATCCGGACGTTTTTGAGGTCAAAACAACATCAATGTAAACTTATTATTTAAAATAATAATATATCATAGAAGACTAAATAGTCTTATACCACGAAGACACACTACAAAAATATTGTATTTTACTGTTTCTGAAAGACAGCAATACGGAATATGGGCAGAAAAATTGCTTCAAAATCATTTCGCCAATGCTACGAAGAGAGGCTAACCACCATGATAAAGATTGCTACTGTTGTTGTTGTGACATAATTGGATACAATTTTAATAATAAAAGGGACATAAACGAGCACTAAACTTCATTTTCTAAATTCGCACATTGATTACTTCTCAGAAAATCTAGGAGCCGTTGGCGAAGAACAAGGCGAAAGATTTTACCGAGATTTGAAAGAGCTTGAAGTCTGGTATCAAGGAACATGGAAGACTAGCATGATGGCGGACTATTGTTGGTTATTGAAGCGCGACGATCCAAACTGGAATTTTAACCGAAAATCGCACAACCGAAGGTTCCAGGAAAAAAGGACCAGGTTCAACAAATAAAATTTACATGTAATTTAGACTAGTAACAAGTTTTTATTATATTTTAGTCGTTTTTAAAGTTAAAAGTAATGTACTTTTTTAAATATATATTTTTTATGAGTAAACTTGGGTCTTTTTTTCTATTTTCTTTCTGTACCGTTTTTGAAAAATCTGGAGGTGATGCAGAAAAACTGAGTACATATTCGTAATCAGCGCACCAAAATACCCTAGAATCAGCTATCAAATTCCAGAGAGGAAGTTATGACCCGCATTTTGCAGGCCTGTGTGATCATTTGGCCGAAGGCACCTCTCCGTGTTCCGGAGGTGCCTTCAATGCCCGCCCACTCGACCGCTCTATCGCGAGATAACTACCGGGCACGGGTGCATCGGTAAGTATCTGTGGCGAATGCACCGGGAGATCACAGCCGAGTGCCAGCACTGCGAGGAACGCAGCGAGGACACTGCGCTCCATACATTGGTGGAGTGCGTTGCATAGGTGCAATAGCACTAGGTCCTAGCAGCAAGCTTAGCTAGATGTGGACAATATCGCTGGAGACCACGGTGCGAGTCATGATCCATCCAGTGAGAGGAAGTGAGACGCCGCTGCGTTTTTCTGCGATTAGGTCTCATGCTCGTGGAAGAGACGGCGGGGAGGGAGTGGGTGATTACTCTCCAACCCGAGTTTCGCAGTCTGCGGCGAGGGCGCCATACACTTGTCTTCGCCCAAGATTATCGGCCTCCATGGCCGCGGGCCTAAGGACGGGGCGGGGCTGCTCACCGTCCTTAGAGAAGCAGGGCGAAGACGACAGCGTAACGTGAAAGTTTCTCGCGCGCCACACGACCCAAGAAGCAGAGTAACACCCCAACAACCCCAAAGACGCCGTAAGAACCCGGACCCCTGTAGGAACGACCGGGGGGGGGGGGTAGATTTCACGTGGCATGTGAGGGCGCCGTGAAAATTTTTAAACCATATAAGGGCGCCCGTAGCCTGAAAAAGGTTGGGAAGGTCTGATCTACGGTGATTTTTGAACTGCTTGATTACTGTTCCCCACAGGGTAATAGATTAAATAGGGAAATAGAAAAGACCTCGTTAATTTTTATATTTTACACATTACATACATATATTATCTCCAAGGGGTAGGCAGAGGCATGCATAGTATGCGCCCACATTTCACCTTATAGCTTTTGTCCCACGTAATAGGTGGTGAGCCTATTGTCGTAGTGAAATGGACAGGCGCAGGTTGTGACGACCGACTGTTGAAATATCTGAAGCCGTTCTTATGGACATCAACTTGGCTTGGTATGGTAAGAAATCTGTTGGAAGTGATGGAGAAATTGTCTTCCCAGGTCGTTATTTCTTTGATTTCAGAGAAAAGTTTGTTAGATGTCAATGACTAGGTAACCTATTAGAGATAATTTTGAAAAGCAATTAGTATGCTGACTCAATCACAAATTTAATGTGAAAAACTAGGTAACTTATATTGAAAAACTTCACTTGTACTGTTCCACAGTATTTTTATTGACTGAGTGAGACTGAGTTTTTTAGTGACTGATCATAATTACACTTCGAAAATTACAGTAATTATGATCTAAATACGAAAATAGCCTTCTAAAATGCCGTAAGGCAAAACCGGTTAGGTCAGGGGTTCCCAACCTGTGCGCCGCGGCGCCCCGGGGCGCCGCAGAGAGCCCAGAGGGGCGCCGCGGCTCTCCTCGCGGCGCCCCTCTGTACGTAAAAAAAGTTAGTAAAAAATATCATAAACATGCAATTAATCCATCAAATCAGCCTATGACAGTCCACTGCTGGACGCCGGCCTCTCCCATCTAACGCCACACGTTCGCCAAAGAGAGGAGTGCCAAGAGAGACATCCCGCCGTCTGGTTTGGGGGCGTCACATGGCAGCCTTCGTACGCGCCCCCGACTAGCGTTGTACCGGTGGGCGGAGGTTGAGGGTCCCCGTTCACCGATGATCATTCGGCGGAAGGCACCTCTCCGTGTTCCGGAGATGCCTTCAGTGCCAGCCCGCTCGACCGCTCTCTACCGTCTCTGCTTTCAGAAAGGCGCTCAAAAGCGGTGCGATGCGGGCTTGGGTTTTGTCAGCTCCTTAGGGAGCTCAGGGGGGGCAGTCCATCTTGCTCCCACAAGGAGATTGCCGGCTGACCAGAACAATCTTTGGATATCCTTCGGCCCGGCTATAGGGTGAGAAGGAATACTGCGGGGTTTAGTGGGTAGGAGCCGCACACACCATCCTAGCTGTCTCCGCGGCTGGGATAACGGTGCCCAACCGCATTCCCCGCGTCACCAAAAAAAATAACGCCACATAGTTCAGGTCGTCGGTCTATCTGGCGGGTGGACGTCCTACGCGTCGTTTGCCAAGTCGCTGTTTCCACTCTAAAGAAGGGTCTGTCTCTCAAGTTCCCTATTTTGTTTTTTTTAACTAGTCTACTTTGTGTCTAAGTCCTCACCGCGTTGACCGCCTTAAGGTGTCTTAGTTTAGAGAGGTGGTAATATAGGCGGCGTTCCGGTTTGGGCCGCATGATGAGTTTGCCGAGACATGTCACAGGAAAGTGACGTGTGTGGAGGATATCACTGAATAGCTGCGACAATGAGGCGATTGCCAGCGGAGGAACGACGGGGGGGGGGGATATGAGATTTCACGTGGCATGTGAGGGCGCCGTGAAAATTTTTAAATCTTATAGGGGCGCCGTGACCTGAAAAAGGTTGGGAAGGCCTGGGTTAGGTATTACAATAATGAATATTGTCGAACAGTAGGTACAAGTGAAGTTTTTCAATATGTGTAGCAAGTTCCATCAAATGCAATCAATATAATCAATAATGACTAGGTAACTTGACTTTTTTGACTGCCTCTGTTGCGCAGTCGGTAGAGATACCGCCTGCGGTGCTGGAGGTCGTGGGTTCGATTCCCAACGGAGACAAATATTTGTGTGACCCATAAATGTTTGTCACAAGAGTCTGTGTATTTCTATGTATGATATGTATGTATTTAGAAATTTATAAGTATGTTTATCAGTCTTCTAGATCCCATAACACAAGCTTATATTAGCTTAATTTGGGCTAGATGATGTTGTGTGAGATTGTCCACACATATTTATTAAAAAAAAAACTAACAACTCTAAGTTTTTTAAGCGACTTACAACAGGAAACCTTACCTCCATCAGTCAGCGCGTTGTCATTTTATGACAAGTTTAAAAAAAAAACCACGTTGGCCATGTGTTAGTTACACTCGCACATGGAGTGTTCCGTACAGAAAAAATACATTTATTGAATCAATCAAGTCAGCCTATAGCAGTCCACTCCTGGGGGCCAAGTCTGGTATTTCAATTGTCAAAATAGATCGTAATAACTAAAATGAAAATCGAGGAGTCGTCGGCTATGGTACATTATCAACAGCTTTTGTGACTATTGCCCTGCGTTTACGATTCTATTCTGACGCGATTGAAATATCAGACTTGGGCCCCTGGACGTAAGCCTCTCCCAATTTACGCCACAACACAACGGTCCTGCACCTTTTGCATTCAGGGGCGCGTCCGCAAAAAAATGCACTTGGAGTTTTAGAAATAATCAAGAACTCACTTCATTAAATGACACCAAACTGGAACCTTAAATTCTTAATAGATGCGCTTTTTAAAAAATTAATTATTTACACGAGAAAAAACATCTCTCAAAGTTATTAAAAATCATCGAAATCTCAGAAATAATCAAATTGACAAAGGTAAATTTCGATGATTTTCAGAGGTTTTCTCGCAATTAAATAATTATTTTGTAAAAAGCGCACGATGTAATTGTAGTCTCATCTATTAAGAATTTATCATCTTATTCATCTATTTCCATTTTAGAGTCATTTAATGAACTAAGTTCTTGGATATTTCCAAAATCCTAAATGTCTTTTTGTGCATTTTGCGGACGCGCCCCTTCAGTCCCAGCCTGCGACCTTTCCTGGATCGCCGGTCCATCTGGCGGGTGGAGGTCTTGCACTACGTTACATTTATTGTAAAGAACCTCTCTTTTTTAGGGTTCCGTACCCAAACGGTAAAGAACGGGACCCTATTCATGAGACTTCGCTGTCCGTCTGTCTGTCTGTCTGTCCGTCAGGAGGCTGTATCTCATGAACGGTGATAGCTAGAGAGTTGAAATTTTCACAGATTATGTGTTTTTGTTGCCGCTATAACAACAAATACTAAAAATAAAAACATAATAATATTTAAGGGGGGCTCCTATACAAAAAACGTGTTTTTTCGCGATTTTGTCTTATATATTCGGTAATAAGGTATCCTTCCCAATTTAAATACGTTAGTTGGTTTGAACATTTCATCAAGATCATTCATTCTATTTACACCATGCAAATTAAATGAATACTTTAGGAGGTATAGCACAATCAAATGTTGCACAATGAAATTAATTTCGTGTCGCCATGATTGAACATTATACGGGTCACATACTACTTAACTTATTTTTCGACTTTCATCGTAAATATTTTTTCTCTAAAAAGTGAGCAACGCTTTCAACAGATTACTTTAGGTAGGTGGAATATTTAAAAGATAACTATTTCATAGGAAATAGTAAACAAATTGTCCATATTTTAGATTTTTCTCCAGTATAAACAAATTACGTACAAACACACAATTTATGTTGTAGACGTAGATATCGTGTTTATAATGTCATCATTCAAATGCCATCAATATTCTGAAAGAGAAATTAAACATAGAGTTCACAAACTCTTTTTAACCGACTTCAAAAAAAGGAGGAGGTTCTCAATTCGTCTGTATGTATTTTTTTTTATGTATGTCAAGCGATATTTCCGTCAATTATAGACGGATTTCAAAATTTATTTTTTTGTTGAATAGGGTTTACTTCTGAGGTGGTCCCATTTTCACCAGGTCAGGATCTAATGATGGGATCCAGGAGAAAACGAGGGCAACCACCGAAAATTGTAGGGACAACAAGTGCACTCGTTAACTTTTTAATTAAGTGCTTTAATGTTCTACACTTTAATGAAGGTCTGGAGTCGACCTGATGATAGAGTCGAAAGACAGTCGAGGGCATTCCTTAACAATTTACAGCAGTTACCTTGTGTTTGGGCTTGATTGATTTGTATTGATGAGAACTTTGCACCTAGATTGATAGATCCTTCAAAAAAAAAAGGAAGCTCTCAATGTTTTATGTATGTTCACCGATATTTCCGTCAATTATAAACGGATTTAAATTGTTTTCTTTCTTGAAAAGGGGTTTACTTCTGAGGTGGTCCTATTTTAATCAGATCAGGATCTGATGATGGGATCCAGGAGAAAACGAGGGCAACCACCGAAAATTGTAGGGACAACTAGTGCACTCGTTAACTTTTTAATTAAGTGCTTCAATGTTCTACACTTTAATGAAGGTCTGGAGTAGATCTGATTATGGAACTGAAAGACAGTCGAGGGAAATCCTTAACGATTTACAGCAGCTACCTTGTGTTTGGGCTTGATTGATTTGTATTGATGAAAACTTTTACCTAGATAGATATTTTTTTCGGTTCACCCGTCACTTAAAATAATGAAAAAAAATTTTTCAATAAAAAATAAAACCGACTTCCAACAAATCCTGAAAAATAAAATTTACTTAGCACAAAGTAAAATGTATTTTGATTTATCAAATTTTATTCAATATAGTATTGAAGTTGGTGCCATGAATAATACCTACATAAACCTATGGGTTTACTTGGCGCCGACTTCAATATGATATTGAATAAAATCAGATATATTAAAATACATTTTACTTTGTGCTAAGTAAATTTTATTTTTCAGGATTTGTTGGAAGTCGGTTTTATTTTTTATTGAAAAATTTTTTTAAAATATATACTGTACAGATCAGTGATACAAGGATAGTTAACACTATAGAGCAGTGGTTCCCAAACTTATTTTGTCTACTGCCCACTTTGAGAATAAATATTTTTTTAGCGCACGCATTTTTTCACCTATTTAAAAACCACTATAACTTCAAATTAAATTAATTAATTATTGTGACATATATATGTGATGTTGTGTAAAAAAAAATGTATATTATGAATATTAACATATTAACAGAGAATTCTAAACGAAACTTTTACTATAACCCGCAACTTGAAACCTGAGCGCAGTAGGTAACATACAACGGCGCTTAGGTCTCAAGTTAACTCTTACGGGCTCCACCTGCCAATAAGAATGATTATTGAAACGCAACTTTATAGTATTAAAACAGAGTATCTTTTATTAAAAATATAATTAAAATAATACATAAAAACTGGATGAATCTGATGCTGTTTAATAAGTTTGTTGATATCAGGTTCCAATTTACTCAAGAACAGTCGCAAGTCGCCACGTTCGGTAACAAGCAAACGATTTCTCTTTTTAGTAAGCAGTGTTGTCACAGCACTAAATCCACGTTCACACAAATATGACGATGGGAATGCTATCAAGAATCGTTGAACGATTGACCACAATCCAGGGTACAATTGAGGGATCGGTTTTTGAAGCCAAAATTCTTGGTAACCATTTTTGAACTTGATTTTTATTTCCTCGTTTTTTGTCAATTCTATAAGTTCTTCTTCCAGCTGAGGTGACATTGCTGTGTTGACATTTGAAAACGGATCCAAAACCCAGTCTGTTATTTCCAAGTTCAAAATGTCCTGGTATCGTTCGACGCTCAATCGTACTCAACAAGTCCGAACAAGCATTCAATGAACCAGCCGACTGATACAGGAATGCACAATTCGGGTTATTTAACAAAAACTTGTTAAAACATGATAGATATCTACGAGTACTAATAACTATTATTTTTTTCTATATTAAATAAAATAGGACAGATATATAAACTACGCGAAGAGAAATATAGAACAGAGTTTGAGCAATCTTTTAATTCATATTAGTTGATGTTCACAAGTTGTTGTTGAGAGTCGAGAGCTCTTGCAGTTGTTGTTTAAGAGGCCTCTTAGCTAAATAAAGTTACAAATCACCCCCCGCCCGCCCGCCTCTACACAACGCCCCCATTTTCTTCTGGCTCTCTTACCGCCCCCCTTGAGACCTGCAGCGCCCACAAGGGGGCGTTATCGCCCACTTTGGGAAAGACTGCTATAGAGCAACGCGAACTTTCTAAAAACGTGCGTTGTATAACACTATAGAGCAATGCGAACTGTCTAAAGACGCGCGTTGTATAACACTATAGAGCAACGCGAACTGTCTAAAGACGCGCGTTGTATGACACTATAGAGCAACGCGAACTGTCTAAAGACGCGAGTTGTATAACACTATAGAGCAACGCGAACTGTCTAAAGACGCGCGTTGTATAACACTATGGAGCAACGCGAACTGTCAAAGGTGCGCGTTGCTCTGTGTTAATAGGTAATAAGGGCAACCAGTAGACGCTTGAAATATTCACAGAATATCGAGCAGTGTATTTTCAGATTTAAAACAAAATGGACCTTTACTGGGAATTCCTTTCGAGAGCTTACCCGGGGCTCCCAACCGTAGGCTGTTGGGCGTAACGTGGGGTTTTTTAGTCGGTATGAGTCCGGCATATCATCCATTAAGGATTTTCAGGAAGGAGAATAAAAAGAAAAAAGGGGGGCTCCCATGCAACAAATACGACTTTTTGTTGTTTTTTGGTACGGAACCCTCCGTGCGGGAGTCCGACTCGCACTTGGCCGGTTTTTATTTGTTGTTATAGCGACATTTTTGTTTGCGAAATTTATGAATTGATGTATGATAATGAATTTGAGAAAATTTCAGTTGTTTAGCTATCACGGTTCCCGAAAGTTTGGGGACAGACAGACGAAAAGACAGCGAAGCATTACTGAGAAATAATAGGGTCCCGTTTTTTCTACCTCCCTCGTATCCTTCGGGTACGGAATCCTGAAAAAAAAGAGGTCATAGACCTTAAAAAATAATTTTTAAGGTCTTTGACCATGGGTAACACTTACCATAACGTGGTCCGCGTCATTGTGTGTCAGCTTCTCTCTCGATGACATGACGTCAGACAAAGTAGTACATCATTACAGCTCTTAAGGATTTTTTGTGCCGATTTTGTTGGGGGCATGCCCCCAGCTCATGTAGTTCGCATGTGGCGGCGCTGTCGTCGCATTTCACTATCGCAGTTAATAGTCAAAAACTAGTAGGCACATTTTTAAATTTTTAATCGACTAAGTTCAGGGATAACTTATAAAAAACTATTTCACGTCTTTTAAAAAACATTAATATATTTATAGACATTTACAATGATTTATTTTATTTTTTTGCTTCGAAAATTTAAAAATGGCTGCCGCGCTCCGACTGCAACGCCGCCGCCGCCAAGCGGCAGTTTGTGTCACAGAAAGTTTGTCTACAGAGCAGCCTAAGAAACTGTTCTTCTTGGTAACGTCTGTATTCATTGATACATCCGAGTACCACAGTCAATGTCGACGTTACCAAAATATTATAATAATAACATTGATAACATTACATTGTTTGCGATGAGTCTAGTCAGTTAAGGCGCAGTTATCGGCTACCAGTTTTGTATTTACTGGATGCTGGATATGCCCTCCCCTAAGAATCGAAAAATCCATTTCTGGGAAATATTTTTGACATTACTATTCAGACGACAGTTTTTATTGTATTTCTTCTGAATGCTAAAAATTTGTGTGGTGAGTATGTGTGTTAGTTCGTCTGCACTGTCCGTTTGGGACACCGTAACTCCCAAATGGCTTGGAGGATCGCGATCAGTGCGACAAAGATATATAATTTTTAGGACATGTCTGAGGAAGGATATAATTAATAATAATAATAAATAAATATTCACGGACATTTCACACAACGCTATCTGATCCCAAAGTAAGCTAGGAATAACCTGCTTGTGTTATGGGTATCAAACCACGGATATTAATACTTATATACTTTTAAATACATACATATTATACATAGAATTACCCAGACTATTGAGACAAACATTTATGGGTCACACAAAGATTTGTCTCCGGTGGGAATCGAACCCACGACCTCCAGCGCCGCAGGCGGTATCACTACCGACTGCGCCACAGAGGCAGACAACATTGATATAAGTAAACAGTTTAAAACTTTTACCTAACCATTCTATTATTTAGGCGCTTTGCAGATGGCGGGGCGGGCCGGGCCGGTTAATTTCACGGCGAACGCTAGTGCAAAAGGAAAAATACCTGAAGGGCAAGAAGACCTCGCGTCCGTGGCTACCCGCCATTGATCACACAAACCAGCTTGTATGAAGTAACGCAGACAGATGCGCGGAGGGCTAGCTATGCGCCGCGCGCTTTATACTTTTTATAGTGATGGACATGAATTAACTGTCTCCGTCCCTCGTGTGCTTTGTGTTCGCGGTGAGGGTAGCCGCGGTCATCGATGGGCAGACGCGGTCTTTACTACGTCGCGGTCAAAAAGACAGGTCCGCGATGCCGTTTCAAAGCGCCTATAAAGGGTTCGAAAAAAAAAGACAATTTGCTCGTTTCCATAAAATTAGATCTCATTCAGGTTATATTTTTAAGACCTTATGTACAATTTGGTTGGCAATAAAGTTATGATTATGATTATTCAATACATCAAAATACCTTTATTCCTACTCTACTCTTCTACACTTTGAACTGGTTCCGATAAATAAATGGGCAGATTCGTTCCATTTTTCATTCGCGTTTTATTGTTACTTTGTAGTGGCGGAATTATACCTTGCAATAATGAAATTCGTAATAATATTTCTCATTGTTTTTGCGACTGCGAATTGTAGTTCAAACACAATAAGTGGAACTAATCATGCCGTTTACAATAATCCAGGTAAGGATAAGAAATAAATTATACTTTAACAACTTAAGGTAAATGTAAACTTTTTATTATTAGTAATATTTTTGATTCAAAGTAATTAAATTTTCTACAACACATGGGGATCTTTCTGAAACTCTGTGAAATCGTTAATTCAGGGTATAAATTACACTTAGCCTTTAGCCCGAATGGTTGTTGTGAAATGGATCGTTTGCCAATGGAATTCGGACATACGACTACCAGTCGTTTAAAAGAACAAAGTCGTACGTCCGTATTTGGTCAGATTTCGTATCTGTTATCCGATGTCGTTTTCCTTTTTGTCAAGCACTAGTTTGGAGTTGTTTGCCCGTGTTCCAATAACCAACAGTGTGTTCCAGTAAATACAGTTACGATTGCCCGAATTCGGGTGACGTCTATCGTCCCTCCAAATTCGGGGTAACGACCAAGTATTATTACGACATTAGAAACAGGACTATGATGATGATGTATTTTACCAGGTACAGCGGCGCTACAAGAAATGAGAGTTCATGGCAGACAAGCTATGAAAGGAGACGATTGCCCAACCGGATTTGGTAGAGCTGATGATGGAACTTGTGTAAGAGAAGTACAAACATTGAAAGGTTAAGCATTTAGTACAACTGATAGGAGCTTAGAAGAATTATCAGTAAAAATAAAAACGAAAATGTGTTTTATTCTACAATAAGTTACATGATTCTGCAGTTACAGTAAAACAGCACAGACGGGGGTGGGCCGGGCTTTTTGTCCGCGACGGCGATGTAACGTTCGCGGTGCGGGCAGTCGCGGACATCGACAGACAGATGCGGTGTATACTACGTCGCGGGCAAAAAGCCCGGCCCGCCCCGTCGTCTGCCGAACGCCTAGACTACGTTTTATTATCAGAATACGTTGGCTGGGGATGCAAAACCCGCCACGGTATTCTATCTCATTCTACCGAGACGCAAAGTAGATCCAAGGTTAAAGTCTCTGCGATCGGCAGAGTTATCTAAGAAACCCTCAAATTTCAATAATCTTCTATGCAGCTTGCAAACAATTTCTGTCTTTTTATGGTTCCGTACCCAAGGGGGTAGGGGAACGGAGGTAATTGCCGTACACATAACTTTAAAACGTCATCATTACAAAATTATTAATCAAAAAAGAAAACAAACAATCTTAATTTACTGCCAATTAAGTATACTTTAAATAATAGTAAACACCAAAATATAAAAATAACAATCATAAAAGATAAAGTACTTTAATTGAAAAATAGTTCTTGTACGGAGTTACCCGAACCTTGCGGGTAACTCCGTATACATGGTCGGCACCAAAACATTAAATACGCTACCGTCGCCATGTTGCTACGCAGACTGACGCGAACTTTGGTGTGACAGCTAACTGAACTGTTCCCGACGCGTGCAGCAAGGACAGGTAGCTGTTTTACCCTTTGTCTACACTAATATTATAAAGAGGAAAACTTTGTTTGTATGTTTGTTTGTTTGTTTGTTTGGTTGTAATGAATAGGCTCAAAAACTACTGAACCGATTTTAAAAATTCTTTCACCATTTGAAAGCTACATTATCCACGAGTAACATGGGCCATATTTTATTCCCGTATTCCCACGGGAACGGGAACTACGCGGGTGAAACCGCGTGACGTCCGCTAGTTTTGTATATATTGAGTGTACGCAATAAGCCGCTGTACGGCAATACCCTCCGCTCCCCTAAAAACGGGACCCTATTCATGAGACTTCGCTGTCCGTCAGTATGTCTGTTCGTCACGAGGCTGTATCACATGAATGGTGATACAGCTAGTATTTTAATAACTGCAAAAATAGACTCTTGATGTGCTCACAGAACATGGAGCTGTATAATTTCATGAAATATAAATAATTTTACTAAAACAAAATCGACATTTAAGTGGGCTCTCATACAAAAATTTTTTTTGTAGTTCGTAGACTCGCACTTGGCTAGTTTTTTTTTATTCATTTTGGCAGCACGAGTATAGCTAACGGTGTTGCCAACGATCAAAGGCAGCGGTCACCGCTTTCCAACAGGTGGGCCGTAAGCTTGTCTGAAACCTTGGTGATTTAGCAAAAAAAAATAAACCTAACCTAATAATAATTAATAGTACCATATTGTAAATGATCCCTCCTTCTCGCCCAGTAGCTTTTAACCCTTCTAAAGATAAGATAGATTACTAGGCCATACTAATTATTTACTCAACTTATAACTTAGTCAACCAGACGTATCTCGCAATGAATTTCTATATTGTAATCATATTATTATTATTATGCGTCGTAAAATCTCAATGTGGACTTGCAAGTGGTCTTTTCGGTGAAAACAATGAAAAACCAGAAACTGATACAAATTTATTGAATAATGTAGTTCAACCGCTGAAAGACGCGACTATCGTTGTTGTAGATGCTCTGGGCAATATAATTAAAGCCAATAAAGATGGTGACAAAAATACAGCGAATACTGCAACGGAAAGTACGCAAGAAGTTGTTAAAACTACAGAAAAAAGTGAAGATAAAAAACCAACGACACCTACGATTAGCACTCAAAATACAGAAAAGCCTACTAGTGAAATCTCAACTACAGGCAATCCTACAACTGAGACTCAAACAACAGCTAAACCTTCAAGTGATGCTCAATCTACAGAAAAACCGGCGGCAACAGAACAAGATAATGTTAAACCTTCAGAAGCAACACCTTCTAATAAAATATAGAAATTCTTAATCCAACGAAAATTAACTAAACAAATTGTATCCTCTATGTAACTCGATGTGTGATAGAATTTAGTTAGGTACTCATATTATTATGAAAATAAGGTTATAATATAATACAACCATACTTATAAAATTACCCAGTGATTCAGTTATCTATCAACGCCCAGTCGAAACCATTGCACCTAAAACCTTAATTTACGTTTTATGATCGCACCACTCGCGACAGACAGGGAGTTATCCTCACACTCTGCGTCCGAAACCTTCGAACACGGTAAGATCCGATAGGAGCTTGTAACGTTGTGAAACAACGGGTGCAAATATTAATTAATATTAGGTGACTAGAATTAGAATTTGGGTCAACATATGAAAGCGCCATCTACCGAGTAAGTGTCGCAACGACGGAAGCCTTGATTCGTATTTAAAAATGCGGTCTTGACGATTGAGTAGTTTCGAGTGGTGCCGCTAGAGGCGCTGTACAAACATATAAAAACAACCGCGCGCGAATTTCAAGGACCATTACTCGAACAATTAAAATAAACTCGTCGCGAAGGCGTATGTGTATCAGAATATAAATCTAATCAAAGTAAAGAAATATTACAGGGAGCGAAGTACTCCCAAAGTGATCAGTGATTTAGCTGCAAGCGTCAATAACCCCATCATTGGGTGAGTTAAATTAATTATAATGTAATCTAGATTTTAAAACAGTGAAAATTAACGGCTGTTGGTCAACCCTGTTATGGGAGGGTAGATTACAGGGGTGTGAAAAAAAGGTCTCTGTAAAATTAGTATATAACCAAACATTGTAAGGCACCCGACTCCTGAAATGTTTAACAGGGATCGGCTGTCTTAGCAATGGGCGGGAAAAAGGGTTCCAGCTAACCCGTCATCTGGAACATTCCAGGGTCCACCCTTCGGGTTCCAAGAAGGAACGTTCACCCTACGGGCGACAAGCATTCGTCCACCCTACGGGATCCGAGAAGGAACATTCACCCTACGGGCTACCAACAATCATTCACCCTACGGGCGACAAGCATTCGTCCACCCTACGGTTTGAAAACACCGTGCCAGCCGTATTTGTGGACGGCACGGCTACCTGGCGAACTGCAGCGGGCTACAGGAAGACCAATACTGAGATAAGTCGAACCCTTAGGGACCTTCGGGAATCGCTAAAACCTTTGCTCCCCGATCACGAACCACGACCCCGAGTTTAATTTTCAATAAACCAGCATTTTATATTTCCATATTCTTCTTTTATTCATCTCTTCAATTTCCTGAAAGCTCACAGCTTTTCAGTGGCGCCCATATCGTGGTTTCGGGTAGCGAGAAAGCGATTTCCGACGGGAGTCGGGAGGTCATAATTATAAGATGTTTTAATCTGTGTAAAATAGTCTTAAGAGTGCCCGTTAGCGGGGTAGTTTCCCTCCAAATTATTACAACTACCCAGGAATTTTGGCTCTCCTGACCTCTGCTGCCAACTTGTTCTTTCCGGCTTATTTTGTGTATTTTTATTAATTTTAGACAGATTTCGGCAAAAACAAGAACAAGGCCAAATTTGAATTTTTCTCAACGTAAATTGTAATTTTTCCAAATTTTAACGGTCCCCAAATTTATTTTTCACACCCTCAAGCATTTATTTTATGGTGGAAAATTTTTAATTAAATTTAAAGTAAAAGTTTTTTTTTTTCAATTTTAGATAGTACTTTGTTAAAGTCTGAAGTAAAACTTCTAATTTGAAACGCTTACATTAATTTTCGTAAGTGAGTTGTATAGCATATATTCATCGTAAAAAGTAGCCAAAGGATATCACCACCACAATTTTTATTTTTTTACGGCGTCAAACCGCCTCAATTTGTGTATTATTTTGTTGTATTTCCTATATGTGAATTTACAGCGAGACCAACAGCCGATAATCACACTTCTGGATAACAATCCCTATTGAAATTTCACTTTAGTAAAACGGTAGAACAAAGATTTTACGAATTTCACTTCACGTAAATTATAAAAGATTTATAATTGTTTCACTTTTCGAATTACGTTGAATTCTGAGACACTGAAATAAAACTGTAAGAAAAAACATTCCAAACGTAGATCACGCAGTAAAAACATTCTTGCCAAAAACAATTGTAAACTAATAACTTTGATTCGTGTTCTGAATAAACAACGGCAGATGTTGCTTTCATAACGTTTACGAGTAAGTTGAATTACTAGCTCGATAGTAGAGGAAATTTTTTTCCATATAAACTGTGGGTGGAAGTGAATAAAATACACTCCGGACACCAACAGTCTGATACAAAATATTTCCAGAAGCGTCCAAGTACGAATCGGTTTTTCAAACAATTCGAAATATTCAAGGGTTCCGTAGTGGTAAGGAACAATTTACATAAAAAAAAGTTAGTTACTACGATACAGATTATTTCCAGAACCATCCAAGTGCGAATCGTCTTTGACACAGTTCGAAATATTTAAGGGTTCCGTAGTAGTAAGGAACTATTTAAAAAAAAAAATTAGTTGGAACGAGTTAATATACAATTAACTCTTAGCACGTTCGTGGGAATAATTACATTTCAATAAAAATAATATTAGCGTCGAAAATTGGATTCATCGATAAAAACTGTCAAACATTTAATTAATTTCATCATCCCATCATCATACACTTCATTTTCACTAATTATTACTTCTGGTTAGATTATATTCACACAGATTATATTCACAGACAGACAGACAGACAATTAATATATAGAAGGGTCCGATTTATTATTTGAGTGAAGGAACCCTAAAAGTTAATATTTCCAAACTTAAGTATTTCCTAAAGCAAATAAGTTTTAAAAAGGTTCAATTTGTAATTCGGTTCAACGAACCCTAAAAAGTAGAATTTATTTTTTCGTTATTCGGCGGGTGGATCGAAAAATATTCACATTCCTTAACATACAAAGACGCGTTTGCGAATAGCGCATATAGTACATCAGTACAGCTACACAATAGTGTTTTTGATGATTATTTTGGAAAATATAAGGGTGTTAGCACACCGTCATATAATTTTAGTAATTAGGTGGCACATTAGGTACCACATTTCGTATCATGTTACACGCATACATATTATCATACGGAATGTCACAATTACACTTACATAATAATTAGGTAATAGATGATCATCACATTTTCATCACAATTATCTTCACACACAATTCCAAACACTCAATAAGCAAGTTGTTTTTGTTTGTTTACATAGTGACACTTGCATTTCATGGTGTGTGACTCCCAAAGGCGGAAGTGGGAGGCAAACTAGCTACAGGCGAGTCACATTCGTGATTATAGAAAGTGACTCAAATGTCCTAAGTTTTGTTCCCCACCAAAGCTGACGGGTTAATATAGCATGGAATAAAGTGTGACACTGGCCTTAGATGCAACGATAAATAACACGTTTACATCAACATGATTACGTCAACATCTTACGTGCAAACAAAACAGAACTTACACAAGGGAAATTTCATACGTACATACATACATAATATTCATTTAAGCACGCACATACATTTTATACTACTATGGCGACACACAAGGGTCCCATTTTTTTTATATAATTGGCGTTATAGCCAAATACTATTTACGGTCGTCATTTTTAGGGTTGACATAATAGTCATAGTCAACATTCTACTGCTAAGATTGCGAATAAGCACTTAGTTTCTGTTATTACCACTAAGATTGCCAATGAGCACTTAGTTTTTTTGTTATTTTATTTGGTTAAAGGGCTAAATAGCCTAGTAATTAGTTAGGGACACTACACACTACACATGACTTACAAATAACTACATATAACAACGTGACAAACACATGCCGTGTTCGTCATGGGGACATAGGGGTTAATTAGCATCACGGAGGATTCTGCGAGTAAATTATTTCTATCACTTTTCTGTTTCTTGGTTTAGTTGGGAGTTTTCTGTTAGTTGGAAGCATGAGTCTATCCCTAACAGAGTTCGTCGAGTACTGTTAGTTGGCAGCATGGTCTTGCACTAACAGAATTATGTTGTAGGTTACTGTTACGAGGAAGCATGAAGCTTACCCGAACAGATTTATGGTGTAGGTTTATTACTGTTACGAGGAAGCATGAGTCTTACCCGAACAGATATATGGTGTACTGTTATTTGGCAGCATTTGTCTTGCCCTAACAGTCTTAGGTGTAAGTCACCTTTATGTTTATTTTCGTCATATGGCTACTCCTACCACTCGGAAGCTAGAGTCTTGCCCTGGGGGATAGTCCATCCTATGATTCGGAAGTGCTACACTAGCCCTAGTAGGATGTTCTTCTCTGGGACGGTTGTATAAATCCCAGCCTTCAGCAAAAAGCCTTATTATACACACCCCACTTTCAGGCGGTGCGTATTACCTGAACCTTCAACCCAAAGCCTCAAATACGTCTTTTCTCTTTCTGTCCCACAAGATCTTTTAGAATCACCTAAATACATCCTGCGAGTTGGTTTCATTAAGGTTAAGGCCGACTCTTCGCTACACCCAGCATCACCTCATTCACACAGCACACTAACATACACACACACATAGACGAGTAGTAGGTCTTAAGTTAGGGGCGTTCGAGGACGAACGCAGCATTTGACGTGTTATCGTACGTCAAACGCTCACCGGGGAGGGGGAGTATGTAACGTTGTGAAACAACGGGTGCAAATATTAATTAATATTAGGTGACTAGAATTAGAATTTGGGTCAACATATGAAAGCGCCATCTACCGAGTAAGTGTCGCAACGACGGAAGCCTTGATTCGTATTTAAAAATGCGGTCTTGACAATTGAGTAGTTTCGAGTGGTGCCGCTAGAGGCGCTGTACAAACATATAAAAACAACCGCGCGCGAATTTCAAGGACCATTACTCGAACAATTAAAATAAACTCGTCGCGAAGGCGTATGTGTATCAGAATATAAATCTAATCAAAGTAAAGAAATATTACAGGGAGCGAAGTACTCCCAAAGTGATCAGTGATTTAGCTGCAAGCGTCAATAACCCCATCATTGGGTGAGTTAAATTAATTATAATGTAATCTAGATTTTAAAACAGTGAAAATTAACGGCTGTTGGTCAACCCTGTTATGGGAGGGTAGATTACAGGGGTGTGAAAAAAAGGTCTCTGTAAAATTAGTATATAACCAAACATTGTAAGGCACCCGACTCCTGAAATGTTTAACAGGGATCGGCTGTCTTAGCAATGGGCGGGAAAAAGGGTTCCAGCTAACCCGTCATCTGGAACATTCCAGGGTCCACCCTTCGGGTTCCAAGAAGGAACGTTCACCCTACGGGCGACAAGCATTCGTCCACCCTACGGGATCCGAGAAGGAACATTCACCCTACGGGCTACCAACAATCATTCACCCTACGGGCGACAAGCATTCGTCCACCCTACGGTTTGAAAACACCGTGCCAGCCGTATTTGTGGACGGCACGGCTACCTGGCGAACTGCAGCGGGCTACAGGAAGACCAATACTGAGATAAGTCGAACCCTTAGGGACCTTCGGGAATCGCTAAAACCTTTGCTTCCCGATCACGAACCACGACCCCGAGTTTAATTTTCAATAAACCAGCATTTTATATTTCCATATTCTTCTTTTATTCATCTCTTCAATTTCCTGAAAGCTCACAGCTTTTCAAGCTTTCTTCCAGGCACGCTTAGGTGTGGAATGATCTCCCTGCCTCTGTTTTTCCAAACGCGTACAGTATGGGATTCTTCAAAAGAGGCCTTATAAGGTTCTTACAGGGTCGGCACCGCGAGTGTAGCGACTCTGATGCTGGAAGCGTCCATAGTAATATAATATTAGTGAGTACTACAAGCTAATAATTTACATTTAAGATCAAAGAGATTTTGTCGACTGTGAAAATATGAATCCACAAATTTTTCAACCAAAATTCGTCTTCTTTAACCGAAAGTCGGCAACTAGTCACAGTCTTGTTCTTCGTAAAATTTTGGATTACCAAGGGACACAAAAAATAATTTTCTGACAATTAACGAAATAAAGCGAGAGAACGGACGCTTAACAAGATTATAACTATTATTAAATATTAATTAATCATCTTCATTGAAACTGTCTTGTATTTACACGACATCCAGCCGTATTATCATAACAAATTTAAGCTATTAATACAAAGGTTTCGGCTGGTGTAAGTCTCAGTTGCCCTGACTAGCTGCTAAAGGTACATTCATTAAAATTCTATAATGGAAAAGTTACTTTTACTTGTAGTGCTTTGCTCAGTAAGCGTAGAATGTGGAATAGTCTACCGTTTAGAGAAGAATCAAATCAAGACTGACACCAAAAATAACTCAAATCTTCCCAACATTTATATAGCTACTCTTGATAAAGACAGCAATATCAAAAATGAAACTTTAAACTCAGAAGCTAAAGTTAACTTGAACGATATGAATCAGCAACAAAAGGTTGTTAAAGTTCACAAATGTAGATGCTGTGGAAGTGTTACAATCCAAAGTGATAATAAAAGCGAAACTGTAATCTCAAACTCAACTGATGTACCAAAAACGGAATACATAGAAGAAAACGTATCATTAAGTGAAATCAAAAATGATACAAATCTAAAATTAGTAGCTGCAGAAAAGGAAATCAGCAAAGTTGTCAGCAGTACTGAAAATTCACTAACAAGTACCGCTGTGACAAGACTTAGTAAAACAACATTTTCTTGTACCATTAGATTTCCAGATTTCTTGGATTGTTGTCCGTCAGGTAAAACCCGAACTGATGATGGAACTTGTGTAGATGAAGTTATGTAAATAGATGAAAACTACAAAGCTGTTGATGAAACACATAATTGTGTACGTGCACTGTCTTCGAATTAGTATTGGTCTTGTTTCGGTTCTATTATATTGAGTTTTATAAAAAAATGTTTTCGTTTTAACGTTTGAAATCCTTTTGTAATAGATAATCTAAGCAAGTCTACATATTTGCACCAAAGCAAAACTAAATTATATTCGATAGGGTGTGCTTTGAACTTAGAGAAGCTTTCTTTAACATTTTGTAGAATCGCTTGATTTTTTTTTTTGGTATTAGTTGATACCAAAAAAAAACTTAAAATAACTAAGTAGATAATTTATAGAATTTTTGGAAATCAACCCATTAGTATGAAATATAGTCCTATCCATTTTTCCTTTTTTAGGGTTCTGTACCGTAAGGACAAAAATGGGTCCCTATTCATGAGACTTCGCCGTCTGTCTGTCTGTCTGTCCATCATGAGGCTGTATCTCAGGAACCGTGATAACTAGAGAGCTGAAATTTTCACAGAAGATGTGGTTTTTTTATACCACTAAGGTGGCAGACAAGCATATGGCCCACCAGATGCGCTGGTGGTCACCGCTGTCTATGGTCGCTTGCAACACCGGAGGCGCTACACTCGCGCTGCCGACCCTGTAAAAAACTTCTAAGACCCTTTTTCTTTTGCCGCTATGACCACAAATACTAAAATCAGAAAAAAAGATGGGATTAAGAGGGGCTCCCATACAACAAACGAGATCTTTTGCAGTTTTTTGGTACGGAACCCTCTGTGCGAGAGTCCAACTCGCACTTGGCCGGAATTTTTTTCCTAACTTGAGTAACGCTTAAACAGTGAGAATGACATTTTGGTTTAATATAGGTAGCATTTAGCTACCCTGAACCTCTACACCTTTGCGAACGTAGCTGAGGTTTAAAGACATCACAAGCGAATCTTCGAGACACTGCCAGTCTCTCCTACGATAATTTCACGAAAAACCGTGAGAAAATAGTTAGCTTCTGCAGCTGGAACCACCCCCATAAAATAATCTTATTCATTACGCCCCCCTCTCCCACCCGCCAGCAATTAGTCTGCATTTGCGCTTTCTGCACATAAAATATGGCAAACGTCGTTGCTTTTAAGATCCCTGTTAATTTATTTATTTCCATTGTATCACTAAACTGAGGTAGACATGCCCTACGCACCGATTTTTGAAACCTATAAACTGCGCCAATTAGCAGCCTTGCTCGCTCTGTTGTGAGTCAAAACTTCGAGAGTAGGTACTCGACTTGCAATCGGAGTCCATAGACCTTCTCTTTTACTCTTGTTCTATTCGTATATTGCTATTGTGTGTGGTGACAATTACGTAAAAAATATTTATAAGTGAGTGGTAGTGCTCAATGTGTGTATGTTTGAGGATTGCTTTTGAAATCTCGTTTGTTAGAGTACGGCGCGTCTACCTCAGTTTATATAGAAGTCTTTGGGTATCACCTGCTGGTGGGAAATGAAATCTTTTACTAATCTAGATTAATATTATTAAAGCAATGGAAATTAATAGAAAACAGCCCAAACCAAATTGTTTGTAATTAGGTAACCCTACAAGTTTTGCTCCGCCCTGGCTCTGCATTACTATTTTTACAAAGTTTCTTTTCATAAAAATATTCACTTGACAGTAAGTAAAACAACAACAGAGTCTACGTACCTATGCACTGCCTTTTTTTTTTATTGTGAGGGAAAATCCTCGTAGGATGCTATGCCGGACTCTTACCGACTAAAAAACCTCACGTAACGCCCAACAGCCTATGGTTGAGAGCCCCGGGTATGCCCTCAGGAAGGATATCCCGTGACTCCCAACAGACCTACGGCCGCCACTGCGGCCTCGCCCAGGGGGTGGTTCGGGTGCAATCCCGCGTCTATGGGGGGTTTCGGATGTGACCCCGCTTCTAAGAGGGGGCGTGCGTGAGTTGCTCACGTCACGCTGCCGTCATGGGCCTGCTTCTGTAAGGATGGTGAGCGGCCCTCTCAACGTCCTCAGACCCCCGGTCATGGAGGCCGATAGTCCTCGGCGAAGACACGTCGGCGGCGCCCAGGGCGCCGACTGCGGAACTCCGGTGGGAGAGTTCTCTTCCGCACCCGGCCCGCCGCCTCCTTCGCGAGCATGACCTGCTCGCAGCTAGAGATGGGCGGAGGGAAAAAACCCAAGGGGAAAAAACCCAATAGACGGGAATTTTCATTATTTGACGATCCGAAAAATATAAACATTCTTTTATTATCTTTAGGACAAATGCAACGAAGAATAGGTACTTTGCGATGCGCACATACTTTGCACCGATGCATCTAGGGCACTAGCTGTTGCCTGTTGTTCGAAATGTCAAAATGTGTAGCATTCAGGAACTAAAATAAAACCAAACTGTTATTATAACAACAAAAAGACGATTTGTTGTTTATATCATAAGATTCTTTCTGCGTATCGTGGCGGAATGTTACTTCATTGCTAATTAAACTTATATTGAAACCTTGAAGAATCTTTGACAAAAAAAAACGAGCTATACTAACAGTTATTTAGTACACTTTACAAAAGTGCCCGCAGAGGCCGTCAGGGTGATGAGGGGTTTCCACACGCACGATCTCAGGTGATGCGGCATGTCTCCTAGCCGCAACCCCCCTCCCCCCCCCACGGGACTTGGCGCAGGGAGGAGCTGGAAGCTGGGCCAAAAGCCCTCCCATCTCCAGAAATCTAGGCTCGACGGTCCCATGTCTACCAGGAAACCGAGAAGACATGGAAGGTAGGATTTGAGTAACCAAAGGGGGGATCCACTACAATCGCAGCGGTCAGACCGGTCATGGATGAGTGGCTGGAGAGGAGACACGGTGCTCTCTCCTATAGGTTGTCACAGATACTTCCAGTAAGTATTATAAGTATTACTCCCGTATCCCACGGGAGCTTCAGTAAGTATCTGTGGTAAATACAACGGGAAACCATGGCCGAGTGCCAGCACTGCGGGGAGCGCGGTAAACACACTGTATTAACTGGTAGAATAAAAATACTGGTAGAATACATAGCGTGGGCGCAATAGCGCCAGGTCCTGGATCGTGGCAGGTCTGGACTTGGACACTCTCTCGCTGGAGACCAGAGGGAGTAAGTAGGACTGCGCCGACTCTTTCTGCCCCCAAAGATGCGGGATAGCATTTTGGATCTTATCCCTCAGAGAGATTCCAAGCATAGCTTGTTCCATCGCTCGTTGCGCATCCTTAAGGGCGTGAACTAGCCCCACTCCGAGTGTCCACGTTTTGGCAACGTAGGTCATAATTGGTAGTACGCACTGGTTGAAGACTTTCGTCTTTATTTATTGCGGTATCGGCGAGGTTCCTATCTATATACTTATAATAAAACTGTAGAGGGTCGGGAGTCTGTACATGGAAGATATTTTAAAAATTTTAAGCGTAGGGCGTTCTCTATTCGGTACTGAAGCCGAAAATGTAATTTAAAATTTTCATGTCTGTCTGTCTGTCTGTCTGTCTGTCTGTATCCCGACTAAGTATCACGCCGAAACTACTGAACCGATTTGAATGATACTTTGTACGATCTAAGCTTATAGTCCGAGGAAGGTTCTTAGATACTTTTGATCCCGATATTTTGTGCGGTTCCTTCAGGAGAGGGGATGAAAGGCAAAATAGGTTTTTAGCTATAATTTCTCACTGCGTGGTTCGATTTCAAATATTTGTTTGGTGTCTGAAAGGGAGTACTTTAGGCATTATTCCATACAATTTTCAATATTGAGGGTTACGTAGTTCAGAAATTAGGGGCATCTCAACTCTCGGTAAATCTAGAATTCAACGTTTCTTTTGAAAGTGAGTCTAAACGGGCGTGTTGGCTTAATCATAAAAGAGCTTAATGATTAAGGCTATTGTAAAATAATTCAGTCCGCGCCGAAGGCGTGGACTGAATTGTTTTACAATCGACTTAATCTTTAAGCTCTTTTATGATTAAGCAAACAGGGCCGTTTCACACGCTGCTTGATGAGTCTCATGAAGAAGTACCCCTCCATTCGTACACCTTATGTGACGTAAACGAAGTTGCGAGGGTCAGCTAGTTATCTATATACATATAATAAAATGATAGAAAAGCCAAAACTGTACATTGGAAATATTAACAAAAAAATACTCGCTGGGTGTTCTAATTAAGATACCGAAGCTGAAAATATGGTTAGAATTTTTTTTGTCTGTTTGTCTGTTTGTCTGTTTGCTTTGCTTTGTCGGGAAGGATCTCGAAAAGTACTGAACAGATTTGGTTCAAATTTTGCACAAATATTACTTAGGGGTGTGGTCTTAAAATAGGCTATATATTATCACGCCACATATCCTAGGGGCTAAGCAGAGAGCAATGAAATGTTTAAACCGTTGGATTGATTTAACTAAAACGTAGCAGGAATATTAGTAGGAGATAGGTTTTACACTCAGACAACATATTATTACGCTAAATTTTTTAGGAGCTCGGCAGAGAACAATGAAAATCTGTTTGTATATTTTTGCAAAATACAGAAATTACTGAATAATTTTAATTAATCTTTTATTTGAATAGCAATCTAGAGGTAGGATCTTTACAATTTACAATAGCCTTAATCATTAAGCTCTTTTATGATTAAGCCAACACGCCAGTTTAGATTTACCCTCACATTCAAAGGGATCCTTGAATTCTAGGTTTTGCGAAAGTTGGGATGTCTCTAATTCCTGAACTAGAAAACCTTTAACATGGAAACTTGTGTGAAACATTCCTCACAGTATTCCCTTTATAACACTAAAAAAAAAATTTTGGAATCCGAAAACGCATTGAGAAGTAACAACTAAAAAACCGTTTTGTCTTTCATCCCTTCTCCCAAAGGAACTGCGCAAAATATCGAGATCAAAAGTATCCTAGAACCTTCCTCGGATTATAAGCTCTGATTGTACTAAGTTTCATTCAAATCCATTCAGTAACTTCGGCGTGATACTTATTCGGAATACAGACAGACAGACACACATGAAAAATGTAATTTCACTTTCGGCTTCAGAAGACTCTCGACCCTCAACAGTTTTACTATATGTATAGACTAGCTAACCCTCGCAACTTCGTTTACGTCACATAAGATCTATGAAAGGAGAGGTATTTCTTCATCAGACTCATCAAGCAGCGTGTGAAACTGCCCTGTTTGCTTAATCAAAAAAGAGCTTAAAGATTAACCCCCAGTTTCCGAAAGGCTGATCAACGCTAAAATTAACTAATCGGCTGTTAAAGGCGGATTCTCACAGAAGATCCAAAATGAAAATCTATTTGCAAGGAACATAAATGCTTCGTAAATATTTAAGAAGAATGTAGGTTGTTGCTACCAAAGCGATTCGACGTCGTTGCTGCACATGTGACTCCATAGCGACCGAAAGTTCAACTGTACTATACTTAGACGGATCAGTGTGGATCGGTTGGAGCGTGTCGGTGGAACGCGGCGGGATTGCAAGAAAGTTTTGTTTGTGGATCGCAGGAATTGGCGATCCATTTTGGATCTTCTGTGAGGATTCGCCTTTAACAGTCGATTAGTTAATTTTAGCTATTTGATCAGCCTTTCGGAAACTGGGGGTAAGTCTATTCTAAAGCAATTCAGGACTGAATTATTTTACAATAGCCTTAACCATTAAGCAGCTCTTTTATGATTAAGCCAATACGCCACACAAACGTTGTTTATAATGAACATTCTTAAAACAACTTTACTGAAAAATGTTGAGCTTTGGCTACAGTGACATGGGTACATAAATTAAATCACCTTAAACATAATAGGTACATGCATACGATCACGCCTTTATCCCCAAAGGGGTATCGAGGCATATTATATGTTTACCTTTTTTAATTTGTCCCACGTAACGTAATCGGTGGTGAGCCGCATTGCCGTGTAAATGGACAGGCGTTAGTACTGCCTACTTTTGAAAATTATTAAATCTATAAGGTCTTCAACTTGGTTTAACGAATGCCATTTAGGTACTGACTACCGTTAGCGTTAGTGTTATCGTCTCAACTCTTCCGATTATGCGTAAAGTTTTCAGTCTGTGGTCCTAATCTAACAAACGTTTCGTATTCGCGCTTCACCATACTACTTACTCTTATAATTATTACAGGGGCTAATTAATAAACACGTACGTCATACCGGCCTTGGACCCACTAAAACCATGAGGTCTCTTCCTATCCATCTAGCGCAGTCCTAGGGTATCCTTTAGAGGGCTTACCCGGGGCTCCCAATCGTAGGCTGTTAGGTAGGATACGTCTGGTTTTTAGTCAGTGGGAGTCATAGTACATTCATGTTGGATTTTCCTCACGTTAAAAAAATCCGTCTAGCGCATAACTCCCCGGGTAAGTTGGAGGAAGTCCTAAATTTGTTCCCACATTTTGGTTACGACTTATCCTAGAGGCTCAAATAGAATACGGTTTAAACTTTGCTTATAACATAATTTCCACGCGGATGAAGTCGCGGGTAACAGCTAGTACGATATAAAAGTGTAGTCAATCTATTTCGTTTGTGACTATGTATATGCGCATTCGTGCTAAATGATCGTTCAGTGGCTGCTGAAGTATAGAGAGTAGTTAGAATACGTACTCACTGCAACCCTACTCAGCATTTTGGAGTTGCAGAGTCCCTCCCACCAACTACCAGGTGCATTTCGGATAAAATTTTAATATATCCATATAATCTCTATGACATTAATGGTTGGCCAGCTTCCTGAGCGGGCGACGTATACGGGTTCTCTGTGATGGTCAGGCTTCCTGATTTTTGCAGGTAAATGCAGGAGTACCACAGGGATCGGTATTGTCCCGAACTCTCTTTCTTCCGCAATCCATGACATGCTGTCCCTTGCTTGGATGCATTCATTGTTATGCGGATGATAGTACTCTGTATGGGAGCTATTCTGGCCGTCCAGCCGATGGGTGAACCGACGTGAAGGAAAAGAGACGGCAACTCGTGGCCGATCTCGACCGGAACCTGGGTCGCATTGCCCATTGGGCTCATACAACTTGGTCGAGTACAATGCCAGAAAATCACAGGCGTGCGCGTTTATAGCTAAGAAGTCCCCATTTCTACCCCTACCCTCTCTTCAGAACATTATTACACTAAAGGACAACCTGGAGATCTTCGGTAGGTATAGACGTCCGGTGTGAGCTCAATCACAAAAACTACATAGAGAGTTGTGTTGGGCTGGCCTCGCGGAAACTAGGAGTCCTAAATAAGGTAAGGCGGTGCTTCACGCCACATCAGAGATGTTAGCAGTACAAGACGCAGATTCGCCCCTGCGTCGAATACTGTTCTCATCATTGGGATGACTCCGCGATGTACTAAGTTGACGCGCTTGACGCTATGCAGAGAGGCAGAGCCGTGCTATCCGAATTATTGTTTGTCCTCAGATGGTGGAGGTTGGCGTTCGCGCGTTCATAGTTTCGGGTTACTTGTCGCTAAGAGCGGATGAATACACACACAGAGACAGGCTTTTTATTTAATTAGATAGCACAGAATATTAAAACGTAACTATTTATTGAATTATTAACAAGAAGCCTTGAGACGGTTTCACCCAACTGCACCTCTGTGAAAGTGAAAGTTCACTCCGATTGACGTTGTTATTATTGTTTTATTTCAAACTTTGAACAGATGATCCACGTGACCTAGTGACGTACGCAAAAGAGTCACAGACTTCATACAAAGTCTCGCCATAATCTATTTCAATCCCTCTGCAATCTACTTTATAGAGAGGGGCTAAAATAAACAAAGTTAGATTATCTCTAACTAGTTAGTAATACTGAAATAGTGCGTACTAAATGATATATACATCTAACTATACATTATCTAGATGTTACATATGCTAAACTAGCTGAGCCCGCAACTTCGTTTACGTCACATAAGGTGTATGAAAGGATAGGTATTTCTTCATCAGAGTCATCAAGCAGCGTCTGAAACTGCCCTGTTTGCTTAATCATAAAAGAGCTTAATGATTAAGTCTATTTTAAAACAATTCAGTCCACGCCTTCGGCGCGGACTGAATTGTTTAAAAATAGTCTTAATCATTAAGCTCTTTTATGATTAAGCCAACAGGCCAGTTTAGGTTCACTCACATTCAAAGAAACCCCTACAATTAAAATTTTCAAAATATCTGATTCTTAAAAGTGTTATAACTCTTTTATTTCTAAACCGATTTACATAAAACAAACGCTAAATGTTAACTGGAGCAAACCTCAACACAATAAAAAAAACCGCATTGCAATCGGTTGAGCGGTTACTGAGATTAGCGTGCACAACCGTACAGACAAACAGATATACAGACATACAGACATACAGACATACAGACAAACAGACAAAAATTCTAAAAATCATTGTTTTGGGTTCTATTGCGTTCATAAAGCCCCCCTATAATATTTCTTCTTATTTATCTTCCATGTACAGACAGCGACCTGTTACGATTTTATTATATGTATTGAATTGATATGAAAAAACCCGAATAAATTCCCAATCGGGTTTTTTCCCTGGGTTTTTTCCCGGTTTTTTCCCACATTTGGGTTTTTTCCGGACAAATTCCCATCTCTACTCGCAGCAAGAGGCGGCGCAGTCCCACTTACTCCCGCACCTATGCACTGGCTAGAATTTACTCGTCTTCGTTGTCACCAATATCCCCGGTGAACTAGGCTGTATTTTATTCCCGTATTCCCACGGGAACAGAAGCTACGCGGTTGAAACTGCGTGACTTCCGCTAGTATTATATACCTAACTATTATCAAATGGGGAATAATGAATGGAAACTGTGTATTCGTACGATATATGTTTGTGGTCTTAACGGAATTCCACAGGTCGATTTGTCAGACAAACCGGGGTCATTCTGTAAAGTGTTACTAGTTCCTACTTATTAAATGGGAAAATAACTCTGTCTGTTTGTAACGCTTACATGTCTGAGCCACATAATATTATAAAATAGCTGTGCCCCACGCCTTGCCAGTATTGGAATCGAAGAGAAATCGGTTATTTTAATATTAATAGACGACAGTTTGTGAAGATGTTTATTATTCAATTGCTCCCTTACCCCTGAACTGTTTGGGTATTTTTTTTTAAAAGATAGCTGACACCCTGAAGCCATTCATATTCCCGAAACGTGTCCGGGAAAACTTTAGCAATACATAGAAAGAAAGAAAGAAAGAAAAATATTTTATTTAGGACACGCACAATGAATATAAACATAAAGTAGTCTTAAACTAGAAACAAAAATAAACGAAATATATTGTGCGAACCCACAAATATAAAAACTTCGGCAATAGCTAATACTTAACAAACACTAGCTTCAGAATTCCCCACTGAAATACGAATGGGTATGCCTACGTGTATAGCAGTAATTTGTCTGCGGTCAGGAAGTCTGGTGCCAAGACGACACAAGTGTGGTTGTCTGCTAAGGGGAAATCTATTCACGCTACGAAACACTAGTATTATACCTACCTATGTTGTTCTATATGGAATTGTTGAGCTAAGGTATGTATGTAATGAGATAATACTGCATATCTACCTACACGTTACGTATCCACCGGCCTATCCTGTATCCACCGGCCTATCCTGCGACCCGGTTAAGGCGAGGCGGAACACCGCGGGGTTTAGTGGGTAGGACGGTCCCACATGTCGGGCCGTGAGTCCCACACGAAGCTGTCTTGCTCCCCCGAAACAAGGCGGCGAAGTGCCTAAAATGCAGTCCCCGCGTCAAAAAAAAACCTACACGTTACCTAAAATAAATATTTGTGGACATTCTCCTCACACAACATCATCTAGTCCAAATTAAGCTATCATAAGTTACTTGTGTCATGGGATCTAGACGACTGATAGACATCCTTATATATTTCTAAATACATACATATTTTACATAGAAAACACTCAAACTCCGAAACAAACATTAGTGGATAACATAAATATTTCGACCGACCCGGAAATCGAACCCAGGACCTCAAGCGCGGCAGACGTTTCACTACCGAGGCAGTCAAAAAGAAAAAATACTTTAGATATTACTTACTGTCCGTTGGTCCCAATTGCCAATGATATGGCAGTCGTTGAGTCCTTAATGGCGACTTGAAAATTCCAAGAGCAGGTAGACATAACGCTAGGCAAAATATGGAACTGTACCTAATGTTAGCCTCAGACTTGATTGGCACAGCGCAGGAATGAAGCTTGTTCAAACCTTTGTCATACAAAATGTACGGTAGGTGCCCTACGCCACAACCGCGACGCGCTGCTTCTCATTAATTTAGAACATACCTACCTACATAGCTAACATACCTTCATACTCTAGGTACATTTTGTATGACATAGGTTCAAAACGGCATCGTGCTGCGCCTGTCTAAAACTTTCTGTATAATTCGCGCCTACTAGAAACAAACACTTGTTAGGCATGAGATTTCACCCACACCTGCCGCCATTACTGACGGCATAACACCGAACCAACTCCCTAGAGCTCTTATAAAAATACCATAAGTAACGCCACAAGCTCACCGCGCTAATGTCAACAAATCGTTCCAAAAATAAATGGAGTAAAAGTTTATTATCTTATCCAACATTTGTCCCCTACGCCACGAAATTCCGGAGGCTTAGCGCCCCTCAGAGAACGTGAATTACTCAAGTTGTAAGAACATTAGAAAATCTACCTGAACGTAACGCGTTTATCCCCGAAGGAACGGGCAGAGGCGTACTATGCACCCATAATTCACCATTATGCATTTTTGGCCCATGCAATGAGTTTTGAGTTCAGTTTGATCCTCCATTAGTGAGGTAAAGGGCCTTGATAGACAGACGGACAGACAATATGGTGATAAGTTTAAGGGTTACGCTTTTCGTTTTTAAGGCACGGAACTTTAAAAACACTAAAACTTCAAAACAAACATAAATTGCGTATCATAGAAATTTTAGTTAACGAGATCATAACCAGGAGTTTATGTTCAGGTTCGTAAATACAAATAATAATAATATAAAAACCACACAAACTCCGGAACAAACATGTTACAGATCATAAAAATATTTGTCACTAAGGAAGCAAGCGAGGTAATGTTCAGGTAAATAAAAACGTTTATTACATTTCTTTATATCGCTCCTCCAATCATTCTATTTCCAAACACAAGGTAGGTACTCATAGAAAAACACGATATATATTTTCAGACACCTTCCCCGCTAACCCGATAAGAGTATAACTCAATTTGGTAGACTTTTACAGAGCTGTAAGGAGGCCAAATTCAGTTTAGTGCCCGTTCAAAGCTTTTAACCTTAATTTTTGAAAGAAAACTCTTAGAAAGTTGAACAATTTTTAGACTCATTTAGGTACCTATAGGTCGTCCCGTTTAACCTTGCTCGTTAGTGAGCTGTGAAAATGTTTAAATTAGGTTATAAATCAGCCTATCACAGTTACTAGTTTACGGAATTGATAGGTACTACGCGCTGGACTCTATGCAGCGGCGAGCTATTCGCATTATCAACTGCCCTGAGGTAACGGAAAGTCTGGAAACATTGGGGCAACGAAGAACTATTGCATCTTTGGCTGCTTTCTATCGTATCTATCACGGTGAGTGTTCTGAAGAACTCTTCAACCTAATCCCACCCTCTCCTTTCCGATCCCGAATCACGCGTGCTGGACAGAGGTGCCAATCTCACACAGTGGAGAGAATCTTTGCTAGAACTGAACGATTCAAAAGATCGTTTCTCTGTCGAACCATAAAAATCTGGAACGACCTGCCAGCGCACGTGTTTCCCTCCTCTTACAATCCTGGGTTCTTCAAGCGGAGCGTGAAGAGGCACATCATAGGACCGCCAAGTTGAGGGCCGCCTTCTATAGTCTTACAGACTGGGACGGTGGCCCCCAAGCGCTAGATGTCGCTGTGGCTTTCCATCAGGCGGCGGCGGCATCATTTTGGCGAGCTAAATATAAAAAAAAATACAGTATTACATCGGGGAAGGTAGAGACTATGGCTTTCCACTTGCTACGATCCTGGCATACTGGCATACTGCCTCTGTGGCGCAGTCGGTATTGATACCGCCTGCGGCGCTGGAGGCCGTGGGTTCGATTCCCACCGGAGACAAATATTTGTGTGACCCATAAATGTTTGTCTCAAGATTATGAAAACTCACTTACTTGTACTATTCCACAACTTTTATTTTAATTTTAATAATACCTAACCGGTTTCGCTATTATAGCATTCTCAAAGGTGTTTACACTTTTGTTTGTCTCAAGAGTCTGGGTTTTTCTATGTATAATACGAGTTAAAAGTAGGTATATTTTTTTTTTTTTTTTTTTTTTTTTTTTTTTTTTTTTTTTTTTTTTTTTAAATTTAAATTTTAAATTCTTTATTTTCTCAAAAAATATTACATAGGTACATACTTCTTAAAGTTTTTTAATTAGGCGTTTATACAATTTATTCACAAATAGATAATTTTGAGACTGGTGCCTAAACTAGATACAATAGTATCTGTATTTATAGGTCACCAGGTTCGTCGCGTTTATCTAAATACTAATAGATAGGTGCTTATAATCATAACGTAAGTAAACAAAAATATTTATTCACGAACCTATTCTTTTAAACAGCGCCATCTGATCCCAAAGTAAGCTAGGATAACCTGCTTGTGTTATGGGTACCAGACAACGGATACTTATTAATAATAAATCAATCAAAAATAATGCTATGCAAAAAGAAACTCTTTGAATACCTAAAACAAATAAATTAACTTATACAAAATAATGTCAAATAGTTTTGCAAGCTAATGCAGTACCTTGCTTAAAACTAGGGCATTCGATTTCTTACACATTTTACATAATCAGCACTTGGATATTATTATGACGTCCGTCCATAGTACACTTACTGTCCACTAACAAAAACAAAAAGTTGATTCAAATTATAATTTCGAATATTTATAATCTTATATGGAGCCTATACCTAAGTATCAGTCACTAGGTGTACACGGTAACGAGTCATATCACCGTTGACCATGTCCATGGTTTGCCTTGTTACACAGCACTCTAGTCACCCTCGTAGTCAGTTGCCAGGATTTGCCGTTCTTGAGCACTTTTCCGGGCCGGGCACTGTACATCGCCAGTACTATGATTAATCGGCTTGTTATAGCGTTTGCACGTTGCACATTTTGCAGGTTGATCCAATGCTGAGCATTCTTTTTTCGTATGCCCAACTTCTCCACAGTGACCACATGTTGTATTTGTATCTCTACAGAACTTTGCTGAATGCCCATATTGTTGGCACTTGTAACACCTAGTTACAAGTGTGAAATCCCTAACTGGGCATGACGTCCAATTTACAAAGATGCGTTGCTGTGCGAGGAGCATTTTTCGTAGCTCAGCTGTTACCTCGACAATATAGTTACAGAAAGAGGAGTCCTTTTTGCCAGATTTATGGCTAAGTCTAATGGACTGTTGGAATGTTTCTATAGTGAGGCTCGGGTGCTTATCAGTTATATTTTGTTCAAATAGACAGTCGAACAAAACTTTTTCTGATAGGTCTGAAGGCACACCTATGATAATTAATCTAGGTCTCCTTTTAGTGGTCTCTTCAACTTTAAGGCCCATTGTTTGAAGCTGCTGGGATGCCTTTAACTTCTGCAGGTCCTCTTTTCCTTCAGTACTGATTATGACTCCACCATTCTTGGTCTTTCTAAGTCCTCGTATATGGAGCTTTAATTTGTCAGGCCTAATAGTCTCCTGTACTATTTTCTTAGTTTCCTCGCTTGTTTTATCCTTATCCGCCGGATAAATCGTTACGCTGGCAGTTTTTGGAGGGCAAAAATACTCATTATTCCCGTTCTTAATCTTATCGGCAAATGATGCTCGAGGCTCAAAAGGCACAACCTGGGAAACAGCTCTGATGCTACTTTTAAGCTCTACCAGCTGGTCTCGAATCTCATTTTCCTTTTCTAAGGACTCAATTTCAGTGTAGGCGGCTATGAGCTTCTGTTTGGCAGACTGGTACTGAACGGCCATGCTTGATGCGCCATGTAGCACACTCCTGCAGATGTTGGAGATCCGTAATTTGTTCTCTGAATTTAGCTTTCCTCCATCGGTCGTAATAGTGCATATCTCAGAAAGGTAGTTCTGGATCTTGGTCAGCCAATTTTGGATCTCGGGTGTGGAAATCATAGAAGCTTGAGAGGCGGCGTCATCCGGTGGGCGCGAGGGTCCCGGGGGTGGGCTGCGGGGCGTTAGGGAGCTCCGGGAGAAAGGACTCTCCATAGTTACGACAATAAATTATTATTCACTGCATTCTATAAACCACACATAAACATTTTGCGTTATTGATGCAATTGCAGCGTATGCGCACTGTTGACCTCGTTTAGATAAAAATAATTTATTAATTTCAAAGTACTACATTAAACACGTTCGACTACACGGCACCTCGGTTGATCTCACCAACACAACCACCACACAAATCATATAATAATATCCGTGGTCTGATTCCCATAACACAAGCAGGTTATTCCTAGCTTACTTTGGGATCAGATAGCGTTGTGTGAAATGTTCGTGAATATTTATTTAAAAAAAAAAAACACTTTCGCTTCTTCTACTTTCGTACGTGCTTGTAACACGCTCGCCGGTTAAGGGTACCTACGTAAAAAAATTAGATACCGTATCTCAGGATGTTGATTCTCGATCACTCGGCTTAAATGAGTAGACGCTTTAGAGTATATTCACACAGCGATTATTTTGCGCACGGATTTTATTCTTGTCAATAATATTTTTCCGCGATCCATTATTATTACCGCGCGGATTTTTTTTCGCTCTCGCTCTCTCTCTCTCTCAGACAATACCAAGTGTCACAAGACTTTGCGAAAAAAAAACCACGCGGGCACTAATCGTTATACGAACGTGCTCTGGTAAAATGTCATTTATCTCATGAGATTAAACGGCAAAAGAGAGACAAAAGGCATTTCAACTGCAAATTTTTGCAAAGTTCTTGCACACCTCTGTCTAAAATTGATCTGAAATTGACTATTAGAAGCAGTATGATTTGACTTTCTTTCCTGCGTTGTTGAAAACGACTGCCTTCTGACCCCCCAACCAGGTGACTCCTGCGTCCATTGCTCAAGTTGCACAACTTTCAGGCAACTCCTTACATCACTTCACATACCAAATTTATCTTACATGCACACACTACAACACGAGTCAATAATAAATTACTTTAACATAAAATAAACATTAATTTTAACCTTGCGTAAAGTTAATTACAAAGGAAAAGGACATCGCAACATTAATTTCAAGCATGAAATCCAATCGTTAATAAAAAAAATTCATTCTTCGCGCTTCGAAAAATGTTAATACAAAAATTCGCCTCGTTTTTTATTATAATTCATTGCCAATGCGTGTTGAGTTTGCGTGAGAGCAAAAAGAAAATAGCCAGAACTAATGACTTCTCACATCAAGAAAACTCAAAATCTCAAAAAAGCGACTTCTTTTTCCGAGAAGACCCAGATTCCAGACGCGGAATCTACCCAAGCGTTGGTTCAAAATTGTTGGGAAAGTCCAAGTTAGTCAGCAGAATTATTCCACATGGATATCACGGAGCACCTTACGAATACGACAGCAAACTGAACACTTTATACAAACCTTTGATCAGGTTCCACGTAAAGAGACCTTCGCAAACAACTGAAGATAAATCTGAAGACAAATCACTTGGTTATGTGGTCTTTGTAAATAAAAATAAGAAAAAGAAGAATCAGTCGAAAGATTTGAAAAATAACTATTTATTTCGAGTACTAAGAAAAGGGCCACATAATAATTTAATCGAATCTTTGGCTGATAAATCTGGCGAAGAGCTTGATGAACTAGACCCATCAGTAGTTCCTGTTGGTTCGGACTCGATTGAGGCAACTACGAAAAGGAACTACGTGTTACCAGTGTACCCGTTTTGGAATTATTGGACGGTAAGACATTTAAATCTTAGGTGCCAACCAAGAACCACTTTTTTTTAACGTGAGGGAATATCCTCATGGATGCAATGCCGGACTCCTACCGACTAAAAAACCTCACGTGACGCCCAACAGCCTATGGTTGGGAGCCCCAGGTATGCCCTCGGAAGGATGTCCCAGAACTCCCAACAGGTCCAACCAAGAACCATTTAAACCCTCGTAGCCGCACTGACTCAGTGTTTTCTATCCTACTAGCTTACCTGCTGGTTGGTTACCATAGCCTTTGAACATTTGCAGCAGAGAGCTAAAGACGCTACACACGAGCTGCTGACCCAAGCAGATGACGACCGACTCTTGAAATTTTTTCAACCCGTCCAAGGCCTTCAACTTGGCTCAACGACTATCATGTTACTACCCGTTCGCTCTAACTTTGCCGCTGGCGTAGACGCGTATACCCGAATGGTTAATTAGACGAAGTAAATTGACAGTAGCTAATGTCACTTCGTCATAGAAAATACGCAACATTGTATGAAGAAGTAACATTAGTTGCTGTCAATTTACTTCGTCTCATTAAAAATTCGACTTTAGTATGGAGCCGAGCGGCAAAGTTAGAGCGAACGAGCAGTACTTACAACCGGGACCAACGGCTTAGCGTGCTTGTATAAAAGACAGAAAGTGGTCATGTAGTGGTCACCCATCCAAGGATCGGCCACAGTGAAAGTTGTATACGCAGCGATCGTTTAGTTTACAGAAAACTGAGTAGGCGGGGCTATGAGATGAGCACTACAATTTTTGTAAACGAATTATTATATTAACCTACGCCTGTCCATATCAACACGGCAATACGGCTTACCACTGGTGGTGGTATTACGTGGTACAATTTCTAAAAAGGTGAAATGTGGGCATACAATATGCCACTGCCTACACCTTCAGGGATGAAAGGCATGATCATGTGAATGAATGATTAATTATTGCGTTAGCATCTTATGCTATGACTAGTGTGACCACTTTCGTTTTCTTTTTTTTATTGTGAGGAAAATCCTACATGGATGCTATGCCGGACTCCTACCGACTAACAACCACACGTATCCTACCTAATGACTACGGTTGGGCGCCCCGGGTAAGCCCTCGGAAGGATGGCTCCGGAACTCCCAATGGCACATACAAGCATTTCCGTTTTTCCGGCGGCACGTCGTTGGTCGGGTTTGCTAGTAAGTAGCAACTTCCTTCCTTAACTTAGCTAAGTTGAAGGTCTTATGGATGGCTTGAAAATTTTGTACAACAGATAGTCACATTTTCAATCCGTGACTGTCAATTTCAAAACGACAAAAAAGGCTCGATCGTTTGGGATAACAACAAACGCTGAAATACCTACCTATTCGTTTAAAATTTCTCAACGCCTGGTTCGATTTCATTTCTTTTTGTGCCAGAAATGGAGTAGGTACCTTCTACTATAGGGGTTGTTCCACTCAAGTTTCAATATTGAGGGTTTGGTAGTGTTCAGAAATTAGAGATATCTCAGATTTCGTTAAACCTAGAATTTAAGGGTTCCTTTCTAAGGGTAAATCTAAACTGGCGTGTTTGCTTAATCACAAAAGAGCTTAAAGATGAAGTTAATCATTTCAGTCCACACCATCGACGTGGACTGAATTCTGAATTTGAAATTGTTATATAAAGGCAGTTTCACACGCTCCTATGGGACTGATGAAGAAATACCTCTACTTTCATACACCTTATGTGACGTATACGAAGTTGTGACGATCAGCTAGTATATGTATAAACGAGCGATGCCGCGGGCAACAGCTAGTGTATAAATAAACATGATAATGGGTCAATTTTTTACACAGCGCAGTTGTGCTATAATATCTAGACAATTGATAACATATAAGTAGGTACTACCCGTTCGCTCTAACTTTGCCGCTGGCGTAGAGGCGTATACCCGAATTGTTCATTAGACGAAGTAAATTGACAGTAGGTAATGTCACTTCGTCATAGAAAATACGCAACATTGTATGAAGAAGTAACATTAGTTGCTGTCAGTTTACTTCGTCTGATTAAAAATTCGACTTTAGTATGGAGCCGAGCGGCAAAGTTAGAGCGAACGAGCAGTAATAGTTACTTACCTTTCGATGTACCTACTTACACAGAACAAATGAAAGCGCTCATCACAGAGATTTGTCCTGGGTGGATGGAAGTCGAACCCATTCTCTTCGAATCCGTACGTATTTTATTCGCTATGTAAGTTCCATTCAATATAGCTAATAAGTTTCTATGTTTCAGTATCACAAAACTATACATCAAGACGAATGCGATGGACAGTTGGTGAAATTGGGCGCCGTGTGCATATCCGCGGCTGGTCACCGGAAAAATAACAAACGGTAATTGTTCGTGAAATAAAGATTTGGAATTAAATATCTTTCAATCAAATCAGCCTGCGGCAGTCCACACTTGGACGTAGGCCTCACACGATATACGACACAATAGGCAGCCCTGTGCCTTCCGCATCCAGTTCCAGCCTGCGACCTTTTTCAGGTCGTCAGTGCACCTGCGTCCGAACTCCCGTTTACCAATATGTAAACTCTGCCAATATGAAGTTGTATTTCAAGTCAGTTATAGATAGATGTCGCCAGCATTCGCCACGGCTTTCCACCAGGCGGGCGGCCCCGTGTGGCGACGGGAAAGAGCACAAAATGTCGCCACCCCAGTTTACTTGGCGACTAATGGAACACTTTCGCAAAAAGAAATGAAACCCGGTTGTCACTAAAATGACAATCGTTAAGCCAAGTTGAAGGCCAAGCTGCGGTTCTACGGTTCTACTGAGGTGGAGCGGAGCAGAGTGGAGATGAGCTGTGCCGCGATTCACCAATCACATCTCTTCTTCACTCCGCTTCAAAGGAAACAGCATTGGCGGAGATGAGCGGAATTATTTAAATATCGGGAAAACAGGCTAGATTAGACTAGCGACGCGGAGCAGAGGGGCGTGGCGGGGCATTGCGGAGCGGGGAGGCTCACTCACGGGCATATTTATTCATTTTAGTTAGCGTCTTGACGTCATCAACAGTGCACGCGATATAGTATTTTTTTACCACTGGGGCCACTCACGTACCAGGCGATGTGAATAGGCAAAGCACCTTCGCTCTACCCAGCTCCACTTCGCTCCACCCCGCTCCGCTTCAGGGAAATACCTACCTCTTTTCACAGCTCAGGACCGCTCCATTCCGCCTCAGTGGAACCGCAGCCTATGGCTTGAAAATTTTTAACCGCGGGCCGTCACGACCACCTATTACTTGGGACATAAAACTATAAGGTGAAATGGAGGCATATACTATGCCTCTGCCTACCCCTTCGGAGGTAAAGGCGAGATTTATGTAAGTCCGACTACAGGAGTTACGCTTAGTAGTCGCCAGAGGCTTACGATCAGCAGTGGACTTCAAAAATCTTTTTGTGAAGTCCTTAGGTTAAAGTTTTCGACCAGGAACATCAAGTAATAGTACTATTATTTGGTCGAAAGTTGAAGCTAATAATAAAATTGTAACCCTCCTAAAAAAAGAAAATTTTACAAATCAGTTTACAACGTTATGATGGAGTAAACAAGAAAGCCGTGAGATCGTTCTCACCCCTCTCTAACACGTTTAGTGTGAAAGTTCAATCCGATTGACGTTGTAATTTTTGTTTTATTTCAAACTTTGAACAGATGATCCACGTGACCTAGTGACGTAGTTTAATGCAACAGAGTCACAGACTACAGACAAAGTCTCGACATAAGCCCCTCTGCACTCTATTTTATAGAGAGAGAGGGCTAAAATGTTATAAAAACGTTTAGAGTTGAAAATACCACCTTTTAGAAGTAGTATGAAAAGAAAACCAATTTATAAATCAAAACCCTTTTATTTCTTTTTATACAGTACATTCCAGAGAGCTCAATTATACAGATCTATATAAAATCTTACTATATGTAACAAAAAGAGATTTCATTTAAATATTCGAGAGTAACCTTCACAAATCCAACATAATTTCATAAGTATACTTATTTTAAGTAGAATTGTAGACTACTGTATTTTAGGTATTTAAACTTTCATGGTCACTGACACTAGTATTAAAGTTAGCGGGATATTGAGAGTTTCCGATATTTCGGCGCTGTTGCAAGCACCATGATGAAGTACTGGCGGTTGTACTTCAGTCACTCCGTGATCATGGTGCTTGCAACAGCGCCGAAATATCGGAAACTCACAACAATACATGGTAAATATCCCGCTAACTTTAATACTAGTACTGTATTTTATCTTACTAGGAACTAACTGTAATTCCAGGATTCGCCCGCTATTTTACCCCTCACAGGAGTGAAATTTTGAAGAAAAAAAATTGTGTAAGAAAAGGGAAATTATATACATAATAATTGGCAAATCTATTAACAAGAACATGAAGGTTTTTAGCAGGATTTAAAAGTGTTTGTTAATAAAAATAACTTTTAACGCACCCTAAAAACTACATCTAAAAATTGAAACATAAGATAATATCTTTAAAGCGCTACATCTTTTCGTATATCACAATTTATTGCAGTTATAAATACGGAATGTTAATTTACAAACAAAAATATTATGTTAAACACAAAGAAAGTAGTAAAACACTGGTAAAAAAAGAAAAATATGGTTGTCTTAAATGTTACCATACAAAAAAATCTCATAATTTTTCTAGTATTAAGCTTACAACACTACAGTACGACCAATCAAATAAAAAATAATAAGTAGGGTTGCCAAAACTAAAATGATTAAAAACTCAGTAAACTTTATAACGAAAACAGTAAAAAAAACAAAAGATTCACAGATGGCAGATGTATGTATGTTTTATCTTCTTGAGCATGTGTCAAAATTAACACTATTATTACTTTAACACTATTTTTTTTTATTAAACTGGTCGAACATTATTATGTTACAAAATAAATATAAAGGTACAAAATGCCAACAACTTTCGAATACGGAATCAGCTAATGAGAGCCAGTTCAACGGCGAGATTCCCGAATCCACCAATGACAGATGTCGCAATGACAGGTGTCAAAACGACCCTATTAAATATTTTAATTTATTTCATGACCATGGAATGGATACAATACAAGATACAATCTTTATTTCATATTAATAATTCAATGTCCCCTGGTTCTCTAAGTCCCGACCAAGGTACAGCCCAAGTCAAAGTCATTCTTTCTCCAGAAAATCGGTTGAATGATTTCTGAAGAATATCTATGAACTTATTGTCGGGAAAAAGTCGCGATTCACTGCGTTATAACACTTCCCAACACTTATGCATCTTGTCGAACTATTATGTTTAAAAATCCACCGTTGGTACACACAGAAAACCCGAAAATTAACTAATTTTGAAAAAATATCAACAGAGCGGACGTCCGTCTTTCTCCATTTCCCGCCAAAAACCCCATTATTACATTATTAGGAGTACAACAATGACGCCAGCATTAAAAAATATACAATACATACGTTCCCAAATTTTGTACCTATATTTATTTTGCAACAAATGACACTTATTTTACAAAAATAACCCCCTAAATGAGTACGTAAGTGGGCGCAGATTCTACGCCACAGTTGTTGTCCTTGGAGGACATGAGTATGTACCCGTCGTTGCCCCACATGTTGGACCACGAGTTCTTCACCAGCCAGTACTTCTGTCCCCGCAGTATGCCGTAGCCCACGGCTAGCACCGCATGGTCAAGCTCATCCACTTTGTTGTGGCTGTGGGGAAAGATTGATGAAAAAAACCTTTACACAGCGCCAGCTGATTCTAAAGTAAGCTATGATTAAATATGGGTACCAGTCAACGTATATTCGCTATTATTTTTCGATCGCTACTATAATTTAAATACTCTTTTCACTTCTTATGCTCGTAAAGTTCTTGTTTATGCTGGGTGTATGCGGACTAAAACAACATTTTATGCTCTAGTGCATAAAGTTCTTTTTCTTCTTCTAAAACAATATGGCCATACTAGACCGTAGAGACGGTACCATGAAGATCGTGTTACTCTATGAACCAAACATAATAAAACGCTATTAAATAACTTGTTTTTTTTTTGTTACATTTATTTGTACTTTCTGTGTTCTATAGAAATTAAGGAACATTAAAAATCAGATAGTATTATGATAGTATTATGTATTACATGTTACAATCAAGTTCTCAGTTAGTGTGTGAAAATCCCGTGACTTCAGGGCTATCTTCATTTCCAAACACGCTACCTAAGTCACAAATTCAAAGGCATACCGTAAATATGCCAGGAAAAACTATTACATTGAATGTACAAAATTGTTCAAATGTTACTTTTAATTTTAATTAAAGACTTTTATTTACAATATCACTGTTTCATTTCCTTGCAATCGAAGTGAAAAGCAGAGTGTATAACTCGATCATAAAACCCATTTTATCCTCGACTTAATATCCACCCTCGCCTTTGGCTCGCGCGGATAAACGTCTCGTATAAAATGGCTTCTTTTATGCACTTGTAGTACAATCTACTATTTAACCCCCGATTAAAAACGTAGGGTGTTAGGCTGAGTTTGCACTACGGTTAGCGGTTGCGGTTTCTAACCTGAAAATGTCAAAAATCAATGAAACCGAGTCTATGGTTTCATTGGTTTTGTCATTTTGAGGTTAGAAACCACAACCGTCAACCGCAGTGCGGCCTCAGCCTATTAAAATTGACCTGTGAATGTGTAAATTTATGTCTCTGTGTAAGTGTGTTTATATGTCTGTCTCTGTGTCAGTGTGTTTAAATGTCTGCCTCTGTGTAAGTGTGTTTAAATGTCTGTCTCTGTGTGTATGTACGTAATAAAAAGAGGTTATCAATATTTAATATTATAAAGAGGAAAAAATTGTTTGCAATCTCTGAGACTAAAAATATTGTCGGAGTCGGATTTTTCCACACAGCGCCGTTTAGCTCAAAGTAAGCATTATTATACTTATTAAAGTATATGCTTTTGCTGTAGGATCTAGATAACAGATAAACATAAGTTCATGAAAACTCCTAAACAAACATTTGAGGACAAAAATTTGAATCGTCCCGGGAATCCAATTCGACCTCAACACGTCTTTTTAACTAGACGATGCTCGCCGGTACTTTTTATCCCAGAAATATGTTGCCAGGGCAACGGCCATAGGAACATATTCCCGGGATAAAAGTAGCCTAATATGTTATTCAAGACTATAATCTATCATTGTACCAAATTTCATGAAAGCAAAATTAATGCAGTGGAAATGAGAAGTCTGCGAAGTATAGCTGGAGTGACTTTAATGGACAAAAAAAGAAATAGCGTGATAAGGGAAAAATGTGGTATAACAGAAGATGTAGTGACTAAGATCGAAAAAGGGATGCTTAGATGGTTTGGACACGTGGAAAGAATGGATGAGAATAGACTGACAAAGCAGATTTATGAGGCGAGAATGAATGGGCAAACTGGTAGGAGTAAACCTCGGCGTACGCATGCCGATCAAATCAGAGACGTTCTGGAAAAAGGCAAGGTCAAGAGTACCCTTAACCGGCGAGCGTGTATGAAAACAGTTATGAAAGTAGAAGAAGCGAAAGTTGTATGTCAGGATCGTAGCAAGTGGAAAGCCATAGTCTCTGCTTACCCCGATGGGAGACAAGCGTGATTATATGTATGTATGTATGTATGTACCAAATTTCAGCTAAATCTGTTAAACTGTTAGTGTGTTTGAGTAACAAACATTTTCACAAATTTACACATTTATAATATTAGTAGGATTAGCTTACCATTTAGGCTCGTAGTAAACGCCATTCGAGTAGAATGAGAAGGTCTTTTGAGAAGCGTCGATGGCCACCGATATGGGGCCGTACTTGAATATCGCCAACTGGGGAGTAATTTTTAGAATCAATACATTTTGAAGCATTTTAAAATATGGATGCAAAATTGAAAATGTGGTTCTTAAAAGGGGTCATAATGCAATATCGCACTTTCAACCAGCCTTAAGCTTGTATGCCACCACACTTTTTTTTATACCCCTAAGGGTATAAAAAAAAGTGTGTGCGTGTAACCTTTACGCGCGAATGAAGTAAAACCTCTTTGCCATTGACGGCATCAAATGTTATATTCGTTACTTCCGTCAGAAAAAAAATCTGAGTTACTGCCTAGGTCACGCCTAAAGAAGTTTTACTTCTAAATCGTGAAAAAACTCGTATCTAAACCGGGTTGAAAGTTACACACCAAAATATTCTCAAAACGCCCAAGCGCGATGCATTACAGTCCTGACTTGAGGTAATGAATTGTTTATTGTTTAATTTTCAATATAAAGCGGTGTACCCTAGGCGCACACTGGGCGACAGTCGCGGCAACAGACGTCGTGCAAAAGATCTGTCACTCGGCGACTGTCGCCGTGTCGCTGCGACAAAAGCGGCTTCCCTAGTTTGTCTCCGAGTTAAGGTGGACTTTGTAAGTGAGCGTCTATAGCGTCAGTAACGCCGTGACATATACAAATGTATGAAATTCTAGTCTGACAACGCGGTCAAAGCGGCGCTGTGACGTCACTGACGCCGCGATTGTGACGCTGAGCTCGAAAGCCGTTCCCTAGAATTTCAAACATTTGTATGGAACATCGTTCTGTCGCTCTTTCGCGGCGTCACAGTTGCGGCACAAATTAGAGATAGTACAGATGGAAACGTACATACTAAATTCGCTGAGGCTACGCACACATAGATAATTCACTCACAGACACTTACGCACACATAGACAACTCATTCACAGGCACGAGGTCAGGCGGTCTCACTCTCAACCGAATTTTCGATACTGATTTGTGCGCGAGACTCGCGCACAAATCAGTATCGAAATCGCTACACACACTCGCGCCGCGAGTGTGTGTAGCAGAGGGCAGATGTGAAAAAACCGGCCAAGTGCGAGCTGGACTCGCCCATGAAGGGTTCCTTAGCAGCAAGTAACATAATATAAAAGTTTTTGTAGTTCGTTGTAACTTTGATTGATGTTTTAACACGTCCGCAGTGGTAGTGATTTTTACAGGCGAATTTATGACGGTTTATGACGTATTAACAAAAAACTACCTACTCGATCTCGTTCAAACTAATTTTCGTTGGTAGTTTTTATGGCAATGTACATTATATTTTTTTTTAGATTTATCATTCTCTTAGTTTAGAAGTTAGAGGGGGGGGGGACACACATTTTTCCACTTTGGAAGTGTCTCTTACGCAAACTATTCAGTTTAGAAAAAAAATAAGTTAGAAACCTCAATAGCATTTTTGAAGACCTATCTATACACGTATGAGTTTGACGAAAAAAATATTTTTCAGTTTCAGTTCTGAGTATGGGGACCCCCAAAATTTACTGCTTTTTTTCTAGTTTTATATAAAAATCTTAATGCGGTTCACAGAATACATCTACTTACCAAGTTTCAATGGCATAGGTCTTATAGTTTCGGAGGAAAATGGCTGTGACACACGGACGGACAGACAGACGGACAGACAGACCATGACGAATATATAAGGGTACCGTTTTTTTGCCATTCGCTTCGAAAGTCTACCTTTAAGGTGACATGTCGCTCAGTGTACGCAGAGTAGAACAAAATGTAGGTAATTTGGCGCCCGCAGCTTGTGGCCCAGTGTGCGCCTAGGGGTAATCAAAATCTGCCGGGTTTTTCTGTTTCTTAAAATCCAATTCACACAGAGTTAAAAAGAAGTTTCAATTCATAGAAAAGTGACTCACCCTGAGAGCATTTTCATCGTTAGTAGTAACGTTGACCCATCCCTTGATTTTGGTGATAGCCGTCACGTTGTCGATGTGGCAGTAGCCGTCCTGAAACAAATATAATATGATTAATTTACAAAACTAAAGTGTTCGTGGCCCCGCGGACTCAGTGTTTTGTAAATGAGCACTGCATTAAGCAATATTTACTGTGGCCGGTCATGGATGAGTGACCATCTCGTGACCACTTTGTGACATTTATTTGCGAGCGTTTCCGGGCTTCAGAAGGCACGTTAAGCCTTTGGTCAGTCAACAGCAGGCAGTCACAACCTGCGCCTGTCCATTTTAGCACGTCAATAGGCTGCCCACTTTTTTTTTTACAAGGAGAGCTCCGCTTATGGGCTACCCATGCTGGCGAGGCATGGGCTCGTGTGAGGGTCGCCTAGCACCTGATCACGATAGCACTGGGAATACTCACTAAAACTCCTTGACACCAATCTACCCCTGTGGGGGTGTTCTGGGATCTGCCTAATGCACCAGAACAATTAGGCTCAACACCTACTACGTGGGACAAAATCTCAAAGGTGAAATGTAGGCACATAATATGCCTCTGCCTAGCCCATCGGGGATATAAAGCGTGATCATATTATAATTTAAAAAAACTAAACAGACCGTCGCGGACTCAGTGTTCTGTAAACGTACGGTACAGTAAGCAACTTTCACTATGGCCGATCCTCGGATGCGTGACCGCTTTACGACATTTTATTTGCAAGCATTTCTGTGCTTCGGAAAGGACGTTAAGCCGTTGGTTCCAAATTTCAACAGCGGGTCGTTCCAACCTGCAACTGCCCATTTGACATAGGCTATATTTTATTATCATATTCCCACGGGAACGGGAACTGCGCGAGTGAAAACGCGTGACATCGACTAGTGTGTAATATAGAACGTTAAAGTATAAAACTAGTCCATACCTGTCCCAAATAGCCTCCGTAGTCTTCCTCGGTAGGCAGTCCGTGTTTCATGATCCATTGATACGCCCTGAAGTCTTCGCCGCCGTCGCAGCCGTTGTTACCAAAACTGTACCACAAAATAACTTATAAGTCATGGAGATTAGGATTATACAAGGAGGACCATCTTGAATATCAAAAAAAACCGGCTAAGGCAGAGTCGCATATGCGCAGAGGGTTCCGTACCAAAAAAGGTTATAAAATCACGTTTTTTTTTATACTACTAGGTGGCAGACAAGCATACGGCCCACCAGAAGGACCGGTGGTCACCGCAGCCTATGAACGTATGCAACACCAGCCACTCGCGCTGCCGACCCTGCAAAAACCTTCTAAGACCCCTTTTGAAGAACCCCATACTGTAGGCGTTTGGGAAAACCGAGGTTTGGTTTGTTGTGTGGGGGCCCACGTTTATTACTGACTAGCTGATGCGCGCGGCTTCGCCCGCGTGAATTTTGGTTCCCGTTCCAGCTTACCGTGAAAACAATTTTCTGGGATAAGAAGTAGCCTATGTGTTATTCCAGACTATACTCTATCCCTATACCAAATTTCAGCTGGATCCATTCAGCCGTAAGAGCGTGATTGAGTAACAAACATCCAAACATCTAAACATCCAAACATCTTCACAAACTTTCACATTTATAATATTAGTAGGAAGTAGGAAGTAGGATTTTACTGATTCTTTTTTACTGATTTTAGTACCATTTGATATTTTAGCGGCAACAAAAATACATAATCTGTAAAAAATTCAGCTCTCTAACTGTCACGGTTCTTGAGATACAGCCTCGTGACGATCAGACAGACGGACAGCAAAATCTCATGAATAGTGTCCCGTTTTTACCCTTTTGGTAGGGAACCCTAAAAATATCCGTCAAGATGCGTTAAGTTAGGGTGGCGCCACATTAGCATCAGGGTAAAGTCAATGCATTGTGATGAATTGGCTATCGGTACTTCTACAGATGTGGCCAGTCAACTACCACTTTAATGCACACTTTTAGAGATGAAGCATTTAACCCAGGGCCACAGGCATAGGTTTTGTTTAAAGGCTATTTCCTTGTCCCAGACTGACTGGGACTAATGTCGCCACCCCAATACATCCCAAGGGTGTCGTAAGAGGCGACTAAGGGAACGCTTTCGCAAAAAGATCCATGGCGTAGAGAAGGAAAACTCGAAATGAAACCCGGTTGTACGTAAAATGACAGTCGTTAGGTCAAGTTGAAGGTCTTATGGGCGGCTTGAAAATTTTCAACTGCGGGGCGCGGCGACCTGCGCCTATCCTATTCAACACGGCAATAGGCTCACCACCTATTACGTGAGACATAAAACTATAAGGTGAAATGGGCGTATACTATGCCTCTGCCTACCCCTTCGGGGATGGAGACGTGGTTATATGTATGTATGTATGTAGACTGACTGACTGCGGAAGGCTCAGGACCGTGTATACGTACAGCCTATAGGCTGATTTGATTAATTGATTGATTGATAGTCCTCGTAGCTCTCACGGCTGATAGGATCTGACTCAAATTTGGTATAGAGAAAGATTATTAAACATAGGTTATTTATGTGTCAACGGGACCAGAAAACGTGCACCACTATCCACCCTGCTCATGTTTCCCTCATCTTACAATCCCGGGTTCTTCAAGCGGAGCGTGAAGAGGCACATCACAGGGTGACAACTTGAGGACCACTGTCAGGAGTCTTACGGACTGTGAGAGTGGCCCCTAATGTCTAGATGTGACATGGCTTTCCATAAGGCTGGCGAGATTAATATAAAAAAAAGGAATACATTTTTCCCGTTTTTGAAACATATTAAATTGCTAATGTATACCTTTTTCAATAGACTATCAAACTGTAAAAAAAAATCCAGAGAGCTGCTCGCGAGATCCTAGCGTACAATCAAGGTATCCTGGGACATCCTTCCGAGGGCTTACCTGGAGCTCCGAGGTAGTGGTAAGGCACGTATTGTTTTAGTCGGTAAGAGTCCGGCATAGCATCTATGAGGAATTTCCACACGGAAAAAAAGCGTACTAAGAAGTTAAATCTTCAAGTTTACAATATTGGTATATTATATTTTACCCCCAAGAGCAGTCCACGAGTGCCTGTTGACTGAGCCTCACAAGATGGTTTCCGTTGTGCAGGAACAGCGCGCCTTCCACCGCACCCGTTGTTCCGAACGACCAACACGAACCGCATACCGATTGATCTGTAATATATTTTATCTACTCTGATACTATAATACAAAGATTATAAAATTGAAATCAATACTATTATGACAAACATTACGCACAGGCCAAAAAAAAAGTTTTATTACGATACAGGTCTTGTATGGACACCTATATCATAATAAAACTTTTTAATCATTACGATACACCATAAACAATCTCCAGCTGAAAAAGAAGTTTGAACCTCTACTTTAAAAAAAATTGTGTCTCCAGAGTACCTACCGAAAAATCCTAAATCTATGGTCTCCGCAGCCTAAAAAAAAAGAAACACGCATGCGCAATCGATGTTTGCGCCTTGGCGCCAACATTTTACATTTAAATTAAACAAAGTTTGGTTTTGTTTGTAAAATAAATTTGTTTTTGTGTAAAAACATGTCTTAAAGCGAGGATGGTGGTAATTGTACACCACCTGACATTCTGGAAACTGCGTCAAACATGACCATGAACCTGTTACCGGCGAAATCAAGGAGCAACTATATATCACAACAAAATGAAATCAGGTATTATAGTATGAGAGTAGATAAAGTAGTGTATGACACTGTACATAACTTGGTCTTATAACACTCGTGTGATACTATAAAAAAACTCGCCTGCGGCTCGTTTTTTTAAAACACACTCGTGTTATAAGAACCCTTATTATGCAACAGTGTCATAAACTACTATAATAGTTTAGCACATACGAGTATAGCTGTGATTTCCGTGCTTAGGAAGGCACATTAAACGGTTGGTCCCGGTTGCCAGTAAAATGGGCGCCGTTAAGCCAAGTTGACGGCTTGAAAAATGTCAACAGCAAGCGCAACCGGCGCCTGTTCGTTTGTAAACGGTAATAAGGCTCACCACCACATGAAACAAATACTAAAAAGGTGAAATGTGGGCAGCTAATATGCCTCTGCCGACTCCTTCGGGGATAAAGTCGTGACCATATTTTTGTATGTTTGTATATATTTTGAAATTATTTGTGCACATTGAATAAACAAATATCATTTTATACTGTTACAAAGAATCAAATCAAAAAAATATTAAAGTCCTCTAGGACTGAAAAACGTTACTTTTCTAGACTCTGGAACGTTATAATGACGAAATTATCGATCAGATTTAGTATAAAATCAATTTTACTGAATTTATACCCGATTTCAAAAATAATGTACGTACCTTTGACGGGTGTGACAGCTCCGAATAACCTCCAATCGAACTCTGCAGGCACCTTGTCGCCTTCAGACGTCAAGAGTTTCCCGCTGTATGGGAACGGGAGACCTGGAAAAGTAAAGTAATTTTTACTCAACGCCATCTATCAATATAAGCTTGTGCTATAGTTTCCCGACAACTGGTATTACACACATATGGGGAAGGGATAGACAAAAAGAGATAATTTAAGCCGACATTCCCTGGTATTGAGCCTATTGCCGTGTTGAAAGACAAGAGCGGTTGTGACTACCTTCTCGCAGTTCTGTCAGTCAAATGGTTCAATGTACCAAACTGGGAATCGAACTTAGAACAATTACTCAACTAAAATGTTTACCTCCGCAGCAAAAGAAAAAAAAACCGTTTTTTGTAATATTTTTCGTTGCTGCTCCGCTTCTATACGACGCAGCGTGATGTTACATACCTTAAAACATTCCTCAATAAATGGGCTATCGAACAGTACAACAATTTTCGAAATCCAACCCATATTATCAGAGATAAACGCGTTCAAACACAAAAACAAACAGACACAAAACTTACCCTCATTAGGTCCGGAGTACTTTCTGCCTCTAAGCGCGGACAGTTCATCGTCAGTTCTGTCTGCGAGGTGGTTTACAGCCATTGTGAATGTGCGGTGTGCGCGGTTATGGGAATGGATGAACCTGAGAATCGAACAGACTCGCTTAGTAACAGTAAAAGACCTTTAGATAAAGTCGCCGCAAACCGCAGTTAAAATTTTTCAAGCCGCTCATAAGGCTTACAACTTGGCTTAACGATTGTCATTTTACTGACAACCGGGTTTCGTTTCGAGTATTTCTTCTCTATGTAAATGCTCTTTGTGCGAAAGTGTTCCCTTAGTCGCCTCTTACGAAAGAAAATGTGTTTATTTGGAAACACAACGCACATAAAATAATATTGAACTGGTTAACAAAAATAATAAATATCAATAAAAATACCCGAGAAGCAATTAAAAAGTGTACAACCACAATTGCCTACCCATATGGATAAAGAAAAAAAAATAAAAAAAGGATATACGACACCCTCAGGATGTACTGGGGTGGCGACATTTTGTACTCTTACACGTCGCCACACGGGGCTGGGATGTGTGTCAAGTTTTTACAAAAAAAAACTACTCTGCATAAATTTTGTGAGAAGAAAAATTAATGTAACATACCTGAGATTTTGTCTAAATATATTCAAACGTTTCTCGTGTTCCACTTCGCTGGCGTAGTTCTTCTTGTGCTTGTTTTTGAACCTGTGGTCAAAATTAAACATTAGTAATGTTAGAGCGGGTAGCTTCTTCAGAAAACTATTTGACGAGAAAATGTCTTCAAATTATTGTAAGACATCTATCAATATAAATATTTATAAATATGTGGACATTTAAATATTTGTAGACATTCTCACACACAACATCATCTAGCCCAAATTAAGTTAATTTAAGCTTGTGCTATGGGATCTAGACGACTGATATACATACTTATATTTATATATTTCTAAATACATACATATTCATAGAAAATACCCAAACTCCGAAACAAACATTTGTGGATCATACTAACATTTGGACAGACCCGGGAATCGAACCCGGGACCTCAGCGTGGCAGGCGATATCACTACCGAATGCGTCACCGAGGCAGTCAATTTATATTTATAAAGTAACTAGATGAAGCTCGCGACTTCGCCCGCGTGAAATTCGGTACCCGTTTCCGCTTCCCGTGGGAACATATTCCCGGGATGAAAGTACCTTGTGTGTTATTCCAGATTATAAGCTATCTCTGTACCAAATTTCAATCCAAATTCCCAATCGGTTCAGTCGTTAGAGCGTGCTTGAGTGACAAATATCCAAACATCTTCACATCTATCTTCTATCTAAATATATATAACTCAAAGGTGACTGACTGACTGACATAGTGATCTATCAACGCACAGCCCAAACCACTGGACGGATCGGGCTGAAATTTGGCATGCAGGTAGATGTTATGATGTAGGCATCCGCTAAGAAAGGATCTTAATAAATTCTACCCCCAAGGGGATAAAATACGCGAAACGGGAACGGGAACAAATTTTATGCGGGCGAAGCTGCGGGAATCAGCTAGTTTATAATATAAGTAGAAAGTAGGATAATGGATGAATCACAGTGTACTTTCCAAGACTCAGCAATGGACTGCAATAGGCAGATTTCATTGATTCATTATTTCGTTCTTGGAGTTATTATAAACTATACCCTTGGGGGTAACGCACACGCGGGATAGTACCCGAACACCGAAAAGGCAAGCCTCGGGTAGTAGCCAAAGTCTGTAGGAAATCCTGAGGTATCCTTCTAAATGTTTACACGGGGCTCCCCACCATAGACAGCGGTAGTGCACGTGTGGTTTCAGTGGTAAGAGTCCGGAATCACGTAAAAAAAACCTTCAATGGTCATTACCTGCTGAATTCGTGATGTAAATGGTCATCCATAGCGGGGTGAACAAACTCCATCATGGGGTTGAATGTGGCGTAGTGACTGTTGCCGGGGCCGGGGAATGATGAACATTGCATATCTGGGGGAGACAATAGTATTATTAGAAAACTAACTACAGAACAGGATCAAAAGAGGGTTTCTGTATGACGGCAGTCTCGGTATCTCCCTTGCTGGACACCCTAGGGGAGACACCAGGACTTTATAGTCCTCCTAGTTGGGGGAGATTTCAGTACAAGATTTATAATCCCTACTAATATTATAAATGCGAAAGTAACTCTGTCTGTCTGTCTGTTAAGATTCGCGCCTAAACCGCTGAACCGATTTTGATGAAATTTGGTATAGAGATGGTTTGATTCCAAGAGAAGGACATAGGCTACTTTTTAACTGAATGCGAAAAGATTTTACGCGATAACGACTTCTACGCGGACGAAGTGCGGGGAACAGCATGTTTAAAATAAATGTGTTTCCCCTAGTCAACCCCTATTTAAAGAATCTACTCGTGCCTTCCTTGTCAGGCTTGTACACTTTGAAAATCTTGAAAAGAAAAGAATTTGAAATATTTGATGTTTTAGGGTTCCGTACTACAAAAGGAAAAGCGGAACCTAGTTAAATATGGAGACACACTTAAAAATTAACAGTCCGAAAAAATTAAATGATTACTTTTTAGGGGGGATACCAAGACTGGGATAGTCTTGATATCTCCCCCAGGAGGTCGGCAGGAGAGTCACCAGTCCACAGAATATTCGAAAAGCTCTTCAACCTAATCCCTTCCGTTCCTTTTCGATCCCAAACTTATGGCGAGCAGAGCACACTCACACAGTGGAGAGAATCTTCGCCAGAACTGAGCGATTCTTAAGATCGTTTCTCTGTCGAACCATAGACACAGTGTTCAGTCAGCGTACGTGTTTCCTTCTGCCTACAATCCCGAGTTCTTCAAGTGGAGCGTGAAGAAGCACATCACAGGGCCCCCAACTTGAGGATCACTTTCAGAAATCTTACGGACTGTAAGAGTGGCGCAAGTGCAAGTCGGACTTGCGCCTGGAAGGTTCCGTACAAAAAAAGGCAAAAAAAACATGTTCGATCATACTTCTAGAACTTAGAACTACACGCGAATACTTTTGAATTTAAAAGTATTTCGTGCGAAGTTAGTTCCGAGTACTATAACGTCGCTGCGCTTGCAAAAGTCGCTATGTATTTTTAACCTACTTTTCAGGAGGAAGTAAAAACCGATTTACTCGAAATATAATTGTGATGGAGAAAGTACATATTTTTTTTGACAGTGGGTAGCCCCCTTACCGTCCTCAGGACCCCAGTCATGGAGGCTGATAGTCTTGGGCAAAGATATGTCGGCGGCAACCCCGCCAACTGTGGAACTCGGGTGGGAGAGTTCTCTCTCGTTCCCAAACCTCTCCAAACTCTTTCGCGAGCATGACCTGCTTGCAGAAACAAGCAGCGCAGTCCCACTTACTCCCGCTAGGGTTCATGGCTCGTAATATGGTCTCCAGCGAGAAATCCACATCCAGACCTGCCACGAGATACTTCCAGTCTAGTAAGACATGGTTTCCACGACAACCGTGGCGAAAGGTCGCCGCAGCTTGGCGACCACGGCTGCCACGGCTGGTGAGGGTGCCTGGGATTTCCTTTCGAGAGTGCACCAAAATCCCTGGCTACATAAAGCCTGGAAGGAGACTACGAAAAGGCGTGCTGTCCCAATTATTTACCTCTACCAACTCCTTTACAGCAACCAAAAAACCTCACTACGTATGCAAATGTACGTACTACGTACCACCTATAATACTAGTAGTTTTAGATACTTGTCTGTAAATGTATGCGACTGTTGTGCTAAGATCCTGTAAGGAAGTTGATTCTCGATTAGACTCAAATATTTGTGTGACCCAAAAAAATAATGGCTGGAAAGGAATGAGTACAGCAGAGCTCGGATTTTTGTGCAAGAAATTGTAGAATGAAACGTAAAAGGGTCCTATATGAGAAAAACAGGCTTACGTAAAGGAGATTGGGATTTTATGGGGTAATGAATAAAATAGACATTCAAGTGATCCAGCGAGGACGGAAGGAAGCTACTATAGTTTTAGGCGAATATATAAAATTCAGCGAGGCCACAGCACTTCTCAAAATTAGGGAGTACATAGCGTGGGCGCAATGCCAGGTTCTCGTTGCAGGTCTGGGCGTGGATATTCTCTCGACTATGGAGTGAGCAATCATCTCCAGCGGTATAACTAAGACTTCGCGCCACCGCGTCTTTCTGTGAGCAGGTCATGCTTGTAAAAGAGGCGGCGGGGAGGTAGCAGGCTATGGAGAGGCACGGTGAATCTCTGGCTATTGGCCTAGACATCGCTAAAGGCTTTGTTATGCGTCGCTTCTTTCCAATTTGCCGGCATACGGTCTATCGTCGCAGTTGTGCCACTGGTTGGCCAGATTCCTGCACGGGCGACGTGTACGGGTCCTCTGTGATGGTCAGGCTTCCTGTTTTTTGCGGGTAAATGCCGGAGTACCACAGGGATCGGTATTGTCCCCAACTCTCTTTCTTCTGCATATCAATGACATGCTGTCCCTTGGGTGCATTCATTGTTATGCGGATGATAGTAGTACTCTGCATGGCAGCTATTCTGGCCGTCCAGTGGAGAGGTGAGGTGACGTGGAGGGGAAGAGACGACAACTCGTGGCGGATTCGACCGGGACCTGGGCTGCATTGCCCAATGGGGATCGGACAACCTGGTCAAGTCCCTATTTCTACCCCTACCCTCTCTTCGGAGCATTACGGTTCCACTAAAGGACAACCTGGAGATCCTCGGTATAGACGTCCGGCGAGAGCTCAATCACAAAAACTACATAGAGAGCTATACTGGGCTGGCCTCGCGAAAATTAGGAATCCTGAATAAGGTGAGACGGTATTTTACGCCACATCAGAGATGTTTACTGTACAAGACGCAGATTCGACGATACTGTTCTCACCTTTGGGATGCTCCGCGAGGTACTTACTAGACGCACTTGACGCTATGCAGAATAATTGATTGTCCTGAGGTGACGGGAGGCCTCGAACCGTTAGCGCAGCGAAGAACCATAGCGTCCCTCGCTGCCTTCTACCGAATGTATAACAGTGAATGTTCTGAAGAGCTCTTCAACCTGATCCCACCCTTTACTTTCCGATCCCGAACCACGTGTGCCGGGCAGAGGTGCCACTCATACACAGTGGAAAGAATTTTCGCCAGAATAGAGCGTTTCAAAAGATCGTTCCTCTGTCGACCTGCCCGCACACGTGTTTCCCTCATCTTACAATCCCGTGTTCTTCAAGAGGAGCGTGAAGAGGCACATCACAAGGCCGCCAACTTGAGGACCACTGTCAGAAGTGGCCTTCAATCGCTAGATGCGCCGCGGCTTTCCATCAGGCTGGTGGCGACGTCAATTTGACGTGCTAAATATAAAAACTAATAAACTTTTTGCACTTTACTGAAATATTCTAGCTCCAAAGCAGCCTTATTATTTCAATACTAGCTGTTACCCGCGACTTCGTCCGCGTGGAAATTATGTTATAAGCAAAGTTTGAACCGTATTCTATTTGAGCCTCTAGCTAGGATAAGTCGTAACCAAAATGTGGGAACAAATTTAGGACATCCTCCAACTTACCCGGGGAGTTATGCGCTAGATGGATTTTTTTAACGTGAGGAAAATCCAACATGAATGTACTATGACTCCCACTGACTAAAAACCACACGTATCCTACCTAACAGCCTACGATTGGGAGCCCCGGGTAAGCCCTCTAAAGGATACCCTAGGACTGCGCTAGATGGATAGGAAGAGACCTCATGGTTTTAGTGGGTCCAAGGCCGTTATGACGTACGTGTTTGTTAATTAGCCCCTGTAATAATTATAAGAGTAAGTAGTATGGTGAAGCGCGAATACGAAACGTTTGTTAGATTAGGGCCACAGACTGAAAACTTTACGCATAATCGGAAGAGTTGAGACGATAACACTAACGCTAACGGTAGCCAGTAAATGGCAGTCGTTAAACCAAGTTGAAGACCTTATAGATTTAATAATTTTCAAAAGTAGGCAGTACTAACGCCTGTCCATTTCAACACGGCAATGCGGCTCACCACCTATTACGTTACGTGGGACAAATTAAAAAAAGGTAAACATATAATATGCCTCGATACCCCTTTGGGGATAAAGGCGTGACCGTATGCATGTACCTATTATGTTTAAGGTGATTTAATTTATGTACCCATGTCACTGTAGCCAAAGCTCAACATTTTTCAGTAAAGTTGTTTTAAGAATGTTCATTATAAACAACGTTTGTGTGGCGTATTGGCTTAATCATAAAAGAGCTGCTTAATGGTTAAGGCTATTGTAAAATAATTTAGTCCGCGCCGAAGCTTAAAGATTAAGGCTTTAGAATAGACTTAATCTTTAAGCTCTTTTTTGATTAAGCAAACAGGGCTGTTTCACACGCTGCTTGATGAGTCTGATGAAGAAATACCTCTCCTTTCATAGATCTTATGTGACGTAAACGAAGTTGCGAGGGTTAGCTAGTCTATACATATAGTAAAACTGTTGAGGGTCGAGAGTCTACTGAAGCCGAAAATGAAATTACATTTTTCATGTGTGTCTGTCTGTCTGTATTCCGAATAAGTATCACGCCGAAGTTACTGAATGGATTTGAATGAAACTTAGTACAATCAGAGCTTATAATCCGAGGAAGGTTCTAGGATACTTTTGATCTCGATATTTTGCGCGGTTCCTTTGGGAGAAGGGATGAAAGACAAAACGGTTTTTTAGTTTGTTACTTCTCAATGCGTTTTCGGATTCTAAAATTTTTTTTTTAGTGTTATAAAGGGAATACTGTAAGGAATGTTTCACACAAGTTTCCATGTTAAAGGTTTTCTAGTTCAGGAATTAGAGACATCCCAACTTTCGCAAAACCTAGAATTCAAGGATCCCTTTGAATGTGAGGGTAAATCTAAACTGGCGTGTTGGCTTAGTGATAAAAGAGCTTAATGATTAAGGCTATTGTAAATTGTAAAGATCCTACCTCTAGATTGCTATTCAAATAAAAGATTAATTAAAATTATTCAGTAATTTCTGTATTTTGCAAAAATATACAAACAGATTTTCATTGTTCTCTGCCGAGCTCCTAAAAAATTTAGCGTAATAATATGTTGACTGAGTGTAAAACCTATCTCCTGCTAATATTTCTGCTACGTTTTAGTTAAATCAATCCAACGGTTTAAACATTTCATTGCTCTCTGCTTAGCCCCTAGGATATGTGGCGTGATAATATATAGCCTATTTTAAGACCACACCCCTAAGTAATATTTGTGCAAAATTTGAACCAAATCTGTTTAGTACTTTTCGAGATCCTACCGGACAAAGCAAAGCAAACAGACAAACAGACAAACAGACAAAAAAATTCTAACTATATTTTCAGCTTCGGTATCTTATGTAGAACACCCAGCGAGTATTTTTTTGTTAATATTTCCAATGTACAGTTTTGGCTTTTCTATCATTTTATTATATGTATAGATTTAGAAATATATAAGTAGGTATGTATATCAGTCGTCTGGATATCGTAGCAAACACCGAATTTAATTTTTCTCTATCGGGCCTCCAAGATATTTAGCGTGATAATATGTAACCGGTGTGTAAAACCGATCTCTTACTAATATTCCTGCAACGTTTTAGTTTAATCAATCCACATACTTACATATTTCATTACCCTCTGCCTAGTCCCTAGGATATGTAGCGTGATAATATATAGCCTATTTAAAGATCCTACCCCTAGATTGCTATTCAAATAAAAGATTAATTAAAATTATTCAGTAATTTCTGTATTTTGCAAAAATATACAAACAGATTTTCATTGTTCTCTGCCGAGCTCCTAAAAAATTTAGCGCAATAATATGTTGTCTGAGTGTAAAACCTATCTCCTACTAATATTCCTGCTACGTTTTAGTTAAATCAATCCAACGGTTTAAATTTCATTTCATTTCATTTATTTATTTGCTGATCAAAGGTATACATGGATGTTACATAAATATTAATTCCTCTTTGGTCTACCTTATAGGCATGCAAATTTAGGTAAGTATTTAACTACAATATTATTTCAAATGTATGATTTATAGTTCATGCAGTATATAGGTAACTCTAGTTCTAGTATAAACATCAAATTCAAATCTAGGAACACCAACAAAGTACATGTCATAGTGAATTAATAATGTCCAATACTTGATTAACTAAATAATGTGTCCATACTATTATCTAAATTTCTAAATTCAATATAACAATATAACCAAAATGTCAAAATTCAATATACCATTATAATACAATGTCAATATTTAATACATAATTATATTTTGTCATTAACCATTATTTACCTTCCAAAAAGTCACTTATTCTATAGTAGCATTTACTAGCTAAAAAATCATGCAAGCGACTTTTGAATGTGGTCAAATTGAGCCTCTTAATTTCATTTGGTATCTTATTAAATATTACGGGTCCCATACAATAAATACTTTTATCTACTCTGATACTATAATACAAAGATTATAAAATTGAAATCAATACTATTATGACAAACATTACGCACAGGCCAAAAAAAAAGTTTTATTACGATACAGGTCTTGTATGGACACCTATATCATAATAAAACTTTTTAATCATTACGATACACCATAAACAATCTCCAGCTGAAAAAGAAGTTTGAACCTCTACTTTAAAAAAAAATTGTGTCTCCAGAGTAGCGAAAAATCCTAAATCTATGGTCTCCGCAGCCTAAAAAAAAAAAGAAACACGCATGCGCAATCGATGTTTGCGCCTTGGCGGCAACATTTTACATTTAAATTAAACAAAGTTTGGTTTTGTTTGTAAAATAAATTAGTTTTTGTGTAAAAACATGTCTTAAAGCGAGGATGGTGGTAATTGTACACCACCAGACATTCTGGAAACTGCGTCAAACATGACCATGAACCTGTTACCGGCGAAATCAAGGAGCAACTATATATCACAACAAAATGAAATCAGGTATTATAGTATGAGAGTAGATAAAGTAGTGTATGACACTGTACATAACTTGGTCTTATAACACTCGTGTGATACTATAAAAAAACTCGCCTACGGCTCGTTTTTTTAAAACACACTCGTGTTATAAGAACCCTTATTATGCAACAGTGTCATAAACTACTATTACGTAGCAAAGCTGTATTTGCTCTGCGTATTCGTAGCCTATTACGAGTAACTTCTCGCCTATTACGAGTGACAGTGGCCGCTAAAGTTTCAAACAGCTCAGGATTCGACTTAATAAAAACAGCTAATTCATAAATATATAACGATGGTAAAGTTCTCTGTGGTTTCTAAAATACGGTTTACAACTGTCTCTAATATTAAGCCTAAACATTGCTCGTATACATCGTTTTTGAGTTCTGAATACCGTTTCTGCATTAGTAGAGTTACCCCAGAATATTATGCCGTATCTTAAATAAGATACAGTTGTGCCATGGTATGCTGTCAATAGAGCGTCAACACTTAATACCGGTGCTAGTTTAAATAGAGCATAAGCTGAACTACTGATCTTTTTGCATAGAGCTTGCGTATGTGTTTTCCAATTGAGTTTTTTGTCAATAATCAGCCCAAGAAACCTTGTCATATCAACATCCAAAATCTTGCTATTTTCGTATTTAATGTTTAGGTTATTTACCGGGGGTAGTCTTTGGGAAAATTGCATAAATTTAGTTTTAGAAATATTTATTTTCAAATTGTTATTATTTAACCAATTTATAATATTCATCAGTGTAGTATTAATTTCATTTGAATAATTGTCTTTATTTTTACATTCTATCGCAACAGTACTATCATCCGCAAACATTGTGATCGGATGAGTAGTGGATTTAGGTAGGTCATTTATGTATAATATAAACAACAAAGGTCCTAAGACCGTTCCCTGTCCCACGCCGTATTTAATAGTGCGAACATGAGAGGCGTATGATTCTTCTCTCTTATTAGAGTTGTTTATATGTGTCAGCTCTACATATTGTTGACGATTGGATAAATATGATTTTATTAGGTTTAATATGTTTCCTCGTATACCGTAATAATCTAACTTTGTTAGTAGAGTTTCATGCTCTACATATTCAAAAGCCTGGGTCATGTCACAGAAGATAGCAGAAACCGGCACTCCAACGTCCACCCTTGACATAATGATATTTAAAAAATCAAATATTGCTCTACTTATGCTTTTTCTTTGTCGAAAGCCTTTTTGTTCAATAGCCAAGATGTTTTGTTTTTCTAAATAATGGTTAATTTGGTTATATATATACTTTTCAAATATTTTAGAGAAAATTGGTATAAGTGTGATAGGTCTATAGAACTCCATTAATTCTCTATTCTCTTTTTTGAATATAGGTTTGACTACGGATATTTTTAGCGCGCTTGGATAGATACCAGTCATAATACTCAAGTTCATGATAAAACTAATGGGTTCTGATATATACTGACTTGAGGACTTTACTACCCTAGTAGAGATGCCGTCAAACCCCACACTGTTGGTGTTTTTTAAAGTTAATATGATGGCCTCAACGTCCGATGCTATACAAGGAGACATAAACATAGAATTCTTTCTTCTGTCAATGTATTTTGCTACTTTGGTACCAAGGTTGTCTAAAGGTATAATTTTATCTACAAAATAGTTATTAAAAGCATTGGCCATCTCCTGCGGATTTGTAATTACAGTGTCTTTATCAATTCTCAGTTTAGAAATTGTGTTATTAGGGCGGTTTGATTTAGCTTGATTTATGATTTTCCAAGTGGTTTTTGAAACGTTTTTTGACGTTTTAATGTTATGTATATTTTGTGAACGTTGCGTTAACCTAATTATATTTTTAAATCTTCGTGCATATCGTTTATATTTAATTTTATTTGCATCATTAGGATGTAATCTGTATTCCCATAGCAGTTTTCTTTTATTTTTACTACATAGCCTCAGTCCCCGAGATATCCATTTTGTTTTATATACTGATTTGATAGTAGTCGTTTTGTATGGAAAACATAAATCATAAAATAATTTAAATGTATCCACAAACGTATCATAAGCTAAGTCAGGGTTACACGCGTACACGTCCAAAAAAGATAGGCCACTGAGACATGACTTAAATTTTCAGTATTATAGATTCGTCTTTTTATACGCCATAACTTAATTTCACCTTGCCTTTTTATAGGGCACTCTACTATTTGGGCGGTGTGATCAGATAAAGAAAATTCTATAATTTGAGCTTTACAAGCTCCCCGAAAGTTATGCAAAAAATTGTCCAAACAGGTGCCAGCTTTAAGGCCGCGTGGGTCAGATTTTGAGTTTTTTGAAACAATCCTAGTCAAAAAGTAAAGGGTTTTTAAATCTGAAAAATATATATGTAATAGTTAAGGATATAAGCTAAACATATTCCGAGCCCGTTACACGATCCAATAAATTTCACTAGATAGAAAAAAATCCCAAAGTTGACTCTGTCAGAAAAGTTTTTTCAAAACTGTGGCTAAACTATTAACATTTTATATATTTTTTTTGCACTCAATTAAAGGTATTAAGTTTTTATACACATTTTCCGAGCGTTTTTCTATAAACAACTATTTACATAGTTATCATGTACGAATATCTACCAAACGCAATAGAATTGCGCCGCTGACGGCCGATCAGTCTCGCCCTGGCGCTTGTGGAGGCAGGACCTGTGTCAGTTTTTTTCGCAACTACTTCGTAATTATTATGCCAAATTACGTTCAAATCGCGCCACAGTATAAAAATATCAGTAAGGGCAAAATGTAATTAGATTAACCGTTACAAATACATACGCGACTCATGGTAAAAATGTGGTGATCTTTTACTTTTTAAGTGTTTTCACGACATGGTAACCAGCTACCTAATGCATTAAAATGTCTACGAATTACATGATAATTTCGCAATCCAACATGGCGGCCACGCCGTAATCACAAAATTTCATGATGGGTATCGTTTAAGGGGTTTTTTGGTATGCTGAGTACGAATCGCGTACTAATTTTGCAATACAAGATGGCCGCCGCTCCGTAATCACAAAATTTCATGATGGGTATCGTTTAAGGGGTTTTTTGGTATGCTGAGTACGAATCGCGTACTAATTTTGCAATACAAGATGGCCGCCGCGCCGTAATCACAAAATTTCATGATGGGTATCGTTTAAAGGGTTTTTTGGTATGCTGAGTACGAATCACGTGATAATTTTGCAATCCAAAATTGCCGGCGTAGTGTAATCACAAAATTTCATGATGGGTGTCGTTTAAAGGGTTTTTTGGTATGCTGAGTACGAATCACGTACTAATTTTGCAATTCAATATGGACGCCGCGCCGTAATCACAAAATTTCATGATGGGTATCGTTTAAGGGGTTTTTTGGTATGCTGAGTACGAATCACGTGATAATTTTGCAATCCAATATGGCCGCCGCGCCGTAATCACAAAATTTCATGATGGGTATCGTTTAAGGGGTTTTTTGGTATGCTGAGTACGAATCGTGTACTAATTTTGCAATACAAGATGGCCACCGCGCCGTAATCACAAAATTTCATGATGGGTATCGTTTAAGGGGTTTTCTGGTATGCTGAGTACGAATCACGTGATAATTTTGCAATCCAAAATGGCCGCCGCAGTGTAATCACAAAATTTCATGATGGGTTTCGTTTAAAGGGTTTTTTGGTATGCTGAGTACGAATCACGTACTAATTTTGCAATTCAATATGGCCGCCGCAGTGTAATCACAAAATTTCATGATGGGTATCGTTTAAGGGGTTTCTTGGTATGCGGAGTACGAATCACGTGATAATTTTGCAATCCAATATGGGCGCCGCGCCGTAATCACAAAATTTCATGATGGGTATCGTTTAAGGGGTTTTTTGGTATGCTGAGTACGAATCACGTGATAATTTTGCAATCTAATATGCCCGCCGCGCCGTAATCACAAAATTTTATGATTGGTATCGTAAATGGTAGTATCGTAAGTATGGTAGTATCGTAAATCATACGTAGCAGACTGTAGTGTAAAAGAGATAGAGACACATGTTCCATTCTTCGTTCTAACATTTGTGTGTGGTTGGATTGCATGGAACGACAGACTAAAAAAACTAGTTCGGTTTACTGTGAGTTAGTTAACCGCGTGCCAATTTGCAACTGTGCAAGACGTGGTCAGAGTTAAGAAGTTATTTATTTAACTCAGAGCTTACTAACTCTATATTTATATATTTAACTCGACTCTCCGCGCAAGTAGGCCTAAATAGCTTAGGCGGCCAAATTGAATTCCAAAATGATCATGTTATTTGTACTCAGCATTCGAAAAAACCCATTAAACGATATTCATTACGAAATTATGTGATTACGGCGCGGTGGCCATTTTGGATTGCAAAATTATCATGTGATTCGTCCTCAGCATACCAAAAAACCCCTTAAACGATAACCATCATGGATTTTTGCGATTACGGCGCGGCGGCCATATTGCATTTCAAAATGATCACAGGATTCGTACTCAGCATACCAATACACCCCTTAAACGATACCCATCATGATATTTTGTGATTACGGCGCGGCGGCCATATTGTATTGCAAAATTATCACGTAATTCGTACTCAGCATACCAAAAACCCTTTAAACGATACCCATCATGAAATTTTGTGATTACACCGAGGCGGCCATTTTGGATTGCGAAATTATCACGTGATTCGTACTCAGCATACCAAGAAACCCTTTAAACGATACCCATCATAAAATTTTGTGATTACGCCCATATTGGATTGCAAAATTATCATGTGATTCATACTCAGCATACCAAGAAAACCCCTTAAACGATACCCATCATGAAATTTTGTGGCCATATTGGATTGCTAAATTATCATGTGATTCATACTTAGCATACCAAGAATTCCCTTAAACTATACCCATCATGAAATTGTGTGATTACGGCGCGGTGGCCATATTGGATTGCAAAATTAGTATATTTAACTCGACTCTCCGCGCAAGTAGGCCTAAATAGCTTAGGCGGCCAAATTGAATTCCAAAATGATCATGTTATTTGTACTCAGCATTCGAAAAAACCCATTAAACGATATTCATTACGAAATTATGTGATTACGGCGCGGTGGCCATTTTGGATTGCAAAATTATCATGTGATTCGTCCTCAGCATACCAAAAAACCCCTTAAACGATAACCATCATGGATTTTTGCGATTACGGCGCGGCGGCCATATTGCATTCCAAATTGATCACAGGATTCGTACTCAGCATACCAATACACCCCTTAAACGATACCCATCATGATATTTTGTGATTACGGCGCGGCGGCCATATTGTATTGCAAAATTATCACGTAATTCGTACTCAGCATACCAAAAACCCTTTAAACGATACCCATCATGAATTTTTGTGATTACACTGAGGCGGCCATTTTGGATTGCGAAATTATCACGTGATTCGTACTCAGCATACCAAGAAACCCTTTAAACGATACCCATCATAAAATTTTGTGATTACGCCCATATTGGATTGCAAAATTATCATGTGATTCATACTCAGCATACCAAAAAAACCCCTTAAACGATACCCATCATGAAATTTTGTGGCCATATTGGATTGCAAAATTATCATGTGATTCATACTTAGCATACCAAGAATTCCCTTAAACTATACCCATCATGAAATTGTGTGATTACGGCGCGGTGGCCATATTGGATTGCAAAATTAGTACGTAATTCGTACTCAGCATACCAAAAAACCCTTTAAACGATACCCATCATGATTTTTTGTGATTACACCGCGGCCGCCATTTTGGATTGCAAAATTATCACGTGATTCGTACTCAGCATACCAAGAAACCCCTTAAACGATACCCATCATGAAATTTTGTGATTACGGCGCGGCGCCCATATTGGATTGCAAAATTATCACGTGATTCGTACTCCGCATACCAAGAAACCCCTTAAACGATACCCATCATGACATTTTGTGATTACGGCGCGGTGTCCATATTGAATTGCAAAATTAGTACGTGATTCGTACTCAGCATACCAAAAAACCCTTTAAACGACACCCATCATGAAATTTTGTGATTACACTGCGGCGGCCATTTTGGATTGCACAATGATCCCGTGATTCATACTTAGCATACCAACTTTAGAAAACTTTAGAAATTTTTATGACCAGCTATTATGTAATTTACATTTTTTACGCAACTGTAGCAAACGTACGCAACGGAAACTCTCAAAAGAAATGAAATATCCTAGTTGTCGAAAAATGTTTCGTTGCTGGTAAGCTCTTATTCGCCTTAGCGTGATGTTATATATTTTGGTATTTTTCAAAAATGGACATTCTGTTAAGAAACTCTTGAAATTCAACTAGCAGTCTCTTAGACTCTAGAGTTAGAACAACTAAACAAACAAACAAACTCATTAGCTTAAAAATAATAGTATAATATACATAATTTATTTACGATTAACTCTTTTATTTTTATTTACGAAACTAATAAATCACTACACTTAATAAAGTTAGATGCATTTACTACGTCAAACAAAGTTAGCATGCTGTTTCTTTCTACTATACTGTATACTGTGGCATGAGAGTTGACTGCCGCTGCCGGCGCGCGCTGTGTCTTGCGCCCGGGGCGAGGGGAGCGCCAAATGCCTACTTGTGCGGAATAACCGCCCCTTAATTCTGGTAGGTTTTCTAATTGTCAGTTGTAATCCATATTGTGATAACAAGTATTCAAAGTCCCTAGTTACGCTACTATTTACTAGGACATTAATGTTATAGTCACCTGCAATAATAACATTTTTGTTGCGTTTGTCACAAAACATTCTTAAAAGCAATTCCAACCTTTCAAAAAATAAATTTAAATTTGCTTTTTTTGGTATCCTATAGAGACATATTACAATAATTTTACAGTCAGTCAACTCCACTGCACAGCACTCAAAGGTACTAGTAATAGTTAGCTTATTGACTTCTTGAATTTCTCTCCACTGGTGTCCATTTTTAATTAATATACATGCGCCTCCTCTGCGTTTCTTTTTCCTGCTATATGTTGTAGCCAGGTGAAAGTTGGGTAGTGCAAGATTTTCTTCAGAGCCGGATTTTATAAAATGTTCTGTTATACAGAGAATGTCCACATTGACCCCTTGATCGCTTAATTCTTCCAAGCAAACTGCGAGGGTATCCGACTTATTTATAAGACCTGCTATGTTTTGGTGCATTATAATTAGATTTTCATTACTGAAAAAACGACATGTTATTTATTTCATAGTCAATCTGAAGATCTTTACACGTTTTTACACCCTCATTTTTTTGGTTCTCTATTTCCCATAATATGCACATAAAAATATTGTTCATACCATTATTATTCAGTCTACCATCATATTTAGAGAACATTGTGTAGTCATTCGATAAAAATAAATTTGAGTCAACTAAAGTCGCGTATTGGTATGTGTTAATATCGAGGTAAAGAAGGTTTCCAAATATCTCAACTCTCCAGTTATATACTGCGGCATAGGCGCTATACTTGTATGTTGGAAGGCATAGTATTATATTGGTGTTCTGTATTTTCTGTAGTGTGTTTCTTATGTCCAATATGAGATCGAAATAATTACTAGTTGTTCTAAAATCCCGCTCTCCAATCAGAATAATACAGTAATCATGACTTGTGAAGGTACTTAATTTTTGGTGTAAGTTTTTAATCATATGACTAACTCCACAGTTTGGATAGAGGTGATGGCATATTTCAAAGTTTTCGTTCCCAAGTGTGTTCATAGCTATTTGTAGTATATTGTTTTTCTTGTTGCTGCTCACAATACAGATTTTTTTGGCAATAGATTTTGTGCCCTTTTGAGCTCGGACACAATTAGTCGGATGCAGAGTCTTTTTATCAGTATTCAGTACAGCCGGTTCACTACTTGAGGGTTCCGTGGTTGATGAGTGATTTCCCGCTTTCTTAGAGATTTTACCTATGTTTGTTTCCTTAGGGGGTATGTTATGGGGAGTCTGTAGACTGTTATTAAATGTCTCGGATAAGCAACGTGCTTTAATCAGACTTTTTGATTTTGTCCTAGTAATTGGACTACTACATAGTTGTTTTAGCATATCGTTTTCCAGGGTCAGTTTAGTGATCTGTTTTTTAAGGTCACTATTTTCAAGAGAAATATTATCCAGCTCATTCTGTGTGATATTCAAACTTTCCTTCAATGTAGCAATTTCAAGTTTAAGATCTTCCATAATAACACTATATCCACGCGATGGTTTTTCATAGCTTCTGTCAATTATGGTTTCGGACATAGAACTATTCATTGAAGTGTCATCTAACAGGCTTTCAAGCGAAATTGTTCTCGAAATACATTTTCGTCTCGTTGTTACGTTTGATGACTCCATAGTTATTTACTATATTTAATTTTAACGCTTAGCGCCCTCTCGCGGTGAGTAGCTTAATGTATGTAGTTCAGCTATTCAAGTATAGATGTCGCTGATCACAAAAAAATGTTTTGACATTTGATAAATAAATCATGTAATTTTAAACTAACGTTTGTCAATATTTTGTCTTGATGAAAACATTTATCTTTTCGCAGTATTTTATCACTTTCGTGTCAATATTGCTTTTATATGGATGTACTTGTATTGTGTCACTTACGTCCAATATTTGGTATTAGTTCACTGTTTCTGGTTTGATTGCAGTTTAGGTGGGTAGGTACTATTGTTACGTTAAAGTTATTTTCACTAATCGGCTTCACTATCACATATTTAAGTTAAATTGATACATTTACACACTTTGACACAAATATTACTACTTTTTACTGAATTAGATTTGATAATAACATTGAACAGAATCTCTGAAGAATTCAATGAGCCGTTATCTGCGAGTTTCAACTCTTTAAAAACCAAATTTGTTCTGTTAACCGAATAAGACGTAAGCCTTCTTAAAACTGCCGCCGTTACCGCTAGTACTGGGTGTTCTGAATGTTCTGGTCTGAAATATATAACAACAACGTGTTGATATGTATTGGCTTGAATGCCACCGATACCCGTGATTTGTACATTACTATAAGACCGTTTCAATCCGAGGGTAGATACCAAATCCCCCCTTATTACCGACATTTGAGCCCCTAAATCTAAGAGAGCCCGTGCTTTAACGAATTCACCATTTTTATTCTTAATTTCAATAATAGCTGTGGGTAGAATAACATTATACGGGTTTCGATGCAAAGACGTTGAAGATGAGTCATCATGTAACCTTAATTGCTATGCTGAATATTGCTTTTGAGAATTATTACGTGACTGACCGCGCGATTCGTGCGATTCCCGCCGTTCGCATGCCTGATAGCCGTTGCGCGAGCTGACCTGAACCACACGCTCAGCTGATGAGCGCGACGGTACCTCTCTTCTTTCGCGAGGAGAGGCCGTGCGCGTGCGACGACGCGGACGGTGGCTGCGGTAGCCAGGTCCCTCCGAAGGCGAGCTAGCGCGAGACGCAGTATAGTTGTGCATGCATATTAAGTCGTTGTGACCCCGATGGCCACAGCGTTTACATGCTGTCCTTTTATCGCACGTAGATGCCGAATGCTTACCAAAACATTTAAAGCATAAATTTTCAGCTCGCACCCAGTCTTTACGCTGACCCGCGGTTAATTTTTTAAATTTAAAACACTCCGAAATCATGTGACCGCTTATTTCACAGTATAAACAGCGCCTAGCGATTATTCGTTCATTCCTGTAAGATTCACTTTCGTTTCCGATGATGTGTATGGTGCGGCGGGTACGATTGTCCTTCAAGGTCGCGCCGTCAGCTGTTGTTGAGTCTATAAGCCGACATTCATTTTGCAGAAACTCCACAAGTTGATTGAATGTGGGTAGGGTGATTATATTTCCGCCGTACTTCTGTTCAAACCGAGTTTTAACGTCTAACGGAATTTTATTTAAGCTAATGAATAATAAAATATAAGACCATTGATCTATAGGAAGGCCTAAATTATTCAAGGCGCGAGTGGACTCCAACAGTGGGTTTAGAATTTTAGAACGCAGATCATAGGGTTTATTTAATGTAGGTAGCTGTAGGATTCTAGAAATGTGACTATCTGCTAGCATTCTGATATTTTCATATCTACCCTTAAGAATTTCTAAGCTTATATCTAGGGATTCGTCTACCATAGGTAAATGCCGTATTAAGGTATGCGGTTCATTTAACACATGAGAAACTAAGTAATGAAATTTTTCCGTCTTTGATATATCTTTCCGTGTTAGTACCAACGAACTGAATAGGCTTATAAAACCTGTCCACTGAAAAACGTCACCATCAAATTTGCATAAATCGATTCTGGGAAGTCTTGCCGTATTTGAACTCTCGGACGGTCTGTGAACCCCGTCCAAACCCGGGTAAGCCGACGAGACCGCTTCCAGTTGATTATAAGCTAACTCCGCCTCATTATAATCAGCCGTATAGATTTTAATCATTTCCGAATCTACGGTATTATCCAGCAATAACTCGTACTGTTCCGACAAAAGTGCGTATCGTTCATCGAGTTTACGCAATCTCGCCGAAATAACTGCATTGGTTTGAGTTTTTCCCGCGATCATTTCTAACGTGCTTCTAAGCCATTCGACTTGAATTTTAAATTTAGTTGATGATACCTTAGCCATTTTAAATCGTTATGACTCAAATCGTGATGCACCCACCCCCGGGTAAGAGAAAAAAAATATATAACGGAACGCTACAATAAATCAAATAAATTGTTCTAATAACTGAGGATAATTTCACAAATATCGCATACCGCACAATATAATACAATAACCGAACCGCAAATGACAAACAAACTTAACGACTTTAATTTGAATTGTATCCGACCGAGCTGTAAGTGGCGGTTAGGAATTTCAATTTTTAAATCTACAACCGACTTATGATTTGAAAAAATACCAACAAATATACCGAAATCCGGCTGAAATCCGCTCGAATGGACCATAAATATGTTCGATAACTCAGTGTAGTTAGTGGACTGTCTTTCTGGTAGTTCCTGCAGGCACATAAGACGACACAAGAAGTTCGGAAATCGGACCGCCACCAAGAATGATTCGCCACTTACCCTGATTCCCGGTCTTCCTGAGGTTGCTCCGAGGCCTTGATATTCCCTTGAGGTTGTTTTCGAGTTGCCGTGTCGACCGAGGCGCTGACGTGTGGATGGGTTGCCGGCAATCCACCACAGGCGCACACACAATATGTTCGAACCGCGTCCGAGATTTGACTGGACGGTCGATGCGAAACCGGCCGCCCGCCCGGCAAGGAAGCGGGGGGGGGGGGGGGGGGGGGCGGGGGATAGCCAGCCGAGTGACGAATTCTCCCGATAGCCGACCGTTCGCCGAAACAGTATTGAGGTTTGCTCCAGTTAACATTTAGCGTTTGTTTTATGTAAATCGGTTTAAAAATAAAAGAGTTATAACTCTTTTAAGAATCAGATATTTTGAAAATTTTAATTGTAGGGGTTTCTTTGAATGTGAGTGAACCTAAACTGGCGTGCCTTCGGCGCGGACTGAATTGTTTGAAAATAGTCTTAATCATTAAGCTCTTTTATGATTAAGCAAACAGGGCAGTTTCAGACGCTGCTTGATGACTCTTATGAAGAAATACCTCTCCTTTCATACACCTTATGTGACGTAAACGAAGTTGCGGGCTCAGCTAGTGTTCAAATAAATTCAAAGTAGGTATTGGAAGTTATGTTTAGGATTCCATCTTTATCGTTTGGGTACGGAACCCTAATCCTACTAATCCTACTAATATTATAAATGTGAAAGTTTGTGAAGATGTTTGGATGTTTGTTACTCAATCACGCTCTAACGGCTGAACGGATCTGGCTGAAATTTGGTACAGAGATAGAGTATAGTCTGGAATAACACATAGGCTACTTTTCATCCCGGGAAAATGTTCCCACGGGAAGCGGGAACGGGAACCTAATTTCACGCGGGCGAAGCCGCGCGCATCAGCTAGTAATACAATAACTTACTGGCATCGATGGTGAAAACAGACGGGTCGATATCTTCGACGTCGTAGTCCGTATAATCAAGGTAGTAGTGGTCGTAATGGGAGCCGAGCAGAGTGTTGTAGCCTTTCATCTCGTATCTACAAACAAAATTAAAAAATTAAAATTTAAAAATTGTTTATGATAATGATTTAATAAATTAAATAATAAATAAAATAAAACGAATTATTTAAAACTTAAAAAAGGCCTAACACTGACTGACTTTTTCAATAAGTCCAAACATCCCTACTTCTTATAAATATGCGAAAGTAACTCTTGTCTGTCTGTTATGCCTTCACACCGAAAGCGCAGAACCGATTTTGATGAAATAGAGATAGTTTGAATTCAAGGGAAGGACATAGGCTACTTTTTAACTGACTGCACAAAAGGAGGGTAATGATTTTACGCGATAACGACTTCTACGCGGACGAAGACGCGGGGAACTGCTAGCGACAAATATATATGCTGTGACTTTCTGAGGAGTTGGTTCTCCAGCAGAGTACTTGATGCAGCAGCAAGGGCCATGGTAATTAACAGTATTTGTAGCGATTGATGCGCTCATACTGCTTACGAACTCCGATCTGTCAGCTATGGTTGCTTTCTCAGTTGTCTAGATCCCATAGCAGAAGTTTATAAAGACTTAGCGCTTGTTCAGACATGCGGGAATCGCGCGTTTACGAGGCGGTAACCGCGCGGTTATGTCTGAACGATTACTAACTAACTCATATAAATAAGACCCGCGCGGGGTCCATACGATTCTAAAATCGCGCGGTTCCCGCCGTGTCTGAACTAAGCGCTTAGTTTGAGTTAAATGGCGATGTTTAAAAATGTCATGAAAATATGATTTATTTGTTTTTAAGATTCAGTACCCAAAGGGTATAAATGGGACCCTATTCATAAACTTCACTATCCGTCTGTCTGTCTGTCTGTCATGGGCAGGGCAAGTATGGGTAGTATGTAATGCCATGGACTCTGACAGCACAACCGGACGGCATAACCTAGGCCCGTCCACACTGAGCGGTACATGTTCAACACAATGTTCAACCTTTACTCCTTTACTTCACTACATAGCGGGCACGATTATTTGTATGTTTGTATTTTTAATGACTAATGACTGCCTCTGTGGCGCAGTCGGTAGTGATACCGCTTGCGGCGCTGGAGGTCGTGGGTTCGATTCCCACCGGAAACAAATATTTGTGTGACCCATAAATGTTTGTCTCAAGAGTCTGGGTGTTTCTATGTATAATATGTATGTATTTAAAAGTATATAAGTATTAATATCCGTGGTCTGATACCCATAACACAAGCAGGTTATTCCTAGCTTACTTTGGGATCAGATAGCGTTGTGTGAAATGTCCGTGAATATTTATTTATTTTATTTATTTATTTAATAGTAGGTACCTACTCTTTTTCCATTTCCAATATATGTATTTGGGCAAGCATTGCTTATTTAATGTTGCATATTTTTTTGATTTTAATTTTTTATTTTATATTAATTTTTATTTTAAATTTTATTCTTGTTTTGTTGGTTTTTCTCCTATGTGTAGACCGGGCCACCGTCCTCGTAAGGGCCGCCTTTGAAAATCAGCGTCGCCGCGTGGATTAAGCGTAAGCTCACAGGTGACATTGTGCTGAAAGGCGGCCTTTACTCTGCTTGGATAGGACGTGCACTGATGTACACTATTTATTAGTTTAGTTTATTTATAATACTGTGGTACCTTATTTTTTGTTGTTGTTATTTTAATTTTAAGTCAGTATATTGATTTTCCTGTACGGCGGTGTATGGCCTGTATGGCAAAATAAAAAAACATTTTCTTTCTTCTTTCTTTCTTTCTTTCAATTACACACTACACTAGTCGATGATATGACACAAATGTGGATCCAGCATAAATCGCTTACCTGACAGGTATAGGAATGGTCTCCCCTCTCAACGTCTTCCTGTATTTGACCCACATGGTGTATTTGTTGATCTTGTTGCCTATGGTGGTGACCATTTGCCATTTGGACGTGTCTGAATCTTCCATATTTTCTGTACCTGTAATAGGGATTTTCATTTACATTTTGATTAATAAGACACTTGTTGTTGTTGTAGTTAGCTTTCAAATTTAATTTATTAAATTGAAAAGCTGTTCAGAACACCACATACACAACAACATAGATATATATAGAGATCAGATAGATAATATCATCGCCCCAAGGCGTATTAAGTGGAAAAATTGGTTGGTTCCGAGTAGGTTTCGATGGCCTAGTACGTAAAGGCGTCGCAGGGAATGCGAAAAGACGCAGGTTTGAATCCTGCTCGAAACCGATTCTTTTTTCCATATTTGAAATTTACATAGTAATCAGAGTGAGAGACAGCAATAGGTGTTCGTCAGGTGTGAATACGAAAGGCCTTCCCCTTCGCTCTAGCACAGGACAAGGTGGTGGTAAGTCTCTTCGCCTCTCGAAGAAGTGTGGTTAGTACCCAAAACAAGTAGTGGGATAAACCCCTACTAGGGTTAAGTATGTGAACTCTTCGACCCGAGTTCCGCAGTCAGCAGCGGGGACACCGCACACGTGTCTTCGCCGAGGACTATCGGCCTCCATGACCGGGGGTCTGAGGACGGTGAGAGGGTCGCTCACCGCCGACACAGAAGCAGGCCCATGACGGCAGCGTGACGTGAGGGATTCACGCACGAAGAAAGCGAGTTAACACCCGAACAACAACCCCCAAAGACGCGGGATAGCACCCGAACACCCTATGCGAGGTCGCAATGGTAGCCGTAGGTCTGTTGGGAGTCCTGGAGTATCTTTCCGAAGGCTTACCGGGGCCTCCCAACCGTAGTCAGATGGTTGAGCACCTTGTGGTTTTAGCCGATAGGAAACGGCATAGCATTGTTGAGGATTTCCACAAGAGAAAAAAAAGCGTTCGCTCTGATAAGGGATGATTCAAAGCGTAAGAGATAGATACACATACTTACATACATATAGCCACGCCTTTATCCCCAAAGGGGTAGGCAGAGGCATAGTTTACGCCCACATTTGACCTAATAATTTTATGTCCTACGTAACAGGTGGTGAGCCTATAGTCGTGTAAGAGAAAGATAAAATACGGAATAATGGCGAAAGGGCGTTCATAATTGAGAGTTGTTCCTGTAGTATTTCCTTACCAATATATTTGAAGTCCGTCATATCAGGTAGAACGGTCTGGATGCCCACAGCCCTCTCCGATGACCCGTTGACTTGCAAGCACGTTTCCTGATTCAACACCGACTCCGTAGTTACTGGAGCGATCTGGAAAACGTTTTAATATACATAGGTGACGTAAAGCAATCACTAAATTATTCAAATAAACCGGCCAAGTGCGAGTTGGACTCGCCCATGAAGGGTTTCGTAGCAGCAAGTAACATGATTGATGTTTTAACACGTTCGCAGTGGTAGTGATTTTTCTAACCGAAAATTGCGGTTTATGACGTATTAAAAAAAACTACCAGCTCTATCTCGTTCTAACTAATTTTCGTTGGTAGTTTTTATGGCAATGTACATCATATATTTTTTTTAGATTTATCACTCTCTTAGTTTAGAAGTTAGAGGGGGGGGACACTCATTTTTCGACTTTGGAAGTCCCTCTTGCGCAAACTATTCTCTTTAGAAAAAAATGATGTTAGAAACCTCAACAGCATTTTGGAAGACCTATCTATAGATACCCCACACGTATGGGTTAGATGAAAAAAAAAATTTTGAGTTTCAGTTCTGAGTATGGGGACCCCCAAAATTTGCTGCTTTTTTTCTAGTGTTATATAAAAATTTTAATGCGGTTCACAGAATACATCTAGTTACCAAGTTTCAATAGCATAGGCCGTATAGTTTCGGAGAAAAGTGGCTGTGACACACGGACGGACAGACAGACAGACAGACAGACAGACAGACAGACAGACAGACATGACGAATCTATAAGGGTTCCGTTTTTGCCATTTGGCTACGAAACCCTAAAAATAATAAGACAGTCTGTTTTGACACTGGAGGAAGGACTACTTTCGCACGCTCACACTATTGACAGATTTCGAACTCTTATTCAGTGACGATTCTCGTCACTTATCTCGTCGAGTCGTCGCAATGACAAAGATGTCAAAACGTGCCTATTCCCTCTTTACAAAATCATAAAGGTAAGTTGGGCACCCATTTGGTGCACGATAAAGAAAGTTTTAAAACTAAATGTCCCGACGAACTTACCGCATCAGAATCAAATAAATTTCAAATTTTCTAATTTTTCAAACCTTCCCTGGACTTTCAAGAAATAATTGAAAATCAAGCCCATTTCATTAATTCTATTCTGGCCCTTTTCGAATTATTTAATTATTTTGTCTTTTTTTCTTATTAGAATATTATTTAGAACTAGCTGATGCCCGCAGCTTCGCCTGCGTGAAATTTAGTTCCTACACTGTCTCATCTCTGTAGGTACCAAATTTCAGCCAGATCCGTTCAGCCGTTACAGCCAGAAAGAGTAACAAACATTCACACTAACAAACATTCGCATATTTATAATAGTTGTTCTGATTAACAAATTCATAAAACATATTATATGAGTTATGTAAATTTATTTATTAAATACATTTCTTAATGCATTGGCTAGACTACTACTTGACTCAAATCCTCTTCTAAGCAATTGACATCGTAACTTAGTTCCTTCTTCAGGTGGTCCCAGTCATACTGTAAGCCTACAACGTATGGGAAAACCGAACTACGGTAGACTTTGTCCTCATAATACAGATGGTCCAACCAAGACCTGTTAACTTAATAACCATGTAAATTTCATCTGTTAGGCGTTCATGTTCATTTTAATGGCTCTTTTTACTTGTCAAATGTGATCTTCGTAGAGGCCATTCCCGTATTTTACAAAGACTTAGTGAGTCTGTGTCCTGCACCGAATGCAGCCAGAACTATAGAATAAAGTTCATACCTTCCATGACCAGTCGCTTAGGGCTATTGACAATCTTTCATTCTAATGCACAGTGGACACTACCTGAAGCGTGGTCTTTCATTATTCCTGGCTAGCCATCTTCGAATTTTCTTCTTCTTTCACATATTTATTTTTTGTTATACAAATTTAAAAAAATTAACAACAATATTTACGATAGTACATACTAAAATCATGAATATGACAATGTCATTCGAATTGAACTTCCACAAATGTGTCAAAATAAAAAGTAATTTAAATCAAAAATAAGAGTATTTAAGGAGTATTGATATCAACTCCGGAGAAAATCAGCTCCAGAATAATTTACATTCCCTTTTTAGGTCGATAATGTATAAATTTCAATAAAATAAGGAACACGTCTTCCATCAGTTATGCTAATAATGCTACATGCCAAATTTTAAGCAGATCGGACCAAGGAATCGCGTTGTCCCATACAAACCTGACCCTCCTTTTTTATACCTTTGGAGGTGGAATTTGCAAAAATGGTAAAATCAGTTATTTCAAATTGTAACAATCAACGCTCATGCTGAATTTCATCATCGTACCATTAACTGTTTAAGCAATAATTGATAATAACTTTATACAACTAAAGTTCGTTTTTTATTTTATAATAAGTATACTTTTCCGGGATAAAAAGTACCCAGTGTGGTGCCCAGGATATTAAAGAATAATTATACCAAGTTTCATCGTAATCGAACCGGTAGTTTTTGCGTGATGCCTGAACAAACAGACAGACAGACAGACAAAAATTTTTTTAATCACATTTATGGGTTCGGTGTCGGTCTAGTCTAGGTAACACCCTCTGCTATTTATTTTTTTTATATTTTCAATGTACAGAATTTTCACTTCTACAGATTTATTATAAGTATAGATAAGTTTTCTATTATAATTCATTTTTGCACACATAGTTTTTTGTTTTTCGCGTTTACATCAAGTTTTCACGTAGCAGTGTCTGACTGAACCTGCCTTCCGCGAGTCCAGAGGAAGGGCAGATCCAAATGACATACCTTGGCGCTTTAAAAGCTATACTATACTAGCTTTAAAAGCTATTTATTGTTTTTGGGTCTTTGATTCTTTATACATAAAAAGTACCATTATGCTTTCATATTTATAAACAACTAGCGGACGTCAGGCGGTTTCACCCGCGTAGCTCCCGTTCCCGTGGGAATACGGGTTTTAAAATAGAGCTATATTCACCGGGAAGAGCGTAGCTTCCCAACAGTAAAAGAATTTTTCAAATCGGTCTAGAAGTTTCGGAGCTTATTCAATATAAAAAACAAACAATGAAATCTTTCCACATTATAATATTATTAGCTAGGATACCTTTATAGAAGTGCCATAGGGCTCATAAGCGCCTGAAGAAATCTGATAAGTCTTGACCATAGCGCCATAGTAGTCGATGCGGGATTTACCGGCTTTGCTGTCGAACCTGGTGACAAGAAATAATAATAATAATATCTTTATTTGCAAGAACATTGTACAAAAGGATGTTACAGTATATGTTAGGATTCAGTGCATTATGTTCTGCCTAGATTGGGCATGCAAACATTTACATAACTCATTATTCAATTTATACATTAAATTATACACTAGATAAAACATTAATTTGGTCATTCAATTTATGTACATCAGTCAAGTGTCATTTAGTACGATTTAAAAATTCCTTAACACTATAAAAACTGTTTTTTAGAAGCCATTCTTTTAGTGCCTTGACAAACTGCGTGTACCTTAACTTCTTAATTGTTTTAGGTATGCCATTATACACATAAATACACATAGCTACACATTTTTTTTTATACAACTCCGTTCTTGGTACCCTCGATAAGACTATTCTGTCAGGATTTCGTGTATTTCGTGGGTACATATCGTTTGCTTTTTTGAATAAATGCTCATTAAGTCTAACAAATTTAGCACACTGTAATACACTCATTTGCAAAAAAAACGGGCACCTAAGCAATGAACCATTTCAAATGTTTATATTGCTTTGTTTGATAATTATAGGTAGTTTTATCCTCACAATTTGGTAAATTAATAAGAAAATAATCGTTTTCATCAGTATTTCATAAAATTTTGTTACAATTTATGGGAAATTATGCTAAACCTCGCTAGTAGTGTATGTTCGCTAGTAGTGCATATGCTCATGAAGTAAAAATAAAAAAGTTTTTTTTTGAAGTGAAACTTCTTTATCGGCGTTGGAAAAAAATTTGCGTCACGTCACGTCACGTCACGTCACGTCACGATTTTTGGTTACGCGCCATCTTTGTTCTGTTCCCCACCACGGTGGATTCGAATTAAGAGTACTTTATCCAGGGATAGCATGTCATTTAAGGGTTTTTGGACTTTTGGACTTTTAGACTTTGGGACTTTGGGACTTTGGGACTTTGGGGCTTTGGGACTTTGGGACTTTGGGACTTTGGGACTTTGGGACTTTGGGACTTTGGGACTTTGGGACTTTGGGACTTTGGGACTTTGGGACTTTGGGACTTTGGGACTTTGGGACTTTGGGACTTTGGGACTTTGGGACTTTGGGACTTTGGGACTTTGGGACTTTGGGACTTTGGGACTTTGGGACTTTGGGACTTTGGGACTTTGGGACTTTGGGACTTTGGGACTTTGGGACTTTGGGACTTTGGGACTTTGGGACTTTGGGACTTTGGGACTTTGGGACTTTGGGACTTTGGAACTTTGGGACTTTGGGACTTTGGGACTTTGGGACTTTGGGACTTTGGGACTTTGGTACTTTGGGACTTTGCGCCTTTGCGACTTTGCGACTTTGCGACTTTGCGACTTTGCGACTTTGCGACTTTGCGACTTTGCGACTTTGGGACTTTGGGACTTTGGGACTTTGGGACTTTGGGACTTTGGGACTTTGGGACTTTGGGACTTTGGGACTTTGGGACTTTGGGACTTTGGGACTTTGGGACTTTGGGACTTTGGGACTTTGGGACCTTGAGACCTTGGGACTTTGGGACTTTGGGAATTTTGGACTTTTGGCCTTTTGGACTTTTGACTTTGGACTTTTGGACTTTTGGACTTTTGGACTTTTGGACTTTTGGACTTTTGAACTTTTGGACTTTTGGACTTTTGGACTTTTGGACTTTTGGACTTTTGGACTTTTGGACTTTTGGACTTTTGGACTTTTGTACTTTTTGACTTAATTTAAGGTGAGGTGAAAATTAAGTTTATGAAGAAGTTTCACTTCTTACGTGTGTACACTAAGTACACGCAATTTTTTTGTTTGTTTTTCTTTAATAAAGTAAAAGCAGATAAATGTTTAGTATCGAGTGTGACCCCCTCTAGCTAAAATCACAGCTTGAATTCGTCTGGGCATGCTAGCGAGTATATCCCGGATACTTGCTTGCGGAGTACGTTCCCACTCCGCAGTAATCACATTCTTTAGCTCTCTGATGGTCTGCGGAGCCGGGTGTACTGATCTCACACGCCGTTTTAGAACGTCCCAGATATGTTCTATGGGATTGAGGTCGGGACTTCGAGCTGGCCAATCCAAACGACGAATGCCGACCTCTTGCACATACGCATTAATATCGCGGGAACGGTGGGCGCGAGCATTGTCGTCCATAAAAATCGAGTCTTGACCTAGAGCGGCCGATGCGGGTTGTGCATGAGGAATTAGAACTTCCGTTATGTATCGATGCCCAGTCAGTGAGCCGTTTTCAATGAAGACTAACTCTGTACGTTCCATTGAATTTATTCCTGCCCAAAACATAACAGAGCCCCCACCATAAGGTGTGATTTCTTCGAAACATGCATCTGCAAAGCGCTCTCCTTGTCTTCTTAGCACTCGCCGACGTCGATCTTCACCGAACAGAGATATCCTGGCTTCATCAGAGAACAAAACCCTATTCCAATCTTCTTGAGTCCATGATTCACAATTTCTAGCGAACCTAAGCCTGTGAACTCTGTGCTCACGGAGTAATTTGAGGCCGCGGGCCGGGCGGTGACTGCGTATATTGGCAGCGAGAAGTAGTGACCGACCGAAGTTTCGGTTTCGGTTTCGGTTTCGGCCAGTTTCGGCCAAAAAATCGAGTTTCGGCCGCAGTTTCAGTTTCGGCCAAAACGGGCCGAAACTTTCGGCCGGGCCGAAACTCACGTGTTCATGAATTTTGAACTGGTTAGGTTCTGCTTGTGACGTGGTTAGAGTCAGCCCAACCAGTTAATATGTTACTAACCGAAAAATTACAGATTTACAAAGTACCTCCAATCAATAGTTATAATAATACAATTTTCACGGAATCCTAAAAAGGTGATCTAGAACATTACATAACCCTACCCCTTTGTTGTCGGTTCCGTTGACTTCGTTGGTCGTCTGTCTGTCTGTCAGCAGACTCATGCACCGTGATAGTTAGACAGTTATTTTCTTTACAGATGTAGTTCTGTTGCCGCTATAGCTACAAATAATAAAAATAGACGAATTAATAATATTAAAGGGGAACAACAACCCAAACAACATACGTGATTTTTTGCTGATTTTCTTGTACGGAACCCTACGCGCGCTAGTCCGGCTCACTGTTCTCCAGAGTTAGTTATATTATACCTTCTTCTAGAATGTAATCAAAACCAGCCAAGAGCTACTAGCAGGGCACCGTGTGGTTTTAGTCGGTAGGAGTTCGCTATAGCATCTATGAGTAATTCCACACGTAAAAAAAAGAAACTCATCTTTATGTGAAGATATTTCTAAAATGAACACTTGTGAAGATTTATACCGTTGATAGATGGCACTTGGTGGAACTTGCTGCACCTATTGAAAAAATAACCTGTCAAGTGCGAGTCTAACTCACACACGGAGAGGTTAAAGCCTATTAACGAGAAATGAGGTCTAGCCGTCCGTCTGTCTATTAGTCACAAGGTTGTATCGCTGGAACCGTGCCAAATATAGGCCTAAAATTTTCACTGTACAATAGTCCTACCGATTAAAAACCACGCGTATCCTACCGAACAGCCTACGGTTGGGAGCCCCGAGCCCCGAGTATGCCCTCGGAATGATGCATACTGCAACCGCGACTTTGGGGGGTTGTTCAGTTTATCCCGCTTCTTGAGCTGGGCGTGGATGAATCCTGCTTCTGTAAAGACGGTAAGCAGCCCCGTCACCGTCCTCAGGCCCTCGGTCATGGAGACTGATAGTATGGAGCGCCACCGCAGACTGTGGAACTCGGGTGGCAGAGTTTTCTCCCGCTTCCTCCCCGCCGTCTCTTTTACGAGCATGACCTGCTCACAGGAAGAGGCCTATGGCCCCGCTCCAGCACCTCTTTGCGCCATTTTAAACAATGATGCAAGGGTCCTTGCTTCCAGGTCCCATAGAGGGGTCCCGACTAGAAGACATGCCGCCTCAACTGAGATCGTGCGGTATCTCCTTATCACCCTGACAGACGTCGCCTTCTGCGGGCTAAGCAATCTAACCGCATTGCTGGCCATCAGGATCTCTGCCCATACGGGGGCCCTGTATAGGGCCATGCTCCGCACGATCCCAAGGTACAGTCTCCTGCAGGGAGCGTTGGGTCTCCTGATTTTGGGCAACATCCGCGAGAGTGCGGCTGATGCCCCCTCCCGTAGCTATGGGACCAAACTTCGCAACTGGTATCCGAAGTTCCACCGGCTATCGAGTACGAGCCCCAGATACGTCATCGAGAGCTCGATGCCGATGCTGACGCCCCCTATATGTTAGCTGGATTCAGCAGGTGGCCTCAAGGCTGCGTTTTGGTGCGTTGCTCCTCGCGCTGTAATGAGGGGGTCATCGTAACACGTTACGCCAACATCTCTGAGCAGCGAACCACGCAGCACCCAATCGTAACCGATGTTCCACAGAAGCGGTCCTAAGACCGATCCCTATGGAACACCGAACGACACATCTCGCGGACCCAGCTCTAGCCAGCTCGGGTAAGTTATGGCCCTCTCGAAAAGATAGGCCCTGACAATTCGACGGAGGTATGAAGGGAGGCATTCCATGGTAAATTAGCGCCTTCCAAACGCAGCTCCAGGGCAAGGTGCTGAAAGCGTTGGCGATGTCAAGAGACACTGCCACCACCACCTCACCCTGTTCTAATGCCGATAACAAAAAATACCTACTAAAACCAGAAAAAAAATATCCACTCAACAAACGTAATTTTTGTGCCCTATTTTGTATCGGAACCCTCTGTGCGGAATCCGACTCGCACTTGGCAGGTTTTTTTTTTCAATATGAACACGTGAGTTTCGGTTTCGGTTTCGGTTTCGGCCGAAACTGACCCTGGGCAGGCCTCCGTCACTCGCTCAAAACCGCGTGCTATGTACCTACCGCTCGGCACGTCCCTGGGGATACAACTGGCAGAGGGCTGCCTGCCGAACACCCGACTGAGCGCTCGCATCGCTCCGCACCGCTCGTTTCCCGCGCTTACGCTTCGAAATGCCGAAACCACGTAATTATTGTGCAGTGGATGGGTGTAATAGTACAAAAACGAAAGAAAATTTGTCGTTTTTTAACTTGCCGAGAGACGAAGAAAGCTAAGTAATATTTTAAATCTTATCAATAAGAATGTTTTCACTATTTATTTGTTTGAACATAAGTAGATAGGTGATAAGTATGTAAATCGTAAATTAAGGAGTTATTTGAGTCAGGTATTATAAAAGTGTTGTTTTTTTATAGGCAATAGGTAATTTTATAGAATTTATAGGTAAATAGGTTTTATAGGTAGTCGAAGCGCTCGTGGCCCCGCGGACTTAGTGTTCTGTAATCGATCACTGTAGTAAGTAACTTTCACTATGACCAGTTCTTGGATGGGTGACCATTCATGTGACCACTTTGTGACCTTTATTTGAGCGTTTCCGTGCTTTGGAAGGCACGTTAAGCCGTTGGTCCCGGTTGCCAATAAAATAGCAGTCAGCCAAGTTGGAGGCCTTTTTAGGCGGTTTGAAAAATTTTAACAGCAGACGGTCACAACCTGCCTGCTCACCACCTATTACTTGGGACAAACTATAAAAAAATGAAATGTGGGCATCTAATATGCATCTGCCTTCCCCTTCGGAGATCAACGCGTGACCATATTATGTATGTGTGTGTAACATAGTAAGGTAGGATGGCCGGGTGGGATAGGTGAATAGCCGGTACTTACGCTAAAGGCAGTGATGGGCGTAATTAATTACAAAAGTAATTCAATTAATAATTGAATTACAATGTAATTAAGTTACAATGTAATCTAATTACTCAGTAATTAATTACTTTGTAATTTAAATACTTTGGATGTTCCGGTTAATTAGTTACTAAGTAACTAGTTGCAAAGTAATTAGATTACTTTATAACTAGTTACTTTGTAATTCATTACTTTGTAATTATCATACATTCGAGCAAATCAATACCACAGCCGGCAATCCAATATGGCCGCCGCGCCGCCGTTGTAAAAGTTCATGTTGGGTATCGTATAAGGGGTATTTTGATATGCTGAGTATGAATTTCGGGTTAATTTAGCAATCCAATATGGCCGCCGCGCCATCGTTGTAAAAGTTCATGTTGGGTATCGTATAAGGGGTATTTTGGTATGTTGAGTACGAATTTCGGGTTAATTTTGCAATCCAATATGGTCACCGCGCCGCCGTTATAAAATTTTAAGTTGGGTATCGTATATGGGGTATTTTGGTACGCTGAGTACGAATTTCGCGTTAATTTAGCAATCCAATATGGCCGCCGCGCCACCGTTGTAAAAGATCATGTTGGGTATCGTATAAGGGGTATTTTGGTATGCTGAGTACGAATTTCGGGTTAATTTTGCAATCCAATATGGCCGCCGCACCGCCGTTGTAAAATTTCAAGTTGGGTATCGTATAAGGGGTATTTTGGTACGCTGAGTACGAATTTCGGGTTAATTTTGCAATACAATATGGCCGCCGCGCCACCGTTGTAAAAGTTCATGTTGGGTATCGTATAAGGGGTATTTTTGTATGCTGAGTACGAATTTCGGGTTAATTTAGCAATCCAATATGGCCGCCGCGCCACCGTTGTAAAATATCATGTTGGGTATCGTATAAGGGGTATTTTGTTATGCTGAGTACGAATTTTGGGTTAATTTTGCAATCCAATATGGCCGCCGCACCACCGTTGTAAAATTCCAAGTTGGGTATCGTATAAGGGGTATTTTCGTACGCTGAGTATGAATCACGTACTTACTAATTTTGCAATCCAATATGGCCGCCACGCCGTAATCACGAAATTTCATGACGGGTACCGTTTAAGGGGTTTTTTGGTATGCTGAGTACGCATCACGTATTAATTCTGCAATCCAATATGGCCGCCGCGCCGTTATCACAAAATTTCATGATGGGTATCGTTTAAGGGGTTTTTTTGGTATGATGAGTACAATCACATTATAATTTTGCAATCCAAAATGATATTGGATATTGTATTGCATATTGGCCAATTTAGATTGCAAAATTAGTACGTGATTCGTACTCAGCATACCATAAAACCCCTTAAACGATACCCATCATGAAATTCTGTGATTACGGCGCGGCGGCCATGTTGGATTGCAAAATTATCACGTGATTCGTACTCAGCATACCAAAAAACCCCTTAAACGATACCCGTCATGAAATTTTGTGATAACGGCGCGGCGGCCATATTGGATTGCAAAATTATCACGTGATTCGTACTCAGCATACCAAAAAACCCCTTAAACGATACCCGTCATGAAATTTTGTGATAACGGCGCGGCGGCCATATTGGATTGCAAAATTATCACGTGATTCGTACTCAGCATGCCAAAAAACCCCTTAAACGATACCCATCATGAAATTTTGTGATTACGGCGCGACGACCATATTGGATTGCAAAATTAGTACGTGATTATTACTCAGCATACCAAAAAACCCCTTAAACGATACCCGTCATGAAATTTTGTGATTACGGCGCGGCGGCCATATTGGATTGCAAAATTAGCACGTGATTCGTACTCAGCATACCAAAAAACCCCTTAAACGATACCCGTCATGAAATTTTGTGATTACGGCGCGGCGGCCATATTGGATTGCAAAATTAGTTCGTGATTCTTACTCAGCATACCAAAAACCCCTTAAACGATACCCGTCATGAAATTTTGTGATTACGGCGCGGCGGCCATGTTGGATTGCAAAATTAGTTCGTGATTCTTACTCAGCATACCAAAAACCCCTTAAACGATACCCGTCATGAAATTTTGTGATTACGGCGCGGCGGCCATGTTGGATTGCAAAATTATCACGAGATTCGTACTCAGCATACCAAAAAACCCCTTAAACAATACCCGTCATGAAATTTTGTGATAACGGCGCGGCGGCCATATTGGATTGCAAAATTATCACGTGATTCGTACTCAGAATGCCAAAAAACCTCTTAAACGAAACCCATCATGAAATTTTGTGATTACGGCGCGACGGCCATATTGGATTGCAAAATTAGTACGTGATTCGTACACAGCATACCAAAAAACCCCTTAAACGATACCCATCATGAAATTTTGTGATTACGGCGCGGCGGCCATGTTGGATTGCAAAATTATCACGTGATTCGTACTCAGCATACCAAAAAAACCCTTATACGATACCCATCATGAAATTTTGTGATTACGGCGCGACGGCCATGTTGGATTGCAAAATTATCACGTGATTCGTACTCAGCATACCAAAAAACCCCTTAAACGATACCCATCATGAAATTTTGTGATTACGGCGTGGCGGCCATGTTGGATTGCAAAATTGTCACGTGATTCGTACTCAGCGTACCAAAAAACCCCTTAAACGATACCCATCATGAAATTCTGTGATTACAGCGCGGCGGCCATATTGGATTGCAAAATTATCATGTGATTTGTACTCAGCACATCGAAAAGCCCCTTAAACGATACCCATCATGAAATTTTATGGCTACGGTAGAGGTGTAATGAATATACTCGTAACAAGTACCAATAACATAATACGAGTGCTAAAATTCATACTATGTTACTGATGACTCTCATAACATGTTACTGAATAACAACGAAATAACAACGAAGCTGTTGGTAACAATACGTCTATACCGCGCGATCTATCGTTTTGATACGTAACGTACATCTAGTTACTGAGAACATCTTGTTCAAAGAATATCTAAGTCTACTATTGTTATTCGTTATTTTAGTAACAAGCAATAACAAGATAACACTCTCGCATTGATATTATATTTTTGTGCGAGTCGCTAGAGGCATAGTAACGTAACTGTTGCCGTTCCATTCGATCCACGTGGCGCGAATGAGACAGAAATATTCTATTTACGTATGTGTAAGTGAGATAACTACTGTTTACGAGATATATTACTTGCTTGACATTTTGCTCTTCGATTCGATTAAATACGATGAAAACAATACGGTGTGCGCAAAAGAAAGAAACACTGAAGGTACATACATACGTCGATTATCTTTAAAAATGCCGGGGTAGAATATTGTACATACCTACTACCATTCTACTTCCTACTAATATTATAAATGTGAAAGTTTGTGAGTGTGGATGTTTGTTACTCTTTCACGCTCAAACCGCCGAATGGATCGGGCTGGTACAGAGATACATTATAGTCTGGAATAACATATAGGCTACATTTTATACTGGGAAAAAGTTCCCACGGGAACAAATGTCACGCGGGCGAAGCTGCGGGCATCAGCTAGTTTATCGTAACCTCGGCTGTTAAAACTCAAAGCTGAATTAAATATAAATATTTGTGGACATTCTCACACAACATCGTCTAGCTAATATAAGCTTGTGCTATGAGATCTAAAAGACTGATAGAAATACTTAAATATCCCTAAATACATACTTATTATAGGTAAATAGAAAACACCCAAACTCCGAAACAAACATTCGTATTATTGTGCTAAGCAAAATCATAAACATAAATAACCTAACTCCAATAAACTAAAACGCAATTCACAATTCATCATTCATATCATTTATTAAAATTATGTTAAACAAACGGAACGGCAATACTACTTCTCTGCCAGTGTTATCTTGTTACAACATATTCGCTAGATCGCATAACTATATCGGAACATAGGAACGATCTATATTAGTTAGAAGTACTTAGAAGCAATATGTAAGCGTTCCTCTTGGTTGTTATTTCGTTGTTACTAGGTAACATAATACGGTAACATAATATCATCAAAGTAGTATATTCAATAACATGAATACCAAAATCGTAACCTAATATAACATCTCTAGGCTACGGCTCGGCAGCCATATTGGATTGCAAAATTATCATGTGATTCGTACTCAGCATATCAAAAAACCCCATAAACGATACCCATCATGAAATTTTGTGACGACGGCGCGGCGGCCATATTGGATTGCAAAATTATCATGTGATTCGTACTCAGCATACCAAAAAACCCCTTAAACGATACCCATCATGAAATTATGTAATTACGGCGCGGCGTCCATATTGGATTGCAAAATTATCATGTGATTCGTACTCAGCACATTGAAAAACCCCTTAAACGATACCCATTATGAAATTTTGTGATTACGGCGCGGCGGCCATGTTGGATTGCAAAATTATCACGTGATTTGTACTCAGCATACCAAAAAAAACCCTTAAACGATATCCATCATGAAATTTTGTGATTACGGCGCGACGGCCATGTTGGATTGCAAAATTATCACGTGATTCGTACTCAGCATACCAAAAAACCCCTTAAACGATACCCATCATGAAATTTTGTGATTACGGCGCGGCGGCGATGTTGGATTGCAAAATTATCACGTGATTCGTACTCAGCATACCAAAAAACCCCTTAAACGATACCCATCATGAAATTCTGTGATTACAGCGCGGCGGCCAAATTGGATTGCAAAATTATCATGTGATTCGTACTCAGCACATCGAAAAGCCCCTTAAACGATACCCATCATGAAATTTTGTGGCTACGGCTCGGCGGCCATATTGGATTACAAAATCATCATGTGATTCGTACTCAGCACATCAAAAAACCCCATAAACGATACCCATCATGAAATTTTGTGACTACGGCGCGGCGGCCATATTGGATTGCAAAATTATTATGTGATTCGTACTCAGCATACCAAAAAACCCCTTAAACGATACCCATCATGAAATTTTGTGACTACGGCGCGGCGGCCATATTGGATTGCAAAATTATCATGTGATTCGCACTCAGCATACCAAAAAACCCCTTAAACGATACCCATTATGAAATTTTGTGACTACGGCGCGGCGGCCATATTGGATTGCAAAATTATCATGTGATTCGCACTCAGCATACCAAAAAACCCCTTAAACGATACCCATCATGTGATTAGCGTATGGGAATTTCATTGAAATTCCTTCGTCACTCAGGAATTGAGCTGATGGTCTTCAAATTTTATAGCTGAGTACCAACCTGGACACATTGACTTTCATCAAAAAACCGCATCAATATCGATTTACCCCTTGGTTGGGCCGCGACGAATCCACAGCACAGGACAGAGTTGGTAATTATGAGTGTTGGTTAATTGAATTAATAAGTAACTAGTTGCAATGTAATTAGATTGACGTGTAATTCCATTACTCAGTAATTAGTTACTGCTAGTACTCATTGTAATTAATTACTCAAGTAATCTGTTACAGAGTAATTGAATTAAGCATTACAAAGTAATTATAATTTGTAACGGTTAATCTAATTTCATTTTGCCCATCACTGGCTAAAGGTAATGTCAGTTAATTTTAAATTTCTTTGATATTTTAGTTATGGGTAGGAATAAGATAAACAATATAAATATATAGGCATACCTACCTACTGTAATTCATAATTTATTTTTGGTTTTTACGTGCATTTATAAAAACGTGTTTTTCTAGGGTTTTTTTAAACCATTCATATTTTTTTTCATTTCATTACCTTTTTAGGTACATACACGTCGACCTAATAAAAGCGTATTAAAACATGGTTGATTCGTAACATTTGTTTTACTACAAAAATCATTATAGGTTCAACCCTAGCGCATTCTTACGATGACGTCACTCTCACAGCGGGCAACACAGTCTCGACGCTATGAGCGCGTGTTTAAGGTACAATTCTTCTCGTTCTGAGCAGCAGGTATTATTAATAAAATTTTGTAGGCTAATATAACGTAGGTATTGTCGCTTTTGTATGGGAGTGATGTATCTGTTACGTAGTAACTATTTAGTAATCTGTGCCCTGGGGCCGAAAGTTCGATTTCGGTTTCGGTTTCGGCCGGAAAACCAGTTTCGGTCGGACACTAGCGAGAAGCCTCCTCTTGACCGTCCATAGACTTATATGCACATTTCTTACTTCTTGGAGGTTGTTCTTAAGATCCACATACGAAGATTTGCGATTTCTCAATGCGCGACTCACAAGAAAACGATCATCCCGTGGTTGGGTACATGGTTTTCTTCCAGAACCAGGCCTTCTCTCGACGGAACCAGTCTCCTGATATCGCTGCCAGGTCCTTTGGAGCGAGACATTTAGCTTCTAGCCACGAAACATTGGCTGCAACCCTCTTCAAGCAGCGCGATAATTTTGGTAGCTTTTACCAATTTATCTACCATTTTTGATACAGCCAAACAGCAATAAATAAAGCTTTGACAGTCAAGGATATGAAATTAATCGATAAAAATTGAATAAAAGTTGTGAAAGTCGATGTTAACTTCTGGAACTTCGCGCCAAAAATGCACAGAACACTTTTATTGCAAAAATGTAGGATAAAAAGGGGTTTTCTGTAAAAATGAGCATCAAATGAAAATTTGAATTTAGAACGTACTTTTTTAAATACCACGGCATTTTTAAAACCGGCCAGTAACGTGTACAAACGATTGAAACCTTTTTGGTATCGTATCTTTTTAAAGACGAATGAAAATCAAAACCGCCCCTTTTTTTTGCAAATGAGTGTATATACAAACAAGGTAATGTCAACAAATTTAGTTTTCTAAAAAGAGGTTTGCAGGATATCCAAGGTGCCACTCCGCATATGGCTCTAACGCATTTTTTTTTGGACAATGAATGCCTTGTCGACATTAGTCGAATTGCCCCATAGAATAAGTCCGTAGCCAAGAACAGATGCCACGTATCCGTGATATGCCCTAAGGACAGTCTTTTTTGTAGCTATCCTTCTCAGCTTCGCCAATACATAAACAAACCTATTTATTCTGTTACACACATTGCTGACGTGAGTTTTCCAATTGATATGCTTATCTAAAATTACCCCTAAGAATTTTGTATGTTCAACTTCTTCAATTTGAGTGCCTTTATGATTTATTTTAAGATTTTTGCTTTTACGTCCGTAAGTATTGAATTGAATTAATTTGGTTTTATTGAGATTAATATTCAGATTATTGTCATCTAACCATTTAATAATGTCTGTCACTGATTTATTGATGTCCATATCAAATTGATTAATGTCATTGTTTTGTTTGCTAAGGTCCATTTTGTCTTTGTTAATGTCAATTAATTTTACGATTAATGAAATGTCATCCGCAAACAATATACACGGATGACCTGTGCTATCTGGGAGGTCATTTATGTATAGTAGAAATAGGAGAGGGCCCAGTACACTACCCTGTGGGATTCCAGCTGAGTTAATTTTGTCATTAGAATTGAATATTTCCAATTCCTTGTTCCCATTAATCGCACTAATTTGAACCCATTGTTTCCTACATTCTAGGTATGACTTCAACCATGTCAACGTGTTACCACGTAGTCCATAGCGCTCTAATTTATTTAATAGTATTTTATGCGACACAAAATCGTATGCTTTTGTCATATCAAAGAAAACAACAGCTGTAGTATTACCATCATCCACATTTTCAATTACTTGACTCATTAGACTGAAGCAAGCTGATGTTGTAGATTTTCCTCCCTGAAACCCAAATTGCTCTTTCCTAAGTACGTTATGTTTTGAGAGAAATTCAGTAATACGCTTATACATCGCACTCTCAAACACTTTGGAGATCACTGACACAAGAGCTATTGGTCTATAGTTTGATAGAATCGTTTTATCTCCTCTTTTATATAGTGGTTTAACTATGGAACATTTTAATAAATCGGGAAAACATTCAGTAATAAAAATAAATTGATCATGTGAGTCAATATTGGTACTAGTTCGTTTGCACAACTCTTAATAACTTCAGTAGCAAATTCGTCATACCCTGTCGATTTCGTATTTTATAAGGACATAACTATTTTATGTATATCATAGCAGTCATAAGGTTTTAGGAAAACACTGTTCAAACTGTTTTCAACCGTGGTTCCCTCCCTACTTGTGTTACACTTATTGTGAATAAAAAAGTCATTAAAGCTATCCGCGACTTTTTTAGGGTTAGAGATAACCTTTCCATCACTAATTATGCGTTCTATTGTTATCTAGTATAAAGATGGAATCTGGCAATAATTATAAAAGGGACACTTTTATAATTATTGCCAGATTCCATCTTTATTAGTTGCCACGATGATTTGCATATATTTTTACTATTATTGATCTGTTTTTCATTATAATTTTAAACCGATTTATGAATACATTGTCTTAGCAGTTTTGAATACTGTAAATACTTGTCTTTATTTACTGTTGACCTGTCACTATAATATTTTAAACGCAGCAATCTTTTTGTTTTGCAACATTTGCGTAGCCCTTTTGTTACCCATGACGGCAGCGTGACGTGAGCACTCACGCACGCCCCCCCTTAGAAGCGGGGTCACACCCGAAACCCCCCATAGACGCGGGATTGCACCCGAACCACCCTCTGGGCGAGGCCGCATTGGCGGCCGTAGGTCTGTTGGGAGTCACGGGACATCCTTCCTGAGGGCTTACCCGGGGCTCTCAACCATAGGCTGTTGGGCGTTACGGGAGGTTTTTTAGTCGGTAAGAGTCCGGCATAGCATCCTACGAGGATTTTCCCTCACGTTAAAAAAAAAAAAAAAAAAAAAAAAAAGCCCTTTTGTTATCCAGCCTGCATTACGCTCTTTTTTAGCTAACATTATTTTTATTTTAGGAAAGCAGACTGTAGAATAACTGGACCGTGTTGTGAAAATCTTGATACGCTGTATTCATATTTGAGCTTTCGTAGATTTCTTTAAAGGAAATATTTTTAAACATTCCCGAAATTTTTGTATATTAGCCTTATTATAATCCCTAACGGTGATATATTCCGGTACTATAGAAATATTTTTATTCCTTACTGGTATATTAAGCATTTGGGCAGTATTGTGATCTGATAAACCCCAGTGCAACAATTCACCTATTGCTGTGTCATAGTTACTTACGATATGGTCAATACAATTTTTTTTTCCTTGTGGGATCCTGAATGTGTTGTGTCAAATTATATTTTTTTAATAGATCTAAGAACTGTAGTGCTTTCTTATCCAATTTTAATGTGTTAATATTCAGATCCCCAGCTAGAATGAACTTCTTGTCACTTTTATATACAAGTTCGCGCAGTAATATATTTAACTTGTTAAAGAAAATAGTCAGGTCACCACTCGGAATCCTATACAGGCATATGATCACAATAATTGGGTCAGTAACGACAATACCACAACATTCAAAGTCGTTATCTTATTTTATATTAACAATATTTTATAATGTTTTTAAGCTGTAGACATTTACTGTTCAACCCAGTGATTGCAGAAGGGTACTCAAGAGGCGTCCGTCCATCTGACACCCAGGAGAGCACTTTGGGGAGTTTAAGTCTACTATTTCAATTGTGTCGGAAGGGAATCCTTTCCGATTTTTCTTTTTTTGAACGTGAGGGAAAATTCATTATGGATGCTGTGCCGGACTCCTACCGACTAAAAACCCTCGTAACAGCCTATGGTTGGTAGCCCCGGGTAAGCCCACGGAAGGATGTCCCAGGACTCAAGGGAATCATTTCCGTAGTTCAATGTAAAGCCGACGTGTCATCTATGGTGCAAATTGCCAGCTGTCGTAGCTATTAAGCTACGATAACGATCCTTATTGAAACAGCAGACAAGTCCCTGAGCGAACCTTTGCCGAGACGCAATCAAAAAGAGGCGGAACACCGAGGTATATAACATTCTAGGGCAACACTGCTACCTTCGCAGGGAAGCGAAATACATGAATGCAGTCCACTACGTACAAAAGAAACCCCAGTGGTTGCGGTGTGTGCATATGGCAAGGTCACCGGAGAATAACCTGGAAAAAGAAATCCTAAGACCTTCAGGAATCTTATTTAGACCTTAATACTCCCTGCATAAAGAGGTGTGAAGTCGTGTTCCACCCTGCACCTGTTTCTGTTAGAGCGATTGCTAGCCCGAATCGTCGCTCGCCTCGAACCCACGATATGAACTCACTTTGCTGGATGTAAACGGCTCTCAATACTTTGCCTTTATACAGGGAAGGTGTTTGGCATTACTGTACCACGCTGGTCAGACTGATTGCCTTCGTCATGACATGACCTTGTCCGCAAGTCAGCAAGCGCAGGCGCACCATTTGCAGGTGAGCCTGGGTTCCCTTAGGCGTTTTGGTGAGTTTAACAGGTCCCAAAAGACCTCTGTTGAGGCAGAACGGTGCCAAGGTGTTTTAGTGAATATTATCAGTGCCAACATGATCAGTTTCTCCATGTCTCGCCAGCATGGGTAGTCCGTAAGCGGAGCACACCTTGTAAAAAAAGAGGTGAACCTTAATTGGATCCTTTAGATGCCAGCATAGATAGCCCGTAAGCGGAGAACACCTTGTAAAAATAAAAGGTGACCCTCGATTGGATTGGACCCCTTAGTTAGATGTTGATAAGACTGAGGCACATGAAATAGACGTGATCATACACTCATGTATATTATTCTAGATCACACTTATCCATACACATAAAGCCAGTAGAGCAGTTTTTGTTTACGTACGTTGAACTGTTATCGGGAGGTCAGCACAAGACCATTATCACTAAATAGAAAACAAGTGATTTGCTCGAATTGAACTCACTGTAATCTCGGTCACATTTATTTGAATTATAAACAGAGCTTGAAAATCATTACCCTTCTGACTTTGCCATAATCGAGTAAAAGGGGGTTTAACGCATACCGTCCCATTCGCATTTGGTCCCATTCGCTTTCGGTCCCATTCGCATTAGGTCCCATTCGCATTTTTGTCCCATTCGCAAATGGTCACACTCAGATTTACTATTTCTACTCAGTCAATGACAATGACGATGATGGATAGGTTAGGTTAGGCTAAAGGTGCACGGTGCAGAGCGGAGAAGAGATGTGGATTTTATCGCGAATGGGACCTAATGCAGACCAAATGCGAATGAGACCGAATGCGCATGGGACTGAATGCGAATGGGACTGAATGCGAACGGTAACGAAGGCGAATAGAACCATTTTTGAATTCGTGACGAAATGCGAATGGGACGGTACGCGTCAAGCCCGTAAAAGGTTTTTAATGTTAACTTAGAGGTATTAGAATTCTTGGCTAAGTCCTACAAATTCTAAGAAGTGCGGAATCTTCGTAGCCCTAATTAATTTGATCTCAATGGCGCAGAACGTTTCAACATTGCTAATGAATCGGCAATGTGATTGTGACTGTACCGGAACTATTGGGATTAATTTTCTATGTGCATTTATATGTACAATAGAACTACTGGGATATGGCGAATCTCACTTGTGTCCAAAAATTGTGTCCTCTGAGTAAAAGATCGGACTTAGTGATCTGTTAACGATTACTGCCAGCAAGCTACTATTGCTATGGCCGTTCCTTAGATGGATGACCACTTAGCGATTTATTTGCAAGCGTTTCCATTCTTCAGAAGGCACGTGAAGCCTTTGGTCCGTTATCAGAAACATGACAGTATATAAGCCTAGTTGAAGACCTTATGGGCGGTTTTTATTATTTTTTTATTTTTTTAACGTGAGGGAAAATCCTTCCTAGATGCTATGCCGGACTCCTACCGACTAAAAAACATCGGCTGTCTGTAAAGTCGGTTTACTGACGATAGTTGAACGAGTCAACTCAGTCTTAAATGGAACGCCTCAGAGCGAGGTAACGTGCAGCCGGCTCCATCGAATTATAAGACGTTGTCACGTCAGAAACCTCACGTAACGCCCAACAGCCTACGGTTGGGAGCCCCGGGTAACTCCTCGTAAGGTTGTCCCAGGAACAGGTCTTATGGGCGGCTTGGAAATTTTTAACGTCACAACCTGCGCTTGTCGCAACATGGCATGAAACAAAAGATGTTCAGTGTGAATATTGTATATTTTCAATTTCTTTTATGTAAGCATATGGAATACCATACTTTTGGTTTGATGCGCTTTCGAACTATGTAAATACAGACAAAGATAGTTAAATAATAACAAACATGTGGCACGTAATTCGATGTTATTGTTCAGCAATATGATTCATCGCTGGCTTGTTGGGGTCAAATAAATAAATTTTGTAGGTAATGTGTAATACATTATTTCAATGTGTAATATATCATTATTCAACAATAGGATATCTATTTTTTAGTGCAAATGAAATTATCTTATTTGTCATACATACATATGGTCATATTATGTGCCCACATTTTATCTTTTTTATAATTTTTCCCACGTAATAGGTGGTAAGCCGTACCTATTGCCGTGTTGAAATGGACAGGCGCAGGTTGTGACTGCCTGCTGTTGAAAATTTATAAGTCGCCTAAAAAGGCCTTCAACTTGGCTTAACGACTGCCATTTTACTGGCAACCGGTACCAACGGCTTAAAGTGCCTTCCGAAGCACGGAAACGCTCAAATAAATGTCACAAAGTGGTCACTTGGGTTGTCACCCATCCAAGGACTGGCCATAATGAAAGTTGCTTACTACAGTGATCGTTTACAGAACACTGAGTCCGCGAAGCCACGAGAGCTTCATCTTATAATCAAATTACTCTGGTCAAATGGTGGATGGAGTTGAAGGTTAAAAACTTCTTTTTAGAATTCCGTACCGAAAAGTAAAAACCGGCCAAGTACAAGTCTGAATCGCACACTCAGGGTTTCGTACCAAGAAACAGCATAAAATCACGTGTGTTGTATGGAAGCCACTAACCACTTTTTTCTAGTTACTTATAGTATTTGTTGTTACAGCGGCAACAGAAATACATCATCTGTGAAAATTTCAGCTCTCTAGCTATCACGGTTCCTGAGATACAGCCAGACAGACGGACGGCGAAGTCTCATGAATAGGTTTTCTCGTTTTTACCCTTTGGGTACGGAACCCTAAAAACGGGGCCCTATTACTGAGACTTCGTTGTCTGTCTGTCTATCTGTCTCTACGCTGTATCTCAGGAACCGTGATAGCTGAACAGATGAAATTTTCAAAGATGATGTATCTGTGGCGCGGTCGGTAGTGATACCGCCTGTGGCGCTGGAGGTCGTGGGTTCGATTCCCACCGGAGACAAATATTTGTGTGACCCATAAATGTTTGTCTCATGAGTCTGGGTGTTTCTATGTATAATATGTATGCATTTAAAAAATATACAAGTATTAATTTAATATCCGTTGTCTGATACCCATAACACAAGAAGGTTATTCCTAGCTTACTTTGGGATCAGATAGCGTTGTGTGAGATGTCCGTGAATATATTTTTATCTATTTTATTTTTCTTGTAGCTATAATCACAGGGAACGGCAACTCCATACAAATGATTCGTTTTTAATTATGTCATCGTACAGAGCTTGAATGTGTGCGTGTGACCAATAAGGCTAAGCAAATGTTCCCTCACGACACCCGCCAACTGTAATGACAGCTGTGGCGCGGGGTGGGGAAGCTTGCTCAGTGAGGGGCAGGGAGTTGCCTATCTGTATGTAATACTACTATATCTTTGCTATAACGACAAATACTAAAATGGATAAAAATCATAAAACAAAACGTGAGGTGTCACCGTTTTTTTGGTACGGAACCCTAGGTTCGCGAATTCGACTCGCACTTGGCCGGATTTTTGCCATGGTTAAACATAATATTGTAGAAGAGCAGTCTGTATGTATACAAACATTCAAAACCGTCGACAATGGTAACATTATAACAATTACCGCGAATACTGCAATTCTATTCAATTCTCGAGTTACATACATTCGTGGATTCAAGATGGCGGGTCTTACGAACAAAACGCTGTGTAAGGCATACTTTACTAACTGTTGACTTTGCAAATATATGCTTTCCTGCAATCCAACCATTCCACAACAAGTGTTTTGAAGAGCTCTTCTTACTTATGTAATCCCAAACTCTCCTTCTTGAACTCGAACAATTTGGCGGGGCTGGTCCTCTCTAATAGTGAAAGGAATCTTCAAGAGAACCGAGCGATTTAAAAGATCGTTTCTCAGTCAAATCATAGAACTGTCAACTCAATAAATATATGCTTCCCTGCAATTCAACCATTCCACAACGAGTGTTCTGAAGAGCTCTTTAACCTAATCCCACCCTCTCCTTTTCAAACTCCACCAACGGGTGCCGGGCTGGGCCACTCTAATAATGGAGAGAATCTTCAACAGAACGTCGTTCTTAGTGAAATCATAGTCAACTTAAAAATCGTTTTTCTGTCGGACCATAGATACCTGGAATGCTCTGACAGCGCACATGTTTCCCGCCTCTTACAATGCTGGGCTCTTCAAGTGGAGCTTAAACTTAAGGACCACTATCTATAATCTTATGAACGTGAAACTGGCCCCCTGGCCCCTAATTCGCTAGATGTTTTCTATTCAATTTAGCACACAAAATATTTTCAAAAGTTTCGCCCAAAACATCTTCGAATCACCTCAGAACCCCGGGATACCCAAGTCATAATACTCTTTATAGGCCCTTGAGTTAAACCCTTTAGGTTGAAGCTATGCATTTCATCCATCATGTTAATTTGAATATTAAAAGCCTCGACCCTGTATCTATAGTCTGGAATAACACATAGACCACTTTTTATTCCCGAAATAAGTTTCCCGAGAACGGTAACAGAATTTTACGCGGCCTGAGTTGCGGTCGGAATTTAGTGAATAATATATTCGAAATCAGTAGCACTGCAAGGTCGATACTGCACTTTAATTAGTACCTAGTTAGAACATTAAGATCGTTAGTTTTGTATGAAACGTTTTAATTGTGGATTATGATTTTAATATTGAAATCGTAAAAATATATATGCTACATGAATGAAATGCGAAAGTAACTCTGTCTGTCTGTCTGTCTATTTGTCTGTCTGTCTGTCTGTCTGTTACGCTTTCACGCCTAAACGGCTGAAGCGATTGAAATGAAATTTGGTATAGGGATAGTTCGAGGCCCTGGGAAGGACATAGGCTACTTTTTAACCGACTGTGAAAAGGGAGGTTTATGATTTTACGATATAAACGACTCTTACACGATAACGACTTCTATGCGGTCGAAGCCGCGGGGAACAGCTAGTTTACCTATATAACTAACTAGCTGACCCGACAGACGTCCTTGTCCCATGAATATAGAAATCGGTATTCCAAGTTCTGAGTTCCCGATCCCCTGTTTTCGCTCCCGGTTTGCTATTATCGGTTTCGGGTTCGAAGTTCCCGGTTTCAGGTTCCCGGTTCCTGGTTTTCAATTACCGGTTTCCAGTTCTATCCGTTTTCTGTTCCCAGTTCCCATTTCGGGGTTTCGAGTTCCAAGACCCGATGCAAAATCGGTATAGAAACCATTTCTTCGAACAGTTCGAGCCGGTTACAGTTATTTCTAACTAGCTAGAAGTCGTTATCGTGTAAAATCATAACCCTCCTTTTGCGCAGTCGGTTAAAAAGTAGCCTATGTGTTTCCCAGGGCTTCGAACTATCTCTATACCGAATTTCATCTCAATCGCTCCAGCCGTTCAAGCCTGAAAGCGTAACAGACAGACAGACAGAATTACTTTCGCATTTATAATTTTTTTTTTCCACACAACATCATCTAGCCCAAATTAAGCTAATATAAGCTTGTGCTATGGGATGTAGACGACTGATATACATACTTATATATTTCTAAATACACAACATACCTATTATACATAGAAAACACCAATATTAGTAGGGATAGGGATTTCTCACTTTTTAAATTTTTCTCATAAGAACGTTTTTTTTGACAACAAACAATAAAAAAATCTTACCAAGTGTAGAACGGTTCCCTCAGCTCCGCATAAGGGATGTTTATCACCCCCTTCACTGTATACACAGGGCTCCATTCTGGTGGCGCGGCTAAAACATAAATATTATAAATGTGAACGTTTGTAAGTACTCCAAAGGCTAAACAGATCTGCCTGAGACTTGGTAGAGGGATAAATGTGTAGAATATCAAATACGCTACTTTTTATGCCTAGTAACAAGATGCCGTGAGATCGGTCTCACAAGACTGCCCCTCTCTAACACGTCTTTTTTTTTTTAATTTTTGTATACTCTCTCAAAGTGAACAGCTATTACTGTCTGTAGAATTTCAGTATTATAAGTCACGTAGTTTTGAAGTCATGAGTTTGATGCAACAGAGTCACAGACTACAGACAAAATCTGGACATAAGCCCCTCTGCACTCTATTTTATAGAGAGGGGCTAAAAGTACATATGGCAGGCGGGAAAATGTACAGAATACCCTGACACCAATCAAAATTTCAGTAATACATAAGTAATTATTTATTATGCAGTAGAGTATGCAAACTCAATTTAGGTAATTAAGAACTTACGCAATAATGCCTACTATACACATGTACTTGACCCTGGGTCAATTCTATATGCAACTTCTTACAGAACATGCAGTGTCATTTTTGTTTTATTTCAAACTTTGAACAGATGATTCACATGACGTAGTGACGTAATTTAATGCAACAGAGTCACAGACTACAGACACAAGTCTCGCCATAAGCCACTCTGCAATCTATTTTATAGAGAGGGGTTATAAGGGGCCAAATATAATAATAATAATGTACTTTATTGTACTCCTTCACTTCTCTTGAAGAGAAGTGTTGGCGGACCAAAGAAACGATGGGCTGACGGAAAGGACCTTCACCACAGATAGAGAAAAGTGGAAGGGATTAGAGGAGGCTTTCACCTTTTTACCTAAATGGGAGTGCAGTCCAGTTCTTAATATCAGAAGTATCAATAAGGCATTTATATGTAAAGAGTTTTATTAATGTAGATTAAGAAAGGGAATAAATCAAGCTTTATTATTATTATTGTATTCCATAAAAAGCAAACTTAAGTACAGTCACGAGCCTTAATTTGGGACCCATTTCCATTAAATGTTGTTAGAACATTCATAATGCAATAAGGTCGAAATTCATTTTGACGCTCCAGTTGACGCAATTGCACGGTTGCCCCTAGAAACGTAAACATTATGACATTATTATTGCATTAAAATATTTGCTCTAAACAGATTAAGATTGTTACACGATATTCATCCTAAGGTGGATCCCAGATTATAACTTGTGACTGTACAATGGACAGTGGGCAGCCGTCTCGTGAGGCCTTTGAAACTACTGAACAGATTTTAAAAAATCTTTCTACAAAATACTACTACTCTACTACTTTCTATAAAATATAAAGCTACATTAGCAAGTAAAATAAGGTAAACTGTGGGGAAGCTTCACTATTCTAGGGTAACATAGGCGATAATTTTATTCCCATATTCCCACAGGAACGGAAGCTATGTGGGTGAAACTGTGTGACTTCTGCTAGTACTTAATAATTGTAGGGTCCCAAAGATAAAAACTTCATAATTAGTTTACATACATAATTATAATCACACTTTTACCACTGAAGGGTAGGCAGAGGCATGCTATACACCCTCAGGTATTTCTGTTAGAGACATGTTTCAGTATTAAATTGTGTTAGCAACAACTATAAAATAGTTTTTACTGCATACAGGATAACTTTGGTTAAAAATAACAATTGAAACAAGCATAAAAAATCCCTGCAAACTTAGTTATCTCATATAATTGTTATTACACCACTAAAGACACAAAAACGTCAATTAAACTGTAGAATAACAGCAGTTAAAATACATACCCTTATCAACATATCCAACGGCCGAGCCGAGTAGCACTCCCAACACGAGTAACGAAAACATAGCACCGCTCTGGTCCGTAGCCCTGAGCTGAATGACAAAGAAACGATGATGAAACGAAACGAACTACGATTTTTTTAAATGCACAGAATGCAAATGCAATGCACGCGCAACACAAATACGCGTAAAAATGTAAACATTCGAAATATGAATTTCCGACTTGGTTCATGGTATTTTTTTCTAAATACTTAGTCAAATGCTTAGTTTAAACAGTTGATAATATTACGAGTTAGGTATATCAGTTATTTTGTTATTTTCCTCATTCCGAATTACTGTTAACGGTACACTCAATTCAATAATAACAAAAAGTACCCAATGTTAACAACAAATATAAAAGTGGTTGGTATTATTTATATTTTTTTAATGAAATAACCTCCTTACCTCTCGATGTATCGTAGATAGTAATTAACAACAATAAAGTAAATTTATTGGCTTGAAAATATAAACATTCAAGTTCATAGTTCAACCGCAACGCAGACGCAGCATATCAAATTAAGTTTATGACAGACAAGACAGACTGATGACAGCAGTGACAGCAACAGCAGGACAATGGACAAGTCAAAACCAACAAAAAAAAACGAATCCGGTCGCCGGCGCCGCCGCCCGCCGATGTCGGCAGTGTGACCAATTGTGGCAGATTTCTGCCATTTTGGCAGATTTTGGTCCTAAATTTTGTCTGTGGCAGATCATGCTGACGATTTACTAAAATGGCAGATTTCGGCAGATTTAAAATATTTTAAGAAAATTCACATTACGTTATCTGAATTTTCAATGAATTCATTGTTTTAAAGTAATTACATCAGGTTTCTTATGAAATTAGATTACTTACACATTATTTTATCAAACTGGAAACTTCTGTTTCATGGCCAAATGTACAAGGATTTACAGCTTATTCTGTTTTTAAACAAATGAATCATATGATTATGAACTGTAATAGAGTTCATATTCTTATCTTCTTTATTGATTTTGTTTCCAATCAACTTTCGATTTTATTTCATTATTTTTCCTTTCATAGACCTTACCCATATGACGTTAAAGATGTTGCGCGGGTCAGCTGGTTGTTGCAAATATTTGTTGATTAAAAAGTTATTTTTTCCGAACTTCATTGAGTGCAGCAGAGCGAGCGCGCCTACTGGCTGAGGGGGAGAGTGAGTCGGGTGAATGGCTTCATGCTTTGCCTTCAAGTCATATTGGCACACGATTAGATAACAGTACTTTTCGCATTGCTGCTTGCTTACGCCTCGGTACATCCTGCATCGCTCCCCATCGTTGTCACCGCGGTGAAGCAGTCGACCGCCTAGGTCACCACGGTCTATCCTGCTACAAAAGTGCCGGTCGGTTTTCGCGACATGCTAGCATAAATGACATCATCCGTCGTGCCCTTTCTCTCGCTGGTATGCCAGTAATTCTTGAACCCAAGGGCTTGGCTCGAGACGATGGGAAGAATCCCGACGGGATGTCATTGGTGCCTTGCAAGATGGGAAAACCGCTTGTGTGGGATGCTACATGTGTGGATACCCTTGCGCCTTCCCATGTTCCAGGCACTGCTAGCTGCGCGGAAGCTGCTGCCGCGTCTGCGGAGACCCTGAAACGGCGAAAATACACAAATCTTGTCGGATTTATTTATTTGAGCCATTTGGGGTCGAGACTCTTGGACCGTGGGGCCCTAGTGCAAAGCTCATTTACAGAGCTATATGTAAACTTTTGGTCGACAGTTCTCGGGACCAAAATGCTGGTGTTTACGGCCAGAGGCTCTCCATTACCATACAACGTGGCAACGCCGCCATTATTTTGGGCATGGTTGTGGTTGACAGCGATGTGGAAGAGTTTTATGATGCATAATCTTATTCCGTATTGCCCTTTTCTTTTAAATTGATGTTACTCTAGTAAACATGTTATAAATTGTAGTATATTAGTGTATAGTAACTTTAGGTTGTTTATATTAAAAGTGTTATTTTTCCGTTAGTATATTTTTGGCAGTTTTGGCTATAAGTGTGGCAGATTTTGGCAGATTTTTTGCCCAGTCTGTGGCAGATTCGCCATTTCTGATATGGTCACACTGGATGTCGGTCGATCGCGGATCCGACAACTTTGAGACTGGCGATGGCGTATCGCCATTTTTTATTGATTTAATTTGTATCTATTTATTTTACAGGAGACTGGCGAAATCGATGATAAACGGAGGGCTATTCATTTTATGAAAAAGAAGAAGAAACAAAAAAAAACGTAAAGTTAAAACACAGACGTACATTATGTAGTTATTCTAAGTAGTTATTCTAAGTCTTAAGTACTTATTCTAAGTCTGTGAGTTAAAATAGAAAATGAAAAACTTGTTTTTTACGTTTAATAAATAATAATAATTTAATTCACTGCCTCTGTGGCGCAGTCGCTAGTCGGTAGTGATACCACCTGCCGCGCCGGAGGTCCTAGGTTTCTATTCTTGGGTCAATAACAATAACAATAATTAATAGCACAAGCTTATTTATATTAGCTTAATTTGGGCTAGATGATGTTGTATGAGATTGTCCACAAATATTTATTTATTTAATTCAGCCCATAAAATACACAAATACCACAGACATTTATGAATAAAATTCTATTTAAACTAATAGATAATAAGGATACATAATATTTTAATAGTATCGGAGCAGTAATAAAACGCAAATATGTCTAATCTACGACAATGACATTTATTAAGTCAGACACTGATACAGGATACGTCACGGGCGGTGTGGGGATTTGCAGCTACCTGCGCGCTGCGGCACCCTGGGGCGCCGTAGAAAGTACAGAGGGGCGCGTGTAGAGCCCATCCGGCGCCCCTCTGTACGTAAAGAAATAAAAGATAATAAAAAGATCAACGAATAATATGTTATTTACCGTTTTACTTAATTAAGTACATAAAAACATTGAATTAATCAATCAATCAAATCAGCCAATGGCATTTCACTGCTGGACGTAGGCCTCTTAGTCCATTGAAATGTTACATGAGCTTTGCATTTATTAGAGGACGCAATTTTATTTTCGGGACATGTGTGGGAGGTCAATAGAAGCTTAACCTCAAGTTTGTGGGGTCGTCACCCTTGTCCCCCGGCCGCCATCTTGAAAAGAGGGGGGAAAAAACACTTTTTACGCAATATTTCGGAAACTATGAGTCATACAAAAAAATTGTAGAGGCATAATTTGTAGCATATTGTTTTGCCTACAAATGTGTAAATAACTTAACAAAAAAATTTACAAAATTTTTAGAAAATTTTCAGAAAAAAAATCTTTTTTGCCCTATAACTTTTTTTTATACATTTTACAATAAAAAATACCTCAGACTAATCTTGTAGATGATATTTTAAGAGAAATTTAAAAAAACGCCACAGAGCAAAAAAGAAAATTTTTATAATTTTATTTTCAATTTTTTGTTTATAACTTCTTTAATTTTTAATTTCGGGCAAAAAATTGATTAACATATTTGTAGGTAAAACAATTTGCTACAAATAATGATTTCACAATTTTTTGTAAGACTCATAGTTTCCGAGATATTGGGAAAAAAGTGTTTTCACCCCTTTTTAAGATTGCGGCTGGGGGACAAGGGTGGCGACCCCACAATCTTGAGGTTAAGCTTCTATTGACCCCCCACACATGTCCCAAAAATAAAATTGCGTCCTCTAAGAAATGCAACATTCGGTCCTTAAATTGTAACATTTCAATGGACTATCTCTCAATAGTAGGGGAGCCCACGATGCTAAATAGGGATTTACTCGAGCGTCGTAGAGACCTATTGGGATGCAAAGCTTAGATGATATGAAGAAAAAAATGTTATATGATATATTATACCTTTACATCGGTGGGGGAAGCGGCTATAGATTTTTAAATATGTAAAAAAAAAACTGTTGCATGGACATCCTCGAGCGCGTCAGATATTGATAGCATCAATTCCCTACGTATTTTTAATAATGTACGTATGTTAATCTGATCGTTAGCATGATGCGGGTGGTTGTATTTAAGGGTTGAAAATGAAAAAAAAAAAATGTTCGAGCGCGTCAGATTTTCTAAGGGAGTGTTAAGTGCACCAATAAAAAGCTCTCATTCACTAATCTGACGATTTCGATGGGACGCAAACTCACGGCCATTTTCATAATGTGCAAAAAAAATTCGCCATTTTGAAATACTCAAGCGCGTCAGATTAAGATATATACGGTTCATCTTTATGTTCTAAACGTACTGTCTCATAATCTGACGATTATCTAGAGGGATTGGCCTGATCTGACAAAAAAAAATTAGAAAAACGGTTCACCTTAAAGGCCATCCCTGCAACTTCCCGCTAATTCCATTCCTGGGCTCTTAAAATTGTACTTATGACATTTTTGAGCTCAAAATAGAATTTATGTGATATTTTGAGCTGGCTGAGTTCAAAGAAATAATATTTCTATGCATTTGAGCTCTCTCAGCTCGAAAGTCTGATAGAAGTTATGAAACTTTTATCAGACTTTTAACTACCAAGAACACTATTTTTGGAAATTTCAAACCGCAATAACTTTTGAATGGATAACCGATTTTCACGCGGTTGGCGGCATTCGACGCAGTTTTATCATCCTCATAAGTAATTTTGCAATTTTAATTGATCGAACCACAAATTTCGGAGTAATCCCGAAAAACACTTTTTCGGGTTCCTTTCGTTCACGATATCTCTCGAACGAATCAACCGCTTTTGACCAACTTGGTGGCGATCGACGCAGGTACAATCGCTAACAAAAGTACTAAGCCTAAAAATTCATTTTATCGATGCTGTTGCGTAATTTCCAGGACATAGATGTGAATAGGTCAATATTAATTCTATACTATTATTAATAGTAAGTAGTAGTAGTAGTACGAACGAAGTTCGTAGACGCAAAGATATTTGGCGCATAGTGTAACTTTATCGACGAATTTTTGTTATTTCGGCTTGCGGAAATCGTCAGATTATATATTTTTCATTATTCTTGAATTATTTCCTTCAAAATAAAAAAAAAATTAGCTACGCTCGAGAATGTCGAGATGACGTTTTTTTTTTACAACTTTGTTGCCCTCCCCTTTTTTTACGTCACTCTCAAATTCTCAGATTAGTGGAATATACACTTTTTAGGATGTAATTAACTCACCCTACCTTAATCTGACGCGCTCGAGAATTTCTGATGGTCAATTTTTTTTTACTAATCTGATCCTGTATCCTTAACGGGCGGCCTTATATATGGGCCTCATGTTTTGTGGAGGTACTTAACCGGGTACAAGGTATCCCCGTGTATATTAATCTGTCGCGCTTTAGTAAATCCCGAAATCCCTTCTAGGGCTCCCCTACTACAATTACCGCCACACGGTTCTGAATCTTCTGCATCCAGTCCCAGCCTGCGACCTTTTCCAAGTCGTCGGTTCATCATCATCTGGCGGGTGGACAACCTACCCGTTGTTTGACGAGTCGTCCACTCTAAAACCCGTTTGTAATAAAAAAAAAAGAGCGAGAGAAAATTCTCCAACCCGAGTTAAGCAGCCTGCGGCGAGGGCGCCATACACTCTTGTCTTCGCCCAAGACTATCGCATCGGCCTCCATGACCGGGGGCCCAAGGACGAAGCGGAGGCTGCGTGAAAGTTTCTTGTACGCCACACGACCTAAGAAGCGGAGTAACACCCGAAGAACAACAACAAGTAGCCATTGTGGTAGCCAAGGTCTATCGGGAATCCTGGGACATCTTCCCGAGGGCTTACCCAGGGGCAATTTTAACAGATTGTAACAACTCCTAACAACATGTTTAAAATTGTTAGTTAACATTTTGTTACACCAAAGTACATAATAATATTTGGCAATTAAGTGAAAATACAAATACGTGCGTTAAAATTAAATTCCTGCGCCCATCTCCCAGGCAGCGTGGTAGTAAATACGACAGCTTCACCCGTGTCGTGTTCAAGGCACCCATGAACCAAAGTGAATGGGTGTCTAGCTTTTTGGCCGGTAGAAGCATAGGTTCTGAATGCATGGCCATGAACGCTGGAGTACCACAAGGCTCAGTGTTGTCCCCCACTCTGTTTCTGCTGCATATCAATGAGATGTTGTCTATTGACGGCATTCATTGTTATGCGGACGACAGTACGGGCGACACTTGTTACACGGGCCGCACCGGTATCTCTCGGGCTGCAGTGGATGAAAGCTGTGAACAACTTGTATTTGAAATCGAGACAACTCGCAATAGAGTGTCCGATTGGGAAAAACAAAATCTTGTTCAATTCAACCCTACTAAGACACAAGTTTGTGTATTCACCGCAAAGAAATTTACTGTAGCGCCATAATTTCAGGGCACAACAGGGTATAGGTAGGTAACCTTGGTGTTAACATCTCCAGTGACGTTCAGTTTCGAAGTGATTTCGAGAATAAGGCCAAGCTGGCGTCCAAGCCGCTCGGTGTGCTCAACAGGGCGCGGCGGTACTTACTGCGGCGCAAACACTGCTTCTGTTTAAGTCGCAAGTGCGGCCGCACATGGAGTACAGCTGGGTGGGGGCACCACAATATCAGAGTGAATTGACTGAATTCTTCCGTTCGACTTGGTGCAGAGGCGAGCCATGAAGTGGTCAACGATCCCATGCTTGCAGGTAGTGTGGAACCTCTTCGCGACAGGAGTGACTTTGCCTCCTTGTGCGTGACCACAGGTACATCTGGTGGGCCGTATGCTTGTCTGCCACTTTGGGTATAAAAAAAGTGTGAGACAGTGCTGTTGAGACGGTGAAACCGGTCATGGAGGAGTGGCTGGAAAGGCACCATCGCACCAATACTACTGACGATTTAATTAACCCCACCGAAAAACGAGAAGTGTTTTAAGTTTGATCTGTGTATCTGTGTGTCTGTCTGTGGCATCGTAGCAGCCCAACAGATGAGCCAATATTGCGGTTTTCTATGCTCGAAAGCCAATGTGCCGGGGCCATCCCCAGCACATCGGCTTTCAAACCGTTCTTAGCTATAAATTTTGCATTCATCAGCTCACTTCCTGAGTTATGAAGGGATTTCACTAAGATTCACTGGTTCGATTTATCGGATACTGGATGTACCGAGGTACTGTTAGGTACTTTGATGGTATTTTTATCTCGCTTTTCACTGGCTGATGCATCAAGTCATAACTTCATAAGAAGTCTCAGAATCGGGTTTTATTTTATTTTCAAATTAACAAAGAATAACGATTAGGAACTTAGGATCAGCTTACGTAGTCTCTTTTGTAGGTAGGACTTAAATTAGTTGCAGCTGGGGGCGCATATTCATAGTTAGCCTAGGGCGCGCGGTACCCTAAATCAGGCCCTGCAGGGCTCGCTTTTCACAGGTTTGGGCTGCATGCACAGGAAAGTGCAGAGGATACCATTGAATAACTGCGTCAGCGAAGCGATTGCCAACGCAGGAACATGACTTGGGTTCCATTTCACGTGGCTTCTTAGGGAGCCGTGACAATTTTCAAAACTTATAAGGGCGCCATGGCATAAAAAAGGTTGGGAACACGAACGCGATCATTAAATATGTCATTGGTAGATCGAACAGCTTTCATTAATAAAGTACTAAACAGTAGATTTTGTTTGATATTATATGTACAGATGTTAAAATGCGCAGTGTAGTGGTTGATCACATCAGTGAGTTGGGGAGGCACGCATTTTTGGTCTGCGATTCGATTTAAAAAAAAAATAAGATTCAACCTAAAATAGTCACTTATAGAGCAATTAAGGACATTCTGGTGGATCATTTTGAGTTGGATCGGGATAGTTTTCCATGGCAGATTTTGGATGGAAGCCAGGATGTGAATGAAATGGTCAACTCTTTCAATGCTTTAACTGTTACACTGTTTGATTTACACGCACCCATAAAAAGAAGAATGTTTAAGAGTCGACCTACGCCTTGGATTACGGACAATGTCAGGTTGCTGTTCCGTTTGAGAGACCAGGCGAGAAAGAAATATCATAGTACCAGGTTGCCGCAGCATAAAGATCATTACTTGGATTTGAAACATCTAGCGGCCAGATCTTTACTAAGTGAAAGGTTAGCATATTTCGAAACCAATATTAACAACAAAATCAATGACCCAAAGCGTCTATGGCAGAACCTGAAATCTGAATGTATACCGACGCATAGAGACACATCACTTCCGAGTCACTTCAGTGATCCTGACGCTATGAATCTGGCATTTCTGGATATTCCCGGTACTTCCAGTCCAACAATATCACAGCTAACGTATTTCGAGTATCATAGGGGTACTTCTTCGCATTTCTGTATTAATACTGTTAGTGTCGATGTCGTGGCTAAAATCATAAGAGACATACATACGAATGCGCAAGGAGTGGACGGCATCTGTCATGATATGCTGATGATGACTCTGCCATCAACACTAAAAGCTATCACTGACATAGTCAACGCATCGATGGTATCCTGCAGATTTCCTGACTTGTGGAAGTGTGCTATAATTCGCCCTATTCCCAAAACTGGTAACCCTCAAAGCTACAGGGATCTGAGACCTATCAGTATACTGCCTTGTTTATGGTTTTGGAGCGTGTGGTTTACACACAGGTAATGGAATACTTGGAGGAAAATAGCATATTGCCAGAGTTACAGGCGGGTTTCCGCAAAGGTCGGGGTACATCGACGGCTCTTTCAGATGATGTCGGTAATATCCTTGAAGCAAGGGATGTGGGGAAGGGTTCTATTTTGGTGCTACTGGACTTTTCCCGTGCTTTTGACGCCATAAATACAACACTGCAGCTGTCAAAGTTGGCGTTTTATGGATTTTCTAGTGGGGCTGTAGCATGGTTCGACAGTTATCTCAGAGACAGATCACAGTATGTAGAAATTGCTGGAGGAGATGGGTCTAAGGTATGCTCTCATCCCCGGTATTTGACCAGAGGTGTACCGCAGGGATCAATATTGGGACCGCTTTTGTATATACTGTACAGCGCTGACATTCAGAGCTCTTTCACACATTGCAAGTACCACATGTACGCCGATGACATCCAGCTCTATAGGTCCTTTAAGCCTGATGATACTTTAGATGCTGTAAGACTCATAAACGATGAACTAGATAAAGTAGTGTCATGGTCAGTAGACAATTCTCTAGTTCTAAATCCACATAAATCAAAGTTTATGGTTCTCGGATCTAAACAGCAAATAAAATCTATTCTGGCGCACGATCCGGTTATAAAAGATTAATGGTTCTGCGATTGAGAGGGTAGAGGTGGCCACAAATTTGGGGTTGAAGATGGACTCAGAGTTGCGTTTCGAGGGACACATAAATCAAGTTGTTAGTAACTGTTTTTACAGGTTAAAGGTGCTATACAATATTAGGGCGTACTTGAGTCAGCCACTTCGTAAACTTTTAGTGGACACACTGATACTGTCAAAATTCAATTATTGTGACACCGTTTACGGCCCATGTCTGCTAAAAAGGACAGAGGCGTTAATACAACGTGTCCAAAATGCTTGTGCTCGATTTTGTGTTGATATCCCTAGGCGGCGTCGCGTTACACCGTATATAAATGACCTCGGAATGCTGAAAATGGCTGCCAGGAGAAAGTTGCACTTAGCGAGCCAATTATTTGGTGTCATGAATACTCGTAAGCCTGTGTATCTCTACAGTAAGTTAATGTGGAGACATGAGAAGGACAGGTACAGCAAAAGGTCTAAAGTGGCCCCACTCTCGCTGCCCAGGTATAAGACAGCGGTTTTTCGGGGTTGTTTCAAACACGCGGCAACACATTGCTGGAATACTCTGTCACCTCCGATTCGCAGCATAAAAACTCAAAATACGTTTAAAAGGTTAATAAAGAAAATTTATATAGAGGACCAAATAAAATCTTATATTTCTTAATCTCCTTATTGTTAATATTTGAATACCCCATAATTTAAGTAATCAATTCAACAAATTAATTAATTATTAGTTATTGGTATATGCAATTTATTACTATAATTTTATAAGTCGCAAATATTATCTATGTCTCTTAGATACTCAGCTACGATTTACTTTGCGGCCTTGGCTATCGGTGGACTCACGTGGTCAAACGTGCTTATGTGCATACATGCATTGCGGGTTGTTAAACAGAATTATATATTTGTAGTTTATATATATACTGGTTGAATTTATAGTCGTTCTGGAACGAAAAGGTTTAGGCACAGTTTCGATAACAGAACCGATCGGCACTGTCAATTTGAAAATCAACGAAAAAAAATTACGAAAATGTCAAAATTTATATCGTTTGCCGAAGTCAAAATGAGAACTTGTGGTTATTCCTTTAAATTTCACGGAATACGCTTACTACTATTTTCTACTATAATTTTTCATTCAATGTTTAACGTTCCAATCACTAAGACGAGCTGCCGCGTCGGGAAAATTCGACCAATCACACGCATGATCCCACCGCAGTCCACGTGGACCCGTTGCCAAGTAACGTAGGTACTCGACTAGTTACGTCTTGTAGGTACGTAACGCGCTCGGCCGCTCGCTCGGCGGCGCGGCGGCGCTCAGTAGGCTTGGGCATAATCGTTCACTTCGTGGAACTCGTTCCTCAACTCTCGTTCCGGAGTTGGAACGAGTTCCTCTAAATCGTTCCGACTCCCAGTTCCTTTAGCTCCGCGGACCAGAGGAGCGGTCTGTTATAACTCCGGCTCCACAGTTCCTTTAGCTCCATGGATTTGTGAACGATGTGTCTATCGTTCCAGCTCCACAGTTCCTTTATCTCCGTGGATAGTGGAACGAAGTGTTTATCAAACTTGTAGCAAGTATTATTACATTATCTTCGGTTGTACTAAGAACCGATCTACTATTAATGCGACTTTATTAATAGTTTAGTACTTATTAAAATAAAGTTTTTAAACGTTCGTACCTATTTAATATTAATAATGTTTTATGATTTTAAGCACCTACGAGTTATATTTATTTAAACATAAATCACACTCTCGCGCCGGGTTCCGTAGGCACCAATAACGGTAAAAAATCACGTTTGTTGTATGGGAGCCCACTTCATATTTTTTCTTTTTTTAAATATTAGCTATGATAGCAGTAACCGAAATACATCATGACATGTGTTAAAATTTAACTGTCTAGCTATCCAGTTCATGAGAGTACAGCCTGGTGCCAGATAGACAGACGGACAGTGTAGTCTCTGTAACACGATCCCGTTTTTACTCTTTGGATACGGAACTCTAAAAATAATACTTTTGTTTGAAAACAAAAAACTTACGTAAACAAATAGCACACTCAGAAATAAACTTCATCCCATACAGATAAAGTCGAAAGTATTATAGCAAGGGATGCCTACTCACCAAGAACAGCGCGATAAACACTGTGTAGTGTCTATCAACATTTGACCAATCGGACTCACCGAGGTATACAAATAAACCGCTGTGATTGGCGCGGCACAGCCGGAGCGAACGGTGAGCGAATCGCGGGGCATGGCAGCACGGCTCCGGTAGGAACGATATGAATAGGAACGAGAGTTCGGCGTATCAACTCCGACTCGGAGTTGGAACGATGGAACGATTTAACTCCACAGAGTGGAACTGTTTCCTTTCGTTCACTACATCGGAGCAGTTCATCGGAACGACTCACTCCGGAGTTACACAAGTCTAGCGCGCAGTAACGCCGCGACTCCCGCGCAGACAGATCGTTCGTTACGATTTTCGAAAATGAGTCGTCGTCATTCAGTGCGAAATATTCAAACGAACAGTGCGTGTTTAGTAGTTAACGTGAGGAAAATCCTACATGGATGCTATGCCGGACACTTACCGACTAAAAACCACACGTTCCGTACCTATGCCTACGGTTGGGAGTCCCGCCGGGTAAGCCCTCGTAAGGATGACTCCCAGGATTCCCAACAAATCTTGGCTACCACTGCGGCTTCATGTAGGGGTTTGGATGCTAGCCCGCTTCTTTGGGGGGTTGTTCGGCTGTTGCACATCATGAGTTTCGTACTCCTGAAGTAGGAAACTTGTGATGAATTACGAATTACGCAGTGTGATAGAGTGGACCCTTCCGGACTGTTGACTGTTGGCCTTTGAAATAGTGAAGGCAATAACATAAAACGTGCCCGTTTATGTATCATAAGTTCTGGACTCCATTTTGAGCAGTCGCCGGGGTACCTACTCGGTAGCGTAAATAAACTGTAAATAGGTAGGTCTAGATTTAAGTTCATTATTTTGTTCGCGTTTATTTTCGTTACCTATTAGTACCTTAGATCATCTAACCACAGGATGCGCCTTACTTAAGCATTGTTTTCTGCCATTGCACATGACCATTTGGTCTTTTGGCTTTATGAAAAGCCTGTACATCAGTACATCATTTTATATGATTAAACTAGTACATTACATTGTAGTTGACTGTACAATAACAATTAACACACAACAGCCATTACGCGTTTGTCGATTAATACATTTTTAAATGCAATGAAATTTTATATGTCTTTGTGTTTCCCCCTTCACTTGTATGAAAACTGGCAGAATATTTTTGTCTGCGGTGGTTCGCAAAGGCTAGTCCCGTGTTATATGGTCTAAGATTAGTACCTATTAGTACAATAGCCCTTATTAATTTATCGTTTAACCGCGAAAACAGCACAATACTAAAGTATTTCCGACGGCCCTAAGCCGCCCGTGTTGAGTATGAAGAGAAATTGGAGTCCTTTATTAATCGAATCGAATGCTTTCAGTCAATGAACTAATCACATGTTCCGGCGTTTCATTCACTGAAGAATGTCAATGAATAATCGAAGCGCTACTAATGTTTCAACTCGAACGAGTGAAAATGATAACACAAAAGTTTTTTTTTATTATAGCCTGTACAACACTTTTGACCCCCCATAATTGTTCCATGATTGATTCTGAGTAACCCCCTTTTGGGTCCAGAACGACTATAAATTCTACCAGTATATACATAAATATATATATATCGTATTATTATATGTACTATTTAATGGAATAAGGTATTTACGTATTTATGTATGATTACTTGTTGATTTATTTTATTACCACACACGAACACATATAATTTAATACAAATAGGCGCGCTATCTACACGGACTTACTGGCCACGTCTGAAAATCAGCGCTGGTCAGCGTAGCTTAACCGGCTGCGTTCCAGCATACGCTGAGATGTGACCGTTTTCTGGGCAATGTGTGGCGTTCATAGCTTATTGTGGGAACGGGTAGCTATAGTTTAATATTAAGGATAATTATCATTTATGTACACGCCGCATTTTTGTCGTAGAAATAAATGGTTTTTCTTTCTTTCTTCTTTCTTTCTTTCTAGATCTATAATTAAGTTGGCCACCCCTGATTATAGAAATACGGCGCGATGCTCTGTGGATATACCTGACAAGCGGCAAGCACCGCGCCGAAAAAAATACATGTAGCCGACACGTATTTTTTTCGGCGCGGTGATTTAGATTATTTAAACAGATACTTTTCAGAAATCTATTCATTGCTTTTCTGGAGCAAGACTAACTTTGACTTATGGCTATCATTGAGTATAACTGAGACTTAGGACGAAATCATTAACATTAAAGTGAAATGCAGATATTTTATGGAAACAAGATTTGGCATAATGATCTAAAATTCCAAAGTTAGTAACAAAAAAATTGTCAGTGTAGGTTTTTGGGCAGTGTGACTATTTTTAGTGTTTTAATACTTTTTCGGTATATATTATTGACTTTTACGAATATCGGTATGTTTATGGGTATATCCGCGGAAATTGGTATGTTGCCGATTAGGTGTATTATGAATAAAAGGTTAGGGTCACACCTCCTTGTCTCAGAGATTCTGTTCAGGGGATTTCCCGTATTTAGTCTATTTTTTTCACTTGGGAACAAAGATCAAGGTGTCTTGGTCAGCAGTTGTATTAGCTAATGGAACTACAGTTTGTCTATAAAGTCGTGAAATGAATGTTTGAGGAACTAAAAATAGTTATGTGTGTGGCAACACTGGCAACACGAAACATAAGTACGTCAGTTGTCAATGCTATCGTCGAATTTCGTTTACTCTCCCACGTAACTTCAATGTTTGGATTAAACTGCAACAAATTGAAACCAAACTACGCATAAAGGTTTGAGAAATGAGTAAAGAAAATCGGAGTGGTGCGCAGGAAGTGATTTGAAAGTTTTCCAGTGATGTTTCGCGGAGTACCAAGCTGGACAATTGTTGTGGGATTTTGAGGATGTTTATGAGCGAACAGCATCTTTGGTGGGTATGTAATCGTGTTATTGTTTGTTTTGAATCTGTCTGAAGTTACAAATTTACTGAATTTACGATTTGGAGACAAAAAAAGGCATTGTTTACGTTGCATATTTTTAGGTTAGAATCACAGACTTACAATCTACCTATAATGTAAGTCAGTGGTTAGAATAACATTGTTAGTAGGTTATTTTATAGTACGACCTACATTTTTGATACTCATTTCAATCTGGTTTTCTACCAATTTTTTATTTTGAATTAATTGCTTCATGTCAATAGTTTGTTTCCATTAGGTAATTAATTTTCTTTTTTTACTCTTTTCAGGAAAATCAGAGAGTACAGTTAGGAGAATAGTTAACGAAGGTTTTAATAATGAAGGAAAGTTTGAAACTCCTGGGAAACACAGAAAAGGTCGGCAAAGAAAGAAATAGACGATTTTAATATTTGTGCACTGCGCCAAAAAAATCCTTGTCAGATGGGGGAAAGTTACAGATAAAACATGTAATTACATGATTGTTGCGAAGCAATTGGGACTGCTAGGCACCTGCTGGTGGGTTGTATTACGCTATTAGACCGGGGCTTCTGGATCTGGTTCAATAACTTTATTCTGGATCTGATTCAATAAAACAGAAACAAAATTAAAAATGTATAATGTGTTTTATTTATTAACTCACTAGCTGATGCCCGCAGCTTCGCCCGTGTCGAATTTGTTCTCGTTTCCGCTTCCCGTAGGAACTTATTCCCGGGATGAAAAGTAGCCTATGTGTTATTCCACCAGACTATAATGTATCCCTGTACCAAATTTCAGCCAGATCAGTTCAACTGTTCGAGCGTGAAAGAGTCACATCCACACTCATAAGTTTTCGCATTTATAATATTTGTATTGTTCCCGTTCCCGCTTCCCGTAAGAACTTATTCCCGGAATAAAAAGTATCCATGGTTATTCCAGATTATAATGTATCCCTGTACCAAATTTCAGCCAGATCCCTTTAACCGTTCGAGCGTGTAAGAGTAATAAACATCCACACTCACAAACTGTCGCATTTATAATATTAGTAAGATTTTACTCGGAACGAACTCCTCGTATCAAAATCATTTTGGTCGTACTATATAGGGTTGCTACATGCATTCAGCAGCGCCCTCATTTAATTTCACGACTTTATAGACAAACTGTACGGTTAAATTATATTTTCCGTTCATCCCCTCATGGGACATTCAATGGGACCACAGAATTGATGGGATACAAATATCGAACCATTAATATAGCTTTCGCTATGTATATGTATTAACTGATGGAACTTGTGAGTAATGTGCAGATGTGCCTGAAAATATAAAATAACAATTAGTAGGTATATGTCAGGGACAGTTGGAATCCATGTCCTCACCACATTATTACTTAACAAATTGAAATAAGTAAGTAGGTACTTGAAAAAGTTTTTTGGAGTGAAACTTCTTTATCGGCGTTGGAAAAAAATTTGCGTCACGTCACGTCACGTCACGTCACGTCACGTCACGTCACGATTTTTGGTTACGCGCCATCTTTGTTCTGTTCCCCACCACGGTGGATTCGAATTAAGAGTACTTTATCCAGGGATAGCATGTCGTTTGTAGATTTTTGGACTTTTGTACTTTGGGACTTTGTTTGGGCTTTTGGACTTTTGGGCTTTTGGGCTTTAGGGCTTTTCGGCTGTTGAGCTTTTCGGCTTTTCGGCTTTTGGGCTTTTCGGCTTTCGGGCTTTTCGGCTTTTCGGCTTTTCGGCTTTTCGGCTTTTCGGCTTTTCGGCTTTTCGGCTTTTCGGCTTTTCGGCTTTCGGGCTTTTCGGCTTTTCGGCTTTTCGGCTTTTAGGCTTTTCGGCTTTTGGGCTTTTCGGATTTTCGGCTTTTCGGCTTTCGGGCTTTTCGGCTTTTCGGCTTTTGGGCTCTTGGGCTTTTCGGCTTTTCGGCTTTTGGGTTTTTGGGCTTTTGGGCTTTTGGACTTTTGGACTTTTGGACTTTTGGGCTTTTGGGCTTTAGGGCTTTTCGGCTTTTGAGCTTTTCGGCTTTTCGGCTTTTGGGCTTTTCGGCTTTTCGGCTTTCGGGCTTTTCGGCTTTTCGGCTTTTCGGCTTTTCGGCTTTTCGGCTTTTCGGCTTTTCGGCTTTCGGGCTTTTCGGCTTTTCGGCTTTTCGGCTTTTCGGCTTTTCGGCTTTTCGGCTTTTCGGCTTTTGGGCTTTTCGGATTTTCGGCTTTTCGGCTTTCGGGCTTTTCGGCTTTTCGGCTTTTGGGCTCTTGGGCTTTTCGGCTTTTCGGCTTTTGGGTTTTTGGGCTTTTGGGCTTTTGGACTTTTGGACTTTTGGACTTTTGGGCTTTTGGACTTTTGGACTTTTGGGCTTATGGGCTTGAAAAATAAGGTCATGAAGAAGTTTCACTTCTTACGTGTGTACACTAGTACACGCACACATTTTTTTTTTTTTAATGTTCCTTAAGGTATGTTATAAACAACCTAGTTATAAACGAGAAAAAAAACCGGTCAAATGCGAGTCAGACTCGCACACGGATAATTCCATACCAAAAAACGGCAAACATATTATTGTGTTTGATGTATGGGATACCTCCTTAGATCATCTAACCACAGGATGCGCCTTACTTAAGCATTGTTTTCTGCCATTGCACATGACCATTTGGTCTTTTGGCTTTATGAAAAGCCTGTACATCAGTACATCATTTTATATGATTAAACTAGTACATTACATTGTAGTTGACTGTACAATAACAATTAACACACAACAGACATTACGCGTTTGTCGATTAATACATTTTTAAATGCAATGAAATTTTATATGTCTTTGTGTTTCCCCCTTCACTTGTATGAAAACTGGCAGAATATTTTTGTATGCGGTGGTTCGCAAAGGCTAGTCCCGTGTTATATGGTCTAAGGATACCTCCCATAAATCAAACACAATAAGAGGCCCCCGAGACGATCAATTTTTATTGTCATGCCTTTACGTGAATGAGATCTCACTTGAAGGATGAATTGACGATACTTGACGCCCTTGCCATCAAACCGTGGACCGAAACGATAATTGGAACAATAATATTACCGAATCAACATGCCACATGTCAACAACTTCATGAGCCAAATCCAAATATTTCATTTCTTTTTTCTTTTCTGCTTTAAAGAGGTTGTCATCATGAGGAATGCTGATATCGATAATTATTGCGAGGCGTTCCAATCGATCTATCACCACTATATCAGCTGCTGATGTATTATCTTGGCCACTTGGTTATGTCTGTGCAAATATTCTCCATTGGCAAGACGAGAACAACCAGAAACTATATGTCTAAGGGCGAGGCCGCACTTGTGGTTATCGCGGCGGTTTCTAACCTCAAAATATCAAAACATTGACTTGATTTCATTGATGTTGACAGTTTGATGACATTTTGAGGTTAGAAACCGCCGCGGAAAAACGCAAATGCTACCTCGCACTAAGTGATTCTCCGGGACAATGACATGCCCAACAGATGTCAATGGTACCATGCTTCAGAATATGTTTCCGGTAGTTCTTCGTCATAACAACTTCGTCCATTATGGCAAAGACAAAACCTTCGGTTTCTCCGAAAAGATTACCGAACTGTAGCCAAGATACGGACGCTTTTAAATCAATGTCAGGTCCATTTAAGGCCCGATAAAAACGTCCATGTAGCTGCTTGCTTTTCCATACCTCTTTGCGATCTTCAGTACTAAGTACTACAGTTTGCGCCAGTTCTCTCTGCCCATAGCAAGCGGGGTGAGTCCCGTGTCCACTGCGACCACATTACGGTGCATATTGGTGTCTGTTTTCAGAAAGAATTCCCTAAGATTGTATACCTCGTGGTTATGGAGGGTCTTAGCATTTAAAAAGCCTCGACCCCCACATTTCCCCGATCATCTGTAATGAGGTTGTACCTCATTACAGATGATCGGGGATGATGCATCCGGAATGCAGTCAACAGTGTTCTTACTCTTCTATCAATTTTATTGAGTTCAGTCTGAGTCCATCTGAGTATACCAAAAGAGTACATTAGGACTGGCATGACCCACCCATTAAAGGCGGGCAGCTTGTTACCGCCTGACAAAAGTCTTTTTATTACTTTTTTCAGGCGGCCAAAGAAACGCTCCTGTAATGTCTCTTTCATGCCAGTATCAGAAATTCCTAATGCTTGTGATATACCCAGATATTTGTAAGTTTCGGTTGCAGAAAGACAGTTTAGCTTAGTGGAATCTGAAAGTTCTACACCATCAGATTCCACTATCACACCTCTTTTAACATGCATGACTGCACACTTGTCCACCCCAAATTCCATCCTGATGGCTCTACTGAAAGTTTCTGTTACTCCCAGTAAATCCATCAGTTGTGTTAAAAATGCAATTGAGAATATTTGATTTTTTGGAAATGTATAAAATTATATTTTAAAAACACTAAGATGTATTTGAAATTCTATGTACTTTAAATACTTCCTGTTTGAAAACGGCGGCCATGACACTGTAAGTCAAGATGGCGCATTAGAGATTGTAACGGCAGGACGCATTGTGAATACTGATAACGAAAAAAACAGAAATAAATGTGGTTAATAGTTCTATATGTGTTATTCTTTTATAGTTCAGAAGTGACAAGTTAATTCTACGCTCACTAAGTAAGGTTACTGCGTGTTACTGGTATGTAAATTGAAATTTATTCAAACGATGGAATTAGAAGTAGGTACCTATTTTACGAATCATATATGGATTTCAAATAGATATGGTACAGTCTACAATTATTATTTTCATTATCAAATGCAGTGTATGGGATGGTTTACGAATTAAAATAATGTCTTATTTTGTGGTACAGTTTTATTTTTTTCTTAACTGCATACATTGTTACAATATTAGTATAATACCTTTTTGGGTACCGATGATTTGTTGTTTCGTTTTTTTGGTTAAGGCTGCAATGTTCGACCTTGACAAATCCTAAGGCAATTCGAACGATTGCAGCGTACGCTTTTGCCGGATTTCATTCGATTTTAATACATTATATTACTGTTATAAAATCTGAGGGGTTTTAAGAAAAAAATCTATACGTAAAATATTGATTTTTAATATTTAAAGCAATTAGTATGCTAACTTTTTCATAATATTTTATTATAAAGTGAAAAAAGACAACTTGGCCCAGACGGGACTTGAACCCGCAACCTTTGCCTAATCCAGGGCAATGCTCTAACCAATTGAGCTACGGGAGCCGTACTGATACAAGTTGAATCTGATACAAGACGTCTGGGCCAAGTTGTCTTTTTTCACTTTATAATAAAATATTACGTAAAATATTGTTCTAAAGACTTTATGAGAATTAAACTCATTTATTTAGATAAAAAAAAGTACATTACTTGTTAAGATTTTTGCAATATTTCTTATTTTTCGAGAGCGATTTCGATCGAACAAAGTATTCCTAATCGTGTTTTAAAACGTTAAAGAGCAAGAGTATTTAATAAATTACAATAATATAGTTTTATCAGATCAATTCTGAGAATATTTCCTAGTATAAAATTCACCCCAAGATGAGTTTCTTTCGAACACACAAGCCTTAACAATTTGTGATTTTACAGCCGAAAGTAGAATGTGGGTACTTACTATAACTTGGTAGTAGTTCATGAATACCTTTCTACCTTTGTCTCTATTTTCTTTTGGCACATTAGTGTAAAAGAAGTATAAGTAATGGAATGAAAAAAAAAGTAGTATAAATGTGAAATATACATTAAATATTTATTTTTATAAGTAAACCAAAACCCTTGTCTGAACAAACCGTTCATAACATACACACACATAAGTATAGATATTTAAAACAATTGATTACATAAAATAGTTTGAATAATCAATTAGAATTTATCATACTTACCATAACAAGTAACCGCAAGACAGCAGTAAAACTGTATATTATATGCATACTATAGAAATTGAATACAAAGCAGTTTATTTCATGAATATTATAATTTATACTTTCTATATTGGTTATTTACAAGAATGTGTGTAATTTCAGCAGTCTTGAAACGAGATTCTTTCCTTTATTCTCCTCTTACCTAGCGTAGCCATTACAGAATGTCTGATCGTTACACTCCACCTATTGATGTATCTAAAAAGAAAAGTAAGGTCCGCAAAAGACGCATTAGTACATCTAGTATTAGCTCGTCTTCCAGTAGCACTATACGGTCGCGCATTCGATCGCGTCAGTTAGATAAACACAAACGCCAACGTAGCTCCTCAATTTCATCTACCAGCTCTAGCTATAGTCACCACCGTCGTAAAAAGTCGAAAGGAAACAAAACCCTTATCAAAAGCTTAGTGTCCGCATTACAAAAAGGAAACTCTCGAAGAGGTATTCATGGCGGACAAAATATTATAACTGAGGTCGACCCAAAGTCGAAAGCACAGACAATGAAGGATTGGCTGGCAAAAATAAATGAAACTGCAAACATTATACTGTTGGACAGAAAGACAATCAATTTTCCATTCATTACCAAAATTATCTGGCCTTGTAAAAAAAAATGGTACAATAGCCTAACTACAGTCAAGTATATAGTTGGACAGAGTGGCAACATAAATTGTTACGTGCGTTTCCATGTGACCTAAATTATGGCGATTTATTGATGGAAATATTGCAGAGGAAAAGTAGAAAAGGAGAAACTCTCGTTGAATATTACTATGACAAAATAATGTTAGTCAATTGTTGCGAATTGAAGGGACGTCAAGCGGTTGACTGTTTTGCGCATGGAGTATTTGATCACAATATAAAAATCAACGTACAGGGTGCTCATTATGATGATCCCGACCAGGTACTAGCGTATTTTTGAAATATTTCAAGTAGATTAACGGATTCTTCACCCTCGCGAAGACCAATTATGGATTCACGCGACTTATCAGATAAAAAGCAAACTTCGGATACATTGACACAAAACTTGCATTATAAAAGACCTACTGTGACTTGTTATAACTGCGGCGAAATTGGTCATACCGTTAGAAAATGTAGAAAAGAGTTAGTTAAATGTAGTAAATGTAAACGCTATGGACATTCAGAAAACACGTGTACATCTAATGTAACTCATTCTAATGAAAGTAATAGTAGGTCGGACCGTTCATGAGGTTAGACAGTTTATAGGTCTAGACAGTTTTTTTAGGTTTGTAAATAATTTCGCTAGTATTGCTAAACCCTTAAATGACTAAATCAGATGCGAAGTGGACTTAAGGAACCGATCAAGTTAACGTATTCAATAAAATTAAATAAATACTTGTGCCCAGACCTGTTTTGGCTATATATAACCCCAAATATTTGACAGACTTTACACAGACGCTAGCTCCCTAGGTATTATGTATTGTGGTGTTTTACTACAACGTACGTACGAAGCTTTACAACTTCGCGCAATCGCATACTTTAGCCGACAAACGACTGCGGATGAACAGCACTTTCACTCATATGAACCCGAAACCCTCGCAGTAGTTATGTCCTTAAATCGTTACCGGGTTTATTTACTAGGCATTCACTTCAAAGTAGTGTCGGACTGATATGCATTGAGAACCTCTTTGACTCAGCGCTATTTTGTACCAAGGATAGCTCGCTGGTGGATGTTGGTTCAGGATTACTATTCGTAATTGAATACCATCCGGGTACTCAACTTAAACACGCGGTTAGTCTAAGTCGTAATGCATTGCCAATCGATCATAGGTATAGAAGAGTTTAATATTTCGTGCATAACAAAAATAGGCACTGACAATCATTTCATGTTGGCTGTACAATTAAGTGATCCTCGCTTAACTCTTATTAAATGTATTTAAGATAAAAATTGCTCTGAAGGCAGAGATATTAAAAATAATCACGTGCTGAAGGATGGCCAAATAAATAAGAAAGTAGATTCCAATTTAAAGTGGGCCGTGCCTCACGTTGCTAGGTGAAAAGTCTGTCAGCTATGTCATGATGACGCTGGGTATTTCTCTTTTGATAAAACGATCGAAGAGATGCGTAGAGATTATTGGTTCTCCCGTATGAATCAATTTATAAAAAAGTACGTACAAGCTTGTATTTCAGTCGCATACGCTAAACAACCCTCTGGTAAAAAGCAAGGCTCTTTACATCCAGTACGAAAGCCTGACATACCATTTAAGTGCATCCACAGTGGTCACATTGGTCACCTTGATCTATTCGTTAGTAGTGAAAGAAGGTTACACCTATAAGCTGGGTATGGTTGACGCATTCACGAAATTCATAGTATTAAATGATTTTATCGGACTGTTTGGGTCTCCCAAGGTGATTGTATCGGACCGCGGTACAGCTTCATATCTGCTCAATGATCGAAATTGGGATTCCCATCTTAATAGCGTACGAGGAGTTTTAACAATGCTTTATATAAATGGGTAAGACCCCCACTCAAGTTCTCCTCGGGAAAAAGACTGTAACTATAACTGGAGCGATCTATGTATACGTTCCACAGTAGCTTATAAATTAGGGACTTAGTATTGATTCTTAAAAATGTTAGTAACCTAGGAAATAGTAATAAGTTGGTACCTCCTTATAGAGGGCCTTATAAGGTGACGGCTCTATTAGGCAATGACCGCCATGAAGTGAGTAGTATTGATGGATTTTCAAAACGAAAATATAGTAACGTATATTCTGTGATCGTATGAAGCTCCGGATCAGATTGACTAAGCCAACAAGTGTAACGACCGATAGCGAAAGGGAATATGCTAACAGTGATTAGACAATGAGGCTCGTTTCCTATCCAAAATTGATATAAAACCTTTTCCTTCTTATTTCCCCTTTCGTTTGTCCAAACATTTCCAGTATAAGTGTTGATACTCACGTGTCACAACGCCTTGTGTGCGTATAAGATAATTATAACGCCTTGTGTGCGTATAAGATAATTATAACGCCTTGTGTGCGTGAAAGATAATTATAACGCCTTGTGTGCGTAAAAGATAATTATAAGGCCTTGTGTGCGTAAAAGATAATTATAACGCCTTGTGTGCGTAAAAGATAATTATAACGCCTTGTGTGCGTAGAACTTTTCAACGCCTTGTGTGCGTAGAACTTAACAACGCCTTGTGTGCGTAAAAGATAACTATAACGCCTTGTGTGCGTAGAACTTCACAACGCCTTGTGTGCGTATAAGATAATTATAACGCCTTGTGTGCGTAAAAGACAATTATAACGCCTTGTGTGCGTAAAAGATAATTATAACGCCTTGTGTGCGTAAAAGATAATTATAACGCCTTGTGTGCGTAAAACTTTTCAACGCCTTGTGTGCGTATAAGATAATTATAACGCCTTGTGTGCGTAGAACTTAACAACGCCTTGTGTGCGTAAAAGATAACTATAACGCCTTGTGTGCGTATTAGATAATTATAACGCCTTGTGTGCGTAGAAGATAATTATAACGCCTTGTGTGCGTAGAAGATAATTATAACGCCTTGTGTGCGTAAAAGGTAACTATAACGCCTTGTGTGCGTAGAACTTCACAACGCCTTGTGTGCGTAGAACTTCACAACGCCTTTTGTGCGTAAAAGATAATTATAACGCCTTGTGTGCGTAGAAGATAATTATAACGCCTTGTGTGCGTAAAAGATAATTATAACGCCTTGTGTGCGTAGAACTTTTCAACGCCTTGTGTGCGTATAAGATAATTATAACGCCTTGTGTGCGTATAAGGTAATTATAACGCCTGGTGTGCGTCGAACTTAACAACGCCTTGTGTGCGTAGAAGATAATTATAACGCCTCGTGTGCGTAGAAGATAATTATAACGCCTTGTGTGCGTAGAAGATAATTATTACGCCTTGTGTGCGTAGAAGATAATTATAACGCCTTGTGTGCGTAGAAGATAATTATAACGCCTTGTGTGCGTAGAAGATAATTATAATGCCTTGTATGCGTAGAAGATAATTATAACGGCTTGTGTGCATAGAAGATAATTATAACGCCGGGTGTGCGTAGAAGATAAGTATAACTATAATTATTTTATATTCTAACTATAATTATTTATTTGTACCAGAGCGTTATATTATTATGCGTGGCTCAGGCCGCAGACAGCATCGACTGCTGGCAACACCACCATCCTGGAGCTCGCAACAAACTGCTGCCAGTCCTACTGCCAGAGCAGTTGAGCTTATCATTGATCTGTTGCGTAAATGTCCAGACGCAGATTTATTTTTTGACAACGTGGATCAAATGGCGGGGAAAGTTATGAATTACTTAAATTTCTAATATAGTATAATTTTGTTTTACAAATTTTCTAATTATGGCTGTGACACTCGGTTACTGAAATTAATAACTTTGATTGACATGTATATTCCAATAATTGACATAAATCTCAACGTTTTTTATTTTTTTTATTTCTTATTTTGACATTGTACCTAATTATAAATTGTAATCAAGTTGATGATTATTACTGACTCTGTACTGCTTAGTTCTAAATTTAGTTAAATGGAAAATTGTTAATGGTTAGGACACTCTTTTGGGTATAACTTAGTATAGCATATAAGCGATTTGGTGTCAAACTGTAAGCTTATACTGTTTTATGGAAATATATAAATAAATAACGCCTTGTGTGCGTAGAACTTAACAACGCCTTGTGTGCGTATAAGATAATTATAACGCCTTATGTGCGTAAAAGATAATCATGACGCCTTATGTGCGTAAAAGATAATCATGACGCCTTGTGTGCGCAGAACACAGTATAACGCCTTGTGTGCGAAAAATGAAGCGCCTTGTGTGCGGTGAATGTAATAAAATTATGAGGCCTTGCGTACTAATAATATTAATGTATCGCTTGACGGATACTTAAGAACATAGAGATTGATTGTAATTCTTCGAATTATAATAGAATCAAATGTTGAATTTAATTGAGTTGAGATAATAAATAGGTCTAAAGAAAAAAATGAAAGCTAATTAGTGACAAAGTGTTAAAGTGTTTGTGTATGAAAATGGTGATCCTCTAGTTATTGGTGAATATTGGTTGGACTGTAATGTTATTCTTATTCCACGTAGACATTAGTTGATAATGAGAGATTAGAAATGTTAATATAATCTTTTAAATGTTATTACGTGATGATGATGACACGATGACAAAGACATTTCAGTATTTGTCATCATTGTAATGTTTTATTGTGGATATTTAAAAAAAAATGTAAAGATTTAAACTTAGAGAGTGTTTATATATAGAATGAGGACATTCTTGAAATAGTAGGATGGCCGAAATAAAATCAGTAAACTTTGCTGACAATAACTTAATTACTATAACAATTGTTTTGCAATGTTAAAATGATATGTTAATTGTGTTGTATAATAAATACTGATGGTTATGTATTGATAAATTATATTTATGAAGGCAATGTATTGAAAAATTATATTTATGTAGTAGTTAGTACTTACGTTTTTATAATGATATATATGTTTATTGTGTTGTATAATAAATACTGATGGTTATGTATTGATAAATTATATTTATGAAGGCAATATATTGAAAAATTATATTTATGTATAAGTTAGTACGTTTTTTTTGAATGGAGTTCATTTTTATTACTTGAATAATATGTCTGGGACAGACTTAAGGTCAGAATGGCCGACTGTTAAAAATGCAATTGAGAATATTTGATTTTTTGGAAATGTATAAAATTATATTTTAAAAACACTAAGATGTATTTGAAATTCTATGTACTTTAAATACTTCCTGTTTGAAAACGGCGGCCATGACACTGTAAGTCAAGATGGCGCATTAGAGATTGTAACGGCAGGACGCATTGTGAATACTGATAACGAAAAAAACAGAAATAAATGTGGTTAATAGTTCTATATGTGTTATTCTTTTATAGTTGCAATTTAGTGTGGGCAAATAATTTGAGGTCATCCATGTAAAGGAGGTGCGATATAACCCCACCATCTTTGCGCAACCGATAGCCTAACCCAGAACTCTCTAGCATAGTACTGAGAGGATTTAGAGCTAGACAAAACCACAACGGACTCAGACTGTCCCCTTGAAATATTCCCCGCTTGATACTAATTGGTGCACCATTATTGCAAAACCGACGACACCCTGGATAGCAAAGGACTGTTTTCCACTGCCCCATACATGCCCTCAAGAAAGTACACAGAGTTGTATCAGTTTTATACAGCTCAAGTACATTCAGAAGCCATGTATGTGGCACTGAATCAAAGGCCTTCTTATAATCTATCCAACATGTCGCCAGATTTTTGCGATTACGACGCACCTGTTGGCTGATGGTCATATCGATTAAATGTTTTTCTATGTGTTTAGTAATTTTGACTTTCAAAATGGATGTTAAAAGTTTATATACTGTATTTCAATAGCTTTGCGCAAAAATGAAAACAAACACATTTGATCCTATAAATCCATAGTTACTTGCAATTGAGTATTCCAGTATCCAAGAGTCATACAGTGTTTTTACAATCATTTTGACACCAAATAACTTCTATATTATAGTTTATTTTCATTTAAAATACCTTATTCAGGATATTAAAAAAAAAAAATGTTTTGGCATACTATATTTTTCTACTCATCTGTCTTAGAGAACGCTTGTCAAAACATGACATGTTTACATTATTGCCAGATCGGGCAGGATTGGACTATAGACAGTTGGTAAACATGTAATGGGTTTATAATTTTTGGGATCCGTAGCACTACCAGATTTGTAGAGTAAGTGAGTTAAACCAGTAGTCATAAAATCGGGTAGTGAACCCATATCTAGGGATGATTGAAATTGTGATGCTAAACGGCCATGTGAGCTGCGGAACCATTTTAACCAGAAATTATGCAGTCCGTCCGGTCCCGCTGATTTCCAATTCGGGAGCGAACGAACTGCACAAGCAACATCTTCTGCATCTATATAAACTGGTTCCATATCCGTTATATTCTCACATGACCGTTCAACATCTCTCATCCAATCACCCTCAGTATGATCAACAGGTGTTGACCAGAGGTTCCTCCAAAATGCATTAGTAGTATCATCAGTGAGTTACGTCATTAACCTCTGGAAGATATGGGGTTTCCCAGTTCCTGTAAACCCACTTCTCGTTTTTTTGGAACATACGATTCTGGTTAAATCGATCTACTCGCACTTTATAGCGTCTAACGCGATTTGCCCATGCATAAACCTTTTGTTTCAGAAGATCGATGCGCTCTGTGACACATGATGCGTATCTTTGAGGACTTATGTTAGTCCCAAAGAACGCTTGTTTCACAAAGCGCATCACCTTCGGATGGGTATTACCCGACCTGAAACATATAAGTTTCCCGATGAGTGCCCTGGCCTCGGAAATACGCCTCTCAATCCTACACTGCCAAGTAGATTTTGCAGACCTAGGTCGAGTAGCAGTTTCATTTGTGTAAAATTTAACCTTAGCTACTCGACAAGCTGCAACCGCCGCACAGTACAGGATTGAGTGCGTATCACTAAGATCTTCACTATTGTCCAGATATTGGTGCAATAGTGAATCCAGGGCACACACCAGAGTCCGATTTCTTTTATGCATGGGCATACGAGGAAGACGTGGTCTACAATCTGCACTTGCAAACTGATATTCCACAATCGCATCTTCCAAAGCACTCCTTAATCGATTCTCACATTGGGTACTTACGGATATAGTCTCATCATCAACAACTTCCTCAGCAACTACAGGTGTACTAACTGGTGGTGTACGAATTTGTGACGAGGTACACACAACTTGCGACGAAGTAGTAGCCTCTCAAGTGTCGGACTATCAAGCTTATTACAACGCTGGATAGCCCGCACCTGATCCGATAATCGCTGTGCTGACACGTTGACAGCTGGTTCAAGTTCCTGAAATACAGAAAGTAAACGGCCACGGTACGCAGTGAGGTTAGCACCTAGCTCTGAAGCCGCAAAATATGCCCGCATGACGTTTTCATTAATTTCTTTAGTCCACTTCATGCGGTGCACATTACCACCGGCAGCGGGGGCCCTATTCGAGGCCGGTGGGCCTCGGGGTCCCAAGCTAGCTGGCGGCCGGCCTCTCCCCTGCCGACGTACAAGTAGTGGCGACGTCGGTGGGGAGAAATACTCGTCACTGCTACTGGTGGAGCTCGACATTTCGCAGGCAGGTAAAGCAGTATCCTTAGGGTGCGAAGTGGAGCCGCCTGACGAGTCCGGGGATGGTGTGAGTGCATTTTGTCTGCTTTTGGCCCTAGTCAACATGATTTTTCCATTTAATTTGTATCCATTTTCGTGTTATTTTTCAATTGACATTTGCAGCTGTCATGTCATTATAATATTGTAGTATTTTTCCAAAATTTCCATAGTATTTCCATTGAATATTGAAATTATAGGTTCTATTACTTCTATTCTTGATTTTCTGAAATATTTATAGTAAATATTCGCTGTTTTATGAATATAATTTAATAAAAATATTTTAGTTGAAAAAATATCTGCTGACTATGGTAGTGTTATTATTATTATTATTACATTAAAATAGTACTCAGCCTAAAAAAGCTCATAAACGATACCCATCATGAAATTTTGTGATTACGGCGCGGCGGCCATATTGGATTGCAAAATTAACCTGAAATTCGTACTCAGCATACCAAAATACCCCTTAAACGATATTCAACATGAAATTTCACAACAGTGGCACGGTGGCCATTTTGGATTGCAAAATTAACCCAAAATTCGTACTCAGCATACCAAAAAACCCCTTATACGGTATCCAACATGAAATTTTACAACAATGGCGCGGCAGCCATTTTGGATTGCAAAGTTAACCCGAAATTCGTACTTAGCATACCAAAAAACCCCTTATACGGTATCCAATATGAAATTTCACAACAGTGGCACAGTGGCCATTTTGGATTGCAAAATTTACATGAAATTCGTACTCAGCATACCGAAAACCTCCTTATACGATAACCAACATGAAATTTTACAACGGTGGTGCAGCGGCCATATTGGATTGCAATATTAAAATGAAATTCGTACTCTGCATACCAAAAAACCCCTTAAACGATATCCAACATGAAATTTCACAACAGCGGCACGGTAGCCATTTTGGATTGCAAAATTAACCCGAAATTTGTACTTAGCATACCAAAAAACCCTTTATACGATTTCCAACATGAAATTTCACAACAGTGGCACGGTGGCCTTTTTGGATTGCAAAATTAACCCGAAATTCGTACTTAGATACCAAAAAACCCTTTATACGATTTCCAACATGAAATTTCACAACAGTGGCACGGCGGCCTTTTTGGATTGCAAAATTAACCCGAAATTCGTACTCAGCATACCAAAAAACCCCTTATACGATATCCAATATGAAATTTCGCAACAGTGGCACAGCGGCCATTTTGGATTGCAAAATTTACCTGAAATTCGTACTCAGCATACCAAAAACCTCCTTATACGATAATCAACATGAAATTTTACAACGGTGGTGCGGCGGCCATATTGGATTGCAATATGAACCTGAAATTCGTACTGAGCATACCAAAAAACCCCTTAAACGATATCCAACATGAAATTTCACAACAGTGGCACGGTAGCCATTTTGGATTGCAAAATTAACCCGAAATTCGTACTTAGCATACCAAAAAAGCCCTTATACGATATCCAACATGAAATTTCACAACAGTGGCACGGCGGCCTTTTTGGATTGCAAAATTAACCCAAAATTCGTACTCAGCATACCAAAAAACCCCTTATACGGTATCCAACATGAAATTTTACAACGGTGGCGCGGCAGTCATTTTGGATTGCAAAATTAACCCGAAATTCGTACTTAGCATACCAAAAAACCCCTTATATGATATCCAATATGAAATTTGACAACAGTGGCACGGCGGCCATATTGGATTGCAATATTGACCTGAAATTCGTACTCAGCATACCAAAAAACCCCAAAAACGATATCCAACATGAAAATTTACAACGGTGGTGGGGCGGCCATTTTGGATTGCAAAATTAACCCGAAATTCGTGCTCAGCATACCAAAAACCCCCTTAAACGATACCCATCATGGAATTTTGTGATAATGACGCGGCGGCCATATTGGATTGCAGAATTATCAACTGATTCGTACTCAGCATACCAAAAATCCCCTTAAACGATACCCATCATGATATTTTGTGATTACGGCGCAGCGGCCATATTGGATCGAAGCCGCGACCTCTTGATTAAAAGACAGTATTTTTGCCTCCGAACCAAACAGGTCGTCTAATATATATAAACTATTATCTAAATAATATTGAATACATTCTTGGACGCTGATCGATTCCGCAACTTTTTTGAATTTGACGTTTTGAAGTTTTCGGATTGCAAAATAAATAAAAACTTGTCATTCCGGGGGAGCTTTTCGCGCCCGCCCGCTTGGCCGCTCTCTACCCCCTCTGCTTACAGAGGGGCATCCGAGAGCGGACCGACGGAATCAGCACTTCCAACTCCATTAGGATTTGAGGGAGGGGGCAGCACATCAAGCCCCCCCGTGGAGAGTCCCGATGTAACGGGGCGACCCTTTGCCGGGCCGCAGTGATTTATCCACCGGCCTATCCTGCGACCCGGTTTAGGCGAGGCGGAACACCGCGGGGTTTAGTGGGTAGGACGGTCCCATGTTGACCGTGAGTCCCACACAAAGCCGCCTTGCTCCCCCGAAACAAGGCGGCGAAAAGTGCCTAATCCGCAGTCCCCACTTTAAAAAAAAATAAAAATAAAAACTTGTCAAGTCCCGTCAGTTTACATCAATCGAAAGTGCATCAAGTGCCGTTTATTTTTAATACGCTCTTTTCTACTTCAATTCCCATCAAACCGTAGATTTATTGATGATAGCGTCAAGTCTACGTGGTAAACGGTCAATAACTTGACTCAAGCACGTAGACTTGTCATGCCCAATTGACCGTGTCGGGAGCCCTTAATATGTTTGCCGTTTTTTTGGTATGGAATTATCCGTGTCCCATACATCAAACGCAACAAAAGGATTGCCGTTTTTTGGTATGGAATTATCCGTGTGCGAAAACAATGCTTAACCAGTCGAGCGTCCGAACTGTCAAACTTCACTGGCCTCCGACGCTCAACACCTTCGCGAGCGTTGGCGGGAACGGCGGTTGCGCGCCGAGCTTCACAAAATTAATTCTTATTTCTTTTATAGGAGTCGCACTACAGAAATACTTACTGTTTCATCATGCTGGATAACTGACGAAAATAACTAAACTAAATCCTAAACTTTTATAATATGTTACTTGCTGCTACGGAACCCTTCATGAGCGAGCCCAACTCGCACTTGGCCGGTTTTTTTGCTGTTATTTTTGGTGTGGAGCTCTCGGTATTCAAGTGCGGCTCGCACTTGACCGGTTTTTATCCTAGATGGGTATGTTTCAATAATATTCGGAAATTTCACCGAATTATACAGTTTGTTACACCGAATTATACAAGGCGAAGGATAATCGTGTATAAAATCAATTCAAACATTACACTTATAAGGTAGGTTAGTAAATATGGCCTAGGTAAATAATTAATGAAGGAATTACGTTTTGGAAATTCATGTTTCTAGCGGTATATTTTCCCTGTTCAAATTGGCATATTTCAGTACTTTTAAGGACCTTTGGTATTTTTGTGAAATTTAATTTGGTCACACTGGTTTTAGCGCCAATTTCTAGCTAGCGGCGGACACTACCAGTAATGCCAACTTGGGAGTTTTCCCCCCCAAATTTAGGGGGAAATAAGTTGTTTATGGGCTTTTTTAGGAGGTTAATTTATTTAGGGGTTATTATATTTTCACAACGGGAGTGCCAGTTCTTCAACATTTTCCATAAAAAATAGGAAATATGTTTTGATTTTGCCGTACCCATACTCACTTAATTTTAAATTCATATTAATTTTTCACAAAGCTACACCTACTTTTCATTCAATTATTGTTATTACTATCCTGACGTGTACATAAGTGTGGTAGTATGTGTTTTGTTCCACGTTTATTGTCTATTTATTGTCGTTAATTAAAGAATACAACATTTATTTTACATTACTTGAATGCATAGAAAAATAATCCCGGGTACACAATCAGCGTTAAGTTAAATATGAACAGTTTCAATAAGATATTTTATCGCTTTTAAACCGACTTCAAAAAAAAGGAGGAGGTTCTCAATTCGTCTGTATGTTTTTTTTATGTATGTTAAGCGATATTTCCATCAATTATGGACGGATTTCAAAATTTCTTTTTTCGTTAAATAGGGTTTACTTCTGAGGTGGTTCCATTTTCACCAGGTCAGGATCTGATGATGGAATCCAGGAGAAATCGAGGGCAACCAACAAAAGTTATAGGGACAACTAGTGCGTTTGTTAACTTTTTATTTCAGTGCTTTAATGTATTTAATGAATATCTGGAGTCGATCTGATGATGGAACCGAAAGACAGTCGAGGGAATTCCTTAACTATTTACAGCAGCTACCTTGTTTTTGGGCTTGATTGATTTGTATTGATGAGAACTTTCACTTAGATAGATATATTTTTCGGTTCACCCGTCATTTAAAATACTGAGAAAAATTTTTTTCATTAAAAAATAAAAGTGACTTCAAACAAATCCTGAAAAATAAAAATGTATTCATGCTTAGTGCGTTTAAATTCATATAGGGTAAACCAGACAGTCATTGGACACCGAATAGTTATTGGACAGTCGCTTTTGAATGTCAAATAATAAGATAACTACAAACAAAGAGCGACATCTATGCTTATTGACATAAGCTCTTATTAGTCGATATTGTTTTAGTTCATAGGTTTTACAACAGCTGGCAGTAAGAAAGCGACAAATAGCGATATTTTTTTCGCAGCGACTGTCATGGTAACAGACTATGGTCGTGAAAAAATATTTTTTTAATAAGGTTGGGTCAAGTGTTTTGATGTGATATTGGCGCAGTGGTGTATGGTATTTGTTTTGACTGTTTGGAAAGCGGTAAGTTATTATACAATTTCCATGATTTAATGACTTTTAACTCATAAATGTTATATTTTGAGACTATTTTAATCTGTATAATAATTGTATGCCACAATTTAAAAAAAAACTATTATTGGACAGTGTCCAACCACTATAATTTTTCCAGAGATATGAATTTAAACGATTTTTAGCTTGAATTGTATAGCAATTAAATTTGTTATAGGTATTACTTTCAATATCAGACATCACGGACTACCCTGTCAGATATTGGACAACGTCCAATAACTGTGCTATATAGTGTCCAATGATTGTTTGCTTGCAAATTGGAGTCAAAAAACAAAACGCCTAAGGTAAAATAGAAGAACTATGACCCAAATGATTTGAACTTAGCACTCAGGGAGTTAAGGGAAACGCAAAACCTAAAGATAATAGAGATTGCTAGAAAAAATATGTTTTGTTTTATTTATTTAATTAATTATTTTTTTACGACCAAGATGGTCCAAATAATTATATTTAGTTGTTTTTTTTTTTATTAATTCATTTTTTTGTTATGTAATTTCATGAACTCCAATTATCAAGACAGAATAAAGTTTGATGATGAACAATTTGCTCACTCTTTAGCTAACAGATTTTTTTATGGACATTTTAGCTTTAGAAAAACAATTTTGTTAACCTTTAATATTTTTATATTGTTTTATTACTTTTTTATGTTGTTTTATTACTGGTATAACTATTATTTCCCTATATTTACCGACTGTCCAATAACTGTTATTTACTGTCCAATAATTATAAATTTTGTCCAATAACTATGTTTTTTGGTCATATTTTTTATAACACTGATATTTTGCAATTTTTTACAAGATATAAGATTTTTAAAATATTCTTACAATAGCTCATTTTATCTAGTTTCAAAATATCTCTATATTATCTAAGTTACTATAGTAGCCGACGGAATAAAAATATTTGTACTAGTTTATTTGCTTAACTGTCCAATGACTGTCTGGTTTACCCTACCTAAGTATTGCTGTTATTTTAACATAAACAACTTTATCTACCTACGCAGAATTGCCGAAGCTTTTGTTGAGCCCTAGCTTTAGTCGTGACGTGACTGTGCATGTGCACCTTGGGATATTTGTATCATTGTATGTCATGATTAAATTTTTCTAAAAATTATTTGAAAAAGAAAGAAAGTTTTGGGGGCTTTCCAGATTTTCAGTCAATATTTAGGGGTATTTTAACTCGGTTCTAGCCTCTAGGGGGATCATTCTGTAGAAGTTGGCATCACTGGTCACCACCACCCAACCCACAACAAGCACCGCCGGCACTACAAACAAAGTACAACTCCGTTGAATATTTGTTCCAAACCAGTGTATTTTTAAATATTTAAGTGTAATTTATAGTAAATTCTCAAACCTTTATTTTCGACAACGTGCACAAGTGTTGCAATAAACTTTATTTATTTATTTCTTAATAAACATAAACTTGTCGAAGCCGTACGCTATGCTGTAAGTACTAATTTAAAATTTTCGTTTAATTCTATTTCAGTGATTGTTAATTTGCATTTAAAAGTATCGTAATATGTTGTCTTAGCTATGATAACTTGTAGGTAAAAACTATCATCTTTTTTCTTGAGTAGGCTCATATTTAACCGTTTTTGTTGAGGAAACTCAAAATACCAACAAATACAAACTTCGATGAATGTTTGTATTTCACAGATATATTTGTTGAGATTTTCTCAATAAATCTCAGAATACCAAACCAAGAAATACAAAGCTTCGATGAATGTTTGAAAATATTCGTAACGCTAAAGTAAAGTGGCTGTGGTCACTAGATTCAAATCACGAACTGATATTTTTTTAGCGGTTTCTTTATACCTATTTTGATTTCTATTTCGATGTTTTAGTATTTTAATTTTCTTCTACTCCGAATTTCTTGAAGTCCGATCTATTTGGGTTCGAATTTTTTAAAATAAATTCCTTTAGAATCTTAGATCATATAACCACAGGATGCGCCTTACTTAAGCATTGTTTTCTGCCAAGCCAATAGACCATTAATTTGGTCTGTTGGCTTTATAAAAAGCACTGTACATCAGTACATCATTTTATATGATTAAACTAGTACATTTCATTGTACTTGACTGTACATTAAAAATTAACACACAACAGCCATTACGCGTTTGTCGATTAATACATTTTTAAATATAATGAAATTTTATATGTGTTTGTGTTTCCCCCTTCACCCGCTATGACTAGCAGAATATTTTTGTATGCAGTGGTTCGCAAAGGCTAGTCCCGTGATATATGGTCTAAGTTTAGAATGCTTGGTTTGAGCTGGGCATGCGGTAAGTATAACGCCTAATAATACTCAGAATGAGACACAATGTTATTTATTGAGCTGTTTTTTTTTTTTCATTATATTTTTCTTATTTCAATTGTTAGGGTTCGTACCCAAACAGTAAAAAAAACCGGCCAAGTGTGAGTTGGACTCGCCCATGAAGGGTTTCGTAGCAGCAAGTAACATTATAAAAGTTCTTGTAGTTCGTTGTAACTTTGATTGATGTTTCAACAAGTTATCAGTGCTAGTGATTTTTCTAACCGAAAATTGCAGTTCATGATGTATTAAAAAAAAACTACCCGCTCTATCTCGTTCAAACCAATTTTCGTTGGTAATTTTAATGGCAATGTACATCATATAATATTTTTAGATTTATCATTCTCTTAGTTTAGAAGTTAGAGGGGGGGACACACATTTTTCACTTTGGAAGTGTCTCTTGCGCAAGCTATTCAATTTAGAAAAAAATGATTTTAGAAATCTCAATAGCATTTTTGAAGACCTATCTATAGATACCCCTCACTTATGGATTTAATGGAAAAAAAAATTTTGAGTTTCAGTTCTGAGTATGGGGACCCCCAAAATTTACTCATTTTTTTCTAGTTTTATATAAGAATCTTAATGCGGTTCACAGAATACATCTAGTTACTAAGTTTCAATAGCATAGGCCTTATAGTTTCGGAGAAAAATGGCTGTGACACACGGACGGACAGACAGACAGACAGACAGACAGACATGACGAATCTATAAGGGTTCCGTTTTTGCCTTTTGGCTACGAAACCCTAAAAACCGGCCAAGTGAGAGTAGCCGATATATGTTTATCATGATATACAGGGTGAATTTTTCAAAAGGGATTGGATGGCCATATCCGAAACTAACGGGTGTTTTTTTTAGAGGTATAGAACTTTAAGTTGGCATAACTGTTTTAACGTAAAATTAATGCAGTGGAAATGAGAAGTCTGCGAAGTATAGCTGGAGTGAAATTGATGGACAAAGAAAGGAATAGCGTGATTAGAAAACAATGTGGTATAACTGAAGATGTAGTGACATAGATAGAAAAAGGGATGCTTAGATGGTTTGGACATGTTGAGAGGATGGATGAAAATAGACTGACTAAACAGATCTATAAGGCGATAATGAATGGGCAAGCTGGTAGGGGTCATCCTCGGCGTACGCATGGTAACCAAATTGATGACCTGCTGGAAAAAGGCCAGGTCAAGAGTACCCTTAACCGGCGAGCGTGTATGAAAGCACTTATGAAAGTAGAAGAAGCGAAAGTGGTATGCCAGGATCGTAGCAAGTGGAAAGCCATAGTCTCTGCCTACCCCGATGGGAAACAGGCGTGATGATATGTATGTATGTATGTAACTGTTTTAACTGGCGGTATTATTATCAGCTGTAAAGTGATTTATGTTTAGTTTGGTTGGGCATTTCAACATGAATAGACTGAAGCCTGAACAACGCTTCCAAATTGTGCAAATTTATTTTGAAAATATTGGTTCTGTCCGTAATGCGTATCGTGATTTTCATAAGCGAATTTTGTTTAGCGGTGCCGCTCACTTTTGCTTGAATGGATACGTCAATAAACAAAACTGCCATATTTGGGGTGAAGATGATCCTCAAGTGTATGTTGAGACACCGTTACATCCAGAAAAACTGACTGTGTGGTGTGCTTTATAGGCTGGTGAAATAATTGGTCCGTACTTCTTTAGAAACGATGCTGACCAGAACGTTACAGTCAATTGTGACTGCTATAGAGCGATGATTACTGACTTTTTTGTTCATCAATTGAACAACCATGATGTGCTGTAGTAGTGGTTTCAACAAGACGGCACAACATGTCACATAGCTCGTGCCACAATTGATTTATTGAAGGAAACGTTTGGTTACCGCATAGTTTCGCGTTTTGGACAAGTGGATTGGCCTCCAGGGTCGTGCGATTTTACGCCACTTGACTATTTTCTGTGGAGATATGTGAAGTCGCTCGTCTACGCCGATAAGCCCGAAACGATTGACCACTTGGAGGACAACATTCGGCGCGTTATTGTCGATATACGGCCAAAAATGTTGGGAAAGTCATCGAAAATTGGACCTCTAGATTAGACTACGTCCGAGCCAGCCGTGGCGGTTATTTGCCAGAAATCATATTTTAATTATAATGCCAGAAGATTTCCTTTCGAATAAAGTCATTTTCATATCAATAAAAACAATCACCTTCGTTTTATTCCATTTCAAAGTTCTATACCTCTAAAAAAAACACCCTTTATAAGGACTAGCGAAAAATGCTCAAAGGAGTCACGAGCCCGAATTTGATGAAACTTAAAACCTCATTATTAGATTTTTGCAAAACCAATAATCCTAGCCAGGAATCGAACTTATTGATTATGAAAAAAAAAACACCCATATTATTACACCATACTATAGTGTTGCCATTAAGGATCTTACTCTGGGAAGTAATGACATATGGCAACTAAAGGAAAGTCCCCAAGCCCATCTTTAACTAAATACAATTTATTTTTCTTACGTTAACTGATTAATTGTTCAAAATGTAGACCATTGTTTTCAATACATAGATGGATTCAAGACCTCAAGGATCATACTGCATTCAATAATATTGATTCCGTTTAGAATATTCTCCAAACAATCATTCTGAGCATGATTTAAAACACGGAATAGTTACGATCTGTTCTGGGATTTCAAACGAAACAAATTATGATACAAAATTTAGATACATGAAATATGAATTCTATTAAAATTCCAAACTTTCCTTAAATTTTCCGTGTACTATTACTTAACAGAATTTGATCCTTATCAGTGACACTATCGTATAGTGTGATAATAAAGGGTGTGTTTTTTTTTTCAAAATCAATGGGTTCGATTTCCAGCTCGGATTATTGGTTTTTCAAAAATGTAATGATGAGGTTTTAAGTTTTATCAAAATCGGGCTCGTAACTCCTTTGAGCATTTTTAGCTATTCCTTATACTTTCGGATTTGGCCATCCAAGCCCTTTTCAAAAATTCATTCTGTATACAGGGTGTCCCAAAAGGTTACGTAGCTAGGAAGAGGGGTGATAGGGGTGGTCACAAGGGTCACCAGAAAAATAAAAAAAAATCCCCTCTGGGAATTAAAAGAATGAAAGGCATTTTTTAAAAAACTAAAAATTTTACACCTTTTGGGGCGACTTTGCTCCCGATGATCTACAAATATTGGTATAATTTAAAAAAATGCTGTTATGTTATCGTCAATGACCCTTTTTCAAATTGAAACAAAAAAAAACAATACATATCTAAGCAATATTTTAAAGAAAATTAAGTTCTTGTCCAGTCAAGGACTTAGTAATTACGATTTCACTCAACTTCCTCCAAGTGTACTGAAAAAAAAAGTACTATGCAACTCCGGCGAGTAACTTAAAAAGATAGGTAATTTTATTACAATTCCAAAATGGTATAACACTTGAAAAATTCTTTTTTTCAAGTAAGTGTTATACCAATTTTCTTTGTGATTTGGACATTGTTTGTGATTGTTCTGCAGGGGTATTGTTTCCGAAAATTATTTTTACATATCCTAGTAAGAATTTTTCAAGTAAGTGTTATACCATTTTGGAATTGTAATAAAATTACCTATCTTTTTAAGTTACTCGCCGGAGTTGCATAGTACTTTTTTTTTCAGTACACTTGGAGGAAGTTGAGTGAAATCGTAATTACGTCCTTGACTGGACAAGAACTTAATTTTCTTTAAAATATTGCTTAGATATGTATTGTTTTTTTTTGTTTCAATTTGAAAAAGGGTTATTGACGATAACATAACAGCATTTTTTTAAATTATACCAATATTTCCTTTGTTGCCCGTGGCACTACCGCTTGGCACTACCAGTAGTGTCACGGGAAATTTTACTTTCCCGTGGCACTACCGTTCCGATTGGCTGATTATTCCATATAGTATAATTTCCCATGGCACTACCAATTACCAATGGCACTACTAAATACCAAACATATCAAATCAAGAGCGAACATGTTCTCACATGGTCCCATGATGACAATCGGTAAAACAAATGAAGATCGGCAAAACAAATGAAGATCAGTGAAACAAATGAAGATCGGCAAAACAAATGAAGGTCGATAAAACAAATGAAGATCGATAAAACAAATGAAGATCAGTGAAACAAATGAAGATCGGCAAAACAAATGAAGATCGATAAAACAAATGAAGATCGATAAAACAAATGAAGATCAGTGAAACAAATAAAGATCGGCAATGTCCGTGAATATTATATTATAATTATTATTATAACGGTATGTAATAAATGTATTCCAGTTAAGGCATTCCCTCACCGGGAGCATTCGCGCGTAATGTAACGTTACGAGTCGAGAATTACAGCAGTGAGGGAGGTGAACCGAGCATTGTAATGCGCACCTTGTAATGATACAAGACGAGGTTACATCAGTGAGGGAGGAGAACCGAGCATTACAATGCGCGCCTTGTAATGATACAATGTGTGGAATATTCCGTTTATCCACCCCAAAAAATCCACCCAATGGGGTGGATAACCGGAATTACATGTTATGGTATGGCCGGAATTCCACCCAAGGGGTGGATTTCCGGATCTATTCATGATAAATAAAAAAGATCAAAAAAAAACCAAAGAAGATCGAAAAAACAAATGAAGATCGGCAAAACAAATGAAGATCGTCTAAACAAATGACGGTCGAAAAAACAAATGAAGATCGTCAGAACAAATGAAGATCATCGAAAAAAATTACGATCGAATAAACAAATGACGGTTGGATAAAAAAATGACGATCGAAAAAACCAATGAAGATCGGCAAAACAAATGAAGATCGTCAAAACTAATGACGGTCAAATAAAACAAATGACGATCGGAAAACAAATGAAGATCAGCAAATAATCTAGCTGCGTTTGCCATTGAAAAAAATAGGTGCCAGCAATTCTCGATCTTATGAACATGCATAATATTTATTTATTTTTTACATAATCATGATCAGTGATGTCTGTTAACGCCTAAAAGAACATTTTTAGAGAAGTGTCATTAAGGTCGAGATTTGCTTGCACCTATTTTTTTGAATGGCACACGTATCTAGATTACAAAAAAATGGCTGCAAGCAATTTTTGACCCTCAAAAATCAACAAGACTGAAAGCTCAAAAGTCAGAACTCAGAACTCAAAACCCAAAACTCAAAGCTCATACTTAGGTCTTTTGTATTATTAAGTTGCAAATTTTTTATCGGTTTTCATTTGTTTTTCGATCATCATTTATTATGATGATCTTCATTTGTTTATCTGACCGTCATTTATTTTGTCGATCTTCATTTGTTTATCCGGCTGTCATTTGTTTTGTCGATCTTCATTTGTTTTGTCAATATTCATTTGTTTATCCGACCATCATTTGTTTTGACAATCTTCATTTGTTTTTCGATCGTCATTTGTTTATCTGACCGTCATTTATTTTGTCGATCTTCATTTGTTTATCCGGCTGTCATTTGTTTTGTCGATCTTCATTTGTTTTGTCAATATTCATTTGTTTATCCGACCATCATTTGTTTTGTCGATCTTCAATTGTTTTGTCAATCTTCATTTGTTTATTCGACCATCATTTGTTTTGTCGACCTTCATTTGTTTTTTCGATTGTCATTTGTTTATTCGACAGTCATTTATTTTGTCGATCTTGATTTGTTTATCCGACTGTCATTTGTTTTGTCGATCTTCATTTGTTTTGTCAATCTTCATTTGTTTATCCGACCATCATTTGTTCTGTCGATCTTCATTTGTTTTTTCGATCGTCATTTGTTTATTCGACCGTCATTGGTTTATCCAACCGTCATTTGTTTGGACGATCTTCATTTGTTTTTTTTTTGATTCATTTGTTTTGTTGATCTCCATGTGTTTTGTCCATCTTCGAAATCCACCCATTTCATGTGTGGATTAACGGACTAATTGGATTAACAATATATAATTCCGGAAATCCACCCCTTGGGTGAATTTTCGTGGGTGGATTATCGGACTATTTTGATTAATAATATATAATTCCGGAAATCCACCCAAGGGGTGGATTTTCATGGGTGGATTAACGGACTAAACCCAATGTGTAACGTTTTGATACAACTCATAACATCAATGCGCTTTGCGCACCTTGTAATGATACAATGTGTAATGTTTTGATACAACTTGTAACATCAATGCGCTTTTTGTTGCGGCTGGCCGGCCGCACACTGGTCCGGATTTTAAAATAGGTGGACATACAATCTAAGATGTAAAATGCTTTTGGGAAAAAAATAGTAGTACGAGTACGAATTTCAGGTAAATATTGCAATCCAATATGGCCGCCGCGCCACCGTTGTAAAATTTCATATTGCATATCCTATAAAGGGTTTTTTGGTATGCTGAGTACGAATTTCAGGTTAATTTTGCAATCCAATATGGCCACCGCGCCACCGTGGTAAAATTTCATATTGCATGTCCTATAAAGGGTTTTTTGGTATGCTGAGTACGAATTTCAGGTTAATTTTGCAATACAATATGGCCACCGCGCCACAGTGGTAAAATTGGTTTAGGCCTACAATGTCAGAAACGCAAAATGACAGATTCGCAGAATGCCAAATGTGGGCATTTTTTCGCAAATGGTCAGAAACGCAAAAAGACAGATTCGCAAAATGACAGAATCGCAATATGACAGATTCGCAAAATGACAGAATCGCAATATGACAGATTCGCAAAATGCCAGATCTTAGTTTCGCGAGTGTTTCCGATTTAACCATTATTTTTCTTTTTATTTTATTAACTTTTATACACAACTAGCGGACGTCACGTCAATTTTTGAATCGGTCCAGTAGTTTTGGAGCCTATGTGATGCAAACAAACAAACAATCAAATCTTTCCTCTTTTATAATATTTAGTATAAATACCATCCTACTTAAGGATAACCTTACTGATGACACCATCTATTGACAAGTAATGTAACCAAGTAGTTGATTAGTTTACGGCTGATGTGATAACACAATATTAAATTAATTCAATTTGATGGTCATAAAAAAAAATTCGTCTCATCTCATAATGTCCTTTTCTCGAAATGTCCTTTCTCAAAATTTCCTTTTCCTAAATGTCCTTTTCTCGAAATGTCCCATTCTCAAAATGTCTTTTTCGCGAAATGTCCTTTTCTCAAAATGTCCCTTTCTCAAAATATGTACACTACAGGATTAACACCGGTAATTTTTTTTTATAACCATCAAGTTACCACCACTCACTTGGTAAGTTTGATGTTTTTTTTTATAGCCACCTAAATAAAACTTAGGTGGTTATAAAAAAAAAAACCACGAAGGCTAATGCGGAAGCTCCACTGCGCTCCGCTTCCGCCTTAGCCTTCTAACCTAACGTATCCAAGTCAGATTGAGCGGGGTTATTCCTGCAGTGCACATATTTTGAGAAAGGGACATTTTGAGTAAAGGACATTTCGCGAAAAGGGCTTTTTGAGAAAAGGACATTTCGCGGAAAGGACATTTTGTGAAAAGGACATTTTGGGAAAAGGATATTTTGAGAAAGGAAAATTTCGAGAAAAGGACATTATGAGAAAGGACATTTCGAGCAAAGGACATTATGAGATGAGACGGTTGATTCGTCTTGATTTAAGTTTTGGAAATTTATGTTGATTTGTACTAACAAATAAAGAATTTGATTAATATATCTCGATGTTTTTTTATTCGAGATTTATCTGACATTCTGCGAATCTGTCATTTTGCGAATCTGTCATTCTGCGAATCTGTCATTCTGCGAATCTGTCATTCTGCGAATCTGTCATTAAGCGAATCTGTCATTTTGCGAATCTGTCATTTTGCGACACCTGGCATTATGCGTTTCTGTCAATTCGCTAATCTGACATTTTGCGTTTGTGACATTGTACGCCTAAACCGTGTAATTTCATGTTGCATATCCTATAAAGGGTTTTTGGTATGCTGAGTACGAATTTAAGGTTAATTTTGCAATCCAAGATGGCCGCCGTGCCACCGTTGTAAAAGTTCATGTTGAATATCGTATAAGGGGTTTTTGGTATGCTGAGTACGAATCACATGATAATTTTGCAATCCAATATGGCCGCCGCGCCGAAATCACAAAATTTCATGATGGGTATCGTTTAAGGGGGTTCTTGGTATGCTGAGTAAGAATCACATGACAATTTTGCAATCAAATATGGCAGCCGCGCCGAAATCACAAAATTTCATGATCGGTATCGTTTAAGGGCTTTTATCGTAGGCTGAGTACCATTTTAATGTAATAGGCCTTAATTTTACAATAAAGACCTTTTGCCATAGTATTTTCGCATCGCTAGTTTAGAAAGCCTAAACTTAATAAGCAAAACATTAAAATTTGCATGGAAACATGGAAACTTGATTTTATTATAAGACATCATAACTTTTGTTCAATTTAGCTAAAAATAAAAAAATATTCAATATTTGTTATTTATTTCTTTTTGCATTTTTAATATAACTATATTATTTCTTTTTTTTATCTGTTTAACTGATTTTTTTTGTTTTACTTGAGGGAAAATCGTCATGGATGCTATGCCGGACTCTTGCCGACTAAAAAACCTCATGTGCCCTGCCTAACAGCTTACGGTTGGGAGTCCCGGAAAAGCCCTCGGAAGAATATCCCAGGACTCCCAACAGACCTTATGGCTACCACTGCGGCCTCACCTAGAACTGATCTTCATTTGTATAAGCGACCTTCATTTGTTTTAACCAATATTCATTTGTTTTTACGATGTTCATTTGTTTTAGCGGCCTTCATTTGTTTTTACGATGTTCATTTGTTTTAGCGGCCTTCATTTGTTTTTACGATGTTCATTTGTTTTTGCGACCTTCATTTGATTTTACCAATATTCATTTGTTTTTACGATGTTCATTTGTTTTAGCGACCTTCATTTGTTTTAACCGATATTCATTTGTTTTAGCGATGTTCATTTGTTTTTACGATGTTTATTTGTTTAAGCGATCTTCATTTGTCTTGGCGATCCTCATTTGTTTTGGCGATTATCATTTGATTTAGTAATCCATTGGCTAGTAGTGCCACGGGAAATATTATTTGCCGTGGCACTACTGGCAAATGGTAGTGTCAACGTAAATGTACAATTACCCGTAGCACTACCAGTAGTGCCACGGGAAAGTAAAATTTCCCGTGACACTACTGGTAGTGCCAAGCGGTAGTGCCACGGGCAACAAAGGCAATATTTGTAGATCATCGGGAGCAAAGTCGCCCCAAAAGGTGTAAAATTTTTAGTTTTTTAAAAAATGCCTTTCATTCTTTTAATTCCCAGAGGGGATTTTTTTTAATATTTCTGGTGACCCTTGTGACCACCCCTATCACCCCTCTTCCTAGCTACGTAACCTTTTGGGACACCCTGTATATTATCATAAAAATCGAATTTTTGATATTTATTATAAAATTCGGATTTTTTCGAACCCTGGTTCACAGTCCGTTTTCAGGGTCCCGTTTTTACCCTTCAGGTACGGAACCCTGAAAACGGACTCTCATGAATCGTGATAGATAGCTAGACAGTTGAAATTTTCGCATATGACGTATTTCTGCTGTCCCTTTAACAACAAAATTAAATACTTACTATACACAAAAATAATAACATTTAAGAGGGGCTCCCATAAAATTAACGTGATATTTTGTAGAGAACCATCCGTGCACGAGTTCGACTCGCACTTGGCCGTTTTTTTTATTTGGATTTCATTAAATATTCCGATTTTTTTATTCCTTTGTATTTGGTTTTTTTACTATATGCTTTTATATTGCCTGGTTTGAATTGAAATTAGGCGGCACACTTCAAAGTATATGTTCCAAACGACATGCGACAATTGAAACGACCGCGCTGGGCCTGGGGCTGGCTTTTGAACTCTACACACGTTGGCGCTTGGCTTCACTCGGCCAGCTAGGCGAGCGACACCGAGCGATGGCCAGACAAGGCAAATAGTCGTCCACACGTTGGCCATCGCTCGGCAACGCTGGGCCAGCGTGTATAGACAGCTGACGTTGTGTGTTTCGGTCAATAGTGGTGCAAAGATCGACCGTTGCGCACGCGCCGCGTCCTAATTAACATTCGCGCATATTTTACATTAGTGTCCGACCGAAACTGGTTTTCCAGCCGAAACCGAAACCGAAACCGAACTTTCGGCCCCAGGGTCAGTTTCGGCCGAAACCGAAACCGAAACCGAAACTCACGTGTTCATATTGAAAAAAAAAAAACCAACCAAGTGCGAGTCGGATTCCCGCACAGAGGGTGCGGTTACAAAAATTGGGTAGGTACCTACAAAAATTACGTTTGTTGTGTGGATGCTTTTTTCTGATTTTAGTAGGTATATTTTGTTATAGCGGCAACAGAACAAGGTGAGGTGGTGGTGGCAGTGTCTCTTAACATCGCTGACGCTTTCAACACCTTGCCCTGGAGCTGCATTTGGGAGGCGCTTATTTACCATGGAATGCCTCCATACCTCTGTCAAATTGTCGTGGCCTATCTTTCCGAGAGGGCCATAACTTACCCGAGCTGGCTAGGGCAGGGTCGGCGAGATGTGTCGTTCGGTGTACCATAGGGATCTATCTTAGGACCACTTCTGTGGAACATCGGTTACGATTGGGTGCTTCGTGGTCCGTTGCTCAGAGGTGTCGGTACTCGGTGTACCGTGTTACGACGACACCCTCATTACAGCGCGAGGAGCAATGCACCGAGACGCAGTCCTAAAGGCCACCTGCGGGATCCAGCTTACTACCCGTTCGCGCTAAGTTTGCCGCTGGCGTACAGGGTGGTGTAAAGGCGTAGTATGGGAAGCGGCCGGCAAACTTAGAGCGAACGGGCAATACATTTAGGGGACGTCAGCATCGGCATCGAGCTCTTGATGACGTATCTGGGGCTCGTACTCGATAGCCGGTGGAACTTCGGATACCACTTCCGAAGATTGGTCCCATAGCTGAGGGAGGGGGGCATCAGCCGCACTTTCGCGGTTGTTGCCCAATATCAGGAGACCCAACGCTCCCTGCAGGAGACTGTACCTTGGGATCATGTGGAGCATGGCCCTATACTGGGCCCCCGTGTGGGCGGAGATCCTGATGGCCAGCAATGTGGCAAGATTGCTTAGCCTGCAGAAGGCGACGGCTGTCAGAGTGATAAGGGGATACCGCACAATCTCAGTTTAGGCGGCATGTCTTCTAGCCGGGACCCCTCTATTGGACTTGAAAGCGAGAAAGCGAGGGCCCTTGCGTCATTGTTTAAATGGCGCAAGAAGGCGCTGGAACAGGGCTATAGGCCTCTTCCTGTGAGCAGGTCATGCTCGTGAAAGAGACGGCGGGGAGGAAGCGGGAGAGAACTCTCCCATCCGAGTTCTACAGTCTGCGGCGGGGCCACATACTATCAGCCTCCACGACCGGGGGCCTGAGGACGGTGACGGGGCTGCTCACCGTCCTTACAAAAGCGGGCCTTAGACGATAGCGCGACGTGAGAGACTCATGCACGCCTCTCTCAAGAAGCGGGATAGCAACTGAACAACACCTAAAGACGCGGCCGCAATATGCATCATTCCGAGGGCATACTCGGGGCTCCCAACCGTAGGCTGTTAGGTAGGATACGCGTGGTTTTTAGTCGGTAGGACTACTGTACAGTGAATGACCAAAAGACAGACAGACGGCTAGACCTCATGTCTCGTTTATAGGGTCCCGCTTTAACCCGTCTGTGCGACAGTACGACGCGCACTTGGCCGGTTATTTTTTTAATAGGTGCAGCAAGTTCCACCAAGTGCCATCAATCAACGGTATAAATCTTCTCAAGTGTTCATTTTAGAAATATCTCCACCTAAAGATGAGTTTCTTTCTTTTACGTGTGGAATTACTTATAGATGCTATTGCGAACTCCTACCACCTAAAACCACACGGTGCCCTGCTACTAGGTCTTGACTGTTACTAGGTTTTGGTTACATTCTAGAAGTATATAACTAAAACTGGACAACAGTTCCGTACAAGAAAAGCTCCAAAAAATCACGTATGTTATATGGGAGGCCCCCTTTAATATTATTAATATGTCTATTTTTATTAATTTTTGCTAAAGCGGCAACAGAAATACCTACATCATTTGTAAAAATTTTAACTGTCTAACTATCACGGTGCATGAGTTACAGTCTGCTGACAGACTGACAGACAGACGACCAAAGAAACCGACAACAATGGGGCAGGGTTACGTAATGTCCTAGATCACGTTTTTAGGATTCTATAAAAATTGTATTCTTATAACTATTGATTGGAAGTCCTTTGTAAATCTGTAAATCTTCGTTTAGTAAAGTATTAACTGGTTGGGCTGAACCCAACCACGTCACAAGCAGAGCCAGGCACTCAAAATTCATGAACACGTGAGTTTCGGCCCGGCCGAAAGTTTCGGCCCATTTTGGCCGAAACCGAAACTGCGGCCGAAACTCGATTTTTTGGCCGAAACTGGCCGAAACCGAAACCGAAACCGAAACTTCGGTCGGTCACTATTTTACATACATACATATACTCACGCCTGTTTCCCATCGGGGTAGGCAGAGACTATGGCTTACCACTTGCTACGATCCTGGCATACCATTTTCGCTTCTACTTTCATACACGCTCGCCGGTTAAGGGTACTCTTGACCTGGCTTTTTTCCAACAGGTCATCAATTTGATTGCCATGCGTACACCGACGGCGACCCCTTCTTAGACTAGTTTGCCCATTCATTCTCGCCTTATAGATCGGTTTAGTCAGTCTGTTTTTATCCATCCTCTCCACATGTCCAACCCATCTAAGCATCCCTTTTTCTATAATTTTCACTACATCTTCAGTTATACCACATTGTTTTCTAATCACGCTATTCCTTTCTTTGTCCATCAATTTCGCTCCAGCTATACTTCGCAGACTTCTCATTTCCACTGCATTAATTCTACTTTCATGCTTCTTCTGCCACACCCAACGTTCACTACCAAACATAAGTGTAGGGATGCACACCCCTTACCACCACCACCACCACCTATGCACAGCCACCCTTGCCTTCTTAGACACGTTTTGACTGCTCATGAAGGTATGCTGTATGCATCGCCCCATTCACTTGAGTTCCTGCCAAAACTCTTCTTTCAGTTTTCTGGTCACACTTGCCATCTCTCGTAAATTTTGAATCCAAGTACCTATACAAATTCTTTCACCTGTTCCACTCTTTGCCCTTCGTCATATATTCCACTCTTACAAAAACCATATTTGATCGCGCGTTCGTACGAACAGAGTTCTTCGTAGCCGTGTTCTTTTACCCCTCCGTGGGAGCTGGAAGCGAGAGCCCTTGCGTCACTGTTTAGATGGCGCAAGGAGGCGCTAGAGCGGGGCCAAAGGCCTGCGTCTCAAGAAATCAAGGCCCACCGGTCCCTGCTCCACCAGGAAACCGTGGAGACATGGAAGGTGCGACTTGAGCAACCAAAGGGGGGACCGGTCATGGAGGAGTGGCTGGAGAGGAGACACGGTACTCTCTCCTACCGGTTGTCACAGATACTTACCGGGCACGGTAGCTTCGGAAGGAATCTGTGGCGAAGACACCGGGAAACCACTGCCGAGTGTAAGCGCTGCAAGGAACGCAGCGATGACACAGCGCTCCATACGCTGGTGGAGTGCACGGCGTGGGCGCAACAGCGCCAGGTCCTCGTTGTGGGTCTGGACGTGGACACTCTCGCTCGAGACCATGGTGCAAGCCATGATCTCCAGCGCCGACTCTTTCTGCGAGCAGGTCATGCTCGTGAAACAGGCGGCGCGCGGGGCGGGAACGGGAGAGAACTCTCCCACCCGAGTTCCGCAGTCGGCGGCCTGGGCGCCGCCGATGTGTCTTCGCCGAAGACTGTCCGCCTCCATGACCAGGGGCCTGAAGACGGTGAGAGGGCTGCTCACCGTCCTTACAGAAGCAGGCCCATGACGGCAGCGTGACGTGAGGAGTTTCACGCACGCCCCCTCTTAAAAGTGCTCACCGTCCTTACAGAAGCAGGCCCATGACGGCAGCGTGACGTGAGGAGTTTCACGCACGCCCCCTCTTAAAAGTGCTCATCGTCCTTACAGAAGCAGGCCCATGACGGCAGCGTGACGTGAGGAGTTTCACGCACGCCCCCTGACGGATAAATTGAACAAACAGTAACAACGAGTCATCCGATTCTGTGCTGTCATAGTAGAAATATATTAAACTCTGGTGCTGTGCTGTGATTGATGCTTTGCTATTCTAGACGCTGCAAACGAGTTACAAAGAGGGGTAGGGGGCGTGGACGAGGTCGAGGCCGTGGTCAGAGCCTGAGCCATGATACGAGCGCTAGTAATAGTAGTGGTGCTAGTGCTATAGTTAGTACAAGTGCTAGTGGTAGTGCTAGTACTAGTGCTGGTGAAAGTGCGGACCAGCATGGGACATCCTCTTCACACAGGTAAATGTCTTGATGAATACTGAATTATGAAATTGCATGTATAGGTATTTACATTATACATTCAATTTTTAGGGTTCTGTACCCAAAGGGTAAAAAACGGGACCCTATTCATGAGATTTTGCCGTCCGTCTGTCTGTCCGTCCGTCACGAAGCTGTATCAGAGAGCTGAAATTTTCACAGCCGCTATAGCACCAAATACTTTACATAAATCAGAAAAAAAATCAACGAACATGTTTTTTTCCATTTTTTGGTAAGGAACCTTCCGTGACGTAGTCCGACTCGCACTTGATCGGTTTTGATAGTAATTTGTTTTTTAAATTTAGAACATTACCAGAAGATGAGGCTGTCATGGCCAACAAAACGAAGGCGTTGGTGGCCAAGATGTCACCCGATGCTCAAAGAAGTTACAGAGATGCTATTCAGAGGAAACAGTTGGAGCGCTCCCTGCTGCCAGACGCTTCACCACGCAAGCGCAATCGGTATAACTTTTTTCTTAATAATTTTTTTTTTGATTGAAGTTGAAGCGCTCGTGGCCCCGCGGACTCAGTGTTCTGTAAACGATCACTGCAGTAAGCAACTTTCACTATGGCCGGTCCGTGGATAGGTGACCATCCATGTGATCACTTTGTGACATTTATTCGAGCGTTTCCGTGCTTCGGAAGGCACGTTAAGCCGTTGGTCCCGGTTGCCAGTAAAATGGCAGTCGTTAAGCTAAGTTGAAAGCTTTATTTCAACAGCAGGCAGTCACAACCTGCGCCTGTCCATTTAAACACGGCAATACGGCTCACCACCTATTACGTGGGACAAATTATACAAAGGTGAAATGTGGGCATATAATATGCCTCTGCCTACCCCATCGGGGATAAAGGCGTGACCATATGTATTTTTTTTTTGTTTTACCACTTTTTAGTTGTCCCCAATATAAATAAATAAATAAATATTTGTGGACATTCTCATACAACAATTACTTGAATTGACGACCTACAACTTGTGGTGACGAGGCCTTGTGTAGTAACGGGCAATAGTACAAAATGTCGCCACGCCAATTCATTCCAAGGGTGTCGTAAGAGTTGCTCAAGTCGTGGGTCGGATTCGGCGGCTGGGTCTCGAGGTCGCCCTTCACAAATCCGAGGCTCTGTGCTTCCCCGGACCTCGGTACGGGCCACTTACGGGATCTAGCCTGCGAGTTGGGGGCGTCAGCATCGGCATCGAGCCCTCGATGAAGTATTTGGGGCTTGTACTCGAAGGCTGGTGGAACTTCGGACATCACTTCCGAAGTTTGGTCCCAAATCTGGCAAAAATCAGTGGCGGGCGCCGGCTGATGCCCTACATCAAGGAACCCAACGCTCCCTACAGGAGACTGTACCTGGGGATCGTGCGAAGTATGGCCCTATAAGGGGCCTCCGTATGGGTGGAGACCCTGACGGCCAGCAATGTGGCTAGATTGCTGAGCACCGCACGATCTCAGGTGAGGCGGCATGTCTCCATGGGCGAGAGCCCTTGCGTCACTGTTCAGATGGCGCAAGGAGGCGCTGGAGCGTGGCCAAAGACCTGCGCCTCGAGAAATCGAGGCCCAGCGGTCCCTGCTCCACCAGGAAACCGTGGAGACATGGAAGGTGCGACTAGAGCAACCAAAGGGAGGATTCGCCACAATCGCGGCCGTTGGACCGGTCATGGACGAGTGGCTGGAAAGGAGACACGGTGCTCTCTCCTACCGGTTGTCGCAGATGGGTCCATATTGACTCACCTAAAGTTCTTTACCCGAAATTTTTCTTCCTAAGGATTTCTAATCCGAATGATCGCTCGTCTTAAAATTTTTCATCCTATAGTTTTCATTCATACTATTAGTAGTGCTACTGACGATGTTCATAACACTAAGGTTTGCGAAAATTGTAATGAATAACATTATAAGGCCGCCCATTGTACATTTTAAACTCTGTATTCCATATACATGTATATGTTAATTAGTGTACAATAAAGCATATTCTATTCTATTATATTTACAAATACACTCGAGAGCAATGAATCCGGGTCACTTAAAGAATCCTAAAAATCTCGGAAACTAAAAATGCTAGGTTAATGCAATAAATTGTATTTAAAAGACAATGTAATACTCCTTAAATGAAGGTATTAAAACTTCTTAGTTATTGTAAAGTTATATCATAAAAAAATCAAATTTGAAAGGGCCACTTTCGAAGATGGATCTACGAAATTACAGCATTTGGTGTTGCTTTTGTTTGTAATCTGTCATTTATGTGGGTACATAAACCATGTTGATAGTGCTCTATATTCATTAATCAAGCTGAAATTATGTCGCTTACGCCTGAAGAATGCACCAGAATACTTACAATGCTGGAAACCGGCCGGAGTCAGCGCGATACAGCCAGGACTGTCGGTGTGTCGCTGTCAACAGTACAAAGAGTTCTCCGACGTTACGAAGAAACTGGTTCTAACCTACGCAGACCAGGAACGGGCAGAACCAGGTGTACCACAGCACGAGAAGACCGATACTTGGTGAACACCATGCTTCGAAATCGCTTTCTCACAGGAACTGAACTCACCAATCAGTTTCGACGCCTCGGAGGAAGTAACCCAAGTGCATGGACAGTAAGACGTCGGCTTGCTGAATCTAACTTAAAACCCCTTAGACCTGCAAATGGCCCTAAACTGGAGCGTGGGCATCGTATTTCGAGACTAAGGTATGCCCAGAGCCACGTAAATTGGAGTATTGAAGATTGGTCAAAAGTTATGTTCTCCGACGAATCAAAATTTATGCTCTACAAGCACGATGGAAGACACAGAGTGTATCGAAGACCAGGGGAAAGATTCAAGCAAGCATGCATCGAAGAAAAAGTAGCCTACGGTGGTGGGTCTGTACTTGTGTGGGCCGGAATTTCTTCTGAAAGTCGCACAGAGCTGGTGATCATAGAAAACGGCTCTTTAACTAGCGTAAGATATGTGGAAGAAATCCTCAATGATCACGTTGGTCCATTTATGGTCAATTTAGGTGAGGATGCTATATTTATGCATGACAATGCCCGACCTCATACAGGTAGGATTGTGAATGACTACCTTCAAGAGATGAACATTACTCGTATGGAGTGGCCAGCGCGCAGCCCGGATATCAACCCGATCGAGCATGCTTGGGACGAGCTAGGCAGATGCGTAAAACAACGAAACCCTCCCCCAATCACGCTTCGTGAGCTCAAAATTGCTCTCACAGAGGAATGGGAGAATATTCCCCAAAATCGTATAAGGAACTTGGTGTACAGCATGCCAAACCGCGTAAACGCAGTAATGGAAGCACGAGGAGGCAATACGAAGTATTAAAATTCAAGAAAATCGTAATAAAGTTCAAAAATTTCATGTTTCCTATTTTTGTTTTAAGGAGAGATCAGCAGTTTTTTCTTTATGTAATTTTGTGTTAATAAAATGTATGGTGACTCATATTTTTTTTACTTTCATTTAAGGAGTATTACATTGTCTATTAAATACAATTTATTGCATTAACCTATCATTTTTAGTTTCCGAGATTTTTAACATTCTTTAAGTGACCCGGATTCATTGCTCTCGAGTGTATATTAAAACTCCTACAGTTTTTTATCATCACGCTTTTATCCCTAAACATAATTACTATAATATTGTCACTCATACTCGGAAAGAAACATTTACTACAGGGTGATAAAATATATGTAAGGTAGAAGATGATATTTATAGTTTTAATTTGAACATACCTACTTTAAAGCCACGGTAAACATTGAAAAAGGCATGTGTGTTATTTATATGTGTCTATGTTATTCAGAACGAACAGTGTAGTATCTCGTATTTGACGTGGTTTTGTTTAGGTGGTTATAAAAAAAATGTAACCACGAAGGCTAAAGCGGGAGCTCTGCTCCTGCTTTAGTCTTGTAACCTAACCTATCCAAATCGGATTGCAAGGGGTAGTCACCGAAGCAAGTTTTTGAAGATGAGAATAAGAATTAATCTTTGTTTTATTCCCAAACCAACTTTTACTAGCTGTCAGTGGTAAAACCTAGCACTTATCAAATTCTAATACTAAAAGCCCGAAAAAAATGTCTTAATAAAAGTAACACAACATTAATGTAAATAATACTGATTATTATGAATAAGAAGAAATCTAAACAAAAAGATATGACTTTGAATAATAGTCTAAAAGATGGTTATGTTGAAAAAAGTATAGGATAACTAATAAAAGTACAATAGATGTTTATTGCTACTGACATTATGAAGGTATATGCTTCGAAATAATGAACATTCAACACAGAGTAGGTAGTTAAAATTGTGATTGTTAGTATGAAAAATGTTAGGAAGAACATTTTCGGATTTCCAATTATCGGAGTTGAAAATTTAGGTGAACTTTGGCGCACTTACCGGGCACGGTAGCTTCGGTAGGTATCTGTGGCGAATACACCGGGAAGCCTCGGCCGAGTGTCAGCACTGCGAGGACCGCAGCGATGAGACGGCGCTCCACACGCTGGTGAAGTGCACGGCGTGGTCAGGTCCTCGTGGTGGGTCTGGACGTGGACACTCTCTCGCTCGAGGCCATGGTGCGAGCCATGTGAGCCAGCGGGAGTAAGTGGGACTGCGCCGCCTCTTTCTGCGAGCAGGTCATGTGAGTGAAAGAGACTGCGCGGCGGGGCGGGAACGGGAGAGAACTCTCCCACCCGAGTTCCGCAGTCGGCTGCCTGGGCGCCGCCTACGTGTCTTCGCCGAGGACTATCGGCCTCCATGACCGGGGGTCTGAGGACGGTGAGAGGGCGGCTCACCGTCCTTACAGAAGCAGGCCCATGACGGCAGTGTGACGTGAGAGATTCACCCACGCAAGCCCCCCCTAAGAAGCGGGATCACACCCGAAACCCCCAAAGACGCGGGATAGCACCCGAATCACCCCCTGGGCGAGGCCGCAGTGATAGCCGTAGGTCTGTTGTGAGTCCTGAGACATCCTTCCGAGGGCTTACCCGGGGCTCCCGACCATAGGCTGTTGGGCGTTACGTGAGGTTTTTTAGTCGGTAGAGTCCGGTGTAGCATCCATGATGGATTTTCCCTCACGTTAAAAAAAAGGGTGTTGTAAGAGCCGACTTGGGGAACACTTTTGCCTCTGCCTACCCCTTCTGGGACGATGGCGTGACTATACTCGTATGTACGTAACTTGTATTGACATTTTAATTTTAGAAAAATTTCGCCTGAAAGGGTGCCTTGTCGGCTGGTGGCAGGGACTCCAGAAACACCTCCGCAACCAACTCCGCAGCTCTGGCAACAACCGTAAGAACTTTGACATTAAGATTATTTTTGAAAAGCAATTAGTATGCTAACTGACCATAAATTTTGAATTTGGGAAAAGAATTGGTTACAAGCAGGATTCGAACCTGCGTCTTCTTGCAAACCGTGCAGACGCCTTAACCACGCGGCCACCGAAACCTACTCGGAACGAACGAAATTTTCCACCTTTTATACGTCTTGGGGTGACGTAGGCACCATCTACCTGCACTTTTTAGAAAGTTACACGGTGGCCGAGCGGTTAAGGCGCTTGCATGGTTTGCAAGAAGACGCAGGTTCGAATTCTGCTCGAAACCAATTCTTTTTCCATATTTAAAAAACTTACATTTTTAGTTTTCCGTACACAAGGGGTAAAAACGGGACCCTATTAGACTTCGCCGTCCGTTTGTCTGTCTGTCCGTCACGAGCCTGTATCTCGGTAGCCGTGATAGCTAGAGAGCTGAATTTTTTACAGATGATGTAGGTCTCATCTCATAATGTCCTTTTCTCGAAATGTCCTTTCTCATAATGTCCTTTTCTCGAAATGTCCATTTTCATAATGTCCTTTCGCAGATTGTCCTTTTCTCGAAATGTCCTTTTCTCGAAACGTTCTAAAAGGACATTTCGAGAAAAGGACAATCTGCGAAAGGACATTATGAGAATGGACATTTCGAGAAAAGGACAATATGAGAAAGGACATTTCGAGAAAAGGACATTATGAGATGAGACGATGATGTATTTCTGTGTCCGCTATAACAACAAATACTTAAATCATAAAAAAGGACCTGGAAGCGAGAGCCCTTGCGTCACTGTTCAGATGGCGCAAGGAGGCACTGGAGCGTGGCCAAAGACCTGCGCCTCGAGAAATCGAGGCCCAGCGGTCCCTGCTCCACCAGGAAACCGTGGAGACATGGAAGGTGCGACTAGAGCAACCAAAGGGAGGATTCGCCACAATCGCGGCCGTTGGACCGGTCATGGACGAGTGGCTGGAAAGGAGACACGGTGCTCTCTCCTACCGGTTGTCGCAGATGGGTCCATATTGACTCACCTAAAGTTCTTTACCCGAAATTTTTCTTCCTAAGGATTTCTAATCCGAATGATCGCTCGTAGGGAATGCAATCCCGCAACAAGATTGTAATCCCGGTATTTGCGGGACTGAGCAATCTCAGTCCCGCGGGATCCCGGTATTTGCGGGATCCCGCATACTTCTGAAAGTCATTGAGAAAAGAATAGAATTCTGTATCATACATCCATCTAGAACTGAAAAATAGTCACCCCCTTAATCCCCGAAGGGGTAGGCAGTACGAGGCATATGGTCTCATCTCATACCTAATGTCCTTTTCTCAAAACGTCCCATTCTCAAAATATGTGCACTACAGGACCCCGCTCAATCCGACTTGGATAGGTTAGGTTAGAAGGCTAAGGCCGGAGCGGAGCGCAGCAAGCTTCGTGGTTATTTTTTTTATAACCTAACCTAACATATCAAATCGGATTGAGCGGGGTTAATCCTGTAGTGCACATATTTGGAGAAAGGGACATTTTGAGAAAAGGACAATTCGCGAAAAGGACATTTTGAGAAAAAGACATTTCGAGAAAAGGACATTTTGGGAAAAGGACATTATGAGAAAGGACATTTCGAGAAAAGGACACAATGAGAAAGGACATTTCGAGAAAAGGACATTATGAGATAAGACAAGCCGGTCCTTCAACTTGACTTAGCTGTCATTTTACCGGCAAACGGGACCAACGTGCCATCCGAAGCACGGCAACGCTCAAATAATTGTCACAAAGTGGTCACCCATCTAAGGACCGGCCATAGTAATGTAACTTACTGCAGTGATCTTTTACAGAACACTGAGTCCGCGGGGCACAAGGAAAAATAAATTATTTAATATTACTTTGTAATAAAATAGCTACTGCAAATTATTAGAAGCGCAGAAAACATAGCATGTCAAAATTCTTGTCTGCTGAACGACTCCTAACTTTACATGTCAGATAGCCAGCAAGCATTGTACGAGATAATTGAATACTTTTACAGTACAAGAAAAGTCAAATCTCCCTGATTAAATCACTAAAATCAAATAAGTACGTTATTAGGTTATATACAGGGTGAATTTTTCAAAAGGGATTGGATGGCCAAATCCGAAACTATAAGGAATAACGAAAAATGCTCAAAGGAGTCACGAGCCCGATTTTGATGAAACTTAAAACCTCATCATTAGAATTTTGAAAAACCAATAATCCTAGCTGGGAATCAAATCCATTGATTTTGAAAAAAAAAACACACCCTTTATTATTACACCATACGATAGTATTGCTATTAAGGATCATATTCTGGGCAGTAATGGTATACGGCAAACTACAGGAAAGAGCTCATCTTTAACAAAATACATTTTATTTTTCTTACGTTGACTGATTAATTGTTCAAAATCTTTGCAATACATAGCTGGATTCGAAACCTCAAGGAATAATTAAGGAATATTATTGATTCCGTTGAGAAAATTCTCTAAAAAAATCATTCTGAGCATAATTTAAGACACGGAATAGTTACGATGATTTCTGGGATTTCGAACGAAACAAATTATGATACAAAATTTAGGTACATGAAATATGCATTCTATTAAAATTTCAAATGTTCCTTAAATTTGGCGTATATCATTACTTTGCAAAAATTGATCCTTAACAGCGACTCTATCGTATGGGGTAATAATAAAGGGTGTTTTTTTTTCAAAATCAACAAGTTCGATTCCCAGCTAGGATTATGAGTTTTTAAAAATCTAATGATGAGGTTTTAAGTTTCATCAAAATCGGGCTCGTGACTCCTTTCAGCATTTTTCTCTATTCCTTATAGTTTCGGATTTGGCCATCCAATCCCTTTTCAAAAATTCACCCTGTATATTACGTCACAATTACAAAAAACTTTCTCAAACCGAATCAGTTTGTGCGCTTCCGCTTTCAGAATAACACATGGCGTTTACCTTTGCACAATCCCGCTAATCCCGCGGGATCCCGCACGATTTACGTGCGGGACTGGTCCCGCAAAAATACTGCGGGATCCCGGTATTTCGGGATCCCGGTATCCCGGTATTGCATTCCCTAATCGCTCGTCTTGAAATTTTTCATCCTATAGTTTTCATTCATACTATTAGTAGTGCTACTGACGATGTTCATAACACTAAGGTTTGCGAAAATTGTAATGAATAACATTATAAGGCCGCCCATTGTACATTTTAAACTCTGTATTCCATATACATGTATATGTTAATTAGTGTACAATAAAGCATATTCTATTCTATTATATTTACAAATATATTAAAACTCCTACAGTTTTTTATCATATCGCTTTTATCCCTAAACATAATTACCATAATATTGTCACTCATACTCGGAAAGAAACATTTACTACAGGGTGATAAAATATATGTAAGGTAAAAGATGATATTTATAGTTTTAATTTGAACATACCTACTTCAAAGCCACGGTAAACATTGAAAAAGGCATGTGTGTTATTTATATGTGTCTATGTTATTCAGAACGAACAGTGTAGTATCTCGTATTTGACGTGGTTTTGTTTAGGTGGTTATAAAAAAAATGTAACCACGAAGGCTAAAGCGGGAGCTCTGCTCCTGCTTTAGTCTTGTAACCTAACCTATCCAAATCGGATTGCAAGGGGTAGTCACCGAAGCAAGTTTTTGAAGATGAGAATAAGAATTAATCTTTGTTTTATTCCCAAACCAACTTTTACTAGCTGTCAGTGGTAAAACCTAGCACTTATCAAATTCTAATACTAAAAGCCCGAAAAAAATGTCTTAATAAAAGTAACACAACATTAATGTAAATAATACTGATTATTATGAATAAGAAGAAATCTAAACAAAAAGATATGACTTTGAATAATAGTCTAAAAGATGGTTATGTTGAAAAAAGTATAGGATAACTAATAAAAGTACAATAGATGTTTATTGCTACTGACATTATGAAGGTATATGCTTCGAAATAATGAACATTCAACACAGAGTAGGTAGTTAAAATTGTGATTGTTAGTATGAAAAATGTTAGGAAGAACATTTTCGGATTTCCAATTATCGGAGTTGAAAATTTAGGTGAACTTTGGCGCACTTACCGGGCACGGTAGCTTCGGTAGGTATCTGTGGCGAATACACCGGGAAGCCTCGGCCGAGTGTCAGCACTGCGAGGACCGCAGCGATGAGACGGCGCTCCACACGCTGGTGAAGTGCACGGCGTGGTCAGGTCCTCGTGGTGGGTCTGGACGTGGACACTCTCTCGCTCGAGGCCATGGTGCGAGCCATGTGAGCCAGCGGGAGTAAGTGGGACTGCGCCGCCTCTTTCTGCGAGCAGGTCATGTGAGTGAAAGAGACTGCGCGGCGGGGCGGGAACGGGAGAGAACTCTCCCACCCGAGTTCCGCAGTCGGCTGCCTGGGCGCCGCCTACGTGTCTTCGCCGAGGACTATCGGCCTCCATGACCGGGGGTCTGAGGACGGTGAGAGGGCGGCTCACCGTCCTTACAGAAGCAGGCCCATGACGGCAGTGTGACGTGAGAGATTCACCCACGCAAGCCCCCCCTAAGAAGCGGGATCACACCCGAAACCCCCAAAGACGCGGGATAGCACCCGAATCACCCCCTGGGCGAGGCCGCAGTGATAGCCGTAGGTCTGTTGTGAGTCCTGAGACATCCTTCCGAGGGCTTACCCGGGGCTCCCGACCATAGGCTGTTGGGCGTTACGTGAGGTTTTTTAGTCGGTAGAGTCCGGTGTAGCATCCATGATGGATTTTCCCTCACGTTAAAAAAAAGGGTGTTGTAAGAGCCGACTTGGGGAACACTTTTGCCTCTGCATCGTATGTACGTAACTTGTATATTGACATTTTAATTTTAGAAAAATTTCGCCTGAAAGGGTGCCTTGTCGGCTGGTGGCAGGGACTCCAGAAACACCTCCGCAACCAACTCCGCAGCTCTGGCAACAACCGTAAGAACTTTGACATTAAGATTATTTTTGAAAAGCAATTAGTATGCTAACTGACCATAAATTTTAAATATGGGAAAAGAATTGGTTACAAGCAGGATTCGAACCTGCGTCTTCTTGCAAACCGTGCAGACGCCTTAACCACGCGGCCACCGAAACCTACTCGGAACGAACGAAATTTTCCACCTTTTATACGTCTTGGGGTGACGTAGGCACCATCTACCTGCACTTTTAAGAAAGTTACACGGTGGCCGAGCGGTTAAGGCGCTTGCATGGTTTGCAAGAAGACGCAGGTTCGAATTCTGCTCGAAACCAATTCTTTTTCCATATTTAAAAAACTTACATTTTTAGTTTTCCGTACACAAGGGGTAAAAACGGGACCCTATTAGACTTCGCCGTCCGTTTGTCTGTCTGTCCGTCACGAGCCTGTATCTCGGTAGCCGTGATAGCTAGAGAGCTGAAATTTTTACAGATGATGTAGGTCTCATCTCATAATGTCCTTTTCTCGAAATGTCCTTTCTCATAATGTCCTTTTCTCGAAATGTCCATTTTCATAATGTCCTTTCGCAGATTGTCCTTTTCTCGAAATGTCCTTTTCTCGAAACGTTCTAAAAGGACATTTCGAGAAAAGGACAATCTGCGAAAGGACATTATGAGAATGGACATTTCGAGAAAAGGACAATATGAGAAAGGACATTTCGAGAAAAGGACATTATGAGATGAGACGATGATGTATTTCTGTGTCCGCTATAACAACAAATACTTAAATCATAAAAAAGGAGAATTAAGAAGGTTCTCATACAAAAATTGTTATTTTTTACCGTTTTTTTAGTAGGCACGGAACCAAATCAATTTTATTTAAGTAAGAGACTATCCTTATCTGATTCCTGGGGTATCCTTTCGAGGGCTCCCAACCGTAGGGTGTTAGCAGAACTAACATCCATAAGGATTTTTGAATACTGTAACAGAAGGGGCAATTAAACACTTCAGGACTCTCCTAATTACTTTATTCTCCGTATAGACACACAATAAATTGGGCAGAGCTTCGGCTAGTCTTAGTATACAGTACAGAATGACCCGACAAATGGCTGGCAGTCGCTTATATACACACACTCTCTATTATACACTCGGAAATTACGTCACTTCTTATGTCAACTGTCATAGTGATTTAAGGGCGGCGTAACAATACAGTTGCTCAAAAAGTTGCGTATTACAGGGACGTATAGCGTTCGGGATGTGGGCTATTACACACTCGTGCTTTTTCTTTACCATTCCTGCACTGGTGCGTTTTCTTTCCCAATTGTCAAAATAATGTCTGTGATTCATGCAAATATTTCTAAAAAAAGATACTAACTTATTTCAATATCAGATTAAAAGTAATTTTAATTGAAATTTAAGCATAAATTAATATAAGTTTCGGCCAAATTAAATTTATAAATATAAAAAAGTTGGCTGTATGAAGTGCACTGCCATAGTCTCTGCTTAGGAAGGGTCAGCACCTGTCGTAACTCGTTGTAATAACAGAAATCCCACACTTGTATCGAAATAGTAGTTTTCGATACAAGTGTGGGATTTCTGTTATTACGACGAGTTTCGACAGATGTTGACCCGAGCCGAAGGCGAGGGTGGACAGTCGGAACGAGTTGAAATAATAATCCCACACGTTGTATTGAACAACTATTTTTAATACAGTTGCGAAAAAATTAAGCAATTTAATAAAATAATAAAAACACAATAAACCTGAATTGTCCAAAATGGCGGCAACCGTAGAAGAATATAATACCTACCTAAGCAGAGACTATGGCAGTGCACTTCATACAGCCAACGTTTTTTATATTTATTAATTTAATTTGGCCGATACTTATATTAATTTATGTTTAAATTTTAATTAAAATTACTTTTAATCTGATATTGAAACAATTTAGTATCTTTTTTTTAAATATTTGCATGAATCACAGACATTATTTTGACGGTTGGGAAAGGAAACGCGCACTAGTGCGGGAAAGGTAAAGAAAAAGCACGAGTGTGTAATAGCCCACATCCCGAACGCTAAACGTCCCTGTAATACGCCACTTTTTGAGCAACTGTATTAAAAACTACTATTCCCTCACGTAAAACAAAAAATAAAAAGACTATCCTTGTCACGGAATAATAATATTTTTATTTGTATAGATTCGTCGCGGAAGATGGCGCCGAACTAACAGTTGCCATGGAAGTAACCATGCTTTCCGAAGCGTCCTCCGCTTCATCGCTTGAATGCGATTGGACGACCGGTGACCTAAGTAAGCTATTTAATTTATGAATGAACTAGCGGACGTCACGCGGTTTCACCCACGTAGTTCCCGTTCCCGTGGGAATATGGGAATAAAATATAGCCTATGTTACCCGCAAAGAGTTAAGCTTTCCAACAGTGAAAGAATTTTTCAAATGGGTCCAGTAGTTCCGGAGCCTATTCGTTACAAACAAACAAACAAAAAAACAAATCTTTCCTCTTTATAATATTATTAGTATAGTTGAATTTACGCGCTCTATTGAATGTTTAACTTAAATTTTCATAATTATTTTAGCACAAGATGAGCTGCTGACAGTGTCGACTACCATCGTTGCGCCCACGCCGGCACCGCGCCGAAGGTAATTAATAGTAGTTTGGTTTGTTTATATTTTACTAGCTGACCCGCGCAACTTCGTTTGCGCCACTTAAGAGAGAGAATTACTTGTTCCCGTCGCATTTACTCCCGTCGCGTTGCGTTTACTCCCGTAGCGTCTCGTCGTTAATATTCAATACTACGTGAGAGAGAGAGAGAAAGGTTTCTCGTCGCATGTATTCCCGTCGCATTATTTTTAAGAACAATTCCGTTTATGAAAGAGGCATTATTGTAGAAAAAAATTGATTGCCATTAAAATGGTTATTGTGCACCAACCCAAAGATAGACACATGCTATCGCGCAATTTTTTTAGAACTTTTTAGGAGAAACAATTTTGTAGTACATATTTTTTACATAACTATAAATATTTACGCAACACGCAACGAAGCTCTCAAAAGGAATAACTTTTCCCCTGTTTTTTAAACATTGACTATTACTGCTCCGCTCCTATACGTTGTAGCGCGATGCTATATAGCCTATGACACCCTACAATAACGTAGCTTTCTATTGGTGAAAGAATTTTTAAAATCAGTTTAGTAGGTCCCGAGATTACCCCTTACAATTTAACAAATATACAAACACACAAACTTAACATCTTTATAATATTAGTATAGATTAGTCCTGAAATTTTGGGAGTCCTGGGGTATCCATCCGAGGGCTTACTCGGGGCTCCTAACCGTAAGTTGTTAGGCAGGATACGTGTGGTTTATAGTCGGTTTTTTCAACGTGAGGGAATATCCTACACGGATGCTATGCCGGACTCCTACCGTCTATAAACCCCCCCTGGGCGAGGCCGCAGTGGCGGCCGTAGGTCTGTTGGGAGTCCTGGGACATCCTTCCGAGGGCTTTGCCGGGGCTCCCAAACATAGGCTACATTTTAGCGCCAAAAGTCTACCATTTTCATTTTTCAAAAATTTTAATATACCTGGTGTCACTCATACAATCCTGACAAATCAAATGACACCTCGTATGTTAAAATCCGTCAAGCCGTTGAGTCTGTAGAGTGTACAAGAAAAAAAATCAACGTTTTCATTTTAGCGCCAAAAGTCAGCCATTTTAATGTTTTAGAAATTTTGATGTACCTGGTGTCACTCACACAATCACGACGAATCAAATGACACCTCGCATGTCAAAATCCGTCAAGCCATTCAGGCTGTAGGACGTGACAAAGAATTGGACGTACATATATTATATACATTACTAGCTAACCCGCGCAACTTCGTTTGCGTGATAAATGAAGAACCGCTCGACCGATTTTGTGCAAACTTCACATAAACCATCTACTAAATAGTCCGAACAAAGCCTAAACATTTGGTTTGGATTGGTGAGCCCGTTCTTGAGTTATAAAATTACAACGAAAAGTGGTATTGATCTCGAAAAACATTACCCTCCCGTCTTCGGCAGTTCGGGTAAAAAGAGAAAAGATTTGATTGTTTGTTTGCATTGAATAGACTCCGAATCTATTAAACTAATTTGAAAAATACTTTCACTGTTGAGAAGCTACACTAACCCATGACATAGGCTATATTTTATTCCCGTATTCCCACGGGAACAGGAACTACGCGGGTGAAACCGCGTGACGTCCGCTAGTTTCTTATATAATTAGATGTGATTCTTCGTACACAGACCACCTTCATCAGTTTCGGAGCACGAAATGCTCGCGGTGCCATCTACCAGCATGGCAGCTCCTCAAGAGATACCTACACCACGCCGAAGGTAATTTATTGTAGTTTAGCTTGCCTCTGTGGCGCAGTCGGTAGTGATACCGCGTGCAGCACTGGTGGAGGTCGTGGGTTCGATGCCCACCGGAGACAAATATTTGTGTGACCCATAAATGTTTGTCTCAAGAGTCTGGGTGTTTCTATGTATGTATTTAAAAAGTATATAAGTACTAATATCCGTGGTCTGATACCCATAACACAAGCAGGTTATTCCTAGCTTACTTTGGGATCAGATAGCGTTGTGTTAAATGTCCGTTAATATTATTTATTTTATTAAAACGTGTAAATACATTTATTGTTAAAATTACAGAGAAACATAATTATTACATATCTATATATTTAAATTATTACTATCTAAACTAAACCTAAATAATGCCCCCCCCCCCCCCCCGTGCCCAAAAGACTAGCAGCATTCCCCCTTTGAATAGCAATACCTATTCACTGAGCGAGAAAACTGCCAGCCCTTGGGTCACCAGTCGACTTAACAATTTTTTTCTAATATTAATGCAAAAGTTTGTGAGTGTGGATATATTATGTAGATGTTTGCCACTTTTTTATTTTGTAACGGCTAAACGGATCTGGTTGAAATTTGGTACAGGCATAGACTATAGTCTGGGGACTTATTTTTACACTTCGACGGCTTAACGGATCTGGCAGAAATTTTGTACATACATATCACACCGTTTATCCACGAAGGGGTAGACAGAGGCATTATTATATGCCCATATTTCTTTCACCTTTTGATTTTTCCCACGAAATAGGTGGTGAGCCGTATTGCCGTGTTGATAACGACAGGCGCAGGTTGTGCTTGTGACTGCGCTGTTGAAATTTTTCAAGCCAAATTTTGTACAGGGATATTATATTATAGTCTGGAATAACACAAGTTCCCGCGGGAACGAGAACCAATTTTAAGCGGGCGAAGCTGTTGGCAGCTCTTTCAAGCGGTTCCTCCTCCTCTCGTCATGCTCCTCATTACTGAGGGTAGTGATTCCCCCTCTGAATCACTCTCTCCCTGACGATATTGCGTTATCTGTTGCAATCTTTGGACAGCGGTTTGCGGGCAGTTAATCTATATCTGCTATACTAATATTATAAAGAACTAGCTGACCCGCGCAACTTAGTTTGCGTCACATGAGAGTGAGTTAATATTTTGAGTATTATAATGTTTCCCGTTGCATTTACCCCCGTCGCGCTTATTCTCGTCGCGTCGCGTCGCTTGTATGCATTAGAGCTGAACCGCTTATCTTCGTTTGCGTCAAATGAGAGTGAGAAGGAAAGAGATGTTAAAGTGATATAATGTTTCCCGTCGCTTTTATTTCCACCCATCCACTTTTCGGTATGGAACTCATCGTGTGCGAGTCCGACTTGCACTTGGCCGGTTTTTATCGTGACTGGCTGCCACTGCAGACCAAGTTTACTCCCGTCACCTCGCTCATACTTCAAAACTTAATAAGAGGGTTATTGTAAGTGAACCTTAAAAGATAGGCATATGCTGTTAAGGACTTTTTTTATAACTTTTTAAGAGAAACAATTTTGTAGTACACAATTTTTACGTAACTTTAACTATTTATGCAGCAGCGTTAGCAATGGAAGAAATTTCTCTCAAAAGAAAGAAATAATCCCCGTTCTCGAAACATTATTCATGGCTGCTCCGCTCCTAGTCGTCTTAGCATGATGTTATACCGCCATTTGCCAGCCTCAATAAATGGACTATTAAACTGTAAAATGATTTTTGAAATGCAACCAGTAGTTTCTGAGATCCTAGCACAAACAAACTCTCCAGTTTCATTATATCGTGAGCGAACCTTAAGAGATACACAAATGCTGTCGCGGACTTTTTTTTAGAACTTTTAATGAGAAACAATTTTGTAATACACAATTTTTACCTAACTGTAACCATTTACGCAGCGTACGCCTCGGAAGCTCTCAGACGTTAAAAAATATTCCCCGTTTTCAAAACATTCTTGATTGCTGCTCCGCTCCTATTCGTCTTAGCGTGATGTTATATAGCCTATAGCCATCCTCGATAAATGGACCATCAAACTGTAAAAGAATTTTTGAAATCCAACCAGTAGTTCCTGAGATCCTAGCGTTCAAACAAACAAACAAACAAACTCTTCAGCTTTATAATATTAGTATGGATTTGATTATTTGTTTGTTTGCATCGAATAGGCTCTTGAACATCTGAACCGATTTGAAAAATTCTTTCACTGTTGGAAACGTACTCTCTTTCCGGTGAACATAGGCTATATTTTATTCCCGTATTTCCACGGGAACGTAGCTATGCGGGTGAAACCCCGTGACGTCAGCTAGTTTCTTGTATAATAATTTAATTTAATTCTTTGTACACAGGCAACCATCCAAGGTGTTATATTATGAACAGCTGGCAGTGCCTTCTACAAGCTGGACTCCTACGCCGACACCGCGCCGAAGGTAATTAATTTTTCATCCCTGCTATTGGAAAAGTATCACTTTGTTACCTCAATAACGGGGCGCAAAACAGCTCTTTTTAACCGACTTCAAAAAAAGGAGGAGGTTCTCAATTCGTCTGTATGTATTTTTTTTATGTATGTCAAGCGATAATTCCGTCAATTGTAGACGGATTTCAATTTTTTTTTTGTTGAATAGGGGTTACTTCTGAGGTGGTCCCATTTTCACCAGGTCAGGATCTGATGAAGGGATCTAGGAGAAAACGAGGGCAACCACCGAAAATTGTAGGGACGACTAGTGTGCTTGTTAACTTTTTAATTAAGTGCTTTAATGTTCTACACTTTAATGAAGGTATGGCGTCGATCTGATGATAGAGTCGAAAGACAGTCGAGGGCATTCCTAAACAATTTACAGCAGTTATCTTGTGTTTGGGCTTGATTGATTTGTATTGATGAGAACTTTACACCTAGATTGATAGATCCAACTTCAGAAAAAAAAGAAAGGTCTCAATGTTTTATGTATGTTCACCGTCAATTATAGACGGCTTTCAATTTTTTTTGTTGAATAGGGTTTACTTCTTAGGTGGTCCCATTATAACCAGGTTAGGATCTGATGATGGGATCCTGGAGAAATCGAGGGCAACCAACGAAAATTATAGGCACAACTAGTGCGTTTGTTAACTTTTTAATTCAGTGCTTTAATGTAGATACTACCATTAATAAAGGTCTGGAGTCGATCTGATGATGGAACCAAAAGAGATTCGAGGGAATTCCTTAACGATTTACAGCAGCTACCTTGTGTTGGGGCTTGATTAATTTGTATTGATGAGAACTTTCACCTAGATAGATATATTTTTCGGTTCACCCGTCACTTAAAATAATGAAAAAAAAATTTTTCAATAAAAAATACAACCGACTTTCAAGAAATCCTGAAAAATATAATTTACTTAGCACAAAGTAATATGTAGTTGATTTATCAGATTTTATTCAATATAATATTGAAGTTGGTGCCATGAATAATACCTCCCTAAACCTATGTATTTACTTGGCGCCGACTTCAATATGATATTGAATAAAAAATCTGATAAATCAAAATACATATTACTTTGTGCTAAGTAAATTTTATTTTTCAGGATTTCTTGGAAGTCGGTTGTATTTTTTATTGAAAATTTTTTTCTGTTAAGAGCTTTTAGCGGACGGCTAAGTGATTTAAATTTGGAACTTAAAACATTCATAGAAATCGAACACAAATTGTATGGATTACTGGCTGGGACGTGTTGGCTGCACAGCAGCACGGTGACCTGTGCTAACTAAAAAAACGGGTGGGGCTGTGTCGGGGCCTTAGATCATCTAACCACAGGATGCGCCTTACTTAAGCATTGTTTTCTGCCAAGCCAATAGACCATTTGGTTTTTTGGCTTTATAAAAAGCACATCCATTACGCGTTTGTCGATTAATACATTTTTAAATATAATGAAATTTTATATGTCTTTGTGTTTCCCCCTTCACCCGCTATGAAAACTAGCAGAATATTTTTGTATGCGGTGGTTCGCAAAGGCTAGTCCCGTGATATATGGTCTAAGGTCGGGGCACACGGCCGTTGGTTTTAACATGAATACGTCTCGTAACGTACCATTCCAGCCGTACCAGCTGCAGATGTACTGGCACCGTCGTTGATCCGCTCGGCCGCATTCATTACTTTACGTTGCCGGCACTGCTTGACTCGATCATATGGTGTTTTATTGGTACCATTCGAGTGCTGTTGAGATGCCCTTTCCAACCGTATACGATCTCTGTATTTGGATTTGGCTTTTCGACGCGTATAGGCCGAGAATATATTTTTTTTGATTTTTTTTTATTATTACACCTTATTATATTCACAGTTACAATTTTACACTAATGTTATATATATAATCGATAAATTTTGACGAGAGCTGACGTTTGAAACTTGAATGAACGTCGTAGCTTCACCGACCGAGTCGAAAGTTATACTAAATGGAAATCTCGAGACGCAGCAAAATGACCTTCAAAATGGCGGGGCTGCCCCCTCCCCCGCGCGCGATGTGTTACAGTCCTTACTTCCTACTATCCTACTTCCTATCCTACTAATATTATAAATGTGAAAGTTTGTGAAGATGTTTGGATGTTTGGATGTTTGGATGTTTGTTACTCAATCACGCTATAACCACTGAATGGATCTGGCTGAAATTTGGTACAGGGATAGAGTATAGTCTGGAATGACACATAGACTACTTTTTATCCCGGGAAAATGTTCCCACGGGAAGCGGGAACGGGAACCAAACTTCACGCGGGCGAAGCCGCGCGCATCAGCTAGTAGCGTAATAAATTCTTTGATTCTTTAGCTATCCAGTGGTGTAACTGAAATTTGGATGGAGATGATAGATATGTAGCTACAACACTAAACTGTATCCCCCGATTTTGTTATCATTCGTTTTTTTGGATTGCGTCCCTATGTAAGTAATTTTAAAGACATATTCACGTCAAAAAACTGAAGAGTGCGATTTATCTTTCTGTTCTTGTAATCAATATACATATTTTATTGTATTCGGCAAATGTAATGAGTTCTACGTCAAATTATGAAAGTGACAATGCATTAACTCCTGAATAAATAACTAGGTATTAGAAGCTAATCTCGTCCTACTAAACCTAATTTTTCTCATAGAAAGGGGATGAAAAGTAGAGTATATTACTCGAGAGCAAATTATTTTTCCCTCGGGCCGTGTACTTTGAATTGAATCCCTCATTGCGCTCAGGATTCTACGTTACAATCCTTCGCTTCGCTCGTGATTCAAAGTAGCACCCTTGCTGTAAAAATACTATTTTGTTCTCTTGTTATACAATCTACTATTACTTTGTTCATAAATTTTAATAATTATTTCTTTTATAATTGCCCTGTAATTGGCGACGGGAAAGAGTACAAAATGTCGCCACCCCAATTAATCCCGAGTATGTTGTAAGAGGCGAATAAAACACTTTCGCAAAATGATCCATTGCGTAGAGAAGGAAAACTGGAAATGAAACAGGATTGTCGGTGAAATGTCAATCGTTAAGCCATAAAAAAGGGTGGCTAGAAATCATTCTCGCTCATTCAAAAGAGGACATGGAACATCTATTGTCGCGACTGGAGACAACAAGTTCCGCCTTCGGACTCACGGTAAACAGAGAAATGACCAAGATGATGATAGTGGACCGCTCGGAAGAAAACCACCCTGACATCCGTATGATTGGCAACTGTGAGGTTGTTCAATCTTATATGTACCTCGGTTCCACTATCACAAACACTGGAGGATGTGAAGACGAGATTCGAAGGAGGTGTGCAATCACAAGATCTGCCGTTGATAAACTGAAGAGAGTCTGGTGCAACCGCAATATCACCAGACCCACAAAAGTCCGCCTGATGAGATCCTTGGTCTTCCCAATATTTCTATATGGCGCGGAAACGTGGACGGTGCGAATCAATGACCAACGCAAAATTGACGCACTTGAGATGTGGTGCTGGCGGAGACTGCTGCGAATTTCTTGGACTGCATTTAGAACCAATGTCTCAATTTTGGAAGAACTGAAAATTAAGCAGAGATTATCGTCGACTGTGCAATTACGTATCCTCAAATATTTCGGACACGTTGTTCGGAACGAACACTCAATGGAGAGACTCGTTGTCCAAGGAAACGTGTAGGGCAAAAGGTCTCGCGGCCGGTCACCTACACGTTGGACAGACCTAGTACGGAATAAGACTCAAACCACCATAATCCAGAGTTCACGAGACGCTGAAGACCGGAACAAGTGGCGACGCATCGCAAAGGCAGCTGTGGCCAATGAAAATACAGCATCATCAACCACGACCGCTCTGCCAAGAGTGAACGACTAAGAAGAAGAAGAAATCTTTCAACTGTATACATAGGTCGTCACAACCTGCGCCTGTCCATTTCAACATGGCAATAGGCTCACCACATTTCACGTACGTTACGGCATATGAGGGCGTCTACTATGCCTCTGCCTAACCCTTCGGGGATAAGGCGTGACTATGTATGTATGTATAACTAGCGGACGTCAGGCGGTTCACCCACGCACCTAATTCCCGTTCCCGTGGGAATACGGGAATAAAATATAGCCTATGTTCACCGCAAAGAGTGTGGCTTCCCAACAGTGAAAGAAATTTTTAAATCGGTGCAGTAGTTATGGAGCCAATTCGAAGCAAACAAACAATTCATAATTCATAATTCATTTATTTGCGAAAATGGGTTACAATGGTGTTAAGATATTATAATTACCGTAGGTATGCAAATTTTATTATATAACATGCACAAGCGTTAATGTAATAAAAATGTATCCAATTCAATAGCCATTAAATAATGATGTAGTAACAATGTCCACGAGTCAAATATAAATAAATTATGAAATTAATTACATTCAGTCCAGAACTTATGTTTTTGTCGTTAAGAAATTCCTGTATATTGTAATATGTTTTATCAACAAGTATATTTTTCAGTCTTTGTTTGAATATATGGTCTTTTTGTATGTTACATAACTGTATTGGTAGTTTATTATACACTCTGGATACCATGCAATAAACACTTTTGTTTAGAAAAGCCGTTCTATTAGGTACTGTACGTATTTTATGTTTATTTCTTTTGCTATTTAAATTATCAAAAAGTTGTAAATTTCTTTTTACAAAAACAGCTACTTCTAAAATGTATAAACTAGGTAAGGTCAACAATCTCAAGGCCTTATAGTGAGGTTTGCAGCTTTCTGTCCTTTTAATTCGGATCATCGCTCTTACGCATTGCTTCTGTGCCTTAAAGGCAACCTCCCAAGCCGTGGAATTTCCCCAAAATATCACTCCGTATCTTAGAGTTGATTCAACATAGGCATAATATGCTGATAAGAGCGTGGAAATATTCACTGTCCTTGAGAGAGTGTATAAAGCATAGGCACTTTTATTTAATTTGGTACAGATGTAGTCTATATGCGCCTTCCAATTTAATGTGCAATCTATTTGCAAACCCAAAAATTTGGCAATGTCTACCTCATGAAACGCTGTAAGCTTTCAGGAAATTGTGGAGATGAATAAAAAAGTAATATCGAAATTTAAAATGCTGGTTTATTGTAAATTAAACTCGGGGTCGTGGTTCGTGATCGGGTAGCAAGGTTTTTAGCGATTCCCGAAGGTCTCTCAGGGTTCGACTTATCTTGGGTTGGCCTTCTTGATGTGATGCAGTCTGCGACGTAGCCGTGCCATCCACAACTTCGGCTGGCACGGTGTTCTCAAACCGGAGAGTAATTTATATCCGCAACCCGTAGGGTGGACTTCTGCAGCCCGTAGGGTGGACTTCTGCAGCCCGTAGGGTGGACGTTCCTTCTTGGAACCCGAAGGGTGGATGATTGTTGGTAGCCCGTAGGGTGAATGTTCCTTCGTGGAACCCGAAGGGTGGACCCTGGAATGTTCCATATGACGGGTTAGCTGGAACCCTTTTTCCCGCTTATTCCCCAAAGACAGCCGATCCCTGTTAAGCATTTCAGGAGTCGGGTGCCTTACAATGTTTGCTTGTATTCTACTTTCACAGAGACATTTTTTCACACCCCTGTAATCTACCCTCCTATAACAGGGTTGACCAACAGCCGTTAATTTTCACTGTTTTAAAATCTAGATTACATTATAATTAATTTAACTCACCCAATGATGGGGTTATTGACGCTTGCAGCTAAATCACTGATCACTTTGGGAGTACTTCGCTCCCTGTAATATTTCTTTACTTTGATTAGATCTATATTCTGATACACATACGCCTTCGCGACGAGTTTATTTTAATTTTTCTAGTAATGGTCCTTGAAATTCGCGCTCGATTGTATTTATATGTTTGTACAGCGCCTCTAGCGGCACCACTCGAAACTACTCAATCGTCAAGACCGCATCTATGACTATGGCTTCCGTCGTTGCGACACTTACTCGGTAGATGGCGCTTTCATATGTTGACCCAAATTCTAATTCTAGTCACCTAATATTAATTAATATTTGCACCCGTTGTTTCACAACGTTACATACTCCCCCTCCCCGGTGAGCGTTTGACGTACGATAACACGTCAAATGCTGCGTTCGTCCTCGAACGCCCCTAACTTAAGACCTACTACTTGTCTATGTGTGTGTGTATGTTAGTGTGCTGTGTGAATGATGTGATGCTGGGTATAGCGAAGAGTCGGCCTTAACCTTAATGAAACCAACTCGCAGGATGTATTTAGGTGATTCTGACAGATCTTGTGGGACAGAAAGAGAAAAGACGTAGGCTTAACTTTAGATTGTCCTCCCACGAGTTCGGGGTTCATATTTTTTTTACACAAAGCTAATATTATTAGAAGCCTCCACACGAAGTTTTAACTTGCGGAGATTAATGGTTAACGAGAAAAAAAATAATGAAAATCATAAAAATTTACCAAAAATTGTCACTTTTGACCACAGAATACCTACACTCATAATGCTTTTGACATTCGGCTCGTCATTAAACGTTTCGTTTTACATAAGGTTTACGCACTAGATGTTTAACTTCATTTAATAATGAAATAAATAGGTATATTCAGCGACTACGTAAAATTTTATGCATATTTTATTATAATTCATATATTTCGTTGACATAAATGAATGCTATTACTTAAATGTATTCTGACAATAATTTACCGACTATTGCCACTATGTAAAACTAAACGTAAAATGCCGTCGACGCGCTGTCACTGTCACTGTCTGACAGTTATATTTTTTTTGTTATACTTATTTTATGGCCTTTAACTTCAGCCTTTTAGCCAAACTATTGTTGATTATCCAACTACTGTTGGTTAGGTTAGGTTGGAACTGTGACCATTGACGCGCGACGGCGAGCGAGCGAAGCGAGCGTGCCGCGGCAGCGGCCGCCGAGCGCCAGAGGTGTCCTATATAATATTATTATAACAATTTCAGACCAAGAAAATGCGAAAGTTAGGTTATAATATAAAAAAAATCGTAACTCAAAAAGGGGGGGCGTCCGCAACTTTTCCTTCAAGGGGGGGTTCTACACCCCCTCCCCCCTCCCCCCACCACCTCCCAGCCCTTAAATCGTGGGAGGACAATCCGAAGTCCTACCAAGACGTATTTGAGGCTTTGGGTTGAAGGTTCAGGTAATACGCACCGCCTGAAAGTGGGGTGTGTATAATAAGGCTTTTTGCTGAAGGCTGGGATTTATACAACCGTCCCAGAGAAAAACATCCTACTAGGGCTAGTGTAGCACTTCCGAATCATAGGATGGACTATCCCCCAGAGCAAGCCTCTAGCTTCCGAGTGGTAGGAGTAGCCATATGACGAAAATAAACATAAAGGTGACCTACACCTAAGACTGTTAGGGCAAGACAAATGCTGCCAAATAACAGTACACCATATATCTGTTCGGGTAAGACTCATGCTTCCTCGTAACAGTAATAAACCTACACCATAAATCTGTTCGGGTAAGCTTCATGCTTCCTCGTAACAGTAACCTACAACATAATTCTGTTAGGGCAAGACCATGCTGCCAACTAACAGTATTCGACGAACTCTGTTAGGGATAGACTCATGCTTCCAACTAACAGAAAACTCCCAACTAAACCAAGAAACAGAAAAGTGATAGAAATAATTTACTCGCAGAATCCTCAGTGATGCTAATTAACCCCTATGTCTCCATGACGAACACGGCATGTGTTTGTCACGTTATTATATGTAGTTATTTGTAAGTCGTGTGTAGTGTGTACTGTCCCTAATTAATTACTAGGCTATTTAGCCCTTTAACAAAATAAAATAAAAAAAACTAAGTGCTTATTCGCAATCTTAGTAGCAATAACAAAAGCTAAGTGCTTATTCGCAACTTTAGTAGAAGAATGTTGACTATGACTATTATGTCAACCCTAATAAATAATGAAGATAAATGATCTTTGGCCATTATGCCAAATATCTAAAAAAAATATAGTACCCTTGTGTGCCACCATGGCAGTGTAAAATGTATGTGCGTGCCCAAATAAATAATATGTATGTATGTACGCATGAAATCTCCCTTGTGTAAGTTTTGTTTTGTTTGTGCGTGAGATGTTGACGTAATCATGTTGATGTAAACGTGTTATTTATCGTTGCATCTAAGGCCAGTGTCACACTTTATTCCATGCTATATTAACCCGTCAGCTTTAGTCGGGAAACAAAACTTAGGACATTTGAGTCACTTTCTCTAATCTACGAATGTGACTCGCCTGTAGCTAGTTTGCCTCCTACTTCCGCCTTTGGGAGTCACACAACATGAAATTCAAGTGTCACTATGTAAACAAACAAAAAAAAACTGCTTATTAAGTGTTTGGAATTGTGTGTGAAGATAAGTGTGATGAATATATGTTACCTATATACTACTTAATTATTATGTAAGTGTAATTGTGAACTTCCGTATGATAATATGTATGCGTGTAACATGACACGAAATGTGGTACCTTATATGCCACCTAAGTATTAATATTCTATTATGGTGTGCTAACACCCTTATATTTTCCAAAAATTTGATTATCGAAAACACTATTGTGTAACTGTACTGATGTACTAGATCAGCTATTCGCAAATGCATCTTAATGCAGTGTGTTACGGCCTTTACCGTTATCTGCATTCGTCTTTGTAACATTGAGGAATGTGAATATTTTTCGACCCACCCGCGGAATAACGAAAATAAATTTGTTCTTTTTAGGGTTCGTTGAACCGAATTATAAATTGAACCTTTATAACCTTAGTATTTGCTTTAGTAAATACTTAAGTTTGGAAATATTCCCTTTTAGGGTTCCTTCACTCAAATAATAAATTGGACCCTTCTAGATATAACTTGTCTGTCTGTCTGTCTATGTTTAAATGTAATCTAATCCGAAGCAGTAAGTAGTGAAAGTGAGGTGTATGATGATGGGTTGATGAAGTTAGCTAAATGTTTGACCGTATTAATCGATTAATGCAATTTTTGACGTTAATATTATTTTTATTAAAATGTAACTATTCCCACGAACGTACTAAGAGTTAATTGAATATTAACTCGTACCAACTAAATTTTTTTTTAAATCGTTCCTTACTACTACGGAACCCTTAATTATTACGAACTGTGTCAAAGACGATTCGCACTTGGACGGTTCTTGAAATGAACTATATAGTAGTAACTAACCTTTTATGTAAATTGTTCCTTACCACTACGGAACCCTTGAATATTTCGAATTGTTTGAAAAACCGATTCGTACTTGGACGCTTCTGGAACTATTTTGTAATAGACTGTTGGTGGCCGGAGTGTATTTTATTCACTTCCACCCACAGTTTATATGGAAAAAAAAATTTCCTCTACTATCGAGCTAGTAATTCAACTTACTCGTAAACGTTATGAAAGCAACATCTGCCGTTGTTTATTCAGAACACGAATCAAAGTTATTAGTTTACAATTGTTTTTGGCAAGAATGTTTTCACTGCGTGATCTACGTTTGGAATGTTTTTTCTTACAGTTTTATTTCAGTGTATCAGAATTCAACGCAATTCGAAAAGTGAAACAATTATAAATCTTTTATAATTTACGTGAAGTGAAATTCGTAAAATCTTTGTTCTACCGTTTTACTATAGTGAAATTTCAATAGGGATTGTTACCCAGAAGTGTGATTATCGGCTGTTGGTCTCGCTGTAAATTCACATATAGGAAATACAACAAAATAATACACAAATTGAGGCGGTTTGACGCCGTAAAAATAAAAATTGTGGTGGTGATATCCTTTGGCTACTTTTTACGATGAATATATGCTATACAACTCACTTACGAAAATTAATGTAAGCGTTTCAAATTAGAAGTTTTACTTCGGACTTTAACAAAGTACTATTTAAAATAGAAAAAACTTTTACTTTAATTTAATTAAAAAAATTTCCACCATAAAATAAATACCTGAGGGTGTGAAAAATAAATTGGGGACCGTTAAAATTTGGAAAATTACAATATTTACGTTGAGAAAAATTCAAATTTTGTCTTGTTCTTGAGTTTGCCGAAATCTGTCTAAAATTAATAAAAAACACACAAAATAAGCCGGAAAGAACAAGTTGGCAGCAGAGGTCAGGAGAGCCAAATTCCTGGGTAGTTGTAATAATTTGGAGGGAAACTACCCCGCTAACGGGCACTCTTAAGACTATTTTACACAAATTAAAATATCTTATAATTATGACCTCCCGACTCCCGTCGGAAATCGCTTTCTCGCTACCCGAAACCACGATATGGGCGCCACTGAAACGCTGTAAGCTTTCAGGAAATTGTGGAGATGAATAAAAAAGTAATATCGAAATTTAAAATGCTGGTTTATTGTAAATTAAACTCGGGGTCGTGGTTCGTGATCGGGTAGCAAGGTTTTTAGCGATTCCCGAAGGTCCCTCAGGGTTCGACTTATCTTGGGTTGGCCTTCTTGATGTGATGCAGTCTGCGACGTAGCCGTGCCATCTACAACTTCGGCTGGCACGGTGTTCTCAAACCGGAGAGTAATTTATATCCGCAACCCGTAGGGTGGACTTCTGCAGCCCGTAGGGTGGACTTCTGCAGCCCGTAGGGTGGACTTCTGCAGCCCGTAGGGTGGATGTTCCTTCTTGGAACCCGAAGGGTGGATGATTGTTGGTAGCCCGTAGGGTGAATGTTCCTTCGTGGACCCCGAAGGGTGGACCCTGGAATGTTCCATATGACGGGTTAGCTGGAACCCTTTTTCCCGCTTATTCCCCAAAGACAGCCGATCCCTGTTAAGCATTTCAGGAGTCGGGTGCCTTACAATGTTTGCTTGTATTCTACTTTCACAGAGACATTTTTTCACACCCCTGTAATCTACCCTCCTATAACAGGGTTGACCAACAGCCGTTAATTTTCACTGTTTTAAAATCTAGATTACATTATAATTAATTTAACTCACCCAATGATGGGGTTATTGACGCTTGCAGCTAAATCACTGATCACTTTGGGAGTACTTCGCTCCCTGTAATATTTCTTTACTTTGATTAGATCTATATGCTGATACACATACGCCTTCGCGACCAGTTTATTTTAATTTTTCTAGTAATGGTCCTTGAAATTCGCGCGCGATTGTATTTATATGTTTGTACAGCGCCTCTAGCGGCACCACTCGAAACTACTCAATCGTCAAGACCGCATCTATGACTATGGCTTCCGTCGTTGCGACACTTACTCGGTAGATGGCGCTTTCATATGTTGACCCAAATTCTAATTCTAGTCACCTAATATTAATTAATATTTGCACCCGTTGTTTCACAACGTTACACTCACTTATTTTAGTACCCGAGTATTCAATGTTAAAATCTTCTGGTAGATATCTGACGCGATTTCTAAACACCATGATGTTTGTTTTGTTTAGATTTAATACGAGATTATTGGCCTTTAACCAGTCCACCACTTTGATAAGGCTATTGTTAATGTTATCTGTTAGATAACTTTGATTTTGATTTGAAAATACTACCGTGCTATCATCTGCAAAGAGAAACATTGGGGCAGTGACAGCTCTAGGGAAATCATTTATATACATGAGGAACAATAGCGGGCCCAAAACACTTCCCTGAGGTACACCATACTTAACATGCCTATAGTTCGATGTATATATCAATTCTTTTTTGTGTATTTGAGATATTCTAGTGATAGATGTGGCTTGCTTTCGACCAGTAAGATAAGACATAACTAAGTTTAACGCATTGCCCCGAATGCCTGATACATAAAGCTTATTTTTAAGTGTTTTATGGTCTACGCAGTCGAAAGCCTTAGTAAGATCCATAAATAAGGCACAGGCTGGTATCTTTTTATCAATACTTTTCATAATTTCTGCAAGAAACTTAAAAATTGCTTGATTTATAGTTTTTGTTTTCCGAAAACCTGCTTGCGCTTCTGTGATTATGTTATATTTTTCCAGATAATTATTTAAGTTTTCGTATATAACTTTTTCTATTATTTTAGATAAGACCGGAATAAGAGCAATAGGTCTATAACACGTCATATTTTCACGGTCAAGTTTCTTAAATATCGGTTTTATAATTGTAGTTTTTAATCTTGAAGGAAATACTCCATATAAAATACATAAATTAATGATATGACATAATATTGGTGATATCACTTCACCTACGTATTTCAAAACACGTGTGGAGATCTCATCATATCCCGTACTTGACGTGTTTTTCAGTGATTGGATAATTCTGGTGATGTCATGTGGTGTAGTTGGATTCATAAATATGGAATTATAGAGCGATTAAGAATTACTATTTAATGTCATGCTATTTTTCAATACAAAATTACTATCTGATGTCAACCCACTAACTATTTTTTGATTTAAAGTGATATTGTTGTATGTCAAATTTTGGTTTAATGTCAAATTACGGCTTAATGTCAAATTGTTATTTAATCTGTCAATACCTTTTGATATCACACTACTATTTAATTTCAAGTTATTTTCCGATGTCAAATTGCTATCTGCAGTCAATCTATGCGATGTCAAATTACCATTCGGTCTGAAATTAGTGTTTGATGTCAGATCACTATTTGATGTCCGGTTCACATTTAAGGTGGAATTATTATTTGTTGTCAGTATTTAAATTTCATCAATGAAAAAATTATTAAACTGCTGAGCAATGTCATAAGGATTCGTTATAATTCGCCCATTTACATTTAACCTCTGAATATGGTCTTTCGGTATACTAAATTTATTTTTGTTTATGATATTCCAGCTGGCTTTGTATTTATTTTTACTAATATTGATGTAGTGACTATTTTGAGCTCTCTTTGTGAGAGTAATTATCTTACTCAGTCTGGCTGAGTAGGTTTTGAAGGCAATCTTATCGACCTCATTTTTTGATTTTCTGTATTCCCAAAGTAAATGCCTCTTGCGTTTTGTACACAGTTTCACTCCTTTACTAATCCACCTTTGACGGGATTTGATACTTTTTTTATGTTTAACTATCGGAAAACATAACTTATATAAAAGACAAAATATCTCGTGAAATTTAGTAAATGCTGTCTCAGGATCATCATCATTCAATATATCACTAAAACTAAGACATCTGAGATACTCCCTGAATTTATGTAGGTTTGCTTCGCTCTTTTCCACACTCCATTGCTCTATCTGACAGATTGTTTTAATTGGACAGGTCAACAATTGTGCTGTGTGGTCTGAGAGAGCGAAGTCCATTGAGTCTGTTTTGCTACCACGAATATTATAGATCATGTGATCAAGACAGGTACCGCTGGATAAACGTGTTGGAGATTTAGAGGTCAATTTAAGATTGTGTTCTGTAAGCAGATTTATGAACAATATTGATTCTTTACTTCTTTTTAGAGTGTTAATATTAAAATCACCACATATTACTATTTTTTTCGATTTATAACAAAAATGTCGTAGGAGATTACTAAACTTACAAAAGAATGCATCAATTTCATTTGTGTTATTGTGAGGCGGCCGGTAGATACATATGATTATTATGTTACTATCAGGTAGTTCCACCGCACTACACTCAAAAATATTTAGTTTTTGAAATTGTTTTATCTCCTCTATGGCCCTGGATTTATGACGCAGATGCACAAATATGCATGAACCACCATGTCTACTGTTTCTATTATATTTACTAATAAGACAGAAAGAGGGTATATTTATTGAGTCATTTTGCAACATATTATGTTCGGTAATACAAATAATATCAATGTCAATATTTTTATCCTGTAGTTCACTTAAATTTACGAGAAATTTGTCCAATTTATTAGAAAGGCCGTCGATATTTTGATGTAAAACGTAAAAATTTTTAGTCACGAAAAAAGTTATTGTTAACATTTTCTACGTTTTTTGTCTCTGTGTAAATTTCATCACCAACTGTAACTTTACTTGTCTGATTTGGTTCTAAGAAATAGTCGGTCTGGGTTCCTTTATCCAACTTACCAATGTTATTTTTTTCCCGTGTTTGTAAGAAGTATTTAGCCGATTGAAGTCGGTTATATAGATACAGGATTTCTCTGTGTAGAATTTGACATACATGAGTGGCATAATATCTGCGATATGGCAGTTGAATAGAAAATCCCATATCAACATACGTTACATTGTTAAATTTTGAGCATAAAAGTCTAAGTTCATAGTTAAGTTTCTGTTCCCTTAAGTGTTTATAGTATGGAATCTCACAGAATAACACATTAGTATGTCTTGTAGTACATAAAAAGTTACTTATACATATATTGAAAATAGATGGGGATCTATCATTCATGCCGCCGAGTACAATAAGATAATCATTACGAGATAATGAATTGATCGATATGCGTTCAGAAACCAAAACATCCTGCAGGGCAGCACCTGGTTTCCAGTAGCATGTAACCAGATACCGTTCCCCAAGTAATCGCTGCAAAGTGCCTTGAATGTGACGTCCTTGATCATCAGATATCACCACAATTTTGTTTAGTTGGGTCCTATTTGACTCCCAAACTGGGTCTTTACTAACTGTTTGGAAGGTGGAAGGTGTGTTCGAAACTGTGTCAATTTTTGGACTAGTTCTGCCACTAAAGTGGTCATTTAAATTTTCAAAAAACTGCGACTTTTTGCATCTATTTTTTTCTATATTTTCGTTTGAGCTACTAGCCAGAGAATCCGTCATTGGCATTGTATTTAGTGGTAATGGAGTGGTACATTGACTTTTACGTCTTTTCGCTTTGGTCGTTTTAGGCGTCAAGTTATTCCCAATTGGTAAGGGCAGGCTTACTGATTTATAGGTTTCAACCGTTTTCAAACTTTTTGCCAAATCCAATTTTAATCGGTAATTCTCACTATTGAGGTTGTCAATCTCCTGGTGAGCACTGGCTAGCTGATTAGCAAGATCCGTAATTTTTTCATGAAGTGCTGATATTGCTTGGTTATCAATTAATGATGTATTTGGAGTATTTGACAGACTCAGCATTGTCGTATCAAAGAGGGACGAGTCTTCTTTGGTTATGTCATTTAGAGAGTTGCACTTTACAAGCTTGCGAGTACGGAGCGTAATGTTTTTTGCTCCATGTCCATTGTTGGTGGTTAAGGGTTATATCGACTGTATTATCAACTTCGCTTAACTATTTAATTTTGTTTTATCAGGAACTCCAACGTGGTCCGTGATACGCAAATAAATACTTTTGTCATTTGTTACTTCCTTAGTTTGATGTAACTTTGCAGAATAATGTTCAAAAAGAACAATTATGGTAACTCCAGATTTGAACCCTCGATCACTGTAACGATAATCTGTGATTCGTGCCTCGAGACCAACATGTCATTAGCATTAAGACGTGAAATTGCTCATCATACTCCTCGCAATGAACACCGCTTCATATTTAAGCTTGCATTCAATAGATGTCGCTGTTAGGGTAACATACTTTTTAGAATACAAGATAATGTCGGTAAGATTTTTAAATAAAAAGCGGGTCTTATTCTGGATGTAGAAAGTGCGATTTCATATTTTGTAAACAGTCTTTTTTAAGAATTCACTGTTGTTGCTATTCCATAGCATCCATTAAGATTAGTTATTTGCACAAGTCAATTGCTTAACGTAAATATTAGTTGGGATTATTGTCAATGTTCAAAGTATTTAATTTGCTCGTGTTTTAGATTGTAGTGTAAGTTTTGTGCCACTAACATTGTCACAGCACGTTTATCACTTTATTAACACTTTTATGCTTAATACACATTCCACAGATCACTTAAAACTATTTTAGATTTAAATATTGTACGAACAATAACAGAAGCAATGTTTACTAATCAGCGCCACCTGGCGGATGTAGTCTAAGATGAACAAACAATCAAATCTTTCCTCTTTATATAGTATAGAAGTATAGATTAGATTTATTTGATTCTTTGTACACAGATCACCATCATCGGTGGTTAAATATGAAGTGCTTGCGGTGCCGTCTACCAGCTCAGCACCTTCTCAAGAAACACCCGCTCCGCGTCAAATGTAAGCCCTACTACCTAATATTAAAAAGGCGAAAGTAACTCTGTCTATCTGTCTGTTACGTTTTCACGACCGCTAAACCGTTTTTGATGGAATTTGGTATAGAGATGTTTGAGTCCAAGGGAAAGACATATATGCTACTTTTTAACTGACTGCACAAAAGGAGGGTAATAATAATGAAACAGCTAGTTGACTATAGTTCAGTTTGTAATTTAATTCTTGTTCATATTTAAATTGATTTTTTAAATTCTTTGTACATAGACCACCACCAGCAATTTTGCAGTCAAACGAGCAAGTTTCCGGATCAGGTATGTTTTGTATTTATAGTTATTTTTACAGTGAATATCATCATTCTAGAACTGTTTTTTCTTTAAATAGCTGATTATTCGGAAGCTGATGAAGACTGCGTTAACAAGTGGCTGTTGGATCATTCAAGTGGCGACGAAGAAGAGGAGTTGGTTATGAAACTGGAAGAGCAAGACTTTGCCAACGAGGCGCCTGCTCATACTGACGACATAGACCCGACTTTACAGGACTGGTTGACGCATGAAGACGAGGACGCTGACAGACTTATGCGTAACCTATTACCGACCGACAATACATTTGACTGGGACCACAATGCCGATTCGTTTTTGGGACAGCGCGAAGAATTTCGTGGTCAGTCGGGGCCCACGTTTAGTGTGCCTGCGGACGCAAGGCCTATTGACATCTTCTATAGGTTCTTCGACCGCGAAATTTTTGAGCTGCTCGTTACTGAAACGAATCGGCATTTTAATTACATGACACGGCCTCTTCAACAACACAGCCGATTACACCGTGCCACCAGGACCACCAGGGATGAGATGGTCGTCTTTATCGCCGTCCTTATTTTTCAGGGTATTATTCCCTTACCTGTAGAGAAGGACTATTGGCGATATAACGGCTATCTCACCCTGCCGTACTTCAGACAGCTCATGTCCTATAATAGGTTTCTGTTGTTGAAGAGGATGCTACATTTTACTGACGATAGCGCACAGACACAGATTCACGACTTGAAGCTGCGAAAGTTAGGGCCCTTACTAAATCTACTTAACAGTAGATTTAGTGAGCTCTATCTTCCGTCGCGCGACATCGCTATAGATGAATCGCTTCTTAAATGGCATGGGCGCTTGAGTTTCGCACAAAGAATAGTGACTAAATCGGCGAAAGTCGGTATCAAGTCCTATGAGTTGTGCGAATCAAGTACCGGCTATTTGTGGAAGTTCTTCATCTATACCGGTAAAGGAACGACTGACGAAACGACACGACAGGATGAGGACAGTGAAGGACTGGACGGGCAGGCGCCTCCTAAAGCCACTGTCAAAATTGTTTTAGATCTAGTCAGGCCATTACTCAACCGAGGACATACCCTAACAATGGACAACTTCTATAACTCTCCCTTGCTGGCCAGGTTTTTAAAAAAAAATGGCACAGATTGCCTGGGCACTCTTCGTGTCAATAGGGAGCATGTCCCCGAGTCCATTAAAGGTATGTCCAAGGCTGACTTACGGCCTGGCGAGATCGTACAATCGTATTGCCGCGATATGTCAGTTTTGTTGTGGCGTGACAATAATATTGTAGCGTTGTTATCAACTTTCCACGGGGGCCAAATCGGTGGTCGAGAAAAGCATGGGCATTACAGATACAAGCCACAAGCTGTGCTTGATTACAACAAGACGATGGGGGCTGTTGATAAAAAGGATCAGCTTTTATCATCACACCCCATCGAAAGGACAAGGAATCACGCATGGTACAAGAAGGCCTTTCGGCGGCTGTTAAACGTCACAGTTTTGAATGCCTACATAATTTATAAGCGGAGTCACCCCACCATGACGCAACGTGACTTTAGGCTTCGTCTGGCCAATGAAATGGTTGAGTCGGTAAGGCCGCCCGTAGGCCCGCTAACATCGACGGTGGAAACTTTGCGGGTTATAGAATCCGCACGACGCCGGAGGTCGATATTAGTGGGAAACCATTATGTTGGTATGTTGCCGAAAAAATTCACGCGTTGCGTCTGGTGCAAGAAATCCAGGACAGTTTACAAGTGTGAAGCATGTTCTGTGGCACTTTGCATAAATATTTGTTTTAAGGAGTACCATACCATGGAAAGCCGGACAAACTCTGGGAAGACTGACAACTCCTCCAAGCCTTCAACGTGAACCGCTTTGTAGAAGAACAAAGTTTGAAGTGTGGTGAAAAACGCGTATGTCTATGCTGTTTGGAGTCCTTCTTGAGCCTATAGAGGTTTGCAACACCAGATGCGCTACACTCTGCGCTTGCTTCTGACTGCCTCATTGTGGGGAGTCCTTCTCGTAGCCTATAGAGGTTTGCAACACCAGAGGTGCTACACTCTGGGCTTGTTTCTGTCTGCCTCATCATTCTCGCCCTCGAGGAGGTTCCTCGTGGCGAGTATCTTCTAACCACCTCATCAAATTTCGATTAAAATTATCTATTGCTATCGAAATGGTAAAGTTGGCATAAAATGGGGAATGACTTCTGATTGCCTCATCAAATTCCGATCAAAATTATCTATTGCTATCGAAATAGATAAGTTGTCAAAGTTGGCACAAAAAGGGGAATGACTTCTGATTGCCTCATCAAATTCCGATCAAAATTATCTATTGCTATCGAAATGGAAAAGTTGTAAAGTTGACATAAAATGGGGATTGCCTCATCAAATTTCGTTAAAAATTATCTATTGCCATCGAAATGGAAATTGTGTGCACAATATGTCTTGTCACGCCACAACAAACCTGTCTTTTGCTATCTAATGGAGTGTGTGTATAAAATTTGTCTTGTCACGTCACAACAAACCTGTCTATTGTTATCTAAATGGAATATCTGTACAAAATTTGTCTTTTCACGCCACAACAAACCTGTCTTTTGTTATCTAAATTGAATGTATACAAAATTTGTCTTATCACGCCACAACAAACTTGTCTTTTGTTGTCTAAATACTAAATAGAATATGTGTACAAAATTTGTCTTATCATGTGTCACCTAGCAGGTGTGAATCTTCAAATTTATTTTGTAAAATTATTTTGTTTAGCTTAATTTGGGCTAGGTGGCGTTGTTTGAGGATGTTGCACAATATTTATAAAAATACATAAATATAATTTTTATTTACCTATTTTATTTGTTGTTAAGCGGCAACATAAATACATTACAGTAAAATTTTTAGATCATGTTTTATGATAATGTTTTTAAGGGTAGCGTACCCAAAAAGATTAAATTAGACCCTTTTCCCATTTTATATAGCCCAGATAATCATACTTTTGTTTTTAGATTTACCTAAAATTAAATTCTGGCCTTGATATTTCTATTATGTTAAGCTATGACCGAAAAATTCTAAATCTATGGCTATGACGTTCTTTTTTATATTTATTTGATTTTTACGTTAAGAAAATCATTTATATTGTTCAAAATAAGGTTACCAAAAAGTAGTAGCATCATTTCTTAGCACAACTATTGAGAATTGATTGTGACCTGAACTGAAATTTTATTCTAGTCTACCTAGGTGATTAATTTTACCTAATTGGAAAGCATGTATATATTTTGTCAGTACATTCAGAAATAAACATAGAAATAGTAGGTATTAGGTTAAGTTCTAGATTCAGACGCAACACTTGCGCGTTGAAGTCCGAATAGGCAGTTATATTTTATTTTAAAGATTTTTTTCTACCTAAATACTTAGGTACAGTCTTGGTACCTACCTATGTACATATTATGTAGGTAAGTATTTAAAACATGAAAATATTTGTAACTAAATAAATGATGTTTTTTGTTTTAAATAAAAAATTAATATCTGAGACTAGGTACTTCTTCATTTTCCCTATCAATTTTTTCAGCCTATTTTATAACATTCTAGGTATCGATAGCCCGTTAGGTATATTATACGTATCCTTGGATTAAGTTTTTGTTATTTCTGTCAGTTATTCAGCACAGCATAGTTGAAATTCTTATGGGCGTGTCCATTTCAACACGGCAATAGGCTCACACAAGCTCTTATTACCTGCGTCAGTTATTTAGCACAGCATAGTTAAAATTCTTATAGGCGTGTCCATTTCAACACGGCAATAGGCTCACACAAGCTCTTATTACCTACGTCAGTTATTTAGCACATCATAGTTAAAATTCTTATGGGCGTGTCCATTTCAACACGGCAATAGGCTCGCACAAGCTCTTATTACCTATTGACTTTGAATTAATGTCCTATGTCCCCAGATAGGATGGAAGAGATGGGTCATAGGGCGCCCGAAGTGGTCCTCCGTAGCGTTGAGTATTTGACCTCACGGTTCATTTGGCTCCCCAGGTGCGCTTTCCTTGTGGATTCCAGTTCAACAGCTTTTTTGTTTTTATCCAATCATAGTTTTGGTGGGAATCGTCGACGCAGTGAGGTCAACATAGTGTTTAACTAATGGAATCAGGCGTTACATGGCGGAAATCCATCCTAAAATGATAATAAAAGGAGGGGAGGGGGGAAGAGGAACCCGCCTCACACCCTCGATTCGTCAATCCTAACTTACAACCGTTAAGGATAACCCCAACTAATTGTATGGTCTATAATTGTCGGTTCGTCATTCCTCCCATACAATTAGTTGGGGTTATCCTTAACGGTTGTAAGTTAGGATTGACGAATCGAGGGTGAAAGGCGGGTTCCTCTTCCCCCCTCCCCTCCTTTTATTATCATTTTAACACAGTGTTTGTTTGCATCGAATAGGCTCTGAAACTACTTAATCTATTTGAAAAATTCTCTCACTGTTGGGAAGCTATTCTACTATTCCGGGTGACATAGGCTATTTTCCCATGGGAACGGGAGCTACGCGGTTGAAACTGCTTTACGTCCGGTAGTTGCCTATAAAAAGCCAAACAACTGTCTGTGGTTTGTAGTGAAACACCAACATTATGTAAGTAGAACCCTGATCAGTCCGAGTCATCCACTCCGGGGCCTTCTGCAGCCACACGCCGCCCCGAGCCCACTACCTAGTGCTGCAGCTGAGCTGAGGACGCAGGGCTAATGGAGAGTATTCTGAGCCTCAAAACAGAATCATATTGTATCACTAAGGAGGATTTATTTTTGACGTGAGGAAAATCCTACGGGGTTGCTATGCCGACTCCTACGACTAAAAAACCTCACTTATCTTGCCTCAAGGCCTATGGTTGGGAGCCCTCGGAAGGATACCCCAGGACCCCCAACAGACCTACGGCTACCACCTAGGGGGGGAGGGGGCTTGGGTGCTATCCCGCGTCTTTGGGGGTTCACTAAGTAGGATAGCCTTAAAAAACCAAGCATATAGTATGTTTGGAGGCTCAGACGTGGCAGTCCCGCCTCCACACAAGAACACAGTGTGCTAAATATTCGCTTGCTCAAAACAAAATTTATTCGAGAAACCAAAACAGTGCTAAACCTTCGTTTAGGTACCTAGGCACTTAGAATTTCGACTATCCATGCATTAACGAGATAAGGACATTGACCGACAGATGGAAGGATAACAAAGTAGGTATTAGGCTCTATTGAGGTACGAAAGTTCGGAACCCAAGTAGTTAACGAATCACATGATTATCATATTATCAACATAGTGCTATTTTTCGCTATTCTAAATCTATGGTGCGAATTCAAAAAACCACAGATTTAGATTTATTTGCGAATTTGGAGACAAGCGGATGCTACTCCGTGTACAATTTTCCAAAATTAGTGTATTTCGAGTGTTTATTGAGTAAAAATTGGGTGGATTTTTTGAACATAAAAGTTTTACAACGTATTGTACACAAATCAATACATATAATAAAATCGTAATTGTCTGTTTGTCTGTACGTTTGTGCACGCTAATCTCAGCAACCGCTCAACCAATTGCAATGCCGTTTTCTTTATTGCGTGCGTTGCGGTTTACTCCACTTAACATTTAGTGTTTGTTTCATGTCAATCGGTTCGTAAATAAAAAAAACTTGAGAGGTGTCAAGGGACACCCGGATGGAACGAAGTTCCTTTCGATTAATTAGTGAAGGAATTGTAATAAAATTTTATTTTTTTTAATTAATAATAATATTTTTTTTATAATTAACCCTCATTTTATTACCCCCCTCTTTCCCCCCCTCCCCCTCCTTTCCTCCTTCCCCTCCCCCCGTCTCCCCCCTCCCGCCCCCTTCCCCCTCCCCTTCCCCATATTACCCCCATATTAAAGGAGGGTAGAGGTACCTCTACCCTCCATACTATAGCAAAAACATTTAAACGGCCGAATTGAGTAACCTCCTCCTTTTTTGTAGTCGGTTAAAAAAGTGTCGTGACAACTTTTCGTAAGATTTTTTTCCGTCTAGCCCCCTTTCACAACGCGCGATAAGGAACTTCGTTCCAAAAGTTAGGTATATCAATCTAAAAATCACTTATAAAATGCAGCGTACGAAGTCGCAGGCAACAGCTAGTGTTAAATAAAACGCAGTGAAAGGTGTCTCATTCATTTTTCGTCAAACTCCAGAGACACTTCTAGTAAAGTCCCACCGCTTTACTAGAGAAGACTGGCTTTGACTTAGGTCTGTACTGTATTTAGAGGACGAAGACAGAAAAAAATACAAACAGCCGAATAATACAATAGTTGGCAGTATAGTTTTAAATACCTTCGCCTGTCCTTTGGACGAACAAAGCAACAACAATCAAGCCTGGCTGTCAGCTGTCAAGTCAAAGGGTTTATTTATTTGTTGATTGTGAAATTTGTGCAATTTAACAAATCAATAAATTTAGATACCATTGCAACACGTAGTGATAACATTTTCCTTGATTATTGAATACCCGATAGCTTCGGTATTCCAGATTACGGGAGTGTAATTTTCTAGAGTGCTGTACTAATAATTCATCTCTTTTCATTAGATCGACAGTACAGACATCAGAAGATAATACAGACTAAAAACGTAATAAATATTATTGTAGTGTAGAACTTCAGACTTTAAAATGAATAAGAAAGGAATATCGTTCGGCAAAATTAGCTTCAGCGTCGCCAAATCTACAGCTAACAGCGAAAAAAGCGAAGCGGATTCGACGTCTGGTTTCGGCACATTTGGTCGTACTCCCATTCAAGAACACAAGGAGATAGAAGAGATAGCCGAAGATTTAGAGAACCAGCACGTCCAACAAGTGATGGGTATCAAAAACTTTGGGAAAAAGGCTAAAAACTACGATGTGGCCGAGATGGTACACCAAGCGAAAATTAACACTTTAGAAGCCAATAAAAAATTAGAGGAAGCTACTAGTAGTACCACTGATAATGCAGGCACCGCTAAAGACGGTGAAATTTTTGATGACGAAATTCCCATTGGCTTTTATCGTGAGGATGAGGAAGAAATTGGTCCGCCTATACCTCCGGAGTTACTGAGCAAAAAGATTGAGGAGACTAAGAAGGCAGATGGTGATGATGACAGCTATGATGAGTTGAGTGGATCTGATGATGAAGAACTACCATTAAGGAAGAGGATACCAAACAGTCATGAGGTAAAATATTAATTAAATTGGCAATACAGGGTGCGCGTAATAGTCCCAGGATAAAAAATATCTTTTAATTTATTCCAGACTGTCTATTCCTGTACCAAATTTCAGCTAGATTCTTGAGTAACAAACATCTACACAAACTTTTACAAATACATTTATTAGGGTTAATTTGCCATTTTGTGTCTTTTAATCTGTTTAACAAACCATTAGCAGATATTTCGTAGGATAGTATTGACATATAAAAAACTGGTCAAGAGCGCATCGGACCTGTGCACAGAAGGTTCTGCACCATAAAAAGCGTATTTGTTGTATGCGAGCCCCCTTAATCCTCTCTTTTTCCGATTTTAGTATTTGTTGTCATAGCGGCAACAGAAATACATCATCTGTTAAAATTTCCCTTCCCTGTTCCTGAGTTACAGTCTCATGAGTCATGACAGACAGGCAGACGAACAGTAGAGTCTCAAGAATGGGGTGGGGTCCCCTTTTTACCCTTTGGGTATGTAACCTTAACAAATAAATATTTTTCACAGGTAGAGATGCACCACGGCAGTAAAGCCGTATTAGCACTTGCAGTGGATCCGTCAGGTGCGAGACTGGCTACAGGATCCATAGATTATGAAGTTTCGTTCTGGGATTTTGCAGGTAAATGGCACTTTTTCGTGTGCATTAGAAACCCCATAATCAATTGTCTGTATAATATAGCTTGATCTCTGTGACAGTTGTTTGTACGCTAACAAAATGAACTTTTCTTTCAAAGCCATAAAGTAGTTATTTACAACTGGGATTCTGCACTCTAATTGCAAAACTTTGTCATTGATATAAAGTCCATTTTTGTTTAGGTCATAGATTTAGAATGTACACAAGATAAACAGTGTCAGATAGAAAACGAAACCAAAAAAGAAATATCTATGTGTGAAAATGAATATATGAATATCTATATTATGTTATTTAATATCAAATTTACACACTGAACTCGACACCATCATAGAAAATATTAAATTTTCCATTTTATTCGTAAGATCACTACAGAATATTGTAAAATATTAATGACATATTATCACCACAGGTGCTAGGGTGATAAATTAAGAGTACACAAGTTGCTATCTCTTTTCCTCTCGAGCTATGTGTACTGGTAAATGAGGTCTCGCTCGCACGCTATGTGTATCTATTGAGAGTAGCGAAAAATTCTAAATCTATGGTTTAGGTTAAAACAACCGATATTGGAATCTAGATGACACATGTTTCAGCAGATCACCAAATCTTTCCACATGCTGAAAACTGTTTAGAAAAAGAATATGTAGGTTTTAGTGTAGTTCCATTCAGAGCCAGGGGAATCTTTTATTAGAAACTAGCTGTTCCCCGCGGCTTCTTCCGCGTAGAAGTCGTTATCGCGTAAAGTCATTACCCTCCTTTTGCGCCGTCAGTCAAAAAGTAGCCTGCGTCCTTTCCTTGAACTCAAACTATCTCTATACCAAATTTCATCAAAATTGGTTCAGCAGTTTAGGCGTGAAAACGTAACAGACAGAGCTACTTTCGCATCCATACTAATATTATAAAGCTGAAGAGTTTGTTTGTTTGTTTGTTTGAACGCTAGGATCTCAGGAACTACTGGTTCGATTTCAAAACTTCTTTTACAGTTTGATAGTCCATTTATTGCGGATGGCTATAGGCTATATAACATCACGCTAAGACGAATAGGAGCGGAGCAGCAATGAAGAATGTTTCGAAAACGGGGAATTATTTTTACCGTCTGAGAGCTTCCGAGGCGTACGCTGCCTAAATGGTTAAAGTTACGTAAAAATTGTGTATTACATAATTGTGTCTCTCAAAAAGTTCTATAAAAAAGTCCGCGACAGCATATGTCTACCTTTTAAGGTTCGCTCACAATAACCGAATTTGTCTTTCTTTTAAGGTTAGCTCACAATATTATCAAACTAAAGAGTTTGTTTGTGCTAGGATCTCAGAAACTACTGGGTGCATTACAATAATAATTTCACAGTTTTTTAGTCCATTCATTGAGGATGGCTAATGGCTATATAACATCACGCTAAGACAAATAGGAGCGGAGCAGCCATGAATAATGTTTTAAGAACGGGGAAAATTTATTTCTTTTGAGAGCTTTCATTGCGTACGTTGCGTAAATGGTTAAAGTTACGTAAAAATGGTGTACTACAAAATGTTTATCTTAAAAAGTTACAAAAAAAGTCCTGAACAGCATATGCCTATCTTTTAAGGTTCACTTACAATAACGGTAAAATTTTTTAAAATATGAGCGATGCAACTCGACGCGTCGGGAGTAAACGTTTTCTGCAGCAGTAGCCAGTCAACTGAAAGATAATAGCGGCCAAGTGCGAGTCGGACTCGCACACGATGAGTTCCATACCAAAAAACGGACAAAAATAAATGCGACGGGAAACATTATATCACTTCAACAAAATTGTGCGGTTCAACTCTAATGGTAATGAATATAGGTAAGCGACGCGACGGGAAAAATTATTTCACTTTAAATATTAAAACCTACCACACCTTTTTAATAAATATTAGTGACCGACCGAAGTTTCGGTTTCGGTTTCGGTTTCGGCCAGTTTCGGCCAAAAAATCGAGTTTCGGCCGCAGTTTCGGTTTCGGCCAAAATGGGCCGAAACTTTCGGCCGGGCCGAAACTAACGTGTTCGTGAATTTTGAGTGCCTGGCTCTGCTTGTGACGTGGTTGGGGTCAGCCCAACCAGTTAATGTGTTACTAATTGAAGATTTAGAGATTTACAAAGGATCAATAGTATTACAATTATACAATTTTATTCTAACCACAAGCAATTACAAGCATTGAGAAGAATTGGACAGTTACTCCTGTTTTATGTCTTAGACCACCTTTTTAGTAACCCTAAAAAGGTGGCTTTTGGTTACGGAATTGTGATCTAGAACATTACCTAAACCTACCCCTTTATTGTCGGTCCCGTACAAAAAGGGTGAAAACAGGGCCCTATTAATAAGACTTCGTTGGTCGTCTGTCTGTCTGTCAGCAGGCTGTAACTCATGCACCGTGATAGTTAGACACGTTAGACAGGTTAAATTTTCATTGATGATGTATTTCTGTTCTGTTCTAGCGCTATAGCAACAAATAATAAAAACAGACAAAATAATAATGTTAAAGGGGGCCTTCCATACAACAAACGTGATTTTCTGCCGCTTTTCTTGTACGAAACCCTACGTGCGTGAGTCCGGCTCGCGCTTGTCCAGTTTTAGTCAATACTTAACCGGCCAAGAGCTAGTAGCAGGGCACCGTGTGGTTTTAGTCGGCAGGAGTTCGAAATAGCATCTATGAGTAATTCCACACGTAAAATATAGAAACTCATGTTTAGATGGAGATATTTCTAAAATGAACACTTGAGAAGATTTATACTGTTAATCGATAACACATGGTTGAACTAGCTGCCTATTGAAAAAAAACCGGCCAAGTGCGAGTCGGACTCACGCACGGAGAAGTAAAAGCGGGACCCTATCAACGAGACATGAGACTGTTTGTCGTCTCTCTGTCTGTTTGTCACGAGGTTGTATCGCTGGAACCGTGAGCGTGACAGATAGAGACCTAAAATTTTCACTGATGAAGCCGCAATTTTTTTTAACGTGAGAAAATCCTACAGGAATGGTATCGCGGACTCCAACCGACTAAAAACCATACGTATCCTACTTAACAGCCTACGGTTGGGAGCCCCGGGTATGCCCTCGGAAGGATGTCCCTAGGGCTCCCAACAGACCTACAGCTACCACAGCGGCCGCGTCTTTGGGGGTTGTTCAGGTGTTATCCCGCTTCTTGAGGGGGGGGGGGGCGTTCATGAATCTCTCACGTCACGCTTTCGTCTAGGGCCTCCTTCTGTAAGGACTGTGAGCAGCCCCGTCACCGTCCTCAGGCCCCCAGGTCATGGAGACCGATATGCGGAACTCGGGTGGGAGAGTTCTCTCCGGCTTCCTCCCCGCCGTCTCTATCACGAGCATGACCTGCTCACAGGAAGAGGCCTGTGGCCCCGCTCCAGCGCCTTTTAAAACAATGTCGCAAGGGCCCTCGCTTCCTGGTTCCATGGAGGGGTCCCGGCTTGGAGACATGCCGCCTCAACTGAGATCGTGCGGTATCCTCTTATCACCCTGACGGTCATCGCCTTCTGCGGGCTAAGCAATCTAGCTGCATTGCTGACCATCAGGGTCTCCGCCCATACAGGGGGCCCCGTATACGGCCATGCTCCGCACGACCACAAGGCACAGTCTCCTTCCGTTAGGTCCTGTGATGTTGGGCAACAACCGCGAGAGTGCGGCTGATGCCCCCTTCAGTTTCGGGATCAAACTTCGGAAGTGGTATCCGAATTTCCACCGGCTATCGAGTACGAGCCTCAGATACGTCATCGAGGGCTCGATGCTGACGCCCCGTACATGCAAGCTGGAACCCGCAGGTGACCTTTAAGGCTGCGTCTCGGTGCGTTGCTCCTTGCGCTGTAACGAGGGTGTCGTCGCGTCGGTGTAAAACGTTACGCCGACACCTCAAAGCAACGGACCACGCAGCACCCAATCCTAACCGATGTTCCACAGAAGCGGTCCTAAGACAGATCCCTGTGGAATACCGAACGACACATCTCCCCGACCCGGCCCCAGCCAGCTCGGGTAAGTTATGGCCCTCTCGGAAAGATAGGCCCGGACAATTCGACGGAGGTAGGGAGCCAATGCATGGTAAATAAGCGCCTCCCAAAGGCAGCTCCAGGGCAAGGGTGTTGAAAGAGTCGGCGATGTCAAGAGACACTGCCACCGCCACCTCACCCTGTTCTGTTGCCGCTATAACAAAAAATAGCTATGTACTAAAATCAGAAAAAAAACATCAACACACACCAAACGTAATTTTTGTGCCCAATTTTTGTAACGGAACCCTCTGTGTGGGAATTCGACTCGCAGTTGGCTGGTTTTTTTTTTTTTTTCAATATGGACACGTGTGTTTCGGTTTCGGTTTCGGTTTCGGCCGAAACTGACCCTGAGGCCGAAAGTTCGGTTTCGGTTTCGGTTTCGGCTGGAAAACCAGTTTCGGTCGGACACTAATAAATATACCTACCTAAGACACGCGACGAGAGTAAATGCGACGGGATTATATTACCTACTTAAAATATTAATACTAAACCACTTCTCTTTCTCATTCTGATGTGACGCAAACGAAGTTGCGCGGGTCAGTTAGTTTATAATATTAGTCGGGATAAATTAAAAGTCTAAAGGGTCTTCAAGCGAGTCATGAAAAGGCAAATCATTTTCTATAGTCTTTTAGAACTTAAGATAGACCCTCAATTTACTAGATATCACCATGACTTTCCATCAGACAGTCTAAATATTTATTCTTCTTTTCAGGAATGGACACATCAATGCGATCTTTCCGTACCCTCCATCCCTGCGAGAACCATCCCATCAAAGCATTGCAGTACTCATCTACAGGGGATTCTATTTTGGTCATCAGTGGTTCTGCACAAGCGAAGGTGTTAGACAGGGATGGATTTGAAGTGCTGGAATGTGTGAAAGGAGATCAATATATTACTGATATGGCTAAGTAAGTTTACTGCATCACAAAAGTTAATCTCATCCTCTCCTTTTCGATTCTGAATAACTTAAATATCTCAAACAGTCGAGAGAAGTCCCTTCCTAGGTTTTCCCAAACTCCTACAGTATGGGGTTCTTCAAAAGGGGTCTTAGAAGGTTTTTACAGGGTCGGCAGCGCGAGTGTGGCGCCTCTGGTGTTGCAAACGTCCATAAGCTGCGGTGACCACCGGTACATCTGGTGGGGCCGTATGCTTGTCTGTCACTTAGTGGTATAATAAAAAAGAATCATACCTCAAACCATTACATTGGGCCTTCAAATTACTGCCAAAGTGTGTAATTACCCCTGTATTCTTGCATGAGTCTATGTTATGTTTTGTTGAATGCAGATACCATAATATAGATAGACATAAAACAAGAAATAGCCATACAAAAAGTGAAGAATTAATTCAACATTTTCAACTTGTTTCAGTACAGTTCTGTTGCTCAGTTGTCAGAGTATTGCCCAAGTTTTAGCAAATGTCACTGGTTCAAGTCCCGTGTTAATCAAGTTGTCTTTTTAGGATCCCGCACCCAAAGAATAAAAACGGGACCCTATTGATGAGACTTCGCTGTCCGTCTGACTGTCTGTCATGAGGCTGTATCTCAGAAACCGTGATACCTAGAGAGCTGAAATTTTCACAAATGATGTATTTCTATTGCCGCTACGACAACAAATACTAAATCGAGAAAAAAGGGAGGGATTAAGAGGGGCTCTCATACAACAAACATGATTTTTTTGCCGTTTTTTGGTACGGAACCCTCAGTGTGAGAGTCCGACTCGCACTTGGCCAATTGTTATGAATGCAGATTGATAACTATTGAGCTAAGTGAGCAATATTTTAATGAAATTTAATCTTTTTCAGAACCAAAGGCCACACAGCCTCGTTAAACAGTGGCTGCTGGCATCCACATATCCGCGACGAATTTATGACATGTTCTCAAGATGGAACCCTACGGCTATGGCTTACAGAAAACCCCAAACAACACAAATCGGTCATAAAACCACGGCAACAAGGGGGATTGAAAACAGCCCCAACTGCCTGCGCTTTTTCTAGAGATGGCAATACCGTCGCTTGCGGGTGTTATGACGGTTCTATACAAATGTGGGATCATAGGAAAAGCTTTGTCAATACATCTGTACTTCTCCGAGATGCCCATCAAAAACAGTCTGAAATATGCAGCATAGCATACTCGTATCTTGGCTCTTATTTAGCCAGTAGAGGAAATGATGACACTCTGAAACTGTGGGATTTGAGAAACTTCAAGAAACCATTGAATGTGTTTGACGGACTGTTCTCAAGATATGAACAAACTGATTGCGGATTCAGTCCAGATGATATGTTAGTTTTCACTGGGGAATCATTGAAAAAAGGCCAAGACACAGGCCGATTGATATTCTATAACACGAATACTTTTGAGAAATTTACTCATATTGATGTGACTAAATCACACGTTATAAAAGCTGTGTGGCATCCGAAATTAAACCAAATATTTGTTGGATGCGGAAACGGTGTTGTGAAATGCTACTTTGACCAGAACCGCAGTCTTCGTGGAGCAAAACTGTGCATAGTGAAAACACATAGGAAGAAAGACACTATTGAAGTAGTCAGCGCTCAGCAGATCATAACTCCACATGCTCTTCCGCTATTCAGACAAGAGAAATTGCGAACTTCAAAGAAGAAGATGGAAAAAGATCGAATGGATCCTGTGAAATCTCACCGACCAGACTTACCGATTACATCAGGACAGGGTGGGAGAGTAGCCGCTTCTGGAAGCACTTTGAGCTCGTTTGTGATCAGGAACCTCGGATTGAGTAAGAGAGTTGATGATGAACAGGATCCGAGAGAGGCTATCCTGAAATATGCTAAGGAAGCTGAGGAGAATCCGTTCTGGGTTGCTCCAGCATATAAGAAGACCCAACCTACTCCAATATTCCAAGGTGAAGGAGAACCTGAAGGGCCTCCCGATGCTAAAAAACCGAAAAGCTCGTAGATCAAAAATTTTGCGAAGTTGTAGAAGTACAACTTTTTCGGACTATGGATTTGGAGGTCGTGGGTTCGATTCCCAACCAGGACAAATACTTTTGTGCTATAAGCATATTTATTTGTTCTGTGTATGGGTGTAATTTATCTATAAGATATTTATGTATTTAGATGTATATTTATCAGTCGTCTAGATCTCATATCACAAGCTTATACTAGCTTAGTTTGAGCTAGATCACATTTCTTAATTATTATTGTGCCAATGCTATTTCCATTTTCCTTAAGATGAATTGAGTTACAAAAAATAAATAATACAAAAACGATGTGTGCTAAGTGGTACTCTCTTTTCATTTCTAAATCTGCGGCCTAAATATAAAAATAAATAATTTTATAAGTTTTTAGTAACTATAGATGTAGGAAGCGCTCGTGGCGCCGCGGACTCAGTGTTCTTTAAACGATCACTGCAGTATGCAACATTTATAGGCGGCATGAAAAATTTCAACAGCGGGGAATACGACTCACCACCTATTACGTGAAACAAAATCAAAAAGTGAAATTGAAATGTGGGCATAATAATGCCTACCCTTTCGGGGATAAATGTATATTAGTATGTAGGTATTTCGAAAAAAATATGGACCTGTTAAAATATTTTTAATTTCAAACTATTTCTCGCTTCCGCGCGCATGGTTAAGTTTTCCCCATACCTGATTTTCACATGAACTTGTACTTAGTATAGAAGACAGCCTTCTTTCCTTAAGTTTAATCTTTCTCTGTACCAAGTTTCATCAGAATTGGTTCAGACGTTAAAGCTGCTCAACAAAAAGCTGCAAACAGACAAAGCTACTTATGCATTTATATATATATTAGTAGGGATTGTATTGTAATATATTCCGACATACTTACGATTAAGGGGCGCGTCCGCAAAAAATGCACTTAGGATTTTGGAAATATTCAAGAACTCAAGTGAGTTCTTGAATATTTAGTGTCATTTAATGAAGTCATTAAATGACACTAAAATGAAACCTTAAATTCTTAATAGATGAGACTACATTAACACCGTGTGCTTTTTACAAAATTATTATTAATTATTTATCTTTTAAGAATTACAGGTTTCATTTTAGTGTCATTTCAGGAAGTGAGTTCTTAAATATTTCCAAAATCCTAAATGTCTTTTTGTGCATTTTACGGACGCGCCCCTTATGAACAATTTAAATAGTTAATAAAACCATTTTTTTCTTATTATTAAGATATGTACAGATTGTACACTTAAGTACGTAAATAGATATACACTATTATGTTACCTTGTGTTCGGTTCCCGGAAACAAACATTTGAGTGTCAGCAATTGTATGTTTCGGAGTTCGTTAAATAATGTTTGTAGGTATTCAGAAATAGATATTATGTTTATCATTTGTCAAGGTGCCATAGCACAAACGTTTTTTAATTTGGCCCAGATGGCGCTGTATAAGAATGACTTAACACGTATCGAGAGCGCAAACAAAAAATAATGTTAACTTGAAACTTAAGCACACAATTTGTACATAAATAATATATTTCTCTAGTATTCGTATATTTAAAATTGAACATCAAAATGATTTCTGAGCAAGCATTGGGTACCTATTTTTGCTCAGATTAAAATTACGAATAAATACTAAACAGCGCAGACTAAGTTGTAGAATGATCTCCCTGCCTCGGTTTTCCCAAACGTCTACAGTATGGGGTTCTTCAAAAGAGGTCTTAGAAGGTTTTTGCAGGGTCGGCAGCGCGAGTGTGGCACCTCTGGGGTTGCAAACGTGCATAGCTTCTGGTGGGCCGTATGCTTGTCTGCCACCTTATTGGTAAAAAAGACTAGGAAGAATGTTACATATTTTAAAAATATTTAAAATTATACAACTTCTTTATCCTTACTTTTTTCTTTGTCCTATATGTAGGTATTAAAAAAGTAAAATTAATATAAGAAATTCTGTGATTATTTTTCAAAAGTATGTATTATAATATGGATGTTAATAATTTTATCAGTGTCTTAAGTATAATGAATAACAAAGTATGAAATAAACTAATTACACGGACCTAAAGGAAGTACGGATGCACATGACTTTAAAAAAAGGTGTGTGCGTGTAACCTTTACGCGCGATTGAAGTAAAACTTCTTGGCCATTGACGGCATATATAACTGAAATCTATTATATAAAAATAAGTCGGGTTTTCCTTCCTGACGCTATAACTCCAGAACGCACGAACCGATTTCCACGGTTTTGCATTCGTTGGAAAGGTCTCGGGCTCCGTGAGGTTTATAGCAAAGAAAATTCTGGAAAAATTTCAACAGAAAAGCGGGAAAGTCATTTTCACATACAGCGCCATCGCGGGCGAAGCTGCGGGCATCAGCTAGTGACTTATATTAATATCATTCATTCCAAAATTCGAATAGTAACCGTTACTTCCTTCAGAAAAAAATCTGAGTTACTCCCTAGTCGCGCCTAAAGAAGTTTTACTTCAAAAAATGCTTTATATCTGCCCGAGAGGCTCACATTTTTTTGTAAGACATAAAAATTATGACCCCACTACGGGTTAGGGGACATTCGTCCCACTATGGAACTGGCCCGAGTACCAGTTGCCCCTCTCAAAATTTGATAATGGTTAACTGGGCCCACATCTGTTTTGGTTCCAACCAAGTGAAGGGCGCTTAGACGCAGAATGTCCAGTTCGCAAAATGTCCAATATTCATCATAACGTTGTCCATGTCCCAAAATGGCCAAATCCCAGAATGTCCATATATATACCGGTGGGTTATAAAAAAAAATAACCACGAAGGCTACGGCGGGAGCTCCGCTCCGCTTCGCTCCCGCCTTAGCCTTCTAACCTAACCTATCTGAATCGGGGTACTCTGAGTCAGGTTGTTAACTATTCACTTATTATGGTTAACACCTCGACTCGGATAGGTTAGGTTAGAAGGCTAAGGCGGACATTAAAATACCAATGGCATAATCACCTGTAAATGTAATGTAAATGACTTTTAAAGCAAAAAAGTGATAAATAAACAAGTTAACTTCAGAAAATAAGTTATAAGTAATTATTAAAAGCATACACAAGACGACGACGAGATAAAAAGTGATTAATGTCAGGAGCAAAAGGAGGAAAGCATTTCAGGATTAATTATTAATTAAGTGAAAAATAGCTGCGAGTTTACGATTACTAGTGAAAAGTGATCCTATATCTTCATGAAAACAAACAAGAACTGTGAAAACTTTTAAAAATTGTTCTGTTAAAAATCCAATTTTTTCAAACTTACAATCTGTCAATTTAAGAGTGGGGTAGGTGGTACCAAATGAGAAATTAATTGAATTTTGTACTTATTTGCATTTATATTTGATAACAGACCATCATTCCTTTTGAAATTGGTATAGTTACCATACCTAAATTAAATAAACAGTTCACATTGGTTGTGTTGAACTGCAAAAGTGGTTTACATAGTGTAAATACAATTATACTTAGGTACTTTTCTTACATACTTGGTCAGATTAACAAATTGTTCATATATTCCCTTTTTTAAATAGGTAATTATAGTTATAAAGTTTTATAAATTACTTGTCAATTATCTTAAGTGACACTACAGCCTTCTATATTATTTATTTCCAAAGAGCAATAAAAATAAAAATGATGACCCGCAGTGCTGTAACCCGTGACTTGCAACAAAAGTTCAACCTCACCATCAAAGAACTTGAAATTTGCAAAAATCTTAATAAGCAGTTGTTGGAGGAACGGGATGATAGTGAAAAAGAAATATTAAAAGTAATTGAAAAAAATACCCAATTCAAACAAGAGTTGGCTGAGCTACATACACAGGTAATGGAGCTCACACGTCAGCGGGATCATCTTCAGGAAACTGTACTAGGTCTGGAGGAGTGCAGCAACACCCACGAGAGAGCCTTAAAACGTATCAGCATTCTGGAGTGTGAACTAAGTGATGTGCACAACTCCATCACTCACAAAGAGACTCTCAAGTCGGCTGAACAGGTTGCCCTCTCCCACAGTCTGTATGATGAGCTGATGAGCGGAAAGTCAGATTGTATCTATCTTGACCAGCCCATGACCTCAGATGTGATAGATCTCTCGACACCTGATACTTCTAGTGATAATACTTTAGCATCTAACAACACCATTAGATTAGTTAGTAGTAGCAGGAATAAATTTAAAAAATATATAAAGCTCAATAAATTTATTGCTAAATCACAGAAACAAATTAAAAGGCTTAAAATAGGTGCGAATAAATATCTCAGAACTTGTAAATCAAATGTTCAGCTACAACAAGTAATAGAAACTAGTAGAAAACAATTGACCATTCAAACAGAGCAGTATGAGACTGATATACTTCAATTGCAGTCAGAAATCATACATTTAAATAAGTCTTTAGAGTCAACAACATTAAAGTACAAAATTTCACAAAAAGAAATTGGAGAGTATATTGAGGCACTGAATAGCTTGGTTGAGTCTTGTCACAGCAATGAACAAAGGTTCCATTCACTTGAGAAATTATATAATCAATCACCAGCCTGTGATGAATCTCTGCCACACTCTTCCTTGCCCACACCATCACAGACTGAGACAATGTTTCCAATGATTGACTCTGTGGGCAGTATGGATGAACATACTATACAATCAAACTTAACTTCCTCTGCTGACCCTGTAACAAAAGTTTCACAAATTTTAAATACTGGAAAGACAGTTGTTTATTGCGATGAAATCGGCCAGAACTTAGGTTACCACTTAGTTCAACGTATGGGTAGTTCGGTCATAATCAATTCATTTCCTGGGGCCACCTACTCTCAAATAGTTAGTAAAGTATTGACTAGTACACACTGCCCACAATCAACAATAGTAATACTTATTGGCAGGAGAGATTGTGTAAATATCAAAAATATTATTAAGTTTCATGAACAGTTGTCAAAATTGTCAGTGAAACAGGTAATACTTTCTACATTGCCTTATAGTAAATCTTTCACACGTAATGAAAACAATATTCGGTACAAAATAAACCGAAAATTATACTATTTGACTACAAGTAGTAGGAATAGTGAATTATTTGACTGTAATCTTGTATTACGTTATTCTTTTATGACCTTAGATAGATACTTACTTTCAAAGTTTTTAAGACGACAGGTAGCGATAACGCTATCAAATTTTTTATTGAATCAAGCCAATCTTTTGGCTTATAATAAAACTGCTTGTATTGTTTATAATCATAGCAATAATATTGACATTTTATCTTGGGAAGGATGCATCATCCCAAAAAACTAGGTTGTAAGACAACAGATAAAAAATCTGGCCATGGCTTTAGGGCTTTTGAGCCTATTGAGACCTCTAATAATGTTAGTGTAAGAAATAATTTCGAGTTTAACAACAATATAATAACTAGTAGTCTAAACTTAGTACACCAAAATATTGAAGGCATATCCAACAAACTACTGCAAATAGACCTTTATATCAAGGAACACAATATTCATGTCTTTTGTATTACAGAGCATTGGTTGGAAAGTCATGAATTAATGTTTAGCAGTGAATTTTACTCACTGAACAGTGCGTTCACAAGAAAATATGCTATTCGGGGTGGCTCGCTAATATTTGTTTCTAATAATATAAACTGTAAAGAACGTAAAGATATTGTGGCCCTTTCTATTGAGCGCACTGCGGAATTATCATGTGTTGAGTTTGAGCAACTCATTGTCCTTTGTGTCTATAGCCCGCCAGATAGCGATTATAATTTGTTTGAAGAAGTAATGGAAAATGTATTGAAGCACTTGTGCACTAGTAAGAAACGTATTGTGGTGTGTGGTGATTTTAATGTTGACATACTTGTAAATTCGACGAAACGTACTAGTTTTATTAATTTATTTAGTTCCTTTGGCTTACAAAACTTATTTTGTGAGCCAACTAGAATCACCTCACATTCTGCGAAATGTATCGATAATATGTTTAGCAACTGTGAACCACTGGCAAAAGAAATATTAAGTAACTTTCCATCAGATCACCTTGGGCAGAAAGCTGCGTTTCCCATTGATATAACGGCTAAATTAAACAAAATTTCTTGCAGGCCAATGAGTACATGTCGCCTAGCACAATTTAGTGAAAAAGTTTCTGCAAAGGTTGCCAATCTTAACGTTAATGAGGAAGATCCAAACGGCCTATACAACTCCTTATTTAATACCATTCAGTTTGAGTACTATAACATTTTCAAATCAAAAACCTTTTATAAAAATAAAGGCATGCAATTTTGTGATTGGGCAACTACTGGTATATACAAGAGTAGGGCGAAGTTATATGAGTTATATGGTATGAAGCAATTTAATTTTGATCCTGCTTTCATTCAGTATGTTAAACTTTATTCAAAAACCTTTAAAAAGGCATGTGCTGCTGCCAAGTCATTACATTTAAGTCGGAAGATTAAACAGTCGAACAATAAAGTAAAAATGACATGGAATATAATTAATTCTGAAACCGGACGCCACAAAACTCGTGACCATGACATTGAATTGATTGTTAATAATAGAGTGATTAATAATAGTTTAGATGTAGCACAAACCTTTAATAATTTTTTTATAGACATACCCGTGACTACAACGAGCTCCTTAAATTCTTGCCCAGTTAAAGCTCAACGAATGCTTAGGGGCAGCGTGGACTACTGTAGAGTCTCATTTAGATTTAAATATGTGAATCCCAACGATATCGTTAAAGTATTTAAGTCGCTTAACTCAAAAAATACAGCAGACTTGTGGGGTTTTTCTGTGAAATTAATGCAGTCAATTATTTTAATTATATCTCCTCATCTAGCTGCAATATTTAATATATGTGTTGATAAAGGCGTGTTTCCAGATTTAATGAAACACAGTAAAGTGATACCTCTTTTTAAAGCCGGATCCAAAACAGACCCTGGTAACTTTAGACCTATTTCAATACTGCCTGCCATTAGCAAAATTTTTGAGAAAATTATACTGCAGCAATTACAATCACATTTTAGTTCAAATATGTTACTACACAACGAGCAGTATGGGTTTACAAGAGGTCGTTCTACTACTGACGCAGGAGTGACACTTATAAAACATATATTCAGCGCTTGGGAAAATCGACAGGATGCTATCGGGGTATTCTGCGATCTGTCCAAGGCTTTCGACTGCGTTGATCATAACACTTTATTACGAAAAATAGATCATTATGGTATAAGGGACTCTGCAATGGATCTTGTTGCCTCCTATCTTAAAGATCGAATGCAATATGTTGACATTAATGGAAGTCGGTCCTCTGGAGCTTCTGTAGCTATGGGTGTGCCGCAAGGATCAATTCTAGGACCTTTTTTATTTTTAATTTACATCAACGATTTACCTTTCTATGTACAGAACTTGTGCGATGTTGTTCTATTTGCTGATGATACATCACTTATTTTTAAAGTTGATCGCAATCCAAGTACTTTTGACAACGTAAATAGTGCACTAGCCCAAGTTGTAGATTGGTTCACAACCAATAATTTGCTATTGAACGCTAAAAAGACAAAATGTATTAGATTTACCATGCCCAATGTCAAAAATTATGAAACAAATATAACATTGAACAGTGACACCCTTCATCTTGTAGAATCAACCGTATTCTTGGGGATCACTTTAGATAGTAAATTACAGTGGACTGCCCAAATATCATGTCTAGCAGCTAAACTCAGTTCGGCGGCATTTGCCGTTACCAAGATCAGACAGCTCACTGATGTCCAAACAGCCAGGCTGGTTTATTTTAGTTATTTTCATAGCGTCATGTCTTACGGCATTTTGCTGTGGGGCAAGGCAGCAGATATACAAATAATTTTTGTACTTCAGAAAAGAGCTATACGTGCAATTTATAAATTAAATGCTCGAGAATCGCTTAAAGAGAAGTTTAAAGAAATAGGAATTTTAACGGTTGCATCGCAATACATATTTGAGAACATCATGTCTGTTAAAAAGAACATACATCTATATCTTAAGAACAGTGACGTACATTCAATAAATACTAGAAATAAGCATAAATTAATTGGAAAGGTTTTTCGATTACATAAGGTACACGACTCATTCGAAGGACTTGGTGTACGCCTATTCAATAAAATTCCTTTAAATATTATGAACCTTCCTTTATATAGATTCAAAAGGGAAATCAAAACACATCTTTTAAAAAGGGCATACTATACTATTGATGACTATTTTAATGATACAGAGACATGGACATGAGTTGCTTGCTCCTCACTTAATTAGGCGCGATTGTAAATGTCGCTTGTGTAGACAAAATTGTTGATCTTTATTGCATGACAAACGAATGTACTAAGACTATTTGAAAAGAGTGGCCGTGAGTTTTCTTGCCAGGTTCTTCCTCACAGGCTCTACCTATTGCTTTGCGAATCTGGCAGTAAATGTAAATGTAGAAGCAAAAATTTTGACGTTCATAAGTGTTACTTTGTAACCTAAATGAATAAAGATATTTTCATTTTCATTTTCAGCGAAGCGGAGCGGAGCTCCCGCCCTAAGCCTTCGTGGTTATTTTTTTTTATAACCATTCAACACAAATTTGATGTGGGCCCAGTTAACCATTATCAAATTTTGAGAGGGGCAACTGGTACTCGGGCCACTTCCATAGTGGGACGAATGTCCCCTAACCCACAGTTACTCCGTCCGTACTTTTTTAAGGTCGGTGACCAAATTATGAATGTCTCCAAATAACTTTTTTCTATTATACCTTATTTTCCATTTACCATTTATTTGAGCGTTTCCGTGCTTCGGAAGACACGTTAAGTCGTTGGCCCCAGTTGCCAGTAAAATTGCAGTCGTTAAGCCAAGTTGAAGGCCTTTTTAGGCGGCTTGAGAAATTTCAACAGCAGGCAGTCACAACCTGCGCCTGTCCATCTCAATACGGCTCACCACCTATTACGTGGGACAAATTCTAAAAATGTGAAATGTCTCTGCCTACCCCGTGGCGTTATTTGGAAGAGGCCTACGACCAGCAGTGGACTGCTATAGGCCGATTTGATTGATGGACAATAATATCTAATCTACTACGGCGAGTGTTCTGAATAATTCTTCAACTTATCCCACCCTCTTCTTTTCGATCCCGAACAACGCGTGCCGGGCAGAGGTGCCATTCTTCTACAGTGGAGGTAATCTTCCCTAGAACCGAGCGAAAGAAAACTGAACCATAGAAACTCGGAGCCTCAAGCCAGCGCAAGTGTTGCCCTCCAACTACCACCCAGGGTTTTCAAACGGCGCATCATTGGGTTGCCAACTTGAGGGTCTCTGTTTTGTAATACATATACAGTACAAGTCGGGACTCGCGCACGGAGGGTTCCATATCAAGCCCTTAATTTTTTTCCGATCTCAGTATTTTTTGTTAAAGCCACCACTGAAATACATCATCTGTATAAAATTTAGCTGTCAAGCTGTCACGGTTCATAAGATACAGCCTGAAGGATTGCGGAGTCTCAGTAACAGGGTCCCGTTTTTACTCTAAGTACGGAACCCCAAAAATGTGCAACTGGTTAGTAATAAGTAAACACAAATCATCTTAACACGTGTATTATAAAATAACTTATGCTAGCACGTCTACAACTACAAGTAACGACTACAGCACTGAGCGACTACACCCGCGCCTTTAAGCTCTCCGCCTCTTCGCTGTCCGGTACCTTCCGCGGCGCTCTCGCTGTGTTCTGAAAAACATAAATAAATATTTGTGGACAATCTCACACAACATCTAGCCCAAATAAAGCTTATATAAGCTTGTGCTATGGGATTTAGACGACTGATAGATATACTTATATATTTGCAAATACATACATCGAAAACACCCAAACTCCGAAACAAACATTTGTGGGTCTCACAAATACAATTGTCTCGTCGGGGACCGTTGTACGTCTGTCTCTATTTAGGTATAGAGCGGTCCCCCCGACGAGACCAACTGTTCGTTAAAAATATGAATACGTAAATAATATAGCTACCTATAATAATAATAAAGGTTCAATATTTAGGGTAGATAGGTCATAATATAATAGTTATTTTTTACTTTTTACAGGTTTTTTATTGTTCTTTTTTTGTGAGTCGGGGGTTTTTAAAATTTTTAATTTAATTTTTTAAATGGTTACCACAATATAAAGATTACGAAAATGAGTGCGAGGAATGCGACTGCGAATGCGAAAACGCAAACGCAAATGCGAATGCGACCTTATGAACTAGCCGATAGTCTTTGGTTATAACGATCCTCATTTGTTTCATTGAACTTTATTTGTTTCAAATAATAAAACGATTAAAAACGTCATGCTCTCCAGCGCGAGTAAGTGGGACTGCGCCGCCTCTTTCTGCGAGCAGGTCATGCTCGCGAAGGAGGCGGCGGGCCGGGTGCGGGAGAGAACTCTCCCACCCGAGTTCCGCAGTCGACGTGTCTTCGCCGAGGACTATCGGCCTCCATGACCGGGGGCCTGAGGACGGTGAGAGGGCCGCTCGCCGTCCTTACAGAAGCAGGCCCATGACGGCAGCGTGACGTGAGGGATTCAGGTTACGACACGGAATAGCATAGGTGAGGCCGCAGTGGTAGCCGTAGGTCTGTTGGGAGTCCTGGGGTATCTATTCTTCCGAGGCTCAGCCGTAGGCTCTTAGGTAGGATACGTGTGTTTTTTAGCCGGTAGGAGGCCAGGAAATTCCTACATGGATGCTATCCCTCTAGGATTTTCCTGACGTAAAAAAAAGAGTATAAAACGGATTGCTCACCAGTTTCTTCGCTCTGTCGTTGAGTATGGTCAGTGCAAAGTGGTTCAACCTGACTCCAACCGGAAGGGCTACCCCTTGAAACCTGTATAGATGTTTCACATCGGTGTCTGATGATTCTGGAATAGAAAATATAGGTTCTAGGTTTACACGGGCTGGTTTCCGCAACTCGACGTCATTTAATTCGCCTATTTTGTGTGGGGGGGGGGAATAAAAAAAGTGTGTGCGTGTAACCTTTACGCGCGATTGAAGTAAAACTTCTTTACCATTCACGGCATCAAATGTTATATTAATATCATTCATTCCAATTTTGAATAGCTGAAACAACGTTTCCGCTATTCAAAATTCAAATAGCGTTGCTTCCGTCAGAAAAGAAGTCTGAGTTACTCCCTAGGTCGCGCCTAAAGAAGTTTTACTTCAAGAAAAAATATTTTAATACTGACTCGCTCACCCTCAGATTATAGGCAGATGACGCTTACCGCCGAAGAAAGCAAATACTAAATCTAAATTAGTGTAGGTGACAGAGTTGAAAACGGATCATTTGTATGGAGTTTCCGAATTTCAGCCTCGTGATGGACGGCGAAGTCTCAGTTTTTCGTTACAAGTGAATGCTGAAGTCTATCAGAAACCTTTAATGTAGCCACACTTATAAAGGATGCTTCTAAATTCCACCTTCAAGGAGTTAATTTATCGAAATTATGTTCGGTATCTTTATAATATACTGAGTCACAAATTAGATAGTACAGATGGAAATCTCAAGAATGCACTTTTTTTCACATCTGCCCTCTGCTACGCACACTCGCGCACAAATCAGTATCGAAAATTACTATTGAAATCTATTACCTCGTGTCTGTGAACTCTGTGAGCGGTGTCTATGTGTGCGTAGCCGCAGCGTAGTAATTTAGTATGTAGGCACAAATTAGAGAAGTACAGCTTGTACTTGTATCGTCAAAAAAGAAAAGAAAATAATGGAGAAGCCACTGTGCTGTTCATATGGCTACCCCTTTAAAAAGAACCACCAATCAGTAGTCAGTTGTCAACAACCGTCAATAAATCCCACCAATCAAATTTATAACGTCATTGACTGACAGACAAATGTGACGTTATTGGCAGCTTTTTGACAATGTAGCCAGCCTGCAAAATATTAGTTCCGTTTCTAGACTTTTTTGCCAAGTTTATACAGATGGAAAACTTATGTATGTACTTTTTAGTACACCTACCCTCTGCTACACACACTGGCGCACAAATCAGTATCGAAAATTCGGTTGAGACCGCCTGACCTCGTGTCTGTGAATGAGATGTCTATGTGTGCGTAGCCTCAGCGAATTTAGTATGTAGATTTCCATCTGTACTATCTAATTTGTGACTAAGCTAACTAGTACAGGCGGTTGTAATTTTGTAGGATTATCAAAATTCCACATACCGTTTAACTTATGAACAGCAGCGATGGACACTCGTCCTATTTGTCCGGTACTGCTTATCATAGGCCCCTTCGATATATCCACGTGTTTGTCAACTCGGTACAGTATCACTTTACCTGAAAAAAAGTATTACTATAAAATGACATGAAAATGAAATGAAAATATCTTTATTCCCTTAGGTTACAAAGTAACACTTATGAACGTCATAATTTTTGCTTCTACATTTACATTTACTGCCAGATTCGCAATGCAATAGGTAGAGCTTGTGAGGAAGAACCTGGCAAGCAAACTCATGACCACTCGATAAGATCGTTCCTCTGTCGAACTATATAAACTTGGAACTCGCTGCCCGCACACGTGTTTCCCTCATCTTACAATCCCGGGGTCTTCAAGAGGAGCGTGAAGAGGCACATCTTGGGGCCGCCAACTTGAGGAACACTGTCAGAAGTTCTACGGACTGTGAGAGTGGCGCCCAATCGCTAGATACGCCATGGCTTTCCATCAGGCTGGTGACACCAATTTGGCAAAGAAAGCATATTATACAATCACGCTTATATCACCGAAGGGTAGTCAGAAGTGAATTAATTACACTCCTCGATTTGCCGATTTGATTTTGTTAGTCCCACGTAATAGAGAGTACTTTTGAAAGGAACCTTTTTTTGCATTATGAAACCACCAGCTTAACATACTATCCAAGGTCTGTTTGAAAACAAAGGGATATCCTTCCGAGGGCTTACCCGGGGCTTCCAACCGTAGGCATTAGGTAGGGAACTTGTGGTTTTTAGTCAGTAAAAGTCCGATATAGCATCCATGTAGGATTTTTCACACGAAAAGAAAATACTATCCAAGGTTTTTTTTTTTTTTACGTGAGGGAAAATCCTCAGAGGACTCTTACCGACTAAAAAACCTCACGCAACGCCCAACAGCCTGTGGTTGGGAGCCCCGGGTTAACTCTCGGAAAGATGCGGGACATCTTTCCGAGAGTTAACCCACAACAGACAGGACTCACAACAGACCTATGTCCGCCGCTGCGGCCTCGCCCAGGGGGTGGTTCGGGTGCTATCCCGCGTCTTTGTGGGGGTTTCGGGTGTGATCCCGCTTCTACGGGGGGGGGGGGGGGGGCGTGCGTGAGTTGGTCACGTCACGCTGCCGTCATGAGCCTGCTTCTGTAAGGACGGTGAGCGACCTTCTCACCGTCCTCAGACCTCCGGTACTATCCAAGGTACAAAAAACTTAGTGCGGACAGAACTCGCGTACGTAGGGTTCCGTACCAAAACACGGCAAAAATGCACAATTGTTCAACAAACAACAAAAAATTTAAAAATACAAATTTTAATGGGGGGCTTACATACAACAAACGTAATTTCATTGCCGTTTTTTTTTGGTACCGAACCCTCTATGTGCGAATCCTACTCGCACTTTACTGGTTTTTATCCTTCGTATAAAGAACCCTAAAAATAAAAGTAAACTTACCATTATTCCTCGCAATACTCGGTATCTGCTTAGTCTTATGCTCGTTATCAACAAACATCTCCAACGCCAGCTCTTCACCGACCTCCAGCCGTTCGATCAGAGTGCCCTGCCTGGTCAGTTTCATGTACTCAGCAGCTAGAGTCATCAATTCCTGCTGGGTTGGCTTCCAGTCCGGTAATGTGGGTAGGTCTATGTCGTAGATGAATGAACCGCTACGGACTGGGGATAGCATTAAGATGATTTTTTAAAGCTATGTAAAACTAGGTCTAGAACTAAAAGGATGGGTTTTTTACAATCCGTCACTAAAAACGTCATCATGGTAGGACATTATCTAACCTTCTAGTCTTCTATACTAATATTATAAGAAGGAAAGATTTTATTGTTTGTCTGTTGGCATCGAATGAGCTCAACCTCGTCCGTTAGCCAGCAGGTGCACCACTCGCAGGTGAGGCAGGCTTGGACCACCAAATCCGGTGAGTAGTAGTAAAAGAAAAAGAAAAAATGAATTCATTCTATAGTGTAAGAATAATAATAAAAGACAGATAAGAAAGGAATACTTACTATCAGGTCCAGGGAAGCTGTGCAACTTGACTGGGACGGTGTCTTTGAAGGCGACAGTGGCGCAGGCGCCGAGCATGAAGGAGCACGTGCGCCAGAACGCCTTGTTCACTTGCTGGGGCTCCGGAACGGTGAAGTTTTGTAGCTGTGGGTATATTTGTGTGTACTTGAGTAAGTGCGACTTTTTAATTTTGGAGCCCAGGTTATAATTTATGTAAAAACCAAGCACGGATCACTTTGCTGCTTGGTTTTTAACTGACTGCCATAAAAGAATATCTCCCTCAGATTATAAAAATAAAACAAAGTCATAGAATTCTAGAGATACTGGACTATCATAATAAAATTTATGTGACTTTTTTTCAATTACTGGTAGCCTTGACTCAAAAAGGAGGCCATCAGATGCAAATCAGGACTAAGAAAGAAGGCAAAGGTGAAATACATATTCATAATTTGACCGTATTTTTGTTGGCCTCTTATAGGGAACAAGGCTATCCATCACTGGAACATGAAGGGTAAACCGAAATTTCAATAACTTAGACAGATAGCATCTGCAATACAACAGTCCAAACTTATTAATTTCCAACAGGCAATCAGTCTCACTTAGTCCACTTTCTTGTGGGGGACGCCGCCTATACCGAGCGGACGATCCAACCACCTTTTTTTTGTCCATTTCGTTCATTTCCCAACCCAGTTAGACCATAAGCAGATATGATAAAAGTAGGCTTTGGCATGTCAGGTGAGTTTTTGTAGCTGTCTTGTGATTATGGGATTACTCAGACTCTGAGTCAATCAGTTTTTGCGACATGTGATTTGATTTATGATTTGGATTATTTCCTACCTTACAGTTAGCATGTTCAAGTATTTATGAACCTTGCCAGAGATGAAATTAAATACTCACTTCTAAAGTGCAACTCTCTGTAAGTGGTCTGTGCATATCCCAGTATACGGTGCCATTTACTAGTGCGAGGGCACTTGTGTCCATGTGCCACTCACTTAAATCTGAAACAGAAGTTCTTCATCATTAATGTAATGCTGAAAGAAAGCAAAAATGTTTTATTTTGTTCTCATCAAGGACACAATAAAAGTAAATACACAATATAGTGAACATTACGATATCATGGATGTTCAGGCATAAGGCAAAAATAGTCCCTAGATAGTGCTGGTATTCATTTCATAATTTTAAATAGTGATATAGATTATTCAGTAAATTTTAAACGTCTTACTTATATTTCTATACAATTGTGATTTCTACAAAATTATATCTGTACATTATTATATTAAATAAAAGAGTTTGTTTCTGAATATTTGAATAGATTTTTTTCCTATAAGTACATCTATACTAATAATATTATAAAGAGGAAAGATTTGTTTTTTGTTTGTAACAAATAGGCTCCGGAACTACTGGACCGATTTGAAAAATTCTTTCACTGTTGGAAAGCTAAACTCTTTGCGGTGAACATAGGCTTTATTTTATTCCCGTATTCCCACGGGAACGGGAACTACGCGGGTGAAACCGCGTGATGTCCGCTAGTTACATATACGCTATGTAACATGTTACTATGAATTACGATTGCCAGTTTATTATAAGAATAGATTTCTTGTCTTGTAATTGGGTAACATACAATCTAACAAAACAGTCAGCAATGAATGAAGTGACAGAAAAAAAATATTTTATCAAATATGTAACAAATTATAGTTATATTCGTACGTCTTGCACAGTCGTAGGGTGTTGAAATTTCTTTATTCATGACTAGAGTGCAGTCTTTTGGGATCCCTTTGTATTGAACTTCAATTTTCTCTATCCGACCAACTTTTTCATGTTGCCGTTTTTTCTCTAGCGTAAAAAGATGATACCGTCGATCAATAGCTTCTTGCGTGCTCAAATACCCTGGAACATGACGCTACATTGAGCATTTATGTTTATTTTAGGAGACCATGTATTATATAGACAGATTTACTTACTTATACCAGAAAATCCTTTTGTGCAACTATTTTTAGAAATAAATCGTGACAGAGTTGCAATGTGGCCCTTCATTTTATAAATAGGATAGTAACGAACCACTAATAATTGTTAAAGACTGCTCGTTTAATCAAAAAAAGAATAAACTTTTTTTTAGGTTATGTTTATGTTGAGTGCACAGAGTACATTTGTATTATGAGATAGAGACGTCACTCGACTAAGTGACGACACCAGCGGTGCCAAGCAGCTATTACAAGAAACTTTCTGACTGCGTGGCCATGAAATAAAAATAGAGTCACTGACCTGTAATAATAATCGCTGGACTGGCTATTCCATACAAAATGACAGCTACTTTTTTGTGCCGATTCAAAGCGCCTCTGTCGAGTGCACTGAGAACTAAATTAGTTTGCAAATGGCCGTTGTTTGTTTATTTCAGAAGGAGTTTATGTGTGAAATTTCGAATATTTTTAAGTTATTACTGTGATCGGTATAAATTTGAAGTGTTTTTATGTATATAGATAGATATTCAGCATGAGATCGTGTGTATATTGTAAAACAAGATACGAGAAGGGCTGTGGCGTCTCTTTTCACAAGTAAGTAAATCTAAGAATCTAGTTCTTAAACAATTATTATAAAACAATAATTTAGGTTTTTTTTTACTATCATAAGCGAATACCCTTCTAGTTTCGGGGATTTTACGAATATTTTTATAACCTATAATGTTTAATAGGGATGTCAAAATGTATATCGATAATTTTCTGTCCAATGCCAAAATTCGTAGTTTAAAAAACAGGCATGATAAAAGTACTTTAATAATTTAATGAACATATTCAAATTATTCATAAACCCTTAAAATTAATGAATAATTAACCTAAGTAGATAAGTAGATAATCGAAACAGTAACTAACTAGCGTGTGAAATATAACTTAGCATCTATGGTTAATTATTCATATATTGGACATAGTCGTTAGAAACACACATCAAAAACATTTATTCCTAGTGGACACAAGCCTATTTTAAGAGAATCTACTTTGTTTTTCAATCTTTTTAAAATATGTGATAATTTTCTTTTAAAAATTATACAGATGTGCATTTAAAAATATCCCGTAATAAATGTGTGATTTCATATTTTTTAAATACCTTCCCTCCTCTGTACTTACCTACTGCAAACAAACAAAACTACAATAAATCCTAATCCTAATTAACCTGTCACTTAACAAAATTCCTCTCTGGGCACGGCTGCTTCGGGAAGTAAATGGGAAATAGTTGCCATTGAGGCGGAATAGCAAGCTGGCATTGGCTGCTTCGGGGAGCACGCTCGCACGGCTCACGTTAAGCGAGGCGTCCACCAGGCGGACCGGGCCGCAGCGCAGAGCAAAAATTCGCGTGCCGTACGTTTCATATGAAATTGTGTAGCATCTGCCTTTACTAGAGGCGGGCCGCAACGAAACACAGTTTCATTAAAAACGTATGGCATGCGGATTTTTGCGTTGCGGCCCGGTTCGGCCCATCCGCCTATTGGACGCCTAGCTTTAAGTTCTAACATAACCCAATTATGATTAAAGACAACCTTAATGACTGTGGGCTGTGTCCAGTGTCATTTTTCAGCCGATTTACAATAGTAACACTACTTTGGCAACATACCTGCGACCACTGTCAGCACGTTCAGTGCTGACTTACTCCCCATAGGTGTTTTTTTTTCCCCACGTTTGTGCTGATTGACGCGACCATGTGTGATGCAGCAACTACGCGGAAATTACCTTGGCAGTGCTGGCAAACACGCGGGCTGTGTAATATGAATCAATACGTCTGTGCTGATCTGTGTACACATGTGTGTTGATGTTTTTTTATAGAAAATAGTTTTTCTATAAAAAACGTTCTCTCGTATATTAATAAACTAGCTGACCCTCGCAACTTTGCTAACGTCACATAAAGTGTACGAAAGTTTTCTTTTAACTTAGTTTTATTTCCCAACCTCACAGATGCCAACTGTATCTTTTATATATTATATACCTATATTATAAATTATATTTACTTATTATGTTTTTATTTTATTATTATTTTATTACATTCTTTATTACTTTTTATTGTAGCCGTAGCCGAATGTTTTAGTTAGCGTAATATTTACTTAGTTGTTTATTGTTTTCCAAATGTTTTTTTTTTAAATCACCCAGGAAAAGTAACAATTTTATAAAATCCTTTGTCATAACTTCTTCGAAGTGGTTTAAAAAAATCCACGAAGGCTAAGGCGGGAGCACGGCTCCGCTACGCTCCCGCCTTAGCCTTCTAACCTAAACTATCCGAGTCGGGGTATTCAGAGTACCATAATGACGTTTTTTTATATAAAAATTGCGTTAACATTAGTTTATTTTTTATTATTTTATCAATGCACGAAAAGGTACGAAACGTTATTCGTACAATAGTTGTTTGGCCTAGTGAAAGATTTGACAAATGATAAATCGCCCAAACGTTTTGTGTCATTATAATATTCAGCATAACAAAAATTCTTCCAAATGAAACGTTTCATACAAAAATTTGGTAATCGTGAGTTGTCAAAGTGATAAATAGGTGAAACGTTGGTTGGCAAGTGATAATCGGGCAAACAATTTTCGGCTAAAAGGCAGGACTTTTATTTCAAATATTTATTATTACTTTATTCATCATAAATGGCAATATAAAAATGTCAGTAATTTTAGTTAAAAATTCATACCTAAATGGCGCTGTGCCTTTTTTTAAAAGAAATTATTCCTTATTAAAAATAGGCGTGTTATATGTATGTATAGTATTAGTCATTTGTATTCCCAAAATATTCATTTATATTAGGCACACACGGTGTATGGGGTCCCAGCACTACCGTTTCGCTCACGTTTAGCACACATTAGTGTGTGCCGCAGCCTCCGTGTCACTTCTATTTTACAGAACCATGGGTGTGTACTGAAAACACACCCAGTGTGAGTAACCCAGCATAGTGATTGCTTGGTCGAAATGTTCGCCAGCAGTCAACGTGTAAGCAAACAAACTCTTTTTTTTTATATTAAGCTCGCAAAACTGAATTTGCGAGCCTGATGGTTAGCCTACTTAGGTACTTTAAAGTAGTCATTCATATTATGTAAACATCATTGGTACAAAAATAAAATTAACATTGTAGTCGATATCTGGTAAAGTTTTTATCGACACCAAGACAGGTGTTGTACATCACTAGTATTAGTTCCAAGTACATTCGCTAGCTGCCGTCAGCGCCAAATGGCGATTTTCAATTAGGCACACTTTTATAGAACCGATCACCAGTCCAGATAATATTACAGGTCAGTGAATAGAGTGTAATAAATAGACTTAAGTAAACTCGAATCTTCTAGAAAAAAATGTTTTAAGTTCGTAAAAAGTAATAACAAACCACAGAGTACATTTGTATATTATGAGATAGAGACGTCACTCGACTAAGTGACGACACCAGCGGTGCCAAGCAGCTATTACAAGAAACTTTCTGACTGCGTGGCCATGAAATAAAAACCGAGTGTAACAAATATATTTAAATAAACTTGAATCTTTTAGAAAAATTAGTTTTAAGATCGTAAAAAATAATAATAAACTACCTTGGGCAGAAAAGTAGTCTTACTTATATGACCCTATGTAACGAAACCATACCGCGATTTAAAAAAAGGCACAGCGCCATCTAGTTGTGAATTTTTAACTAAAACATTAGATTTTTTAATATTGCGTACAGCGCCAACTACCTATAATGTAACAAACCATGGTGTTATCACTTAGAACTGAGCATTGAATTATAATGTAACCAACTTACGTAGGTTCTCAACGTTGCAGTTACATTGAGACTTGTCATGATATTTAATTTTGTTTCATTATAACGTAAGAGTTGCCAGAAACACGTGGTAGTTGGCGCTGTACGCAATATTAACAAATCTAATATTTTAGTTAAAAATTCACAACTAGATGGCGCTGTGCCTTTTTTTAAATCGCGGTATGGTTTCGTTACATAGGGTCATATAAGTAAGACTACTTTTCTGCCCAAGGTAGTTCATTATTATTTTTTACGATCTTAAAACTAATTTTTCTAAAGGATTCAAGTTTATTTAAATATATTTGTTACACTCGATTTTTATTTCATGGCCACGCAGTCAGAAAGTTTCTTGTAATAGCTGCTTGGCACCGCTGGTGTCGTCACTTAGTCGAGTGACGTCTCTATCTCATAATATACAAATGTACTCTGTGTAACAAACTACCATGGGCAGAAAAGTAGTCTTACTTATATGACCCTATGTAACGAAACCATACCGCGATTTTAAAAAAAGGCACAGCGCCATCTAGTTGTGAATATTTAATTAAAATAATAGATTTTTTAATATTGCATACAGCGCCAACTACCACGTGTTTCTGGAAACTCTTAAGTTATAATGAAACGAAATTAAATATCATGACAAGTCTCAATGTAACTGCAGCGTTGAGAACCTACGTAAATTGGTAACATTATAATTCAACGCTCAGTTCTAAGTGTTATCACCATGGTTGAGTGATGTGATTGTGGAACTGACATTGACAGATGGCATTGCGAATGCATTCCAAACTCGGGTTGATGTGATTTTTAGCATTTAAAATAATTCTCTTTGCACGCACAGGATTTCATAATGACAATTTCACGCCACATTTGACTTTCACGTAAATATTACACTACATTTAAACTAGGTATAATGAATTTTAAAAACCACTTAATTCTGGAAACCGGATTTGATGACCGGACCGGTGACCTATTTGATGGAGACACAAGAGTTGATGCAAAGTAGTCCGAAAAATATAGTGTCCAATCAAAATGGCTGATGGTGGGCACTAGTGGGCAGTTGGGTAGACGAGAGATACGAGAAAATAAACGGGTATAATAGGGAGAAAATTAAAGGAAATACTTTATACAAATGATTTTATTATTCCTTAAAGCTACCCTACCATAGTTCTCTTCCTTCCACGAGCTCTAACTTCCTCAAATTTACTTATTATTTCTTTTACATTTTTCTTACTGAAATGTTTATACGCTTCTAAAATGTTATTGAACAAATCTGGGTAATCATTATGCGTACTTATCAATGCTCTTTCAAGAACATAAAGGTCCACGCCCTTGTCTTCGGTGCTTGAATCAATAAATGATAGTCCAAAATCAATCATGATTATATCTAAGTCTTCAGTTTCAAACCAATTGGGAGTGTCAATATTGCTCTTCGGTACGAGTAACATATTGGAGGTAGTCAAATCTCCATGAATAATATTACTATCGTGCAATTTTCGAACCGTTTCACCAATTAGTTTGGATATTACATCCAATTTGTTGTCGCCAGAGTCTACTTTCAAGTGTTTTTGTATATAATCCTTCACGGTAATGCTTTTTTCAAAATGCTGCATATAAATTCGTCTTCGATCGAAATCAACTAAATACAATGCTGGAGTTCTTACGTTTGCCGTTTTGCAACGGACTATGGAACGCGCCTCGTTTTTGATACGATCTTTGGTGATAGCGGCATCTAAATTAGGGTGCCTGTAATTCTTCTGAAACCGTTCTTTTATCAAAGTTGGCCTTCCAAGGTAGTTGCAAACAAACAGCTTTGCTTCCGCACCTTGCTTTAGAATTTGTAGATGTTTCAAGTCGTCACACATTTTCCCGTAGAATAACCTTCAATTAATATTTTATCACAAAATGAAATATTTGTATAAATATTACCTACATCAGTAGGACCATTTACAAAAGGTGTGTACACTGTAATATCTCAATCATTTCCTTTTATTTCATTAAACTAAAATTATTATGAATCACAAATCACTTTGTTGACAATATTGTTTATAATAGAATGACACTGACAGAAGTGACAGACAAATATGTCATATACTTTTTGTTTCGTTCGTTCCACATGGAACTATCTATTCTATGCAGCCTAGTTAGGTTATAGTAGGTATTATTAGTTTTCATTTTGTATTATTTTATATTTACCAGTCTACAGCAAAGAGAATACAATACTTTCTACAACTCTTTAAACATCAGGCATAGTCTCTGTCCCATTAAATCGGTGAAAACATTGCGGGGGCTTTCTTTATATTATATTTGGGAATAACGGGCAATGTTCAGAAAATTCTATTCTCGAAATCATGCAACAACAAGACGCACTTTCCATTCCTAACCACGCTACGTGCACCGGAACGTTAAAATTTTGTAAACTTGGAAATCGTCCCAGGCAGACCGCACTTTACATTTAACACGTAGGTATTGGATGTTTATCTACTTTCTATACATAGTATACATTTGTATATTTCACTCACTGGAGAGCGAGGGAGGCTGAGGGCGTGATATTGGTTGTTGCACCCGGGCCATCCGCCGGCACGACTTTAATTCCCCATTCATAAGCTAATCCATATTGAATTAGTCAATGAAAACAGTGATTTATTTCTATTAAATTTAGTGACTGTGAACGTTCGAACGCTCCGCGAGCTGTACCGAAAAAAAAACTGCAGAAACGTGTGTTTCAAACCGGTAAAATACCTACTTACCAAAAATATTTTTAGTGTTCAATTGTGATTTTAATAAATTGTGAGAACGATGTCGGAGGGTTTAGAATACGAAACGATTGTACAGAATGGACCACGGAAAGTAAGTGCACTTCCTACTTTTATTTTTAATTTTTTTTTTAAATAATTGCAGTCGTAGACAGTACAATGTTGTGCCTTAGTCATAGGAAGCATACACACACTTAGGTATATTATATTTCGGTTCTGAAGGGGAGGGATAGATGTCCTATACAAATGTCTGGGTGCATTTCTGTAGCTATAGAATGCAGCCGTCTAGAATCGCCGGCTGATGTGATTGACTGCATTCCTGTTTTAAGCAGATTGGCGGGAAATCACGTGTAATGTGCCATTTCGTAGGCGAAAATTAAATATTTCAAAATGGAAAGGATGAAAACATGTTGCAAAAAAATATTTAGGTACCGACTACGTTTAGACGGAATTGGTTTATATTAGCCGTAACTTGGATTCTATACGACTTTTGATTATAATTTATAATAGACTTGGAGGTAAGTATAGTTGATAATGTGTATTTTTTTCGATTATAAACCGCTGCATGCTATGAACACTAATTCTTTGTTCGAAAACAATGTAAGAGTCTTTTTACGCACACATTGTAATTAGATTCTGATAAGAAACTAATTTTTTCATTACATATTCACGATCGATTTATACTTTTACTAGGTACTGTCACTACGTCTACAGTATGTACAGTCAGCTGCAGAGAAAAGAAAATAGGGCCGCCCTTTGAGGATTGAATTTTCTCGGAAAATCTTAAATATATTTTTATGAGATTTTGTATAGTTATAGAATTACACAAATTTAATAACCATAGCAAATTTCACAAAAATATATGAAAGAGTTTTTGAAAAAAGTCAATGCTTACAGGGCGGCCCTGTATCCTTTTTTCTGCAGCTGACTGTACCTACAGCTGTTCGCCTGTAGGTACATATAGGCAGCGGTGTGGTCTATTTCTAGATATAGATATCTCAGAGATTACCTACAGAGGGTGCGCCGATTATTCATACACCGATTTTTGTAGGAGAAAAATAGTGTAAAGCAAAAGTCGGTCAAAAATAAAAGTAGCCTCCTCCTGACCCAGAAGTCGGTCTGATATCGGTCCTACAAAAATCGGATGTGTGTACACACCTTTAATAGTAGAGGTTATGCCACAGAATAAATAGTACCTAGTACTACCTTGATCTTGAAGAAATCGGACGTTCTAATAGCCTACGAAGTCCTGATAATGCTCTTTTCAACCCATTTCAGAAAGTGCCTGTCAGTGAATTTTAATTGTTCTTTTTATGCGTATAGTTTTCAACTTGTAGAAATCCCCAAAGATGGCATGCTGGACTCGAAGCGACTAAAATTCACACAGTAGCTCTAGCTGGCATCCAACTACTACCACTTACAGTCCTGACTCCTGGGTCATCCTTCCGAGGGCTTACCTGGGGCTCCCAACTGCAGACAGTAGGTAGAGAACGTGTAGTTTTTAGTCGGTAAGAGTCCGGCATAGCATCCATGTAGGATTTTTCTCACAAAAAAAAACCAGCACTCACAGTTGAGATGATCACTGGATGTACCAAATACAACTGGCGATGTTTATATAGAGCACCACTGCCTTCTACTTCGCTCAAATAATCGTGCGTGATATTAGATCAATATGAACTAAATTGTTATTCGTAAATCAAAATTATTTGTTTTGATTATAGAACGTGTTATCATTCCATACTCTATTGTCTTTGAGTAAATTGTCACAGATTATTTAGGTACCTATACCTATACCTACTTACCTATGGATGGAATATTGACTCTATGCTTCTAAACTTACTATTAATTAGGTACCTATTATACCTAATGTATTATCCAGAGGAATGTCAAGCGGGGCCGAATTATTGGCGAAAGCCTTAATTCTATACTAATATTATAAAGAGGAAAGATTTGTTTTTTTGTTTGTTTGTTTGTTTGTAACGAATAGGCTCCGGAACTACTGGACCGATTTGAAAATTTTTTTCTGTTGGAAAGCTACACTCTTTGCGGTGAACATAGGCTATATTTTATTCCCGTATTCCCATGGGAACGGGAACTACGCGGGTGAAACCGCGTTTACGTCCGCTAGTTATTTATTTGCGGCCAAATAGTGCAGCGCACGCACGCATGCACGTACGCACCACGCACCACACAATTTTATAGCATTCCGCAGAAATGCAATAAAAAATCAACGACAGTTCTTGGACGAGGATCGCACGTGTTTTTCTCCTTCAATACAACTCAGGGTTCTTCATTAAGCGGAGCGTGCAGATGCATATTACCTACTAGCCGTTGCCTGCGAGTCCTGTGACTTCGTACTCTGCATTTTATAAGGGATTCATTAGATTGGTATAACTTTTTTATTAATGAACCGATTGACATGAAACAAACACTTAAAGTGGAGCAGACGGCATCGCAATAAAGAAAACCGCATTGCAACCGGTTGAGCGGTTGCTGAGATTAGCGTGCACAAACGTACAGACAAACAAACAGTTACGATTTTATTATATGTATTGATTGATGATATGTTGATGATAATGATGATGTATTGATATTGATTGATTGGGCCCCTACAAAGCACTGTCAATAGATTTGTGAACAGTGAGAGCGACCACAGATTATACATATAATATATTCTATGAGTGACCTCACTCGCTAGATGGCAGGTGGTGACATGTTGAAAATAAAGTAAAAACAAATTAAAATTCGCTAACCCATCTCAAATGTGATTGCCAAATTGCGTCCAAACCAATGTTACTAACCCCACTAGGTGCGGAAGTAATTAACCCAAATTACTGAGTTCCAAATTTAAAAAAAGTAGATTGGTACGTCAACTGTCAGGGTACATAATAAAAGAGGGAATTGTAAAGGTTTCAAACGTAAAAAAGACAGGCCTACCGATATTGGGATTGGGCGGGAGAAAGAGACTATAAAAAAATCGAATTGTATTAATAAATTTTTCAAACCAAAAGGCCTTGCACATTGCATTTGAATTGTAGGTAAAACCCTTAGATCATCTAACCACAGGATGCGCCTTACTTAAGCATTGTTTTCTGCCATTGCACATGACCATTTGGTCTTTTGGCTTTATAAAAAGCACTGTACATCATTTTATATGATTAAATAGTACATTTCATTGTAGTTGACTGTACAATAAAAATTAACACACAACAGCCATTACGCGTTTGTCGATTAATACATTTTTAAATATACATACATACATACATATGGTCACGCCTTTGTCCGAAGCACGGAAACGCTCAAATAAATGTCACAAAGTGATCACATGGATGGTCACCCATCCATGGACCGGCCATAGTGAAAGTTGCTTACTGCAGTGATCGTTTACAGGACACTGAGTCCGCGGGGCCACGAGCGCTTCACTTTTAAATATAATGAAATTTTATATGTCTTTGTGTTTCCCCCTTCACCCGCTATGAAAACTAGCAGAATATTTTTGTATGCGGTGGTTCGCAAAGGCTAGTCCCGTGATATATGGTCTAAGGTAAAACCCCATTTATTCCAATTGCCAGTGTTTCTAAATTTAAATATGGGCGGGAACATAAAGAGTCAAAGCTCCCTGTAGAGTTTGCATTGCACCGCTTTATTAGAACTTTGAGCAAACTTAACGTGACAAGAATCTCATCACTTCACTTCAAAACATACAACTTTTCAAATTAGAAATTAATTGATTTTGCCAAACTCACAAGCCAAAAATTCCATGAAAAACACAAACAAATTCAAAATGTCAATTATAAAATCGCCCTTGATGCTTGAACGATTCCTTAAATCAAGTATGGATCTTCACAGTCTCATAGGACAGGTAGACACTTTGGGCATTGGGTAGGCTAGCCTCTTTTTTTTCGTGGGGAATTCCTCGTGGATGTTAAGCGATACTCCTACCGACTAAAACCTCACGGTATCTTCTACCTGCCTATGGCCGAGGAGTCCTGGCCTCGGAAGGATGACCCTAGGGCCTCCGATACAGGCTTTGTCCTCCATGACGGTCTCTCCTCTCCCGAGAGATTGAGTTTTATTCACCGAGCATCACGGCTTTCAAATACATCAGATCTTTAATGACTTTAATACATTTAAAAAAAATAATTTCTATGGAGTTATCTATGGTAGCATGTATGATATGAATGAAAAGTATCTAAGGCAATTGCCTGACTTTTTTGTTGCCATTTTTCAGTGTTGGTAACGTATCTATAGTTTTTATAAATCATTGGTTTTATCTTTATCACAGATTATATAATATATTTTAGTTTTTTTGTCACTTTCTCTTTCATGGGGGGTTCGGGGGCTATACCGTTTCTTAAGATAGCCTCCTTTGAATCTTCGATTAATTTCATACTTTAGCACCTAACAAATACAAAACGATAAAATATTAATACAGAATCTTCTCAATAACCGTGATCTCAGCTTAAACTCCCACATAATTCTATGTCGGCTGTACCGTAACGGTGGCTGTGAGATCCATCTTGCATTGAGGTAGCTGACTCACGTCGTCACAGTTAAAACTGTATGGAAATATAGTTCATTGCGGGCCGGCTGTATTTGTGTTACGGCTGAGTGTTCGTCAAATTACGAGAATGTAATTTTAGATACAGTTATTTTGTAAATCTACGACCCGTGGGTAGGTATCTAGGTGGCCTACCCCTGTTTATAAATCAACCTGCACTAGTGAATTCACTTGGCTCATAGATTTGATCATCTGACTCTCAGCCGTAGACAAATGGTCAGATGGTGCACTGTGTGGTCTTAGCCGGAAGGTCATAGACCGGGAAGAGATCTTCGCGCGAGCGGTCGCCGGGTCCATAGTGTGGCACAGGGGGGAACATCTGACGGCGGCTGGGACTTGCGATGCGACCCCCATTGAGTAGGTTTAGGGTAGCCAGTTAGTACTCGTAATTTTCAGGCGTAAAAAAAAGTACCTAATGTTTAAAATGTATTGAAGTCATCTATTTAATTTGCCATTTATTTCGTCCACCACTGTTTGTTTATCTGAAATGAAATGAAAATATCTTTATTTATGTAATTAAGTCACAAAGTAACACTTGAACGTCACTATTATTGCTCCTACATTTACTGCCACATTCACAAGGCGTTACGTAGAGGTTAGAGCCTGTGAGCAAGAACCTAGCAATAAAAACTCGCAGTCTTGTCCTATGCCACTTGAAAGGCATGTGGTAAGGGTAACCCCCTTTAACAACTAAAGTTTATTCAGGTTTATTACATCATTTCGGTCAATTGCTACCCAAACTGGCCATAGGCCCCTCCTAAAGACCGCCAGAACGTACCTATACCTATCGAAGACTTCTAATATAAACAGAGGTTATATAGAAGTCTAGAAGTCTTTGACTTCTGTACAAACTACCTTAGTAATACCTTGTCCTGTCCTTCCATCTAGACCTTTGAAAATGCTGTGAAGCGAAACCGGTCAGGTTTATAATAATAAATATTGTGGAATAGTACAAGTATCGTTTTCAATATGTTCATACAAACAGTGGTTACATAGAAGTCTGTTTATATAGAAGTCTTTGACATATATTAATATTAGGTCGTCAGCCTACCTTGCGCGGGAGACCTTCCTACAATGCGTTGACAATTAGCCGTCAGTTGTACTGTATATTATATCTTTGGTTGTACGAACAATCTGGGCCCACCCACTACCACTTAAGATTGGTGATTCTTCCGGATTTCCTCGTTACGAATTCTCTCTATATGCTTTCAATAAGTAGTAGAATAGGTATATACCTATTGTAGGTAGGTGGTATATGTATGGATGGGAGCTTGTTTCGTCCGTAATCCATATTATTAGTCAATGACACAACTCGATGACTAAAGAATAGTATAAGAATAATAAACCCCAATATATCTGGCAAATTTCCATACATAATTGTAAATATAGCTACCTGTTTATGATTCATTTTGGGATAGGGGGCTCTCGTACCTATGCCTATCATTCTATATGTTTTAGACTTAGATCCTTTTTAAACTTCTTTAGGCGCGACTAGGGAGTACCTAACTCAGATTTTTGAAGTAAAACTTCTTTAGGCGCGACTGGCAGATTTTTTTTTACTACGGAAGTAACGCTTACTATTTGAATTGATGCCGTCAATGGCAAAAAGAAGTTTTACTTCAATCCCTCGTAAATCTTACACGCACACACTTTTTTTTTAACGTGAGAGAAAATCCTTCATGGATGCTATGCTGGACTCCTACCGACTAAAAACAACAGCCTACGGTCGGGAGCCCCGGGTAAGGTCCCAGGACTCCCAACAGACCTACGGCTACCACTGCGGCCTCGCCTAGGATCTACGAATAATGTATTCTGAATACATTATTCGTAGCCTAGGATGGACATATTAAAGAACCTACCTGAGCATGCAGTCTTCCCTATTCTAGGCCCATTAAACCAGTGTTTACATGTTTACAAGGCTGAGTAGCTCAACGTGTAGTGTTCTCATGCGCGCGCGCCGACCCGCGACCGACACGGCTGGAGCACTCACACTTATTAATTAAACACTTCTTTTAACGGTATACGTGTCAAGATAATTATTTTCTTAAGTTCAAAATGTTGATAGCCTTCTTAATCGTAAGTACCTATGGCGGGGGTCAAGGAGGTTCGTACGTTCGTACCTACCTATATCAAAAACGCGTTACGCGGATTCACCCGCGTAGTTCCCGTTCCCGTGGGAATACGGGAATAAAATATAGCCTATGTTCACCGCAAAGGGTGTAGCTTTCCAACCGTGAAAGAATTTTTCAAATCGGTCCAGTAGTTCCGGAGCCTATTCGTTACAAACAATCAAACAAAAAAACAAATCTTTCCTCTTAATAATATTAGTATAGATTAAACTTTCACCACAGAATAACTAATAAGTAGTATTTTTTACGTGTGGTAAATCCGTTATGGATGCTATGCTATGCCGGACTCTTACCGACTAAATACCACATGTTCCTTACCTACTGCCTAACGGTTGGGAGCCCCGGGTAAGCCCAGGATATCCCCAGGATTCCCAACAGACCTTAGCTACCACTGCGACTTCACAACATTATTTATACTGTTTATTGTTGGCACTTGGTGGAATTGGTTCATATTCATCTCGTCCATCTATCTATAGTTCTATACCTATACCACTGTACATACATACATACATACATAATTAGTCACGCATTTATCCCCGAAGGGGTAGGCAGAGGCATAGTATACGTCCACATTTCACCTTATAGTTTTATGTCCCACGCAACAGGTGGTGAGCCAATTGCCGTGTTGAAATGGACAGGCGCAGGTCTCCGCGACCCGCTGTTGAAATATTTCAAGCCACCTAAGGCCTTCAACTTGGCTTAACGGTTGTCATTTTACTGACAACCGGGTTTCATTTCTAGTTTTCCTTCTCTACGCAGTGGATCTTTTTGCGAAACTGTTCCCTTAGTCGCCTCTTACGACACCCTCGGGATGTATCGGGAATATACGACTGTATAAAAAGAAAAGAAAAAACCTATGATCTGTCGGCTGTGCCTATACTATACCTTTGAAAATGCCGTGAGGCGAAACAGGTCAGTTTTAAAATAGGAAACAATTTTTCAATCATCATCACATCACCTATTGCTTGGTAAAATATTTTATACCAAACAATAGGTGATGATTGAATGCCTCTGCCTAGCCTTTCAGGGCGTTATTACTTATCTATACTAATATTATAAAGAGCAATGATTTGTTTTTTTGTTTGTTTGTTTGTAACGAATAGGCTCCGGAACTACTGGACCGATTTGAAAAATTCTTTCACTGTTGGAAAGCTACACTCTTTGCGGTGAACATAGGCTATATTTTATTCCCGTGTTCCCACGGGAACGGGAACTACGCGGGTGAAACCGCGTGACGTCCGCTAGTGTTCAATAAAACGAGTTCAATTGAAAGATTCGATGAAATTATTTGCTGTTACTTCGGGCAGTTCGTGTCAAGGCCACGCAGAAACTTTACAAATCGTCCGCCATGTCTAATCTTATTATTCGGCTAGCCTGGCCGGCTGTTGGTGACAGTCTTCATGAGCAGAGTATTACTTACTTTCAGTGCAACCCAGACAAAATAACGCTAGTATAGGTAGATACTAGTGACCGACCGAAGTTTCGGTTTCGGTTTCGGTTTCGGCCAAAATTGGCCGAAACTTTCGGCCGGGCCGAAACCCACGTGTTCATAAATTTTGAGTGTCTGGCTCTGCTTGTGACGTGGTTGGGGTCAGCCCTGCCAGTTAATATATTACTAAGCGAAGATTTAGAGATTTACAAAGAACTTCCAATCAATAGTTATAATAATACAACTTTATTTAAGCCACAAGCAATTACGAGTACAATCATTGAGAAGTATTAGACAGTTACCCCTGTGTTATATCTTTGACCTCCTTTTTAGGATCCCATTTTTGCTTTTGGTTACTGAATCCTAAAGATCTAGGACATTACATAACCCTACCCCAATGTTGTCGGTTCCGTTGAGTGTGTTGATCGTCTGTCTGTCTGTCAGGAGGCTTTAACTCATCCACCGTGATAGTTAGACAGTTGTTTTTTTTACAGATAATGTATTTCTTTTGCCGCTATAGCAACAAATAATAAAAATAGACAAAATAATAGTATTAAAGGGGGCCTCCCATACAACAACCGTGAATTTTTGCCGCTTTTCTTGTATGGAACCCTTCGTGCGCGAGTCCGGCTCACTCGTGCCCAGTTTTAGTTATACTCTTCTAGAATGTAACCAAAACCGGCCAAGAGCTAGTAGCAAGGCACCATGTGGTTTTAGTCGGTAGGAGTTCGTAATTGCATCTATGAGTCATTCCACACGTTAAAGAAAGAAACTCATCTTTAGGTGGAGATATTTCTAAAATAAACACTTGAGAAGATTTATACTGTTGATCGATGTCACTTGGTGGAACTTGCTGCACCTATTGAAAAAATAACCGGCTAAGTGCGAGTCGGACTCTCATACGGAGGGGTTAAAGCGGGGCCCTATTAACGAGACATAAGGCCAAGCCGACCGTCTGTCTCTTAGTCACGAGGTTGTATCGCTGGGACCGCGCCAGATAGAGGCCTAAAATTTTCACTGATGGAGTATTTCTGTTGCCGCTATTTTTTACTCTTAAATCCTACAGAGATGCTATGCCGGAGTCCTACCGACTAAAAACCACGCATTGGGAGCCCCGAGTATGCCCTCGGAATGATAAATACTGCAGCCGCGACTTTGGGGTGTTGTTCAGTTGTTATCCCGCTACTTGAGGGGGGCATGCATGAATCTCACACTTCATGCTATCGTCTAGGGCCTGCTTCTATAAGGACGGTGAGCAGACGTCTTCAGGCCCCTGGTCATAGAGACTGATAGTATAGGGCGCGCCGTCGCAGACTGTGCAACTTGGGTGGGAGAGTTCTCTCCCGCTTCCTCCCCGGCGCAGTCTCTTTCACGAGCATGACCTGTTCATAGGAAGAGGGTACCTCTCCAGTGCCTTCGTGCGCCATTTATACAATGACGCAAGGGCCCTCGTTCCCAGGTCCCATAGAGGGGTCCCGGCTAGAAGACATGCCGCCTCAACTGAGATCAAGTGGTCTCCCCTTATCCTTACCCTGACAGCCATCGCCTTCTGCGGGCTAAGCAATCTAGCCGCATTGCTGGCCATCAGGATCTTCGCCCATACGGGGGCCTCATATAGGGCCCTGCTCAGGATGATCCCAAGGTACAGTCTCCTGCAGGGAGCGTTGGGTCCCCTGATATTGGGCAACAACCGCGAGAGTGCGGCTGATGCCCCCTCCCGAAGTTACACCGGCTATCGAGTACGAGCCCCTAATACGTCATCGAGAGCTCGATGCCGATGCTGACGCCCGCAATATGTAAGCTGGATCCCGCAGGTGTCCTTTAGGGCTGCGTTGCGGTGCTCCTCGCGCTGCGCTGTAATTAGGGTGTCGTCGTAACACGTTACGCACGAAACAGGTTACCCCGACACCTCTGAGCAACGGACCACGCAGCACCCAATCATCTTGTAAGGTGAAATCAGAGTACCGCAGAAAATATTATTAAATGATATATTAAAATTATAATTTGTAAAGCTAATACATGACACCACGTAATACCATAGAACACACTAGTGACAGCAGTTCGTTCCTTGATATAAAAATATAAAAACTTATACCGTATTTATGTGGCCAGCGTTATATTTCAACACCCCCCCATAACGTGGACATCATCAGTTATGCTACACCAAGCTGCTTAGTAAAGTCCTGATGCTTGACACAACCCAGCGGCTTGGTAAACACATCTGCTATCATTGCATCTGTTGGAATGTACAATATTTTTACATTGTATCGATCTACCATGTCTCTTACATAATGGTACCTAATCTCAATGTGCTTACTACGCTTGTGATGCACCCTATTAACAGCTAGTTGCATAGCGGACTGGTTGTCACAATACAACACAATATCACAAACAGGTATCATTAATAGTTCTTTTAATAACGCTTGGAGGAATACCGCTTCTCTGCTAGCTTCACTTAAACTAATATACTCCGCCTCGGTAGACGACAATGAAATACACGATTGTTTATAACAACCCCATGATATCAAATTACCACCGTACTTAAACAGATACCCTGTATACGATTTTCGATCAGAATCAGAGGCCCAGTCTGCATCGGAATAACCCTCCAAGGTGGGGTTCTCATTAGACTTCTCAAAAACCAAAGCCTTTTGTTTTGTACCCTTAAGATACCTTAAAACACGCTTAGCTTGATTCCAATGAAATTCCGTATAACAGTTGTTATATTTACTTAAATATGACACGGCAAACGAAATATCAGGTCGCGTAGTAACACATAAATACATTAAACTACCAATCAACTCTTGGTACGGAAACTTGCTGACATTATTATTCCTAACATTATCATTATCAAATTCCTCATTGACAGAACTAATGTTAGTCATCATTGGAGACTTTACAGACTTGCAGTCTGTCATACCAAAACGATCTAATAATTTGTCAATCCGATTTTCCTGACTAAGTTTGATAGAGGTTTCATTACGTTCGACTTTAATACCTAACATATTTCTTACCGGCCCTAAGTCTTTAATCTTAAAGAATTTCAGCAAATAAGATTTTAATGTCTCTGCTTGACGCTTGTCATTGTAAAACACGAAAAAATCATCAACATACAAAGCAATGAAAACAATCGACTCACCCGATCTCTTAATAAAGATGCAGTCTTCTTGCTTGCATTGTTTGTATCCAAGGGAAAGTAAAACATCTTTTACCTTTTGGTACCAGGATCGCGATGCTTGCTTCAACCCGTAAACCGCCTTTCGTAGTCTATAGACTTTGTGTTCACTCCCAGGGCTTATGAAACCTTCTGGTTGTTCCATGAAAATTTCCTCTTGAAGTTCACCATTAAGAAATGCTGTTTGTACATCCAAATAATCAATCTTCAGATTCATTTTGACAGCCAGAGATAATAACAATCTTATAGAACAGTGACGAATGACTGGCGAAAAAGTTTCATTGAAATCTTCTCCATACTTTTGGGTAAAGCCTTTCGCTACCAACCTTGCTTTGTAACGTGTTATATTTCCATCAGAGTCCCGCTTCAGTGTAAAAATCCATTTATTTTTAACCAATTTCTTGTCAATCGGTTTGTCAGTAAGCTCCCAAGCTCCATGAAAGATAAAAGAATCTATTTCTTCTTGCATGGCTTTCTGCCACAACTCCTTATCTTCACAATTTAAAGCTTCTTTTACAGTTCGCGGCTCTATAGGTTCTGTCACATTACAAACATTAGTTACATTACACGTCGGTCTAGGCAAACGTGGACGCAGGTTATACCGTTGACTAGTAGACTCATCTGCCTGTGTAGACGCTCTTGCTGAGTCTTCACTAGGCTTATGTTCACACTCCATCTCACCACGGTAATTTGGCAAATTGACGGAAACGGCATCCAGTTCTGGCTCCGCCTCAACAGGACAATCTAGATCTAGCTCCGCCTCAACTGGAGTAGTTTCTAGATTCTTATCATTGCCTTCTGTGAGATAAATAGGTTCAAACACACGTTTCTCACCAATTTTAGAGTGTCTACCTGGAAACACAGATTCGTTGAAAACCACATCGCGTGATACAACGATCTTATTGTTATCAGGGTTGAACAAACGATATCCCTTTACGTTGTCATAGTAACCTAAAAAAATTAGTCTTTTACTTTTAGGGTCTAATTTTTTTCGTTTGCAGTCATCTATGTGTACAAATGCCTCGCAACCAAAAACGCGCAGAAACTTAAGACTCACTCGCTTACCACTCCACATCTCTTCCGGTATTTTACCAGATAGTCGTGAGCTAGGAGATCGATTTATAAGAAATGCTGCTGTGTTCGCAGCCTCTGCCCACATCTTGTCGTCTAGATTAGCATTGTACAATAAACATCTGACTTTGTCAAGCAAACTACGATTAAATCGTTCAGCAGATCCATTTTGTTGAGGACTGTACGGTACTGTCAATTGATGGATAATACCCTTTTTCTTCAGAAACTGAGTTAATCCTGCGTTTACGTACTCCGAGCCATTGTCTGACCTCAGTACTTTGACTTTAGCGTCACACTGATTCTCAACAAGATTTATAAAATTTATAGTATACTTACATACTTCACTCTTCTTTGCAATGCAGTATACAAACACCTTCCTGGAATAGTCATCTAGGAACGTAAGGATGTAGCGCTTTCCTCCGAGAGAAGTTGTCGGCATTGGCCCGACGACGTCAGTGTGAATAAGCGCCAGTCGTGTCTTAGCTACCTGTTTGTCAGAATTAGTCACAAAAGGGGCGCGGGATTGCTTACCCTTAAGACATACATCACAAACTTGCTTCTGACTAGCAACCTGAAAATCAATATCATTAGCAACCTTCCTTAGCGATGCCAAGCTATCAAAATTTAGATGCCCTAATCTTTGATGCCATAACATCATGTCTTTAGACGATGCGGATGTTGACAGGTTAGCTCTACTAACATTTACAAGTCTGTAAATTCTCCCAGATTTCCTAGCACTTAAAACAACCTTACCAGATTTTAATATTTTACATTCTGTATTAGTAAAATTAAATATAAAACCCTTTGCGGTTAAAGTTGACACAGATATCAAGTTCACAGTAAGGCCAGGTACAAACATTACATCTTTCAAAGTTATGTCAATATTACTACCATGAAAGTTCACTGTAAAATGTACATCACCTTTTCCTTTCACTGTTAACTTCTTTCCATCAGCAACACATACTTCCTTTGTCAGTGATTGATCAAGCGATTCAAACAATTCCCGACATCCTGTCATATTGTCCGTGGCTCCAGAATCAACAATCCAAGAACTGTCATCCCTAGTCGTGCTGAGTGCAGTCAACATCATAGAAGTCGATACATCAGTTTGAGGACAGTCCTTCTTGACGTGACCTTTCGATCGACACTTCCAACACCATAGTTTCTTTGTATTTGGCGAAGTATTTACGTGTTTCGATGTAATAGGCACATATTTTCTATTGCCTCGGAAACTGGTCTTGCTACCGCTACCACGATCACGTGTCAACAAGCAGTCATCAGGACCACCAGTGCCTTTTCTCCATCGATGATCTTGCAGAAGTTTAATTTTTATCATATCTGTGGATATATTAACACCTGAGTGTTCCAGAGCCATAATCATGGGTTCATACTCCTGTGGTAACCCCTGAAGCATAATAGCTGCTAGAAATTCATCATCTAAAGGCTTCTTCATGTTATCTAGCTGTTCAGCTAGCGACAAAATTTCATTTACATAAAACTCCATGCTCTCAAACTGCTCTAGCTTAATCGAGCATAAATGTCGAAGACATGACAACCTTTTGTGCAAACCAGTGTCGTCATACGCCTTTTTCAAGGCATTCCACACATCTTTCGCCGTTTTAGCGTTTACAATGTGAGAATAGCATGACTTGTCAACACTCAAGCACAGTCTCGCTTTAGCTTTTTCTTCTACGCGAGCATTCAGTTCAGCATTTGCACCTTCAGCTGTTTCGAGTTTTTCGGTGATGCATTGCCACAAATTTTCGAATATGAGTATGTTTTTCATTCGAAATGCCCAATCTCTATAGTTGGTTGTGCCTTTCAACCTTTCAACGGCAATAGCTGTTGAGTTGTTTGAATACTCCATTTTCAAAATTTAATTAAATTATAAATATAATCACTTACATAACATTCTACGTGATGCAGCCCATAACCTCTTGTAAGGTGAAATCAGAGTACCGCAGAAAATATTATTAAATGATATATTAAAATTATAATTTGTAAAGCTAATACATGACACCACGTAATACCATAGAACCACTGATCTGTATTATTACCACACTGGATAGGTGGCTGTCAAACTAAAGTTATGCCTTCTTAATTCTCGCCATTGTGGCGCTGAAATCAGCAGCGCTGGTTCAGAGAACTAAAATTAGTGATGTGCCAAACTTTCTTGAACTGACGCGTATCGATAGATTTAATTTGAAATGAAAACATTTTTAGTATATATATTTTAAAATTTGTTTAATATAAGAATATTACCAACCGAAATTATGAATATTCCCTTTAACTTCTCCAACTAAGCTAAATTGCTTGTGCTAGGAGTGGCCAGGATTCGAACCCGGGTCTTCTCGATCGCAAGACAGTCAGTCTTCTTAACCACTAAGCTGTCGATGCTTTAATGAATATTGCTCTTAATAAGCGTGGTTTGAGTTGGTGTCTAGTATATCTACCTAAATGAAATAATATTTACCTGCAATTTGGCATACTCGTGACGCAAAATTGTAGGAAAATATTACTTTTGTTGAAGAGATTGAGACAGGTATTAAGGCGCATCTCCACTTGAGCAGCCGCAGCATGCCAAATTAATCAGCAACTCGGCAGCGTGCCTCAAGCTGAGCAACGAATTTCTATAGTTTCTTACTAGCTACCATGGGTGACGTATGCCAATTCGCTGCAGCTTTAGTAATAATGAATCCCTACAAAAAGAATAAAAGGCAGACAGACAAAGATCATTGTGCTGTGAACGTGGATCCCATAAAGTGTCTGTGGCTTTCATATACTTCAGTTAATTTGATGCATTTATCATTGTCCATTTCACCACGAAGTGAGCGTATATATATATCATGCGCCATAGAAATAGAAAGGGAGTTATGTGTAGAAAAAAAAAAAAATAAACGTCATTTTATTAATCATTTATTTATTTTACACTTTATTGTAAAACTATGGTACACTAGCGGACGGTATACTATTTATTAACCGGGAAGTTCTTGTGTAATGCTTATAATAACATTTATTATAAGCATTACAATTATTAGATTAGAACACAGACGATCGCTTGAATTTGGAGTCCAGTTATGGGCTCCCATGTTGCCAAGCCATGCACTTCTAATTTTTGGATCAGTTGGAAATCTGCAATAAAATAAACATACATCAATAGAGTAAAAAACATTATGTAGTAAGTATTACCCACACAAGTTAATGTCAGAAAATAAGTTAAATAAATATTACTAATAAGATTTTATTTGGTTGATACCATTATTATATATTGAAGCGCTCGTGGCCCCGCGGACTCAGTGTTCTGTAAATAATCACTGCAGTAAGCAACTTTCACTATGGCCAGTCCCTGGATGGGTGACCATTCTGGTGACCACTTTGTCACATTTATTTCAGCGTTTCCGTTCTTCGGAAGGCACGTTAATCAGTTGGTCCTGGTTGTCAGTAAAATGGCAGTCGTTAAGCCATGTTGAAGGCCTTTTTGGGCGGCTTGAAAAATTTCAACAGCGGGCAGTCACAACCTGCGCCTGTCCATCTCAACACGACAATACGGCTCACCAAGTGTTACGTGGGACAAATTCTAAAATGGTGAAATGTGGGCATATAGTATGCCTCTGCCTACCCCTTCGGGGATGAAGGCGTGACCATATGTAATGTAAAATGATACCATTATTAGACATATTTCTTATAAAGAAAAGTTTTCGATTACATCAGACCGTGATCAAGTTTATCGATACGACAACATGGACATCACTAAACGAAATTAAAATCCTATTTTTGTGCTTAAAAATAATTTAATCTCACCAAATTATTATTCTTATACATATTTTGTAAATAATCAAGCATTTTACATGTAGGTCAGGCTGATTTAATGATAAAAATTACAAAAATTCAACTTACCTGTGAAATCTAATGTTGCTCCCTTTTTTGAAGCTAATTTCGCAAAACACACATTTCACCATGTCTATTGCTTTTTTGTAACCACACAAATTCTCACTAAGCTGCACAAAAGTCCTTAAATTACAAAATAATTCGTAATTCCCGGCGCGATACGGGAAGTCATTTGCATGATACGTCAGATTTAGTTCCTTGAACCAACTCTAGAGGCGTTTCAAATCGGCACAAATAATTCGCTGTCATTTGTATGAGACAGCCAATCCAGTGGTATTAATACAGATCAGTGCATAGAACACACTAGTGACAGCAGTTCGTTCCTTGATATAAAAATATAAAAACTTATACCGTATTTATGTGGCCAGCGTTATATTTCAACAAATCACAACCGATGTTCCACAAAAGCGGTCCAAGAACGTTCCCTGTGGAACACCGAACGACACACATCTCGCCGACCCTCTCTCGGGTAAGTTATAGCCCTCTCGGAAAGATAGGCCCCGACAATTCGACGGAAGTATTGAGGCATTCCATGGTAAATAAGCGCCTCCCAAACGCAGCTCCAGGGCAAGGTGTTGAAAGCGTTGGAGATTTCAAAAGACACCACACCACCAACCACCTCACCATGTGCTGTTGCCGCTATAGCAAAATATACCTACTAAAATCAGAAAAAAACATCCACACCACAAACGTAATTTTTGTAACGGATTTCTCTGTGCGAATCCGACTCGCACTTGGCTGGTTTTTTTTTTCAATATGAACACGTGAGTTTCGGTTTCGGTTTCGGTTTCGGCCGAAACTGACCCAGGGGCCGAAAGTTCGGTTTCGGTTTCGGTTTCGGCCGGAAAACCAGTTTCGGTCGGACACTAGTAGATACTTACTGCTCGTTCGCTCTAACTTTGCCGCTCGGCTCCATACTAAAGTCGAATTTTTAATTAGACGAAGTAAATTGACAGCAACTAATGTCACTTCTTCATACAATGCTGCGTATTTTCTATGACGAAGTGACATTAGCTACTGTCAATTTACTTCGTCTAATTAACAATTCGGGTATACGCCTCTACGCCAGCGGCAAAGTTAGAGCGAACGGGTAGTACTTAAATTTTGTAGTTGTAGTTTATAGGAAAATGGCAACCGTATTTTTATCAGACTGATTTCTGCTTAACATACATACATATGGACACGCCTTTATCCCCGAAGGGGTAGGCAGAGACATATTATATACCAACATTTCACCTCTTTTAGAATTGGTCCTACGTAATAGGTGGTGAACCGTATTGCCGTGTTGAGATGGACAGGCGCAGGTTGTGACTGCCTGATGTTAAATTTTTTCAAGCCGCCTAGAAAGGCCTTCAACTTGGCTTAACGACTGCCATTTTACTGGCAACCGGGACCAACGGCTTAACGTGCCTTCTGAAGTACGGAAACGCTCAAATAAATATTACAAAGTGGTCACCCATCCAAGGACTGGCGATAGTAAAAATTGCTTACTGCACTGATCGTTTACAGAACACAGAGTCCTCGATGCCACGAGCGCTTCCGCTTTAAAAGAATTGTAATAAAATAATGTTGTCTGAGCTATCCTGCTATCAGAGTAGAAAATGGACCCAGGCCATAATAGAACTACGCAGCCGATAGTAACTTATTCCGGAGATAAAATATTGAAAGAAAAGTTTTTTATTCAGTAGCCTTCGAGATACATAATATAAATATGGAGAGAAAACATTTTTAGGTAAAATAAAATTGTCTTTTTTTTAATGCAATCCCTCAAGCTGTGAATGGGGCCTGGTTCAGCGTGTGCTAGACTGATGCCTAGCGCTGGTTTTCAACCAGAAAATATAGCCTATTGTTACTGTTGAACCAGATTAGAATATATCCCTGAACCAAATTTGCGTTCCTTGGACCGTTAGATCCACACGCTTTTTTTAAAAAAAATCCTCTTAGATGCTATGCTGGACTCCTACCGACAGGAAGTATGAATGAGCGTGTAGACAGAGTATAAATATATAATAGTAATAATAATAGGGTGAAACAAAGACTGCAGTGGTTGTCTGTAAGTAAACACAGAAATATAATTTATTTCAATTTAAACATTGTTTTCATACTTTTCACCTAAAGCTTACAAAAATACTTACCTGTAAGTAAACACAGAAAACAACATTTAAAGTCCTTATTTCAATTTCAATATTAATTTTCTTATTTAAAAACGTATTTTTCCTCCATCGACATTACTGACTTTTCGTATGTCACTCTATGGGTTCTCAGTTCACTAAAGAGTTTAAGAAAGACGTTGAATAAGGTCTTAATAAGGTCTTTCTTTACATCTCCCACTCTCGGAGAGAACAATTTATTGTAAGAAATTGTTCGTTTAAGTGCTTGCTTCCACCGGAGATAGCTTTGAAATATGATAGAGATTTGATTCCGCTTTCTTGTGTCCGGTGTCCAGTTCATATATTGAGTTAGAAATCTTACCTAAGATTTTGTACGGTCCAATTCTCAATTCATCCATTTTCTTCCTATTCAGCCGGTTTCCGTTTTCTACAAAGACTCTGTCCCCTACTTCGAATTTATATTCTTCCCTATGGAAATCATATTTTCTTTTATTATAATTATGAGACTTTATGGAGTTCTCGTAGGCCAGCTTTCTATCTCTTCTCAGATCTTCTTTTGTGCATTTTGCTTTCAATTCAAATGGCAAAATGTTCACAGTTTCACCTTCTAAAAGGTATTTTGGAGTAAATTCGTGACTGTATGTTCTGTTTCATTATATTTTTCAACACATTTTTGTGCAATGGTTGTCCATGCTGAGCTGTTGTCACCTTCATTGATTTTATATCTTATCTTATTGACAAGAGTTTGATTAAGCCTTTCATTTAACCCATTTGAAAATGGTGCATCTACAGCTGTGAACACTAATGCTATTTTATTTTTTTCCAGAAAATGTTTAAATTCTTTGGAATTTATACCAGGGTATTGGTCTGTTAATACCATATCAATAGTATGGTTTTGTGTCACCTTTTTTATTAATTTAATAAAATCATTTGAGCCCTGATTTTTCGATGTCAAAATATAGGCATATCTTGTAAAGTGATCAACCAGAATATGTAAGTATTTTTTTGTAGATCGTGATCCTCCAAAGCCTCCAATGGTATCAATTGATACAATTTCAAATGGGCGTGTTGCTGGTCCTAAATGTGACATCAAGCCAAATTTTGGTTTCCTTCTTGATTTGTTTTTTATACAAATGTCACATTCATCAAAAATTTTATTAATATTTGTGAAGATATTCTTTGCTGTGTAGAACGGTGTTATTTTATTTATCATCTGGCTCCTTCCAATGTGACAGTAGGTATCATGTACATCTTTCATTAATGTTTTACTAAGTACTTCTGATAGTATGATTTTATTTCTTCTTTTATTCTTTTTGTAATAAATCCCATTTTTCAGTTCAAAACTAGATTTTCTATTCTGCAGATCTAGATTTGCGTATTGATCTTTTATTATATCATCGAGGCTGATTAAATTCACAACTTTCAAAATATCATTAGTATTTTCACATGATTCTAAGACTGGATTTCTGCTTAAGCAATCTGCTTCTTGATTAGATTTTCCGGGGTTATATATAATCTTAAAATCATACTGTGATAAGTAATATGTCAAATCACCAAGTTCTTCATCAGTTCTAGCTTTAATGTTCAGATTTTCCAATGGTTTATGATCAGAGTACACTACGAATTCCTTTCCCATGAGCCAGTGTTGCCAATACTTTACTGCTTCTTTAATTGCCAGACATTCTAAATATATAGCTTTTTTTTTCTTTTGAGTTTCTGTAAATTTTTTTGAGAAATAAGCTACAGGTTTAAGCACTCCGTTTTTATCTTCTTGTTTTAAATAACACTGCTCCCATTCCTTTAATACTAGCATCTGTGTAAATTTTTATCGGTTGTGCAGGAACAAATATTTTTAGAATTGGTTTTGAACATAGTAATTCTTTCATTTTATCAAATGATTTCTGACATTCTGGAGACCATATAAATTTTACATCTTTTCGTAATAGATTATGTAACGGGTCTAAAATAATGGCACTGTGTGGTACAAACTTATGATGAAAATTAACTTACTTTCCCTAGAAACTGGCGAATATTTTTCCTTGTTTCTGGAGTCGGGAAGTTTTTTACAGCAGCAAGATAATCTTTGAGAGGTCTAACTGAATTATTTTCTATTATATGTCCCAAATATTCAGCGTGATCTTTTGCAAAAGAACATTTTGAAAATTTCAGTCTAAATCCTTCTCTTTGTATTGCTTCAAGGAGTCTAGATATATGTACTACGTGTTCGTCAAAACTTTTGGAAAATATCAAAATATCATCTATAAAATTCACTGTAAAGTCAGAGAGTTTGTGTTTTCTTATTATATTACTTAATATTCTTTGAAATATTGCCGGTGCTGTCTTTAATCCAAACGGAAGACAAGTCCATTGAAAATGGGCTGTTTGTGTAACAAATGCTGTTTTGTATCTATCTTGAATCTTTAAAGGAATTGACCAAAATGCAGAATTTATGTCAAAAGTAGAAAAGAATTCACAATTTACAGCTTTCACCATTAAATCTTCAATCAAAGGAAATGGCTGTAATTGTGGTACTACAATTTTATTCAGTTCTCTGAAATCTATACATAATCTTGTTTTTTTGTCATCTTCTTTTTTATATGCCAGAATAACAGGGGCAGCAAATGGGCTATAGGATTCTTCTATCAATTTTTTCTCTAATAATTTTGATATCTGGTTTTCAATTTCTTTCCTATCATCAACAGTGCACCTGTATGGACGTTTGTAACAATATTTATCTACCATCAAATCTATATGAGCTTCATAATCTCGTACAGTGCCAATGTCGTATTTATCCTTAGCAAAGACCTTATTGTATTTTACTATTAGTTTATTTATTTCTGTTTGTTGATGTAAATTCAAATGATTTACTGATATTTCAAATTCTCCTGAATTTATATGTTCGTTGAAGTTTACTTCATATATCTTCATATCATTACATACTTGTCTCAATATCTCTGAATATAAAGAATAATCATTATTTTCTCTAGTGTCACCTAGTACATCAGGAATTTTGACACTTGTCAATTTAATATTATTTTCATCTTCAGTTCTTTTATTTACTTGTTTAAAGAACTTCTTTTCTTCTGGTTTTTCGCATTGTATAATATTCAATTCTTCTGTTTGTATTAGATTGAATTTTATTATACAATCCAATCCGATTAGAAAATCATAATGAAAATCTTCACAAAAACATCCATAGTTCCTTCAATATTATAAATTTTTATTTTTAGTGTTACTATACCTCTTGTTTTCTTCTCACCATTAATAGTTTTCAAATTTACTGTATGTTTTTTACTTGTGTTGTCCTGGTTTTCTTTGATTTTCAATAATTTTGCATTAATTAATGACACATTTGAACCAGAATCATAAATTCCAGAAACTTGTAAGGTACAATTTAATAGTAATTTTACTTGTATTAATGGTGGAATATCTAGTTTTTTTGATTCTCTTCATTCAATTCAATTTCTAATTCTGAGTTATTAACACTTCTCATAGCTGTTTTGAAATTATTTTTGTTAAACCAGCAGTTTTCTTCAGGATGGAAACGTGTCCTTTTCTTCTCGGTTATGCAAATCTGGCATGGTTTTTTCTCTTCGACTTTCCTGTTTTTTGAATTAGTATATGTGTATTGTTTCTTATCATATTTATTCTTTCCAACAAGATGTTCCAACTTTCCTAATTAATTGTAGAGGTCTTCGGTTTCCTGTAAAGTCTCTCTGTCAATTTTATCAGTCAGGTAGTTAGGCAGCCCGTATGCTATAAGGTCTATAAGTGTACCACTATCGATCGAATTCTTGACTTCTAACAATAATTTTTCTTTTTTTAGAGCATACTCAAGCAATGAACCCGTTTGGTACTTAAAGGCAAGAGCGTACCTGATGGGCGACCAACCTTTGTTTGCAAATGTATCACAAAAATTCTTCTCCCATTTATTCCACTCTGATTTTATTGTTATTTTTATTAACATACATCTGTACCGGTCCAGACCAGAGTTTTCCAAAAAAAATTTAAACATTTCGATCTTCTTTTTGTCTTCGTCAATATTGAAACGTTCACATTCTTTGTTGAACTCTTTAATCCATTGGTGAGCATTTGCATTTTTACCCGTGAACTTCTCAAGCATAAAATCTTTGGAAATTTTCCCTAAATTCTGGGTTTCAGATTTATATTGGTTTTTTTTCAATTAATTTCTCTAAGAGCTTTTCCAAATTCTGATTTGAGCCGCTGGGTAAAGATTTATTATCAATTGTGTCTTCTATAATTTCTTCCAAATAAAAATCATTAAACTCTAAATTTTGTTCTTCGTCTAAATAAGCCTTTGATATTTCATCTGTTATAGTAATCCATATTTTCCTTGTCTGGTGCCTCTTATTTAATGTTTTTCTAATCTTGGCATAGTTTGAAGTAGATGTTATTACTTGATGTAAACTTGCAGGTTGATATTCAGCCGGTAGAATGAACGTCTGTCCGCTAGGTGTACCTATCGATGTTATGCAAATAATGTTCGACTTACCATCTCCCGAAGTTTTTACCGTAAAGTCAAATCTCAACTTCTCCATTTCTTTGTTTTTATTTTTGCAGTAAATGTTGTTTTATAATAGTAATAATAATAGGGTGAAACAAAGACTGCAGTGGTTGTCTGTAAGTAAACACAGAAATATAATTTATTTCAATTTAAACATTGTTTTCATACTTTTCACCTAAAGCTTACAAAAATACTTACCTGTAAGTAAACACAGAAAACAACATTTAAAGTCCTTATTTCAATTTCAATATTAATTTTCTTATTTAAAAACGTATTTTTCCTCCATCGACATTACTGACTTTTCGTATGTCACTCTATGGGTTCTCAGTTCACTAAAGAGTTTAAGAAAGACGTTGAATAAGGTCTTAATAAGGTCTTTCTTTACAAATATATGTTGTTTAACGTGTAGATCTACACCCGAAAACCCCCCAAAGACGCGGGATAGCACCCGGACCACCCCCTAGGCTAGGTCGCAGTGGCACAGACAGTGGTAGCCGTAGCTCTGTTGTGAGTCCTGGGACATCCTTCCAAGGGCTTACCCGGGGCTCCCGACCATAGGCTGTTGGGCGTTACGTGAGGTTTTTTAGTCGGTAGGAGCATCGATGAAGGTGATATGCTAGACTCCTACCGATTGCCTTCTTAAATAAAAAAACGCCCTCACGTCAAAAGAAAAAAAAACCTACTTAGTAACGATTTTGTTGTTGCTACATAACCTTCATACGTCCGTTTATCAGTGCACTTAACTCCTTCATTGCTAGGCCACCTTATCACTCTCAATGGCTCCACTTATGCTGTAGTTAGTACTCCAACCACTGATTAGGATTACTCACCACTTCCAACACTCTTTAGGTAGGATTCCTTTTTATACTACTAAGGCTGCAGACCAGCTGAAGGCCACACCTGCCTGATGGCACAGATTTAAAAAAAAGTGTGTGCGTGTAACCTTTACGCGCGATTGAAGTAAAACTTCTGAGTCCTGGGAAATCCTTCCGAGGGCTTACCCGGGGCTCCCAACCATAGGCTGTTGGGCGTTACGTGAGGTTTTTTAGTCAGTAGGAGTCCGGCATAACATCCATCAGGATTTTCCCTCACGTAAACAAAAAAAAAGTAATACTTCTTTGCCATTGACGGCATCAAATGTTAAATATCATTCTCTCTCAAAAATCTGAGTTACTGCCTAGTCACGCCTAAAGAAGTTTTACTTCAATAAATACCTAGTTACTACGTAGCTGATGGGCTGTGGTCACACCAGCCTATGAACGTTAGCAACACCAGAGGCGATACACTCGCGCGGCTGACCCTGCAAGAACCTTCTAAGACCTCTTTTGAAGAACCCCATACTGGGAAAACCCCGTGGTTGGACGATCATTTCACAACCTAAGCGTTCGTGGAAGAAAGCTTATGAACACGTCTTCATAGTTATTATACCTTCGGAGGGCTTACCCGGGGCTCCCGATCTCAGGCAGTGGTAGAGGACGTGTGGTTATAATCGGTAAGAGTCCGGCATAGTCATAGATGCTATGCCGGAAATCAAAATTACTTCTATACTTATTCCTATGCGCATATTTCAGTTGATTCCAACATCCCCGACCTACGTCCGTATTGGTTTGATAAATTGCTGGGCAACTACGAAAAGATGATATTTTTCATGAGGTGGCAGACAAGCATACGCCACCGCCGCTCACTTTCTGTCCGGGAACCTATTACATTACCTACCTCAGATTAAAAGAATAATATATTGTTTTAGTCTGAGGGCCTAAAAAGACAACATTGTATGTTTCATTATATGAAACGTAAAATGATGGGTGTGCTTTGTATGTTATGTATTTCAAATTATATACAATGTTGCCTTTTTAGGCCCGCTGAGCGTATTATTTAATTTTTCTGCTCCTTTATACATATAGTGGAGGTGGAGGTCGTGGGTTCGATTCCCACCGGAGACAAATATTTGTGTGACCCATAAATGTTTGTCTCAAGAGACTGGGTGTTTCTATGTATAATATGTATGTATTTAAAAGTATATAAGTATTAATATCCGTGGTCTGATACCCATAACACAAGCAGGTTATTCCTAGCTTACTTTGGGATCAGATAGCGTTGTGTGAAATGTCCGTGAATATTTATTTTTATTTATTTATAGTAACATGAAATACATAGTACGGACATAGACTTTCAGACTGAGAAAGAATTTAAAAAAAATCTATCCACTATGTTTTAGTTTGTCGATTACAAACAAACAATTCTTTCCTCTCTTAATAATGTATTTATTAGTATAGAAGTTATAGATCCAATGACCCGAGAGATATTTCCATACGTAACAAGTGACTGGACAAAACTCGAAGTGATCCTCTTCGCATCCTGTACCTACACGACTTACGAGAGCAGACAGGGTCAACGACACCCACCTACGCCCGCCATGCTACCTATTGAACTACCAAATCCGGTATTTTTGGAGATCCGTGTGTGCGGCTTTTTATTAAACGCAAATGAAGTGTGTTATGATTATGAGTAGTAGTAGTTTATTTATCAATTTTCGGATACGCAAAGGCAATTTGAGCCATACAGCCTAGTCTTATATTAGCATTTCAGTTGTTATCAATACATTTAGAGCATATCTGCTCTAAATTTCCATTCTTCTATATTAATCTATATGCATAATAATAAAAAATATAAAATCAATTTCCCAAAGGCAAATAGCCAAATCTTCTATCAATTGTATAATTAAAGTATGAAGTGTGTTATGAATTAAAAAAATCGAACTTGACATTTCAAAATAGAAGTTTTCTTTTTTTTTTTTCTTGTTTTCGTTTTCTTATTCTTGGGCTTTCTCGGTTTGAGAGTAGGTATGCCAAAGTCAAGTAAATTTTGGACTAAGTTCTACTCCAGTAAAGCGGTGGTACCTTACTAGGGCTTGCAGTGGAATTTGTCGGCAAACCTAAAAAGTCGCGTTTCACTGCGTTATATCAAATCAATAGAAGAGTTAGAAATATTGCAAATTTTTAACACGCTGTTTTTAGCATGTAACTGTAGGTACACTTTAAAGCACATTGAAATTTTGCACATAAATTGGGTATCGATGACAATGCAATAAATAAAAATAAATAAGTACCTACTAGGAAATGCAATACCGGGATACCGGGATCCCGAAATACCGGGATCCCGCAGTATTTTTGCGGGACCAGTCCCGCACGTAAATCGTGCGGGATCCCGCGGGATTAGCGGGATTGTGCAAAGGTAAACGCCATGTGTTATTCTGTAAGCTGAAGCGCACAAACTGATTCGGTTTGAGAAAGTTTTTTGTAATTGTGACGTAATATATAACCTAATAACGTACTTATTTGATTTTAGTGATTTAATCAGGGAGATTTGACTTTTTTTTTGTACTATAAAAGTATTCAATTATCTCGTAGGTACATTGCTTGCTGGCTATCTGACATGTAAAGTTAGGAGTCGTTTGGTAGACAAAAATTTTGACATGCTATGTTTTCTGCTATATCGGTTTAATAATCTCAATACAAAAGTAATCTAAATATATATAACTAAAAAGTGACTGACTGACTGACATAGTGATCTATCAACGCACAGCTCAAACCACTGGACGGATCGGGCTGAAATTTGGCATGTAGGTAGATGTTATGACGTAGGCATCCGCTGAGAAAGGATTTTGATAAATTCTACCCCCAAAGCGATAAAATACAGTAAGCGGGAACAGAAACAAATTTTACGCGGGCGAAGCTGTGGGCATCAGCTAGTATCAAATAATTTATGTTTCCTTGTGCCCGCGGACTCAGTGTTCTGTAAAAGATCACTGCAGTAAGTTTCAATTACTATGGCCGGTCCTTAGATGGGTGACCACTTTGTGACATTTATTTGAGCGTTGCCGTGCTTCGGATGACACGTTAAGCCATTGGTCCCGTTTGCCGGTAAAATGGCAGCTAAGTCAAGTTGAAGGCCCGCCTCGTCTCATCTCATAATGTCCTTTTCTCGAAATGTCCTTTCTTATTATGTCCTTTTCTCGAAATGTCCTTTCTCATAATGTCCTTTTCTCGAAATTTCTTTTTCTCAAAATGTCGTTTTTGCGAAATGTCCTTTTTTCAAAATGTCCTTTTCACGAAATGTCCTTTTCTCAAAATGTTTCTTTCTTCAAATATGTGTTATAAAAAAAATAACCACGAATGCTAATGCGGAAGCTTCGCTGCGCTCCGGCCTTAGCCTTCTAACCTCACCTATCCAAGTCGTTAATCCTGTAGTGCACATATTTTGAGAATGGGAAATTTTGAGAAAAAGACATTAGGTATGAGATGAGACCATATGCCTCGTCCTGCCTACCCCTTCGGGGATTAAGGGGGTGACTATTTTTCTTAGGGGGTGATTATTTAGATGGATTTATGATAGAGAATTCTATTCTTTTCTCAATGACTTTCAGAAATATGCGGGATCCCGCAAATACCGGGATCCCGCGGGACTGAGATTGCTCAGTCCCGCAAATACCGGGATTACAATCTTGTTGCGGGATTGCATTCCCTAGTACCTACCCACTTAACGATATCTAAAATAAAAAAATCAAAGAAAATAGGTACTTACGATTTTTGCAAAACTCAACCAACAAGTGAAAAAATCATTAAGTGGGATGACACTGTAGCCCCCCTCCCCTAGCTTAGTCATAATTAATTAGTCCCGGGAGCCAGTATCATAATAGACTAGACGTTAAGCCAGGTTGAAGGCCTTATGACTGGCTTGAATCTCAAACAAAACATTCAAATTTAAAAAAAAACATTTATTTCGCATGATCCAAAATAGGCACTTGCGACCAAAGACGTATTATAATATAGACACGTCATGTACGAACATCACGGCTTTCAAAAACGGAAAATATTTTATACATTAAAAAAAAGAATTTCTATGAAATTATCTATGATAGATGTATGGAAATTAAGGCAATTGCCTGACTTTTATGTTGCCATTTTTCAGTGTTGATAACGTATCTATAGTTTTCATATATCATTGCTTGCGACCAATGATATAAAAACTATAGATAGGTACGTTATAGACACTTGAAAATGGCAACACGTAAAGTAGGTAATTACCTGAAAATCTGTGACGCGGCTGTAGGGTTAGCGAAAGTTCTATTAGCACTGTTTTAAATTCTGTAAGTAAAGAAAACTCGAAAAAAACTTGCCTTCATGTATCTTCACATGATACACAAGCTACACAGCAACTGTTCAATATAAAAAAGTGTCATTTCATGCGTAAGTACAATAGAAATAATAATATTATTTCATTTTCTCGGATCGATAAAATGGCGGCAAGCATAATAAGGAAATTGTACTCTATAGTCTGTGGTTTGGCGCCCGCGACCCGTAAGGGGATGTCGGGGAGATTTTGTACTAATGTTTTATTTTGCTATTTGAATATTTTTTTTATTAAGGTAATTTTATTTCTTTAAAAAAATAATGAAACATAATAATAATATATTAAGATTATTAAAATGATTAAAATTACAAATATTTGGATTACTTACTAGGTACTAAATTATTACTTATTAAATAAATGTTTCTGTATGTTATTGTTATATTTTTATTTTGTGACTTAAATTGCCTTAATAATTAGGTACTAATCCGATAAACAACATTAAAATTTTATAAATTTAAATATTACGTAATTACCCGTAAATACATTAATCATATTATGTATGAGTAAGTGAAATTCAAGTTTCCCTTTTTCCCCACATTCCTCTGATGTTGACTTCATGCATGCTACCACAGATAATTATAGAATTCAATTTTTTCAAATTTATAAAAGTTTAGCTGTTTTTGAAAGCCGCAATGTTCGTGTATAAACGTGTCTATAATGATACGTCTTTGCTTGCGACACGTCCATGAATAGAAATCAAAGTTAGTACTTACCACCAGGTTCGGGACGCGGCCCGCTTGAGAAGAACTGGCGAGCTTTTCTTTTTGCAATAATATAAACTAAAAATCACAAAATATTGTTTGAGAATGTAGAAGAGCAAGTAGATCATTTCCAGGCTTCCTTGCCAAGCAAATAATCGTCAATTGCCCTTGCAGTTTAATTTACTTTTTATAACTTTTTGAACTTAATTAATGGCATACTTTTTATTTCATTTAAAAGGATGCTACAGCAGGTAGCTAAAGCCTGCCGCGTCTGTTTCAATACGGCAAGAGGATTGACAGCGTGCAGTTACAAACATACATACACTTACCACTTAGTGGTTAAAAAAAGTAATTCCTTTTCAACACTTTTTGCCAAGAGATAATTCACTTTCAAGCCCTTAATTCAAGTGAAAGTACAAATTAATTCGGGCAAGTTGTAAAAAAGTAAAAGTAATCAGATTCAAGAAATTAAAATAAATTATTGTGTCTTATTATACTTACGAGTATCAGATCAGATATCTTCACGCTTTTTAGGTTTTACGAGGTTTATGTGAATGTAAAACAGAAACCACAATCTTACGCTACCGCACCGGTACCTACGTTTTTGATGTAAAACATCTAAGGTTGGGGGTAAAACCGATCTTGCGATGGGACATCCTTCTGAGGGCTCCCCGGGGCTCCTGGTCTTAGGCAGTGGTAGGTCATCGTGTGGTTTTAGTCAGTAACAGTCCGGTATAGCATCGATGACGGATTTTCACACTTAAGAAAAACATGTAGGTACCATTGACTAGTACCACTAACTTTGTATCAGTAGTACCTTGAAAGAAAAATAAAGATATTCCTCGGTAACATTGATGGTACAAGTGACCTAACTTTGTACTATTAGTATAGAATATATTAGTATAGAATACTATACTCTATACTAATATTATAAAGAGGAAAGATTTGTTTTTTTTTGTTTGTTTGTTTGTAACGAATAGGCTCCGGAACTACTCTACCGATTTGAAAAATTCTTTCACCGTTGGAAAGCTACACTCTTTGCGGTGAACATAGGCTATATTTTATTCCCGTATTCCCACGGGAACGGGAACTACGCGGGTGAAACCGCGTGACGTCCGCTAGTATTATATAATCTGTGCTATTAGTACTGAAGCGATGAGTGGCGATAATCGTCACCGGGCGGTGGCGACGCGCACGAAGAGTGTGTGAAAACATCTCTGGGGATCTCGGATCTGATGATTTTGATCTCGGATCTCAAATGCGAACCGCGAAATTCGTGGTATTTTTATTATGACATTTTTGTTTCTGTTGATTCTGTTCATTTATGTCGTAGGTATATGACTTTTACAAATAATATCGTTGTGTCGGATCCGCCACATTTTTTACCGAATATAAAAAAACAGCAAGGTGGGATCTTACTTTCTTTTTTCATCGCTTTCAGTAGATACAGTCAGAGAAATATTGATACTAATAATAAAAGTAAACGTTGTGGAATGCTGCCCAGTCTTTATTAATTACTACGGAACCCTTGTATTTAATCGAAACAATTAATGAAATAGGTTCTTAATAAATAAATACACTGCCGATGTAATTAATTGTAACACATAAATATATCCAAGTGTAATATGTACTTAGGTACATAGGTTTTTATTTTTAGTGTTCCGTACCCAAACGGTAAAAACGGGACGTTATTCAAGAGACCCTCCTCTCTCATAATTATGTTGCCGTGCCCGACAGAGTCCCTATTAGCCTAGTAAACGAATAACTTGTGGATGGAAAAGTGGAAAGCAGAAAATTTGACTTAAAGAATTTGTTTGGACTAGTTAGGAGATAAACATACTAAAAGTCCTTACCCCTCCGAGGTGAGCCCGAAGGGAAGGGAAGGGAAAGGGGGAGGGGGGAAGGGGGCAAAGAAGGTCCCGTTTTTTTGGTTCTTTGCTTACTTCTCGAAAACGGTGCTTTGTACGAAATTGTGTTGTACCACATATTAAAAGCTAATTAAATTATCTACAACTTTGTCCTTTACACTTTGTATCTATCGCCAATCATTGTCTAGCTATGAGCTTCTAAAGGTGGTCCCTTGTGAGCATTCATTGACCACTAGACTAGGTAAGGTATAAATATTGTATTCTAATGAAATTTGTGACATCTTTAATTTTGACATAATTATGGTGTGCAATAAATGAATATGACTTCGTCGTCTGTCTGTCTGTCCGTCACGTTTTCTGAGATACAACCTGCTGAAATTTTCACAGATGATCTATTTCCGTTACCGCTATATCAACAAATAGGTACTAAAATCAGAAATAATTTTCTGATTTTAGTATTTTATTCGAGTCGGATTCGCGTACAGAGGGTTGCGTACCAAAAAATTGGAAAGAAATACGTTTTTTTTATGAGAGCCCCCTTTAAATGTTAATATTTTTCAGATTTTAGCCCCTCTCTATATTATACACTGGCGGACGTCACGCGGTTTCACCCGCGTAGTTCCCGTTCCCGTGGGAATACGGGAATAAAATATAGCCTATGTTCACCGCAAAGAGTGTAGCTTCCCAACAGTGAAAGAATTTTGCAAATCGGTCCAATAGTTCCGGAGCCTATTCGTTACAAACAAACAAACAAACAAACAAAAAACAAATCTTTCCTCTTTATAATACTAGAATAGATTGCAGAGGGGCTTATGGCGAGACTTGTGTCTGTAGTCTGTGACTCTGTTGCATTAAATTACGTCACTAGGTCACGTGGATCATCTGTTCGAAGTTTGAAATAAAACAAAAATGACAACTTCAATCGGATTGAACTTTCACTTTCACAATAAACGTTAGAGGGGCAGTCGGGTGAGACCGTCTCACGGCTGCTTGTTAGTATTTGTTGTTGTTGTTTATAATTATAATCCCCGTTTATCTTTTGGGTACGGAATTCTAAAACACTGTTGTTAAATTAATCATCAGCTAAGCTGTGTCATCCTATATCTCTACTCACCCTCTTAAGATGGTGTTTATTTTAAAGCTCTTTGTGAAGGGGGAAAAGTATACCCACTTTTTGGTCGTAAAGTCTGTACTTGAACATAAAGGGATACACATTCATGGCAAATGAAAACATAAACGAATGTGTTAATGGTTATTTTATTTAAGTAGTGGCTGTGGTGACCAAGTGGGTGTTAAGATGGTGGCCCCACCACCATTATTAAAGTCTGAAAACCTACCCTCCTTTTAAAGAAATTACATGCATTTTTTTTAACGTGAGGGAAAATCCATCATGGATGCTATGCCGGACTCCTACCGACTAAAAACCTCACGTAACGCCCAACAGCCTACGGTTGGGAGCCCCAGGTAAGCCCTCGGAAGGATGTCCCAGGACTTCCAACAGACCCACGGCCGCCACTGCAACAAACTACCCTTCTTTTAAAGAAATTACCTACATGCATTGAATAAAATAGATGTCGATGATAATTGGATAGGATAGGAGGATATATGTATGTATAATTATGACATTCGTTATAATATCATCGATGTATTTTTGAGTTAAATATGACATAGGTACCTACTTAGTTTACAATAAGTAATACTTACCTAGGTCCAGAAAACTAGACCAGAAAATGTCTTCATCTGCATTATCAACGCGCAAGCACAAAATAAAAATATCTGCCTTTTTAGCCCCTCTCTATAAAATAGAGTGCACAGGGGCTTATGGCGAGATTTTGTCTGTAGTCTGAGACTCTGTCGCATTAAACTACGTCACTAGGTCACGTGGATCGTCTATTCAAAATTTGAAATAAAACAAAAATGACAACGTCAATCGAATTGAACTTTCACTTTCACAATAAACGTGTTCAAGAGGGGCAGTCTGGTGAGAACGATCTCACGGCTTTCTTGTATTTCAGTATTTCAGTATTATTTATTTGCTTTTCCACAATGTAGGTAAGATCTTAAATTATAATAATACATAAAAGCTTCATTATGAACCCTGTTAGGGCACAGCAACATTATAAAATATAAGCCAACAAGAGCATGCATTGTGACTATTGAGAATTTAACACATTGTTTTTTAACATTCAGTGCCTAAAATTAATTTTACATATATTTTGAAAACAATTTTAAAAACACAAATATAACATTAAAGCACTAATCACATATTTCACTAAGTACATAACATATAATGCAAAGCTCAACGTTAATTAAATGATTTTCAACACAATTCATGTCAATTTAAATGATTCAGTCTGCAAATATATTCATGTCAATTCAGTTACCAATACATGTCAAAAATAAATTAAATAAATTAAATTTCTTGTCTTTTTGTAGGTAAGTATACTATACAAACCTACCTCTACCTACTTATCGTTATAGAAAAACTGCTTTCGTATAGAACCAGAAATCCTGGGTTCACTTAGAGTATAAAGAAGAAGGTAGGTACAGGAAGAAGGAAAAAAAAGAAATGTACCTTATTTTTACTCTAAGTTGGTTCAATACGAAAGCAGTTTTTAACCGACTTCAAAAAAGGAGGAGGTTACTCAATTCGACCGTATACATTTTTTTTTACTTCTTCCAGCATAATAAAACTTATACCTAAACTTATTACATTAGTAAAGGAAACATTATCTTTACTAGCGAATAATGTTTATAGTTTTTGTACGACGGAACACGTCATGAGCAATACCAGATAAAAATCCAATTTGAAACAAGTACAATACCTATTTTAAATTAAAAATAAAACCACCGTATCTCATTCTTGACCTCTTTTCAAATTTACGTCAGGGCCACAGACAATACTGCCATTTATTCTGTATTCTTATTCCAAAAATGGCTATGCAGCAAGCAGAGTTAACATGTTGATGACCTCAAGATGGCTAAAAACCGACCAAGTGCGAGTGATGCTCGCGCACGGAGAGTTCCATACCAAACAAGAAGCCGTGAGACGGTCTCACTTACTGCCCCTCTAACGTTTATTGTGAAAGTGAAAGTTCAATCCGATTGACGTTGTCATTTTTGTTTTATTTCAAACTTTGAACTGATGATCCACGTGACCTAGTGACTTAATTTAGTGTGTTGCACTAAATTAAGCAATGCATGCAAGTCACAGGCTACAGACACAAGTCTCGCCATAAGCCCTGCAAAACGGCAAAATATTACGTTCGTTGTATGGAAGCCCCCCTTTTTCCTAACATGGATGCTACTCCGGACTCCTACCGACCCAAAGCCACACGTATCCTACTTAACAGCCTACGGTTGGGAGCCCCGGGTATGCCCTCGGAAGGATGTCCCCAGGACACCCAACAGACCTACGGCTACGACTGCTGCCTAGGGGGGTAGGGAGCCCCCCTTAAATTATGTTGTTCTATTTTCAGTTGTTGCTACAGCGGCATCTGTGAAAATTTTAGCGTTCTTCTAAAGTCTAATTTTTAATTAGACGATGTCAGGTGACAGCAGCTAATGTCACTTCTTCATACAATGTTTCTTAATTTGTATGACGATTCGGCGGGAAACTTTCAGACAAGCGTTATAAGACAAGCGTTATTATATTGTGTTTTAATAATTTTTCAAAACTACCTAGTGTAATTTTGAGTGTTTATGTGTAATTTATGGTGGATTATTAAACATAAAGGTTCGACAACGTGCAGAAGTGTTGGAAAGTGATAAAGCGCAGTGAAACGCGAGTTTTTAGGTTTGTCGACGAATTCCACAGCAAGCCCTAGTAAGGTACCACCGCCTTACTAGAGTAGAACTTAGTCCAAAATTGGACATACACGAATCAAAGACTTCTATATAAACTGAGGCCTCAGTTTATAATTTTATATAGAAGTCTTTGACACGAATACGCTGCTCATAAGAAGAATCATAGCATGAAAATGATTTATATTTTCACAATGAAATTTACTTGACTTTGGCATACTCTCAAACCGAGAAAGTCCAAGAACAAGAAGAAAAAAAAAATTTGTATGACGAAGTGACATTAGCTGCTGTCATTCATATTCATTTATTCATTGTTTGTTTGTTACTGACTTTGTCTAATTATAAATTCGACTTTAGCTATGACGATTTCAGAGATTACAGCCTCATGATGGACAGACAAGCAAACAAACAGACGGACGGGACGGCAAAGTCTCAAGAATATGTTCCCTTTTTTAACTGTTGAGTACGGTACCCTAAAAATTGTGTGTAAATGAAGGTCAAAGTTCAATTGTTATAAAACAATTTTATGATTTCGAGTTTTATATCGTAGTAGCTGCACCCCCTGGTTTCGCTCACGGTTTATTTCGATGATAACTGCTCCACTCCGTTGCGTAGTAGCGTGATGATGAGTAGTAGCGTGAGTCAAAATATCGACAGCTATCTGCCGGTGAAAGTTCCGTTAAAATCAGTTCAGTCGTTTCAAACAGCCTAGCCAGAGGAAAATTCTATGAAATAGATTTATTTAGTTAGGTACTTTACGTTCAGATGCATTTAGTGAACAGCTGTCAATTCGCAAATTTATTCTCCAATTTAATTTAATGTAAGTAGGTAGTTAATTCTGTTGTAATTTTAATCTTTTGTTTTGTTTATGTCTGTGAGAAAAGTAGGTTTATATGTTAACGTTCGTTATATTTTAGGGTTCCGTACACAAAGGGTAAGAACGGGACCCTATTCATGAGACTTTGCCATCCATCTGTCTGTCTGTAGGTCACGAGGCTGTATCTGAGAAACCGTCATAGTTGTCGCTTTAACAACAAATACTAAATACTTTGAAAAAAGAGGTGCTCTTTCCCGCTCGCGCAGCCGATCGGCTCCGATTGCGTGCTCTTTCCCGCTCGCGCAGCTGATCGGCTTCGATTGCGTGCTCTTTCCCGCTCGCGCAGCCGATCGGCTCCGATTGCGTGCTCTTTCCCGCTCTCGCAGGCGATCGGCTCCGATTGCGTGCTCTTTCCCGCTCGCGCAGCCGATCGGCTCCGATTGCGTGCTCTTTCCCGCTCGCGCAGGCGATCGGCTCCGATTGCGTGCTCTTTCCCGCTCGCGCAGCCGATCGGCTCCGATTGCGTGCTCTTTCCCGCTCGCGCAGCCGATCGGCTCCGATTGCGTGCTCTTTCCCGCTCGCGCAGCCGATCGGCTCCGATTGCGTGCTCTTTCCCGCTCGCGCAGCCGATCGGCTCCGATTGCGTGCGCGCCGCCCCACGCCGACCGCCATTTTGATGGCACAATTTAAACAGAACAGTTGTGTGTACTTATACGAAAACATCACTGATGAAAACTTAATATATTTCTTCATCGGGGCTATTTAAAAGCATGGTCCGAAAAGCACACGTTAACACCGAAAACAAAACTTGGACTGCGTGGATACTGGTACTGCCTTTGTTGTGAATCCACCCGGCTGCGAGCGTATCCGACCGGCTGCGAGAGCATCCGACCGGCTGCGAGAGCATCCGACCGGCTGCGAGAGCATCCGACCGGCTGCGAGAGCATCCGACCGGTTGCGAGAGCATCCGACCGGCTGCGAGGGCATCCAACCGGCTCCGAGCGCATCCGCTTCCAGCCGGTCTATGTGAAATAGTTAGCGGCTCCGCTCCGACCAGCTCCGAGCGTATACGATCCGGTCTGTGTGAAAAGAAAAGTGCGCGCCGATGCTCCCGAGCCGGTCTGTGTGAACGGACCGTTTAGCCGGTTTTTATTTTATACTTACAACACTAGAGTTTGCAGACCTAAGTCTTGGGGATATCCTTCCGAGGGCTTACCCGGGGCTCTCAACCGTAGGTAGGTAGGGAACGTGTTGGTTTTTAGTCGTAAGATTCCGGAATAGCATCCATGACGGCAAAAAAGATAGAGACCATAACTTTTATCGCCAACTGTCATATTTCCTGGCTTCTGGTGGAAAACTAGCGAATTTGGTACCACTTTTATCTACAGTTCACAACATTATTAACGTTGACCTTCATGTTGGTGACCCAATGATGCTTTTCTACGCTCCTCTTGAAGAACCCAGGGTTGTAAGAGGAGGGAAATACGTGCGCTGGCAGATCATCCTGTTTCCTGACACAATTTTGAATCCTTAGCACATCAATGACTAAACAAATCGTTCTATTACCGCACAGTTCGCCACAGACAGTTCATCCTCACACTCTGCGTCCGGAGCGTTCCAGCACGGTTCGATCCGATAGGGGCTTTCTTCCGCGCATTCTTATGTTGTGAAATGATCTCCCTGCACCGGTTTTCCAGACGCCTTCAGTATGGAGTTCTTCAAAAGGGGCCTTAGAAGGTTCTTACAGGTTCGGCAGTGCCATTGTATCGCCTCTGATGTTGCTTGCAAGTGTCCAAAGGCTGCGGTGTGACCACTGGTACATCTGATGAACAGTATGCTTGTCTACCACCGTAGTAGTATAAAAAAATCTGAGCAACACGTCCAATGACCTTGATCGGGAGGGGATGCGTTGCTATGCTGTCGATACACAAGTCCAAGCGGCTATAAAAAAAAGTAAGTAAGTAGGTATGTGCGTCTGAAATAATGATTGTTTTAAATTGTTTTGTGTAATTTCCGTTGACAGTCGATTACTTTTGTAGTGTAGCATTTATTTTCTATAGATGCAGTATTTAGGATGTGAAAGCAGCCTTATCGAGTTATCTTTTTTTAATCGGTTGTCAGTGGTGACATTTCTGCTGTCAGAATGACAGGATGTCATAAGTTCGGTGACGAAGCGTTTCGCATTTAAAGGAACGGGTTTTGGTTAATATTTTTCGTGAAAGACAGGACTTTTGACCGAGACCTGCTTTGGGGAGTTGGAGGTCCTAGGGCTTTGGCTCTGAGACTGTGCCGCGAATCAGTTTTTCGCTCAAGCGCGATTATTTGTTACCTCGCGTGGCCTAACGGGCTGTGATTGGGTTGCTGCATTGCATCTTGCTACATTTTACCCAGAAAACTGGTGAGTCACTTCTTCTTTTGCAAAGCGGGTCGATTGTCGTCTGTCGCGCAGCCAAGATCTTAATTTGTCGTTTCTTTCATGACAGGGTTTTTTACTACGGGGCTAGTTGCCGGATGAGATATTTGGTGCCGCACCTATAAGTTAGTGGGCTGCACGTGGTACGACAACGTGGAAGTGCGGACTACACGAGCTTCTCATGTGAGAGGTATCTGCCGTCATCACCTGGCAGTAACAACAGGCAGTCACTCTCACTCAGCTCACTCTGCAGGCCAGTAAATCCACTACTTATGTGTAGCCTAGTAGTATTAATACTTGAGCACTGACTTTACTTCTGTGTACCTGTGATATTTGTGTCTATCAGTGAATAAGCTCTCTGTGTGTCTCTGTGTATCTCTGTGTACTTAGTAAATATATGTGTGTACACCCTATTGTCTGTTTTCGTGAGAGCCCTAGCCTACCCTTGCACACAGACTGGAAACTTAGAAATAAGGCGCCCTGGGATAGAGTTCTCTGCATAGCTACCTCGCGCTAGTTGGTGAGTAACACTGATCATCTTAGTGTTACAAATTGGCTCCCAACGTAGTGGCAAATCTCTGGGTCTACTCTGCGGTAGTCTCAGTCTGGTGTGTGTGCATAGGTGGTTATCTCTGGCGAAACCATTCTGGAATCGTCCGAGACGCTCCAGGACGTTAATTGGTGGTGCTAGCAGCTAAGCACAAAACCTTCCCTTTCGTCTTCTTCCAGCTTCCTACATCTTTGGCTGGAAAAGACACAAAATTCTAAATTCAAAAATTTAAAATAGCTGTGATTTTGGAAAAACTTTTTGATTTTATTTGGCATACCCACTTCTTTTCTTATTGTGTTTCTTTTCTTTGTTATGTTCCTTTTTATGGTGCACACATATATTTATTGTAATATTATATTAGCATAGATTAATATATTACATATATTATTCTATAGCTTCACCTCTGTGTTAACTTAGTGAATTTCACTCTGTGTAATTATAAATTTTTTTTTGAAGGTATGTTGATACCTTGTAATTTTAATTATTAACCTGAACTGTGTTATCAGAAAATTTAGAAACTTTTCTCTCTTAGTATACCCTTAATCTTTGTTAAATTCTAAAAGTCAATTTGAAACATAATTACCTAACTTAGTACACTTTGTTGTAACTCAATTTACATTTTTACTTTGTAATTGATCCCTATCTGTGCCATTTTATATTTATAATTGTTGTAAGTAAATTTTTACATAATGGCACAGATGAAAAAATATATTAATTATTTAAGAAAGGATGAACTTGCTAACGAGCTGTCCCACATGGGTATTTCAGTGGAACCGGAAACGACAGTGTCTGGCCTTCGGAGTGAGCTAAGAACGGCACACCGACTCGTCCGTCGAGGTAGCATCAAAGCGAGTGCTCCGGTACCCGCTGATGCACCGGCTGAGCTCTCGATCTGCCTTCCAAGAGTCTCCGAGCTGGAGGAGGCTATTCAGTCAGGTGACATTTTCATTAATAAAGGTAGTCGTCTTAGGGTGTCCATCAGAGCCAACTACTTATTGAGTAGGTTAGCTCGTTGTGGTCTGGATTGCCCCGACCTGGTGGATATTCGTGGTAGGCTAGTGAAGATCATCGCTAGGGCTGAACCCAGTAGTGATTCTGAATCCGAAGGTTCGGATGATGATGGTGATGATCCTTCGGGTCGTGACCAGGTGGAATATACTTCACCAGTAGTGAGAGAGGACCGCTCGGTGCGAGCTAGTTCAAGTAGGAATAGTTCTACATGTAACATAGTGTATAAAGAACGTCCCCTTAACTTATGTTCATTTAACTTAAAATATGATGGTTCTACTTGTGTACGTGTGTTTTTAGAGAGATTAGAGGAACTTAGATGTGCTCGGGAGGTTACTAAGCCTAGACTCCTTATGGCTTTCTCCGACCTGTTGGATGGACCGGCTTTGTCTTGGTTCCGTACAAACAAAGCTAACTTCATCTCATATGAGGATCTTATTAGTGAGCTTAGAGATACCTTCGATATTCCTGATTATGATTACCGCCTCAGGAACGAGATAAGACAGCGTACACAAGCCCGCTCTGAGTCCTTGGTTAACTATATATGTACAATGCAAGCCATGTTCTCAAGGTTGTCATGTAAGATGCCCAGTGAGGAACAGCTGGACATTCTCATGCACAACATTAGACCTGACTACATGAAGGAACTGGCCTTGCATGATGTCAACTCTGTAGATGACTTGAGACGTTTGGGTAAGCGCTTGGAGCTTGCGCGTACTAGGGCAGACGCTTTCCATGAGCCTGCTCTTGACAAGTTTGAGATTACATCTGACTTACACCAGCTTAAGAACAAAGGTGTACAAAAGCCCGCTAAGCAGGTGTCTGCAGTGGAGACGCCGGTTACCCCCCACGATCGCAAATGCTTTCGTTGCGGCGGGGGCGGTCACACTGCATACAGCTGCACACAGTCAAGGGAGCTGGTGTGTTTCCGGTGTGGTCTCAAAGGAGTCAAGACCCCAGACTGCTCACACTGTACTAGCAAGTCAAAAAACGCGTAGGCCAGGGCCTTATTAGGAACTCTGTGCATCACTCTGTATCTGAGTCTATTTCTGATAAGGTCCTGTTTCCTAAACGGGATAGTGACATTAGACCGTATCTAGTTGTTAAGGTTTTAAATTTAAATGTCTTAGGCCTTCTAGATTCCGGTGCCTCCTGCTCTATACTAGGTAAGGGAGCGCACCGCATCTTCTTGGAACTGGGTTTTGATCTTGTGAGTATCAATCCTACTTTTCGTATTACAACTGCAGACAGCACTCACTTGCAATGTCTGGGTTGTATCTCTTTGCCAATTGAGTACAATTCGGTTATCCGAGTTGTCAAGTTCTATGTTGTCCCAGGTATAACCACCTCCATGATATTTGGAGTGGATTTCTGGCAACAATTTAAGTTAAGTGATAAGTTAACTTTACAAAATATTAGTCTTGATAGCTTTAGTGATAATAATCCTATAGAGTCTGTGTCCCTTAACGGTGGCCTCGAGGATTACGACAACCTGACAACTAAACAAAGGTGTGTAATCAACGAGGTCATTGAAAAGTTCGACTCGTTGAACACTGATAAGGTGGGTTTAGGTCGGACCTCACTTGTGCACCATGTCATTGACACTGGTGACAGCAAGCCGATCAAGCAGCGTTATTATCCGCTCTCTCCCCTTAAGCAGAAGGCCCTGGAAGCCGAGCTGGACCGAATGCTGGAGATGGGAGTAGTGTCCCCGTCTCAGTCCGCCTGGAACTCTCCAGTGGTCATGGTGGAGAAGGCGAACGGCGACCTCAGATTGTGCTTGGACTCTCGCAAGCTGAACTCTGTGTCTAAGAGTGACGCCTACCCCTTACCCTATATCAATCAAATCTTAGACCATCTTAATAATGCTAAGTATTTAACCTCTGTAGATCTGAGTGCGGCCTACTGGCAGATTCCATTCGACTCACTCCAGTCTGCTGAGAAGACTGCTTTTACGGTTCCCCGGAGAGGATTGTTCCATTACAATTCCATGTGCTTCGGTCTTGTCGGTGCCAGTGCCACGATGCAACGCCTCATGGACCGTCTGTTTGGTCCCGAGTTCGACAACAAGGTATTTGCGTTTCAGGATGACATAGTCTGTGTGTCCAGCACCTTTGAGGAGCATGTAGAGCTCTTACATAGAGTCTATCAGCAACTCAAGGATGCTGGCCTAACTATTAATATGAAAAAATCCCACTTTTGTCGGAGTGAACTCAAATACCTGGGGTATTATGTGGACAAACATGGCTTACGGACAGACCCGGGTAAAGTTGAGGTTATCCTCAACTATCCCACCCCTTCTAACCCTAAGGAGGTTAAGAGATTTCTGGGAATGGCCGGCTGGTATCGTCGCTTTGTTAACAACTTCTCGAAGATTAGTAAACCTCTGTGCAAACTCACTTCTACGAACCTTAAGTTCGAATGGACCCCTGAGGCTGAACAGTCCTTTAACCTGCTAAAGTCAGCCTTGGTTTCTGCCCCTATATTAAAAATGCCTAACTTTGAGATGCCCTTCCGCATTCTTAGTGACGCGTCAGCTTACTCAGTTGCTGCTGTACTGACACAAACTCACGATGGTGTTGAGCACCCTATCGCCTACTGTAGCCGTTCTCTCAACAAGAACGAGGTGAACTACAGCACAACTGAGCGAGAACTTCTGGCCGTGATTTTCGCTTTGGAACAATTTCGACAGTACGTCGAAGGCCAAAAATGTACGGTCGTCACGGATCATTCATCTCTTCTGTGGTTCCATAAGCTAAAAAATCCCACGGGTCGTCTAGCACGTTGGAGCATGAGGCTCAGTCAATTCGATTTTGACATAGAGCATCGAAAAGGTAAAGACCACGTTGTACCTGATGCTCTGTCTCGTATCAAAATTGATTCCCTCGATGCAGTACCCACTAAAGACCCGTGGTATGACCACACCATGAATAGTGTTCGGAAGAACCCTAGGAAGTCACCAAATTATGACATTCGTGACAACCTTCTATATAGGTTAACTAAAAATAAATATTCTTTGACTTCAGACTTTGACTGGAAGCTGGTGGTACCTCAGGAGGATCGCTTGCCCCTGCTCTCTAAGTACCACGATGACACACTTAGTGCCCATGGTGGCGTTTGGAAGACGCATAAAAGGTTAGCCCTAAATTATTACTGGCCCAAGATGTACGAGGACGTCAAAGAATATGTTGGGAATTGCGAAACATGCAAGCAGTACAAACCCGTAAATACGTCTCGTCCCGGCCTAATGGGTAGCCCGAAGCGGGTTTCGAAGCCATTCGAAGCTATCTCTGTCGATCTGCTTGGTCCCTTTCCCACTTCGAGCAATAGAAACGTACACCTGATCGTGGTCTCCGACTACTTTAGCAAATACGTCATGTTGTGCCCTGTTCGGGTTGCCACAGGCGCTGTAGTCGCGAGGTTCATAGAGAAGAGTGTGTTTCTCGTGCACGGAGTCTGCAAGACTATTTACATGGATAATGGCCCTCAGTTTGTGAGTAAGCCATTTAAGGATCTGTTGGCTAAATACAATGTACCTAATATATATTATAACCCTAGGTATCATGCCCAAACTAATCAGGCGGAACGAGCTATTCGCAATGTGGTTCAAGCGATCTCATGCTATGTGAAGTCACAACACAAGTCTTGGGATCAGTTCTTGGTTGAGATACAGTGTGCTTTAAACACTGCAGTTAACGAAGCAACTCGTTTCACCCCTTACTTTTTGGTACATGGTAGGGAATTTATTGGGGATGGAGTGCTGTACAGGCAGACAGATATCGCGTGCCATCCTACTTCAGTCTCTGTAGACGATCCATCAGCCTTCGGTGTCAAGCTGAGAGAAATACAACGCATTTACGACCAGGTGAGGAAACATTTGAACGTTGCCCACCAGCGTAATGAAAAGTATTACAACCTCAGAAAAAGGCATGTAGAGCTGAAAGTGGGACAGATAGTTTACAAACGCACGTTCTACCTGTCCAACAAGGCCAAGAATTTTACTGCTAAGCTAGCTCCTAAGTTCCTTAAATGTGTGGTGACTGCTAAACGATCCCCTTTAGTATATAGGCTGTCAGATCTGGACGGTAAGGATCTTGGGGAGTACCATATCAAGGACATCCTGAAGTATCAGGAGGAGCAGTCTCCAATACCTAACGTAACTACATAGCACTGTTTCTCTAGTTTATTAAACCAGTGCTATGTGATCATTATGTAAGACTATTTTAATCTTTTGTTTGTATTTCTATATGTGTACGTGACTTTAAATTGTCACGTTGTAGTTTCTTCTATGCACCGCACCGAGCGTTTTTCTCTCATTCGCTTCTTAGTACTCTACATTATCCTGAGAGCTTGGGTAGTGTTAGGGTATCGGCAGTGAGTAAAGGGAGCATTCGTTTTCTATGAAGGGCATTAGACTCTAGTTACTTAGCCTAACCGGTACACGAGTCAGTGTCTAGTTAGGTACATAGGAGGATCTTTCTTTGGTATTGTAATGGTCGTAGTCAGCTGGTGTTTGAAGGACCTAGCTGGTTGTCTTTGTTTATTAGTCAGTACTTTTCTGTTTTCTTTATTGTGTATTTCCAGCGTGTCATATCCGCAGGAAATACTATTAAAGGGGGGGTGGTTGTAGCATTTATTTTCTATAGATGCAGTATTTAGGATGTGAAAGCAGCCTTATCGAGTTATCTTTTTTTAATCGGTTGTCAGTGGTGACATTTCTGCTGTCAGAATGACAGGATGTCATAAGTTCGGTGACGAAGCGTTTCGCATTTAAAGGAACGGGTTTTGGTTAATATTTTTCGTGAAAGACAGGACTTTTGACCGAGACCTGCTTTGGGGAGTTGGAGGTCCTAGGGCTTTGGCTCTGAGACTGTGCCGCGAATCAGTTTTTCGCTCAAGCGCGATTATTTGTTACCTCGCGTGGCCTAACGGGCTGTGATTGGGTTGCTGCATTGCATCTTGCTACATTTTACCCAGAAAACTGGTGAGTCACTTCTTCTTTTGCAAAGCGGGTCGATTGTCGTCTGTCGCGCAGCCAAGATCTTAATTTGTCGTTTCTTTCATGACAGGGTTTTTTACTACGGGGCTAGTTGCCGGATGAGATATTTGGTGCCGCACCTATAAGTTAGTGGGCTGCACGTGGTACGACAACGTGGAAGTGCGGACTACACGAGCTTCTCATGTGAGAGGTATCTGCCGTCATCACCTGGCAGTAACAACAGGCAGTCACTCTCACTCAGCTCACTCTGCAGGCCAGTAAATCCACTACTTATGTGTAGCCTAGTAGTATTAATACTTGAGCACTGACTTTACTTCTGTGTACCTGTGATATTTGTGTCTATCAGTGAATAAGCTCTCTGTGTGTCTCTGTGTATCTCTGTGTACTTAGTAAATATATGTGTGTACACCCTATTGTCTGTTTTCGTGAGAGCCCTAGCCTACCCTTGCACACAGACTGGAAACTTAGAAATAAGGCGCCCTGGGATAGAGTTCTCTGCATAGCTACCTCGCGCTAGTTGGTGAGTAACACTGATCATCTTAGTGTTACAGTAGCGGTGTGTATAAATACGATTTCTCCCCGCAAAAGAAGAAAGACAGTTACTTAAGCATCGGGTAAATTAAAGAAGTCCGCCCGCGTGGCTGTATGTTACAAACCAGACAGTCTTTTATCGATTTCCAAACTCCTTTCTAACCGAACTATTTGATTTCCAATAAAAAAAACTCCGGAAATGATCTACAACGCACATGTGCTACTACATAAAGCCACATTGTATTAGGCAGTACAGCGTAAGGCCTGTGCCTCAGTAATTGAATGGTACAATGACCTTTAAAAATAAATTGTCGTGCATCATTTGGTTTGAGCATAAACAGATTTAATGTGTATTTGGTTTATTATTAGACGTTACAAACACGTCCTGTTTGTGTTGGTGAAATATTTATCCTCCTACACACGCGTTTTATACTCATTAGTTCTGTATTCAACTCGCTAAAGACAAAAAATAAATATTACCCGTTCGCTCTAAATTTGCCGCTGGCGATGGCGTAGAGGCGTATATCCGAATTTTTAATTACACGAAGTAAATTGACAGTAGCTAATGTCACTTCGTCCTAGAAAATAAGCAACATTGTATGAAGAAGTGACATTAGTTGCTGTCAATTTACTTCGTGTAATAAAAAAATCGACTTTAGCATGGAGCCGAGCGGCAAAGTTAGAGCGAACGAGCAGAAATGTAGTATGTAGGTTAGGGGCCGTCCATTAATCGCGTGAGATTTTTTTGGGCATTTTTTGGACTCCCCCTCCCCCTTGGTGATATTTGGTGAGGTTTCAGATTACCCCTCCCCCCCTGGGCCGAATCACGTGTATTTTTAGTAACTACCTACAAAGTTTTTTTTTTATCTATCTCTATTGATATTATCTATCCAAACTTCTAGCTAATCCGCGCAACTTCGTTTGCGTCACGGAATAGAGACAGATATCGTATTAAAATGTAGTAATGTAGGTTTTGTTGTTCAGAAATCACTGTGATCTCAAATTCAGGGTTGTAAAGTTGCTGTTCGAAATAAATACACGTGATATCTCACTACACCCCCCACCCCCCCTGGTGATGTTTCGTGATTTTTGTCAGACCCCCTCCCCCCCCTTTCGAGGCTCACGTGATTAATGGACGACCCCTTAGGTAGTATACGGCACAGATCGTGTAGAGTTCTTCAAAAGGCATCTTTTAATGTGTCTACTGTCTGCCGCGTACGTAGACAGAGAAAACTATAGACAAATGTTATGCATGTCCACATGAGATAGAACGATTGAAAAGAAAGTGTTGCCACTCATATATTATGTTGTATTTTTACCCTAACTTTTTATAATATTATGTTGTGTTTTAAAATCTAGGGGTATTTACAATTTTATTTCGCGTAAATACGACTAGATTTTAACCTATTTAGCGAGATTGTAAAATGTCGAAAGATTGTGAACCGTAAGGCTGAATTTAGTGTCGCGCTGACCAACGCACGCAGGCGTGATAGCTATACGTAGCTACGCGTTATTCTAAAAGGCTTCCTAATAGCTCATGCACTTTACTTTGGCTGTCAGCGCCGACGGTCAGGGCGCCTCCAAATCCAGCCTAACATACCTACTGCTTTCAATGAAACGTATAAATTTTCGGTAGATTAAAATCGACGTGACGATAGTTCTGCCAACAGAACAGGTGGGAATTGCATTACCATTTGTTCTGTCGACAGAACTAATGGGAAAAAATTACCAGTAGTTCTGTTAACAGAACTACTCAACAGAACAGGTGGGAGTGGATGATAATCGATCGAGATATTTCACCCTTCAAATTAAAAGAAACAAAAGACAGACTGGGTAATAAAAACCAGGAACCGGTAACTCTATACCAGGAACAGCGATCAGGAAACCAGGAACGGGAACTCAGAAGTCGGTATACCTATTTTCATATTCATAGCTATGGCAGGACAACGTCTGTCGGGTCAGCTAGTCTATACTAATATTATAAAGAGGAAAGATTTGATTGTTTGTTTGCATCGAATAGGTTTCGAAACTACTGAACCGATTTGAAAAATTCTTTCACTGTTGGGAAGCTTCACTCTTTGCGGTGAACATAGGCTATAGTTAATTCCCGTATTTCCACGGGAACCAGAACTACGCGGGTGAAACCGCGTGACGTCCGCTAGTAACTAATATAATTAAAATAATTACTGAATAAAACTACTTAAATTGAAAAAAAAACATTTTCTTTTATTAAAATATATTATAATATGTACACAAATTATATACCTACAAGTAATTATAAATCACTGGGGCAAAGTGCGCTATACTATTTGCATAGTTGACTTTGGTGCAATATAACTCGTGTTTATGTTAAGGCACAGTGCAACCGCAAAGCAGGTGAAAACTTCCTTCCACTCCCACTAGATTTCAAAAATTTTGTCAGAAAGTCTTTGTTAAAAGGATCGATGGATTTTAACAATTCTCCATCTTCCTCTGTCACAAAAGACCTTGCTTTTAGTTCTGCAATCACGTTCTCCAAATTTGCAACTTTCTTATTTAGTCGCCGACTTTTTTCTCGAAGAGCCTTTAATTTTTTTAGGCTCTCTGCAGATTGTTCTCGAGTCCGCTTCAATTTCTTTCGCATCGTCCGTGGTGTGTAGTTTGGTGACTTAGCCTAGAAAAGTAACTCTTAATTACACCACAAAATACGATTTTTACATTTTTGAATTTAATTTAAGATCTACTTACAGATTTAGGTTCCGTAACACTGTGACTGAGTAAACTGTCTTCCATTAATTGAAAAGGAGGTTGTTCTTCCGGCTGAAATAAAAATTATTATCTATGAAAAACATTGGTAATGTTGTAAGAAATAAAAAGTGCCTGCACTGCTAGCCCTAGCTCTTAATTAAAACAGTGAAGCGATTAATTATGACAAATGGGTGCCTAATGTTTAATACAGCTCGGCAAGTTTTTGACCTGGTGACAACTAGAACTAAAATATTTTCATATGGCGATACTACTTTTTTTTACTGCCTCTGTTGCGTAGTCGGTAGTGATACCGCCTGCGGCGCAGGAGATCCTGGGTTTGATTACTGAGTCAGTTCAAATATTTGTGTGATCCACAAATGTTTGTTTCGGAGTTTGGGTGTTTTCTATGTTTAATATGTATGTATTTAGAAATATATAAGTACGTATATCAGTCGTCTTGATCCCATAGCACAAGCGAATATTAGCTTACTTTGGGCTAGATCATGTTGTGTGTGAATGTCGTGGTTTCGGTTACCATAAATCCGAAATAAGCGCCCGCATTTTTTCCCAGACACTTTTTTGCCAAGCTATAGGAACCTATTATTATCAATCACCATTATAGTTGCTACGCCTCCCCTGATGTAGCCGCAAACAATTAAATTATTTATCGAAGTCCGAGACACCTTCTTAGAAATAAGTCAAATCCTACTAATATTATAAATGTGAAAGTTTGTGAAGATGTTTGGATGTTTGTTACTCAATCACGCTCCAACGGCTGAATGGATGTGGCTGAAATTTGGTACAGGGATAGAGTATAGTCTGGAATAACACATAGGCTACTTTTTGTCCCGGGAAAATGTTCCCACGGGAAGCGGAAAGGGGAACCAAATTTCTCACGGGCGAAGCCGCGCGCGACGCGCGCGGCTTCGCCCGTGAGAAATTTGGTTGGTAGTTTGGCTAGTAGTTTTTATAAATAATGTATTACACTTACAAATTCAATTTGGGCTTCGGAATCATCAATATCCATATTTTCGTGTAGGTATATGTGGGTTGATGGAGGACAATGTTGTCGGAGTCGGGGTTTTAGTATGTCCTTCTGTATGTGAGCTAACGGAGAAAGATGTTGATGGAAAACATGTTTCAATCTCCTGAAAAGGTTGATAAAATTATATTAATATAGTATTACATATTACGTATTCGGGGCATTAAAATACAGATAAAATAATCAATTACTTACCAACAATGGCACAGCATTCGGAAGAAGAACAGTTATTTTTTTCTTTTTAATTAACATATTTTGTTCAAAATGCCGGCTACAAATTCTTGATGACTTTTTTGCAATCCAATTCGTTTGTCCTGTTGCTTCTATCCACTTTCGACATATTAAGTCATTATCCGGAAAACTGAAACGAAATATACTCTTTAATTCCCCACACGTATCAAGTATATCAAAATAAAATGACATTACCACAATTGTGGGAGAATGAAAATGAAAAACTGGCAACACTCAATATTGAGGTTATGAATTATTTATTTTAATATTTTGCATTTAAATCTATCTATAATTTTATACTTAACGTGATGCTAGAACATTTAGGCACTTATTAATTATATTTAAAGCTTAATAATTGGCATATATGTGGCATACTTACGAATGAAACGACATGTTCGGTATTTTTCTTTCACTATCACTTTTGCACCCCAAAACACTACAACGCATGGTGTGTTTTCTTATAATAACAATTATTAACAATGCACTAATTGTTCACAATAAGAATTATCTTGGAATTGTGCACTTTTCAATTAAAATATGACCAAATTACGGAAATCAAGTGACTCTCAACTGTCAAAAATGCCAAAACTGTTTAGCACAGTACTGTGTTGACCTTGAAAAAACTGGCACGGGTCGCGAAACAAAAAACAGTATCCTTCTGTCTCGTTTTTTTACATGGTATACGCATAACTCCTTCTTTTTCTTGTGTGAATGCGACAAATGCTATCAATTTGTCTATAGTTTTCTCTGTCTACGGCCGCGTAAGTCTAGCGCCCCTGGTCACAGATAATATAATATCCCTGGTGTAGTAAATTTATTTATTTATTTATTTATAAAAGTACATCCACATCATACATATTACAACTCTTGTAAACTATTGTATTAAAGGTAATATTTTCTGATATATACTGGGTGTAACAAAATTAGGTACCTCTCCAAATTTCATGAGATGACTTGGCATCGGAAATCAAATACAAATATTTAATAAAAAAGGGGGGTAATTTTCTTAATTTTTTTTTAAATTTTTTTATCGCACACTAAGAATTTATTTTTTACCGCGGCAATTCGAGGTAACATGGTCGCCGTGGCAAAACAAACACAGAGCACCCAGGCTGTCGGTGTCGCTTTCTACTGCCGCTCAGTAGCGATAGAAAGGGTGAAAATGAAAATTTATAGGACCTTTAAAACGGATTTACGGTTAAAGTATTCATGTGATTTTTTTTTTCTTCATTTTTGTAATGTTTCTTGACTGATGCCACGTCACGTGACGAAATTTGGAGAGTCAATTTTGTTACACCCAATATAACATTTATGGAGTACATAACAATTATTGATCATATGCGGTAAAATATAGATAAACAAGTTTAGACTTAATCTAACTACATGACTTAGTAAACATCCATAAATGCCTACTGTCTTTTTTTTACGTGAGGAAAATCCACCACACGCAACCACACGCACCCTACCTAACAGCCTACGGTTGGGAGCCCCGGGTAAGCCCTCGGAAGAATAGGTACCTACCCCAGGACTATAACTGTCAAGCGTCAAGGACCCCGTGTAGGAGATAGGTAGACGTATTTGTTGTTATAGGGGCAACAGTAATCATAAATCAATCAATCAATATCAATATCATCATCAATCAATACATATATAAAATCGTAACAGGTCGCTGTCTTGTACATTGAAGATATATAAGAAAAAAGTTTATAGGGGGGCTTTTTGAACGCCATAGAACCCAAAACAATGGTTTTTTGAATTTTTGTCTGTTTGTCTGTACGTTTGCGCACGCTAATCTCAGCAACCGCTCAACCGATTGCGATGCGGTTTTCTTTATTGCGTTGCGGTTTGCTCCACTTAACATTCAGTGTTAGTTTCATGTCAATCGGTTCATAAATAAAAAAATTATATCAATCTAAACATAATGCAGCGTACGAAGTGGCGGGCTACAGCTAGTACATAATATATGTAAGATTTCATCCTTCTAGCTATCACGGTTCCTGAGATTCAGCGTCGTAACGGACAGACAGACAGAAACCCTAGAAAATTCACTGTAATTTTGTACGAAGAAAATAATATAAACTCTCTCTTTGACATTCAGGAGTTTATTTATTGCCAGTTGTTTACCGAAATCCCCCAGATCCTTTAATACGATATCTAATAATAACCACGAGGGTGTTGGCGTTCGTCCAAACGCACTGGAGTTCTCGGTCGCAGTACTAAATCTGTGCCTAATACAGTAAAAAAAAATTAAGTAGGTGCATTAATATGCGTTTAAATGCATTATTAGCTTGCTGAATTTTGCTCAAAGGTTTACTAGGTATATTATAATAATAGGTACCGTCAATCTTGGCAACTTTACCATATTTTTTGACATTTATGCAATTTACTACAACATGAAGCTGGCTATGGAAGTTTTGCTTGATCAATTTGGTAAAAAAGGACAGTCCCATTTGGTTGAATTATTGAATTCTACAAAAAGCTACATAGAATAGCTGTAATCATCAAAAGTATGAGCGGGGTAAAATTGACACATTTTTGTCAACTTTACCTAGCCTTTATATACATGGAATGTGTGCCCCAGATTGCACACGACTTAAAGTTACTTATAGCCCTGGCGCTAAAAAAGCGATGTATGTATTTTTGAAGCAGCCATCTTCGTTTAAATAGGTAATACCAATACATAGGGAAAGTTACCACAAGAATTTCTGAAACTTTATAAAAATGTATGAAAGTCATCAGGGTGTCAAAAAAATGAAACTTTTTTTTATTGAGAACCTCATTTATTAAAGAACCACGCAACAGGAACAGAACAATTCTCCAAAACGATAATTAATTAAATGCCTACCTGCCTATTTAACATGAAATATAGGCACATAGGTAGTAGGTAAAGTTGCCTTTATGCCAAATGAGGTAACTTTACCTAACCTCAAACAACATTACCTTTTCCAATAACTCCAGAAATAAAAGTTTTATAAAATTGAATAATAGTGATACACCATAGATACAATATTTCCCATAACATTTAATGTAATTCACTGATCTGAACTATATTTTCTGCAAGAAAAACCAATCTTTAGCCGGTGACACAGCGAACTTAATTGACCACATGCAATGAAAAAGTACACTATTTTGACAGTTGACGAAGTTGCCAGCTTGAAAAACTTTTTGGGTTACAACAATTTATTATAAAATCTACCAATTACCGTAATTTTGTGCTAACTGTCACAGATAAAAAAAATATTTAATGTAAACTAGTACAGGGCATGCTTAGGTAAAGATGCTCACGAAAAGTAAAGATGCCACGATCGACGGTAACTCTTTATTACCTGGGTGTTTCTATGGATAATATGTATGTATTTAAAAATTAAATAAGTATTTATATCCGTGGTCTGATACCCATAACCAGTGGCGGCGTAAGGCGTGGGCGACGTGGGCCACCGCCCACGGCCTCGCGGTACAAGGGGCCTCGCGCCTCAAAAATTTTTATGCATTGCTTCAAAGCGAGAATAAAATAAAGAAAGAAATAAATTAATTTTGTTGTGAAAATTATGTTTTTTTAGTCTGGCAACATTTGCTTACGTTGCGTAACTATTATATCGCGAGTAGGTAATCCTTGCCGCCGCACAGTGGATCGATTCATACAAATTGGCGGACATAGGAATCTTGAAAAAGTTTTTACTGATCTTACAAAAAACTAATGATACCAATGTGTTTATCTTAATAATTGTAGTCGAAAACATACAAACACACACACAAGAAAATAATGTATTAATCAAATAAAACAATAACGCGTTTTATAAAACATAATTATATCATATATGTAGTTATAAAAATACAAAAACTTACTTATAAAAATTATAGTGGTAAAAATAATAGCTTGAAATAAATAAAAATATAGAACAGAAACGATTCATTAACATGTATGTACAGTACATTAAATAATCAAACAAAATTAGAACAACACAAACTTTAAAAAAATTGTAGCTTAAAATAAACAGAAATATAAAACAAAGACAATGAAATTAAAACTATGTACATCCAATAATCAAACCAAATTAGAAATAATGTAGACAAAAAATAAGCGTTACAATAAGAAAACACGAGAAAATCGCAAGCTATCTCTTTTTAGGGTTCCGTAGTCAAATGGCAAAAACGGAACCCTTATATATTCGTCATGTCTGTCGGTCTGTCCGTCCGTATGTCACAGCCACTTTTCTCCGAAGCTATAAGGCCTACGGTATTGAAACTTGATAATTAGATGTATTCTTTAAACCGCATTAAGATTTTCATATTAAACTAGAAAAAAAGCAGTAAATTTTGGGGGCCCCATACTCAGAACTGAAACTCAAAAATTTATTTTTCATCAAACCCATATTTGTGGGGTGTCTATAGATAGGTCTTCAAAAATGCTATGGAGGTTTCTAACATTATTTTTTTCTAAAGTAAATAGTTTGCGCAAGAGACACTTCCAAAGTGGAAAAATGTGTCCCCCCTCTAACTTCTTAACTAAGAGAATGATAAATCTAAAAAAAATATATGTTGTACATTGCCATAAAAACTACCAACGAAAATTGGTTTGAACGAGATAGATTTTTTAATAAGTCATAAACCGCAATTTTCGGTTAGAAAAATTACTACCACTGCGAACGTGTTATAACATAAATCAAAGTTACAACGAACTAAAAGAACTTTTATATTATGTTACTTGCTGCTACGGAACCCTTCATGGGCGAGTCCAACTCGCACTTGGCCGGTTTTTTAATGTACTTTTCCATACATTGAAATCAGTTTTGTCGAATATTTTTTAAAATTGAAGTCTAATCAAAATTGTGTCTCTAAGTTTTCGACTACGATTATTAAGATAAACGCATTGGCATCATTAGTTTTTGTAAAAAGTTTTCTAAGATTCCTATGTCCGCCGATTTGTATAAATCGATCCACTGTGCGCCGCCGACCAGTGCGGGGAATCCCTTGTTTTATTCCTTCCGGACTGTTGGTTCCACTAAGGGGGAGCGACCCCACTAACCACATTTGACGTAAACCTCTGTAGTTTAAAGTTTTTTTTTCCTAATGGCGATACTATTATTATCTACGTCACCATAGATTTAAGATTTTTCGCTACTCTGGCGCCACAGAACAGGGCCTCGCGAAATCTGTCTTGCCCACACCAAATTTAGGTCTTGCCCCGCCACTGCCCATAACACAAGCAGGTTATTCCTAGCTTACTTTGGAATCAGATAGCGTTGTGTGAAATGTCCGTGAATATTTATTTATATTTATTATTATGTACCAATTTTATTTACTGAAACTTTTTCATGAATGAATAAATTAATAAATACTTATTGTTAAACATTCTCACACAACGTCATCTATCGCAAATTAAGCCAATAAAAGCTTGTGTTAAAGGATCTAGACAACTGATAGACATACCTAGCTACTTATTATGTACCTAGGTACTCGTAATACCTATTTCTCTCAAAACCTACTATTGTGCAGTAGTTGCAATGAAAAAATGATCTAAAATAGGTATTGCCTTTTTCCTTTCCAACGGACGGACCGGTCTATATTTGAAAACTGGCAACACACATCATGAAAGTAAAAGAAATTCCCATAAATCACATCAAAATCCGTCGGCAGATTTATTTCTAAGTCCATAATTAATTAAGAATGCGATTAATACCAGTCGTACGCAACTATTTCAACGGTGGAAAGCGGTTGTTCCGCGTCGGGCTTCATCTTAGAGCGTTAGGCCGACTACAGGATTGCGACAAGTCGCTTAGTCTCGAGTAAAAAATAAATAAGGGAAAAAAGATCTAAGATCGCTTAAGATAAAAAAAAGTGGTCAGAATTCAGATTGAATAAGAGAAAAAAGATCTAGGTAAGAGAAAAGAATCTTGAAGAAAAAGTCTGGGAAGTGGTCTAGAAAAGTTTTGGCGAGTCACTATCCTGTAATTCTGTTTTAAATAATAACCTAAATACAGCATAAACTCATCTACAGTAATTTTACATAATGGTACTCTCTTTTACCTTGTAAAACTCCATAATCTCAATTTTTTCTTGAGGTTGTGCACGGCCCATCGCAATTTTTTTTGGAGGGCCGATAGTCCGAGCGCTTGGATTTCCTTTCCAATATTATTTCTATCCGACTTTTTTGAAGGACGTGTGCGTCGCGTTATTACAATCTGCCCGTTCTATTTTATTCTGAAATCGGAGTCTGATTCGGATGTGGCAGCGCCCAGTTATATGGCCCTGTCTCGTCGGTGCAGTGTACTGTTAGTACTGTTTTGAAGTGTAGTATATTATTATGCGACATCTAATGTGTGTTAATAATAAATAAATATAAATATTTGTGGACATTCTCACACAACATCATTTAGCCCAAATTAAGCTAATATAAGCTTGTGCAATGGGATCTAGACGACTGATATACACAGAAACAACCAAACTCTTTATTTTGTGATCACACTAATTTGTGGATCACACTAATATTTGGACCGACCCGGGATTTGTGTTATCTGTGTAGAAATGTCCAAGACTATTTTAAAAAGAAATTCATAGTTGGAAGTTAGTAAAAAGCACATTGCAAAATGTGAAATCTGTATTTGAAAATAAAACACAAGACATGTAAGTGTTTCACCGACTTCCGTTCACAATTAGTCGATCGATTGCAGACAGCCTATCATCAATACGTTGCAAGACTAATGTGTATTTTATGACAGACGTTTTATGTTCAGACACAAACAGAAAGTTTTTACTGTTTCACAGCTTCTATATCTCCACAGAGAGGTAGGCAGAGCTGTGTTGTGTTCTCCTGCATTTTTGGTGCCTTTTTTATATTCAGCTCGCCAAATTGACGTCGCCACCAGCCTGATGGTAAGCCGTGGCGCATCTAGCGCTTGTGGGCCACTTCTGACAGTGGTCCTCAAGTTGGCGGCCCTGTGATGTGCCTCTTCACGCTCCTCTTGAAAGAGCCTACCTCTGTACAAACCTTTGAAGTCATTCAATTCAATCAACCTGCGACAGTCCACTCCAGGCTCTAGGCCTCTTCTAATTTCGCCATGACCGGGGGCCTGAGGACGGTGAGAGGGCGGCTCACCGTCCTTACAGAAGCAGGCCCATGACGGAAGCGTGACGTGAGCAACTCACGCACGCCCCCCTTAGAAGCGGGATCACACCCGAACCACCCCCTGGGCGAGGCCGCAGTGGCGGCCGTAGGTCTGGTGTTAGTCCCGGGACATCCTTCCGAGGGCTTACCCGGGACTCCCAACCACAGGCTGTTGGGCGTTGCGTGAGGTTTTTTAGTCGGTAAGAGTCTGGCATAGCATCCTACGAGGATTTTCCCTCACGTTAAAAAAAAAAAAAACCTGCGACAGTCCACTCCAGGACCTAGGCCTCTTCCAATTTACGCCGCATTACACCGTCCTGTGCCTGTCGCATCCAGTCCCAGTCTGCGACCTTTTTGAGGTCTTCGGTCTATCTGGTGGGTGGACGTTGCCAAGTCGCGGTCTATCATTCAGCCAGTTTACTTTGTACTACAGTATTATTCGTATTATTCGTATTTTTCTTTGAAACTTAATTACTAACGCTACGGCCGATTAAGATAACACATTTTAACGTTTAAAGTTATTTTATTACACATTTACCTGTAACTAAATAGTTAAATACACTAAAGTTAGTAGGTACTATTATTAATTATTTTTTGCTAAAGCACTCAGTGTATTACTTACGTAAACGGTAGTGCGTTGTTGTCATCCATAGCAAACGTATCCTACTGGCTACTGCCTAGCACATCTCTGGGCACCCCTCTAAAGCCAGTACCACACTGTTGCACGAATTGTTTTTGCAGTGCTCAGTGAATATTAGGCTTTACCTAATGGATGGCTCGATTTATCTTTTAACAATACGTAAATTGATTTCAATACATAACTTGATTTCAATATTTAGCTGCCAAATGACGCAGTCCGTATTATAGAAAGCTATGGCGATAACTAGCGAATTGAAGGGCCACTTCCAAAGTCCTCAAAACTTTTGACCTTCAATGCAGCGCAGTGTATCCTTGGTGTTGACATCTCCAGTGACGTTCAGTTCCGAAGTGATTTGGAGAATAAGGTCAAGCTGGCGTCCAAGCCGCTCGGTGTGCTCAACAGGGCGCGGCGGTACTTACTGCGGCGCAAACACTACTTCTGTTTAAGTCGCAAGTGCGGCCGCACATGGAGTACAGCTGCCACTGCTGGGTGGGGGCACCAGAATATCAGAATAAATTGACTGAATTCTTCCGTTCGACTCGGTGCAGAGGCGAGCCATGAAGTGGTCAACGATCCCATGCTTGCAGGTGGTGTGGAACCTCTTCGCGACAGGAGAGACTTTGCCTCCTTGTGCGTGACCACCGGTACATCTGGTGGGCCGTATGCTTGTCTGCCACTTTGGTGGTATAAAAAAAGTGTGAGGCGGTGCTATTGAGACGGTGAAACCGGTCATGGAGGAGTGACTGGAAATGCACCATCGCACCAATATTACTGACGATTTAATTAACCCCGCCGAAAAACGAGAAGTGTTTTAAGTTTGACCTGTGTATGTGTGTGTCTGTCTGTGGCATCGTAGCAGCCCAACAGATGAGCCAATTCAGCGGTTTTCTATGCTCGAAAGCCAATCTGCCGGGGCCATCCCCAGCACAACGGCTTTCGAACCGTTCTTAGCTATAAATTTTGCATTCATCAGCTCACTTCCTGAGTTATGAAGGGATTTTACTAAGATTCACTGGTTCGATTTATCGGGAACTGGATGTAGGTACCAAGGTACTGTTAGGTACTTTGATGGTATTTTTATCTCGCTTTTCACTGGCTGATGCATCAAGTCATAACTTCTTAAGAAGTCTCAGAATCGGGTTTTATTTTATTTTCAAACTAGCTGACCCGCGCAACTTCGTAAGCGTCACATAAGAGAGTAAATCACCCGTTCCCGTCGCATTTACTCCCGTCAAAATAATTTCGTTAACGAATTAGATGTTTCCCGTCGCATTATTGTAGAAATTGCGCATATTCATGCATAGGACGTGAACTACCGGTGTACGTCGCCAGCAGAATAGTGAATCGACCAAAAAAAGCGAAAAAAAAAACAGAGAGGTCATACGGGATAAAAAGTATCCTATGTCCGTTTCCTGGTTCTAGGCTACCTCCCCACCAATTTTCAGTCAAATCGGTACGGCCGTTCTTGAGTTATAAATGTTGTAACAAACCCGTCTTTGTTTTATATATTAAGATTAACAAAGAATAAGGATTAGGAACTTAGGATCAGCTTACGTAGTCTCTTTTGTAGGTAGGACTTAAATTAGTTGCAGCTGGGGGCGCATATTCATAGTTAGCCTAGGGCGCGCGGAACTCTAATAATACCCTGCAGACGGCGCTGATTTTCAGAGACGGCAATGAACTGGCAGGTTTCTATAGTTCGACAGATAAAGGACCGTTTGGAACTCTACTGTAAGTAGTACCTAGGTATATTTCTTCATCATAGGCGTGTGTTATCAATAAACACTTAAAGTTATAAATCCTAGTAATCCTACGCCAATAACACTAAAGATTTCTTACTCAGACTGAATTCCTATCTTATCAGATATTAGTAAGTGTCATTTAACTTTGCAGTAAAACGATACACATAATGTAATTACTAAGAAACCGATCAAACGATGACCCGCTTTGTCATAAAATAAAAAGGTACCTATAAGTTACTAGTCAGTTACCGAAGCCTGCCTCATAAATTCATAAATAAGTTATGCGTAATCGGTTGTCTGTAAAGTCGGTTTACTGACGATAGTTGAACGTGACAACTCAGACTTAAATGGAACGCCTCAGAGCGAGGTAACGCCACATACGTCATGTTTTTTCGTGCGTGCAGCCGGCTCCATCGAATTATAAGACATCACGTCAAAAAAATATAAATGTAAAGTAAATATATAATCAATTGATTATAGCGCTATCTGTTGAAAACATATGTACTAAAATAAATGGACAGCTCAGAGCGAGGTAACGCGAGGTAACGCCGCATACGTCATATTTTTTTGTGCGTGCAGTCGGCTCCATCGAATTATAAGACGTTGTCACGTCAAAACAATATAAATGTAAATGTGAATGAAAATAAAATCAATTGATTACAGCGCCATCTGTTGAAAACATTTGTACTAAAATAAATAAATAAATATTCACGGACATTCACACAACGCTATCTGATCCCAAAGTAAGCTAGGAATAACCTGCTTGTGTTATGGGTATCAGACCACGGATATTAATACTTACTTTTAAATACATACATATTATACATAGAAACACCCAGACTCATGAGACATACATTTATGGGTCACACAAATATTTGTCTCCGGTGGAAATCGAACCCACGACCTCCAGCGCCGGAGGCGGTATCACTACCGACTGCGCCACAGAGGCAGTCATCTATAAATATAATAAAAAAAGACGTGTGGCACTCAGGGACTGCCGCGGTAAAGCTATTACATAGCATTTTTTACCAACTAGGCTAGTATAATTATTTCTATATAAGAATACTAGCTGATGCCCGCAGCTTCGCCCGCGTAAAATTTGTTCCCGCGGGAAGTTATTCCCGGGATAAAAGGTAGCCTATGTGTTATTCCAGACTATAATGTATCTCTGTACCAAATTTCAGCCTGATCCGTTCAGCGGTTTGAGCGTGAAAGAGTAACAAACATCCACACTCACAAACTTTCACATTTATAATATTACTAGCTGATGCCCGCAGCTTCGCCCGCGTAAAATTTGTTCCCGCGGGATGTTATTCCCGGGATTAAAGGTAGCCTATGTGTTATTCCAGACTATTATGTATCTCTGTACCAAATTTCAGCCCGATCCGTTCAGCGGTTCGAGCGTGAAAGAGTAACAAACATCCACACTCACAAACTTTCGCATTTATAATATTAGTAAGAAGTAAGATATATATAAGTAAGATTTTAAGGCCTATGTTCAACAAAGTAGGCTTAAGTTAGGCTTAAGGCTTTTGGACTTTTGGACTGTTGGACTGTTGGACTGTTGGACTTTTGGACTTTTGGACTGTTGGACTGTTGGACTTTTGGACTTTTGGACTATTGGACTTTTGGACTTTTGGACTTTTGGACTTTTGGACTTTTGGACTTTTGGACTTTTGGACTTTTGGACTTTTGGACTTTTGGACTTTTGGACTTTTGGACTTTTGGACTTTTGGACTTTTGGACTTTTGGACTTTTGGACTTTTGGACTTTTGGACTTTTGGACTTTTGGACTTTTGGACTTTTGGACTTTTGGACTTTTGGACTTTTGGACTTTTGGACTTTTGGACTTTTGGACTTTTGGACTTTTGGACTTTTGGACTTTTGGACTTTTGGACTTTTGGACTTTTGGACTTTTGGACTTTTGGACTTTTGGACTTTTGGACTTTTGGACTTTTGGACTTTTGGACTTTTGGACTTTTGGACTTTTGGACTTTTGGACTTTTGGACTTTTGGACTTTTGGACTTTTGGACTTTTGGACTTTTGGACTTTTGGACTTTTGGACTTTTGGACTTTTGGACTTTTGGACTTTTGGACTTTTGGACTTTTGGACTTTTGGACTTTTGGACTTTTGTACTTTTGTACTTTTGGACTTTTGGACTTTTGGACTTTTGGACTTTTGGACTTTTGTACTTTGTACTTTGGACTTTTGTACTTTTGTACTTTTGTACTTTTGGACTTTTGGACTTTAGAACTTTTGGACTTTTGAACCTTTGGACTTTTGGACTTTTGGACTTTTGGACTTTTGGACTTTTGAACTTTTGGACTTTGGACTTTTGTGCTTTTGTACTTTTGTACTTTTGGACTTTTGAACTTTTGGACTTTTGGACTTTTGGACTTTTGTACTTTGGACTTTTGTACTTTTTTACTTTGGACTTTTGGACTTTGGTTTTTTGGACTTTTGGACTTTTTAAATACAAATACAAATACATACATAGTCCCAAAAGTTCCAAAAGTCCCAAGTCCCAAAAGTCCCAAAAGTCCCAAAAGACCCAAAAGTCCCAAAAGACCCAAAAGTACCAAAAGTCCAAAAAGTCCCAAAAGTCCCAAAAGTCCCAAAAGACTCAAAAGTCCCAAAAGACCCAAATGTCCCAAAACTCCCAAAAGTCCCAAAATCTCCCAAAAGTCCCAAAAGACCCAAAAGTCTTTGCTTAAATTCTGCAACACTTTTCAGTACTGCGCCATCGAGACGTATCGCAGGTACACGGCAAGGCTTGTTTTTTTTGTTGAATATACCTAAAAACTTTAAAATAATTATAAAATATCCTGGTGTTATTGGCTTTCTTCAGAGGTACCCATCCTCGATTCTTCAATCCTAACGTACAACAGTTACGGATAACCAGGATAGGATTGACGAATCGAATTCCTCATCGGAGGAAATTTGGATGTAGGAGAAGAACAATATCTGTACCCTCCAGATTCTTATTTGTCTGCCTCGGTGGCATTCGGTAATATAACTGACTGTCGCGCTGGGGTCCTGGGTTCGATTCCCGGGCAGGCCAAAAAATCGTGGGATCTACCAATGTTTGTTTCGAAGATTTGATGTTTTCTAAGTATAATATGTATAAATAAATAGATAAATTCTATATTGCCATTAATTGTATATCTTCATGAAATTGGAATTCCCTGATACCTGCGCTAGTACAAACTGTGTTGCAGATATCAGTGTTCTCCCCCAAAATATGCTCGTCGTACAATTTTATTCCAGTCGGTGTCGAGACCCTAGGTCCATGGGGTCCCAACGCACATAATTTTTTTAAAATTTTGAAGAAGCGTCTTGTAGAGTCAACTGGTGACCTAAGGGCTGGCAGTTATTTCTCCCAACGAATAGGCATCGCCGTTAAAAGGGGGAATGCTGCCAGTCTTTTGGGCACAATGCCACGGGGGCCCTATTTAGATTTAGTTTAGTTTTATTTATTCATATTGTAAATAGTTATTAATTTATTTTAAAATTTGTCTAATATTTTATTGAATAAATTTAATATATTTATTACACTATTAAACTAATTGTTGTCAAACTGATTATGATTAAACCTCTTTTCATAATCAATAAGCGAGTACAACCGTTAACCAGTATGGCGCCCACGTGCACTATAGTGACAGAACTGTCATCGGCTCCGACGCCCACGGTCATCTTAATGCCAGTTTATATCCGTTTATATCCGGTGTTATCCTCTTTCATCCAGGCCGGAAATAATGCAGGATGAGTTTATAATAATGATTAACATAGCGTGCAGAGTAACATTAAAAGAAAAAACATCAGAAACTTCGAGTTGATTGTGATAAATAAATTTTCTGTTGAGCCGCCATTAGCGTTCCAATTAGTTACGGGGTAAGTATTAAATATTTTAGTTTATTCTGCTTTTATTTATGGTTTTATTTTTTACATTGAATGATATATTATTTTATAATATATACTTATTTATTTCAGTGTATATTTATTAATAGTTTTTTTTATTGGCCAATGTAAATACGCAAAAAATGTATAACTTTAATACTTTTATTTTATTAATATTTTTGTTTATTTTGATTCAATTATTCTTGTTTTGCATTTAAAAGGTGTTGTTTAACAGCTGTTATAAATATTTCCGTCCCAAATCGAGGTAAAATTAATTATAATAGCATGTGAAGATGACAATTTTTGTCAATGAAAATACGCTAATATTGATAAATTTATTTTCGGAGATTTTGTATCTACAAATTCTTTTTTTTTATTTTTGGGTAACGTGTTTGTGTGTATATTTGGTAAATAAAAAAATATAAGACTTAAAACTGGTTTTATTTTGAATTACATGGTAAAACATAAGAATACTACTTCATTTTAACCATCGTAATTTTCAGCGACATTTCATTAATCCATTACACATCGGATATCCTCGGATTTAGTTTAGTTATTTTCGTCAGTTATCCAGCATGATGAAACAGTAAGTATTTCTGTAGTGCGACTCCTATAAAAGAAATAAGAATTAATTTTGTGAAGCTCGGCGCGCAACCGCTGTTCCCGCCAACGCTCGCGAAGGTGTTGGGCGTCGGCGGCCAGTGACGTTTGACAGTTCGGCCGTACGACTGGTACAACACTATGCCAAAGACAAACAAGACAGAAAAAATAATTTAATGACAAGCAAGAATGACAGGTTTAAATTTTTACCATCGAAGTATTTTTCCTGAAATTATTCTATATTCTAAAGGTAAATTAGTGTCGAAATAGCCGCATAAATCTAACTATGGTTCCTTAAAACGAATATGATCAGGATTGATATTTAAATGTAAGTAATTATGGAGAGTCGAGATCCAATCTGTTTGTTTACTACATTGTTTGAAAGATACACGAACCTGGCCGAAGGTAGCCAAAAGTGTGATTCGTTTTCGTGACAGAATTTCTGGATTCGGTCTCCACGCAAGGCCCGCGATAGAAGCTATGCAATAGCTTAAAAAGAACAATAAAAAAACCTGTAAAAAGTAAAAAAATAACTATTTTATTATGACCTATCTACCCTAAGTATTGAACCTTTATTATTATTATAGGTAGCTATATTATTTACGTACGTCTCGCCGGGGACCGCTCTATACCTAAACAGAGACAGATGTACGATTAGGTCACTGTATACATATATTTATACTGTGATTAGGTTATAATTGGGTGAGCGGCCCCGACGAGACAAACTGTTAGTTAAAACTATGAATACGTAAATAATATAGCTACCTAAGTATAATAATAATAAAGGTTCAATACTTAGGGTAGATAGGTCATAATATAATAGTTATTTTATTACTTTTTACAGGTTTTTTATTGTTCTTTTTTTGTGAGTCGGGGGTTTTTTAAATTTTTAATTTAATTTTTTATTTCATGCTTTTTATAGGTATTTTATAGGAGTTATTAATCTCAACATACGTATAGTCTATTAACAATTATTCAGAGCTAATGCGAATTGCGCGGAGTGCGGTTACAGAATTAGAAATACATTCCACTCCTCATATCTTTCGAATGGCTTAACCGATTTTCATAAAACTTGCGGTAACGTGATGTATAAGTTATTCCGGTAGCTTTCATTTGATACCCAACACGGGTATATTTGAACACATTAAATTTTTCATCACCACTTTCACCCCTCATATTTTTGAAATGGCTTATCCGATTTTTATAAAACATAGCTAAGAACACTCTCCCCTAAACCATCTTTCAAACAAACGAAACAGAATCAAAATCGGTTCATCCGTTTGGGAGCTACGATGCCACAGACAGACTTACACACACACACACACACACACACACACACACACCCACACACACTAAGTACGCGTGAAAATTATCTTATAATGCCAGTTTGTTTGCTCTCTGCTTAGCCCCTAGGATATGTAGCGTGATAATACATAGCCTATTTGAAGACCCTACCCCTAGTTAATATTTGTGCAAAATTTGAATCAAATCTATCGAGTACTTTTCGAGATCCTTCCGGACAAAGCAAAGCAAACAAACAGACAAATAAGAAGTGAAACTTCTTCATAAACTTAATTTTCACCTCACCTTAAATTAAGTCAAAAAGTACAAAAGTACAAAAGTCCAAAAGTCTAAAAGTCCAAAAGTCCAAAAGTCCAAAGTCCAAAGTCCAAAAGTCCAAAAGGCCAAAAGTCCAAAAGTCCAAAAGTCCAAAAGTCCCAAAGTCCCAAGGTCTCAAGGTCCCAAAGTCCCAAAGTCCCAAAGTCCCAAAGTCCCAAAGTCCCAAAGTCCCAAAGTCCCAAAGTCCCAAAGTCCCAAAGTCCCAAAGTCCCAAAGTCCCAAAGTTCCAAAGTCCCAAAGACCCAAAGTACCAAGATCCCATCCAAAAGTCCAAAAGTCCCAAAGTCCCAAAGGCCAAAAGTCCAAAAGTCCCAAAGTCCCAAAGTCCCAAAGTCCCAAAGTCCCAAAGTCCCAAAGTCCCAAAGTCCCAAAGTCCCAAAGTCCCAAAGTCCCAAAGTCCCAAAGTCTAAAAGTCTAAAAGTCTAAAAGTCTAAAAGTCTAAAAGTCTAAAAGTCTAAAAGTCTAAAAGTCTAAAAGTCTAAAAGTCTAAAAGTCTAAAAGTCTAAAAGTCTAAAAGTCTAAAAGTCTAAAAGTCTAAAAGTCTAAAAGTCTAAAAGTCTAAAAGTCTAAAAGTCTAAAAGTCTAAAAGTCTAAAAGTCTAAAAGTCTAAAAGTCTAAAAGTCTAAAAGTCTAAAAGTCTAAAAGTCTAAAAGTCTAAAAGTCTAAAAGTCTAAAAGTCTAAAAGTCTAAAAGTCTAAAAGTCTAAAAGTCTAAAAGTCTAAAAGTCTAAAAGTCTAAAAGTCTAAAAGTCTAAAAGTCTAAAAGTCTAAAAGTCTAAAAGTCTAAAAGTCTAAAAGTCTAAAAGTCTAAAAGTCTAAAAGTCTAAAAGTCTAAAAGTCTAAAAGTCTAAAAGTCTAAAAGTCTAAAAGTCTAAAAGTCTAAAAGTCTAAAAGTCTAAAAGTCTAAAAGTCTAAAAGTCCAAAAGTCCAAAAGTCCAAAAGTCCCGAAGACCCAAAGTACCAAGGTCCCATCCAAAAGTCCAAAAGCCCAAAAGTCCAAAAGTCCCAAAGTCCCAAAGTCCCAAAGTCCCAAAGTCCCAAAGTCCCAAAGTCCCAAAGTTCCAAAGTCCCAAAGACCCAAAGTACCAAGATCCCATCCAAAAGTCCAAAAGTCCCAAAGTCCCAAAGGCCAAAAGTCCAAAAGTCCCAAAGTCCCAAAGTCCCAAAGTCCAAAAGTCCCAAAGTCCCAAAGTCCCAAAGTCCCAAAGTCCCAAAGTCCCAAAGTCCCAAAGTTCCAAAGTCCCAAAGTCCAAAAGTCCAAAAACCCTTAAATGACATGCTATCCCTGGATAAAGTACTCTTAATTCGAATCCACCGTGGTGGGGAACAGAACAAAGATGGCGCGTAACCAAAAATCGTGACGTGACGTGACGCAATTTTTTTTCCAACGCCGATAAAGAAGTTTCACTTCAAAAAATATCTTACTATATTTTCGGCTTCAGTATCATAAGTAGAACACCCAGCGAGTATTTTTTTTTAAATTTCCAATGTAGGTAGAGTTTTGACTTTTCTATCATTTTATTAATAATCAGTATCACGCTACATATCCAAGGGGCTAAGCAGAGAGCAATCAAATTGGCATTATAACCTAATTTTTACGCGCACGAAGTCGCGGGCAACAGCTGGTTACTGAATAAATTAAATAAAGAGAAATGTACGCATAAGTAGGTGGTAGGTACTTAAAGCATTTTTCTGCAAAAGTTATTTAGTGTCAAAATGTCTTCAAAAGCTATTTACATATTTGTAAATCTGAAGCAACATGCATTTTCAGTTCCAGTAATAAATATCCCGAATAAATCCCGCAAGTCACGCTAAAAATAAATTAATGATCCTCGGAAGAAAGACACCAGAGCAAGGTTAACAGTCCGCCTCTAAATACGGGAGTGACGCATATTCTTGCGCCGGAGTTGAACGAACCGATGATGCACGTCTTCAGAACTGTGGATATTGCAAACGGGATACTTAATTGTCTTCCAGGTTTGGTCTAACTTTAGACGTGGCCTAGACTCTTGTCTGAATTGTTGACCGATGAAAATTCCTTCATAAGAATGTTATTTGTGCTCCTACACTCTTCGGAAATCAATTTGCTCTTAAAATTAAAAATTTTATAATAAAAGACTGGTCTACTCAGAGTATTTGATCATGGTACATTTAGAACCTACTGTATTATTGTAAATTACAATATTGAGTGAATACACGCAAATCTTCTTTAAAAATGTTGTCAGTGTGATGTAGTTACGACCCGACTGACCTTTATATTTTTTAAAGAAGATTTAAACTCTGAACCAAAGCTATTTCTAAAAACTTTCTAAGAAAACCCAAAATTATGACAACAGTATTCTGCGAGAGTGGGTTAGAATACTTTGAATATGTACAAGATTAGTTGTTTAAAATACAATTAAGTTGCCGGCGACTTTACAATTAAAGCTGCCCGTCTGTCAGTATTTTAAATCCAATACCCATGGCGACAGGGAAAATATAATAATATTGATGTATGTACCGTTTGTTACTATATCTATAATTGTATTTGTCATACATACGGCGTAAACATAATTTTATCATAAAGCTACAACACAGTATTATATTGAATTTAAAGTGGTTAGTTGGTGTAGCTATAGGCCGGTGTGAGGCTGTGTGTGCACATTGTAATTCTCGCCTGATAACAAGTTTTTAAAGACGGATTTTAATAAAGAAAATTGGGCATACCTCAATTAGTAAGTGGGTACAAGCGCTTTTTATTATTTTATTTGGTGTTATTTTTAAACTATCGCGGTTTTTTACACTTATACTTATATAATTCAGGACTCTCCAACCGCGACCACAGGCGCTGTAACGTATCCGAAACGTCAGTGCATGTAATTAGAAAGTATTTCACGTGAAGTCCCGAATTCCACAAGTATGGTTTTATTTGGTGTTATAAATTTGATACACTAGTGTTTCGCAGTCGGATTGAGTCAGCCTGGACGGACGTAGCTCGGTGGGGATTTAAAAAAAAGGCACACATAAAACAAAGTAAGGCCCTTAAAGAAGCAATGACTCCAAATGCTATCTAATCTGAGGGGCAAGTGCGAGTTTCGGTGAGCGCCTGTCGACATTCACGAACGAGCGCGTTATCACCGATTTGTATGGGATCGAGACAAGTTCCCGCGTTTACAGCTAGGTGGCGGGGTCTCGATTCCAAACGAATTAGTGAGCCGTGAATGTCGACAAGCTCACGCAAAAACTCGCACTTGCCCCTCTGATTGTTGCCTATGTATGATTTATAATTTAAACTTCAATAGTTTTCACACGTCATTGCTTTTGATGAGTTTTAAATCACTTACAAGCGCTACATAGTGATTCTGAAAGTAAGAGCGATTGTCCACAAAAGGATAGTATCATACCTAGTTTACTGGGTGTTTCTTTTAGGGTGTCAAGCCGCCACTAGCTGGTAGCAGGGTTCTATACCTATCGATTTAACCCCCATGTATGTTCTACGATTTTCAGTAGTTTTCGAGATATAATTTTTTTTTCGTTATTTTTCCACGTGGCTTTAAATAATTACAACTTCTTTTTGGTTCGACTTTTCTTGGATATTTTTTTTATTATTATAATGCCTATTGATTGCAGTATTATGGACAAAATAATCTCCTTCCTAACTTTGATACAAGATGTAAAAATTTTAATCGATAATAAAAAAATAGGGAATTATGCAGAACATTATATCTCGAAAACTACAAAAAATCGTAGAACATACATGGGGGTTAAATCGATAGGTATGGAACCCTGCTACCAGCTAGTGGCGGCTTGACACCCTAAAAGAAACACCGTGTACCTATATGAAAACGCTTTTTCAGTCTGCGCGCTTAGGTATTTTAAATTTATCAATGGATACTAATGCAGTTTTCTGAAATAGATAGGGTAATTCAAGTTAATATATTCTATATTTTTTATAATATTTATTCTATAATAGTACAAGTGAAGTTTTTTAATATATTCTATAATACATAATAATTAGTCTTTAAAAACCTAATCGAAGTTCAGCTAGTGTTCAATATTTTAGTTCAAATTGATTTTAAATTTGAACACGGCTCTAGGCTCACCACCTATTACGTGGGACCATAAAACTATAACGGAATGTGAGTGTATATTATGCCTCTGCCTACCCATAAAGGTGTGACTATGTATTTATGATTTTAAATATATCCTATACACCACTACGCTGGAATACAAGCCTACGGCCCAAAATAATAATAATAATATTTTAATAATTGCTCAATTGCCATATGGTTATTATTTTCTAGTAAAAATACTTATTTATGCAGCATAATATATACCTATTTTGCATAGCAATTACATTTTACTGTTGCTATATACCACAATTGACAGTATTTTCATTATCAAATAACTCATTGCAAATGAATTCCAATTAATATAATGCTAATAATAACTCGTTTTTCATTTTCCTTCAGCCGTTTCCTGTTAATTAGAGCTTAGCGTGGTTTGTTCAGCAGTTGAATGACCATATCTAGTATTAGTAAATGACCACAATTTTCAAATGAATCTACGGAGTCAGGTTTGAAAAAAGAACTTTATGACTGAATGTCTGGAAGACAAAACATAGGAAGGAAAGATACTCTTACATGCTTTCTATTCTTTTATATTATCTATTATTCTTTTCTTTTCTACTATTAGAATTTGTAAAATTTCAACAACGTGTCTTGCCCTATCTAGATCCTACCCCTTCGTTTTATTACGGCAATACACTCACGGAAATAGGTAAAACGGGTACATAACTGCCTATCTATCTCCTCGTTAATCGAAATTCTTGCTAACTGGTAAATGAAGCTAATTTACTGTTCTAATGCAGTTTTCATTTTTCACGCACGCACGCACCCCACTATGCCCCCCCCCCCCCCCCTATTAAGCGGGATCACAATTGAAAAACCCCCCAAAGACGCGAGATAACACCCGAATCACCCGCCGCAGTGGTAGCCGTAGGGCTGTTGACAGTCCTGGAATTTCCTTCCGAGGGCTTACCCGGGGCTCTCAACCGTAGGTTGTTGGGCGTTACGTGAGGTTTTTTAGACGGTAGGAGCGAACTCCTACCGACTAAAAAACCTCTACATGCCTCACTTGCTGCCCCAGTTCCCCAGATGTTTTCCTAATGAAAATCCAATGTGAAGGAAAAGCGTTCATGGATATGCTCCGGCATAGCATCCATGAAGGACTTTCTCTCACGTTTAAAAAAGAAAAAATGCTTAAGTATATGAGCCACTACATCGAAAACAATTCTAAACATACAAATAAAGAAATTTACAACTTTGAACGCGTGAAATTACCCGTCATTAGACAGCTTCTCTAAATATCTGCAATGTAATAATTAAAAGATCCTAACTTATACTTGGCAACAATGTTTACACAAAAAAGACGCTTAAAACTTTCAATAAATTACTTTACATTTCTCCTCTGTGCAGACGGGCGACAAAAAAGTGGTGTATTTCATAAATTGCGCATGTGTTCGACGGAGCGCGACTGTGGCGTACCGCGATCTGATCACTTTCAATATTCAGTGAAAACATCTGGGGAACTGGGGCAGCAAGTGAGTGGCATGTACTGCAAGTTAGTGTATACTAGCTGTGCCCACCTGTGACGTATTACGCACCCCGTAGCTCCTATTGACCTATTGAACTCATACTTACACGTATTTGAAATTGGCATAGGGCAACTTTGCAGAACGGCAACTTCTCACAAAAGGGCAAATTCGCATAGACAATCGTCTATGGAAATCCTATCCTCTCCTCTTAATAAAAAATATTCCCGTTTACCTCTCCTAGTGCCGGTGTTCAAAGTCAAGAAACCTTAACCAATAGATCACACCGCGTGGAAGTCTAGCCAAAGCCAACTAGCATAAATTATGTATTAACCGGTCTCCGAGGAACCACAAAATGTGTGAGTGGACAGACCTTTATACTCAAAATCAAGTGATTTCAGTAAGAGGAGGTAATTAATTCGTGGTCCTTTCGTACTGACAAAGCAGAGAGCCACCTTTGACCTTAAAGTCTTTATGTCGGTTTGCACTTCAACGACGATGAAGAGATCTAGTTCAAAAGCAGCCAGGGTTGTCAAAAATTAAATGTAAAGTCAAACTAATTTGTTATTTCGAAACCTTTTAACAATGTTGCTAATAAATGATAATGTAGGTACAGGTACTTACAGAATAACTGTTTTCAAAGAGGAGACACTCACACAAACAGATTCAATAGATCGTGCCGTTAACCAAGAATACAAGTGTACAATTCAGTACAATATTCTTCATATATTAGCACTCATCGATAATTTTTACGTATCAAAAAAAGAAAAATACATGAGGAAGATATCAAACGAGAGGCGCGCCTTCGCGTGATTTCAAATCAAATCAGTGATTGGCACGATCTATATAAAATTTGATTAATTCGTAAAAGTAAGGAGTCACTTCAGTACAGATTCAATTTTCACCGTCATCCTAGCCAGCGTAATAGCACTGTATACTGTAGTCTGACTCCGCCGGATTTTAGAAATAAATGCCTACAGCCGCGCGGTACGTAAGCATGCGATAGGGCTGCCCACCTATAGCATTTTAATAATATGTGCCTACTTTGACTTTCTATTTAATATTGTGATTGTAAATATGTACATACATACATTCATATAGTCACGCCTTTATCCCCGAAGGTGTAGGCAGAGGCATAGTATACGCCCACATTTTACCTTATAGTTTTACGTACCGCATAATATGTGAGCCTAATGCAGTTGAAAATTTTCAATCCGCCACTAAGGCCTTCAGTTTGTATTAAGGATTGTCGTTTTACTGACAACCGGCTTTCATTTCGAATAAATATGTACTTTTTTTATTTAAACAAAAAAATCCTTTGTGAGTAATAATTTCTCAATAAAAATGCATGTACCTTTTGATTGCTAGATTATATTTAAAAACCATGTTTATGTGTGATTTATTAACAAATTGGTCTTATAAATGGGATATTTTTAAATGCACATCTATATAATTTTTCTGCACACTAGGTAACTCCACTAATTAACGGAATGCATACCAGAAATTTGAATGTTGTGCAAAAAAAACAAATTGATTAACTAAACATGTACTACTTAAAAAACTAAAATGTTACACAAAACGAGATCACCTTTTTTTTATCGAATTTAAACCAAAAATGTGGTTCGTACATCGGATATAAGATTTGCTAAACAAAGCGGTAGGTGTATAGCGCGCGCGGCCTTGAGCGAGTGACGGGGAGCCTGGCCATGAGTGGTTCAAAATCCTTTTTTTGGGAAAAGAAATGTTTATTATGTTTCGGATCGCCGCGGGACGGTGTGGGTGGGACGGCTGGTGGCGCGGGGCGGCGCGGCGTTATCTACTATAAAAAAAAAATTATAACGATTGAGTGAAACGGGTATAGAAATTTGGAAACGAGTAAGCGGCGTAGACAATAATAATCGGCTCATCACATTTTTCGTCAGTGATAGAATCACGGAATTCTAGTCTTTATAATCATTGTGTTAAATTTTTGATTTACAAAATTAAAACTATTTTTCGATTTGAAAGTACTAGTCAGTCTCTAGTACACTAGTACTTTTCGTACATTGTCAAGTTGTGTTAAATTTTGGAAGTTCAAATTTGTCCCTATGCGTGTAATAAAAATCAAAGGTAACAAAAATGCTGTCAATCAAAGTCATACGGTGCTAAGTGTACTGTAACATCGGTCATCCACAAAGAAATGAATACTCTTGAAACATACCTAAATCATTGCTCTCAATTAAATAACTACGAACTGACAACGGAACTAAATGTACTACCTACACGTAATACAGTTCTGAACTAGTTTTTTTTTGGATATTGTACTATATTGGATCGCACCGTTCACTGACTGAGCAAGCACAAGTCTAGTTTTAAACACAAACATACCTACTTCATGTAACTACCTAGTTCACTCGTGTCAATCACTTTGTTTAACTTTAGTCAACTAGTACCAATTAGTACTTAAGTAAAATCAATTTATAGTCTTACCTTTCGGAGTTTCCAGGTAATCTAGAAAACGTTATCTCTGGGTGCGTTATTGACGAATTCATGCAACCAAAACAAAGCACAATAGACTCTAGTTGTCATATTAAATAGTTTTAGTAAATAAAACACGCGCGGTTACTATTTAAAAAACGACACACCTTCCATTCGTCTACTCGGCACAATCGCGACTGCGGACGCTGCTTGCGTGCTGAAAGGCCTGCCGAAAACGAGAATCGTAGGTATAGCTTGCGCTTCGTCCGTTTGTAGGGAGCTACAATACTGGTTAAACAACATATTTACTGTGGTAATAGCGTTATTCCACTGATCTGTAATATATTCCCAGTTCCATCAAAAAAGAGAATGGTTCAACAAGAGAAAGATACTTTTTGTGAAAGAAAGGACGCGTTCGGTTACAAATAACCTAAGAAGTTCACAACATTTGTTGATTCTGATTAATCGCTGGCCATAAACCAAAAAAGGGAATTAAAAATAAACATGCCTGTCATCAGTGACAGCCCTAGCCGAAACTCCGAATTTAGGTATGTGAAGAAACCCAAATTTTGGGATAGCTATGGAAAATGAGGAAATTAACCATTTCGAAGGTGCTTACAAGTCACTCCTGGACAATATAAACAAATTGACAGAAAACCAAAATAATATTTTGACAAAATTCGATGTATTGACGAAAAATGTTGAGGAATTCAAAAAGACTCTGTCACAGTTCTCTGATAAAATTGCTGTATTGGAAGAAGTTTCCACAGATAAAAAGAAGATAAAGTCGGAAATGAAGCTTATGAAGACTAGGATAGATGAACTGTACGCTATTGTGAAGGAGGGCAAAGAGGATGATTCGATGTCTAGTGACCACGAGGATGTACAAGACATCGAATCGTGTCACTCAGGGTTCTCTTGCTCATCAAAGGTAAAGATAGTACCTATTGGTTTCACAGAAAAGTGTTCAGGTTCTAGATATGACATATTTTACTAACAGATATTTAGAAACTATAAGACCGCGTCCACACGGCTATTATTTTCAGCTTGATTTGTTTTTCAAATTTGTGTGACCATCTGCACTGGCACTGGCGATAAAAATTCGCGAAAATAATCACGGTGCGGACTTTGACTAAAGCCCCCTTTCCACTTTGATTAGTGTGAAGTGCAGGTGATTAATGCAGGTGCTTAGTGATTAGGACTAATCACGTGTGGCCCACTTGTAATTAGTGCAGGTGATTACTAATCAGCGAAGTAAAATGAATAGAAGAGGGTTCTATTTTTTTGCGAGTAGCCACGTCCCGCGCGCCTCTCCACCCCCGTCACTCGCACCGTTCCTGCAACTAAACACAATTGGACATGCTCGTTTAGTTGCTACTGTTTAGTTTAATGCAGGGATGTTCGCATAATAATATTTTAGGAATGTTGGTTTCTTTATTTATTTTAATAACTAGCTGAGCCCGCAACTTCGTTTACGTCACATAAGGTGTATGAAAGGAAAGGTATTACTTCATCAGAGTCATCAAGCAGCGTCTGAAACTGCCCTGTTTGCTTAATCATAAAAGAGCTTAATGATTAAGTCTATTTTAAAACAATTCAGTCCACGCCTTCGGCGCGGACTGAATTGTTTAAAAATAGTCTTAATCATTAAGCTCTTTTATGATTAAGCCAACACGCCAGTTTAGGTTCACTCACATTCAAAGAAACCCCTACAATTAAAATTTTCAAAATATCTGATTCTTAAAAGTGTTATAACTCTTTTATTTATAAACCGATTTACATAAAACAAACTCTAAATGTTAACTGGAGCAAACCTCAACACAATAAAAAAAACCGCATTGCAATCGGTTGAGCGGTTACTGAGATTAGCGTGCACAACCGTACAGACAAACAGATATACAGACATACAGACTTACAGACATACAGACAAACAGACAAAAATTCTAAAAATCATTGTTTTGGGTTCTATTGCGTTCATAAAGCCCCCCTATAATATTTTTTCTTATTTATCTTCCATGTACAGACAGCGACCTGTTACGATTTTATTATATGTATTGATTGATTGATTGATGATATTATTTGAAAAACATGAGTAAATCTCTTTTATATTATACGAATATTTTTAACACTTGTTCTGTATTTTGATGAATGATTAGGGAAAATTTCTGAGAATCAACTGTAGATAAATGCTATGAATGTATGCAGCTGTATCTAAAACATGATTTTGTTCGTCCATACTTGCTGTCGTCCAACAACTTACTCTTGATCTTATGGCAGCAACTAAACAAAATTGGACACTACTCTCAATAACTATACAGTTATGCTAATCATTCAAAGTAGTCAAGTAATGGCTAATCACCTGCACTCGCACTAATCAAAGTGTAAAGTAGCCTTTAAGAAAGAGCACTCGCATACTTGCTCAAAACATTGAATCTCTTTAAATACTTAAGTCTTTTTTTATGCTAACTTAGGTAGAACTTTATTTTTTGACAGCTTCAAAGAGCTGTAGGTAAACTTGAGAATATGGTTTGTAAATTCACGCGTTCTCGAGATAAAGAGTTAAATAAAAAAATAGACAGGCGGACGAATTTCGTTTTTCATTTTGCGGTGCAGACCCATAAGAAAGAGTTTCAACTTGTGCAATATTCCAAAGTGATTGGCATAGCTGTCCGGAAGTCTAAAGCCTCTTTTGGCATTCAAAACAATGGAAGTAAAAGCACTCTCATTGTCTATGGCGAGTACATTCAAAATCTTCACTTGGGGGCTTATGAGAGAAACGGCACAACCCTATAGGGTAGCAGGGGAGGGGAGGGGGCTAGGTTCAGCGGGAGTCAGAGTCGCCAATCTGTATATCTCAAAGACTTCTATATAAACTGAGGTAGACATGCCCTACGCACCGATTTTTGAAACCTGTAAACTGAGCTAATTAGCAGCGTTGTTCGCACTGTTGTGAGTCAAAACTTCGAAAGTAGGTGCTCGACTTGCAATCGGAGTCCATACGCCTGCTCTTTTACTCTTTTTCTATTTGTATATTGCTATTGTGTGTGGTGACAATTACGTAAAAAATATTTATAAGTGAGTGTAGTCTTATTAATGTGTGTATTTGAGGATTGCTTTTGAAATCTCGTTTGTTAGAGTACGGCGCGTCTACCTCAGTTTATATAGAAGTCTTTGGTATATCTACGTGTAGTACCTACTACATATTACATTATCTTTGGTAATACCGTCTTTGAACCCGAAAACCCTTAACTCTCTTAACTTAACGAGAAGCGCTCGTGGCCCCGCGGACTCAGTTTTCTGTAAACGCTCACTGCAGTAAGCAACATTTACTATGGCCAGATATGGATGGGTGACCACCACGTGGACCACTTTGTGACATTTATTTACGAGCGTTTCCGTGCTTCGGAAGGCACGTTAAGCCGTTGGTCCCGGTTGTCAGTAAAATGACAGTCGTTAAGCCAAGTTGAAGGCCTTACGGGCGGCTTGAAAAATTTCAACTGTGGGTCGTCACAACCTGCGCCCGGGTCGGCAGCGCGTGTGTAGCGTCTGGTGTTGCAAACGTCTATAGGCTACGGTTACCAACCTTCCGGTGGGCCGTAAGCTTGTCTGCCACCCAAGTAGTACAAAAAAAAAAAAAAAAAACTCAATTGACACTTGACTTTTAGGAGCTGTTTAAGCATACAAGCGAGAGAATCGCTACGATATTTCCATATTAATAATTAAATACGATATTTCTGTAACATTTTCCTGTAACCTATCTGATGCCAGCAGCTTCGCCGGCTAACTCTTTTCCCGTTCGCACATCCCGTGGAAGTTATTCCCAGTATAAAAAGCCTATCTATCCCTGTATCAATTTTCTGCCAGATCTGTTCAGCCGTTTGCGTGAAAGAGTAACATACATCCACACATTCACACTCACAAACTTTGGCAATTATAATAATACCTACTAGCGGACTGCACGCGGTTTCACCCGCATGGTTCCCGTTCCCGTGGGAGTATGGGAATAAAATATAGCCTATGTACACCGGGTATAGGGTAGGTTAGGTACCTTCCCAACAGTTAAAGAATTTTTCAAATCAGTTCAGTAGTTTCGGAGCCTATTCGATGCAAACAAACAACCTAACTAACACAATCAAATCTTTCCTCTTTATAATATTAGTAAAGATGGCACTGTCAAGATTATCTCCGCCGCGTGTAGATACATTCACAAAGTGTGTATAGAAAAACACGGTTTGACGATAAAATCGCTACGATTCTATCGCTCGCGGAAACGGCCCTTTAGAGCAGGGGGATGGGGAATCTTGCTTCAGCCGGAGGCGGAATAGAGTTGGCAATCTGTACGTAGGTAGTAAAGTATATAGGTACCTTTACATCTCAACTTTCGGTAAATCTAGAATTCAACGTTTCTTTTGAAAGTGAGTCTAAACGGGCGTATACATTCTTTGGTAATGCCCATCTTTGCACCCGAAAGTCCTTAACTCAATTGACGCTTGAAAGGTCAAGTTGCGATGGGTTCGGTACAATATGCGTATCGTACTATCGTTTTTATATTTATTTCATTATTTATATTTAAGTAGGTACATAAAAGCACCCAAACTCCGAAACAAACATTTGTGGACAACAACAATTTCAATTTCATTTGACCCGGGAATTGAACCTGGGACGACAGCAAGACAGTCTGTTAGATACACTTATCACGTCGCCACCGAGATCGGCTCCTGGCACCACTATAATAATCCGCCCTACAATCTGTTAGAAAGAAAACTCTCAACGTTCTGAAGAAAAACCCGAAAGGAAACCCGGTTGTCAATAAAATGACAATCGTTAAGCCAAGTTGAAAGTCTTATGGGCGGCTTGAAACTTTTCAACTGTGGGTCGCGGCGACCTGCGCCTGTCCATTTCAACACGGCAATAGGCTCACCACCTGTTACGTGGGACATAAAACTATACGGTGAAATGTGGGCGTATACTATGCCTCTGCCTACCCCTTCGGGGATAAAGGCGTGTCTATATGTATGTATGTGCAATCTGTTAACAGCAGTTTCAGTAGAATTAATATGTTTGTTTGTTTGTCCCCAGGTGACAATGACCACTGGAATCGACCGGGACACGATACGGGCCGCGTACGAAGACGTACGGTCCGACAACTCACCTACCGAATGGTAAGTCTTGTACGCGGTACTTATACTTTTTATCGAAAGCAGTTCCCCGAAAAAACACTTCGTCGAAAACGTGTCGTTCGGTGAAGTGTTTTCGAGGAAGCGTATTGAACTATTGATTGATACGCATGTACGCTAATAGCAACCTTCTAGATCTAGAAGGTTTCAGTAGACAGGTGCTAATATTTCGCCTGAATGATGCCACCATCTGATGAAAAGTCATGTCGACATCTAGCGAATTGGGGGCCATTTTCAAAGTCCAAAAGAAGATTGACAGTGGTCCTTTAGTTGGCAGTCCAATGATTGGCTTCTGCTGCACGCTCCGCTACCACTACTTCGCCGATGCGATGGACGCAGGGCGCATGTCTGTCGAACCATTTAAACTTGGGCGGAACCCTCTACCAGCGCACGTGTTTCCATCCGACTATCAGCCCCAGGATCTACAATCGGAGCGTAAAGAGGCACATGTTTGCGCCGCCAACTTGAGGGACAATGTCTATTGACAGATTACTCACACAGTGGACTGTGAGAGTGTCCCCTAATTCCGTAGATAGCCATGGCTTTCCATCAGCGTCATTTTGGCAAGCTAAATGACTCATAAAGTCGTCGTGATTGCCTCGTTGGTCTAGACTAGAGGTTTCGACCTATAGACTAGACCAACGAGGCAATCACGACGACTAATTCACGATGACACATTTCGATGTACGACTGCGAATCACGAGGTCGTGAATTCGATTCCCACCGGAGACAAAAAATTGTGTGATCCAATCAACAAATCTCGAGTCTGGGTGTTTCTAGGTAGGTATGATAAGTTTATATTTAAAAAGTTTATGTATAGATAAGTATTAATATAGTGATATTTAAAAGGTGTATAACGTTCCTAATGTTTTTTCTGTCAGGGCGGTGTTCAAGTTCGACAATGCCCGAATCGTGTGCTCGGCGCGAGGGTCCGACTTCACAGAGTTCCGCACACAGTTCTCCGATGACGACCGCGCGTTCGGATACCTCAGGTTAGTTCTTACAGGATTACCTACATTTACCCATACTGATACCCATCTTACTTTACGGCCCAAGATGGGTGACCGGTTGTGGCATTACTATTTACGAACGTTTCCGTGCTTCAGAAGGCACGTTAAGGTGTTGATCCCGGCTGCCAGTAACATGGAGGTAGGTACCTATTTAGTTAGGCACTAAACCACCTAAAACTTGGAATTCTCTACGCGCATCTTTCCTTTTTTCTACAGCCCCGAGCTCATTATATAGAGGTGTGAGAAGATGTATTATCTTAGTATTGTTAATTTAAGGGCCACTTTTCTTACATTTTCCGGCTTTGAAATTACCCCTAATTCTGGAAATTCCTCAGAGCCTCTTGAGACTCGCCATAGTTAAAACTTTTTGAGGAACACGAAAAAATGTCATGTTAAGTCACACTTCATTTATTATATTAGTAGATATTTATGAAAACTTTCGTGTGCAGGCTGCAGATGGGCGACGAAATGTCGAAACGCAAGAAGTTCATGTTCGTGACGTGGGTGGGGCCCAACGTGTCGGTCATCAACCGCGCCAAAATGTCCACCGACAAAGCTATCATCAAAGACATCATCTCTGTAAGTACCTTCGCGGTTACTATGGTCCTTCGCTTCATCATGAGTCACTACCTCACTACAGTCTGCAGTGACGCACGGTGAATCACTGTGAGACTTACCGACAAGGCTATTTCAAGGACATCATCTCCGTACGTTTACGCAGTCACTCCTTCCACACCGTGAGTCACTACAGTCTGTATCTGTACTGACGCACGGTACACTCACCGTGAGACTTACCGACAAAGTTTTCATCAAAGACATCTCTGGAAATACCTTCGCAATGACTCTGGTCTTTGTAACCAACAGCCCATCGATCGGTTAGTTACAAAGACAAGAGTAATCGATCGAGTGTGGGGCGTGCGCTAGCATTACAAAGAGTTGCCTAGTGCAGTTTTAGCCAGCGCCTTTCGTGAGTTACTATGAACGCATTGTGCTAAAGACTAGTGACTCACTTTGAAGGGTACAGGCGTAGCTTATAAATACACTAGGCACTCTCAGTAAGCTATTCTAACCATGTTTTATACCACTAAGGTGGCAGACAAGACTACGGAATACCTGATGGAAAGTGATCACCGTAGCTTATAGACGTTTTTTTATTGAACGCTGATCGCGAGTAGTTACAGGCCTTTCGGTATCTACGGTTACCTAGTTATTGTAACCAATGTTCAGAAACACCTTATTGAATACAGTTGTCCGATTTCACCCTGTCTCATTAATTTGTAACAGAATCCCTACAAATGTAGGCGACCTTCATTCAGACCAAGCGTGATTATGTCAAGGATCCGTCGCAAGGCAAAACTTGTTGCTTTTTGTTCAAATATGTATTTTAATATCTACTTCTTACAGTTTTTATTCCTTTGAAACGAATAAAGTAGGTGTGCATTCCAGCCTGCCTTCTTACCACAGTAAACTATCGCACCCATCTTTCTTAGGGTTCCGTGCCCAAAGGGCAAAAACGGCACCCTATTTATGAGACTTCGTTGTCCGTCTGTCTATCCGTCATGAGGCTGTATCTCAGGAACCGTGATAGCTAGAGAGCTGAAATTTTCACAGATGTATTTCTGTTACCGCCGAAATAGGTACTAAAATCAGAAAAAAGCGTGCGATTAATTAGGCTTCCATGCCATGCACCAAACGCGATTTTGTCCAGTTTTTTTTGGTACGGTACCCCTTTTTCCGCGAGTCCAACTCGCACTTGGCCCGTTTTTTATGTTCACACAAACGGTTTTGGCGAATTATTGGCGACATTAATCGTATGTTTGTAGCATGCGAGTCACATCGATCGTAAAATGTCGTTTTAGGTCGATCAAGCAGGACGGGAGGACCTGAGCGTGACTAATGATCGGGACAATGTCAGACAAGGACTGAACTTGAATATGTATGGGATTGTTTTATTTGGTTTGTCGCTCAAACTAAAACTGCTGTTGCTAATTTTAGCTCGGGCGACTGGCATATTTTAGAGGTTTTAGTTCCTTTCTCATTTATTCAGTCAGAAGGAATGCCATTCCTGTAGTTGCTTGGTATTTGAATATATGAGGGTTTTTATACCTGTTTCCAGCTGTACCCAACGCCATCTAAAGCAAATAAAAGCACTAAATGCTTGTGATATGGAAAAAACTGCTTAAAACATTTAAAAAAAAGGCCAAGTGCGAGTTGGACTCGCCCATGAAAGGTTTCGTAGCAGCAAGTATCATAATATGAAAGTTCTTGTAGTTCGTTGTAACTTTAATTGATGTTTTAACACGTTCGCAGTGGTAATGATTTTTCTAACCGAAAATTGCGGTTTATGACGTATTAAAAAAGAACTACCAGCTCTATCTCGTTCAAACTAATTTTCGTTGGTAGTTTTTATGGCAATGTACTTACATCATATTTTTTTTTTAAATTGTCAATCTCTTAGTTTAGAAGTTAGAAGTGGAGGGACACACATTTTTCCACTTTGGAAGTGTCTCTTGCGCAAACTTTCTTCACTTTAGAAAAAAATGATGTTAGAAACCTCAATAGCAATTTTGAAGAACTATCTATAGATACCCCACACGTATGGGATGGTGAAAAAAAAATTTAGTATTTGAGTATGGGGACCCCCAAAATTTACTGCTTTTTTTCTAGTTTTATATAAGAATCTTAATGCGCTTCACAGAATACATCTTGTTACCAAGTTTCGATAGCATAGGCCTTGTAGTTTCGGAGAAAAGTGGCTGTGACACACGGACGGACAGACAGACAGACAGACAGACAGACATGACGAATCTATAAGGGCCGTTTTTGCCATTTGGCTATGAAACCCTATAAATGATTTTCGTCCATAGGGTATTGTAACTAACCATCAGGTGGGCTGTATGCTTGTCTGCCACTGTAGTAGTATTAAAAAAATTGTAAAATTACTGCATTTAATATGATTCATGGTCATGTGTTCATATGTGCTATAGAGCCACACTTCCAGGAGTCAAACACCCGTAGGCGTTTGCTTGAACATTAATCTTGTTCACAAATGAAGATTATTTACTATTTTAGTCTAGATTTAATTTTCGAATAGGTGAAGAGGCACATCATAGGGCTGCCTACTTAAGGACCACTATCCATAATCTTACAGACTATGACAGTGGCCCCCAATCACTAGAAATATAAAAAAAAGGTATTATTAAAAAGTAAAAAAATAAAAAGATACTGTTAGTATTAAAATAGTTTGTATAAAATTGCCATTAAAACAATACATGCAAATGTAGAGATCACAAGAAATCATACAAATATTTCCTGACATTAAAACCAACTGTTTGTGCAACGGCTGAAATGAAATCATAACCCACAATACACTTATACTTTGCAGTATCCAAATCTATTTCCTTACTACCCGCAATCAACTTTAATTCAACTAATGTGGCTATCTGTGCCAAAAGGTTACTCGTCAAGCCAATCTTTTCTTCAAGTATAGCATAAAATATTGCCAATAAACGATCCAGCGTAAATATCTTTGGGCCAAGTTGCGTGTTCAACCTTTCTGTGATTTTAGCTTTGGCTCGAACTTGTTGAAGTCGTTTACGTTGCTTGCCGTGGTTTTTCATGAACAACCGTTTGTCTTCTTTTGGTGGATTATAACTGGCTAAATATGCAGCTATTAGTAGGAATTTTGCATAATATGGTAGTTCAAAGCTTTGTGCAAATGTTTTAGTTGATGTGAGCTCATCTTTTAGAGTATTTTCATAGTTCGTTGACAAGTGTACTGAGTTGTTTTCTTTGCCTGGTGATGGTTTTATGGACTTACCATCACTTATTCTCAAGTACAAAAGTTCTAGGTTTGATTTCAACACAGGCGATATGTGCCGCCAAAGTTTTGTCAAATCTGTCGCTTGAATTTCATTTTTTATTATCGGTTCACAATATTTTGTGAAATTAATACATGCCATATGTTGCAGTTCAATTAAATCACGACATGCCCTGTAAAATACACTCAAGAATGCATTGAGAAAGTTTGCAAACAATTCTAGCTTTTCTAATTCATGTTTGATATCTTGGTCAATCTCATAAGTGTTTACGAGATGCTGAATAAAACATTTTTGTTGGAGATATATTATTTTGAACAACTCCTCTTTGTTATAATTTGTGAAGAAGAGCTTAATTGGTTCACGGACTCCCATTTTGAAATAAAAATTCTCATACACTAAATGAGTAATGAATATAGTACAGATGTTCAAATTACACAACTCTCGCAGTCGTAAAAAAGCACTCATTATGTTATGGTCCATGTTGCGAAGTCTCTCTGCCCGGTCGAACACTATAATTATAGGTTCTGAGCCACTAGCTGTGTCCTCCAGCCTATTCAAATTGTTAGTAAGATCCATCAATGTTTCACATTTCACTTCACCCTCATTTAAACCTGAGAGTATGTTTTCATACATAATTTTAGCTGAATAACATTCGATACAGTCCACAATGACGTGTTTGTAGTTCAAATGCTGAAGTACAGACTTAACACACAGAGTTTTCCCTGTCGCCATGCTGCCGCTGATAAATATAGAACAAGGCAAACATTCGTCGTCTTCGCCGAGGAGATTAAATAAGTCGTTCAACTGCTCTTCCCTGCATGGTATTTGATTTTGTAACACTTCCATTTTTTATTTTGGTTTCGCCGGCTTTAAAAGTAAACTTCACAACCGTTTACTCAATCTATTTTGACATTTCGTTACCGCGCGCGATATTTGACAATTTTGACATAAAAGGAACGTTCCGTTCCACGTTTTGTTCAGTGTCGTTGACCCTAGCGTTGCTTAAAAAGTGCCGCCTACCTATGCTGATTTACAGAGCACCTCAATTTTTTTGTTTAAGCGGTCCCTACACCATCAATAATAAAATTATGTCTTCCTTTTCTTTTTTTTCGGTAATAAATAACATCATTTCCTATTCTACACTGGGAATCGTAGAAAAATTTGTAGCTTCTCTATTAGCATCGTTTAAAATTGGCGCCAACACGAAATATTTTAGGAACAAAATCAGATTTTAAGGTGTGAATTACCTATAGACTATTAGTTCCTTCATACCACTAACATCTTTTTTTTAATTATTATAATAACGAGGTTTTTTTGTTTCAGAATTTTGCAGTGGAATTACAATTGGAAAATCAATCCGAAATAGACATCGATCAATTTAAAGACGCTCTGAACAGAGCAGGCGGAGCAAACTACGGGACTGGAGTCCGGGATTTATGAATTGCAAAATAAGTTTTTCCGCCTATAAACTAAAATATACCAATGCTTTGATTTTGGGCACTTTAAAAATCTCTCATGTAAACTTGAAAAGATATGTGCGAGATTCACATATTAAAATCAAAGTCGTGGTAACTTTTTTATTAGGCCATCATCAGCCCTAGTCGCAAGGCATTGTAGAAAATTTATTTCAACTACGCCCATGAAATCACTGTAAAACTTATACCTAAAATATAAATATTTCCGCGTTACTTTGGTTGAGAATTTTATGCCAGCCACACACTTACCAGTATACTTGCGCAAGTCTAGGGACTGTCCACACGAAAGAGAAAAGCGCGGCGATGTTATCGTCGTGCCATGCATTTCCATAAACCTTCTGCCAACGTGTTTAAACACGGGCGATATTTCACGACGAGATATTATATGGAAATACGCACAATATGACAAAAAGAACGCCGTTATTTTCTCGCTCATGTGGATGGCCTCGAGACTTGCTCAAGTATACTGGAACGTGTGCCTGAGATCATCTCTACAATGCCATGCTACTAGGGCAGGCCCAAAAATATTTCTAACGAGTAGGGAGTGCTTCTATTTTTTTAAATTTTATACTAGTTTGAATAAGTTTTACATGACCCGTTTCATATTTTTTGGCCAACAGATTTATTGTTTCTAAAAATTATATTTTTGGTTTTGTGTCTATGTAATTAAATTGTAACATGTTAATAATTTATTTTTTAAATCGTTGTGCAATTGTACTTGCTAGTGTATAACTTATGGATTTGCCAAAAAAATCTTAAGTGAATGTTGCCATGTATAGGGCGCGATAAGTGCATTTATTATAATTTATCTACGTGTATTTTTCCGAGTCGAAATTTTACAATGTATAAAAAAAGTATTTGGAGTATCCGGCTATTGTATACATTGACTAGTATTACCCAGCATATTTGGTAAAAGAATTTAAGTAAATTCATACATTAACCAAACAGGATAATTTGTTATTTTATTTCCTAATTTACCCACCGGTTTGACATTAAGGTTGCGTGCGTATCCAAAGGTTAATAACAGTAGTGCGTTATGACTACGGGTATATGTACCTCAAGGAATGGAGCTGCTTGTCTACTGTACCTACCTGTAGTGTACCTTTAATTACAAAACCATATTCCTTTCAATCTTTGAACGTCTGTACCGTGGCCAACGAACGTGTGCAATCCCTACCTTCTAAGACCCCTTCTACCTTCAAAGAGCCCCATAATGCAAAGTTCGGAAAAGTCAAGGGGAAAAGTTCATAGAGCAATAAAAGTCCACGGAAGACAGTCTTTATCGGACCTTACTCTATGCAGCTGGACGCAAAATGTAAGGATGACCACCCTGTCTGTCCCCTTCCATGCCCAATATGTAGCCGAAGGAATCCTAATATATATCAAACAGTTCATCAGAGCAGAGTAAAACACGCATAAGTATAGGATCGTTGATAACTCTTAAAGCATTTTACCGAGGCGAACAGGCGAAGCTGGTACATTTTTTCTCCGTATACCAGTAGTTTCATTGTCTAGCTCCAATCCCGGGTTCTTTAAGCGGAGCGTGAAGAGGCACGTACATCACACTGGGTCGCCAACTTGAGAAGTATTACGGACTGTGAGAGTGGCCCCCGAGCGCTAGATGCGCCACGGCTTTCCAACAGGCTGGCGACGTCAATGTCCACAAAGATCCATGATGGATATTTTTAATGGATTGTATTGGACAAAGGGAATTTGGCGAGCCTGATATATAAAAAAAGTTTCATCGTAGAACTTCTGGGATCCGACGTTCAGGTGCCCCAACAAAGAGCACAAAAAGGCAGCATTATGTAAGAGACATAGAAATAACACATCATTAAATTTTATAATCTTTATTCTGCAATAGTTAACAATCATGATTGTCAAAATACATTGGTTATTTTGTTACAAAGTGAAAGCCTAGCATAAAGGTATTGAAAATAAATCCTTATTTGTATATAAAAATATGTATCATATGTATGGCTAATGTTTTGGCTCTCAACGAACACAATTCTCCTTATCTCTAAGTTTTAAGGAAAATACATTACATTATAATTAATATTATGTATTGCTTTTCGTTACTATTCATTAATTAATGGTAGTTAGTTACAACAGTTTTCCCATACCTATTAATATTAACGGTATTAGGTATTTTAACGTTAACGATATAAATATTTAACTAACATGTATAATTCCACTAATGATTAACATTTTGAGATTATTAAGGCATTTGTATTTATTGCAAAATAGCTCCTATATTATTTCTAAAGTTGATAAATAGTTTAGATTTAGGCAGAATGGCATAGTGACTATTGCAAGGGTAAAAAAAAATGCAAGCAAAATGGCGTCTACTTGAAAAAAGGAGGGAAAATATTTCAAACGTGAGGACGGTTCTTTAAATATTGTCCACTAAAAAGGTAACCATGTACATTATTAATAACTATCTGTTGTACAAAAAAACATTAATATCTTTCTAAATGTACTATTGACTTGTGTACTTTCAAACTAAAGTTAAAATTGTAAGGAAAAATTGCGATGTCATTTTTCACTGGCAACGGCCGTTCGACCAATCACATGAGAGCCTCATCGCGCTATCGTAATAAAGACCAATCAGGACGCACAAAGTACCAATTAATACACAGATTGTTTATGCCCCGCAAGTTGGTATTGCGCTGGAACCTTGTCATAATGACAGCTAAGTGACGTCATCGTGACGTAGCGCGAGCACAGGCTGGCCTCGCGAAGCTGCGTACGGTATTTTTTTAAGTACTGACGGCTCGACGGACTTACGTCACCAAGATGGCCGCCAAGCGCAATATCAACGTGCGCGGCTTATAAATCTATGGGTTCGGTAATATGGGAGGTACGCTTCAGAAGTAGAGCGATAACTATAACCTTTTTTTTGAAAGTAAATGTACCACGAAAATAGGTACAAAATAAAACATATTAGGTACAATATTGTACCTATTGGATACTTATAAGTTTCAATGCAACGACCACACAACCAATAGTCACCATTAAATGTGAATGGATATTAAGCAGCCCCATCTGAGTTTAAAATGATTCTTGGCATCACAGATTATAGAAAAAAAGCAGATGACGCATGCCGAACGAGAAAGTGAAGTCAAAAAAGCAAATACTGAATCAAAACATTGAGTACTGTGCAGGACTCTCTAGAATAGAATACACTGTTGACACGTAATAAATCAATTTTCATTTATCGTAAATCATGCCGTCTTAGTAACGACGGCATTATTCACGATAAATGAGAAATCACTCGTTACGTGTGAACAGTGTTTAGCACTGCTGCGTTACGTACTAACTATTGATTTAGTATTTGCTTTTTTGGTCTCACTTTCTTGTACTGTAAGCGTCATCTGCGTTTAGTTTTATAATCTATGCATGGATGTGTAAAATCTGTGATATAGCTGTAGGCATTTTGGAGATTTCAGATTATGAATTTTCTCCGATATATTGTGCCCATGACGGTTATGTTGCCACCAATTTCGTGAGACTACCAAAATTACTGGCAATTGGCAATACGTAGGACTAGAAAATCTACTGAGCTGTGGGTGTGTAATGCACCTGTGCCTACCTCCTCGGGGATATGGGCGTGATGATAGCAGTACAGGGATGCCAGAAGTTTGTTAAATATTGTATGAGTACGGATGTCTATTTGACTGTGTGGTCGCTATTTTCATTGTAAGGTACTCCAGTGAGTTAATACTCCAGTTTCAATTACTTTTCTTTTATGATATCGCTCTTTTTTATCATTTTTAGATAAGAAATGTGTTAATAAATTTGTCAAAATTGGCACCAAAATTAAGTTTTAATAGGTAGTAACTTTGTGGTCGCAATTATTACTAAAGAAAATATTTTAAAAAAATATTCAAAAGCTCATTACAACAATATTAATTACATTTTGTACTTGATATGAGAAATTAAAGCATGCTTCTCTTTATTTCATTACAACTCCTTATATTTCATTGCAAAGCATAAATGTTTTTAGTATTACACGTGCGCTGTAAGTTCAGACACGTTAGGAAAGAAACTTTTCCCAATCCTGCCTCAACTCATCGCGCACGCGTATTGTATTTAAGATGAGCCTTATTTAGCCATCTATATATTAGAAATGCAGAGTTAAGAGTATTTAGTAGGTAGTCACAATAATATCGACATCTTACTCAAAGGAGTGACAAAGACAGATAATAAGGTCAATGTACTAAATTCTCTTAGCTCTGTAATATTAAAAAAAAATATTATGCCTAACATAATGTAAGTTAAAATGAGAAAAGAATATAAAATCAATACCTACTACAATTTTGAAATAATAAAAATATACTTATTTATTTAAAAAATATAAATCTACATTTAAAGTAGGTAGGTAGGTAGATGGGTCATGAGGTTTAAAAATGCAATCTATTTTTCGCAAAGGTTGAAGCGCACAATGATTTTTTTAATTTTATGCATATAAAAATTGCAATAAAAATGTTAAAATTGAGTACAAGCACTGATCTCTATGATAAAATAACGCCGGAATATCTAAATATACTGTAAAGCCCGTTCTACATTTACGACGTGAATTCGCGGCAAAAATGACGCGTGAATGTACAGCGATCAATATAAATGATAATTGTTTTTTTTGTCCAAGGAGTTACCATTGCGTTTTAATATAATAGAGATCAGTGGTATGAAATGGTATCTTCAAAAATATTGCTACCTCTTTCTACATTTATTAAATGCATATTGGTAGTAATCAAATTTATTATGTTAAAATCATTGGCCGTATGATATGCCTCTGTCTAGCTCTTTAATTTAAAATAGCAGTAAAATATACAATTGCGGATGAAAATAGGAACAAAATTAAAAGTACATAAAATTCATTTTCAAAATGCATATTTTTGCTATCTACGTGCGATCGTGGAACTAAAAGAAAATCGGACATTAATACATAGCTATCTATCCTTTGCGCTCTCGTGAGGATTATCTACCCGTCTCGCACACAGGGGCGGACTCAGTAGGCGTATATTGTTATTAAAGTGGAGTCATTTTAATACTATTTGACCATTCATCAAAATTCAACGACGCAACAACCTTGTAACAGCGGGCATAAAATAATAATATTTTCGTTGTGTTAAAACTGCACAATTGCTAACTTTTTTCAATTACGATTACATATTTTATTGTACTAATGACAGATACGAGTAATTCTACGTTTTGCTTTCACTAATGAATGTATGAACTGGCAGACGTCAAATGTTACCTATTAAAAATGACGTCACTTTAGTACTGGGGTTAACGTCCGAAATTCTATAATAGGTTCTCAACATTCACAAGAGAAGATCTTCGCCAAGAAGACTTCTATTAGATGCGTATACGTAGAACAAGGCGAGAACTTGAGAATAAGATAATTTTTAAAAAGCAATTAGTATATTAGCTGATCATAAATTGTATTATTTTTAAATACGTCACCCCAAGACGTATATAAGTTGGAAAATTTGATGGTTCAGAGTAGGTGGTAGGTCGGTGGCCGAGTGGTTAAAGCGTCCGCACGGTATGCAAGAAGACACAAGTTCGAATCCTGCTCGAAATCAATTCTTTTTTCATATTTAAAAAATAAAAATTGAGAATAAGATCCACATTCACGTTTCTCGTGTTCTCGCGAGAATGTGGAGCGCCCATTAGATTCATGAATACACATTATATTTCAAATTAGCCTATAGCAGTCCATTGCTGAAAGTAGTTCTCTCCCAATTCTTGGTTTTGAGACCATATACAGGCTGTCGCAGAAGTCGACGTCAAGCCGGAATCGGTAACAGGCTAGGTCATAATATTTGTCAGAAAAATATAAAAAAAATCTATTTTAAAAATTATGGACGTTAAAAAAAAGTAGAGAAAATCTACGCCTTGTGACTTGTGACGGTTTTTTCATTCCTGTTGCTACAGATATGTACTTTTTTGTTTGGTTTTTTCTCTAATGTAACCCTAAATACTTTTTCTTAAACATTTTTTTCTTTTTTTTTAGATTTTTTTTTACAACTAGTATGACCTAGTCCGTTACCCAATTCCGGCTTGACGTCGACTTCTGGGACACCCTGTATAATACTATTTTATAACATTGCAAACAGCTTTCTTTTACAAAATTTTAAACACATTCCTGTAATTATATAAACCAATTATAGTAGAACTAAGCAAGATTGAGTTACCTATAGTTAATATATAAGGCTCCGGAGGTCCGGGGGTCTTCAAAGATCGGTTGAGGCGGGGGCCAGGGCTCGCAGTAAGGAGGCTCCGGTTTGGGAGCCGAAGAGGACGGTCAGTAGGGCCACCCCATAGCCAGTTGCGCGTTCCCCCTACATACATGAATAAATAGTTAATTTTAATGCATAGACAAATGTTTACTGTTGAAATATGTTTTGTCTCAAGTTTTGCTGTTTCTAAAAACAAATAATATTGCATCATTAGTAAATTTCGTCTACGTATTCAAGTAGTGTGGTCGCTGAAGCATTGTGATACGGTCCGTTCTGAGATGGGTGACCGTCTGTGGCATTTTTACTTAAGAGTATTTCACGAAATACACATGAAGGTCTTTTCTCGGTTGCCAAGAAATGCCTTTTACTAGTATGATTGGTGTGTAACGTGTGCGTGTGTGTGCGTTTTTTTTTATATATGAAGCTGGCTAAATTGACGTCGCCACTGATGGAAAGCCGTGGCGCATCTAACGAGCCACTCTCACAGTCCGTAAGTTCTGACAGTGGTCTGTGATGTGCCTCTTCACGCTCCGTTTGAAGAACCCGGGATTGTAAGATGAGGGAAACACGTGTGCGGGCAAGTGGTTCCATGTTTTTATAGTTTGATAGATGAACGATAATATTGAAACGCTCTGTTCTGGCGAAGATACTCTCCACTGTGTATGAGTGGCATCTCAGCCCGGCACGTGTTGTTCAGGATCGGAAAGGAGAGGGTGGGATCAGGTTGAAGAGCTCTTCAGAACACTCGCCGTGATACATTCGGTAGGAGGCAGCCAAGGATGCTATGGTTCTTCGCTGCGCCAACGGCTCAAGGTTCAAGTGTGTGTGTGTGTGTGTTTTTGTAATACTTACGCAGTGAGCGGGCGCCGCCATGTCGACGTGCAGCCACTTGCCGGGGAAGTCGAAGCCCAGGTGCGCTAGGATGAAGAGTCCCGCGCAGGATGGCTGGGCGTTGTTGCGATCCTGCTGTCAAACATACACATATATTCATCAATATTGGGACTGGATTGTTTATCTATATGCGTATATATAAAAATCAAGGCCACTTTTCGTTGTAATTTTATAACTCAAGAACGGGCTCAACTATCCAAACCAAATGTTTAGGCTTTGTTCAGACTATTTAGTAAATAGTTTATGTGAAGTTTGCACAAAATCGTTCGAGCGGTTCTTCATTTATAACGTAAACGAAGTTGCACGGGTCAGCTAGTATAGTATCTAAAAACATTCAACATATTTTTTGGAGCAATCAATAATGTTACAAGCATTTTATTTATTAGTTTTCGTTATTTTGTCATTTCGAAGAGAAGAAATACAATTGAGTTATCAAAACACATCTCCCTTATCTGCTTTAGTGAATACCGGGTCTAGTGGATAGTGAAGAAAAAAGAAGAGTACCATTAAAATGTCTCAATACCTATCAACCTGGAGCACCTTCCTCAACTTATTTATCTCTGCATCACCCAAAGGTCGACTGGTAGAAAATGCCTATGGCATTAAGTTCACCTCTGCACGAATTTGTGCATAAAGTTTTCAATAAATAGTGGCTAGGTGGGTTAGTAAACGTGATGGGTGGTTAAATGTGATAAGTGAGTAGATAAACGTGATAAGTGGGTTAGTATAATAAGTGGGTGGGTAAATATGATAAGTGGGTATGTAAACGTGATAGGTGGGTAAACGTAACAAGTGGCTAGCTGAACGTTACAAGTGGGTAAACCATCCCCATACCGCAACGCTATTCTTCATGTCCGCCACAACGCTGGAGAACTCGGGGAAGTGCAGCTCCGGGGCGAACGGCAGTGCGTGCGCCAGGTCGCCTGAGGCTCGGCCCGCCGCCACACAAGCGGCTTCTAGACGACCGCAGTTGGACATTACACCGGCGTGGTACTTGCCTGTTGCTGTGCCCTGGAACATGATAATATTCCAATTAATTATGTTATTGTAAATGGCGTAAGGTGGCGGATCTGTATACTATATTGTAGGGACATAAAAGATGATATTTACGATTATTTACTTTACTCATTATCAAAGCGCTCTGTGTTTTAGCTTCTAATATAAGCAAATAAATTCTATTGTATAGAACACACGTTATACGCCCGCGATACTGTAGAGACCTAAGCTTGTGAATCTATGTAACAAAGTGATTAGAAAATACAGTGATTAATCAATATTCTGTTTGTATAATCCTACATAGGTGACAACTCCTAAACTATCAAAGATAATATAACAGTATTACATACAGATAGTCAACTCCCTGCCCCTTGTGGCAACGGAAAAGAATACAAAATGACGCCACCTGAATTCATTCCAAGGGTGTCGTAAGAGGCGACTAAGGCAACACTTTCGTAAAACGATCCATTGGGTAAAGAAGGAAAACTCAAAATGAAACCCGGTTGTCAGTATAATGACAATCGTTGAAGACCTTTAGGGCGGCTTGAAAATTTCAGCTATCACAATCTGTCCACTTCAACACGGCAATAGACTCTCCACCTTTAACGTGGGACAAATAATAAAAAGGTGAAATATGGGCACATAATATGCCTCTCCCTACCCCTTCGGGGTAGAAGCGTGACCATATGTATGTATAGATCACAGTACCAAATTTCAGAAGCGTTTGTGGCCCCGCGGACTCAGTGTTCTGTCAAACGATCACAGCAGTATGCAACTTTCACTATGGCTAGTCCTTGGATGGGTGACCATCCAATCCATGTCATCACTTTGTGAATCGTTTCGGTGCTTCGGAAGGCACGTTAAGCTGTTGGTCTCGGTTGCCAGTAAAATGGCTGTTGTTAAGGCAAGTTGAAGGCCTTTATCGTGGTTTGAAAAATTTAATTTCAACCGCAGGTAATTACAATCTGCGTCTGTATATATCAACACAGCTAACATATGACAATTTCTGAATAATATGAAATGTGGACACATAATAAGCCTCTGCCTACCCCTTCGCGGATAAAGACGTGATCATATCTCTACTATAATATTATATATACGAAAGTAACTCTGTTTGTCTGTCTGTTACGCTTTTACGCCTAAACGGCTGGAGCGATTGAGATGAAATTTGGTTTAGGGATAGTTCGAGGCCCTGGGAAGGACATAGGCTACTTTTTAACCGACTGCGCAAAAGAAAGGTTTGTGATTTTACGCGATAACGACTTTTACGCTAGTATCTATACATATAATAAAATGATAGAAAAGTCAAAACTGTACATTGGAAATATTAAAAAAAAAAACTTGCTGGGTGTTCAACATAAGATACCGAAGCCGAAAATATAGTTAGAAAATTTTTTGTCTGTTTGTCTGTTTATCTGTTTGTCTGTTTGCTTTGCTTTGTCCGGAAGGATCTCGAAAAGAACTCAATAGATTTGATTCAAATTTTGCACAAATATTACCTAGGGGTAGGGTGTTAAAATAGGCTATATGTTATCACGCTTCATATCCTAGGGGCTAAGCAGAGAGCAATCAAATTGGCATTGTACAAATTTTTCACGCGTACGAAGTCGCGGGCAACAGCTAGTATGTAATATAAGTTACCTGAGCCCCGGTGAGAGTGGCTACGTCCACGATGGTGGTCGCTTTCAGGTCTCGTGAAGCGTACACCACGCCGTCACTCAGTACCAGACGACCTTCAGCGTCCGTGTTGTTGATCTCCACCGTGCGCCCTGAATACAGCTGGTGGATATCATCGGGCCTGCGGGGAAAACATATCTATACATATATTAAACTGTAGAGGATCGGGAGTCTGTATATGGAACATATTTTGAAAATTTTAATTGGAGGGCGTTCTCTAATCGATACCGAAGCCAAAATTAATGTAATTTAAACATTTCATGTCTGTCTGTCTGTATCCCGAATAAGTATCACGCCGAAACTACTGAACCGATTCAAATGATACTTGGTACATTTTGAGCTTATAGTCCGAGGAACGTTCTAGGATACTTTTGATCCCGAAGTTCTGCGTGGTTCCTGCGGAAGAGAGGATAAAAATATAAAATGGTTTTTCAGTTATATTTTCTCAACGCATGATGCGATTTCAAATATTATTTTGGTATTGGAAAGGGAGTACTTTAAGGATTGTTCCATCCAAAACCCTCAACCTTGAAGTTGAGGGTTTTGTAGTTTAGAAATTAGAGGCATCTCAACTTACGTCAAACCTAGAATTCAAGGGTTCCTTTGAATGAGAGGGTAAATCTAAACGGGCGTGTTGGCTAAATTATAAAAAAGATTAATTATTAAGGCTGTTGTAAAATAATTCAGTCGGAGTTAAAAAAAAAAAAAAAAAAATAGCAAACGGCAGTTTCAAAAGATCCCATGAGTTTGTTGAAATAAAACCTGTTTTTATACACCTTATGTGGCGTAAACAAAGCTGCGCGGGTCAGCTAGTTTGTGATATATTATGACAGTACATATTTATATGATTTAATAGGAGTTTTACTGTCGACGTTTTGCTCTAGGCATATTTTTAGAAAACTTATTTTGAAAATGCGAACTGCTGTGGTAGGTATTTAAAATTTAATGGGTGACTATGAAATTTTAAATACCTACCATTGAATTTTATATATTTATATAATTAAATATATAATTGTGACTGATTATTTATACTGTTGATTGATGGCACTTGGTGGAACCTGCTGCACATATTGAATAACGGCACTTGTACTGTTCCACAACATTTATTTAGTTTACACCTGACCGGTTTCGCCTTTCGGCATCTTCAAAGGCAAATGAACACTGTACAATGACTACTACATCACTTAACTACTCGAAAACAATAAATCAATAACATATTAATTACCACTACATCATTCTACTAACGTGAATATTATTCAATATATAATTGTGACCATGAAATTTTATATATTAGAGTTAATGGGGTATACACTTAGACCATATAACACGGGACTAGCCTTTGCGAACCACCGCATACAAAAATATTCTGCCAGTTTTCATACAAGAGAAGGGGGAAACACAAAGACGTATAAAATTTCATTGCATTTAAAAATGTATTAATCGACAAACGCGTAATGGCTGTTGTGTGTTAATTGTTATTGTACAGTCAACTACAATGTAATGTACTAGTTTAATCATATAAAATGATAAATAAATAAATAAATATTCGCGGACATTTCACACAACGCTATCTGATCCCAAAGTAAGCTAGGAATAACCTGCTTGTGTTATGGGTATCAGACCACGGACATTAATACTTATATATTTTTTAAATACATACATATTATACATAGAAACACCCAGACTCTTGAGACAAACATTTATGGGTCACACAAATTTTTGTCTCCGGTGGGAATCGAACCCACGACCTCCAGCGCCGCAAGCGGTATCACTACCGACTGCGCCACAGAGGCAGACAAATAAATAATAGTGTTAGTGATAACACTATTATTTATTAGAGTTAATGGGGTTAATGGGGAGTTTTTCCGATATTTCGACGCTGTTGCAAGCGCCATGATCACAGTTCCACCGTGTACAATAATACATGGCAAATATCCCAAAGTTCCTTTCGGTGAATTAGTGAAGGAATCGTAATAAAATTTTATTTTTTAAAAACTTGGCTTGCTTTCTATTAGAGAGAGAGAGAGAGAGAAAGAGAGCAGAGACACACGCGCGATTGGTCCAAAAAAGTGTCGAAAGTGTCGTTACAACTTTTGGTTTTAATTATTTCCGTCCAGCCACCTTTCGCAACACGCCATCAGCGGGAATTTCTATTCCGTTAATTCCTTACCTAGTAGCGTTAGGCCCTACTGCATTTTCAGCGAGACACAGTACAGCGTGAAGGTTGACGGCGGGCTTAGCCCTCACGGCCACGGCAAAAGCGCCCAGTACTGCTGCTGCGCCGCCGCAGTCGCCTTTCATTCCCACCATGGAGGACTGGGAAGATAGCAAGGTTAGAATGTTATAACATGGTGACTCACGGTGACAATTCAATTCAATTATTCTTACACACAGGTGTACAGTCAAGTACAATGAATTGTACTAGTTTAATCTTACAAAATGATGTATCCCTGCGAGTGCCATAATGAACTAACCAAAGATTGTGACAAACATGGTATCCATCGAACTTGACAGTAACATGTATTGATTGCTATGCAATGCTATTTATTATTATATTTTAAGATTGGCTTTCTCAGACAACTTTAAAATAAAAATATAAATGTATTGGGATACATAATTATTGCTCTTTACAAGCTTACATGTCACTGCCAAGTTCGGTGGATACCATTTTTGGTTAGTTCATTATGGCACTTGTAGGGATACATCATTTTGTAAGATTAAATGAGAACATTTCATTGTAGTTGACTGTACAAGATGTTACAGTAAATGATACGAATCACTATGTTTTGCCAGTTACACTAAGCATACAAATATTATTCAAACCATTAATTATAATTATGAGATTACAGACATTCTAGTACATTCCAATGAGCTTACAGTCATTAAATTTAATAGTCTTAAATTTTAAATATGGAAAAAGAATTGGTTTCGAGCAGGATTCGAACCTGCGTCTTCTTGAAAACCGTGCAGACGCCTTAACTACTGGGCCACCAAAGCCTACACGGAACCAACCAAATTTTCCACCTTATATACGTCTTGGGGCGACGTAGTGTACAATTCTTTTTCCATATTTAAAATTTATGATCAGTTAGCATATTAATTTGCTATTCAAAAATAATCTTCAAGTCATAATAAAATAATATTCAATGCACGAATTAATTAATATAGTGCCATGTCAAATTGCCTGAGATTTGAAAAGGTTACCACCGTTTGGACATTTTTATGTGATACCAGTGGTAGTTAAATAAGAATGAAAATCACTTTAATTCAAATTTGAAAAAGCTGGAGAGTTTGTGAGGAGTTCTTCTCGTCTCGGTCTAGTTACATTTTAAAACTCTCGATAGATTCGTCACACATAACATCACCTATGTCCTTTAACGGGATAGGCAAAGACTACTAAAAGACAACTTTCGCTTCTTCTACTTTCATAAGTGTACTCATACATGCTCTCCAGTCTGGTCAGCCTGGTCAAGAATACTCTTATTCTTGACCAAGCTTTTCTGAAAAGGTTTTCGATTTGCTTCACTATACGCCGAAATCGATCTGCTAGCAGTTTGCCCATTTTGTCAATTTTAACACAATTATTTTTTTTAATTTTAAGGTAAATATTTTTGGCTTTTCATCTCCGTAGAGGTAGAAGTACTAAATACTAACTAAAAACTAGTATAAAAAATAGCAACTATTCACTTTAATTTACTTAAAAAAGTGTATAAAACTTACCCTAGCCTTAATACTCAGACCGCCAGTATCGTACACAATCCCCTTTCCGACCCAGGCCACAGTCTCAGTCGCCCCATTAGGGGTATAAGACAGTACGACTAAGGCGGGGGGCCTAGCCGCGGCTTTCCCGACGCCGTATATGCCGCCCATGCCTTTGTCCTTGAGCTCCTCGCCCCGGATTATCGTGGGCTCGGCGACGTCTAAGTCTTTTGCTACTTTGCATGCTTCCTGTAATAGAAAAGTTGAGTATGAAAATTTTTTTTTTTTTACCAAACGCCATAGCAACATAGGATTATGCAGTTTTCAGCAACAGATTTAAATATTTGTGGACAATCTCACACAACATTGTCTAGTCCAAATTAAGCTAATATAAGCTTGTGTAATGGAATTCAGACGACTGATAGATATACTTATATATTTCTAAATACATACATATTATACATAGAAAACACCCAAACTACGAAACAAACATTTGTGGATCACACAAATATTTGGACCGACCCAGGAATCGAACCCAGGCCCTCCGGCGCGGCAGGCGGTTACACTACCGACTGCGCCACAGAGGCAGTCCAATTCAAGAAGGTGTTTAATACAGATTCTTGGTCCTATAATACATACATCTATATACACGGTGTTTCTTATACATCTATATACACGGTGTTTCTTTTAGGGTGTCAAGCCGCCACTAGCTGGTAGCAGGGTTCCATACCTATCGATTTAACCCCCATGTATGTTCTACGATTTTTTGTGGTTTTCGAGGTATAATGTTCTGCATAATTCCCTATTTTTTTATTATCGATTAAAATTTTTACATCTTGTATCAAAGTTAGGAAGGACATTATTTTGTCCATAATACTGCAATCAACAGGCATTATAATAATAAAAAAATATCCAAGAAAAGTCGAACCAAAAAGAAGTTGTAATTATTTAAAGCCACGTGGAAAAATAACGAAAAAAATTATATCGCGAAAACTACAAAAAATCGTAGAACATACATGGGGGTTAAATCGATAGGTATGGAACCCTGCTACCAGCTAGTGGCGGCTTGACACCCTAAAAGAAACACCCAGTATATAAAAATCAATGCCACTTTTCGTTGTAATTTTATAACTCAAGAACGGGCTCACCTATCCAAACCAAATGTTTAGGCTTTGTTCCGACTATTTAGCAGATGGTTTATGTGAAGTTTGCACAAAATCGGTCGAGCGGTTCTTCACTTATCACGCAAACGAAGTTTCGCGGGTCAGCTAGTAGACTATAGTACACAAAAGCCGAACATACAGAAGAATATCATATATAATTCTTCTGTATGTAGGTTTGTCATAAAACTTCTCGAAAACCACTGAATCAATTTGGATGAAATTTTGTGTTTTAACAGCCTAGATAGTGTAAAAATATAAATGGACCCGGTAGCCATCAGCTTCCAGGATTTACGCAGAACAAAATACTTCTAGTTTTAGTTACTATTCCCAGTGAACATAGGCTATATTTTATTCCCATTTTCCCACTGGGATGGGAACGGGAACTACGCGGGTGGCTTAATATGCTGATTTGACATGATAATAATAATAAAAGATTTTATTATTATTATCATCTCGACAGCTTCAAGTATGGCATGAACCAATCAATGTACACTGACCTCAATAAACTTATCCACATCCATAATATTAGCGGGCGTGTCGGTGATCCTGGCCGCCAGTCGAGTGGCGTCCGCGACATCTTGCAGAGTGCCTAGTTCTTCGCTCGATAGAGAATTGTCGCACAGGGACGCGTCTACGGCGCCGTCGTCGGAACATTCCGCATCTGTGTGGTTAATAGCTGGTTAGATTTTTTTTTTTATACTACTAAGGTGGCAGACAAGCTTACGGCCCACCGGAAGGTTGGTAACCGTAGCCTATAGACGTTTGCAACACCAGAGGCGCTACACACGCGCTGCCGACCCGGGCGCAGGTTGTGACGACCCACAGTTGAAATTTTTCAAGCCGCCCGTAAGGCCTTCAACTTGGCTTAACGACTGTCATTTTACTGACAACCGGGACCAACGGCTAATCGTGCCTTCCGAAGCACGTAAACGCTCGTAAATAAATGTCACAAAGTGGTCCACGTGGTGGTCACCCATCCATGTCCGGCCATAGTAAATGTTGCTTACTGCAGTGATCGTTTACAGAACACTGAGTCCGCGGGGCCACGAGCGCTTCAAAATTATACATTTCATTGTAAAACCGTTACATTGAAAACTGTCGAGATACTGTAAACCGTAATATAAACGCGCCAAGGCGAACGAGCGAAGCGAGCGGATCGCGGTAGCGGCCACCAAGCACCCTTTTAGACTATTTTTTGTAATAACTAATGGAATCAGGCGTTACATGGCGAAAATCCATCCTAAAATGATAATAAAAGGAGGTCCTCTTCCCCCCTCCCCTCCTTTTATTGTCATTTTATTTTTTGTAATTTTACTTTGTTGTTGGAGTGTCTTTCAAGGTAACGGTTTTTACTTTTACGGTGACACACACTAAAAGATTGGGAAAGACCTGCGTTTAACAATGAACTGCGTAAATCGATTTGACATTATGATGGCCGTTTTGATCCCAACGCCAAAGAAAAGCCGATAGTAGCATGGCCTCAAGAAAATACGTTGTACAACTTACTATAACTCTGAATTCTTAAATTATTTGGTCCAAAATGACTTTTGGTGGGTTGCTACAACATTCACGGGGGGCAGTTAATATAACATACCATTCATACATACAGTCACGCCTCTATCCCCGAAGAAATAGGCAAAGGCATGTTCACATTTCAAATATTTTGTCACACGTTGTGTTGAGTGTATCGCCGTGTTGAAATGGACACGACAGGCGCAAGTTGTGACGACTCACTGTTTAAAATTTTCAACCCGCACACAAGGCTTTCAATTTGGCTTAACGACTGCCATGTTAAAGTGGAAACACATTATTAAAACCTAACGCGACGCTACGTGTAGACTGTACCGCGCATGGTGGCGCATCGGATGTTGATAGTGTGACTCTGGTCATAGAAAACAATACAAATTGATTCTACTCAACACGCGTTGCTTTCCATTGGATCGCGTCGCGTTTTAACAATGTTTTTACGCCTTTACTGTCAACCAGGACCAACGCGACGGCACGGCGTAACGTGCCATCCGAAGCACGGAGACGCTCATCTGGGAACTAGACATTTTCTGTTCCCGTTTCCCATTGAAACGTTTTCTCTGGATAAACAGTAGCTAATGTGTTATTCCACATTATAATGTAAGCCTTGGTACAGACATTTCAGCCGATATAGCGTGATTGAGTAACAGGCACCCATACATCCATCCACACTCACAAACATTCACATTTATAACATTAACTAGGTGATGCCCGCAGCTTCTTCCGCGTAAAAATATGTTCTCGTTCCCACTTCCCGTATTATATCCCCTTGGGGGAAGAATTTATCAAAATCCTTTCTTAGCGGATGCCTACGTCATAACATCTACCTGCATGCCAAATTTCAGCCCGATCCGTCCAGTGGTTTGGGCTGTGCGTTGATAGATCACTATGTCAGTCAGTCAGTCACCTTTGAGTTATATATATTTAGATAGATAGAATAGCGTAGAACATTCTTACCACCTAATTGTTTCTCGTTGACCAGGTATATCTCGACCGAGACGGTCCTCGGTCGGGGCGCCGCGGGGTTCCCCAGGGGAGCCGTAGCGGACCTCGCCTGGTACAGCGGGAAGGATCGCGCGATTGATACTGCGCTTGCATAGGCGTCGCGTTTGCGGCATACCAGCTGTTCGAGGAATAAAATAATAATATAATAAAATAATAATATAGTTAAAGCAAAGATAATATAATAGTACTAGCTGTTGCCCGCGACTTCGTACGCGTGAAAATTATGATATAATGCCAATTTGATTGCTCTCTGCTTAGCCCCTAGGATATGTAGCGTATTAATATATAGCCTATTTGAAGACCATACCCCTAGTTAATATTTGTGCAAAATTTGAATCAAATCTATCCAGTACTTTTCGAGATCCTTCCGGACAAAGCAAAGCAAACAGACAAGCAGACAAACAGACAAAAAAAATTCTAACTATATTTTCGGCTTCGGTATCTTATGTCGAACACCCAGCGAGTATTTTTTTTAAATATTTCCAATGTACAGTTTCGACTTTTCTATCATTTTATTATATGTATATAGATTACATACAGATCGGCAACTCCCTGTCGCGCCACAATTATCAATAGAGTTGACGGTCGTGTTGACGTATAATTTGCTTACATTTATTGATCACACGCACACATTCAAGCTGGAGTTTCCGCCCTGTGGTTAAAGCATAGATAGAGTATATTTGTAGATGGACCAGCAGTAGTCAACCGAATGTTGTTGTTTCTGATATTGGCTATCAACTCCTAGCAGGTTGGTAGTGTTTTACAGATAACCCTTTGGCTTTATAACAGTATGGAATCTCCAAGAAGAATGTAATGTATAGTTCAAACAATATGTATGTTATGCTGCATCCACATTTTGTAACATATCAACGAGTAAACTGTACCGCGCAGCGTGTCATCGTGTCGAACATGTAACTCGCAGCTGCAGTTTTCAACGTCACCGACACGCGAGTCTGATACGGTAATGGAGAAATGTGACGTAGAAATGTTACGAATGTGGACGCAGCATCACACTTAAGCTAACACTTACCACAATAGTTTCATCGCTGGACCGTTGAGTAGCTCGCACAATCTTGGCCAGCGCGTGAGAGCGTGCCGGCCCTGCGTGTCTAGAGCGGCGCGCGGGCAGCGTAGCCAGGGAAGCAGCGCGGGGCCACAGCTCGCAGGAGTCGCCGGGAGAGCCAGTTACACATTGGACTCCGCGTTTCCATGCCTAGGAATAGTGTTATAAGTCAAATCAGCATATCACGCGGGGCCTTAGCTCGCACGAGTGGCCGGGGGACCCCGTCACGTATTGGACTCCGCGTTTAAATGCTTAGAAATGGTATTATAAGTCAAATCAAAATATCATGCGGGTCCATAGCTCGCACGGTTCGCCCGGGGAGCCCGTCACGCATTGGACTCCGCGTTTCCATGCCTAGGAATGGTATTAAATAAATCAAATCAGCATATCATGCGGGTCCATAACTCGCACGAGTCACCGGGGGAGCCCGTCACGCATTGGAAGCCGCGTTTCCATGCCTAGGAATGGTATTTATAAGTCAAATCAGCATAATCATGCGGGACCACAGCTCGCACGAGTTGCCGGGGGAGCTCGTCACGCATTCCAATGCCTAGAGGGAGCAGTTTTATCAATCAAATCAGTCAGTTTATTACTGGACGTGGAACTTTCCCAATGGGTCGGAAGTCCTGGGGTATCCTTCCGAGAGTGCGGAGGGCTCAATAGAAACTGCCTACAGACGGACTACAGACGGAAAGGGGCCGCGTGGTTTTAGTCGGACGGAATGGCCTATCCCAATAGAGTGAATGGCCGTACTGTGCATGTTGGTAAGACGGGTTGTTGGTGTACAGGGTATTGTTTCGAGGTTCTTCTCTTTCTTTCTCATAGCAGCGACCAACAAACAAGCTGATCAGAAGGTGCACCACTAGCAGATGAAGCTCGGGCGTAAGGTCCAAGCCAAGTAAAAGTACTCGAGAAAGTGTTGTGCTGTAAATGTACTGTAAATGTACACCAATTCTTATAAAACTTTGCATAAATGGTGAGTTATTTTGACAATACATTGTTTTGATGATACAAAAGTGACTCGATGCGCGTGTAATAATTAAAACCATTTCAGGCTTGTATATTCGAAAGAGACTCATCTTGGAGTGAACTTTATACCAGGAAATATTGTTTGATTTGATCTGAGAAAACTATATTATTGTAATTTATTAGATACTCTTGCTTTTTTAACGGTTCAAAATACGATTAGGAATACTTTGTTCGATCGAAATCGCTCTCTAAAAATGAGAAAGCAAGTAATGTATTTTGTTTATCTAAATAAATTAGTTTAATCCTCATAAAAACTTGTCATAAAATAGATACACATAGGTCTTTAGAACAATATTTTACGGCTAGATTTTTTCTTAAAACCTGAGGGATTTTATAACAGTAATATAATGTATTAGAATCGAATGAAATCCGGCAAAAGCGTACACTGCAATCCTTCGGATTGCTTTAGGATTTGTCAAGGTCGCATACGGTAGCCTTAAGTAGTAACAAATATCCTTTTTGAAATCAATATTATACAATATATCCTCACCTCCTCCGAGACCCTAGGCTCCAGTTTACACCTGACATCGTCCCAGGACAGAGCACCGATGTGGCTGGCCTGACCGACGATCAGCACCGGCTGCTGCTCAGGGTCCGAAGACGACAGGCCCCAGCGGAACTTGATGCTCACTGACGCGTTGGACATCCTGCGAACTGATAGATAAACGGTTATTTTAATTGGGAGGAATCTTATTAGTTCCATACCCAAAGGGTAAAAACCGGGATTATATTCATGAGACTTTGCTGTTCGTATGTCTGTATGTTCGTCACGAAGCTGTGTCTCAGGAACCGTGAAAATTTTTGACAGATGATGTAAGTATTCCTGTTGCCGCTATAACAGAAAATACTAAAATCAGATAAAATTAAAAAATTGTCGATCCTCGCCTCAGTCCAACCGCGACCACGGGTGCTGCAACGTGCTCGAAACGTCGATGAATGTAAGTAAATAGTATTTCGCGTGAAGTCCCGAATTCTATAAGTATGAGTGAAAATCAGATAAGTGTGACAAATTGGCAGACGAGCATACGGCCCCACCAGATGTACCGTGGTCACCGCAGCCTATGGACGTTTGCAACATCAGAGGCGCCACACTCGCGCTGCCTACCCTGTAAAAACCTTCTAAGACCCCTTTTGATTATGGGGGACTCCCATACAACAATACGATTTTTTGCCGTCTTTTTGGCAAGGTACCCTCTGTGCGCGAGTTTAACTTGCACTTGGCTGGTTTTTTTTAATAATATTTATTCGTCTAAATGACGCCGCGCTCCTGATTGAAAGCCATGGCGAAAGTGATCACTCTAAGGCGACGTCCTACGTAAGCGAACGCAAAGCGGCGCGGCGCGGCGCGATACCAACAAACAGTTGAAACCTATTGAAGTGTCCTACGTGACCAAACGCAAGTGCGGTGCGGTGCGGGACGACGCGTAAGTGCGAGGCCGCATTTGCGTTTTTCCGCGGCGGTTTCTAACCTCAAAATGTCATCAAACTGTCAAAATCAATGAAATCAAGTCAATGTTTTGACATTTTGAGGTAAGAAACCGCCGCGATAACCGCAAGTGCGGCCTCGCCCTAAGTATATCAGATTATTGACAGTGGTCCTCAAGATGGCGGCCCTATGATGTGCCTCTTCGGGCTCCATCTGAAGAACCAGGGGTTGTAAAAGGATGGAAACCTCGGGCAGGTCGTATCAAGTTTTTATGGTGCCGTGACCCCATTCATGAGACTACGCTGTATATATCTGTCTGTCCGTCACGAAGCTGTATCTTAGGAACCGTGATAGCCAAAGAGCTGAAATTTTCACAGATGTATTTCTGTTGCCGCTATGACAACAATAATATATTCAGAAAAAAGGGGGGCATTAAGGGGGCTTCCATACAACAAACGTGATTTTTTGCCGTCTTTTGGTATAACCCTGTGTACGACTTGCACTTGTTATTTTAATTATATCTATTTATTCGCACAAAATGACGCCACCCGCCTGATGGAACTCTCAGTCTATCAGACTATAGACAGTGGTCCTCAAGATGGCGGCCCTATGATGTGCCTCTTCACGCTCCATCTGAAGAACCTGGGGCTGTAAGAGGATGGAAACACGTGCGCGGGCAGGTCATACCAAGTTATAACATAATATATTCCTTCATACGCCGAACTCTACTGTGCAGAGCGATATCACGGCACTATTGATTCATATTTTAATTATTCATAATTTCCACGACTGAACGCTGTCGTCCATAATACAGGCTCTTGCCTAGTATGGAATACAGTATCAGCACTTTTTGTAAACACTCTGTGTAATTTTTGTAGTTAAAATATTGTATCAATTGTAAAATATTTGTGTCAAATAAACATTTTATTTTATTTTTATTTTTTATTAGTTTTTTATGGAGAGACTTCACAGTCATATTTGTTTACCATTGAATTGGATTGTAGAATGAGTGGTGGTTCTTTAAAAGTACTCCCTCCTCTGAATACGGTCTAAGCATCTTAATTCTCAATTTGACTGCCTCTGTGGCGCAGTCGGCAGTGTAACCGCCTGCTGCGCTGGAGGTCCTGGGTTCGATTCCTGGGTCGGTCCAAATATTTGTGTGATCCACAAATGTTTGTTTCGGAGTTTGGGTGTTTTCTTTGTATAATATGTACGTATTTGCAAATATTTAAGTATGTTTATTAGTAGTCTAGATCCTATAGCACAAGCTTATTTTAGCTTAATTTGGATTAGATGATGTGTGAGATTGTTCACAAATATTTATTTCTTAATTCTCATTCCCCAAGGCTATAGCTACAGCATGTTTAATCCACTTATTCTACCAATTCACTTTTCCTTATCAAGTAATAGAAATTGATATTAGATACCAGGAAAATATAGAAATCGGTATATTATGAAGTTTATGACTGCGTATAACAATAAATATTCATAATACACCATTGTTCTCTATTTTCACCTATGTACTTGTGTAAGTACTAGCTGTTATCTGAGGCTTCGTCCACGTAGAAGTTGTTATCACGTGAAATCATTATCCTACTTTTGAGCAGTCGGTTAAAAAGTTGCCTATGTCCTTCCCAGGGCCTCGAACTATCTCTATACCGAGGTTCATCTTTATCGTTTCAGCAGTTTAGGCGTGAAAGCGTAACAGACAGAGTTACTTTCGCATTTATAATATTAGTAGGAAAGTAGGGATACAAAATACCTTTTTAATTACAACCTGGGTTTTCCATGGGTACGTATTACCGGGATCCATGGGTACGTAGTACCCGACTGCCACTCTCTAACACGTTTATTGTGAAAGTTCAATCCGATTGACGTTGTCATTTTTGTTTTATTTCAAACTTTGAACAGATGATCCACGTGACCTAGTGACGTAGTTTAGTGCGACAGAGTCACAGACTACAGACAAAGTCTCGACATAAGCCCCTTTGCACTCTATTTTGTAGACAAGGGCTTTAAGTAACCTTTATTTCAGACTAATCTATGTATTATACCAGTCTAGATCCCATAGCACAAGCTTATATTAGCTTTATTTGGGCTAGATGATGTTGTGTGCAAAGACTTCTATATAAACTGAGGTAGACGCGCCGTACTCTAACAAACGAGATTTCAAAAGCAATCCTCAAATACACACATTAATAAGACTACACTCACTTATAAATATTTTTTACGTAATTGTCACCACACACAATAGCAATATACGAATAGAAAAAGAGTAAAAGAGAAGGCGTATGGACTCCGATTGCAAGTCGAGCACCTACTCTCGAAGTTTTGACTCTTAAGGCCGCGTGGGTCAAATTTTGAGTTTTTTGAAACAATCCTAGTCAAAAAGTAAAGGGTTTTTAAATCTGAAAAATATATATATAATAGTTAAGGATATAAGCTAAACATATTCCGAGCCCGTTACACGATGCAATAAATTTCACTAGATAGAAAAAAATCCCAAAGTTGACTCTCTCAGAAAAGTTTTTTCAATACTGTGGCTAAACTTTTAACATTTTATATATTTTTTTTGCACTCAATTAAAGGTATTAAGTTTTTATACACATTTTCCGAGCGTTTTTCTATAAACAACTATTTACATAGTTATCATGTACGAATATCTACCAAACGCAATAGAATTGCGCCGCTGACGGCCGATCAGTCTCGCCCTGGCGCTTGTGGAGGCAGGACCTGTGTCAGTTTTTTTCGCAACTATTTCGTAATTATTATGCCAAATTACGTTGAAATCGCGCCACAGTATAAAAATATCAGTAATGGGCAAAATGTAATTAGATTAACCGTTACAAATACATACGCGACTCATGGTAAAAATGTGGTGATCTTTTACTTTTTAAGTGTTTTCACGACATGGTAACCAGCTACCTAATGCATTAAAATGTCTACGAATTACAAGATAATTTCGCAATCCAACATGGCGGCCACGCCGTAATCACAAAATTTCATGATGGGTATCGTTTAAGGGGTTTTTTGGTACGCTGAGTACGAAGTACGTGATAATTTTGCAATCCAATATGGTCGCCGCGCCGTAATCACAAAATTTCATGATGGGTATCGTTTAAGGGGTTTTTTGGTATGCTGAGTACGAATCACGTGATAATTTTGCAATCCAATATGCCCGCCGCGCCGTAATCAGAAAATTTTATGATGGGTATCGTTTAAGGGGTTTTTTGGTATGCTGAGTACGAATCGCGTACTAATTTTGCAATACAAGATGGCCGCCGCGCCGTAATCACAAAATTTCATGATGGGTATCGTTTAAGGGTTTTTTTGGTATGCTGAGTACGAATCACGCGATAATTTTGCAATCCAATATGGCCGCCGTGCCATAATCACAAAATTTCATGATGGGTATCGTTTAAGGGGTTTTTTGGTATGCTGAGTACGAATCACGTGATAATTTTGCAATCCAATATGCCCGCCGCGCCGTAATCAGAAAATTTTATGATGGGTATCGTTTAAGGGGTTTTTTGGTATGCTGAGTACGAATCGCGTACTAATTTTGCAATACAAGATGGCCGCCGCGCCGTAATCACAAAATTTCATGATAGGTATCGTTTAAGGGGTTTTTTGGTATGCTGAGTACGAATCACGTGATAATTTTGCAATCCAATATGGCCGCCGTGCCATAATCACAAAATTTCATGATGGGTATCGTTTAAGGGGTTTTTTGGTATGCTGAGTACGAATCACGTGATAATTTTGCAATTCAATATGCCCGCCGCGCCGTAATCAGAAAATTTTATGATTGGTATCGTAAATGGTAGTATCGTAAATCATACGTAGCAGACTGTAGTGTAAAAGAGATAGAGACACATGTTCCATTCTTCGTTCTAACATTTGTGTGTGGTTGGATTGCATGGAACGACACAGACTAAAAAAACTTGTACGGTTTACTGTGAGTTAGTTAACCGCGTGCCAATTTGCAATTGTGCAAGACGTGGTCAGAGTTAAGAAGTTATTTATTTAACTCAGAGCTTACTAACTCTATATTTATATATTTAACTCGGCTCTTCGCGCAAGTGGGCCTAAATAGCTTAGGCGGCCAAATTGAATTCCAAAATGATCATGTTATTCGTACTCAGCATACCAAAAAACCCCTTAAACGATAACCATCATGGATTTTTGCAATTACGGCGCGGCGGCCATATTGCATTTCAAAATTATCACAGGATTCGGACTCATCATACCAATACACCCCTTAAACGATACCCATCATGATATTTTGTGATTACGGCGCGGCGGCCATATTGTATTGCAAAATTATCACGTAATTCGTACTCAGCATACCAAAAACCCTTTAAACGATACCCATCATGAAATTTTGTGATTACGGCGCGGCGCCCATATTGGATTGCAAAATTATCATGTGATTCATACTTAGCATACCAAGAATTCCCTTCAACTATACCCATCATGAAATTGTGTGATTACGGCGCGGTGGCCATATTGGATTGCAAAATTAGTACGTAATTCATACTCAGCATACCAAAAAACCCTTTAAACGATACCCATCATGAATTATTGTGATTACACCGCGGCCGCCATTTTGGATTGCAAAATTATCACGTGATTCGTACTCAGCATACCAAGAAACCCCTTAAACGATACCCATCATGAAATTTTGTGATTACGGCGCGGCGCCCATATTGGATTGCAAAATTATCATGTGATTCGTACTCAGCATACCAAGAATTCCCTCAAACTATACCCATCATGAAATTTTGTGATTACGGCGCGGTGGCCATATTGGATTGCAAAATTAGTACGTAATTCGTACTCAGCATACCAAAAAACCCTTTAAACGATACCCATCATGAATTTTTGTGATTACACCGTAGCCGCCATTTTGGATTGCAAAATTATCACGTGATTCGTACTCAGCTTACCAAGAAACCCCTTAAACGATACCCATCATGACATTTTGTGATTACGGCGCGGCGTCCATATTGGATTGCAAAATTAGTACGTGATTCGTACTCAGCATACCAAAAAACCCTTTAAACGACACCCATCATGAAATTTTGTGATTACACCGCGGCGGCCATTTTGGATTGCACAATGATCCCGTGATTCATACTTAGCATACCAACTTTAGAAAACTTTAGATGTTTTTATGACCAGCTATTATGTAATTTACATTTTTTATGCAACTGTAGCAAACGTACGCAACGGAAACTCTCAAAAGAAATGAAATATCCTAGTTGTCGAAAAATGTTTCGTTGCTGCTAAGCTCTTATTCGCCTTAGCGTGATGTTATATATTTTGGTATTTTTCAAAAATGGACATTCTGTTAAGAAACTCTTGAAATTCACCTAGCAGTCTCTTAGACTCTAGAGTTAGAACAACTAAACAAACAAACAAACTCTTTAGCTTAAAAATAATAGTATAATATACATAATTTATTTACGATTAACTCATTTATTTTTATTTACGAAACTAATAAATCACTACACTTAATAAAGTTAGATGCATTTACTACGTCAAACAAAGTTAGCATGCTGTTTTTTTCTACTATACTGTATACTGTGGCATGAGAGTTGACTGCCGCTGCCGGCGCGCGGTGTGTCTTGCGCCCGGGGCGAGGGGAGCGCCAAATGCCTACTTGTGCGGGTTAACCGCCCCTTAACAGTGCGAGCAACGCTGCTAATTAGCTCAGTTTATAGGTTTCAAAAATCGGTGCGTAGGGCATGTCTACCTCAGTTTATATAGAAGTCTTTGGTTGTGTGAGATTGTCCAACAATATTTATTAATTTATTTGCTGAGCTGAACATAGCTGAGTAATATGCTTCTGCTGATCACTTTACGATTTTCATTGTTTGATATTTAGCTCTCAAGGCATTTAATGATATCGGAAACGACACTTGTACTGTTCCACAATATTTATTATTATAAACCTGACCGGTTTCGCTTCACAGCATTTTCGAAGGTCTAGATAGAAGGACGAGGTAGTAACTAGTACTGTCTCGAAAACACTGACTTTTTTTTAAAGAGGTAAGTAATGTTTGTGAGTTTGTGACGTAAGGGGTAATCTCTGGACCTACAGAACCAATTTCCAAAATTATTTTACTAATAGAAAGCTACGTTATTGTGAAGTGTCAGGCTATAAATCATCACGCTACAATGAATAGGAGCTGAGCAGCAATGAAAAATGTAACACGAACGAAGTTGCGAGGGTCAGCTAGTTTTATATAATTTTGATTGCCTCGTTGGTCTAGAGCAGTGATGGGCAAAGTACGGCTCGTGGGCAGACGTAGACGCCGGCCCGCGAAAGCATTTAATCCGGCCCACCGACGAGCCTTCGACATGAATTGTATCTGGCTCGCGATAATTATATTTTGACGGTCCAGAAGTATTATTTTAAGATTTAGTATAACAATAGACGCGAAGGAGCCAGCTAGCAGAAAATTATGGCGATGTTTGCGTCGTCGTATGTGTGCGAACCGACTTTTACGACCATGAAATAGCGGAAAACTCAACGAGAATCCTATGATTACGGCCCGCCTTTGAAATTTCTGCATATTTCTGGCCCCGCATTCGGAAAGTTTGCCCACCACTGGTCTAGAGGTTGTGAAGGGCGATTGCAAATCAATTTCCGGTTCAATTCTCACCAGAGACAAAAAAAAAGTTTTGTGATCCATAAATATTTGTCTCGAGAGCTGGGTGTTTTTTATTTACGTGTGGAAATCCTACATGGATGCTATGCCGGACTCCTACTGACTAAAACCACACAATGCCTGACACCTGTCTACGGCCGAGGGTCAAGCAAGCCCTCGGAAGGATGCCTGGGTGTTACTAAACTATTTACAAAAATAGAAATATTAAGATATGTCTGATACCCATAACACAAGCAGGTTATTTCTAACTTACTTTGGGATCAGATAGCGTTGCGTAAAAATGCCAATGAATATTTATTTATACTAATATTACAAAGAGGAAAGATTTGATTGTTTGTCTGTTTGCATCAAATAGGCTCCTAAACTACTGGACCGATTTGAAAAATTCTTTCACTGTTGGAAAGCTACACTATTCGCGGTGAACATAGGCTATATTTTATTCCCGTATTCCCACGGGAACGGGAGCTACGCGGGTATTACCGCGTGACGTCGGCTACTTTATTTATTAAAATCTTACCTCTAGGACAGGTCTTCACAACGCGACAACTACTCTAGTTATGCTATCAGCAAGAAAATAATACATTAAACAGGTTATAAAGTTAGAGCTACAATAGGTAGTTAATGTTAATAGCTTTGAACAGATTGATCTATCACATTTTACTACAAATCGACCTTGCCTGAATTAGCAGATCCATTTTCATAGAACTGTATGTTACTATACTATGTTACTATTAACCAATAGTAATAACATATCAATTTCAAATCCTTTAAATATAGCCACTACCTTCAATGAGCACTTCATCACAACAACTAACAGACTTAATAATGCGCTCTGAAACACAAACTCTAAAGACAGAGTATGTAACACCATATTTTTGAACCCAGTAAATGAGGAATATGTGTTCAAACTGATTATGTCGCTTGCAAATACTGCAAGTGAGGGTTATGATTCAGTTTGTACAAAGATACTTAAAAGTTGTGCCAATGAACTAGTGCCTGTATTAACATATTTAATTAACCGTTCTTTGGAATCTGGCACCTTTCCTAACAAATTAAAATGCTCTGTCGTAAAACCTCTCTATAAGCGTGGCGACGTGACAGACGTTCGCAACTATAGACCTATCACTATATTGCCAGTCGTGGCAAAACTATTCGAAAAAGTCATGCATGACAAACTGACATCATTCTTCGAAAGGCATAATGTTATTTGTGAAAATCAATATGGTTTTCAAAGGAATAAGTCTACAAGAGATGCAGCATTCTTAATGGTAAATGACGTTTTGCAGAACACCAATAAAAATAATTATACAACAGCTCTATTCCTTGATATGACCCGTGCTTTCGATTTTGTGTCTCACAGCCAACTCCTTAACAAGTTGGAACAGTATGGTGTCAGGGGTCCAGCTCTTAATTGGCTACAAACCTACTTGGACAGTAGGCTGCAGTGTGTTGAGGTGACTCAATTAGACCGCAATAACTGTGTACGGGTGCATAGATCAAATTTCAGTTACAATAGATTTGGTGTACCCCAGGGTAGTGTTCTGGGTCCGTTGTTGTTCTTGGTCTACATTAATGACCTGCCAGAAATCACTCCCCATAAGACCATTCTCTTTGCTGATGATGTATCAGTTATAGTGACCACACACAAAGATAGGACATTAATTCAGCATAAAATGGACATTTGCAACACATTGACATTAATTACAGAATGGTTAAGTAAGAATAACTTACAAATTAATTTATTAAAAACAAATATTATGAATTTCAATAATTTTAAAACTATGGACATGAATATTAATTATAACGGACAAACTCTTTTGAATGCTACCAATGTGACATTCCTAGGAATTATTATAAATAATAAATTTGACTGGAAAGAACACATAGAGAAGGTTAGTAATAAAATTAATGGTTTTTCATTTGCTCTCTATAAGCTTAGAAGTGTTGCAAATAGACACACTGCAATAGTTGCTTATTTCTCCTATGTCGAGTCTGTGATAAGGTATGGGTTGCTCCTTTGGGGTAATGGAACAAACATTGACAAGGTATTCATATCCCAAAAGAGATGTATCAGATCGATATGTAATATTGCGCCGGATGTGTCTTGCCGTCCTTACTTTAAATTATTAAAAATATTGACTTTGCCATGTCTATATATATTAGAGGTGGGCAAATTTGTTAAACAGCATCCAAATCTATTCAAGACCGCTAGAGAACAGTCATGCAGGAGAACTGTCAGAAATCCAAATAGGTTGGTTTTAAATATGGTACCAAAAAGTAGAAGGATACAAAAAAATTCCTATATTATGTGTATAAAAATATATAATAAAATACCAGACTGCATAAAGCAACTAATATATAAAAGGTTTGTTAACTCCCTAAGTTGCTGGCTGACACAGAAATCATTCTATACAGTGAATGAATTTTTGACTTACAGGGAACAATGAATAACTTTGTGACATATTTGTGTATTATTGTTGTTGAGTTTTCTTTTATTACATGTTTATTTTATGACATTTCTTGTATTGTAACAAACACATTGCATGCTATTTTCAAATGGCTAAAAGGACCTGCTCTTATTGTGAGAATACCTACTACAGTATTATAATATTAATATCACTCATTGTACTCCATTTATGCAATAAAGAATTTGTATTTGTTGACATTGATTTATTTCTAACTAGCTGTTCCTCGCGGCTGCGACCGCGGAGAAGTCGTTATCGCGTAAAAGTCTTTATCGCGTAATCTCTCCTCTTGTGCCGTCGGTTAAAAAGTAGCCTATGTCCTTCCCGAGACCTCAAACTATCTTTATACCAAATTTCATCTCAATCGCTCCAGCCGTTTAGGCGTGAAAGCTTAACAGACAGACAGACAGACAAAGTTACTTTCGCATTTATAATATTAGTAGGGAAGTAGGGATAGGGACAAGCTGGTGCCCGCAGCTTCACCCGCTTAAATTGTTCCCGTTCTGACTTCCCGTGGGAACTTATTGCTGGGATAAAAAGTAGCCTATGTGTTATTTCAGACTAAAATCTATCCCTGTACCTAATTTCAGAAAGATCCGTTCAGCCAGAAAGAGTAACAAACATCCACACACAAAAACTTTCACATTTATAAGAGTAAGACTAATATTAAATCTTACTAATATTATAAATGCAAATGTTTGTGAGTGTGAATTTTGTGTTGTGATTTCAGAATCACTGTATCATTGGATGGATACGCATGATATTCTGTTCCTGTAGGTATACCATTGGACCATATTCTAGCGATAACAAGTAGCCTATGGGTTATTCCAAACTAAAATCTATCCCTGAATCAAATTTCAGACAGATTTGTTCAGTCATTTAGTTAAAGCCTAATTGAGGGACAAACATTCTGACATCCAAACATCTTCACCAACTTTCATTGTTATAATATTAATATGATTTAAAAAAATACTTCTACTACTATCTTCACGCCAAATCCTTTGCGGGGTAGGCTGAAAGAACCGAGCGCTACACGGCACGGTACACACCTCACTTGCTTCTTCAACTTTCATTTTTCTTTTCATGCATGCACGTCGGTTCCTTTGGCTCTTGACACCGCCTTCTGCTAACACACGATTAATTTGGTCGTGGTAGGTGTGTCGTGGCTTTCCCTGACTCCTACGTCCATCCACTTTCGCATTGTATATCTGTTTTGCCATTCTTTTATCTCCCATTTGCTCCACATGCCCGAACCATCGTAGCATGCCCTTCCTTAAATTAACACCGGCACTCTCTTCCAGACCAACTCTCTTTCTTACATCTTCATTCCGAATGCGATCTGCGAGCGTTACTCCGCAGATTTAAATTTTAAAAAATGTCTTTTTCTTTGATAATTTGTGTAATTACCTTAATTTACAGTGACAGTAGAAAATTATAATGGTTTCTTTCTAGTAATGTAAAATAGCAGATTGATGATCTGATCAAAATTTGGTCACTGTAGCATTTAAATGCTTGCAATACTAAGCTCTCTCAATTAAAAATCCAATCTTAATAGTAAAATAATGACATTCAAAGTTATGTTTTTAATTGGTATCACCATTAGTGATAGGAAACTAGTATTGCAAGGGTGATAATAATGCGGTTTTACTTGAATGTGTATAGAACTATTGCCCTTCAACCACACAATTAACAGACTCTTTATCTATCCCAGTGGTGGGCAGACTTTGTTAATGGGGGGCCAGAAAAATTAAGAAATTCAGGGAAGGGCCAGAAGTATAGGAGTAATTCCTTTTGTGTTGAAACTTTAAAACATAATATAAATCTTTACAGTACTACACACTTGTACAAATATAAAAAAATTACACTTTGACTTTTTTTAAGGCCCTGCCATGGTAGGCATGAGGGACGTCTATTCTTCTAATAAGTAGAATCTACATAATACTTCTGGACATCAAAATATGATTATCGCGGGCCTTAAACTTTTCATGTCGGAGAACCGTCTGCGGGCCAGATTATATGCCTTTGCAGGCTGCAACTGGCCCGCGCAGCATACTTTGCCCATCACTGATCTATACTAATATTATAAAGAGGACATATTTTATTGTTTGCATCGAATAGGCTCTGGAAGTAATGAACCGATTTGAAAAATTCTATCACCATTTGGGAAGCTACATTTTCCCCAAGTAACACAGGGTATATTTTATTCCCATGGGAAAAGAAGCTACGTGGATAAAACTGGACCTTGCTGGTTACATTTATTTTGCAAACTACTTAGTAATAGTCAAAAGAAACGGAGGATCATTTTTAAAAGTCAGCTTTCTGTTTTAATTTATGAATACAATGACATAAACTAATCTGAATATTCATTGTCGTGATAAATCATTGCGTATTGTTTTTTTTTTGTTAGAAAGTGAGTTTTCAAAACAGGCTTTCTTTGTAACTGTAGTGATTTTATGTGTGTTACAAAAAATGTATTAAGACTGATTAAATCAAATGCCCCAAACTTTCTTTGCTTATGATTATGATGTATTTATTACTAGCTGTCCTGGAAGCTTTGGTTATGATACAGCTTAGCTTGTCCATACTATAACATAGTATTAAACAGTTATTTTGTGATTATACCTATAAAACTTCCACTCTATCTCAGCTGAAAACTGCATTAAAATCCGCTGACAAGCATTTTCAATTCATACTATGAAAAGATTACTTTTGTTTCAAAGAATTAATAAGAAAAGTAGTTCTTCTGGTAAATGTTCCACAGTTTTACACTCATAATCTTGTACTTATGTGTGTTTTTCAACTCTGTATAGTTGTATATCAGAAATGATAAACAAACACACTGATTAAATGGTCACATTGTGTTAAACTTCATACATAACTATCACTAACAAGCAGGGAGATAACAGCCTCAATACCAGATGGCCTTTTTGACATCAATCCATTTAGAAAAGAGTATTTACATAGAACAAACAATGATATTGCACCTATGACTCATGACAATGGAGATATTGTACTAAATAGACAGTTAACGGTAGATAGATAACCTACGTCACGTACATACAAGTTATTTCTAAATGTACGTGCTCTATTAGAACTATAACTTAGCTAAATATAGCATAAACACGTAGGTCATTCACCTGCCACATACGTCGGCTGTTTAACTACACTGATACATGTACTAAACACTCTTAACACCAGCATTACGACTTATATAACACGGAAGCATTACAATGAAACAACAACAGTAGATATTCCGCATACAGCAAGTATTCACGACGACCGCTAACTTTTAAAAATTGATAGCTAGGGTACTTACCGATTTTTTCGTTCACTCCAGTCCAGTTATTCTTCTAATGTATGCTTAGCGTTCAAGACTTCCAGATGGAGGAAATGATTCTAATCTACTTTGTTGCAATTCGTTTATTGTTTACTTTCGTCTGTAGAAAGTATTCCACTTTCTCATAGTTACAATTTATCAGACAACGACAACAAACAGTCACACTCCAACTTGCCAAATCATTCGTTGGAACTTACACTTCGTTCAGAAACGAATCGTTTTAATCCTTGATCTGACTGATCAGTGATCGATCAGTGTCTTTATCCGTCAAATAATTATTTCTTAGTTAAATAAAAGTTCAGCTTTTTGAGTATATTTTTATTGCTTGCTCAGTTTCAGTGTACTCATGGATGACTTAGACTTAGATTATTGAATTTAACTAAAATGACATTTCGAGGTTTCCGAACGAAAACACAGTAACTGGCGTTCCATTCCATTACACACAATAAATTATTACTAATTAAATATTATTAATTAATTAATTAATTATGATTATTATTAGAAAGAAGAAAGAAAGAAAGAAAACAGTTTATTTTGCAACAATACAGACACAATATTAAGTACAACAAATTATGTGTAGTAGGTACCTTATCTTAAATTAAACCTACCCAGTATGGCGCCCACGTGCACTATAGTGACAGAACTGTCATCGGCTCCGACGCCCACGGTCATCTTAATGCCAGTTTATATCCGTTTATATCCGGTGTTATCCTCTTTCATCCAGGCCGGAAATAATGCAGGATGAGTTTATAATAATGATTAACATAGCGTGCAGAGTAACATTAAAAGAAAAAACATCAGAAACTTCGAGTTGATTGTGATAAATAAATTTTCTGTTGAGCCGCCATTAGCGTTCCAATTAGTTACGGGGTAAGTATTAAATATTTTAGTTTATTCTGCTTTTATTTATGGTTTTATTTTTTACATTGAATGATATATTATTTTATAATATATACTTATTTATTTCAGTGTATATTTATTAATAGTTTTTTTTATTGGCCAATGTAAATACGCAAAAAATGTATAACTTTAATACTTTTATTTTATTAATATTTTTGTTTATTTTGATTCAATTATTCTTGTTTTGCATTTAAAAGGTGTTGTTTAACAGCTGTTATAAATATTTCCGTCCCAAATCGAGGTAAAATTAATTATAATAGCATGTGAAGATGACAATTTTTGGCAATGAAAATACGCTAATATTGATAAATTTATTTTCGGAGATTTTGTATCTACAAATTCTTTTTTTTTATTTTTGGGTAACGTGTTTGTGTGTATATTTGGTAAATAAAAAAATATAAGACTTAAAACTGGTTTTATTTTGAATTACATGGTAAAACATAAGAATACTACTTCATTTTAACCATCGTAATTTTCAGCGACATTTCATTAATCCATTACACATCGGATATCCTCGGATTTAGTTTAGTTATTTTCGTCAGTTATCCAGCATGATGAAACAGTAAGTATTTCTGTAGTGCGACTCCTATAAAAGAAATAAGAATTAATTTTGTGAAGCTCGGCGCGCAACCGCTGTTCCCGCCAACGCTCGCGAAGGTGTTGGGCGTCGGCGGCCAGTGACGTTTGACAGTTCGGCCGTACGACTGGCTAGTCATCACAAAATTGTTGTGTATTCTTAGTATTATAGAAAAAAATAAAAATAAAATAAAAAAAAAAAAAATCAAATAACCACCACCACTAACACACACACACACACACACAAGAAGAAAGAAAAAAAAATTGACAATTATAATCCTACAGGGAAAAGGTACCACACAAACAACAATAAGCATAGTAAATTGTGCCCATCTTGCGCAAAACTCGGCCCTCTCTCAGCTTAATGCTGTCAATTTACATTGACTGCGCTGATTTTCAGAGAGTGCCGAATATCGAGATGGCGCCACTACCCCTCCCGACTCCCGACCAATGATCAGGGTCCAAAATCTAAAATAGTTCACAAAAAAAAAAATGCATATATATATAAACCCAAACATTACAATAAATATTATTAATGTGTAAGTTAGAATTATAATAATTCAGGACAAAAACGAAAATCAAAAAAAAAAAAAAAAAAAAAAATAACATGAAATCATAAAACCAAATTACTTTTCAATGCGGCAACACAGCAGCAATGTCACCCCTGCGGCATCGTCACTGTCAAGTGTCACATAATGAGCGCGTGCTGCCACGCGTCATCTACGTACGTGGCATTATTAATATTAACCTTAATTATTTTATTTGGTTCAGGACACAAGAAAAAAAAAACTTTTATGATCAAATCAGAATTAAATCACGCAAGCTGTTTCCGCCCCGTGACCAGAAACAAACTCTGGAAGGCAATAAAAACAAACCCACACACAACCACTCAAAAAAGACCCGTGACACAGAAAAAGTAAGTACCTACGCTTGTTCTTTACATATAAAAAATAAATAAACTAGTCTCAGAGATTATCTCATTCAAAAAGGAGCAGCAGTTTAAGTTTCCTTTCTTAAATGCTCTAACTTTGCAACTCTAGCAGTTATATTTGTAAGAGAGAAGGAATAATGTAGATAACAACAATAATAAATAACAACAATATAAGTGGACACTCTCACACAACTTCATCTATCTTCCTCGGTTAACAACCCTACATATTTCTAAAGTACATACATTTCAATTGATTAATAATTTTTTTTTTCCTTAAGCTAGTTATTTCTTTTTTTTTTACACCAAAACAGAACAAACTTATGTGCCTATCACACAGAGACCCGTCTGGGGTGGAAACCTATTCTACGACCCCCAAATCCGCACCCAAGCACACCAACCCGTCGAGACGCTCATAGGTGTTACTTTGTCCTTCTTAAGGTGGCCAGTTTTCCTAGCCGTAATTTGTGCATCTATAGTTCCCTCGATCGAAGACATCAGCAATACATACTCGCTAACTTTTATTTCATGATCTTAGGATCATCATAAACATTTCTATTATTTATACATATCCTATAAATTTCAACTAAATTAAAATATGAGTAAATTTAAAATAAGGAAATTATAACAACAAATAGAATTAAAAAAAAAAAAAAAAGAAAAAAAAAAAAATCATAATATAGTGGTGAATTGTATATAGTGTTCCAAGGACTTAACATTTTTATGTCTTAGTATCAATCATTATTATTATTACCATTATTAGTTTCAACTATCAGTTTTCTGTTTCAACAAGTATAAACGTCTCAAGTTTTTAATGAAAGACCTTTTTGTTTTCAGGTTGCGGATTGGAGGAGATAGAACATTCCAGCAATGTGTCGATGCATGTCTGAAGCAACCCCTGAACGAGGCCGTCCTGTACCTGGGTATTGATAGAGGTGGCACTGACGCTCTTTTGCTGTATCGCTCCTTTGTGTGCCTCCAAATGAGCCTATCATAGAGGTAAGCAGGCCCCTTATTTGTCACCACTCCAAACATTAGACTGGCCAGATGCAGTCTCCTCCTAGCAGCCATCTTCAACAGTTCCAGGTTGTTTATGAATGGTGTTACATGGCTCCTTCGGGGGATATTTACACAAAAGCGGACACAGGCATTCTGCACTCTCTGGATTAGGTTCTCTGTTCGTTTTAGAATACAGGGACCATACACTGTATCACAGTAATTAAACCGAGAGAGGATGAGACTATCCACCAAAAGCCTGCGTAGCGGCACAGAAAGATACTGTCTCACATTGTAGAGTACCTTTAATTTGTAGAAGCAGTTACTAACCACTCTGTTTATGTGACTTTCAAAACGGAGCTCAGAGTCAATAATGACTCCCAGATTCGTAGCAGTTTCCACCCTTTGAATCTTCTTTTCTTTTATCAAAACCTCAGGATCCTGAGCTAATATAGCGCTGATTTGTTGCCTTGACCCCAGCACCATAAACTTGGACTTAGTAGGGTTCAGCACTAATGAGTTACTCTCTGCCCACTCCGCCACTGCCTCCAGATCCGCATTTATTTGGTCAACTGCAGAAGTTGTATCTCGGGGGGCAAAGGATTTGTAAACTTGGATATCGTCTGCATAGATGTGAAATTTACAATTTTTAAAGACACTAGTGACATCTGCGCTATATAAAATGAACAATAGTGGCCCCAATATAGAGCCCTGTGGCACACCTCTAGTTACAGGACGGGGAGGGGAGCGAACCCTAGAACCATCTTCGTTGCATATTTCAACACACTGTGTTCTGCCCACGAGGTAGCTGTGGAACCATTCTATTGTCTGCCTGGTGAAACCATAGTAAGACAACTTAGAAAGTAACAGTGTAGGATTTATTGAATCGAACGCACGAGAGAAGTCCAGCAAAACCAAAGCTGTACCCTCCCCAACATCCCTAGCCTCCAGCACACTACCTACGACATCCAATAAAGCAGTAGCCGTGCCACGACCCTTCCTAAAACCAGACTGAACCTCAGGCAACAGATTATTCACCTCCAAATATTCCATGACTTGACTATGCACCACACGTTCCAGTATCTTTGAAATACACGGAAGGATACTGATGGGTCGCAAATCTCCATACTGTGCTGGGTTGCTTTTTTTAGCTATTGGACAAACCACAGCATGCCGCCACATATCAGGGAACGCTTGAGTCTCAATTGATGCATTCACAATATCCGTTATGGCCTGGAGAGTGGCCGGCATAGTCATGGAAAGCATCTCATGACTAATCCCATCCACACCCGAAGCATTAGTTTGGATGCTGTTAACAATCTTGAGCACTGTTTCAGTGGATACAGGCTGCAGATCAAATTGACATGAAGTACACCTATGGAATTCAAAGTATGTGAGTTGGGATATGGATACCTCACAAGAACCCGGTACATTCAGGAATGCACGGTTAATAGCATCCGTGTCTCTTAGATGACTGGGAAGCAGTGTCTCCCCATGATCTGGAAGAATATCTGCTTTTAAATTTTGCCACAAACGTCTGGGATTACTTATTTGTTTATTTATATTTGTTTTGAAATATGCTGATTTTTCATTCTGTAAGGACTCAATGGCCAGGCGCTTCAATTGCAAGTAATAGTTTCGATGCTGTTCCAATTTTGTACTGTGATACTTCTTCCTTGCCCTATCCCGCAATTTGAACATGAGGCGAATGTTATCCGTGATCCACGGAGTTGGCCGTTCCCTAAATAGTGCAGTCTTAATTGGAGCGTGCAGATCGAATAAGTGCAACATGTTACAAGTCAATGTGGAAACCATGGTGTCTACATCCCGAAAACTGCTCACCAGAGACCAAGGCAAACTATCCCTGTCCTCCTCAAAACATCCCATAACTATGTTCCTAATTGGTCTATATTTAACCATCCTGGGCTTAGATTTGGGCTTTTTTATTGATGTTTCACAGACCACCACTGAGTGTCGCCCCAACTCACAGATGTGATCAACTATAACATGATTCATCTTAACGTCAGTACATACCACATCTATGAGCGTAGACGCCTTCCCCTTAGTGAAATGTGTAGGCGACCTCACCACCTGCGTTAGATTCATACATGCAAGGAAGTCAGCAAATCTCCTGGTGTCTGCCTCGCCCATCTCAAGCATATTCACATTGAAATCCCCCAGTAGCACAACATGGTCGTAAGGAGCGAGAGCAATCAAACTATCAGTTATCCCTTCCAAAAACACCTCCAGATTGAGCCAAGGAGGGCGGTAGGCTGTACCAACAAGCAAAGTTTTTCCCAACACATTTGTAGTAATCCACATTTGTTCCACATCACGATTCACCGGGTGCTCCCTAGTCCTGGCACTTATACCATTCTTAATGTAGAAGGCCACTCCACCACCCCGACCTTTCTTTATATTCATAGGCCGTGGTATATGCCTTAGTTTGTACCCATGAATTTTTGGAGCCTTTCCCTCCTGTTTTTCTTTGAGCCAGGTCTCATTAATTGCCATAATGTCTACAGTATGATTCAGCATGGCCACTCTAAATTCATCATGCTTGGTTGATAGGGAGCCCGTATTTAGCAGTCCAAATTTTAGACATTTCCCGACCAGCATTATAGTGGCGTTCCCAAGTTCCAACCACAAGGTGCACACATAAACTGGCTGCAATGTAGATAAATATTTAGTAGTAGGCTATCATTGTTAATATATTTCATGTCCGGTACGTAATAAGTCCTGTATATATATGTGCAGTTATAGATGTTTGGAGTTAATACAAATCTCAAGAAACTATATGTAATAAGGTGTATGTTTATATAAATATGTTTTGTCGATTTTAATAAAGATTTAATCCTATGACTTCGTTTACTTATGAAAACTTTGAATAGTCTATAATAACCAGACATTGCAACTGCATTTGGTGAAACTACAGGTGACAAACTACATCCACCAAATGCGCACAGTTGCCTACCGGGGTAGGGTTTTTCTGTAGTTAAAACAGTTTTATTATAATAACCATTATAGATATTACCCTTTATGTTGCAATGGGTCCTGATTTTATAAATGTTCTGCAATATATGTATTACTATAAGAAAATCTCCCGTGCACTGCGCCCACATAACAATACCAGCGCCGCCGTCAATGCAGTACTCATCCACACATCCAACCATCACAACAAAGTACATATAATAAAGAATCAATAATTGTATGTACAGGTTACAACGCAATTTATCGCTAAGAAGCCGACTGTCCGCACAAAGTGGCAAGATCCACCCCAGACCGGACTCGATGCGTCGGGTCGCCGGGTCTCCTGCAGACGAGGACTTGTCCCCGCTTCGTCCACACGAACCTCCAGCCAGCGGCGCCGGCGACCTCCCGCGCCTCTCGAAACAACTGCCGGTTTGTGCGCGTGAGGCGCTCATTTACGTAGAACCGGCGCGGCGGCGCAGCGCCCGCGACGCCCTCCGTGGTGGCCGTGCGGCGCACGCGTGCGCTCCGCAGCAGCTCGTCGCGCACGTCGCGGCGCGCCAGGCGCGCCACCAGCACGCGCGGGCGCGCCTCTCGGGGCCCCTGCGGGCTGGTGGCGACGAGCGCGCGCCGCCCCACGCGCTCCACGCTGACTACGTCGCGCTCGTCCAGGGTGACGCCCAGCTTGGCGCCGAGCGACTTGAGGAGATGGACCGGGTTCTCCCCGGGCTGCTCCGGCACGTTGGATATCTCCACGTCATTTGCCAGAAGCTCCTGATCCCTGTCGTTCAGTTCGCGCCGAAGATTTTCTACCACCCGCTCGATTGACTCCGTCTTGGCGGCGTCCTCTAGTGCCTGCAGTCTGGCCTCGATTCCATCGACGCGGGAACCGCACGTCTGCACGGACTCTCTTAAGGCTGCCATCTCCATCTCCATCTGTCTTTGAAATTTCTTAACGTCCATACGAAACGCCTTAATTTCCTCCATTAACAGGCCAAATTCTCGACCCCCAAACCCTTCATGCGACTCCTCACTCTTCCGAGAAAGTATAGGCCGATCGGGTGACATGGGACCAGTTTCCGAGTCGCTCACTCTGTCGGGCTGGGTCGCACGGACGGGTGTCTCATCATTCCTCTGCCTTGCAACAGGTGGTCGTTTACATTCAGGGCAATGCCACTCCAAAGGGACTCTGTCCCTCGCAAGTATGCCCACACAGGACCTATGGAAGTGGTTAAGACATTTCTTGCACTTCACGGTATCTGTTTGCGACGCAAAACGGCCACAGCCTCCGCACTTATTCATCTTTTATAAAACAGAATGATTTTTTTTATATTTAGTTGTAGCTATTCGACAACAGATGTCGCCGTCAATGGTGTGCGATTCAGCGATTTAGACAGATATGACGGATGAGCACACAGCCACTCGATAACAGATGTCGCTATTTCACTAAATATTAAATGCCGTTTTCAAACAGAATGAGAAATATAAATTTACGCCCGCCCGCAATGTTTAAAACATAAATGTTCATCAAAATTTACAGATATTACTATTAAAGTATGTCACTAAACCCCACACTGCACTCACAAAATGTTTAAATGGTTGTTTTATAGCATCCAAGTTACCATCAAAAGTACAATATACTATTTTCACACAATCATTTCGTCACAACAGAAGTGTTTGTATTTGTTTTTTTTTTTGTCTATAATGTACATCAAAACTTAGCACTTATCACTTTTCCAATTCCATATATCCTATTGCATATTATAATTCACTTTGTAACATAAAATATATACAATTTACAATTTTAATTGCTATTTTTGTGTAGAGTAACAATCCCACGATATGTATAGATGGTGGCGCCATCTAGCGATCTTTTTTATTATTACTAATTAATTAATTATTATTATTAATTAATTATTATCTTCTTCTTAAATAAATATAGTACGATTACGTGTATTAATTATGATTGGATATAATATTAATAAAATATAATAATATAATAAAATATTAAAAGGAATTATTACGCTGACTTTTTCATAATATTGCATATTGTTATATTTTCGTAATTTTCATAGTTATGCAAGTCGCATACCTAATCTTTCTACTCCAACCCTTCGAAAACGGCAGAGGCTGCAAGAAACCCTATTGAGTGGTTTCAAATTATACACAGTGTTTTCCTTTAAATTAGTGTCCGACCGAAACTGGTTTTCCGGCCGAAACCGAAACCGAAACCGAACTTTCGGCCCCAGGGTCAGTTTCGGCCGAAACCGAAACCGAAACTCACGTGTTCATATTGAAAATTAAAAAAAAACCAGCCAAGTGCGTGTCGGATTCGGCACAGAGGGTTCCGTTACAAAAATTGGGCACAAAAATTACGTTTGTTGTGTGGATGCTTTTTTTCTGATTTTATTAGGTATTTTTTGTTATCGGCATCAGAACAGGGTGAGGTGGTGGTGGCAGTGTCTCTTGATATCGCCAACGCTTTCAGCACCTTGCCCTGGAGCTGCGTTTGGGAGGCGCTTATTTACCATGGAATGCCTCCATACCTCCGTCGAATTGTCAGGGCTTATCTTTCCGAGAGGGCCATAACTTACCCGAGCTGGCTAGGGCTGGGTCCGCGAGATGCGTCGTTCGGTGTTCCATAGGGTCTTAGGACTGCTTCTGTGGAACACCGGTTACGATTGGGTGCTGCGTGGTCCGTTGCTCAGAGGTGTTGGCGTAACGTGTTACGGCGACACCCTCATTACAGCGCTAGGAGCAACGCACCGAGACGCAGCCCTGAGGTCACCCGCGGGATCCAGCTTACATATAGGGGGCGTCAGCATCGGCATCGAGCTCTCGATGACGTATCTGGGGCTCGTACATGATAGCCGGTGGAACTTCGGAAACCACTTCTGAAGTTTGGTCCCATAGCTGAGGGAGGGGGCATCAGTCCCACTCTTGCGGTTGTTGCCCAATATCAGGAGACCCAACGCTCCCTGCAGGAGACTGTACCGTGGGATCGTGCGGAGCATGGCCCCACGCGGGGCCCCCATATGGGCGGAGATCCTAATGGCCAGCAATGCGGCTAGATTGCTTAGCCCGCAGAAGGCGACGGCTGTCAGAGTGATAAGGAGATACCGCACGATCTCAGTTGAGGCGGCATGTCTTCTAGCCGGGACCCCTCTATGGGACCTGGAAGCAAGGGCCCTTGCATCATTGTTTAAAATGGCGCAAGGAGGCGCTGGAGCGGGGCCATGGGCCTCTTCCTGTGAGCAGGTCATACTCGTAAAAGAGACGGCGGGGAGGAAGCGGGAGAGAACGTGCCACCCGAGTTCCACAGTCTGCGGCGGCGCCCCATACTACCAGCCTCTATGGCCTGAGGACAGTGACAGGGCTGCTTACCGTCTTTACAGAAGCAGGCCTAAGACGATAGCATGACGTGAGAGATTCATCCACGCCCCGCTCACATAACAACTGAACAACCCCCCAAAGACGCGGCCGCAGTATGCGTCACATTCCGAGGGCATACTCGGGGCTCCCAACCGTAGGCTGTTACAGGTAGGATACGCGTGGTTTTTAGTCGGTAGGACTACTGTAAAGTGAAAATGTTAGGCCTATATCTGAATAGAATAGAATAGAATAGAATTGATTTATTTGCTTATAAACATGGTAACAACATCACTGTCACCAAAAGATGAATTTCTTTCTGGCACGGTTTCAGCGATACAACCTCGTGACTAATAGACAGACGGACGGCTAGGCCTCATGTCTCGTTAATAGGCTTTACCCCCTCCGTGTGTGAGTTAGACTCGCACTTGGCCGGTCATTTTTTCAATAGGTGCCGCAAGTTTCACCAAGTGCCATCAATCAACGGTATAAATCTTCTCAAGTGTTCATTTTAGAAATATCTCCACCAAAAGATGAATTTCTTTCTTTTACGTGTGGAATTACTCATAGATGCTATTGCGAGCTCCTACCGACTAAAACCACACGGTGCCCTGCTACTAGCTCTTGGCTGGTATTGGTTACATTTTAGAAGTAGAAGTACATAATTATATGTATAACGAAAACTGAACAACAGTGAGCCGGACTAGCGCGCGTTGGGTTCCGTACAAGAAAAGAAGCAAAAATTACGTATGTTGTTTGGGAGGCCCCCTTTAATATTATTAATTTGTCTATTTGTAGTTTTGGCGGCAACAGAAATCCATCATCTGTAAATTTTTTAACTGTCTACTATCACGGTGCATGAGTCTGCTGACAGACAGACAGACGACCAACGAAGTCAACAGAACCGACACCAAAGGGGTAGGGTTATGTAATGTCCTAGATCACCTTTTTAGGATTCCGTAAAAATTGCATTATTATAGCTATTGATTGGAAGTCCTTTGTAAATCACTAAATCTTCGGTTAGTAACATATTAACTGGTTGGGCTGACACTAACCACGTCTCAAGCAAAGCCAGGTACTAGAAATTCATGAACACGTGAGTTTCGGCCCGGCCGAAAGTTTCGGCCCATTTTGGCCGAAACCGAAACTGCGGCCGAAACTCGATTTTTTGGCCGAAACTGGCCGAAACCGAAACTTCGGTCGGTCACTACTTTAAATATTTAGTAGTCAGAATTCTCGACAGACCTTGGCTACCTCTGCGGTCTCCCGCTAGTTGTTGCGCGCGTGAATCCCTCGTCACGCTGCGCGCTGCACGCGCTGTCGTCTAGTGCCTGCTTTTGTATGGACGGTTAGCAGCCCTCCTAGAGTTGAGTACATTACAAGAGGCATGACATTTGTCCCGTACAAAACGAAATCATTTATGAGCGGCTCAAAATTATAACACGTACATACTACTTCAAATTTTAGGACGCGTTTACTCTTCATACACGTCATGGTAGGTGGCGAGTAAGTGAGATGGAAATTGTCAGACGCGACACGACGCGTCTTCAATCGCTCGTTACTCTGGACCCCGACCGCGCTGTATACCTAAATGTCATGAAAAATGTAATTTCATCTTGGCGCCCTTTTTGGAGTTTTTGGTTTTTGTGTGTCTTACGAGTGTTCTGTGGCACTGTATATCTGTGGTCTCAGTATATACAAATGTACTCTGTGGGTCTTACGACTTTTTTAAAGCGGGTCAAGTAGGTTAAGGTACCTATGTAGTTGTAGAATGGAGAAATAGACTGAGTGGTAAAAAAGTTAACCAAATATCATTTTTAAATTATACCTAATGTGCAAGGAACACATCTCTGGTGCAAGGACATTTTTTCCAATAAAATAATTTTACACATTACTACCTACATACCTATTTTATTTCATTATTATATTACTCGACTTGTATTACATAGGTCAATCACACTTTCATTCATTATCATTTCATCTTCTATAAAAATAATGTAGGTACTAGACACGTTATTTTTATAGATTACATACTCGCAACTTCAAACGTAATGCTTCGAGTTGCGAGACACCTCGCCTCCTATGACAGACTCACAACTTCCAATACATTTGTCATTGGTGAACTTCGAGACACCTCGCCTCATTTGAAGTAGGACATTGTACTGGCTCAGTACAAAAATGAGGCGGCTCTTACAAAACTCGTTAAAAACTCATGTCCTACCCAACACTAGCCCTCCCACCGTCTTCAGGCCCCCGGTATATACTGGGTGTAACAAAATTACCTCTCCAAACATGAGATGACTTGGCATCGGAAGTCAAATACAAATATTAAAAAAGGGGGGTAAATTTTCTCATTTTTTTTAATTTTTTTTTGTCGCACATTAAGAATTCATTTTTTACCGCGGCAATTCGAGGTAACATGGTCGCCGTGGCAAAACAAACACGGAGCACCCGTCTGGCTGTCGTTGTCGCTTTCTACTGCTGCTCAGTAGCGATAGAAAGGGTGAAAATGAAAATTTATAGGACCTTTAAAACGGATTTACGGTTAAAGTATTCATGTGATTTTTTTTCTTCATTTTTGTAATGTTTCTTGACTGATGCCACGTCACGTGACGAAATTTGGAGAGTCAATTTTGTTACACCCAATATACAGGTGGAATTTTTGAAAAGGGCTTGGGTGGCTAAATCCGAACCTATAAGGAATAGCGAAAAACGCTCAAGGGAGTCACGAGCAGGATTTTGATAAAACTTAAAACCTCATCATTAGATTTTTGAAAAACCAATCATCCTAGCTGGGAATCGAACCCATTGATTTTGAAAAAAGAAACACACCTTTACACCTACGGTTAAATGACTTTTTTCCATCGTCCCATCAATGGAACGTCCCATGGAACTACGGAAAAGAAGGGTATTATTACATCATACGATAGTGTCGCTGATAAGTATCAAATTCTGCGAAGTAATGATATACAGGTGAATTTTTCAAAAGGGATTGGATGGCCAACTCTGAAACTATATGGAATAGCGAGAAATGCTCAAAGGAGTCACGAGCCCGATTTTCATAAAACTTAAAACCTCATTATTAGATTTTTGAAAAACCAATAATCCTAGCCGGGAATGGAACCCGTTGATTTTGAAAAATAACAACATCCTATATTATTACACCATACGATACTGTTGCTTTTAAGGATCTTATTCTGGGAAGTAATGACATACGTAAAACTTTAAGGAAAGTTTGGAATTTTAATAGAATTCATATTTCATGTACCTAAATTTTGTATCATAGTTTGTTTCGTTCGAAATCCCAGAATAGAGCGCAACTATTCCGTGTTTTAAATCATGCTCAGAATGAATCTTTGGAGAATATTCTAAACGGAATCAATAATATTGAATGCAGTACGATTCTTGAGGTCTCGAATCCAGCTATGTATTGAAAACAATGGTCTACATTTTGAACAATAAATCAGTTAAGGTAAGCAAAATAAATTATATTTTGTTAAAGATGAGCACTTTCCTTTAGTTTGCCGTATGTCATTACTTCCCAGAATACGATCCACTATCCTATGGTGTAACAATATAGGCTGTGTTTTTTTTTCATAATCAATGGGTTCGATTCCCAGCTAGGATTATTGGTTTTCCAAAAATCTAATGATGAGGTTTAAGTTTCATCAAAATCGGGCTCGTGACTCCTTTGAGCATTTTTCGCTATTCCTTATAGTTTCGGATTTGGCCATCCAATCCCTTTTGAAAAATTCAGCCTGTATAGTCTTGGGCAAAGACAAGTCTGCAGCGCCTTCACCACATCTAACTGTGTGGCTAGTCCTAATCCGTTGTGGTAATTTCATTTAGGATTAAGAGTGTTGCTGTTGATCTCTGTTTATAACATGGCAGTTATTAAGCCATGTTGAAATCCTAGAGGATACCTTGAAAATTTTCAAGTCTACTGCTGGAGGTAGGCCTCTCCCAATTTACGCCACAACAAGGTCCTAAACGCATCCAGTCCCAGATTGCGATCTTTTCTATGTCGTCGTTCCATCTGGCAGGGGTCGTCCTACCCTACGTTTGCCAAGTCGCCACTCCAGAACTCGTTTGCTCCATCGATTAAGGCATGGATGTATGTATATTAGGTAGAGTAACCGGCAAACTTCTTGAGCAACGACCTTGAATTTCGTGATCTCTTTTCTCTCCATGCCACCAACTAAAAAGTTATTAGCTAACACAATAAAATGCCAATAATAAAAATAATTGCGTTTTTCAATGACACATTATTTTTGCACGTAAGTGTTCATGCGCAAACTTTCTCCCACCACCTCACGCGATGCTCAAGTTGTTAGCCGGTACTGTGTATTTCTTTAAGGAATAAAAACTTCATTTAACATAAAACCATTTTTTATTAACACTTGAAACGAGATTTTACATTATTTATTAATAACGTTAGCAAAAAAGAAAAGCTACGCACCATAACAAAGGGAAAATATAACATTACTAACTAAAATTTAAGTACCTTAAAATACTTTTTTCATATTATTAATACATCAAACCACAGATTATAAAAATAAAGTCAGATGACGCATGTCGTTCAAGAAAGCGAAGCTAAAAAAGCAAATACCAAAACCAAACGTGAGTAATGTAGCGCGGTAGTGCTAAACACTGTTCACACGTAAACAAGTAATTTCTTATTTATCGTAAATGGTGTGCATACCTACCTATATAATTCATATTATGGCGGAATTATTCACGTAAGTACTTCTAGAGAGTCTATTGTAGACTCTCTAGAGCACAGTTGGTGCTCACTTTTGTATTTAGTATTTGCTTTCTTGGCCTCATTTTCTTGTTCGGCATGCGTCATCTGCCTTTATTTCTATAATCTGTGCATCAAACTATAAAAATCATTTCGGTCCATTATGAGTACAGACAGCATATTAAACTACCATAGAGTATATAGAGTAGGAATAAATTGTACTTAGAAATAGTTTTATACATATTAATAGACAACAATGCGAAAAGCCACGGATATAAAAGACATTCCTCAAAATTTTGGCAGAATACTAGTAGCAGAATCAGATAGTGATTCATCTTGATAAAATATCACGTACAGTTTGGCAAAAAAACGTAAAACATAATGTAGGCGCCACGCAATGTGCAGTTCATATAACAACCCATTAGAAAGAACCACCAATCAGCATCCAGTTGCCAATAAACGTCAATAAAAACCACCAATCACATTGTAGTATAAGCCCCGCAAGTTGGTATTGCGCTGGAACCTTGTCATATTGACAGCTAAGTGACGTCATCGTGACGTAGCGCGAGCGCGGGCTGGCTTCGCGTAGCTGTGTACGGTATTTTTTTAGTACTGATGGCTCGACGGACATACGTCACCAAGTGGTCACCAAGATGGCCGCCAAGCGCAATATCAACGTGCGGGGCTTATACTTCATTATTAACTGACATAAATATGTCGTTGTTGTCACATTTTCATGTGACAAATTATTAGTTCCGTTTTTACATTTTTTTCCCAACTATAATATATTACTTTCCTGTAGAAATTTTATTATTCTTAGCTAATGTAGAGAAGTAAATAAATAAATATTAATATGTACCTTACTATGAAAATTTACTTTAAAAAAGTAGTTAATATTAATAACCATATGTGGAAGCTTGTAATTGGCATATGTTTACATAATTGATTAACCATTTTATTATAGCCGTAAGCTCTCCAAATAATGTAAAATAAATAAATAAATACTAGTGCTGATTTTCTGCCATAATTTTGTGAAATTCATCTTAAACACTGTCTGTACTCACAAAATCTAAAAACCATGCTCGTTTTCTGACAAAAATAAATTCCTCGCCCCTTTTACGTGAAACATTGTACTCTTCATTAGCATCCTATACATAAATTTCACTAGCCACAATTTTATAATTATTTAAAATTATTAGCTAATATTACTAAATTAAATATATTTTACACAATTTATTATTACTTAACAATTTTTGAAAATGGAAACTAGAACTCAATATTAGCTACTACGCTTGCGCGATTAGTTGAGACGCGCTTGGTAAGAGTTTCTTCCTCAGCGTGTCACGACTTATCGCGCTCGTGTAGTACTAAGTTATTAAGTAGGTTTAACATTCATATTTTTGGAATGCTAACGAACGTAATCTATTTATAAGACTTTCGACTTTTTAAAAATCAATCTAGTATGCACAGATTATAGAACGAGGCTTGCCGAACAATAAGGCGCTAGACAGACGACGGGGCGGGCCGGGCTTTTTGCCCGCGACGCAATAAAGACCGCGTCTGTCCGCCGATGCCCGCGACTGCCCGCCCCGCGAACGCAACGCACACGGTGGGCAGAGGCAGTTAGTTCACGACGTTCGTTCTAGCGAAGAGACTGAGCTAGCCGCCCCGGCCCGCCCCGCGCCGCCGTCTGCGTTACTTCATACAAACTGGTTTGTGTGATCCATGGCGGTTAGCCGCGCCGCCGCTAACCGGCGGACAACTGCGGTGCGGTCTTTTTGCCCTTCGTGTGCGTTGACAGTATAGGATTCCCATAGTGCTATCGTGCGCGGTCAAATTGCCCGGCCCGGCCCGCCCCGTCGTTTGCTTTACGCCTAAAGTGTGGCCAAACTGGCCAAAAGAGCAAATACTAAATTAAAAGTGCTGTGTACTCTCTAGAAGAACAAATTAGATAGTACAGATGTAAACCTACATACTAAATTCGCTGAGGCTACGCACACAGACACCGCTCACAGACACGAGCTCAAAGATATTCATAGTAGTTTTCGATACTGATTTGTGCGCAAGTGTGCGTAGCGTGCGTAGAGTGTGTGAAAAAAAAGTATATTCATGAGGTTTCCATCTGTACTATCTCTAATTTGAGCTAGAAGTGAATGCAATTATTCACGATAAATGAGATATCACTCGTTTTAACACTGCCGCGTACTAATTTTTGGATTTTTAGTATTTGCTTTCTTGGCCTCACTTTCTTGTTCGGCATGCGTCATCTGCCTTTAATTCTATAATCTGTGCTAGTATGTATGTTTGTCACATGCATATGTCAAAGTTAAAACGCCCAAGCCGAATCTGATTTATTCTTGCTCTATTTAGATCTGAATAATATATTAATTGGTATAGTAATTTGTCTTTATTTTATATTTTTACAATTGTAATTGTAAAATAATAAATTTATGAGGTAAACTGCTAATGTTAACTGTACTTTTCACACACACGTACTCACACAAATCAATAGAAATGGCATGTGTCGCTCAAATTGTCGGGCGATAACATTATGTTGTAGTTCGGTACGCTTTATACATATATTCATGTCACGCTGTTTGTCTGCGATGAACTCCTAAACCACTGAACCGGTTTTAATAAATATTTGCATCTGTATGAAGTTTGATTTAACTTGAGATACAGGTGTTTTTTTCAGCTAGTATAAGTAGTTATTAAATAAAACCTGTACAAGCGTGAGGGAGAAGAAGCGTCTACTCAACAGTTTGACGACAATTTCACGCGAACATGAAATTTCTATCGATTTGCTATTTATAATTATGTTTATGCCACAACGGTCAATGATATTAGGACTAATTTTGTGACATATTTTCCAAACAACTTTTAAACTGTAGATATTTCAGTTACCTGCCCGTAATTTTCTTTATCATAATAATTGATATATTTTTTATAAAGTAGATTGACAAGTATCTACTTACATCAATGTGAATAATCGATAACTTCATTAACAATTATTTTACATTAATAAATAATTATTTATTGTCAAATTTACTATAAAATGGTGTTATATTTCATATTTACTAAGAGAAAACGGTTTAAACAAATAATAAAAACGTTAGTATAGCTATGTCTTTTACTTAGGTAAGTTACAATAAAAACAAAAAAATAAAAAGGTTATTAATACACCAGGTATCTTCGTAATAATAAAAAAAAAATACCCGCGAAACAGTGAGTACATAACAAATAAAAGTACGTCCTTTTTTACGTGTCCATGATGGATTTACTCATGGATGTTATGCCGGACTCTTAACGTCTAAAACAACACATGCCCTACCAGCCTACGGTAAATATTGCTCTTGGGCCCCGGGTAAGCCCTTGGAAGGATGTCCCCAGGATATAAAAGTACATCTGCCAGTATTGTGTTAGTTAGATATTAAAACGGCAGACGTCCGTCGTATTCATCCATAGCTTAAGCTTAAGCCATTAGAATTTTTGTTAATTACCGTCCTTTTACGTAATAAACGGCAATGGTGACGATGTGGGATATGCGCAGTTTTTTTTTTTTTTAATACCACTAGAGTGGCAGACAAGCATACGGCCCAACCAGATGTACCGGTAGTCACCGCAGCCTATGGATCGCGCTGCCGACCCTTTAAAAACCTTCTAAGTCCCCTTTTGAAGAACCCCATACTGTAGGTGTCTGGGAAAACCGAAGCAGGGAGATCATTCCACAACCTAAGCGTACGCGGAAGAAAGCCTCTATTAGATCTCACCGTGCTCAAGCGCTCAGGACGCAACGTATGAGGATGAACACCCTGTCTATGGCGAGCGGTGCGATGATAGAATGTAGCCGTAGGCTGATGCCTACGGCTACATTACATACACGGCTACATGAAGAATTGTTTGATATGATTATCAAACTATTCTTCAGAGCACAAAACGAAGTATAGGCGGTAGAACTAGGGTTGCCAACCGTCCCGCTATACGCGGGACGTCCCGTTTCTGAGACCCATAACAAGACGTCCCGCTCACACCCTGAGCGGGACGCGTGATATCCCGCTTTTTTTGATCTAGCAACAAACGTTTACAGTATTTCTAGCGATGCATCAAATCACGGAAATGTGAAGTCATTTCCTATATTATGTAAGATTCTACTGTCCAGAGGAGGATATTCGCACATGTTTGCTTGATTTCTATGAAGACCCTAATAAGAAAGCGATAGATATATACAATAACAATAAGGCCGTTCATAGGGCTAACGACCTTGACCATACAAAACACGCGTCCTTCAAGCTAAGAACTGTTGTATTTTAGATCTTATTTATGTTGTAATAAGCTAATACTCTTACTTATTAAAAATCGAAGAAAACCAAATTAAAGATGTATATTTTCTTTTTAAGTTGGCATATTTTTTTCTTGCGCGTCGGTAAAAAATTAAGTCATAAATGCATTCATCTAAAAATTTGACTTCATGATCATTTTAGACATTCAACAAAAGCATGTTTTGACACACATCTTGTACCTAGATTAAAAATATTTTTTGGCCATAATTTTCCGTCTACTCATCCAGACAAAAAATGCTTTTATTAGCCCCTCTTTTTCGTCATTTTCTAAACAAGGCCCCTTTTGATTTGTGAAACGCATCTGCGTATTCCGCTGTTAATTTCGGGAGAAATAATTCCGTTTTTACACATTTACGGAACCAAAATGGCGACATGGATGCTCAGCACACATGTTGCATGATGCTGTTGCGCATGCTGGTGCAAAATGTGAATTTGATGTGGAAACTTAGGTTTTAAAAGTTTATGGTCACCTGTCGTACCATGCACAGAGAGTTCAAACACTTAAAGAATTTTTCGCGGATGCTAATCTACAGTATACAAAAACAATAGTGAGACATGTGATAACAAGTAACAAGATGGCTCTCATTACATCTTTCTGTCGAGAAAATTCGATTTTGACGAGGATAAGGGTAAAAAGACTATGCTATCTTGGTTTTTTTGACAGCTTTTTATAAAATAATTCAGTAGAGTTACAGTATCATGCGTTTGGAGAAAGAAAATGCGTTGTCGTGTAAAACTTACAACATAGCAAAAAGCGTACGGAAATTATATTTAAACTAAATGATGCTGGCGACTTCTCCCGCGTGACATTCAGTACCCCTTAAAATTCACGTTTTTTAGTATTCTGAACAAAATTCGTAAGATCCCGCTTTTTAAATCCTTGTCCCGCATTTGAAATCAACATTTCCCGCAAATTCGCATTTTGAAGTTGGCAAGCCTAGGTAGAACACACACAGAGAAGCAAAGTCTCTCCTGTCACTAAGAGGTTCCACACCACCTGCAAGTATGGGATCGTTGACAACTCTCATAGCTCGCCTTTGCACCGAGTCAAATGGACGAAGCTGGTATTCGGGTGCCCCCGCCCAGAGGTGATAGCAGTACTCCATATGCGGACGCACTTGCGACTTATAGAGAAGCAGTGCTTGCGCCGCAGTAAAGTACCGCCGCGCCCTTCTGAGCACTCCGAGCTTCCTGGACGCCAGCTTGGCCTTGCCCTCCAAGTGACTGCGGAACTGCACATCACTGGAGATGTCAACACCAAGGATCCCTATACTTTCAGAAATGGTGAGAGATGGTGAGAGATGTGCCCTGAAATTGTGGCGCCACAGTGAATGGGGTCTTTTTTGCAGTGAAAACACAAACTTGTGTCTTGGTAGGGTTGAATTGGACAAGATTTTGTCGACCCCAATCGGACACTCTGGTGAGAGTAGCCTCGACTTCAGACACAAGTTGTTCACGACTTTCTTCCACTGCAACCCGAGAGATACCGGGACGGCCCGTGTAATAAGTGTCGCCCGTACTGTCGTCCGCATAACAATGAATGCCGTCAATAGACAACATGTCATTGATATGCAGCAGAAACAAAGTAGGGGACAACACAGAGCCTTGTGGTACTCCAGCGTTTATGGCCATGCAGTCAGAACAGCTGCCGTCAACGACGGCCCTGATGCTTCTACAGGCCAGAAAGCTGGACACCCATCCGCATAAACTCTCGGGCAGTCCATAGGAGGGCAGTTTCGTAAGAAGACCACGGTGCCAGACCCGGTCAAAGGCTTTCGAGATGTCGAGGCTCACTGCTAGAGCCTCGCCCTTACTCTCGATAGCCGCCGCCCAGCGGTGTGTGAGGTACACAAGAAGATCGCCCGTCGAGCGACCGTGACGGAAACCGTACTGCCGGTCACTGAGCAGGTCGTGTTCCTCAAGGTACCTCAGGAGCTGTGTATTAATTACACGCTCCATCACCTTAGATAAAAGGGAGGTGACGGCTATAGGCCTATAATTGGCCGGGTCGGTCCTGTCACCCTTCTTGGGCACAGGATGCACGTGCGCGATCTTTCACGACGCCGGGACTTGCTTCATGGAGTATGAAAGCGTGAAAAGACGTGTAAGTACCGGACACAACTCCGGACCACATCGCTTAAGTACCACCGCGGGAATGCCGTCCGGCCCACTCGACTTATGAATATCTAGGGATTGAAGCTCCCGCCTGACGTCCCGTTGCTTGAATTTAATTTCTGGCATTGAAGTGCCACACCAAGGGATACCAGGCGGAAGCGCACCTCCATCGTTCATGGTCGAGTTGGAGGCAAAGAGAGAACCCAAAAGGTCGGCCTTCTCCTTGGCACTCTGGGCCAGAGTACCATCCAGTCTATGTAGAGGTGGTAATCCCGACCGACAAAAGTTTCCCTCGGCAGCTTTGGCGAGCGACCAGAATTCACGACTTCCAGAAGGGTAGCCGGCTAGTCGCTGACCGCAGTGGAGGTATGATGCCGCTTTGAGCCTTAGTCGTACAAAATGTACAGAAACGATGTGTTCTAAATTCTACAGCTATCCATACTAATATTATAGAGAGGAAAGATTTGATTGTTTGCATCGAATAGGCTCCGAAACAGAACCAATTTGAAAAATTCTTTTACTGTTGGAAAGCTACACTATGCCCGGGTGACATAAGCTATATTTTATTCCCGTATTCCCACGGGAACGGTAGCTACGCAGTGGATCCGCGTGACATCCGCTAGTATAAAATATAGGGCGCGCAGCGTACCGTACATTTTGTATAAGCGGCATCATGCCTGCACTGCGCCTAACGCTCATCATCTTTGTATAACCCACACACCTAAGGCATAATTGGAATATATGCAGTGACAGTCCCACTTTCAAAGGACCTCTGTGTGTTGGACCAGTATATCCCCATCTAAGTTAAAAGACCGGGTTTTTTTCGGATCACAAGAAATACTAGAAAGAAAAATTCTACAGTAAATAAGTTATAGTTGCATAATAATGTAATAGACCGAGACCGGAATAATTTAAAACTAATACTAATAACACATTTTCAATATCCGTAGGAACCACTACCTACTAACTTCCCGCCTTATTATAAAACCAAGACCAACTCTATAACTTATAATATCAACATATACAAGGTTAAATACAAATTATTTATACACTCAATCCACCTTGCCGAGAAACCTATCACCTTTAGGCGCTAGTCGTGCGACTGATATTTGGGCCCAACGCGCCGATTCTCGATTCATTCGACATGAAGGCGTGGACGGAAATTTACTGGCGAAACGCCATTTATGTCATATTTAGTCACGGCTGAAAATGAGACAAAATACATTTCTCCAGCAAATTTTCCTTTATGCTTTCAATTCGTGTCACTAAGAATTTATTAAGACCTAAGAGTTATTCTCGATGAGTATGTTTAGCGGCAGATCTTCCGCGTCTGTTCTAGCCATCATCGTCTACGTTGAAAGTATTAAACTTCCTATAATTATCTTATTTCTCGGAAACAAATTCGATAATTGCTCTTCGGTCTTAATTCTCAGTCACACGAAAGCGTACACGAAAGTTTACTAGCCAACTATCATTTGTCTCTTAATTAGAACAGGCAAAAATATTTCACCAGCAAACTTTCGTCTATGTTTTTAAGCTGCACAATGGAGAATCGACACACAGAACAGTATATTGGAAATACCATTACGTATCACCGTTAATAATAATGAAATAAGTATAATTTTAGATCAATTATAACATTTTAAGAGAAGCTAATAATTAAGCCAAGTATTATTCTAAATTAATTTTTATAATCACTAAAATACTTAACAAATTTTTACACCACTCTATTTTTTATACGTATAAAAACACCGTTTCACCTATAATAAAACTATATGGCTAATATTATTATTAATAATATAAGCTTCACTTATATTTTCATGTAACCATGGACCAGATGCGTAGGTTTTTAAAACTTAAAAACAACCAAATCACCCGTATGGTAACTAAATATTTACAAAAATAATATATTTTAAATCATAGATTATAGAACTAAATGCAGATGGCGCTTACCGAACAAGAAAGTGAGGGCAAGAAAGCAAATACTAAATTCAAAAGTGAATGCTGCGTAGACTCTCGAAAATAAATACGTAAATAACAAAATGTAAATACGACAAAAATGAGAAATCACTCGTTTCGTAAAACACACGTTAGTTTTCATTTTGTGACAAATTCATTTTATTTAACTATGTACCACATCTAAAATATCTAAGTCTAAATAAGTTTCCTTTTAAATAATACACAAGTACAGTTTGTCTATAAAGTCGTGAAATTAAATGAGGGCGCTGCTGAATGCATGTAGCAACCCTATATAGTACGACCAAAATGAGTTTGTGTCAACAGTGTTCAGCAATGCCACGTTGCAGTAGATACAGCTCGCGCCAAGTAACTTTGCGTCTATGAAGTTCGTTCGTTTGCGGCGCAATTGTGCAATAATAGGTATCACAGGGGAAACTACTGTGCAGCTGAGGCGCGAGGGGCGGTAAAATGTATTTTTCATTTCTCATACTCGGAAAGTAGGGTTTTCTTGATCTGATTATTGGGTGGAAAATGCTGTTTCCCTCCCTAGAGAGGGAAAAACTCACACAAATTACTTTCCACCTAAGGGCCGGAATGAACTTTAAAAATAGAACTGCTGTCAGCTGTGAAGAGATATATGTTAAAAAAAACTAATTTAAAAAAATCTGCGGCCATGCGACTTTCTAAACAGCCAGTGTACTTAGCGCAAATTTCTTTGAGCGGAATAAGCTGCAACAATTACGCGGTGAGTTCCATATTTAAAATTTAAAAAGTCGACATAAATTGGCGGGATATTATTATGTGTTATTTAACTGTCTGTGACAGAATTTAAAAAAATAGGTAATAATCTTTTATGATTTGAATATTATTACCTACTGATTTGAATATTATTACTTTTATTAGTTTCATTTTCCTCATAATCGAAATGAAAAGTAGAGTGTTGAACTCGGGTAAAAGAATCAATTCCGACCTGGACTATAGCCGCTAAATACCTCGGGAATTGATTCTTTCCACCCTCGGTTAACAATCTGCTATTTACACCGCGTACTTTTGTTTGCAATTGTACCGGCACAACATTGCATTTGTAACTAACTTCATAGGCGCAAAGATACATGGGGACTATAGTACTCGCTTTAGCATTTAGTATTTGCTTTCATGGCCTTACTTTGTTGTTCGGTAAGCGTAATCTGCTTTTAGTTTTATAATCTGTATTTTTAATAGTAATCAATCTGTAAGTAAAATTAAAAAAAAAACTACTTTCTCGAATGTTATATTTAAGTTAAACCTTTTCAACGCGGGAGTACCCTTTCAGGAGTACACCTTGTGTGCCAAGATTCATAAGAATCAATTTCTAAAATCCCGTTGTAAAATTATAAGCATACAGGATGTTCCATTACAGGAGTAAAACTTGGCAAAAAGAGTAGCAATAATGGTGGCGCCACTGTAATGTTAATATGACATGTCAGAAAATACCACCAATCAGTATCCAGTTGCCATTAAAAGTCAATAAAAACCTCCAATCAAATTGTACTTCATTTATTAACTGCCATAATGTGACGTTACTGACAGTGTAGACAGCGTGCAAAATAATAGTTCCGTTTCTAGACTTTTTTTGCCAAACTATACAGTAAGCATTTATAGGCGACTCCTGTTCAAAATAGTTATAGCAAATATGAACGCAAACCATGATTTAATGGAGTTTTTGGCTGAGGCCGCATATGCGGTTACCTCGGGCGGTTTATAACTTGAAATTTCAAAACCAATAAAATCGAGTCTATAGTATGGACACCGCAAATGCTGCTTCAGCCTTAGTTCCTCTAACTTTTTAAATAACTTGACATATATATAGAAATCTTGTATATTTGTGTGTGTAGAAATATTAAAAAAATAGGATAAAAAAAATAAAAACAAATTTATGAAACTGTCCGATATGTTATGTATTTTATTTGGCACTAAGCTATACAGTTATATCAATGAAATTGGCGATAGTAAGAAAATGTTTTTTTTCGCAAATTTAAGAGTCAGTTCTCTATAGGCAGGGGGTAAAATTCTAGAGGGTTTAAAATAAGGATTGATAACTTTTTGCGTATCAACACACATGTGAATTCAATTATGGGACACCCTGTATACATATTTAACAAATTTTGTGCTCATAATTTTATGTGCAATACATCCAATACATTATTAATTGACAATTTTAAAACACACGTTAGTTTTCATTTTGTGACAAATTCATTTCATTTAACTACCACATCTAAAATATCTAAGTCTAAATAAGTTTCCTTTTAAATAATACACAAGTAATACCACAGATAATATATTTCTATTGTAATACTACAGATCTAAAACAGTACGGACAGAATATCGACATAAAATGGAGGCCAATATAGATGTCTATGCTTGCAATGAAGAAACAAAAAAGCTTTATATTTGACCAAAAAAGTCTAAAGATGAAATGTGGGTACATGACATGCCTCTGCCTACCCCTTAGGGATAGAAGATGTGACCATATGGATGTATATTGACCAAAATGACACCACCTGACAGAAAACTATCGCGTATCTAGCGATTGGGGGCCACTCTCACAGTCCGTAGAACTTCTGACAGTGGTCCTCAAGTTGGCAGCCCCAACATGTGCCTCTTTGCGCTCCTCTTGAAGAACCCGGGATTGTAAGATGAGGGAAACATGTGCTTTTGGCGAGCGTTCCAAATGACTATGGTTCTACAGAGAAACGATCTTGTTTATGACATTATCCCATGATGTGTAATGATGGCAAATGAAGTAATTTTGTAATCTATGCAAGTGCAGGTCTTGTAAAAGAAATTATTTTAACACTTTATAGATTCATTTCATTAAATTGTGACATTCCGTCCATATTTCTTTAAAATCTGTGTTTCCACTATTACGTTTGATAACAAATTTTATATTTGCGTTAGAAGCGTCTACCTTGTGATTTCTACCATTTTTGGTAATAAATAAATAGTTTTTTTAATACTACCGAGGTGACAAACGGTCCACCAGACCGAATGATTACGTTCGCAACACTTGCGCTGCCTAGCCTATACAAATATCACACTTTTATAAGCAGAATATCATCATACTCAAATATATCAAAATGGATTTTATTTAGTACATCTTTTGTAAACATATTTACAAATAAAATTTATACAGCTACCGGAAATAATTATGTAAACATCCTTTTCTTTTTTCACTTTAGCACTTTTATACCATTCCATAATTTTTAAACCATTTCCGTGAAATATTGTTAGAACATTCACAATGCAATAAGGTAGAATACTCCATGTAACTACGCCGTTGCCTTTATACAATATTAGCTCCAAATCTCTTCAAATTGCTATACAATATTGCATCTTATGTGGTTTGCAAATTAAAATTCATGACCGTACGTATAATTGTATTAATAAAATACATCTACCCTCCAATAAATAAGTCTCTCCATCAAGTCCATAAATTTTGATGTGTATGTGTGAATTTTCTTTTGCGAATGTGTGAATTTTATTTTATGAAACGAAAAATGTATAAGTAAGGATAAAAAATAAAAACAGACATATACATCTTTCTGTCTTTTTCCTACATCAAACAAAAAATAAAGTTTGACTTCTACTACGTCTAAACTGACACTCGATTTTTAAAATTTATTTATCTTTATGGTCACAATTCGACATCTGTCAGTTTCGTATTTTTTTTTTCCTAGCGTTCTCTCTTGACAAATGTCAAACATGACCTTTTAAAATGGCTCTAGTTTACGACAACCAGCTATATGAGGAAGCCCTAAATTGATAGGCCATTTTGCTAAAAGGCTGACAATGCACTTTTTAACATTATACTTTAAAGACATGGTCTTAACAGTGACTTTTCATTGACAGAAATATCAATCTTATTTCTAACACAATAAGGTGCATTTTACAGTGGAAATTTCTGGACTAAGTTTAAGGCTATTATTTGTTTAGAAATGTCCAGAATTTGTTACGTATTATATAATAAATAATGTAATAGATAACGCTATCTATAGTATAAAGCTCTAGTAACGCTAAGCGGGAAGCGATACACAACCAAGTTTAGCACAGCACTTCGCACTGCGGGATACGCTGAAACAAACAAAATTATATTACAAAATAACTGCGCTATTTCACCATCAGCTAAGTAGAGCCCCTGTCCGTTTCAACGGGGCAACAGGGTCAGTCACGCAAGTGTGTTGACGTCTATAGGCTACGCATATAAAACTATGCAAAATCGTCTTTAAGTTCTGAAGTAGTCCTGTCACGGTCGCCAAAAATTTATCTAAACGTCTATTTAGATAGATTTTTGGCAAGAAATAAACTTTTTGTATTTTCTATACTAGTAGCAATGAAATAATTTTTAGAGCCTGTTCAATAATAAGTAAAAGCACAGGGCGGAAACTCCATGCAAATAATTTGTTTACAATTCTGTCACATAAACTAAAAAACATGTTCGTACAGAGCTTGAATATCTGTAACCACTAAGGTTAAGCAAACGTTCCCTTAAAATACCCTCCAACTTACCACCGGGTACACTACATTAATACGAAAAACTTAATTCCGAAAGTCACAATCACGAATTTCATAATTCCGAATTTCATAAGTCCGAATGATTGGAAATCCCGAAAGTCAAAAATCCGATGTTTCATAAACCCTTTTTATTAAAAGTCATAATTTTAAAATTCCGAATGTTTACAATTCCGACTGTCAGAATGCCGAATTTCAAGAAACCGAACCGTTGAATTCCGAATCATTAAAAATCCGCCATATTATAAATACGAACTCCGATTATCAAAAATCCGAAATATCATAAATACGAAGGATGAATGTCGTTTCCACCCGTTCCTGTTTAAACCCGAAAACTTATCATTAAAGACGATTATTTATGTTCCCGATTCCACCCGTTTTTTTAATAAAGTATAGTCAAGTCTAACTACCGAAAATATTATTTCCAAGTGAGTGGAAGGCAAACGATAAAACAAAAAAACTTGAGAGGTGTCAAGGGACACCCGGATGGAACGAAGTTCCTTTCGATTAAAGTGAAGGAATTGTAATAAAATTTTATTTTAATTTTAAAATTTTATTGTAAGCAAAAACAAAAACAAAAACAAAAAGAAAACTAATATAAAAAAAGTGAGTGCGTGTAACCTTTACGCGCGACTGAAACTGAACAGAGCGAAGCTCCTATTTGCTTTGGTGTTGCTCGTAGAGTTCATGTTCACCTCCTGGCTAGCACTAGCACTACCACTATCACTATCATTACCACTATCATTACTACTATTACTACCACTATCACTATCACTACCACTATCACTACCACTATCACTACCACTATCACTATCACTACCACTATCACTACCACTATCACTACCACTATCACTACCACTACCACTATCATTACCACTATCACTATCACTACCACTATCACTATCACTACCACTATCACTACCACTATCACTACCACTATCACTACCACTATCACTACCACTATCACTACCACTATCACTACCACTATCACTACCACTATCACTACCACTATCACTACCACTATCACTACCAAAAGTGTCGTTACAACTTTCCGTGAGATTTTTTTCCGTCTAGCCCCCTTTCACAACGCGCGATAAGGAACTTCGTTCCAAAAAAGTCCGAGTCGGGGTACTCTGAGTCGGGGTGTTAACCATTCACTTATTATGGTTACCACCTCGAGTTGAATAGGTTAGGTTAGAAGGCTAAGGTGAAAGCGAAGCGGAGCGGAGCTCCGGCCTTAGCCATCGTGATTTTTTGTTTTTTGTTTTGTCGTTTGCCTTCCACTCACTGGGAAATAATATCTTCGGTAGTTAGACTTGACCGTACTTTATTAAAAAAGCTTTAAAAGTGAATTTTCGGATATTTGAAATTCTGAATAATGTTTTTCGGGAAAATAACAGTCCGGTCTTTTGATTATTCGTGCTAATGAAATTAGGAAAAATAAAAATTCGTACTTAATACTTTCGGATAAATGAATATCGTCCTTTTGAATATTCAGAGCTTTGTTTCTTAGGAATTATAATCTTCGGAATTTTGAACATCGGAATATTAAAATTCGGAAAAACATATTTCGGAATTTTTGGGTGTTCCCCTTACCACCACCACCACTTATATTATAATATGACTGCTGTGACGGGGGTGGGGAAGCTTGCTCAGCGGGAGGCAGGGAGTTGCCTATCTGTATGTTCTATAATATTATCTTTGGTAAAAGTAAAGTAAAATCGAGTGAACAAATACTAACGTGTATGTATAGTAGTGCGGGCGGTCACCAGATGGCGGGCGCCATGTTGTCTCCGAAGCCCGCCTCGCGCGCCTTCCAGTACTCGCCGCGGAATATCCATGTTTCTTCGCCGCTCTCCACTGACTTGCTGCGGGAATTAAATAGAATAAATATTACATATTATATTGGGTGTAAAAAAATTGACTCTCCAAATTTCGTCACGTGACGTGGCATCAGTCAAGAAACATTACAAAAATGAAGAAAAAAAATCACATGAATACTTTAATCGTAAATCCGTTTTAAAGGTCCTATAAATTTTCATTATCACCCTTTCTATCGCTACTGAGCGGCAGTAGAAAGCGACAACGACAGCCAGACGGGTGCTCCGTGTTTCTTTTGCCACGGCGACCATGTTACCTCGAATTGCCGCGGCAAAAATTGGAATTCTTAAAGTGCGACAAAAAAAATTAACCCCCCATTTTTAGGGTTTCGTAGCCAAATGGCAAAAACGGAACCCTTATAGATTCGTCATGTCTGTCTATCTGTCCATCCGTGTGTCACAGCCACTTTTCTCCGAAACTGTAAGGCCTATGCTATTGAAACTTGGTAACTAGATGTATTCTGTAAACCGCATTAAGATTCTTATATAAAACTAGAAAAAACGCAGTAAATTTTGGGGGTCCCCATACTCAGAACTGAAACTCAAAATTTTTTTTTTCTTCAAACCCATACGTTTGGGGTATCTATAGATAGGTCTTCAAAAATGCTATTGAGGTTTCTAACATCATTTTTTTTCTAAAGTGAATAGTTTGCGCAAGAGACACTTCCAAAGTGGAAAAATGTGTGTTTCCCCCCCCCCTCTAACTTCTAAACTAAGATAATGATAAATCTAAAAAGAATATATGATGAAAATTGCCATAAAAACTACCAACGAAAATTGGTTTGAACGAGATAGAGCTGGTGGTTTTTTTTAATACGTCGTCAACAGCAATTTTCGGTTAGAAAAATCACTACCACTGCGAACGTGTTAAAACATCAATCAAAGTTACAACGAACGACAAGAACTTTGATATTATGTTACTTGCTGCTACGAAACCCTTCATGGGCGAGTCCAACTCGCACTTGGCCGGTTTTTATTAAATATTTGTATTTGGTTTCCGATGCCAAGTCATGTCATGAAATTTGGAGAGTCAATTTTGTAACACCCAGTATATTTAAATCATTACTATTTAAATTAAACCTTAATAAGGCCCCCGTGGCATTGTGTCCAAAGACTAGCAGCATTTCCCCTTTGAATAGCAATACCTATTCGCTGAGAGAGAAAGCTTCCAGCCCTTGGGTCACCAGTCGAGTCAAATTGAATAAATTGTTTAATGCCATATTTCGTGGTACAAAATATAGAACAATTATATGCTAGGGAATCTTATGAACTAGTATCTAAATCAGGTACTCGTTCACAACAACTATTCGCTATGGCAAAAGGTTGCAAGTTGCAACTTAGCTTTTGCTTCTCGCCACCGCAGTAGCAAGCAGCGCTGATTTTCAATTGCACCTTTGAAGACATTTAATTGGTGATTTTTTTTTTAATTCTTTATCCCACACGTCATCACTACCATGACGAGCAGACAGAGTTCAATTTTGACGACAAAGCTCACATGGTACGAGGGGACGACATTCTCTGGCGTACGGTTAAGGACTTTGGTCTGTAGACATGTCAGTCCAATTGAAAATTGATTGGTGATTTTTATTAGCGTTTATTGGCAACTGTATACTGATTGGTGGTTCTTTCTAACGGGTTCAAATATGAAGTGTGCAGTGACGCTTCCTTTGTTTTCTACTCGTTTTTGCCAAGGTATACCGGTTCTCGCGGAAAGGAAGCGCTCGTGGCCCCGCGGACTCAGTGTTCTGTAAACGATCACTGCAGTAAGCAACTTTCACTATGGCCGGTCCATGGATGGGTGACCATCCATGTGATCACTTTGTGACATTTATTTGAGCGTTTTCGTGCTTCGGAAGGCACGTTAAGCCGTTGGTCCCGGTTGCCAGTAAAATGGCAGTCGTTAAGCCAAGTTGAAGGCTTTATTTGAACAGCAGGCATTCACAACCTGCGCCTGTCCATTTAAACACGGCAATACGGCTCACAACGTATTACGTGGGACAAATTATAAAAAGGTGAAATGTGGGTATATAATATGCCTCTGCCTACCCCTTCGGGGATAAAGGCGTGATGATGAATATATACCGGTTCTCGATTTGAAGTGTTTTCCCAGTGTACCTAAGAAATTTATCCATCAAAAACAGCGTCCTTACCGGAACCAAGCCGGCACGTGGTGAGCGGAGTCCCTCCGTCTGTCCCGCTGCGCCTGTTCTAGTTGATGCTTCAGCTGTTCTGCTGCCTCCACGTCGCCTTCTTCTAGCGCTCGCTGGTCGGGCCTGGAATTGAGAGTATACGTTAGTCTCGAGCAAGACTCGACCCTGCGTCTTCTGGCTTGCCGTGCCAGACGTCTTAACCTTAGACCACCGAGACACTACTCTTAACCAACTAATTCTTTCACCTCATACTTCTAAATGCATTGCGTAGAAAAGGAAACCTCAAAATGAAACCCGCTCACTAGAATAGGCTCACCGCCTGTTAGGTGGATAAAACTATAAGGTGAAATGTGGGCGTATACTGTGCCTCTGCCTACCCTTCGGGGATAAAGGCGTGACTATATGCATGAGTCCGCGGGGCCACGAGCGCTTCTTATCTATACATATAATAAAATGATAGAAAAATCAAAACCTTACATTGGAAATATAAAAAAAGATACTTGCTGGGTGTGCAACATAAGATACCGGGGCCGAAAATATAGTTAGAAAAAAAATTGTCTGTTTGCTTTGCTTTGTCCGGAAGGATCTCGAAAAGTACTCAATAGATTTGATTCAAATTTTGCACAAATATTAACTAGGGGTGGGGTCTTCAAATAGGCTAAATATGATCAAGCTACATATCCTAGGGGCTAAGCAGAGAGCAATCAAATTGGCATTATAACATAATTTTCACGCGAACGTAGTCTTGGGCAACAGCTAGTAATATAATAAATAAGACACTATAGTACACAAATGTCTGCAATATTAATATATAAAGGCGTCCTACCTGAGTCTGGTGTCGGTGTGCGGCAGAACGTCCCTCATGCCCGGCTCTAGCTCGTTCAGTTCCATCGCGAACCGCGTGAACCCGTAGTATAGGTCGTGTTCAGGAGGCATTGCACCTGAACAATATAAATAGCTTTGATGAAAGTTGTTGTGTGTTAGAGAAATTATTATTATAGAATAGGAAATAATTCTGAAATTACTGAACCGATTGATACAGACTTTAGAGACTCATTGATTCTTACAGTTTTCTAAAAAGGCATGTCGGATGATGTTTTTTAATTCAATCTTCGATTAGATTAGTATGTAAATGTGACTATTCATTTAATAATTTTATAATATGAGAAAAAAAAAGGTTATGACTAGTATCCGCAATACGAACTGGCACGTTGGGCCATAAATCATCGGATTCGTGCTATCTCTTTTGCACCTACACAGTCTTATGGAGTGGGACTTGCACCGATAGTGCTGTGCAGGTAATCTTTTACGTATTACATAACAGTATCGACAAAAGTAATGAAAAAAAATTTAAATATGATTTATTTATTTTTATATCAGCATTGATTTATTAAGACAAATGTATTAAATTAAATAAATATATTAAAATAAGTAGGTTGAATAGGTGAATTACTAACTAAAAAAATTTCTAATTTACTAATTTTAACTTTTTTATTGCAAAAATTTAGCTAATTATTAAAGAAAATCTTATTTGCTATTAATATCATATTTACAACTAAAAGCAAATTACCCACTTATATCGAATTTTTTTAAATATTTTATCGACATGGTTCAACCCCTACAATAAGTGACATTTATGGCCCAAAGTGCCAGTTCGTATTGCGGATACTTATAAATCTGTGTAGCGGTCTTTATTACAGAAGCGTGTTTATGTATCTCTATCCCTTTCATTGTGTAATGTTTTTATTATTATACCACTAAGGTGGCAGACAAGCTTACGACTACATCTGATGGACTGTGGTCACCGTTAACTTTGAACGTTTTGACTGCATGTCAAATACGTACCCGTCCTCCACAAACACCTGGCGGCAGGCGGGTCCCCGGCATACAGCGCTTCGGACCAGCGCCCCGACAGGCGCAGGCGCGTGCCTCCCGCCGTCACCACGCCGCGCACCTCGTGCCGACTGCTGGACCACGAACTGGCCTGGCCACCCCAGGGGGGCATTGTTAGGATAATATGGTGTTTAAGGTCGGAATTTCACAAATTATAGAACTACTAGCTGACCCGCGCAACTTCGTTTGCGTGATAAATGAAGAACCGCTCGACCGATTTTGTGCAAACTTCACATAAACCATCTACTAAATAGTCGGAACAAAGCCTAAACATTTGGTTTGGATAGGTGACCCCGTTCTTGAGTTATAAAATTACAACGAAAAGTGGCATTGATTTTTATATATATAGATAATAATAATATTGTTTATTTCATCGCCACAATACAAGTTTTATAGGTAGTACATTTTTGAACATTATTAACATTACATATTGTGGGAGACTGGCGGCTAGGTTCAAGACCTGTATTTCAGGTCACCAGGTCTCCACCTTTGGTATGCCATTGTATTTAAGTTTGTACACTCAGCTTTACTGAGAATTGTAATAATAAAAAAACTCAAAAATAGATAACGCTTAACGAACAAGGAGGTGAGGTCAAGAAAGCCAACGCGAAAAATCACTTACTGTAACGCAGCAGTCATAAACACTGTTCACACGTAACGAGTGATTTATCGTGAATAATGCCATCATATTAAGACTCATTATTCACGTATTTACTTCTAGAGAGGTTTTCACAGTACTCACTTTTGAATTTAGTATTTGCTTTCTTGGCCTCCCTTTCTTGTTCGGTAAGCATACTCTACCTTTAGGTCTATAATAATCTCTGCCTAATTAGACTACCTACATCCCAAAATTGTGGTGTTTCTATGTATTGTAAGAATGCATTTACAAAGAAAAAAGTTTTATAACTTTTTTTTTTTTTTTTTTTTATTTATTATAACTTAATACACTTGCACTTAAAACTAATACAAACAAATCGCCAAACTGTCGAGCAGTTTGTTGGCGATAATAACGCTCCGTTAGGTACTTTGGTTACATACAATTTAGCTTCTTATATAACTAACAGGTATATAAATAGGTACACATGCTCACTTACACTACATAACAACGAGAACCACCTTTCAACGTGCAACAAAGGAATATTTTAAGCAACACACGGAGACCGTATGTTACTCAGAAAACGCGCATCCAGTGGTAAAAGACTCCAAGTCATCCAATAGGTAGGTATATAGGTATCATGGGTCATTCCTTTAATTCATCGTCATACCTCTTCCAGCAAGAACTCTTTAAGCTTATTTTTTATATTAACTACACTTAATTTATTACATTTTTATAACAATAACTATTAATAACTATTAAAATACGTGATATAAAACCCATAACACAAGCAGATTAATCGCAGCTTATTTCAGGATTAGATAGCGTGTGTGAAAATGTCCGTGAATGTTTATTTATTTTCATTATCTATACTTATATTTGAAAAAAGGAAATATTTGATTGTTTGTTTCCATTGAATATGCAACAAAACTACTAAATACATTTGAAAATTATTTCACTGTTGGGAAGCTATAGGTACTATTCCCGGTGAACATAGGCTATATTTTATTCCCGTATTCCCATGAAGCGCTCGTGGCCCCGCGGACTCAGTGTTCTATAAACGATCACTGCAGTAAGCAACATTCACTATGGCCGGTCCATAGATGGGTGACCATCCATGTGATCACTTTGTGACATTTATTTGAGCGTTTCCGTGCTTCGGAAGGCACGTTAAGCCGTTGGTCCCGGTTGCCAGTAAAATGGCAGTCGTTAAGCTAAGTTGAAAGCTTTATTTCAACAGCAGGCAGTCACAACCTGCGCCTGTCCATTTAAACACGGCAATACGGCTCACCACCTATTACGTGGGACAAATTATACAAAGGTGAAATGTGGGCATATAATATGCCTCTGCCTACCCCTTCGGGGATAAAGGCGTGACCATATGTATGTATGTATGTTTCCATTTAATAGGCTACAAAACTACTAAATACATTTGAAAATTCTTTCACTGTTGGGAAGCTATACTTTTCCCGGTGAACATAGGCTATATTTAATTCCCGTATTCCCATGGGACAGGGAACTACGCGGGTGAAAGCGCGTGGCATCTATATATATAAAAATCAATGCCACTTTTCGTTGTAATTTTATAACTCAAGAACGGGCTCACCTATCCAAACCAAATGTTTAGGCTTTGTTCGAACTATTCAGTAGATGGTTTATGTGAAGTTTGCACAAAATCGGTCGAGCCGTTCTTCATTTATCACGCAAACGAAGTTGCGCGGGTTAGCTAGTACAGTATAAAAATAGTAGCCACTCTCTCATAATGAAGAGGTTGTTTCTATGTCGACCCATAGACACTTGTACACTCTATCAGCTCACATTTCCCCTCGGACTACAACTGTGGGTTCTTCAAGCGAAACGTGAAGAGGCACATCATAAGATCACCAACTTGAGGACTACTGTCTATAGTCTTGTAGACGCGCAATTAGCTAGATACTAGATATGCCACCCAGCAGGTGGGCGACATCATTTTGGCAGTCTAAATATACTACCCGTTCGCTCTAACTTTGCCGCTGGCGTAGAGGCGTATACCCGATTTTTTAATTAGACGAAGTAAATTGACAGTAGCTAATTTCACTTCGTCATAGAAAATAAGCAACATTGTATGAAGAAGTGACATTTTTTTTTTTTTTTTTTTTGTTTTTTTTCCGCACCTCTGCCATGGGCAAAGCCTATCTGTACAATTTCTGTCTAGCTAAATAATCGTAGATTCTAGCCCCGCGGGGCTTCTGGACCTACTTCAAGAGATGTCGGGGGGCGGGGACACATAAGCCCGTGTCTTAAGTGCTAAATGTAGCCTCGGCAAGCTGCAGTGCCGGTTCATTTGGGCGCACTTTCGTGAGCCCATCCGCACCGAGCCGCTGCGTTGCCGGCCTTTTACCCCCATCATGGGTAGCGCCCCCAGGCCCCCGGCATCTCGAACCTATCTAAACTAATCCTCTTTCACCCATATTCTCTTTATCATTCCAGTTCTCGCTTTTATGCCTCTCGCACTTTCACGCTTTCCCGACCTTTCATTCTTTAATCTAAACTAGCTAATCCTTAAAAACTATCATCTTTCATTCTTATTCCTCTAGTACCATACTCGTCACGCTTTTATGCCTCTCGCACTTTCACGATGGCTTTTTTTTTTTTAATGGCTTCTTGCTTTGCAGTTGGCCACAAACAAGTTAGGGAAACCAATAATCAAAATTAATACCTAATCGGAATAATTTGGAAGGAAAAGGATTGTATAGGATGGGCTACGGTATTACTATACTATATCTACATTTTAATCATATTTAATTCTATGAAGGAAGCTAGTACATTATATACATCACGATTACTTAAATATAATAAACACTGGATAGATGTAGGAAAAGGTACATGGATCTTAGACAAATTTAGGAAGAATTCGGTACGATCATATAACAAACAGGAGAAGAAAATATGATTTACATCACCATATTCTCCACAAGGGCATAGTGGGCTGTCAACAATACGAAATTTATACAAATTGGCAGGAGTGCAAACATGACCTAGTCTTAGTCTACAAATGACGGTAGTAGTCCATTTGTTGTAATGTGTTTTAGCAAACCATGGTTTTGCTGGTATAGTTGGTTGGATGGAACGAAAGAATTTCCCCTTATTTTCGTCAGCTATCCAGGATTGGCGCCAAGTGTTAAATAGGTAGGATCCAGGTAAAGACATCAAGTCATGCCAGTAGTTTGCATACGGAAAAATGTCTCCATCTACAGTTGCTTCTTTGGCAAGTTGGTCAGCCTTCTCGTTACCAAAAATACCAACATGACTTGGTATCCAGCTGAAAACTACACTATATCCTAGGGTGTTGCATTGAGATAACAGTTGGCGTATTTCAAAAATTACTGGAGTCTGGATATTAGCTTTAAAGGGAGAGCGAGATAGAGCTTGTAAGGCGCTCAATGAGTCGCTGAACACAATCGTCTCTCGTAGTTTAAATAGAATAATATATTCTATAGCTTTTAATAAGCCCATGCATTCACCGGTATAGACAGAGGATTCAGGTGGCAGTTTAATTTTTTGTGTAATCCTGTATTGTGAATGGTAGACTCCCACACCCACGCAGCTATTATTGGAGAATTTAGATGCGTCTGTGAATAATTGATGCCAATGTTTCCAATCTTTATCAATAATTTCGTTAAAGTCTGAATTCTGATTATTGGTATTGTTTTGTTTGATGCCTATATTAAAATGAATCTGCGGTTGGACGACAAGACAGGTGTATGAAAATTTATACAATGGCAAACGATCCCATTGATGCGTTTTTGCTTCGAGATTTTTAAATTTATTAAAGCTCTTTATTAAACCTGGAGTTTCTTTATGTGTCCAATACTCAGAAAAGCCTATCATCTCCGAAAGTTGTTCTACTTTTTTATATAGGGGATGGTTTTTGAGTTGTGTGTTGCGAAAAAAGAACCTATCACAAATGTACTGTCTTCGAAACTTGAGGGGGGGATCACAACATTCAACCTGTAAACAGTTGATCGGACTGGATTTCATACTGCCTGTAATAATCCGTAGTGCTTTTGATTGTATGTTGTCTAACTTTTGCAAAGCGCCTACATTACATGGTTCTAATAAGAAGGTTCCATAATCCAGAACACTCCTTATCAAGGCATTATATATAAGTCTCATAGTAAAGGGGTGGGCGCCCCATCGGACCGCAGAAAGACATCTTATAATATTGAGGTTACGTTCACACCTTGCAGTGATGTAATTACAGTGAGGTAGACCAGTGAGTTTTGAGTCTAAGATTAACCCTAAAAATTTTACCTGATCCTTAACTGGTAACGGTATATTTTTATAAAGAGCAATAATGGGTGGCAGGACCCGTTTTCTACTGAACAGAACTACTGTGCTTTTTTGAGGTGATAAAGCTAGACCGTTCCCGTCAAGCCATATATTCAGAGCATTTAATGCTGTGGACAGAGACTGATTAAGGTCTGTTATGGAACACCCTGAGACATAGAGAAGTAAATCATCTGCGTATTGTGATACATTAACACTATTATATTTTCTAACATATGAATCTAAATCCGAGGAATATATATTATACAATAATGGGCTCAAAACAGAGCCTTGGGGTAAACCCTTCCATACTGTTCTACATATAGTTTTTGTATTTACATCAGGTGAATACTGGAGAAATCTTTCAGACAACATATTTATAATAAAATTAGCTAAAAGCACGGGGACATTTAATTTTGCCAATTTTAATTTTAAAATACTTACGTTAACATTATCATACGCTGCGGTTATATCAAGAAAAGCTGCTAAAACTGATTCATTATTCGTAAACGCTAACCTAATGTCTGTGATAAAAGATCCTAAACTGTCAATAGTAGATTTGCCTTTTCTAAAGCCGTGTTGATTATCCGATAGCAAGCTATTAAATTCTAAAAACCATTCCAGTCGGTTTTTAACTAGATGTTCAGCTATTTTAGCTAGTACAGAGGTTAGCGCTATTGGACGATACGATGTAGGGTCTGTTCTATCTTTATTTGGTTTTGGAAATAATAAAAGATTTTGAGTCCTCCATGATAAAGGGATATGACCTGAGATCATTATAGTGTTTATGATTGACAGGTAATAATTTAGGCTGTCGCCATTGAGGTGTGTGATGAAAGAATAAGGGATGCTATCTTCCCCTGGGGCGGAGTCTTTTAGGTTTGTTAGTACGTGTTTCAACTCAATGTAGGTAAAAGGGGAATTTAAATCTTCAAAGTTGCTATTATGTGGTATGCTTAGTGTGTAAGAGAGGCCTACATGATAGTCAGGAACAGATGGGGGAGCCAGTCTATCCATTATCTGCTCAACTAGGTCTGGGCTAATGGTTTGATTTGCATCATTATTGTAGCAGGATCTATATTTTCTAATATTTTGCCAGACAGTGGATGGACTGACATCTGGGCTCAAGGATGAGCAGAAGCTTTTCCAGCCATCAGATTTTTTGTTTCTGAGAAATGCTTGTGTTTCCTTGGCTACTTGTAAATAGTTATTAAAGTTTTCATTAGTCATGGAAACACAATATTGCCTCTCTGCCTCTTTTCTTTTTTTGATTGCTACTGTGCATTCTTCATCCCACCACGGTGGGGATGGTATTTTATTAGGGCCTGAAGATTTTAATGGGAATACCTCATCAGCTACTTTAACTAGCAATTTTGCAAATAAGTCACAACTTGATAAAATGTTTGAGGATGAGATGTTGGGTAATTCGGATATCTTTTGCTCTACTGTGGATTTATATAAGTCCCAGTCTGCATTGTGTAACTTATGTTTTATCCGTGGATTTTTGTTTTGTTTCAGAGGTTTTCTGAATGGCAAAGTTATCATAATTACAAAATGGTCACTACCATGAGTTGATTCCGTAGTGTTCCAATCTAAGGAGGATGCAAGATCAGGAGTGCAGATAGATAGGTCTGGAGCTGTAGGAGGATCATCCAGGCGTGTTGGAGTGCCTGTATTTAATATACACAAATTTTGATCTTCAATTAATTCTAATAACTTATTTCCATAAAAGTTTGTCATAGGAGAGCCCCAAGATTGGTGATGTGAGTTAAAGTCACCAAAGCAAATAAAAGGTTTTGGTAAAAAATTAAATAAACTATTGATTTCATTAAAAATATTTAAACTAGGACGAGAAAAATATGTACATACATAACAAATATTATTTACAGTAATAGCAATGACAGAAAGTTCATCACTATATGAAGGAAGGGAAAGGATAGAATAATTTACATTGTTTCTGATGAGTATGGCAACTCCACCATATTCATCAGATCTGTCACTTCACAAGCAAGAGAAGCCAGGAATTTTAAAAATAGAGTCCTGCTTTAGCCAGGTCTCCTGAAGGCAGATAACAAAGGGATCATATTTATTAATTATATTAATCAGTTCATGTTTTTTGGGCACTACACTGCGACAATTCCATTGAATTGCTACTGCTCTGTGGTCCATTATCGTTAGATATTTTATAAAGAATTTCAAGTATTATGGCAACGTTGGACGGTGAAATTGTGGTATTTGATTGTGATAGAAGTTGAAATAAAGTATTAATCATATTGGCTGTATTATTGTTATTATATTGATTATTCCTAAAAACAGGGCCAGGTGTAGTGGTGGGATTTTTTATAATCTCGTTATGAGCAGCATGATCATAACCCTTAGAAAATCGTGGGAGGGTTCTGGGTTTTAAAAATACTGTTTTTCTGTAGGATTGGCTGCTATTAATTTGTGTATTGTTATCCTTGTCAGAAGATGTATTATGGGTTGTTAAAAATGCCTCAGCATATGATTTTTTAGTTATGGGGGGATGTAATTTTACGGCCTCCATATAAGAAATGCAGGTTTTGCTCATTGTTTCTTTAATACCTTTTTGTCTGTCAAACTCCAGGCATTTCTTTGAGTTAGCTTGATGTGAGCCTTTACACAGAACACACCAAAACTCATCTTCGTCTACACTACATGTATCACCAGAGTGTCCTCTACCACATTTGAAGCACCTACTTTCTGATCTACATTGGCTCTTAACGTGTCCATACCTACAACAGTTGTAACATTGTACGGTTGGGTAAATATATAAATCCACTGATAATGCAGTATAGCACATAAAAACTCTTTTAGGGAGAACTTGTCCATCAAAGGTTAGTACTACTGTACCAGTATTTTCAAAATTATTTACATTATTTACAGAAGTTTTTTTGCGGATTCTTCTAATTTTTATAATGGATCCACAACCAATAGGGACAGATAAGTTAGTAATAACTTCCTCATCTGTCCAATCAGTTGGAACCCCTCTAATAACACCCATACGGGTTATATTATATGTAGGAATGAAGGCATTAAATTTTTCTAATGTCAGGCACTTATTTGCAATAAAATTATTTGCATCAATATGATTAACAAATGTAACACTGACTTTGTTACGTCCAATTCTTTTGAGGCTACCATTCACAATCCCATGGATATTATTCTTTTTAAGAAACCTACCAAACTCTACGGGATGTAAATATGCACGGCTATTTTCAGCAGTTTCTTTTTGTACATTTACAACAAATGGCGCTACATCTGTACTGTTATAATTAGGTCGACCAATATTAGTACTAGTGGTGTTTTTGTTGTCTAGGTCTTCAGTTATAGGTTGTGATTGTGAGGTTTGTGAAATTGCATTAAGTTCACATTTGCAATCCGTACTTTTTTGAAATTTAGAGCCCTCTTTCCATTTTGGCTTTTTCTTGTTGCAATTTATGCAAACTACTCGTGAAGCGAGTCGTTTGCGTTTAGTGTGGTTTTCTGGTTCCGTTGATAGAGAGCAGTCAGAAGATTCTATGCAATTAAATATTGTTGGACTCGGACTACTAATAAATTTGGCGCCAGACCCCCCACCGGGGTCGGCCGGCTCGTCCATGGAGGAAGGACGACAATTACTCCTACATATATAATACAAAGAAAAAACTTACCCTAAATTAGTTGAAATATACACTATCTACACAAACTACAGAAATAACAAAAACTACTATTTTACACAATCCTTTCTCAACAAATAGAAAATATTTTTCAATTATAATAAAAAGACGCGTCCTCTTCGTTCAAAGTTTCCCGCTCTTTTTTAAACACGATGGCCTTTCATTCTGGGGATGTGGGGTGTCATACGTTGGGATGGGGTTTGTGTATGTTCATTTGGGGGACTTCTCGCCCCATATGACGTCTTATTCTTTATTTTAAAAAAATCCTTAGTTTTATACTTTACATTATTTTTCTCTTATTTCTAGTATTATTTTAGGTTTACAACAAATTTTTTACTTATCTTATAAAATTACAGTGCCAATATTAAAATAGTGTGTTACATGTTTTTATGTATTATACCATATTTATAAAATCTAGTTTTAATTACTATACTTATAAAATTTTCTAGTTCTTAGTCTATGAATACAGCTTATTTCTTATCTAATATTATAATCTGATCTTTTTTGTTGCAGGTCAATATTGGTACATAATATTGGTGAACATTTTTTTTTTTTTTTTTCTATTTATTCCTTTTGTTAACAATTCTAATAATTTTTTCACTGTATTCTATGAACCTTTTCCTATACTTTTTAATAAAAATAGGTAAATTGCCAATGTTCAAATTTAAATTAGTTTCTACCTCCAGATCCACTCTGTCAAGTGCGTGGATGGGACAGTCTACTAGCAGGTGGACCACATTTTCGCTAACCCCGGGCTCACAGGCGCACGATGGGTCCTCCTTACACTTGAAACGTGTCAAGTATTCGGAGAACCCACCGTGCCCTGTCAGCAGTTGGGTTGTGGTGCCGGCGATCGCCATCTTCCGGACGACACTGTATGCCTCCACTGCGCATGGGAAGAAAAGCTTGGTGACGGAGGCCTGCTCGCCCTCACTGTACCTCTTGTTCCACTCGCCAAGCGTGTCCTGCCTGAGGGCACGCTTCACGAATGAAACAGGGCACAGTCCGTAGTCCGGTGCTCTCTTCAGCCTCAGAGCCGCCTCCTTGGCGAGCTGGTCGGCTCGCTCATTGCCCTCCAACCCCGCGTGAGCCTTGACCCAGAATAAGGAGATTTCCTTACCCTGGGCCATGCCTTGGTGAATGGCGGCTCGGGCTTCAACCGCCAGGGGGTGAAGAGCATGACGGTTTATGACCGTCAGGAGAGCGGCTCTGCTATCACTGAAGATGCCAAACGTGGACGCGCCTCGCCTGAGGGCCTCACTGGCCGCTTTGCATAACGCCAGGAGCTCGGCCTGATAGACGGTGCAATGGGGCGACAGAGCAAGTTTGAGGGCCTTAATTTCGGCCCGGCTATCCCAAAATGATAGCGCGGCACCGACACGGCCCTCAATCTTGCTCCCGTCCGTGAAGATGCGAATCTCAAGATGATTCGCATCTTCCAGCTGCCCCTCGTCTACCAGACTGGTGAACCCCAATGGCGGATGCTCCGCGGGGTGAGGAGCCTCAATCGCTGGAGACATGCGCTCGACCTCCCTGTCTCCCAGCCATGACTGGCCCACTCCTCTCTTGGCCTCGTATAACGAGGCCACCTCATGAAGTCTGAGGTCCAGAGGGAGCAGACCAGCCAGGACCAGCGCCGAGTTCAGGGAGACCGTGCGGTATGCCTTACACAGCTTTTGGGCGAAACCGCGCTGTACCACGTTCAGCTGCTTTTGGACTCCAAGCTTCTTTGCCGATGCGTGCCAAGCACTGGCGGCGTACAGTATCGTTGGCTCCACGGCCGCGACGTAGATCGTCCGGATCACCTCGGGGTGAAGCCCCCAGCTGATCCGGGCCATCCGCGCCAGCTTCCGGTAGATGCCGATCGCCTTTTTGCATACGTTTGTAATGTGTGTTTTGAAAGTGAGTGCCCTGTCAATGGTCAGCCCTAGGATTTTGATCTCTTTGGACATGCCAATGTCTATCCCGCCCATGCTAAGGCGCGGGACATCGTACTTTAGCCTCCGCGTGATAACCATCGCACTGGTTTTGTGCGGTGCGAATTTCAGCTTGTTTCCGATGCCCCACTCCCGCACATGTTCGAGAGAGGCATTGGCGTGTCCCTCGATTTCCAGAGCTGAATCTCCGTCGAACACGAGCACCACGTCGTCCGCAAACGCCTGCACATACACTCCCATCCGCTCAAGTCCTTTCAAAAGTGGGTCTAAAAGCAAATTCCACAGCAAAGGTCCCCCGATCGACCCCTGGACGCACCCTTTGTCGGTGGAGCGACTATGCTCCTCACCGGCGTACCGAACCCTCACTCTCCTCTCGCTAAGGTAGCTGCTGATTACTCGCCTCAAGTTTGCCGGGCACTTTTCTTCCGCCAGCCGTACTTTTATAGCCGGCCACCAGGCGCTATCGAAGGCCCCCTCTATGTCCAAGGACACCATAGTGACTATCCTCTTTTCACGGAGTTTAGCCACTACGCGTCCCATTAGGTCATAGAGGGCGTCTTCGGTGCTTTTCTGGGGCATAAAGCCGTACTGGCGAGTGCTCATACGCGGCAATAGGTGGTACTTGAGTCGAGTAATCACCATCCTCTCGTACACCTTTCCCAAAACCGGTAACAGGCCTATAGGCCTGTACGATTTGGGAACGGTGTACGAATCCTTGCCTGGCTTCTTCAGCACCACCACCACGGCTTCCTTCCATATCTTAGGAAAGTAGCCGTGATGGAGGCACTGATTCAGCAGCTTCAAGAAGAGTGACGGATCGGTCTCGATGGCTCGGGAACAGATGTCGGCTGTAAAGCCGTCCACTCCCGGCGCTTTCTTCGGGTTGAATCTCTGGAGCGCATCGATCAGTTCGCCCACCGTAAAAGGTGGGTCATCATCATTATGACCATCTATGTCTTTTACGGCGGTTTCGCGTATCTGTCGATGCGCTTCAGTGTCCTCCTCGACTCGATCCTCCGGGTAGAAGGTTCGAGCGAGGAGTTGTGCTGAGCCCCTAGCGTCCAAAAAGGTCCCCTCGTGGGTTAGCAGTCGATCTTCTTCCCTCACTGTGGCCCTCCCGATTACCCTGTATATCCCCTCCCAGACGCCCTCCCTGTCCTGCTTTCCACAGAAATTCTTCCAACTTTCGACCTGTGCCTTTTTTACTTCTGATTCATACATCTCCTTGCATTCTAGGTATTCCACAACTACTAGTTGCCGTCGATCCGGCGCTGCGTTCCTGATCCGACGCCTTTTGGTGTTGACTTCCCTTTTCAGGGTGGCGAGCCTCTCCGACCACCACGGCACAGTGATTTTTTGACTGTTGCGCTTTTTTGGGATGGCTTCCCCGCAGGCCCCCCCTACTGAGCATGAGTACTCGACGGCTGCGCTTTCCAGATCTTCTGTACTTGCGAGCCGCCGAGCAGCCAGGCCCCGCAGCGAGAGTTCCTGTGCCAGCTTCGTCTTAAAGCCATCCCAATCAGCCTTTTTGGTGTTATAGAGCCTAGTGGTACGCTGTATCTGCGTACCACTGGCTCGCTCTAAGTGGACATTAAACACTATGCAGTTGTGGTCGGAGTTGACTAGCCCTGTGTCAACCCTCCAGCCGTCGGTCAGGGGGAGCATGTCTCCCGTGCAAGATGTTACGTCTATGTAGCTGTGGAACCTCCTTCCGCCCCTATACGTGTCGAAAGTTGGAATACTTCCACTATTCAGAACATGGAGGTCCATCTGTTCGAGGACGTCCATCAGTAACCCTCCCCTCTCATCTTGAAACGGATGCCCCTACCAGGTACTTTTTGCATTGGCGTCTCCTCCAAGAAGAAGGCGCCGGCCTCCGAGCTCGTGCTTCACCTTCAGCAGTTGCTCCAGGCAGGGCTCCAGGGGTGCCCTCGGTTCGCAGTAATAGGACACCAGGGTGATCTCCCAGGCACTGGTCCGGATCCCCACCACACACACATGGTCTGTGGTGAGTTGCGGGTACTGCAAGACGTCCAGCGTCGCGTCAAACACGACGATGGCCGCCTTAACAGTCCCTTCTCCTTGCCCAGTGTTCTGGAAGACCCTGGCGCCCTGGTATGCTCCCATTCCCCTCATCGAGCCCACGTAAGGCTCCTGCACTAGAGCAACCGCGGCCCTAAGCCTGGTGGCCTCGATCATGAGGTCCTTTGTAGCCTGCGCCTTCTTCTGGAGGTTAGCCTGCAAAAACCTGTATGGGGGCCTATTTGCCGGGGTGCCCTCAGCAGTACTGGATGGACGCCCTCGCTATCTGATCCCACTTTCCTTTCACTGGGCACGAGCCATCGAAGACACTATGTCTCGTGTTGCTCAGCCTCTCCCTTCTGCAGTTGCAGCAAGACGGCTGCGACCCGACGGCATATTCAGGGCATTGTGCCCTCAAATGAGTCCCACCGCAATGACTGCAGGTGGGCTCTGCCATCTTGCAGTGGCGCCTGCTGTGTCCGTACCCTAGGCACAGGGAGCACTGCATTAATGGAGTTTGATCTTCAACCCTCACGGGTTGGAGATCCACATGCAGCCTCCCTGCGCTCAGGGCCCGGGTCCAAACTGCAGGGGAGACCCTGAGCACCACGTGGCATGTAAGGGGGTTCCGCGCTGTCCTACGGTACAGTACGGCCATCCTGACCTGCTCTGGGATCAGGCTGTCGAAAACCTCACGGTTTCGCAACCTGATCTTTTCGAGCAGGTCTTCATCCTTATGGATTTTTAGGACGCCGTACATAATCAGCAGCGGGTCCTTATTTGCCATTGGCTCTACGCAGAGGCCTTTCCCCCCGAGCCTCTGCTGTGCCCTCTCCCTTTCATCCTTCGTCTTGTAACCTATAATTACCCTTCTATCTTTCGCCTTTCTCACCCTTTCAACCTTCACCCATCCTTCATCTTCATTCGCAATCTTCCTCAGACGTTCCATCACTTGCTCTCCCGTGTCTTTATCATTCTCTGAGGTTACAACCACAGAGTGCAGCGCCGTCGGCTCTGGAAACTGTTGGCCCCTATGGCCTCCCACCGCTACGGCGTACGTGGTTGGTCCCCTCTTCTCTCGCTCTTTCTCTCTCTCATCCTGTTGCACTAATTTCTCTTTCACTTCTGACATAATTTTCCTATTTTCTTTCACCAAGCTTTCTTTCACTCTCTCTCTTTCATCCTGCTTTTCAATCTTCTCTTTCAATTCTTTCATTATCTGATTATTTTCGTTCAAAATCCTTTCATTCTTTTCTATCTTTCTTAAAATCTCCTCATTGGAGCCTGTCACACTCGCGCTCTTACTCTCACTCGTTCTTACCTCATTCACTCTAGTTTCGTTCTTTTTACTGTTTTTTCTATCTTCTTCGTAAGCCTTTATAATCTTGTATAAAAAGTTTGCCTGTTCCTCTATTTCTGTCTTTATCTCACGTTTTAAGTTTTTTGACACCGCTAGTTGTTCCCTAATAACTCCGACACTGTCTGTGGCTTTCAGAAATCTACTTTGCGGCCCCGGGACGAGCAGCGGCTGCCGTGCTGTCGGCACCTCCCTGGATCTTTGAGACAGTGGCAGGGGTTTAGGCTGCACTGCCTCGCGGGTTTCCAAGGCGTCAACGCTCCGCCTTACTGGTCCCAGGGGTCGCCTTTCCACCGGGGAGTTTTCTGTTTCCGTAGGGGAATTCGATGAGGCGGTAGGTTTTTTAATTGGAGTTCGGTGTCCAAACATCTTTATTTACAGAGCAGAGGTGCTCGTCAATTCAATAAAATAAGTGTAAAGTAAAAATATCCTTGTAAAACCAATACAAATACAAATACCGTTTTTCCTTTAAAGTATTTAGCTGCCGAGTTGAACAGTCTTTGAATCTAAAAGAACGAGTTCTATCTGCCGTACCTCTCTCCTGCCGAGGTGCCTTGTTCGACGGATCAGGGGCCCTGCACCGAGCTGTGTGTTTCTGTGAGTATATGTGTGTATGTGTAGATGTTCTGTGGCTTTGTGTGTCTCTGTGTACGTGTTTTCGGTGTATGCGTACCTAGGTATGTATGTGTGATGTGGGTGGAGTAGTGTGTGTATGCAACCACAACCAATCTGAGCTCCCGCTGTAGTACTCAGTTTAATTCAGCTTCAAGGTTCCAACGGTATTATTAATTAATAGAATGTAACGCCAATAGGGCAACTACGTCTTAAGATTATATGGCCAATAGGGCTCCGTCTCAGAAAATTATAAATTAAAAGAAGGGTAAAGAAAGAATTTTTTAAAAATTAAAATTGTTATAACTCGGCGACCGTTCGTCCTAGAAGGTTCGGACTCTCCTTGGTGACCTTGACGCCTCGCCGGGTACCCTCTTGGAGGGGTTTGGAGCGAAAATAAAAATTTTCCTCCAATCGCCTCCAAACCACTATAGGGCGAAAGTCCTTTGCCCGGGCGTCTTAACACAAAAAACCACACAGCGCTAGGCCTTACCGTTTGGGAGCTAGGCAGGTTTGAAAATTCAAAAAACAAAAACAAAATGGCGGAGTTTGTGAATTTCGCGTAAATTTCCCAATTTAAGGCCTACAGGACCCCAATTTGGGTTTCGATACACTAATATAGGCTGTCTAAAGCCGGTCCCAGCCTTAAAAAAGTATTTTTATTAATATTCATTAATTTATTTTGAAAAAACACTTAAAAATCAATTACTCCCAAACGCCTTGACATAAAAATCGGCAAAAAATCTTAAAAAATATAAAAACTTAAGGTCTAACAGTCACGTAATTAAGCTAATTAAATTTAATAATTTTTCAGTACTTTTTTTCAGTTTTTTCAGAATTTTTGGTTTTTTTTAATTACAGCTCTTATAATAAATGTCCAAAAAATCTTGTTGAGGTCTTGATCAAGTAAACTAATGAGCGCGCAACTTATAGCAGTTGCGGAATTTCTTAAAGGCTGTCCGTTCTTGAGTTATTAAAGTGTAATTTTGAACTTTGTTATTAAATTAATTAAAAAGTATACGACATAAAATTCTGTTCTTTCTTTAAAAACTGTTGTTTAGGTGCCTCCTTTAATTCTTCAAGAGCTGGGGTTCCTGAAGCATCTCCTTCGTTGACCACGTGCGGCCACGCCCACCCGTTGAATTTTGTTCTTTTTCAATTTCCCGGGAGAACCGGGAGATTTTCCGAAAAACCAATTTCATAGGCCGATGCGGGCCGCTAAGGCGCTTCTGCTGACACTACGCACTATTCACGCACTTCACTTTTCTCGGTTTTATAGAACTTTTTCTTCGTGAAAATTGCACTTTTAACCCCTAAAATACAGGTTTTTCACTTAAAACTTTTTTCCTTGATGCGTGCGGCTAAATTAAACAATTCCGGCGTGTGCGCGACGCCGAGACGCAAATTTTGATATATCACACTTGTTGGTATGTGACAAAAAACCCACAACTTTTAATTTTTAAATGTCGGAGCGGTTTAAAAACGTGGTGCACTGCTCAGAGGTCGAAATGTCTATCCCGTTCAGCGGTTAGAGCGTGATTGAAGAAGTGACATTAGTTGCTGTCAATATACTTCGTCTAATTAAAAAATTCGACTTTAGTTTGGAGCCGAGCGGCAAAGTTAGAGCGAACGAGCAGTAAAAGAAAGCTGTGCAATACCTTGACAAAGTTGAGTTTGGCGGTGATGTCGGTGCCGTGGCAGGCGATGTGCATGTCTCCGTACTGGTCCACCCAGCGCTGTCCGCCAAACAGGTTGTGCACGCACGTCGTTACCTGGCATTATAAACATACATACATACATTTGGTCACGCCTTTATCCCCGAAGGGGTGGGCAGAGGTATATTATATGCCCACATTTCACCTTTGTATAATTTGTCCCACGTAATAGGTGGTGAGCCGTATTGCCGTGTTTAAATGGACAGGCGCAGGTTGTGACTGCCTGCTGTTGAAATAAAGCCTTCAACTTAGCTTAACGACTGCCATTTTACTGGCAACCGGGACCAACGGCTTAACGTGCCTTCCGAAGCACGGAAACGCTTAAATAAATGTCACAAAGTGATCACATGGATTGTCACCCATCTATGGACCGGCCATAGTGAAAGTTGCTTACTGCAGTGATCGTTTACAGAACACTGAGTCCGCGGGGCCACGAGCGCTTCATCAATGAAAAACAGCTTCAAAATTATCATTATTTCAGTACTAGATGGAGCTTACGGCTTGAAAAGCGTGAAATAGTGTTCCCGTGCCAGAATTCTATGGTAAAGTACATATGTATTTGTAGTAATAAAAACACTATGGGCTATTCCAGACCATAATGTATCCGTGTACCAAATTTGAACCAGATCCATAAAGTCGTTACAGCAAGAAAGAGTCACAAATATTCAGACTGCATTTTAAACCACAAATTCGCCCGGACTGCAAACATTGTATGGATAGGAAACTCCCTGCCCCCCACTGAGCAAGCTTCCCCACCCCCGCCACAGCTGTCATTATAGTTGGAGAGTATTTGAAGGGAACGTTTGCTTAGCCTTAATGGTCCTGGTCCCACACACATTCAAGCTCTGTACAAACATAACGTGTGTTTAGTGTAAGTGACAAAATTGAAAACTAATCATTTGCATGGAGTTTCCGCCCTGTGTCATCTCTTGAAATCTTGGTTCAGATTACAAAATGACTACAGATATTCATTTCAAAAGGGATCTTAGAAGGTTTTTGCAGTGTCGGTAGCGCGACCGTAGCACTTCTGGTGTTGCAAACGTCCTTATGCTACGGAGACAGGTTACTTGTCTGCCGCATTCTATAAAAAAATTTAACTATTGTCCGCGCACGTATTTCCATTCTCTTACAATCTCGGGTTCTTCAAGCGGAGCGTGAAGAGGCACATCACAGGGTGACAACTTGAGGACCACTGTCAGAAGCCATCTCGCCATGGCTTTCCATCAGGCCGGCAACGTCAATTACTGTTAGATCCGATAGGTGTTTTCTTCCGCGCACGCTTAGGTTGTGGAATGACCTTCCTGGCTCGGTTTTCCCAAACGCCTACAGTATGGGGTTCTTCAAAGGTTTTTACGGGTCGGCAGCGCGAGTGTGGCGCTTCTGGTGTTGCAAACGTTCATAGGCTGCGGTGACCACCGGTCCTTCTGGTGGGCCGTATGCTTGTCTGTCACCTCAGTGTTATAAAAAAAAAATACGCGAAATGTAGAAAAAAATCCATGGTAACCGCTTTCCAATATATAAGTGGTTTGTAAGCTTGTCTGACGTAATAGAGGAATAACAAAAGAGAGAGAGAGAGAGATGGCACAGGGCGGAAACTCCATACAAATGCTTTTATTTAAGTAAAAAGACATTGTTAACTGTTTGTTTTTCAAATAAAAAAAAAAGACTACTTATGTATTTTAGTAGAAAACATGTCTATACCTTATTCCAACTATAATGGTCCCCGGTAGCCAGCAGCTTGACATGGACCCTGCCGGTGGGCTGGAACTCCATGGACTTGCCCCAGAACTTGGTCTTGATGCGCGCCTCCTGCCAGAACACCCAGCGGGAGGACTCCGCGTGGCACGCCGATATCGGCGGGTGGTGGGATACCTGAGGAATAAAGGTGTAATTGTGAAAAATTAAGCTATATTGTTAGGGTCTAAAGTTCTAAACGAATAAGATAAATAAATAATTTGGGGACATTCTCAGTTTCTCATTCGAATTTGAGTCAGATCAAATAATTGTGTAATAGGCAAACGTTTGCTTCGGAATTCGGGTGTTTTCCATGTTTAGCCAAAGATAATATAACGGTATTACATACAGCTAGGCAACTCCCTGCCCCCCACTGAGCAAGCTTCCCCACCCACGCCACAGCTGTCATTATAGTTGGCGGGTGTCGTGAGGGAACATTTTCTTGCCTTATTGGTCCCACACACACATTCAAGCTCTGTACGATGACAGAATTGAAAACGAATCATTTGTATGGAGTTGCCGCCTTGTAGATTAGCATATAGGTTTTTATACATATTTATCTGTATCCAGAATTCTAGATGCTATAGTATAAACTGCTATTAGCTTAAAGTGGGCTAGATACTGTTGTGTAATCATTGGGCCCGGAATTTGAGGGTCACAGCCAGTCGATAGTTTTGGGAACTAGGCCCCAACTTGCTAGATGTCGCCCCATGGCTTTCCATGAGGAGACCGGCGTCATTTTTTCTTGCTAAATTAACAGGTTCTCGGATCATCAAGTTGTGCGCTAGGATTGACGAGTCTAGAGTGTTTTGGAGCGTTCCTTTCCCCCCACTCCGTTATTGTTTTTGTGATTGTTTTCCACCATGTAACGGAGTTGAGGGAGGGAGAAGGGGGAGGGGGTACGGCTGCTATTCTACTTCTTTAAAGAGTGACAGGGTGTGGGGGTTTGGCTATTTATCTACTTCTTTAAGGGAGGAAGAGGGGGTGGGGAATTGGGCTACTATTCAGAAGAGGGGGTGGGGAATTGGGCTACTATTCAACTACTTTCAGAGAGAGAGAGGAAGAGGTGTTCTAGTATACTCCAGTACCTGCTCAGCCACAAACCGGAACCCCCTGTCGTCCCTGACACACTCGTAGCTCTCGGCCAGCAGCGGGTTGAAGGGCTTGCTGGCCGCGCGGTGCGCCGTGCCCGAGTACGCGCTCACCGCGAACGCCGCCACGAGCGACATGCGCTCCACCGAGCCGCTGCACTCGGAGGCCAGGTCGAGGAGCTCTGAGTATTCTAGTTCTTCGCAGAGACGCTAGAAAAAAAACGTTAAATATTCAGTGCTAAAAAGTCAGTCACGTGCGAGTCAAAGTCACGCACAAAGGATGAGTATAAAAAATACGTTCGTTAGGTTAGGTTAGAAGGCAAAAGGTGCGGTTCCACTTGGGCGGAGCGGAGACGAGCTGTGCCGCGATTCACCAATCAGAGTGCGGGGCGGAGAGAAGCGGAGACGAGCTGTGCCGCGATTCGCCGATCAGGGTGCGGAGCGGAGAGAAGCGGAGACGAGCTGTGCCGCGATTCGCCGATCAGGGTGCGGAGCGGAGAGAAGCGGAGACGAGCTGTGCCGCGATTCGCCGATCAGGGTGCGGAGCGGAGAGAAGCGGAGACGAGCTGTGCCGCGATTCGCCGATCAGGGTGCGGAGCGGAGAGAAGCGGAGACGAGCTGTGCCGCGATTCACCAATCAGGGTGCGGAGCGGAGAGAAGCGGAGACGAGCTGTGCCGCGATTCACCAATCAGGGTGCGGAGCGGAGAGAAGCGGAGACGAGCTGTGCCGCGATTCGCCAATCACATGGCTTAAAATCCACAGCTCCTCTCCGCTCGGAGCGCAGCGGAGCTTCCCGCCTTAGCCTTCGTGGTTATTTTTTAATGTTTTGTTGTTTTTAGGGTTTCGTAGCCAAATGGCAAAAACGGAACCCTTATAGATTCGTCATGTCTGTCTGTCCGTCCGTGTGTCACAGCCACTTTTCTCCGAAACTATAAAGTCTATGCTATTGAAACTCGGTAGCTAGATGTATTCTGTGGTTCACAGAATACATCTAGCTACCGAGTTTCTTAAGAGTTACCGAGCATTAAGATTTTTATATAAAACTAGAAAAAAAAGCAGTAAATTTTGGGGGTCCCCATACTCTGAACTGAAACTCTCGTTTGATGAAAAAAATTTTTTTTTCATCAAACCCATACGTGTATAGATAGGTCTTCAAAAATGCTATGGAGGTTTCTCACATCATTTTTTTCTAAAGTGAATAGTTTGCACAAGAGACACTTCCAAAGTGGAAAAATGTGTGTCCCCCCCCCCCCTCTTACTTCTAAACTAAGAGAATGATAAATCTAAAAAAATATATGATGTACATTGCCATAAAAACTACCAACGAAAATTAGTTTGAACGAGATAGAGCTGGTAGTTTTTTTTTAATACGTCATAAACTGCAATTTTCGGTTAGTGAAATCACTACCACTGCGAACGTGTTAAAACATCAGTCAAAGTTACAACAAACTATAAGAACTTTTATATTATGTTACTTGCTGCTACGAAACCCTTCATGGGCGAGTCCAACTCGCACTTGGCCAGTTTATTTATTTCATAATTATACGATTTTGCTGAAATATCCCTTTAGTTTCTAATCGGAGACACACCGGTAAATATATAATTATGGACATTCTGGAATTTGAATATTTTGGGACATGGACACTCTGGGATATGGTCATCCGACCAGATACAATCACACAACAAAGTGATCCTAGAGTCCCGTTTTTCCTTTGAGAGAACGGAAAACAAAACTGGCCAAGTGTGAGTCGGAGTCGCGCACGGAGACACAAAAAAACCGGCCAAGTGCGAGTTGGACTCGCCCATGAAGGGTTTCGTAGCAGCAAGTAACAGAATATAAAATTTCTTATAGTTTGTTGTAACTTTGATTGATGTTTTAACACGTTCGCAGTGGCAGTGATTTTTCTAACCAAAATTGCGGTTTATGACGTATTAAAAAAAAACTACCAGCTCTATTTCGTTCGAACCAATTTTCGTTAGTAGTTTTTATGGCAATGTACATAATATTTTTTTTTTAGATTTATCACTCTCTTAGTTTAGAAGTTAGAGGGGGGGGGGGGGGAACACACATTTTTCCACTTTGGAAGTGTCTCTTGCTCAAACTATTCAGTTTAGAAAAAAATGATGTTAGGAACCTCAATAGCATCTTTGAAGACCTATCTATAGATAACCCACACGTATGGGTTTGATGAAAAAAAAAATTTTGAGTTTCAGTTCTGAGGATGGGGACTCCCAAAATTTACTACTTTTTTCTAGTTTTATATAAGAATCTTAATGCGGTTCACAGAATACATCTAGTTACCAAGTTTCAATAGCATAGGCCTTATAGTTTCGGAGAAAAATGGCTGTGACACACGGACGGACAGACAGACAGACAGACAGACAGACAGACAGACATGACGAATCTATAAGGGTTCCGTTTTTGCCATTTGGCTACGAAACCCTAAAAAACCAGCAAAAAATCAGGTTTGTTGTATGGGAGCCTTCCTGCCCCCTTTTTTTTCTTATTTTAGTATTTATTGCTCTAGCGGCAACAGAAATAGATCATTTGCGAAAATTTCTCAGCTCTCTAGCTATCACGGTACACAGTCAGACAGACAGACGGACAGCGAAGTCTCATGAATGTCTTTGGGAGTCCTGGGATATCTTTCCAAGGGCTCCGCACCATAGGCTGTTGGGCAGGATACGTGAGGTTTTTTAGTCGGTAGTCATAGCATCCATGAAGGATTTTAACTCACGTTAAAAAAAATGTGTCCCGTTTTTCACCCTTTGGGCACGGAACCCTAGAAATCAATACATATAATAAAATCGTAACAGGTCGCTGTCTGTACATTAAAGATATATAAGAAAAAAGTTTATAGGGGGGCTTTATGGACGCCTTTGTACCCAAAACAAAGGTTTTTAGAATATTTATCTATTTGTCTGTACGTTTGTGCACGCTAATCTCAGCAACCGCTCTTCTTTATTGCGTTGCGGTTTGCTCCACTTAACATTTAGTGTTTGTTTCATGTCAATCGGTTTATAAATAAAAAAGTTACATATATCAATGTAAAGATAATGCAGCGTACGAAGTCGCGGGCTACAGCTAGTATTTAATAAATACAAACCTGTAACATATTAAGCGGCTCATTAATAGTGACCGGCATAGATATCTGCGAGAGATCCTTCCCAATATTCTTGTACAGCAAGTTCCACAGCGAGGGACCGCCGGGAGTGGGCCTGGGCGAAGGCAATCGGGTTCTGCGGGTCCAACCGGAGCCGGGGTCCACTGCGCGCAGAGTCACTTGCTCTGCCGATACTGCTGTAACAAGGGGCTGGGATGAAGATACGGTTTTGTTTTAGATTTTTAGTTTTATAACGGAATAGCTGTGCGAACTAGAGTGATAGAGCCTGCTGATTTTATTTATACTAATATTATAAAGAAGAAGGATTTAATAGTTTCTTTGTTTGCATGAATAGGCTCCGAAATTACTGGACCGATTTGAAAAATTCTTTCGCTGTTGGGAAGCTACACTCTTCACCGTGAACATAGGCTATATTGTATTCCCGTATTCCCTCGGGAACGAGAGCTACGTGGGTGAAACCGCGTGACGTCCTCTAGTGTACTAATAATGTTATTTATCTGGAAAGTGTTAAACCAAAAAAATAGCTGACACCCGCGGATTCGCTCAAGTAAAATTTTGTTTCCGTTCCCGCTGCCCACAGCAACATATTTACGATTTAAAAAGTAGCTTTTATGTTATTCCAAACTAATAGTCTATCCCTGTACCAAATTTCAAACAGATCCGTTCAGCCGTTACAGCGTGAAAGATTAATCTCTACTATTATAAAATTGTAAAAATAGCTGTGATGGTACATCTATACTAATATTATAAAGAGGAAAGATTTGTTTTTTTGTTTTTTTTTGTTTGTCTGTTTGTAATGAATAGGCTCCGGAACTACTGGACCGATTTGAAAAATTCTTTCACTGTTGGGAAGCTACACTCTTTGCGGTGAACATAGGCTATATTTTATTCCCGTATTGCCACGGGAACGGGAACTACGCGGGTGGAACCGCGTGACGTCCCGCTAGTTCAAGATAAATTTTAAAAAATAACTGTTATCGACTAATTTAGGGCTTCTGAGTCCAAATTATTTTTTTCTTCGTGTCTGTTTGTCTGTCTGTTTATTTGTTCAGGGTTTGAGCAAAATTCAGTAGCTTGGTCATAACTGTACTGTTAGCATTTTGTAGGTATTTTTTCAACTTAAATAACGCTGTATGTTTCATTAAAATCGGTTCAGCGGAAATGATAATACAGATTGACCTATGTTTTAAAAGAAGACCTATGCACTGGACAGGTCAAAGTCGATTGGTTATTAGTTAAAATCATCTCGCGAACGAAGCCGTGGGGAGAAGCTAGTATAGTATATTTAGGCACACACACTAGCTATACATTATTGCTGAGTACGCAAATGTCGAACGAGAGCGCAAACGTCTCAAACTCGACAGTTGTCCCTAACCAACGTGCCCGCTCGCTTGTGTGTCCCTGCCTCCCCTCGCGCGTTCACTTAGCGTAGTAACTTGTCTGTGAATTTGATAATATATTGCCGGAAATTACAGTGACCAAATTAGCACGCAATCTTCCATACGCATACACACAATAACATAAGACCCCCAAATATAAAAAAGCAACCTTATATTCTATTTCTAAATCAGTACAAAAAGTCCAGATTTGTAAAGTTAATTCAGCGTGACTCACTCGCACCATCAGAGTTGTCGGAGCTCGCGGACCCCTCCTCGCTGCTCAGGGACCCCGCTTCTGACGAAGAGTCGCCGTCCAGTTCTATCACGCCCGCCTGAAATGTTACATAACAGTCTTACATTATCTATACTAATATTATAAAGAAGTAAAGTTTGTGTGTTTGTTAAATTGTAAGGGGTAATCTCGGGTTCTACTGAACCGATTTTAAAATTCTTTCACCAATAGAAAGCTACGTTATTGTGGAGTGTCATAGGCTATATAGCATCACGCTACAGCGAATAGGAGCGGTGCAGTAATAGTAAATGTTTCAAAAACGGGGGAAAAGTTATTCCTTTTGAGAGCTTCGTTGCGTGTGCTGCGTAAATATTTATAGTTATGTAAAAAATATGTACTACAAAATTGTTTCTCTTAAAAAAGTTCTAAAAAAATTGCGCGATAGCATGTGTCTATCTTTGGGTTGGTACACAATAACCATTTTAATGGCAATCATTTTTTTTCTACAATAATGCCACGGGATACCTCTTTCACAAACGAAATTGTTCTTAAAAATAATGCGACGGGAATACACGCGACGAGAAACCTTTCTCTCTCTCTCTCTCTCTCTCTCTCTCTCTCTCTCTCTCACGTAGTATTGAATATTAACGACGAGACGCTACGGGAGTAAACGCAACGCGACGGGAGTAAATGCGACGGAAACAGGTAATACTCTCTCTTATGTGGCGCAAACGAAGTTGCGCGGGTCAGCTAGTAAAACTATAAAGACAGATAGATAATGCTTACCGAAACCACGAAAGCAAAAAAACATTTGTGGATTACACAAATATTTAGTCACATTTTTTTAAGAAAATGTACGGAATGTTCTACTTTCTTAGGTTAGTGGTTGTGGTGGCCAGATGACTACCAGACCATGAAAACTGGTGGTAACCACGGCAATAAAAACAAGTAATTTTTCGCCATTTTTGAAGTGTCATATTTTCTTGATATAATTATTATAAAAAGAAGTGATAGGGTTAATAGTACTTGTACATAGCCGGACATAGGACCACCATATATCTTAAACTAGTAGTTCCTGAGATTCTAGCGTTCAAACAAACAAACAAACAAACTCTTCAGCTTTATAATATTAGTATGAATTAATAAAATTGAAAAGATTCTTGTAGAGGTAATAATTCAAGTAAAAAAAAGAGATTAAGTTTTTAAGCACGTCATTATCAATTCAGCTCGTCAAATTGACGTCGCCAGCCTGATGGAAAGTCGTGGCGCATCTAGCGATCGGAAGCCACTCTCACAACCCGTACGACTTCTGATAGTGGTCCTTAAGTTGGCGGTTCTTTAAATAAAAGGTATTTTTATTTTGCGTAAGGTACAAATCATGTGGCGTCGCCGTCGGGACAGAGTACAAAATTACGCCACCCCAATTCATCCAGAGGGTGTCGTAAGAGGCGACTAAGGGAACACTTTCGCAAAACGATTCATTGTGTAGAGAAGGAAAAAACAATTATAATAAAATGACAGTCGTTAGCCAAGTCACACAGCACCAAGACTAGTACATTGGGAATAGCATTTCTGTCTGTCTTATTTTGTGGGGTCAAATAAGCCTTATGGGCGGCTTAAAATTTTTTAACTGCGTGTCGGCACGACCTACGCCTATCCATTTTGACACGGCAATAGGGTCACCACCTATTACGTGGGACATAAAACTATAAGGTGAAATGTGGGCGTTTGTATGCCTCTGCCAATCTTTCGGGGATAAGGCGTGACTATAATATTGTATGTACGTTTTTGGAATACGTGAACAATGCTATGGGTTATGTGTTTACTACTTCAATTGTATAATGTACGTAGTTTAGACTTTAACATGTAATCGTTTTTTGTTCCTATTATATAAATAAAGTACGTAAGTTACAAACCTCATCGGCGGCTATGATCTCCGCTGGCTTAAGATCATCGTCGTGCTCCTCAGCGTCGAAGAACTCCGAGGCGGAGACGCACGACGAGCTGTAGCTTAGCGACTGTTGGAACGGACGGTTGTTCGCCTAAGGAGGGGAAACTAATATTAGTGCGTAATTATTATGAATATACTAGATTAGCTCCCGTTCCCGTGGGAATACGGGAATAAAATATAGTCTATGTCACCTGGGGATAGTGTAGCTTCCCAACAGTGAAAGATTTTTCCAAATCGGTTCAGTAATTTTGGAGCCCATTCGATACAAATAAGCAAACAATCAAATCTTTCCTCTTTATAATATTAGTATTGATAGATGATGCTCGCGGCTTCACCCAAGTGAAATAAGGAGTGTTTCATTTAAAAAGGAGAGGAGAATTAAGCTGAGAGGGGGCCCTATTTTGCATGATGGTGACGGTTCATATCCGAGTATTATTTATAGTTTGCATATAAAGAAAAGTTACTTTTTTGTCCTCTAGTTAAGTATACTTAATTATGTAATACGTCACAAATTTTTTTGTGGAATAAAATACTTTTTTGTTTGTTTTGAGGTGGCTCCTCAATTCATACGGACACAATTCGGTACCCGTTCCCGCTTCCCATGGGATATTCTCGGGATGAAATACATAAAAAAAAGATATAGTGGAATCCAACAGACCTAAATAATATAGTAAACAAATATAGTAATATAGTAAACAAACTTTCCAAAACGTCTACTTCCCAAAACGACAACTTTCAATAAAACCGGCCAAGAGCGAGTCGAACTCCCCCATGACGGGTTCCTTCCGTAGCAGCATAAGGTTTATGATTATGAAATTAAATGTTTTTTTTAGAGTCAATGGAATGAAAGGAAAAAATTGGGGTTTATGACGTACTAGCTGATGCCCGCAGCTTCGCTGGCGCAAAAGTTTGTTCCCGTTCCCGCTTCCCGTAGGAACAATAATTAAATACAAAATATATAATACAAAATATATACAAAATATACAAAATATACAAAATATGCAAAATATACAAAATAATAAAGTATACAATAAATAAATAAAACAAATGAAGACTGAGAAAATAAATGAAGATCGGCGAAACAAATGAAGATCGACAAAAAGATCAATAAGACAAAAGACTTTAAGCAAGTTGATAAGGTCAAAAACTACTCGCAGCCATATTTTGTAATCTAGATGCGATTGCCATTCAAAAAAATAGGTGCAAGCAATTCTCGTCGTTTATGGACATCACTGATCACGAATACATAAAAAATAAATAAATATAATGCAAGTTCATAAGGTCAAGAATTGCTTGCACCTATTTTTTTGAATGGCAATCGCATCTAGATTACAAAATTTGGCTGCGAGTAGTTTATAAGCTTATTAACTTACTTAATAGTCTTTTGTTTTATTGATCTGCATATGATTTTTCTATCTTCATTCGTTTTGCCGATCTTCTTTTATTTCATTGATCTTTATTTGTTTTACCGATTTTCGTTTGTTTTATTGATCTTGATTTGTTTCATTGATCTTCATTAGTTTCATTAATCTTCATTTGTTTTACTGATCTTCATTTGTTTGTTGACGTAATGAACCTCAAGGGTTTTACCGATCTTCATTTGTTTCATTGATCTTTATTTGTTTTATCGATCTTCATTTGTTTCATTGATCTTCATTTGTTTTGTCGGTCTTCATTTGTTTCGTTTGTCAGGTACCTGTTCTATCACACCCTGACCGTTGGACCACTATTTACTACACACCTGTATATACATTCCTCTACGTAGAAATAGAGATCCTTAAAATCCTTAGTAAATTGCCGTAAACTATGTCAAGTAGTTGTTGTCACAGTCGACGTTTTGGGAAAATGTCGCTTTGGGAAGTTGTCGTTTTGGGAGTCGACGTTTTGGGAAGTCGTCGTTTTGGGACAGTCGACGTTTTGGGAACTTGTCGTTTTGGGACAGTTGACGTTTTGGGAAGTTGACGTTTTGGGACAGTTGATGTTTTGGGAAGTTGACGTTTTGGGACAGTTGACGTTTTGGGAAGTTGACGTTTTGGCACAGTTGACGTTATGAACCTAAAGGGATCATTCTACTTTGTCCACTAAAATTCATTAAAAAGATCCATCATGGATCTTTGTAGACCTATCATGTACACTTTAATACCCTGAACTATTTTTTACTGATAAATGGGGTATATTTTTTACTTTTAGGATATGCAAGTAGAAGGATATGCGTGTGGAAAAAGATTTCTGATAGATCTTTTAATGGATTTTAGTGGACAAATGGGATCAATTTACAATCTAAGCGTTCGCGGAAGAGAGCCCCTATCGGATCTTACTGTGCTCGAACGCTCCGGACACAAGGTGCGAGGATGTAGGCTGTATGCTTCTCTGCCGCCACTAAGCAACAAATTTCTTTCCTAATCATACCAACAAAATACAATAACTCACTTACCGGATCGGAATTATTCCCCATAGAAGATATTTCAGTCAAGTCGGACGCGTCGTGGATACGGGAGAGGCGCGTGCGCAGTTCTGTGTAGATAACTTCACTCGTCATTATTTACATAAACGGTATACGCATGGTATTTGTAAGAGAGGTTTTTTTTTCAATTCACATTAAAAAAAAGTCTATAAGGCCGCTCACTTGAGGACCACTGTCAGAAGTTTTACGGACTGTGCGAGTGGCTCCCAATTGCTACATGTCGCCATGGCGGACGATGTCAATTTTCAAAATTCACTACCTCGTGGCTTAGCTGCAGTGTGTGTGACTGTAGTGCTGAGATATCGAGTTTGCATCTCATACATACATACATACATATAATCACGCTTGTCTCCCATCGGGGTAAGCAGAGACTATGGCTTTCCACTTGCTACGATCCTGACATACAACTTTCGCTTCTTCTACTTTCATTACTGTTTTCATTCAGAAGGTCTCTGATTTAATCGGCATGCGTACGCCGAGGTCGACCCCTACCAGTTTGCCCATTCATTCTCGCCTCATAAATCTGCTTTGTCACTCTATTCTCATCCATTCTTTCCACGTGTCAAAACCATCTAAGCATCCCTTTTTCTATTTTAGTCACTACATCAATATACCCTGCCATACTCAATTCGGAACAAAATGTTTTTTTAAATGTGCATGTTTATGTCGGGATATAGATGTTTTCGAAGATGATGCGTATGTATTTAGAAATAGTATATTAATTTATCAGCCGTCTAGATCTAATAGCACAGACTTGTACCAGCTTAGCATGGGCTGGATAGCGCTATGTAAAATGATGATATTTTTTAGCTTTGCCAATAGTATTGCGACGATGAGAGATAGACAAGGGGCCTACTACCTACATTCCTTAATGTACAATGCTGACCAGGTTTGGCGGTACAGTTTGTTTGGAGATGATCGTATACAGAACACTACAGGATTTAGGATGCGTCAATTTTTAGGGTTCCGTACCCAAAGGGCCAAAAAACATGACCATATTCATGAAACCTCGCTGTCCGTCTGTCTGTCTGTCGGTCACGAAGCTGTATCTCAGGAACTGTGAAAGTTAGAGAGCTAAAATATTCAGATGATGTATTTCTGTTGCCGCCATTACGACAAATACTAACATCAGTAAAATAATAATATTTAAGTGTGTGCAACAAACGTGATTTTTTACCCTTTTTTGGTACGATACCCTCGAGTCCGACTCGCACTTGGCCGGTTTTACAATTGTCAAACGTTTTTCATTACACAAACTTCCAACAGTTAAGTTAACATAATTCTCACCGGAATTCTGATGCAGTGCAGTGTTGAGGTTAGTTCGTAGCGCCGCCACCATGGCGCCACTGGGCGATGAGCCTGTATTGGCGGCATCCATCGCCGCACGGAGTCGACCTCTTTCGCATACCTATAGGATAGGGTACACACTGCAATGAACTAGGAACCACCATCCCCTTTCCGATCCCGAACAATGCGTGCCGGGCAGAGATGCCACTCATACACAGTGGAGAGAATCTTCGCCAGAACCGAGCGTTTCAAAAGATCGTTCCTCTGTCGAACTATAAAAACTTGGAACGACCTGCCCGCACACGTGTTTCCCTCATCCTACAATCCCGGGTTCTTTAAGACACGCTCCGTGAAGAGGCACATCACAGGGCCGCCAACTTGAGGACCACTGTAAGAAGTGGCCCCGAATCGCTAGATGCGCCACGGCTTTCCATCAGGCTGGTGGCGACGTCAAAAAAAAAGGAACTATAAGAACTTATTCCCAGGATAAAATGTAGACTATCCCCATGCCAAATTTCATCAGAAGCGGGTTCGTGTCTGTTTCTGGATTCACTCCTGAAGAGTGAATCCAGAAACAGACAGATAGTTATTTCCGTATTTATATATATTTTACTGGATGATGCTCACGGCTTCGCTGGCGTGGAATTCGGTACTCATAACGCTTCCAATGGGAATATATTCCAGGGATTAAAAGTAGCTTATGTGTTATTACAGACTATAATATCTATGTCGGTACCAAATTTCAGACTGATCAGTTCAGTCGTCAGAGCGTGGTTGAGCAACTAAGATTCAAACATCTAAACATCCAAAGATGTTCAGAAAATTTCACATTTATAATATTGATAGAACTAGTAAGACTTCTCAATCATCCTTTCACGCAATTTTAATAATAAGGGGTACAAAGAAGATTTCACTTTATAGTTTTATACGACAGAATTATTGTACGTAGTGAGCTAAATAATTACTTAATACATGAAAATTAAAAGAATCTTACCAGCGTCGAAACAATGCCCTTCAAGCTAGCTACCAGGTCTTTCGCCACCACCGTGAAGTCTTCTCTCAGCTGGTGGTCTGGCGTCAGACTTGTGATGGAGGCGGGTCCGGGCGCCGTGCCTAGTGATTCGGCCCCGGGAAGAGACTGCGGCCGAGCGGCTGCACAGGCTGCAATGATGATTGTATGGTCTTGAGGTGGAGAGTAAATTTTGAAGACGGGGTTTGAATAGGACAGATTGTATAGTCAAAAAATTTGGTAGATGTTTTATGGTCTGTAAAAGGTCCTCCACATTCTAGGAAGAATTTCGCCGAGAACGCGAGAATAACACGAGAAACGTGAATGTGAATCGGATTCAGATTCTCGCGAGAATGTGGAGCGCTTATGAAGTATATAGCTTGATTCGTGTGACATTTGTATTGACACAAACTAAAATAGACTTTATTTCAACAGAATAAAGCTTTTGTCGTTGAAGGGCAGAGAATAGGAACAGAGAGTTAAATTGTGAATAACTACTTTATGCCGTTGAAATAAAAGTTATTTTTGTTTACGTTATATAACTGTCACAGTGATCAGATATGTATATTTTATTTACAGATTGTTAGTATTGACTAAAAATTAATTTTATTTAGATCTATGTATATTGGAATATACGGAATTATTTGATACAACTTTGGAAACGAATGTTTTACGGGATACAGTTAGTGTCAATCATGGAGGAAATGTGTCAATATTAGAGTAGTGACTCGATGTTCTACACTTACCTAACAAATATGAAAATGGTAACCATAATGGCACAATGAGTGGTTTATTACAAAGTATACGACAGCTAACATCTTGATACTAAGATCTATTTCCAAATGAGGTAGGTACAGAAATCTTTGTGTATTTAATTGAACTATAGTAATTCCAGCTAAGTATATATTATGGTAATATATCGTAATTAACTTACGTCCTGCGACAAACTTCGAAACTCTTTGAACACATTTAGGATACATAATGCTTTCAATGTCCCTTTTTTATACCATACCAGAAAGGAGACAGACAAGCATTTGTCCATCTGATGCAAAATCGTCACCGTGCCCTACGGACGTCTGCGACATTAAAAGCGCTACAATCGCAATACAGACCTATACATTATTTATGAATTGTATCCAGGCCCACGTGATAGGTGGTGGAGAACCGATTGCCTTCAGGACCAACGCCTTAAAGTGTGAAACATTCGTGAATTGAAATACCAAAAAAGATAGTAAAAGATGTATAGGAATAAAAAAATAAGTTAAGAGGAGAAATGGAATATTGAAATAGATTTAAAATATAAATAGCTTATGGAACCCGAAGTTCGGTAAGTATAAAGTTTTATAAAAAAAAAGGAACATTAGGGTGCGTTTCCACTGATGCGGAGTGGAGCAGATGAAAGCAGTGTAAAGTTCTAAGTGTTTCCAGTTAAAAGGAGCGGGTGAAACTGAGCAGACCGGAGCGAGCTGCATTGAGTCCTGTTCTGATCTGTCGGCTCGAACCCTCTCTGCCAAATATTTTATTCGAAAGTTCGTTCAGCATAGCTCTACTCCAATTACATCAGTTTTAGCGTCAGTGGAAATGCATAATTTAAGATTGTTATGAATATAATGTTATGAGAGTGCTTGTGAAATAATATACAAATATATTTTAATTCAGCTTATTTATGGTAATATCATACTCGTAGTGGTATTCGGAGCTGTAGTCAATTTCTGACCATTAAATTATAGTTTGGCAAAAAAGAGAAGAAAATAATGGAGGAGTCAATGTGCTGTTCATATTGCAACCCGTTGAAAAGAACCACCAATCAGTAGTCAGTTGTCAACAACCGTCAATAAAACCCACCAATCAAATTGTATAACGTCATTGACTGACAGACATATGTGACGTTATTGACAGGTTTTTGACAATGTAGCCAGCCTGCAAAATATTAGTTCCGTTTATAGACATTTTTGCCAAGCTGTAACTACCATTATGAACGCACTCCTACAAGCTTAGATAGATAAGGGAGGGAATATTAGGAATTATTAATATTGTTTATAACAATTACATACATAATGATTACGCCTTTTATCCCGAAGGGGTAGGCAGAGGCATATTTTATGACCACATTTCACTTTTTAGATTTTTGTCCCAAGTAATAGGTAGTGAGCCGTATTAACATGGACATGCGTAAGTTGTGACGTTTATAACAATTAAAATATGAATTACCTAAATATTATTACATGCCGCCTTTCGCCCCTATAGTAGAGGCAGACTTTATAAGTATTCACCCACATGTCACTAGTTACATTTTGTCCTATGTAATAGTTACATTGGAATATTAATATTTAATGAGAACTCACATCTTCTCAATTCCTCTACCAGCATTTTGAAGACATATTGACAGACAGTTCTGGCAAAGTCACTGTCGTTCGACATCGTTGCACACCGTCAGGATATCTATTCACTTACAGGATAACTTATTGCTTTTTATCATTCCGCATATTCCTCACAGGGAATTAAGCTGAACACAGATAGGATCACTGAGTCTTCCGTTTGTGTATTTTGCAGCGCAATGCACTTTTATGCTGTGATCTTTTCGTTCACTGTAAAATTGGACTTTAAAATTCAGACTTGTGAAACATGGTGAGTACACCAGAGCAAACTTAACTGTGAGATTTTCTCATTTCTAAACATAGGTATATTATCATAAAGTGAACCACGTCTGCTCCATAAAGGAAAATCAATTTTACCGAAGAAATCACATAGCAATCATTTTCAAAGGTAAACTACGATTTCAGCACCGTAATTCATAAGTCTTATGTCTTAAAAAATATTGAACACATTCATTATTCACAATATAAATAAACACAAAACGTTTTCGCGAAGTTAACAAAAGGAACGCTTAATGTAATATTAAGATTCATCTTTGTTCTATCAAGGTTAAATTTAACACGCAATCCCGTAATGTAAACACACTTTAAACTGCATTTTTCATAACTTTAATGTACTCTTACATCATTATACGCATACACTAAATCTGTACTGTCCAATGAAAAACATAATACTGAAATGTCACTTTCTTGTACAAAATTCAACTCTAATGCTTAATGTTAAGGTTGAGATTTCTATGTGTGCTTGAGATGCGTAGGTATATTTAGATCACAGATAATCTAAGATTTCAGTTATCTCTTAAATGAGATATCTTTCAAGGGCGTATTAGGAGTTAGTACATATTAAGATTGATAGTAGATATATTTGACACTAGCTGCCCGCAGTTTCGCCCGCCTAAAATTTATTATCGTTCCCGCTTCCCGTAGAAACTTATTCCCGAGATAAAAAGAAGCCTATGTGCTATTCCAGATCATAATCTATCCCGGTACCAAATTTCAGCCAGATCCGTTTAGCCGTTAGAGCGTGAAAGAGTAACAAACTCACAAACTTTCGTATTTATAATATTAGTAACATTTTTGGCAAGAGCGAATTGGCGCAGATGTACTAGAAGTTGTTGAGTCAGCCATTCATACATCGGTTACATACATTTTTCAAGCCTCTAACTTGGCTCAAGGTCTGCTATATTACTGGAAACGGGGACCGACGGCGACGGCTTAACGTTCCTTCCGAAGCTCGGTATTGCTTTTGAATGGAAATGCCATGGTCTCCAAAATCAGGACCAGTCATATAGTAACATGATCATGACTGAGTTGGCGGTGTAGGAGAGATCTTCTCTTTTAAATGTATAAGACAGCTAATATGGACAAGTTTGATAGGTGACTAAAACCAGCTAAACGGAGGCTGTTGAAAAACCATGGACGTGCTTTATTTGGAATTTCAAGTAGTGACTCTATCAATCAATACTAATAATGCTGGAGGGGGTCTATCATGAATATTATGTACCATTCAGGAAGCGATATCGTTCATAGCTATCTAAATCTACGCCATGCATGTAACAATTGCTACGTATAAAATAATGTAAAGTGTGAATAGGACGTATAAAAAGGGGTACAAAAAAGTAAAATAAAAAATCTTACGAACTAAAGTAGAGGCCAGAAATGTAGAAAGAAACGCTGGAAGGAAAACAGAAGAGATATATTTAGTTTATACGGTACACACATTTTGAGAATCGTTGGCTGTAGCTATGTTATGAAACATTTGCTTGGAATAGCCGGCGTGCTGTTTCGAAGGTGATGATTGATATATTTTTCATCGAGTCCTTTAACTGAACGTGAAATACAACCGGAAACAAAAGTGGTTTTACTTAGGACCTTTTATGACGATCTACTCTCTCTGGACTAGACAGTATCATCAGTCTTATCATGGCGATAAGTTCGCCACTGAGTCAGTAAAGCTTAGAAAATATTTAGACTTCTGTCTGAATCTGTACCGATTCCTATTTATTTCTGGTGGGGTAAAATGAGTGAGAAGAGTCCGTTGATAAAGTTTTCAGGCTCATCTATGGTCTACGATAACATCCCTAATATCATATGAATTTGCTCTAAACGAGTGTTGGCGTTAACGATCGAAACCGCACTAACTGGTTATCTAGAATTGTGCGGATCTAAATTAACCATACGATACGCATATGCCAAAGGAATATAATCTATGATCGACTTATTTCCAGCAAGCTTTTATGCTGATAAAAATTATGTTAGCTGCTATTTGTTGAATAAATTGACAGCTTCAAGAGAGGAGTGTCACTCCCTGACCAGACCACCATTCAGTCACCAATCAATAGCTTTTATATGCCGTATATTAAGTGTGTGAGTTTTCTGCCAGCCAATTATTTTCCGCCGTTTTACAACTGCGGAGTTCTTTAAAAAGCGCGTGAAAAAGTATCTTTAAAATTAACTGGAGGCTCAAAGTTTTATTTTCGAAAAAGATAGATATACTTACTTAAAAAGATATATTTTACGAAAAGGTTAGGTCTTTTTGAAGCCTTTTACCCGCTTCATGTATCTAAGCTTATTGCCAGAAAGTTTTTAATGTAAAATGAACAATTAGGTGTCTATTGCCTCTATTGGTTGTGTAGAAACCATAGACTACTTGACCCTAGTCGTCTATGGTCTTGGGATCATAATTTATGTGGTCTGATATGCAAGATTTTCATGCTGTAGCTTTGGTATCCAAACTACAAAGGGTTTAAGAAACATGCCTATGACAGCGTAGTGCTTTCAATGATCGCCATCTTGGCTTTATTTTTTTTTTCAAACAGCCATGCAAAGGCGACGCGTCCACACTTACCGATTTCATAGAATCCTTTGTAAAGACACAAAAATAATTATTGCTTTTTTTTTGATAAATAAACTTTTATTAACACAATTTACTAGAACGAATAAAAATAAATAACCATGATTTTTTGTGAACATGTACAATACATTTTTATAAAAAAGGAATATCACTGTTAGTTCGTTTCTTCTTTTTTTAGGGAACAAGGAGGGTGGTTAGGATTCCTAAAAAAATAAAAGGTTAGTTTGTGGGTTAGTCACTCAAATCAATACTAATACTTGAGGGATATGCAATAAAAATACAAAGAATCCTTTATTACAATACTAGCTGTTGCCCGCGACTTCGTACGCGTGAAAATTATGCAATAATGCCAATTTGATTGCTCTCTGCTTAGCCCCTAGGATATGTAGCGTGATAATATATAGTCTATTTGAAGACCCTACCCCTAGTTAATATTTGTGTAAAATTTGAATCAAATCTATTGCGTACTTTTCGAGATCCTTCCGGACAAAGCAAAACAAACAGCCAAAAAATTTCTACCTATTTTCGGCTTCGGTATCTTATGTTGAACACCCAGCGAGTATATTTTTAAAATATTTCCAATATACAGTTTTGACTTTTCTATCATTTTATTATATGTATAGATTACAAGGACTAAAACCATAAACCTTTACCGACCGTAATGGTTTTGTTACAATAATAATATCTTAAAGTAGTAGTTCAGCTATGGGTCGGAATACAATTCAGGCCGGTGGGTCGCGAACAAATATTGAAAAGGCACTGAAATATAGAACAAACCCCTCTATAACTTCCCAAAATTCTCTCCTCTAAAACAGCCGAGGTCATAAAATTGCAAATTTTAGTTAGACGGGTTGGACGTTTAGACAACTTTGGGAACCACTGACTTAGAAAAGATTATGTATAATTTATTGCACATCTTTGGGTAAGGGCTAGACGGCAAATAAGTATTTAAAACGATAATAAAGGAAGGGAGGGGGAGGCGTAACCAAAATTAGCATTTATAAAATAAATACTACTCAAAAAGTATCTTATCTTATAAGCCCCGCAAGTTGGTAATGCGCTGGAACCTTGTCATAATGACAGCTAAGTGACGTCATCGTGACGTAGCGCGAGCGCGCGCTGGCCTCGCGAAGCTGCGTACGGTATTTTTTTTAGTACTGACTGCTCGACGGACATACGTCACCAAGTGGTCACCAAGATGGCCGCCAAGCGCAATATCAACGTCTAGCCCTCACCAATCAGCATGACAAAGCTTTACTAACACACAACATTACTATAGTTAGTTATATACAATAGTAAGTGTACAAATATATCACTGACCGCCATTATAAAAAAAACTGTATTTTTTAAATATCAATATTATGGCATACTGATACAAGAGAGTCAGCGTTATTGGCTACGAAGGGGTAAGTAGAGGTATACTAGTCCCCGTAATAGGCGATAAGCCTATTGACATGTTTAAATAGACAAAAAATAGGCTATGACTATTTTTATGGCCTCTAACTTGGCTTTATCTGCCTTCCGAAAGCACGGAAAAGCTTGTGAGGTGAAGTGAGGTTTATTTCAGAGTAGGTAATATATTTGTATAATGGCGATCAGTGAAACAGAAACACACAGACACACATACAAAAGCGAGTAATATAAATATCCTTACCAATAGGCAGAGAGGCGGCAGAGTTAGGTACAGAGGAAGCCCCGCCTCCCGGAGATGGAGGCGCGGTTAGAGCTGATAAGGCCTGCAATAGAAATTGTAGATTGTATAAACAAGGGAGCAAAATTGTATTTTTACGGCGAGGGCGCTACTTCGACTCACGAGCGAAGCGAAGGATTGTAGAAAAATTTCAACGTAGAATCCTGAGCACAGTGAGGGATTCAAAGTACAATGCCCGAGGGAAAAATAATTTGCTCTCGAGTATTATACGCCACTTTTTATCCCCTTTTTAAAAAATAGGTTTTGTACGACGTAGTTAGCTTCTACAGTTATCGTTTCAGGGGTTAATGCATTGTCACTTTCATAACTCGACGCAGAAATCATTATATTTGCAGAATACAATAAAATTAGTAAGTATACTGATTACAAGAGCAGAGAGATAAATCGCGCTGTTTAGTTTTTTTTAGTTAGCACAGGTTACAGCGCTGCTGTGCAGCCAACACATCCCAGCCAGTAATCCATACAATTTGCGTTTGATTTCTATGCATGTTTTAAGTTCCAAATTCAAATCACTTTGCCACCTGCTAAAAACTTTTAACAGAAAAGAGCTATTTTCCGCCCCGTTATAGCGGTAGAAAGTGATAAATTTCGAATAAAGGGAAATAGTAGTTTTCGATACAGTGTGGGATTTCTGTTATTACAACGAGTTCGACAGATGTTGACCCGAGCCGTAGGCGAGGGTGAACAGTCGGAACGAGTTGAAATAACAGTCCCACGCGTTGTATTGAACAACTATTTTTAATCCAGTTGCGAAAAAATTAAGCAATTTATTAAAACAAAAAAAAACACAATAAACCTGAATTGTCCAAAATGGCGGCAACCGTAAAAGAATATATACCTACCTAAGCAGAGACTATGGCAGTGCACTTCATACAGCCAACTTATTTTATATTTATAAATTTTATTTGGCCGATAATTTTAATAAAAATTACTTTTAAGCTAATATTGAAACAAGTTATTATCTTTTTTTTAGAAATATTTGCATGAATCACTAAAATTTCTATGAATTTTTGGTTGGTTTTTTTATTTTTAATTGATATTATTTTGACAGTTGGGAAAGAAAACGCACGAGTGCGGGAAAGGTAAAGAAAAAGCACGAGTGTGTAATAGCCCACATCCCGAACGCTATTCGTCCCTGTAATATGCCACTTTTTGAGCAACTGTACTAACCTTTCTGAGGCCCTAGAAGTCTTGACATTTTTCACGGCTCCCTATCATATCACGTGAAATCACCCCCCCACCCCTCCCCCTAGACAAGCAATTGCCTCAATGCCGCAGTTTTTCAAATGTATCCTCCGCACAAGCCACTTTCCTGTACCATGGCGTCTCGGCCAAGTCATAATGCAAGCTTAAACCGGGAAAAACAGGCGGAGCCGGCGTCCCCTAAGGAAACTGTCTTCTTTTTTACGTGTGGAAATCCTTCACGGTGTGCCGAACTCTTACCGACTAGAATCACACGGTGCTCTACCACTACCTACGGTTGGGAGCCCCAGGTAAACCCTCGGGAAGATGTCTCAAGATTCCCGACAGACCGTGGCTACCAACGCGACCTCATCTACTTTACTTCGTTTGGTTCACCTTACTTACCCGCGTCTTTGGGTTTTCGGATGTACTCTCGCTTCCTGGGTCGCGTGTCGTGAGATAAACTTTTACATCATGCTGTCGTCTTGCGCCTGCTTCTGTAAGGACGGTGAGCAGCCCCCATCCTGTCCTTAGTCCCCCGGTCATGGAGGCCGACAGTCTAAAGTGGAGACCGCGACTCGGCAAACGAGCGATGAGTCAAACTAACTCCAAAATACATTTATTTCACATACATACACAGGCACTTTCGACACGTCCATGAATAAAAATTAAAGTTAGTACCACCACCAGTTAGAAACTTGGCCCGCTTGAGAAGAACTGGCATGAAACTTGGCGGACTATTCTTATCGCGCTCTATTTTTTTTTATTATCTTTCATTTTTTACGTACGCGGAGAGAGGGGCGCCGCGATAGCCCCGCGGGCGGCGCCCCTCTGGACTTCCTGCGGCGCCCAGGTTGGGAACCCCTGCTTTAAAGCATTATATAGAACCGATTTACCTTTTCATAGAATAAGAATTAAAAGCTGATTACCCATGACTTGACTAATAAACAATGAGTAAGCTTTGTGTAACTATTCAATACGAAGATCGTTCTGAAACTTAATAATATTTTTGAGTGATATGATCAATACCTAAGAAGTTTGATATTTTTAAGCATTTTTGTTAGGAATAACGTGACGTTGCTACCCGTAGGTACCTATCAATAGTAAAACTATAAAGTCAAAGAAATTAATGTTTTGTTTAGAAATATTTAAAATTCGGATAAGTACCTACACCCAAACTATAGAATGCATATTTTTGAACGAAGCTGTCATTGTCACGCTTAGAGTATATTTATTACACAAGCTAAAACATCTGTTGAACATCTGTTGACCATCTGATTTGTTTTTTTTTTCCACCATACATAGGTAGGCCAGTTGCTGCTAAGAGCACAAATAGAATTTTGGTTTTCATTGCGTTCGTTTCAAAATAGATGAATGTACGTCTCGTGATATAATAATATTAAAGTGAAATATTAAAATGGAAAATTCAAAGAATTCTGTGACAAAAAATAAAAGGAAGCGTTCCGCTAACTGGGAATCAATAGAAAAGGTAAGATACTTTGTTTATCATCTTAGTAATATAAAAAACTAGCTGATGCCCGCAGCATCGCCCGCGTAAAATTTGTTCCCGTTCCCGCTTCCCGTGAGAACTTATTCCCGGGATAAAAAGTAGCTTATGTGTTATTCCTGACTACAATGTATAACTGCACCAAATTTCAGCTCGATCCGTTCAGCCGTTAGGACTAAGGTGGCAGACAAGCATACGGCCTACCAGAAGGACCGGTGGTCACCGCAGCCTATGAACGCTTGCAACACACTCGCGCTGCCGACCCTGTAAAAACCTTCTAAGACCAATTTACCAACCCCTATTTAATACTAGTTTATTTTCTTTTAGAATTTACTGCGTATCTGCGTGAAAGATTACGAGGCAGAAATCGAGATCAAACACGCAGATACCAACACCAATATGGCCAAAAAGGCCGCTTGGCAGAAAATCACACAGCAGTTTGTATTTATTAAATTTACTAACTACTAAAGTGGCGTCATTTTGGTAACGTATTAACATCTGTCAATTCATAGATTTATTAGTGAAAGCAAAACGTACATATAATAAAATGACAGAAAAGTCAAAACTGTACATTGGAAATATTTAAAAAAAAACCGGCCAAGTGCGAGTTGGACTCGCCCATGAAGGGTTTCGTAGCAGCAAGTAACATTAATATAAAAGTTCTTATAGTTCATTGTAACTTTGATTGATGTTTTAACACGTTCGCAGTGGTAGTGATTTTTCTAACCGAAAATTGGGGTTTATGACGTATTAAAAAAAACTACCAGCTCTATCTCGTTCGAACCAATTTTCGTTGGTAGTTTTTATGGCAATGTAAATCATATCTTCTTTTTAGATTTATCATTCTCTTAGTTTAGAAGTTAGAGGGGGGGGGACACACATTTTTCCACTCTTGCGCAAACTATTCAGTTTAGAAAAATATGATGATAGATACCTCAATAGCATTTTTGAAGACCTATCTATAGATACCCCACACGTATGGTTTTGATGAAAAAAATAAATTAGAGTTTCAGTTCTGAGTATGGGGACCCCCAAAATTTACTGCTTTTTTTCTAGTTTTACATAAGAATCTTAATGCGGTTCACAGAATACATCTAGTTACCAAGTTTCAATATCATAGGCCTTATAGTTTCGGAGAAAAGTGACTGTGACACACGGACGGACAGACAGACGGACAGACAGACAGACATGACGAATCTATAAGGGTTCCGTTTTTGCCATTTGGCTACGAAACCCTAAAAATACTTGCTGGGTGTTCAACATAAGATACCGGAGCCGAAAATTTAGTTAGAATTTCTTTTGTCTGTTTGTCTGTTTGCTTTGCTTAGTCCGGAAGGATCTCGAAAAGTACTCAATAGATTTGGTTCAAATTTTGCACAAATATTGACTACGGGTAGGGTCTTCAAATAGGCTATATATGATCACGCTACATATCCTAGAGGCTAAGCAGAGAGCAATTAAATTGGCACTATAACATAATTTTTAAGCGTACGAAGTCGCGGGCAACAGCTAGTTATTACAATAAATATTTTAGTAATCATAATTGAAAAAAGTTAGGCGATTGTGCAGTTCTAACAAAATAAAAAAAAAACAAAAAAAAATTTATGCCCGCCGTTACAAGGTTGCGTTGTTGAATTTTGATGAACTGTCAAATGTTACCTATTAAAATGACCCACTTTATGTGTGATCATTATGTCTCTTTCTTCTCGGGTATTTTCTTTCTTTTTCTAACGAAGATACCCGGTCTTTTGGTAGGTTTACATGGGGACATATTGGTCCAACACGCAGAGGCCCTTGAGATTTTTAATGTAATGGGAAATAGGACCCCCACTGCCGACAATTCTAGTTTGCGTTATGTAAAAGATAGGTAAGGGACTGCCTACAATGGGAGCTAAAGTATTGTAAAATAATTATGCTAACTACAAAATGGGCTATTGATTAGGGGTTAAAATGAACTGGGTGATTTGATCTATGGATGAAGACGGCGTTTGCCATTTCAATACGAGAAATATAAAACGGGTGCTATGTGTTTTTATAATAAATAAATATTCACGGACATTTGACACAACGCTATCTGATCCCAAAGTAAGCTAGGAATAACCTGCTTGTGTTATGGACTTGGGTTTTTATAGACCACGGATATTAATACTTATAGTATACTTTTTAAATACATACATATTATACATAGAAACACCCAGACTCTTGAGACAAACATTTATGGGTCACACAAATATTTGTTTCCGGTGGGAATGAAACTCACGACCTCTAGCGCCGCAGGCGGTATCACTACCGACTGCGCCACAGAGGCAGTCAAATTTGCATTTGGAGAGACTGCAACATATTCCATATTATTTAATATTTTTGTATGAATTTTAGATTTAATAAACTAAGTACAAGAGAAAGAAGTGTTCTGGAAATCAAACAACAGTGGCGTGCAATGAAGTTAGCCGCTAAAAAGAAATTATCCACGTGTACGAAACCACCAAATGAACCCGGTAGTGGGGAAAAGTCACCTAGCCGAGTCCCGGAGGTTAAGGAAATGCTGCATATGATTCCACAGGAATGTGAGGTAATATTATACATTATGGTCATTGTAGAAACGGTTTTTTTAATACCACTAAGGTGGCAACCAAGCATACGGCCCCACCAGAAGGACCGGTCGTCACCGCAGCCTATGAACGTCTGCAACACGGTGCCACACTCACGCTGCCGACCCTGTAAAAACCTTCTAAGACCCCTTTTGAAGAACCCCATACTGTAGGCGTTTGGAAAAACCGAGGCAGGGAGATCATTTCACAACCTAAGCGTGCGCGGAAGAAAACTCTTATCGGATCTAACCGTGCTGGAACGTTCCGGACGTTAGAGAGTGAGGATGAGTTCATAGGCTGCGGTGACCTCCGGTCCTTCTGGTGGGCCCTATGCTTGTCTGCCACCTAAGTGGTGTAAAAAAAAAAGAAAAAAAAAAGAAAAGAAAAAAAAGCGCCTTAGGTAAAATTACAGTAGTTCTCAAAGCGGGGATCAATAGAGAATTTGGCTGCATCTGTGGCGTAGTCGGTAGTGATACCGCCAGCGGCGCTGGAGGTCCTGGGTTCAATTCCTGGGTCGGTCAAAATATTTGTGTGATCCACCAATGTTTGTTTCGGAGTTTGGGTGTTTTCTATGTATAATATTTATGTGTTTAGAAATATATAAATATGTCTATCAGTCGTCTAGATCCCATAGCACAAGCTTATATTAGCTTAATTTGGGCTAGATGATGTCAACAAATATTTATTATTATTATACGTTTAACTGATACATAAACTGTCTGTCATATGTTGCGGGGGAAAATCGTATTCCTATAGATAGACCACTACAAAAACAATCGGCTGGCACTATGAAAGTTATACAAAACAAATTTCAGACACACAAATATCAATATTTGTTATTCCATTTGGAGAATGCTTAGAAGTGAAAGTCTCCGTATCCCCCCCCCATCCGCGATTGAGGTCATAGCAAAGATAATATAATAGTATTACATAAATATCGGCAACTCCCTGCACAAGTTGACGTATCTATTGCCGTAACAGTACTTGAGAGAGCGTCACTGCGTTGCATTACGTATTACTACCTACGTAGTCTACGTACTTGAAGCAGTATTACACAGTAGTAAACCAGTAAACCTACCCTCGGTTAAGCACTAATTAAACCAAAGCAATAGCTTATTGTTACATTATATGGATTGTGTTCTGTTCCTTATTATTTTGTTTCCATAGCTAGTGTCCCTAGTATACTCACAAATACATTCAAGCTTGATTCAAGCATTCACATTACGTGTATATTAGTGTGGGTGAAAACGAACATTTTTGTATGGAGTTTCCGCCCTGTGGTCACAGGCCGTGTTGCTCTATGTGGGTACCTATTTTACTAATTATTCTATGGTTGCATTCCTCTTAAACAAACTAGGTAAATATTCTTATTTTTCAGTTTGTTGACACAAATGATGTTTCAAATATAAACAAACCCTGCAGAGAAGACAGTACCCTGAACCTGAAGAGTTTGAAGAGAAAAATGCCATTTGAAGTAAGTTTTGTTTGAGAACAATAGTCTGCTAGCTAATAAAATAAGTATTTTTCATGAACACCTTAAGATTTTGAATATTGCTAACGACCTAGAGCATACGCGCCGCGCGTCTTTCAAACAACGATTATGTAGTATTTTATAGCTTATTTTAGTTGTAAAAACTCATACTTATTTAAAATCAAAAAATAAAAAATTATAGGTTTAGGTTTTTTTTCTAAGATTAATAAGTATAAGATCATTCGATAGAAATTAAAGAAATATCTATCTAAATAATGGGCAACTGGGGATGATTCAATGATCTTTTACACCATAAAAAAATGTATTTTTGGCTATCATTTTTGTATACTCATGCATACAAAAAATTATACCCTTATTAACCCTTTTTCTTCGTTCGTTATACTTGGTCAAAACATTATTTCTTTCAGAGAAGTGAGTATGGAAAGCAACGCAACGAAATCCTTACTAGCTGCATAGAACAAGAGCACAAATTGACCATGGAACACATGAAAGCAGTCCACGAGTGGAACAGGACTGAACACAACCTGCGTGTGAAGGAAGCCGAACTGCGAATTAAAAAATTGGAGCTGGAAAATGCATTTCTTTCGAAAAAAATTAATATACCTATCAATTAATGTGTACATGTTATTTTATAATTAACATTATGGTCACGTCTTTTTCCTTGAATGAAAGTAGTGCCATAGAACAAGAGCACAAATTGACAATGGAACACATGAAGGCAGTCCACGAATGGAACAGGACTGAACACAACCTTCATGTGAAAGAAGCTGAACTCCGTATTAAAAAAAATTGGAGCTGGAAAATGTATTTCTATCTAAAAAACTCAATATAAGTATCAATTAATAAGTACAATGTTATTTTATTTATGTAGGCGGAGGCATATTATTTATATGCCCACATTTTACATTTTTAGAATTTTTTTCACGTAATAGGTGGTGAATGAACTTCTGGTGGGCCGTATGCTTGCGGGCCACCTTAGTGGTATAAAAGAAAAATATGTGGTGAGCCGTATTGCCGTGTTGATATTGACAGGCGCAGGTTGTGACTGCCTGCTGTTGAAAATTTTCAAGCCGCCCATAAGGTATTTAATTTGATTTAAGGATTGCCGTTTTAGTGGCTACCAGGATTAAAGTCTGCCTTCCGAAGTACGGAAACGCTTGCAAATATTACAAAGTGGTCATGTTGTGGTCACCCATCCAAGGACCGTCCATAGTAAATGTTGCTTGCTGCAGTGATCGTTTACAAAACATTGAGCGTTTCGATTTCGACTACTATTCTTATTAATATTGGAAAAAATTTACACGTACCATATGTGAACCAGATGAATCAATATACGGTGGTTGTAGTTCTACGGAGGCACATTTGCTGTTGGACTTCTTCTTGCGGAGACCAAACTTGCGACGGTCTTTCTTTACGTTGGGAGACGCGCCTTCTAAGGATACCTGCAATCGCAAGTTAATTTTAGAAATAAATATTGAAGTATCAGATTACTTTTGTCGTAAAATGCTACTAATAGTATGGTGCGGATAGATTGGAGCATTCATTTGTAATGAATAAGTATAGGCTTGTGTTCATTAAGACTAAGAATAAATCTGATTGATGTGTGTTTCTAACGACTATTTTCAATATATAAATAAGAAAAAGTAATATACAATGGTATAAAAACTAAGGATTACTATTATTTTTAGAAAATAAGATTGAAAAAAATAAGCATTCAGTCACGTGACATCAAACACCATCAGAAAGTGTGACGTCACAGTTTGCTTCTTTGACGTTTGACGCACTCTGACAGTCGTGTCATCTTGTGTAATTGTTTTGATTCTCGTACGTTTTCCTAAAATACAACAATGGATTTTGTCTGTACCAAAAGCGTTACCTTTTATTTTCGTTAGTTTGAATAATATACTAATAAAATAATACTAATAATATCAATCAGATTTATAGGAGGGTAAAGATAAAGCATCCCCCGGCGCCGTGGCTAACAAATGAAGTCCGAATTGCAATGAAACGGAGAGATCGGGCTTTTCATAAATATAAAAAACATCGCACAGACATGCTTTGGAGCTCTTACAAAACTGCCAGGAATCGGTGCAATCAGGTGATACGGAACGCTAAACGCCGACACATCTTCGATAATATAACTTACACATCACCTGCGCAAGTACGGAAGTTCCTAGGGACACTGGGAATAGGTAAACCAAGGCAGATGGAGCTACCTAAGACGATTGAGTTAGATGCTATTAATCAGTATTTCTCCACCTCTCTCGCAATTGATGGCCTAACCAAGCGTCAAACGGTTGACTTCGTAGCCGGATTAACCATTCCTAGTTATTCACCCTTTCAGTTTTCTCCAGTCACGCCAGTTGAGATCAAAAGGACTATTTTGGCTATCACATCAAAAGCAGTGGGGTGCGACAACATTAGCCGTCGTATGATCATGTTTATCCTTGATCTACTTCTTCCTGCTATCTCGCACATTATTAACTTTTCCCTTACTTCTGGTCAATTCCCAATCTTGTGGAGTAAAGCCTACGTTCGTCCCCTTCCCAAAATTTCTAATCCCTCTCTTCCAAAAGACTTTCGGCCAATTTCAATCCTCCCTTTTTTATCGAAAGTGCTAGAGGCGTGCGTGCATAGACAGCTGTCCAACTTTATTCATGAAAATTCCATACTTAGTCCCTTACAATCAGGATTCAGACCAGGACATAGCACGACGACCGCACTCCTAAAAGTAACGGGTGACATTGGGGATGGGATGGAAAAAGGTAAAGCTACGGTGATGGTCTTAGTTGATTTCTCGAATGCGTTTAATTGTATTGACCACGACATACTTTTGTCCATCCTTGCCCACATTAAGATCTCTTCTGACGAGCTGGATTGGTTTTCCTCATATCTTCAGGGTCGTCAGCAGTCAGTTTGTGTCGACGAGATGTCATCGAGTTGGTGCAATCTTGGCTCTGGGGTCCCTCAAGGCGGTATATTATCTCCTCTTCTTTTTTCGATATTTATCAACATCTTAACCTCCGAACTTCAGTGTGCGTATCACCTGTATGCTGATGACCTGCAATTATATAGTCAAGCCTCTGTTGATAATATTGCAGAGGCGATAAATTGTGTAAATGCGGATTTGGACCTGATAGGTAGATGGTGTGGTAGGTTTGGGCTGGCTGTTAACCCTGACAAATGCCAGAGTATTATAATTGGCACTAATCACATGATCAATAAGTTTAAAGATGTGACTCTGGCACCGATAACTTTTAACACAAAGATTATTCCTGTAACTGTCAGTGTTAAGAATCTGGGCTTACACATTGATGAAACCTTGAGTTAGCGGGTTCAGGTCACTAACGTTAGCCAAAGGGTGACTGGCACACTGCGGGCTCTTTATCGACTCAAAAATTTTCTACCAGTCAAAACCAAGACAATGCTTATGCAGACTTTAATTTTTCCCATTTTCGACTATGGTGATGTGTGCTATCTCGACCTGAATGCAGATCTGCTCAATAAACTCGACCGACTTCTCAATAATTGCATTCGATTCGTCTACAATCTTAGGAAGTATGACCACGTTTCGGCTTTTCGTGATGAGTTGGGTTGGTTACCTATTAGACGGCGGCACAGTCTTCGAGCTGTCTGTTTACTTTTTTCACTCTTCAAATCTCCCAATGCCCCTACTTATTTAAAATCTCATCTTCATCTACTTGGCTCTAATCATGATAAATATTTACGCTCCTCTAATAATCTTCTACTGCACTGTCCAACTCACTCCTCAAATCTTGTCCATTCCTCTTTTCTAGTGCGATCCATTCTTCTCTGGAACGCCCTTCCTCTCGAAGTCAGGAAATTGACGAACCGTCTCACGTTCAAAAACAGGGTACGTCAACTTTATAAGGTCCCTTAAGCAGAACATTATTTTATTGGTAAGGATTTTCACATTTGTATTTATTTATACATATTATGTGTTATATTCTATAAATAGTATTATATTACATATAAATATCTATCAATATTTATTTTATTTAAGTATCTACATTATATAATTTTCGTAGTATGTTATATTTATGTATGTAAGTAGTAACTAAGTTCTTATTTTTTTTTCCCTTGTATAAATTTGTAGTTTGTACCAATTTATACAAACTTTTCGTCATTGTACTTTTAGCACCTGCTCTATCTTATCTCTGCATCACCCAAAGGTTGACTGGTAGAGAATGCCGTTGGCATTAAGTCCGCCTTTGTACATGTATTTGTGCAGAAAGTTGAAATAAAAAAATAAATATACCCCCTTTTATTTTTATTTTTTTTTACGTGAGGGAAAATCCTCAGAGGATGTTATGCCGGACGGAGGATGTTATGTCTTACCGACTAAAACCTCACGTAACGCCTAACAGCCTGTGGTTGGGAGTCCCGGGTAAGCCCTCGGAAGGATGTCCCGGGACTCACAACAGACCTACGGCCGCCGATGCGGCCTCGCCCAGGGGTGGTTCGGGTGCTATTCCGCGTCTTTGGGGGGTTTCGGGTGTGATCCCGCTTCTAAGAGGGGGCGTGCGTGAGTTGCTCACGTCACGCTGCCGTCATGGGCCTGCTTCTGTAAGGACGGTGTAACATGTAAAGAAATTGAGTTCCAGCCGTAACTACATTATTTACGAACAATTACACATTTAAAAATAAAAACCGTGAAAGAGAACGACTTATGCTGAAAGTGATATATCGACACCAGAAGTATCAATTAACGTACGGGACATTTTGGCGAAAATGAGTTATATATATTATTGGATTCAGAATTTCGAGCTCTATCGATTGGTATACTCAAAATGTATCTATCGTTAAAAAAATGTCCCTTACAGTACAAATTTTAGGACTGTCTAAAACGATTTATAATGAAAAAATTGATTTAAGGGCCATTTAGATTTTATTCTTCTCAGACAAGTAAAGTAACTCATCATACAAAATAATTTTGAACCTTACCTTAGACCTCAAATTGGTAATTTTGTACAACATGTCCCTTACCTTAACTCATTTTTCGAGCCTTTTATGGGTAATTTTGTATTTTTCGTGTGAAAATCTAAATGTTTTTTGATTACACCTATTGGTGTATGGGCGGCGGCCACGGGTAACTCCTCGGAAGAAAGTTTCAGGGTCCCGTGTAGACGAGCACATCACCGTGGCTCAGCACTCAGCTAGAATGGTGTTAATCCGCGTTTTTGGAGGTTCTGTAGTTATGCTGTTTTGGGCCTACTTATGTATGGACATCGTGCGGTCCTCGCAGTGCTGACACTCCGCCGTAGTTTTCCGGTGTTTTCGCCACAGATACCTACCGAAGCTCCCGTGCCCGGCAAGCATCTGTGTCAACCGGTAGGAGAGAGCACCGTGTCTCCTCTCCAGCCACTCGTCCATGACCGGTCTGACGGCCGCGATTGTGGCGAATCCCCCCTTTGGTTGCTTAAGTCGTACCTTCCATGTCTCCACGGTTTCCTGGTGGAGTAGGGACCGCTGGGCCTCGATTTCTCGATAAGCGGGCCTTTGGTCCCGCTCCAGCGCCTCCTTGCGCCATCTGAACAGTGACGCAAGGGCTCTCGCTTCCAGGTCCCATGGAGGGGTCCCGGCTAGGAGACATGCCGCCTCACCGGAGATCGTGCGGTATCCTCTTATCACCCTGACGCCCATCGCTCTCTGCGGGCTCAGCAATCTAGCCACATTGCTGGCCGTGAGGGTTTCCGCCCATACAGGAGCTCCGTATAGAATAATATACCCCCTGAAAACACATTTACTTTTTGTTTTGTTTGGCAACAAGTGACGTCACACAAGGCGCCATGACAGTTTGGACCGTTTTCGCTACAAATTTAAATTCATTTTTAAATCATAAAATAAACTATGTAAATGATTGTTTTAAATCAAAATACTTACAACATTAAACAATTTTTGAAATTTAGGACACAAGCCCATTCTTGAGAATGTTACATTACAGAAAAATATAGCCGAGCGTTTTAGCGAGCATTCTATCGAACGTTCAGGGGAACAGATGTGTGAGTGGACCCCCAATCGCTAGATGTCGCCATGGCTTTCCATCAGGCGAGCGGCTTCAATTTGGCGAGCTAAATATATAAATATACTTACATCAGTATCATGATGCAACTGTTGCTGCAACTCTAACGCGTCTAGCAACCGTTGCAGTTGTTGCACCGACAGTTGCGCTTGACCCAGCTCTCGAGATGCATTTTCGAGGGGCCCACCGGATTCTGTGGAATTTAGATCAGATAGGTAAAAGAAAGGAAGAAAAATATAACAAGGACACATAAGGAAGTACATATTTATTATATAGGTACATTGATAATAATAAGAATATCCTCGAATGAAACAGAAATGGTCCTTAGCTCAGCTTTAATGCTACTTCGCATAATTTGCAAAATAGCGCGGGTAATCTGCTAAAGCTAGTGAAAAAATTTAGTGATAATACGGTCAAGTAAGTTGCCAAAAAGTTACAAGACTTTCCAAAGCAATATTCCAAGTACAATTTTATCGAAAGAAATACCTATACATAGGCTGGGAATGAGTGTAGATAATGGACCGCCCTCACAGTCAATGAGGAGCGAGGGAAATGGGAAGAGACGTTGTGTGTCAATTCGGCATTCATGAACCACGGAGTTTGCATGGGCTCACTTTGTATAGCTTTGTAACATATAACCTTGAACTTCGACCGCTTATCAAAGTACTCTTAGCATTGAGCCAAAAGAGACTTTTAGATCTAGTTAGTACCTCAGAGTAATAAACGGGAGCTACGGTACTTCTACCTGTGGTACATACTAACTTTGCCAATTGTCATGCCGTGAGTATTGCCCGGAGATCTAATATTGGCGGCTTTTAGAGCGAATCAAAGGTGCGGCAATACGAGGCCATCAAAGATTTAAACATTTTTGGTCGTTGACGTAGCTCGGTTTTGCTCGCAAATGAAACACCACTACCAAGTTCGGGTAATTAGCTAGAAGCCTACAAGCTAGAAGTCTGGTGTTGTTGAAAGCTTCCAAAAATATAACAAAAATACAGTAAATTTTTCATATCTGTGGTGGACAAATGTGCGAGAAACATTCAGCATACCTATTTATAATTCAAACAATTTATTGTGCAACAAAATAGTGTTTGTTACAGAATTTATCGAAAGGGTGTAAAATAGGAGATGAAAATTTGTATGAAAATGGATAATAATTCAAAACTATTATGGGGCATGGGATTTAGGTGTGTGGGAAGCTACACTATCCTGGCGTGACATAGGCTATATTTAATTCCCATATTCCCACGGAGACGTCTGTGATGTGATGTCTGCTAGTATTATTTATATAATCCTACGCGGGCTCTATAGATTCAGCACAAAAATTGTATGCCTTTTATCCTCCACAGTATATCAGCCTTTATGTTTCCGTGTGGAAAGCCATATGAATGCTATGTCGCACCGCACTCCTACCGACAAAAACCAAACGATGCCCTACCACTGCCTACGACGAAATACCATGTGGTTCGGGTGCTATACTGCATCTTTGGGTGATGGGGAGAGTTTGGGTGTTATCCCGTCTCTTGAAGCGTGAGGCTTGCGTAAAACTCTCACGACACGCCGCCATCTTGGGCCTGCTCGGTAGGTGAGCAGACCACCCACCGTACTCAATCAGCCTGTCCTGTAAAAGTGATGTGCCTTACCTATGATCCAACCGGCCAGTCGTCCCCCAGGGGTGCCCGACACGAAGCCAGCCTGAGGGCCCCTTAGCGGCGGCGCCGTGGGGCTAATCAGCCCTATGGAGAAACATGTCAATGTGGGGATAGGGGGATCGCAGCGTTTTGGAATATATTCGCACTTTCTGTTAACTTTTAATGGCGTTCGCCGACATCGATCATTTCTATATTTAAGTAAATTAGATTAATGAATTATGTAGCCTGCTTTTTCAGGATTCGATAAAAAAATAGCTTATTTATTTTTAAATCCTACTTCCTACTAATATTATAAATCTGAAAGTTTGTGAAGATGTTTGGATGTTTAGATGTTTGGATGTTTGTTACTCAATCACGCTCTAACAGCTGAATGGATCTGGCTGAAATTTGGTACAGGGATAGAGTATGGTCTGGAATAACACATTTTATCCCGGGAAATTTTTCCCACGGGAAGCGGGAACGGGAACCAAAACTCACGCGGGCGAAGCCGCGCGCATCAGCTAGTATAAAATAACATACAAAAATATGAGACACCTTCCTCAAACGGAGACATACTCTAATGTTGATTTAAAGAAAAACTCTTACAACTTTTGGTTCTTTAAAAAAGAAAGGCATTTCTTAGGTCACCGTTAACAAATTTTCCGGCTGACATAGTGGCTCTAAATATTTAGCAGTTACCGTGAATTTCCATTAGACGGGTATATGTCTAATAAATATTTTACGAAAAGCAAGGTATTACAATTATTGTAACTCAAAAATTGTAAAGGTAAATTATGAATTTCCTATTGAACAACTGAGTAGGTAAGTAGAGCATTTTATTTTTAGGACTTCAAGAAAACAAAAGTCGGGGAGCTGTCGACTTCCTAATAAAGTGTCCATCATAAAATTCATTACGTAATATATTCCAAAACACTGAAATCAACATACTTGAGTGATACAGGGTGTAGGTAGGTGCATGAGTACTTAGCTTTGAATAAATAACAATAGGTGATGGTTTTAGATACAGATGTAGTTTTATCCTCGATAAACTATCCATGCATGTCATTAAACGCTGTTAATTATTCAAAACTAATATAAAAATCATCAAACCTTATGCTTTTAAATTATTCAAAAGTCTAAACCACAATTAAAAGTAACACGAGTCAAACTATTTTTAAGCTATTGCATAGCTTCTATCGCGGGCCTTGCGTGGAGACCGAATCCAGAAATTGTGTCACGAAAACGAGTCACACTCTCAGCTACCTTCGGCCACGTTCGTGTATCTCGTCTCACACTTCATAAATTTTTTGTTTACGTCAATTATGAACTCTGCAGTCGTTATATATTATTATATTGTGTCAAATAATCCAAAAATTGATGCTTGTACCCAGAATCGATCTTGCGCCTTCTGCGTACCGATCCGCGTCTTAACCACTCGACCAAAGTTGAATTAAGAGTGCTGGTCGAATTTAGAGTTCATAATGTGAAATGACAATTTCAATGCTGTCAATTACATTAGTTGCTGTCAATTTACTTCGTCTAAATAAAAATTCGACTATAGGTGTATAGGTATTCATCATCTATGTACAACAGTGAACTGTACTCGTATAATTTGTGTAAAAAGTGTTTTAAATATGAATAAACAAAGTGCAGTTATTAATGAAGAAAGTCACGAAAAATAGTGAAAGAAAATGAGTGAGTACCATGGAGCAAATATAAGAGGTGAGTACTCTATATACATACATTTTATTATTATTATCACCAATGCAGTATTATTTTTTGTTTTGTTAATTTACATATGATACTGCTATAAAGATAACCAAACCCGGGAGTACGTTCCCATGGGAAGCGGGAAGAAAATTTCACGCTGACGTAGCCGCGAGCGCCATCTATCTCATACCTATGTACTTTAAACGTGTCATAAAAGTCACAACAATACCATACATGCATATTTCAAAGAATGTCTATTATTACCATAAAATTTGTAAAAATAGTTTTTAAGAAGAAACCTATTGTTTTATCTTTTAACTAGCTGACCCTCGCAACTTTGTTTACGTCACACAAGGTCTATGAAATTAGAGGTATTTATTAATCATACTCATCAAGTAGCGAGTGAATCTGCCCTGTTTTCTTAATCAAAATAGAGCTTAATGGTTAAAGCTATTCCTCAGTATAAACAATTTACATACAAACACCGGCGTGTTAGAATTTTATTACATGTATCAATGTAGTAGACGTAACGTGTATAAAATGACATCAATCAAATGTCATCAATATTCTGAAAAAGAAATTAAAAATAGAGTTCACAAACTCTTTTGAAAATACGTACTGTACCTACCTTAGAGGATCGATAGGAAGATAACAGGATAGTTAACAACCATCCATAGAAAATAGATGGTATAATGCTGAATACCGCAAAGAACAATCGGCGCGGCATAGAATGGGGCCTATACTGATATCCTGGAGGATTTAAATGATGCCGATGTCCTGTGCCTGCTGAGGCACACACACGCCGTCATGCATGTCTGCAGGACAACGTGCAGGACAACGAGCAGGATGAGGCAGCGAATGGCTGGACTGAAATTAAAATCGACAGACGCAAGAGATGTGGTGGAGGCACTAATTCACGTACCTCGGGAGTGTCGTGTCAGAAACTGATGGGATAGAAGAGTACCTTACATCATTTCGAGTCTCGCCAAGGCCAGAACAACCTTTACACAGCCGCGCCCCGTGGGCAGTTGCGAAAATGGACACGAAGAGTGAAACTCAAAACAAAGTAAACGTTAAAACTGTACTGCTAACTGCTATACGGATGCGAGACATGGAAGGTCACTAAAGACATTTCGCACCAGCTACCAGCTATAAGTCTTCGTCAAACGCTGCCTCCAATGAATCCTCGGTACATACGGGCCCGAGAACATCACGAACGTAAGACTATTGGAACGCTGCAGTGAGACCAACAGATCAAACGTCGGAAGTGTAGCTGCTGCGCTAGATTGGACACACGCTGCAAAGGGACCACGATCACATCATACCAAGGCAAGTCTTACTAAACTACTGGTAGGGTTTCAAAAACTGTTCGATAGTAAGTAGGTACATTAATTGATAGTGGCTATAGGCTACATAACATAATGCTAAGATTCCTGCCTTTTGGCCTTTTGGACTTTAGTCCAAAAGTCCAAAAGTCCAAAAGTCCAAAAGTCCAAAAGTCCAAAAGTCCAAAAGTCCAATAGTACAAAAGTCCAATAGTACAAAAGTCCAAAAGGCCAAAAGTCCAAAAGTCCAAAAGTCCAAAAGGCCAATAGGCCAAAAGTCCAAAAGCCCAAATGTCCACAGTCAAGTAGGTACTTGGTACTTTACTTTGTTGAACATAGGCCTTAAAATCTTACTTCTTACTAATATTATAAATGCGAATGTTTGTGAGTGTGGATGTTTGTTACTCTTTCACGCTCAAACCGCTGAACGGATCGGGCTGAAATTTGGTAACAGAGATACATTATAGTCTGGAATAACACATAGGCTACCTTTTATCCCGGGAATAACTTCCCGCGGTAACAAATTTTACGCGGGCGAAGCTGCGGGCATCAGCTAGTATTCTTATATAGAAATAATTATACTAGCATAGTCGGTAAAAAATGCTATGTAATAGCTTTACCGCGGCAGTCCCCGAGTGCCACACGTCTTTTTTTCTATTACAACGTTACCCTGAACTACGACATCTTACTCCTAAACTACTTTAACATCTATATCTATATCTATATCTATATCTATATATATAAAAATCAATGCCACTTTTCGTTGTAATTTTATAACTTAAGAACGGGCTGACCTATCCAAACCAAATGTTTAGGCTTTGTTCGGACTATTTAGTAGATGGTTTATGTGAAGTTTGCACAAAATCCGTCGAGCGGTTCTTCATTTATCACGCATACGAAGTTGCGCGGGTCAGCTAGTATATATATAAAAATCAATGCCACTTTTCGTTGTAATTTTATAACTCGACAACGGGCTCACCTATCCAAACCAAATGTTTAGGCTTTGTTCGGACTATTTAGTAGATGGTTTATGTGAAGTTTGCACAAAATCGGTCGAGCGGTTCTTCATTTATCACGCAAACGAAGTTGCGCGGGCCAGCTAGTACTCTATAATATTTTATACAATTTACAGGGCATCATTATCTAAAGAATGATTTTGTGCCATATCAGTGGATCGACTAACGTAGTTATAAGGGCACACATGAAAACTTTTCTAATAACAAAAATGCTATGCTAATAAATCTATTCAGACTGTTAAAACTAAACTAATGGAACACAACGAACTAAATATTCGAAGATACTGTATTATCGATATAGAAATAATCGCCTAATAGTACCAGAAATAATCGCCTAAAAATAATATCGTGGTACCACACTATTATGTCAATCATCCTTAGAGAAGGTAACTTTGGTACCACGCTAATGAGTAAAACTGAATCTATCTGAAAAATTCTAACATCGCTACAAATATTTTGAACGCATCTCACCAGAATAAAAAGACGGCCCACTACTACATCGATACAGAGTTTTCATTTCGTCACTTAATTTCGCATCGATATTAGAATCGGATTTAGAACACGATTTATTATCTGAGAACTTCACACTTGTGTAAACATGGTACAAATTATATTCCCTCTCAGCGTTTATGTCTTTCAAAAATCTTACACACATTTTATCTGTTTGCGATTGATCTGATACTTTGAATAAAGGAGATAAGCTTGAAATTTTATCATGTCTCACTTTAGGCATAAGTTTTTTCTTTTTAATCTCTCGATCATATATCTTGTTTTCTACTTTTAAGTGGTAGTTATGTGCTGTGCCAGATACTCTTTTAATAGCTATCGGTATCGGTCGATCTCGAGTTGAAAGCAGTTTAAATCTATTTGCGATTACACGATCTACCGAAGCTGTTGCTTCATTTTTTATACTTTTCGGAATAATTTCACTGTCAGTACCGTTTTTGAAATCGTTTACTGTTTGTGATTCTGAATGTATTATTGTTTTTAAATTGACTGGACTTAATCTTTTATCTAGTAGAGATTTACTGCCAGCAAACTTTACATTAATCGTGTTGGTTGATGTTTCTTTAGTAAAAGCCAGACTCTCATTATTTAGACAGCTAGTTTCCCACTGTGTAGAGACTTCTTTAATATTCGAAGCAAAAGAATCTTCTTGATAAATTTTACCAAGAAAGCTTAAACCTTGAGAATTTACGCTAGTCTTCAATACCTTTTCATGTTTCTTTTTTAATTTTAAGTATAACGCATTGATCTCTTTATGTAAACTTGGGAGGTTTTTAGATAGCAAAGTGATATTTTCCAACAATAATATTATAAATTTCTCGTCTATCACTTTAGGGGTGGGTTTTTCAAACAGAGATGTAGGTGATTCTTGACGTGTTTCAAGTTTTGAACTCAAAATTCTACCGTTGCATTCTTTGCCCTTTACTTTCTTTTTTGACTGAAGTTTTGATGAAAAAGGTTCCTTTCTGAACGACATCATATAGCAAGGCTGTTGGTCATCATTATCATAGTATTCTTTTTGAAAAGCGTTACTACTATCAAATGAAAAATCAAAAGAATGTTCACTTTCATGCATAACTTTCAATCCCTTGTTTGTTTTATCTGTACTACTTACGTATGGTTTTAAATCAAAATCTTTTGGTAATTCCATGAGAGATTTCTTTTTCAATTCTTTTTTAAATAGATCGTTAGAATTTGTGCCATTAGCGGGTGTGATTCTTAGCCACTTATCTTTATTATCATCATCATTTTTACGTTTAGATTCAGAGAACTCAAGTTTTAACTGTTTGCGAGTTGATTCTGTGTCTAAGGGTTTTTCTTTAAGTTTTATAGTAATCGACATCAGTCCTCTCACTGAAGGGTCACTGAACATGGAAATATGTTCTAAATCGTACTTTGAAAGATCAATAACAATAGCTTTTTCGTCCATATTTTCATAAATCAGTTGCTTACCAATAAATTCTTTGGCAGGCAAACCTAATTCAGATTTATTCATATTTTTCGCAATATCTTTAACCAATGTTGTTTGTTCCTTATTTTTTAAACAATCTTTGACTGGCACGCTTAGTTTACTAGGATTCGGAGTTTTCATACCAACATTACCAGGTAAACCTGCATCTACTACGTTCTCGGTTACCACACTACTATTTTGCGACTTGTCACTGTCACCATTTTTGTCAACTTCTTCACTTTTTCTACAGAAAATCGTGGTAACTTTTTCCAGAATATCTTTTAAGTACATCTGACCCGAATCTAAGTTCTGAGTGGGCTTTATATCTGCTTTGTTTAAATTTGTAACACTCTTAGACACTTTTTTGACGATAGATTCAGCTTGAACTTCACAATCCGGTTCAAATTTAGAGGAGCTAGTCCCAGATGTAGTAGTCGTTAAACTACTGTCACCGATTAATACGTCCAAATATATACTCAGAAATCCTTTAGCTAACTCAGTAGAAATAGAAGTTTCACTAATAAGATGGTTTAAAGTATCTTGTATTTTTTCAATGGAAGAATTAGAATTTTCGTTTTTAAACTCACTAGAAAGCTTCCCGATGTTATTTATTAACGCTTTTGTGATTTTAATGTCTTTTTCTTTATTCTGTTTTTGTGCATTGCCTTTTGTCTCTACTACATAAACTGTATTTCTGAGAAGCTTTTCTATTTCTTGAATTCGTTTATCTTTTTCAAAACTTTCAGTGTTACGTTTCGTATTTGGTAAATCAACTACGTTCGCCGAGTCTTTACTTTCGGGATTTTTCAAAATAGATTTAACAAAATTTAAAGTTTCTTCACTGACTCCATGGAATTGAGTTTCTTGAGTAACTGTCTCGATAACATTGGAGAGATTTTGATCTTTGGTAAAGAAGTTATTAGACTGTCTGTTAATCGACTGTGAACGTGTCATGTTCTTACGAATCGAACCTATGGAAGTATTTTTTAACCAGTACTCTAACAGACATCTGAACAGATGTTTCACTGGATGTTGATGGTCTAATTTTGAATCGTATAGTTCTTTTATGACCAGTTTTATATACTCTTCCGTTTCAAATTCCCTGTGTTTACTTTTAATTAACGACAGTATAAGCTTTTCAGTAATGTCGTCATAATCTGATGTGGTCATAGCATCTTGAAAGGTTTTATTTTTACGTGGCTGAGTACAGATCGCGACTTGAACTTCATTACTTTCATCATCAAGTAAAGCGGAACAGGCAACTTCATGATTCACAACTGGGTTATAATTTACTGTCTTGCCTCCGAGTAGCATACATCTACTCACGGGCCTTTTTAAAGGAGGTTCGTCATAAAAATTTCTATATTTGACCAAATTGGTTGATTTTTTGCTTCTTCGCATTGAAGAAACCGGACTTAGACTACTAGATTTGTTTCGTGTGAAGAAGTAATATGCTTGTGTTTCATTCACTTTGTTGTCTAGAAATAATTGTTTTGATATCAACTTTGGATTTGAAGAGTTACTTTCTGGTACAGTTGACGATGATTTCTGAGTATCAATAGGCGTAGAGCCGTCAGTATTTTTCAAAGAATTGGCTTCTAAATCAGTACTATGCAGTTGTGATTCAGCTTCAGTACTTCCTAAAGAAATATTGAGAGACTTTTCAGGAACACTGATCGGGCATCTCCGTAATTCTAAGTCCGGGTTCCGTCGCGAAACGCAGTTCATAGAACATAGACTGTTGTGATTTTCCCGTGATTTAGTTGTTCGTGTGTTATCGCCTGCTTCTATCAAATTTGTTTTGTGTTGACAACAGGTATTTTGAATTACAACTGTATTGCAATTGGGGTTAGGGTCATTTTTGTCTGTTTTATCGGACAGCAAGTTTTCGTTTGGGTAGTCGTCACTAGAAGTGGATAGCGGCAAACAAGAGGTTGTATCTACAGGAAAGAAAGGAAAAGAAGGGTGAGGAAAGGGATTAAATGAGTGTCTCTAAATGAGTAACCAAAGAGCTTTGTTTGGCATACAATTGATTCCATAGCTGTGGGACGTGATGAAATTTCTCTGATCGAAAAATCAAGGGCTGGCTTTAATTCAAACTAATATTATAAAAATGGTTGTTTGTAATCGATAAACCCTAAAATAACTGAACAGATTTTAAAAATTCTTACATCATTAGATAGCTAAATTATTGTGAAGTATACTATGTTGTATCATCTTACAACTAGCCAAGAGTGCAGAGCAGTAATAATATGTTTCAAAAATGACATCACAGGAGCTGTCCTGAGCCACAGTTAGTCTACCTATATCTTAAAGTTCTCAAATTCTAGCCAAAAGGGACTCTACAAATTCGTGCAGTGACCTATGGGTTTAAAAACTAGTCCCACAGAGCATGCTTTGGAAACGTAATGTGTATATTATTCATTCAAGGTATATGAGACTTACGTGAGGAAGTCTCTGTGGTCGGTAGATCGTCCAATGGAGGGTGTATTTTAGGCACAGACTCACGCGCACCGAATGTGAGGAGATGTTGGCGGTATAACCTGAAAAGGAGACATGTTTTAAGATATTTAATACTATTTGCTTTTGTGCCGTTTTAAAGTAACTGAAGTATTTGTCCTTTTACCCAAGCTATTGGTGAAGTAACCATTTGAAAAATTATTTTAAAATTAGTTGCAAGGACAGGCCATGAGTTTATATTGCCAAGTTCTTTCTTCATGTGCTCTACGTATTGCGTTGCAAATCTGACAGTAAATGTAGAATAATTATTACACAGCAATAATTATCACGATCATAAAGTTACTTTGTGATCAACACGAATAAAGGGTTTATTTGCAAAACGTCTTCATCGTCAAGTTCTGTCTTTCGCTGAATAGTTTTGTCGTAATTTAACTTTTTCAGAATTTATTAGGAATCTGTACTTGATAAGTACTAGAAAACAAATGAATGATTTTTTGTAGTTTTCAGAATGTCTCATTAGTAAAACGTCGCGATAAAAGCTTTAAAAAATACAATATTAAGTATACTACAGTAAACACGATACTGCAAAAAACGACATTCCGCGAAAGTTCTTTAAATCATTTTACAACCGGTAGTCATTTTGCGAATAAGCTTTTATTTAATTTCACTCACCTATGAGCCTTCAAAACGTTCAACCAAGTTCGAAACACATCAGGCGTCTTCGCTCTAAGATGGTAGATGAACTCATCAGCGTCGATGTCAATCCGTCTTCGTCTTGCTTTCGCCGAAATGACGGACAGACCGACATCCACTGAGCCGTGGAGACGACCCCTTGCCACGTCTGTGGGGGACCGGGCGTAGACTAGGATACCACCGTCTACTACGAAGAAACGCTGAAAAAACAAAGACTTATAAGGATCATCAAAATAATTATAAAAGGGGTCGTCTGTAAAGGTCATTCTTACATGATGTAATAAGAAACGTAAAAGTAATTGGCCGGTGGAGTGGAAGATAGATCTTGCCTCTATCGCTCTTTCAGCGCACTCGCTTGCACACTTGACTTAGACGGAACGTGACACTTTTTCACGTAAGTGCAGCCAACGTTCATCAATTTATAAGTTGTCATGCCAAAATGATCAATCACAGATATATCGTAATGGATGAAGGTCTCAGCTGTACAGGAGGTGCGATAGTCCGCTTAGTCGTGCTGGCATCGCCACCAAAAAAATAATAAGATAAATAGATTAATCTTCTATTGGCTTTTTTTATTTACTAGCTCGTCAAATTGACGCCGTCCTCTTGTTAGAAAGCCATGGCGACATTTATGGAATTGAGGACCCGTCCACAATCCACTGACAGTGGTCCTCAAGTTGGCGGCCACATGACGTGCCTCTACACGCTTCGCATGAAGACCTCCAAGCAGTAGGTCTGTGGGAAACTCGTGCGCTGGTAGAGCGTTCTAAGTTTCTATGATTCGATGGAGAAACGATCTTTTGAAGCGCTTGGTTCTCTCAAATGTATTAGTGTTCACGAAAAAGGAGTAAATAGAAAAGTTTGTGGCCATAATCTAGTAGAATATAATACAGCATACCTTGTGCCATCCTTTCAAAGGCCATTTTCTCTTCTTATGTAGATACCCGTTGAACACGTCTGGCCGCTTTTCAAACCGTTGTCCATCTTTTAAACCTTCTAGAACTTCCCATTCGCTACCACGTCGCCGACTGAAATAGTGAAATAAGGAGTCTGTATGTTATAATATTTTTAAGGTTTTGTAGTTAAAAGAAATATAGTGTCGCCAAAGCTGTAATTTGACTTGGATCTATAAGTATAAAAAAAATCTAGTCATCAAACTGGCATCATTCGATGTGTCTTACCACAATACATAGGGTTAAACATTTTTTTAATTGTGAAATAATAAAAGCTTTGGTTATAATGTTTAACACAAACTAACCTAACTTCTTAACCCTTCTCCCCTACGAGCTAAGGTTGATTTTAGAAATTGTAATTATTACAATCAACCATTTAGCTAGTAGGTGGAGAAATATACCCAACTCCTCAGACAATAACTTGGGCTTATTCGAACTGCATCAGGATCGGAGGCCTTTTAATTTGCAAAATAACATTTGTCAACTCACTTTCTAGACTTGCCCGAGCGCGGCGGCTGGGGCGCAGGCCTAGGGGCGCGGTCGCCGCTATCAGCCGACAGCGACGCCGTCTCCCCCGAGCAGTCCGAGTCGGACGGAGCCCTGCGCAGCGCCGCCGCACGGCCCGCAGCCCCGCGCCGCCGTTCCCCTGGAAACAAGAGTTCAAGCTGTTCATAAACATTCGTCGATAGAAGGTGGAAGAGAATTCCTCAAGACTATATTGCAGCCTATTTGGAAAGAGTGGCCGTGAGTTTTACTGCCAGGTTCTTCCTCACGGGCTATACCTATTATCTTGCGAATCTGGCAGTAAATGTAGAAGCAACAATATTGACTTTCATAGATGTTACTTTGTGACCCTAATGAACCTGTCATTGGAGAAGTATCATTGAAGTAACTTGGAAAATTATACCTTTTACCTTTCTTTTATTTTGCTATCTCTTACCAACTAAAAGCCACACGTTCTCTACCTACTGAATACGGTTGCGAGTCTCGGAAGGATGACCCCAGGATTCCCAAAAGACCTTGGCTACCACTGCGGCATCACCTAGGCTAGGGGATTCGGGTGCTATCCCGCGTCTTTGAGATACACTTATGAACTTAATTACCTTTTATATTTAATTCCTAGCTAAAATAGAGAGCCATGTGGTCATCTGGTGAATTGACGGTCACCCTCTCAGTAAAGAAAACTATTGACCCTCAAGTTAGTGGTTGAATGACACACTTATTCATGCATTGAAGACACAAGTGCGCTGTCAGAACGTCCCTAGTGTCTATGGTTCTACAGAGAAACGATATTTTGAACAGCTCGGTTATGGTGAGGATTCTCTCCACTGTTTGAGGGTGGTATCTCAGCCCGGCACGTCGAAAGACGGAGGAATTAAGTCGAAGAGGTTTTCTGAACAGTCGCCGTGCGTGATAGATGCACCTACAGTTTTCTAGTTTTGGATACTAAAATAATGTTGTATTATATCTACATTCTTAGCAAATAAAATTGATGGCTTTATTCACATCCGGTAAAATGCATCCAAGCACGCAATCATTCTACGCCAATTGCTGAATATCTCATATATGATAGTTTGCAATAAAATATTCATACAAAAATCGCGTGACGAGCTAACGCGATGATTGCCCGTCGTATATCAACAGGCACTTTAATAGTATGTCGCAATGCGCGGCCTGTGCCGGTGACCTACTAGGTCATATTGGAAGCTTGAGGGTTTAAACTTGATGTCAGCGATGAGCGGAGCGATGACGATAGCGGCGGCGGCCAGAGTACAAGAGAGTAGACAGCTTCAATGCAGTAGGGATCCTTAATAAGGGGTCTTAGAATTTTTACAGGGTCGGCTGCGCTAGTGTAGCGCCTCTGATGTTGCAAACGTGCATAGGCTACGGTGACCACTAGTACAACTGGTAGGCCGTATACTTGTCTGCAACGTTAGTGGTATAAAAAAACTTATATTTTTTCACACAACGCTATCTGATACCAAAGTAAGCTAGGAATAACCTGCTGTAACAATGGGGGTGCCTCAGGGTTCAATTCTGGGACCTTTTCTATTTTTAGTGTACATAAATGATCTGAAGCGCTCGTGGCCCCGCGGACTCAGTGTTCTGTAAACGATCACTGCAGTAAGCAACTTTCACTATGGCCGGTCCATGGATGGGTGACCATCCATGTGATCACTTTGTGACATTTATTTGAGCGTTTCCGTGCTTCGGAAGGCACGTTAAGCCGTTGGTCCCGGTTGCCAGTAAAATGGCAGTCGTTAAGCTAAGTTGAAGGCTTTATTTCAACAGCAGGCAGTCACAACCTGCGCCTGTCCATTTAAACACGGCAATACGGCTCACCACCTATTACGTGGGACAAATTATACAAAGGTGAAATGTGGGCATATAATATGCCTCTGCCTACCCCTTCGGGGATAAAGGCGTGACCATATGTATGTATGTAAATGATCTCCCTCACCTTATAAGAGACGATCACGAGGTAGTTTTGTTTGCTGATGACACATCTTTAATATTTAAAGTTGAACGTGGACAACGCGATCTTGACGAAGTAAACAATGCCCTCTCTAGGGTAGTCCACTGGTTTAACGCTAATAATTTATTGTTAAACGAAACTAAAACAAAATGTATAAGATTCACCTTGCCAAATGTTAGGCTCGTTAACACCAGTATTAGGATTAGGGATGATCAAGTAGAATTGGTCGATGAAACTGTCTTTCTGGGCATAAAGTTAGACTCCAACTTGCAGTGGGGGCCTCATATCGAGAAAGTCTCGGGCAGACTGAGCTCTGCAGCCTATGCCGTTAAAAAGATCCGACAACTGACAGACATTAGAACAGCGCGTCTTGTCTACTTTAGCTACTTCCACAGTGTCATGACCTATGGCATACTATTATGGGGTAACGCTGCCGACATCGAATGTATCTTTGTGTTGCAGAAAAGGGCTGTCCGGGCTATCTATGGTATGGGGTTTCGGGAGTCATTAAGAGAAAAGTTTAAGGATATCAACATCCTTACTGTGTATTCACAGTACATATATGAAAACTTATTATATACTCATAAAAATAACAGTAAATTTATTAAAAATAGTGATATCCATAACCTAAACTTAAGAAATAAGAATAAATTGGCTGTACCTAGATTTAGGCTTAATAAAATAAGCAATTCTTTTGCGGGTAATTGTATTCGAATGTACAATACATTGCCGACAGCCATAACAGGTTTGTCAGTTAATAAATTTAAAAAACTAGTAAAGCTTAAATTGTGCCAGAAAGCTTATTATAGCATTAAAGACTTTCTAGAAGACAAGACTGCCTGGCAGTGACACGAATTGCTCCTTTCTACATTTAAAAAAAAAACTGTATTAGATACTAAGATGAATAAGAGGGACCGGACTGAGTTTCTTGGGGTGTTCTTCTCAGTCTGTAGCATTTCCGAACCCCCGGTAGAGTCACAAAAATTTTGACAAACCTAAATAATTTTTTAAAAAATTTCAAAGGGAATAAATTTTATTTTATTTATTTTATTTTATAATGTTATGGGTATCCGGTATCCGACCTAGGATATTAATACTTATTTACCTACTTTTAATTACATACTTATCATATCATACATAGAAACACTCAAGACTTTTGGGACAAACATTTATAGATGACACGATTTTTTGTCTCCGGTGGGAATCGAACCCACAACCTCGTGATCCGCAGTCGCACATTATGACCTATAGACCGACGACTGCCTAATCACTAACTTCGAACAAACAATGACAACCGCACCGCGTAAGCATTTTTTTTACTTGAGGGAAGACCTACATGGTTTCTATGCCGGACTCCTACAGACTAAAAACCCTCACGTATCCTGCCTAACAGCCCAGCCTACGGTTGGGAGCCCCGGGTAAGCCCTCGTAAGGATTTCCCAGGATGCCCAACAGATCTACGGCTACCACTGCGGCGTAGGCATAGCCCTTGCACACAAGCAAACCGCTCCCGTTGCTTGTTCGAAGTTCCCTACTCTCTTATAGGTACTCGTGGGCACTGCGAGGACCGCAGCGATGACACAGCGCTTCACACGCTGGTGGAGTGCACGGCGTGGGCGCAACAGCGCCAGGTCCTCGTAGTGGGTCTGGACGTGGACACTCTCTCGCTCGAGACCATGGTGCGAGCCATGATCTCCAGCGGGAGTAAGGGGGCATGCGCCGCCTCTTTCTGCGAGCAGGTCATGCTTGTGAAAGAGGCGGCGGGGCGGGAACGGGAGAGAACTCTCCCACCCGAGTTCCGCAGTCGGCGGCTTGGGCGCTGCCGCCAGTGTGTTTTCGTCGAGGACTATCGGCCTCCATGACCGGGGGCCTGAGGACGGTGAGAGGGTTGCTCACCGTCCTTACAGAAGCAGGCCCATGACGGCAGCGTGACGCGAGGGATTCACGCACACTCCCCCTTAGAAGCGGGATCACACCCAAAACCCCCAAAGACGCGGGATAGCACCAGAACCACCCCCTAGCTAGGCGAGGCCGCAGTGGCGGCCGTGGGTCTGTTGGGAGTCCTGGGACATCCTTCCGAGGGCTTACCCGGGGCTCCCAACCATAGGCTGTTGGGCGTTACGTGAGGTTTTTAGTCGGTAGGAGTCCGGCATAGCATCCATAAGGATATTCCCTCACGTTAAAAAAAAAAGGTACTCCTGGGCCACGCTCTTGCCACTATCGTCGTCGCGTCGCCCCGCTCGTCGCTACATACAGTTTGAGGCCTTATATCGTGGTGTATGCGGTGTTTTGGCACCAATTTCACATACCATTTAGACTTGTGGAAAGTTCTAGATTATATGTTTCTAACCTAATTTTATAAATGCCTTACTCTAGTTGCAAATAGGGTAAAATTACTTTTTGTGGACGAAACCCAGACTTCAAAAATAAAATATGAGCAATCGCTTCTGAAACATAGTTCTTGTTTTATTTTTACATAAAATAAAACAAGAACAATAGGTATAGGATATGTATACGATCTCGTAACTCTTATGGTACGCAAATCGTATGTATAGCCCTTTCGCGCTAAGTTTGCAGCTGGCGTAGAGGCTGGCGTAGAGGCTCGTGTAGACGCGTAGTAGGGGAGGCACCGGCACCGGCACCGGCAAACTTAGCGCGAACGGGTAGTAAGTCTTTCAGTGATAGGGAAAGAAGAAGCAGCAGTGAAACTGCATTGCACTTACATTTGTAAGACCTTTATTTTCCTGCCGTTTTGATCGAATCAAAAATAAACCAAAAGCAAAGAAATAAGAGACTGATAGAGAAAGCAGAAGATAGGCAATGTGCATCCCATTTATAGGTGTTATACCTTTAAAATCCTACGTTTTAATCCAATCTGAAGTAAGAAATGTGGAATGCTTTCCATTAGAGGTTGAACAGAAGACGAAATAAGCAAAAAGAAATAAGAGACTGTGGGATAAAGAAAGCAGAAGATAGGGAATCTGCATCCCATTTATAGGCGGAATCCATTTAAAATCCTACTTTTTATTCCAATCAGAAGTAAGGAATATAGAATGCTTTCCATAACAAGCTAAGCAGAAGACAAAATAAGCAGAAGAAGAAGAAACAAGACCGGGATAGAGAAAGCAGAAGACAGTAAATCGGCATCCCATTTATAGGTGTAATAACTTTATCTTTCGGACAATTGATCGAATAAGAAGTAGAAATGTGAACCCCTTTCCATACGAAGCTAAGCAGAAGACAATGTAAGCAAAGACAAAAGAAACAAAATACTGTTGGATAGAGGAAGCATAAGACAGGAAACGTGCATCCCATTTATAACCTTTATAATCCTACGTTTTAATCCAATCAGAAATAAGAAAAATGCTTTCCATAGGAAGCTAAGGAAAAGACAAAATAAGCAGAAGGAGAAGAAATTTAAGACTTTGGGATAGAGGAAGCATAAGATAAGAAATGTGCATCCCATTTATAGGTGTTATACCTTTAAAATTCTAACTTTTATTCCAATGAAACGTAAGAAATAATCGAATGCTTTCCATAAGAAACTGAGCAGAAGACAAAATAAACAAAAAGAAAAGAAACGAGAGACTGTGGAATAGAGGAAGCATAAGATAAGGAATGTGCATCCCATTTATAGGTGTAATATCTTTATCCTAGTTTTAATCAGAAATATGGAATGCTTTCTATAAGAAGCTAAGCAGAAGAAATAAGACTGGAATAGAGAAAGCAGAAGAGAGTGAATCGGCTTTCCATTTTGCTATTACAGGTGTTAATACCTTTATTTTCCCGCCGTTTTAATCGAATTACACCGACTGATGGAAGACGGTATCGGCAGTGGGATTCTGAAACAAGCGTTGAAATTTCTAGCGAGGGTCAGCTTTTAATCAAATTATACTTTTTTCGGGTTCCATACCTAAAGGGTAAAAACGGGACCCTATTCTTGAGACTTCGCTGTCTGTCTGTCCGTCACGAGGCTGTATCTCAGGAACCGTGATAACTAGAGAGCTGGAATTTTCACAGATGATGTATTTCTGTTGCCGCTATGACAAGAAATATTAAAACCAGAATAAAGGGGGATTAACAAACGTGATTTATTGCAGTTTTTTTGGTACGGAACCCTCTGTGCGCGATTCCGACTCGCACTTGGCCGGTTTTATTGAAATTGACGTCATACACAGCTATATAAGAGCGGTTTCACTGTCATGCGGTTTCTCGCCGTGTGCAGGTGTGAACAGTATAGCATTCTGTGGTTTTAATCGTCGTGCGTATGCTAGCACGCTCCACAGACTCCTTCCAGAACCAAAGAGTATACGTCCACAACTACAACCGCACGTGGGTGAATAACCACATAGCAGTGACACCCCCCTAAAGACCTCTTTTGAATATACTATACAAGTATAGACGTTCGGGAAAATTATGGCAAAGTCCGTTCTAGTAGTAAAAACCGTTGGATTGTATTTTTTTATATTAAGCTCGCCAAGTTGATATCGCCAGCCTGATGGAAAGCTGTGGCGCATCTAGCGCTTGGGGGCCACTCTCACAGTCCGTAAGACTTCCGACAGTGGTCCTCAAATTGGCGGCCCTGTGATGTGCCTCTTCACGCTCCTCTTCAACCCGGGATTGAAAGATGAGGGAGCCAAGCAAGATTGTAAACTGACGAGATATTATGAACCGTAAAAGATGGTAACCCAATATGGTTAGGTTGGAACAGTGACCATTAACGCGCGAAGGCGAACAAGGGGAGCGAGCGGGCGGCGGCAGCGGCCACCGAGCGCCATGTTCTCTATTAGCATAATTTTTGCAAAATTTATTTTAATTGTTTACAATTAAACGGAAAACAATCCGTGAGATTATTAAGATTACAATTTTACGGTGACATAATAAATAATTTTAAATTATTTTGTATGCAAGAATGCAGACTTGTTAAACCGGATAATTAGCATGAAACAGCGGACCACCAGACATATCGCGTGACCTCATGACAACTACGACTTATGTGAAGACTGTACCAATCTTGAAGGTACATTCACGGACATCTCACACAACGCTATCTGATCCCAAAGTAAGCTAGGAATAACCTGCTTGTGTTATGGGTATCAGACCACGGATATTAATACTTATATACTTTTAAATACATACATATTATACATAGAAACACCCAGACTCTTGAGACAAACATTTATGGGTTACACAAATATTTGTCTCCGGTGGGAATCGAACCCACGACCTCCAGCGCCGCAGGCGGTACCACTACCGACCGCGCCACAGAGGCAGTCACATTATAAGTACTAGTTGATGGCAAATTAGTTTGCGTAAAGAAACTATTTTATCTTACGCACGCTAGCAAAACACACAGTTTGAGCGGTCTTAGAAGGTTTTTATAGGGTCGGCAGCGCGAGTGTGGCGCCTCTGGTGTTGCAAACGTTCATAGGCTGCGGTCACCATCAGTCCTTCCGGTGGGCCGTATGCTTGTCTGCCACCTTAGTGGTATAAAAAAAATCGTGAAAGTTCCTAAGATAGTTTCGGAGTTTAGCATGAACAACAAAGTTACTTATGATATAGGTACTAGATGAAGCTCGCGGCTTCGCCAGTTCCCGTTCCTGCTTCCCATGGGAACATATTCCCATTCCAGACTATAATCATCCCCCTCGACAGTTATTTATTACTCCCAATAACATCGATATGTATCAGGAGCCTTTTATCTCTAGCTAGGTCATATCTTTTATTCTCGTCCTTTGCAAATCTTTTATCAAGTGGAATATCAGATAACATAATCTTTCTTAGCTAAATCTAAACGATTACACAGAAATTTAGAAATTTAGAAATTTATTATAAAAATTTGCATAAATATGGGTAGGTTACAGTAGATGAATACAAAAAAATTAAAGTATCGCCATATTTCGCCCTTAAGCATGCAAAGTACATTATACAATAAAAATATTATCCATAGATTTAGAATTTCTCGCTACTCTCAAATCTATCATTAGCATGCATTATTATTATCATGTACATTTTTTTTTTTTTCTTCTTGTTCTTGGACTTTCTCGGTTTGAGAGTATGCCAAAGTCAAGTAAATTTCATTGTTGTGAAAATATAAATCATTTTCATGTTATGATTCTTCTTATGAGCAGCGTATTCATGTATGTCCAAATTTGGACTAAGTTCTACTCTAGTAAGGCGGTGGTACCTTACTAGGGCTTGATGTGGAATTCGTCGACAACCCTAAAAACTCGCGTTTCACTGCGCTTTATCACTTTCCAACACTTTTGCACGTTGTCGAACCTTTATGTTTAATAATCCACCATAAATTACACATAAACACTCAAAATTACAATAGTTTTGAAAAATTATTAAAACACAGTTTAACGCTTGTCTGAAAGTTTCCCGCCGAATCCTTTCAATATCATGTACATTCTAAATCTATGATATTATGACAGTTATGACATATCAATTTATATTGATGTATTAATTCAAAAGAAAATGTCATGCATAAAGTATAAAAATTATTGAGTACTTATGTCATTACTAATTTTACAATGTCAAATGAAGAAAATTAATTATAATGTCACACAATAAATATTCCCTTTTCACAATTTATCTGTCAAGTACTCCTGTACACTATAATAACACTTCTCAACAAGCATGTTTTTTAACTTTCTTTTAAAAAGGTCAATAGGTTTAGTATCTAGTAAGTATTTTGGAAGGTGGTTATAAATTCGCGGTGCCATACACAGTACACTATTATTATACAGCATCGTTTTATGTGGCGGAAGGCATATTTTTAAACAGTTTCGCTTACTATAATAGTTAACAAATTTCTTTTCATTGTTTTTAACAAACATAACCATTTCAAATACATAAGTACAGGGCAATGTTAAAATACCGAGGTTCTTAAAATAAGGCTTACAACTGTCAAGCTGTTTAGTGTTACAAATCGCCCTGAGGCATCTCTTTTGCGCTATGAACGCCATTTCTTTGTGTGCAGAGTTGCCCCAGAATATAATGCCGTACCTAATCAGAGACGCTACATTTCCATGATATGCAATCAATAATGTTTGCATGTTGACTGTTCTAGCAAGCATATAGAGAGCGTATGACTGTTGATATAATTTCTGACTTAGGCCTTCTACATGTGTCTTCCAATTTAATGCACAATCAACATTTAGACCCAAGAATTTAGTCATTTCTATTTCCTTAATATTGTTGCCAAGATAGTCGATGTTGATATTTTGTACTTGGGACTTTCTATTTTGAAAAATCATTAAGTTAGTTTTATTTACATTCAATTTTAAATTATTAGATTCTAACCATTTAATTATGTCACTTAGAGTATCATTAATGTGAGATTCCATCAGAGACCTATTCTTGTTCGCAAAAACTATGGTACAATCATCAGCGAACAGGAATGTAGGATGATTTATTATTCTAGGGAGATCATTTATATAAATATTAAATAATAAAGGGCCCATGACACTACCCTGAGGAACTCCCATATTTGCATCACGGAATCCTGATGTAAAAATTATTTCTTTACCAGATTTTGTGCACATGTGTTTAATCTGAGTGGATTGTTTTCGGCCTTCTAAGAATGACTGGACAAGTTTTAAGACAGTACCGCGTATCCCGTAGCAGTTCAGTTTTTTGAGTAGGATTGAATGGTCTACATGGTCAAAAGCTTTGCTAAGATCCATATATAAAGCACATACAGGAATCCTGCTATCTACATTAGGTATAACCTTTTGCAGAAAGTTATAGACGGTTAAGTTTATGCTTTTATTTTTCCTAAATCCACTCTGCTCTTCAGCAAACAAGTTAAAGCTTTCAAAAAAGTTGTAAACTCTGTCATAGATAACTCTTTCGAAGACCTTAGACAGTACTGGTACCAGTGCAATTGGACGATAGCAGCTAACACATTGCCTATTATCTTTCTTAAATAATGGTTTTATTATTGTGACTTTCAATTCATCTGGAAAATAACCATGCTCCATTGATAAGTTAATAATATAGCTCAAGACATCAGATACTCTAAAGGAAACTTTTTTCAATATTTTTGTTGAAACATGATCATATCCTGTACTATTTGTATCTTTTAAATTTAATATAATTTTGCAGATCTCATTTGGAGAGGTAGGTCTCATAAATAATGAATGCAAGCTATTAGGAACATTAGCAAAATTTGTGTTTGTAACGTTTCCATTTGCCTGTTGTATGAAAAACTGATTGAAACAATTAGCTATGGTCTGTGGATCGTAAGTAATGGTTTTATCGTCAATGCTAATGGCAGTAATTTCTTGTTTAGGAATATTCGACCCTGAATTGTTAATGACTGACCATGCTGCTTTGGACTTATTTTTGGCAGTTTTGATAATATGTTCATTTTGAGTCTTTTTTGTCAGTTTTATTATTTGTCTTAATCTGTAGGATAGTTCCATAAAATTCTTTTTATTATTATCTGTACGGTTTCTACGGTACTTCCACAGTAACTGCCGTTTCCGTTTACAGCATAATTTAATTCCTTTTGTTATCCATTTCGGCTTCTTCACCATATTAACCTTTTTAAATATTACTGGAAAGCATAAATTATAAAACAACGTGAAAAGTTCGTAAAATGATTGGAATGCTCTTCTAGGGTCACTTATTTCATAGCTTTCCGAAAACGTAAGGGAGTTCATGCACTCTACAAATCTGTCAACATTCTCTTGACTTAGGTCGCGTCTTTCTATATACCAGTGTCTACGAGAAGAGCTGGGCTGTATGGGACATGTAAGTATTTGTGCTTTGTGATCAGACAAAGCCAATTCGATATTTACACATAAGCAGCCACGGGAATTGAAAATAAAATTATCCAAACATTTCCCACTTATGGGCCGAGTGGGTTCATGTACACCTAATTTTAGATTATAAGAGGACAGGATATTTAAAAAATCCCGACTAATTCTATCTTTCTCTAAAATATTAATATTGAAGTCACCACATATTACAAGTTTTTTCCTCTTGTGACAATATCGACTGAGCAAAGAACCTAAAGTATTCAGAAAAATATCAATGTCCTCAACACTAGATCTTGGTGGCCGATATATGCATACAATAATCATATTATGTTGTACAAGTTCAACACCTGAGCACTCTGTAATACAATTAGTGTTATAATTTTTTATATCATTAATTGATCTAAACTGGTGTGAGCTTCGCACCAGAATGCATGAGCCACCACGCCGACTCTTTCTTGCATGAAAAGACCCAAGGCAGAAATCAGGAATTCCTAAAAAATTTGTATCAGTAGCTAACATGTTGTGCTCGGTTATACATAACACATCAATCATTTTATTTTCATTCAAAAGTGAATCTAATGACACCACAAGTTGGTCAGATTTCATTGCAAGACCGTCTATATTTTGGTGAAGAATATTTATATGATTATAAACGAAAAAACTTTTTATTGGACTTTAACACATTAAAACCATTTGGGTGCTCGAAGTCAGTTTGGGTACATTTATCATTTTGAATGGTACAGTCAGACTGCCTAGAAGTTAATGTTGCAGCTTTATAGCAATCATAATTCAATCTATAACCAATATGTAAAATGTCCTTAAGAATACGTTGACACTTATATAGAGTCAAATAAGGATGCCATAGGCCATGAAAGTGTGTACGATAATTCATATCAGTATAGAGTACATGATCATATCTTGTACAAATAAATTTAAGTTCATTATTCAATTTAACATCATTTAAATTACAATTAAAAGGAACCTCTGGTATTATAATATTAGTATTCCTCACAGTGTCAAAAAAATTTCTAACATAATACAGGAATTCATATGGATATCTATCGTTGATGCCTGCCAATACAATAACAAAATCGTTTTTACCAAGTGCTTTTATGGAAGTGTTCTCCGATGTGAGTACCTGGTACATGTCAGCTCCAGGTTTCCAGTGGCAGGTTACTAAGTACTCATTTCCCACAAGTTTTTGAAGGATGTTTCGCATGTTACGTCCCTGTTCATCTGCTATTATAATAATTTTCCTCTTAGTTTGCTTCAAATTTTTGGTCACAGTCATTTCATTGAGGTCATCTTGAAGGTTGCTTTCGTCATTTGTTGTAAATAGATCATCGTCATCGTTAATAACACTACATTTCCCGTTTGGGGTTTTTGTGGTCTTACTTGGGCTAATTAATGCACCTTCTTGTTGTTGCGGTTTATTAGAGATTATTGAAGTGTTTTTAAGGTTTGGCTGTTTTCTTTTTCGAGTAATTCTTGGCGTACCTGAATTAGATTCTCCATAGCTCACTTTTTTATACAAATTAATTACCACCTTACATTTTTCCAGTTCTTCTTTCAAATTTGTATTTTCTGAGTTTAAATTTTCTATTTCATTGTTTGCAATTATTAGTTTGTTTTGCAATATTTCAATTTTTTGTAACAGTTCTCCATTATCAGAACACTCAGTTGTATCTAGTAGACTCAGAATAGTGTTATCAAAAATATCATTAGTTATGGAGACAATAGTATTATCAGATGAGTTAGTTCTGCGTGGTTTGCGTAGTGTAATATTTAAAGTACTATTGTCCTCCATTTTCCAAAAGTGATTTTTAATTTGTCCTTGTATAATATTTTTAGTAAACGTTATAATTTTATCCGATAACACTGTTATTCACTGATAAAAAGGCCAATTACACTGTTATTTTCTATTGTATAATAAAGTTATCAACAGTTTCGTCAGTTTCCCCAACACAGTAGTTAAAAAAACGTCCATTAGAAACATTATCATTTTAGTTCACATATTCGCCACCAGTAATAAAAATTGGCGCTAGTATAGTTAAAGTGTATAAGTTACTAGCCTGAGTGGTTTAGTCTACGCTGTCTATGGTCATTCAAAAATATTTTTCACAACGTCTTTTATTTCTTTTGAAAGTGTTTTACATGCTTATTTTTATGCAATACACTATAAGTACTCATTTTCTGTGTTGAATGTTACATATTTACGTATTTCATATTAGTCTAGGCACCAATATTGCACATTTCTTCAGGAACACGACCATTGATCGTATTTTGTCAAACACCGTTTTTGTTTAATATTGCTTAGATATAAATTGTCACAAACATTAACACTTAAGGAAAACTGTTCAAACACTTGATTGCACCACTATTTAAACCGATTTAAGCAGAAATAATATTTTTAACAATATTTAAATACGCAGCTGATGTTAGCTGAGGCTGTGTTGCCAGCCAGAAAAGATTACTTTAATCTTATCAACCAACACGAGTAAATATGAGGAAACGATTTGTTTAAGATATTTGGAGAACATACGAGGGTTTTACGATCATGAAGCTCTCCTAGTCCCGCTTACTCAGTGTTTTTTGCAAATGATCACTTCCTAAAGGCTGGATTCTGCCACGACCCATTAAGAAATCAGCTTAACCCGTAACAGTAAACTTCATACTTATGTGTACATAAGTATGAAAAGATGGTGTGTATTTAATAGCGCGAGAGTCGATTCTTCAATGGGGCCTCCCAAATGGCGGTAAAAACAGGCCTTATGGGTGCTACGCTACGGTGAGCTCTTAGATGGGTGGCAGTTAGGTTGGATGGTAGTTAGGTTTCTAGTCACGAGCGTTTCCTCTGGAAGTTAAACTGTTGAGAGCAGCTGCGAGAATGACGGAATTGTAGACGTTATTGTTTATAACCATTGTGAAAGCCTTGGGAGCAGCATGAAAATTTCCAAAGGCAGAAAATTACAAGCGGTTTCTGTCAAAGTCCATATGGAAAAAGGTTGAACACCTATCCCGTAAGTCAAAAACAGTACAGGTGAATTTTGAGCTTTTAGTATGTATCTGTCAGCGCCTTTGGGGATAAGGGCGCGACTATGCGATGTATGTTTCAAAACTAAACACAAGTTAGGAAATTTGGTAGCTCTATGTGGTAACTTTGACTAAGGCTGTGCATAATTCACCGAGAAGGTTATCTCCGCTGGGAGACCCACTCGACTTGACTAAATTACCACCTAGCAACCAAATTATCATCAGACAGATCAGTCGACCTTTATTATCTTCCACCGTAAGGTGTAAAGTCGACTGGTCAGGAATTTGGAGTCTTGCGGGACAATACCATCTGTATTCTGCGCTGTTAGTCAGTACCCTATTTGACCAGCACTGACAGAGTAGCACTCTCGTGTGCATTGCACTGGCCACCACGTCTGGAGATTACCTGGCGCACACCGAGGTAATTCTACCCCGGCGCAGCAGCTCAGCAAGGCTGGATAGCCCTGAGGTGTTCTGGTTGAGTTAAACAGGTCTCAAAACACCTCCGTTAGGGCAGAACGGTGCCAAGGAGTTTTGGTGAGTATTCCCAGTGCCAACTTGATCAGGTGCTGGACGACCCTTACACTGTTTCACGCCTAGCCAGTGTGGTTCGTCTGTAAGCGGATCACTCCTTGTAAAAAAAAGTCAGTAGTTTCATACCGTTGGGTTTACAGACACTAGGAACTTACTGATGCTCAACATATGCAATATGCTTATCAGGCGCCGAGGTTGTCGCAATACAACTGCAAAAGTGTACTTTTGTACTATCAAATAAGCCCATGGCAGTCCACTGCTGGACGTAGATATTAGTTTATTATTCCGTATTCACACCACTACACACGGCCCTGTACCTTGCGCATTCAGTCTCCACTTGCGTTCCTTTCCAGTTCGTCAGTTGGTATCCGTCAGTGCGTGGACGTCCTGACTTACGGACGAGCCACGGTGTCCACTTTAGAACTCATTTGCGCCGTCGAAATACGGTTTTCTGCAAATGTGGCCCGTTCACTGGCACTTTAATGTTGCCTCCTTGTTTGAAGTAGGTGTAATGGTATTTATGTCGTATGAAAAGAAAAAGATACTAACGTTTATTCTCGAGGCGCGTCGGCTCCGTGGCATGCTTCAGTCCAGCGTGATTCATGTCTTCTCTACTACACGTGCTCAGCACCAACCATCTTAGTTCGCCTGCAAGGAACGAAAAACAATACGTTAGCTATTGATATCAAGAACTAGCAATGGTAAAGTAGAGACATAGTATCACTCTGGTAGAGGGGAAAATAGCATACAGTGGAGTTTCCTCAGTAAAACTAGTTCTGAGTTGCGAGTCTCAGGTTCCAAGCTCTGGTATAGCCATGTTAAGTACACGTACTACTCCACCAAGCGAAGTTGACGAACGCGTGGAATGATCCCTTACCACCTGCACCACCATCAGGAACCGGAATCGCCTTAGTACCGTCCGCAAGGATGCAGACCACGCTCATGTATCCGTTTTCGTAAATTTTGTTCAGGACAAATAAATACTCGATCGATTATAGAGATTTTTCTTAATATTTGAATCGTCAACTTCGCTTGGTGGAGTAGTAGCTCAGTATTCAATTCTAAAGTCCATGTTCAATCCTTTAGGGGTTGAACGAGAATTAAATCTAGGGCTTTAACATGGTCGAGGATAGCAACTGTGAAAGATGAGCATGGACTAAACCTATTGTAGATTTATGTGGCGTGATTCGAGTTGGAGCTCTCAAAAAGTGTGATTGATGAGATGTCAACTGAGAGATATTGACTGACGTCACAGGCATGTGTATTTTTGCAATTGAGTACGATACTGCGTACTTCATTATAAAAAACGGAAATATTACTAATATCACTTGCCAATTTTCATTTTGCCCAATCTATTAACGTACGGAGACAGTGTTTATAAATAAATATGTGATGCAAAACTGTTTTTTATGGTAAATGAAAACATATTTAGACCAATGATAACAAAATCAAGACCAAGCAATCGGCATGGCGAATTTTGTATTGAATGATGCTTGTTTCAGCGAGCCGGTTTCTGCAATCTCGTCAATGTGCTTTTTTGCGAGCTAGAGGGTGAAGTGGGCTCTTACTCATTGTATTGCCTTAGAATACAATTACGAAGCAGTAATTGTCTTGCCTCATTTGGCAAAATCAGTTTTTGAATCCAAAGACCCACCCACGAATGTACTTCACACACACTCGTGCACAAATCAGTATCGAAAATTCGGTTGAGGAGCGTCTGACCTCGTGTCTGTGAATGAGTTGTCTATGTGTGTGTAGTGTCTGTCTATCTCTAATTTGTGCATTTTAACCCGCGTAAAATTAAGCTATCTCATTTAACCCCCTTAGAAGTGGAATTTTATAAGCTTCATTCACATTCGGTGCCCACAATATAAGGGCAGCTTACCCTAAAAAATTTCTAGGTGTTAGGATTTCAGCAGGACGCTGATATTATGATTTCATAAATACCTATAGATATAGGACAGTTTATACGGCGTGTCTTACTGTATTTATCGACATTGTCAACATGTCGACGACTCAACGATAACGTTTGACACTGTTTACATATTGACGTTCAGATCAAAAGCAGATTATTTTGATCATTTTCTTCATGAAAATCAATATTTACATCATACGTAGGCATTTTGTATAAAGAGTTTAAACGGGAAATGCAACACGCGTCACGGTCTACGCCTCTTTGCAATACATTACACAATAATGTAACGCGTTCCCAATATATTGCATGAAAATGTATGTTTAGGACCGCTTTTTTTAATTTTACGCGAGGGAAATCCTCATGGATGTTATGCCGGACTCCTACCGACTAAAAACCTTACGTAACGCCCAACAGCCTATAGTTGTGAGCCCCGGGTAAGCCCTCGGAAGAATGACCCAGGACTCCCAACAGACCTACGCTACGGCCGCCACTGCGGCCTCGCCCAGGGGGTGGTTCGGGTGCTATCCCGCGTCTTTGGGGGTCTCGGGTGTGATCCCGCTTCTAAGGGGGGCGTGCGTGAGTTCCTCACGTCACGCTGCCGTCATGGGCCTGCTTCTGTAAGGACGGTGAGCGACCTTCTCACTGTCCTCAGACTCATGTTTTGGACCGCTACAGAAATAAGTGAATGAACAGAAAGTGCAAAATTGTGAAATTAATGTAAGTAATGGAAATGAAATATCAAATTGTACTCGGGGCAACAAAGTTGGAAGCATTCCCGGACTTTACGATAGGTGAAGTAGCATCGATGTGATGGATCATAAAAGATCTTTCGGTAAAAGTACGGTCAGAAATTTCGCCTGCCCGCAGAGTCTTGAGTGAGTTTTTCTTGTTTATTAACAATCGAGGTTTTGCAAAATTTTTCTATCAATATTAAAGTATTATCAAGTTTAAAATTACTGAGAAGCATAATTATTACATCTATATATTTACATTATTACTATCTAAACTAAACTAAACCTAAATAATGCCCCCCCCCCCCCCCGTGCCCAAAAGACTAGCAGCATTCCCCCTTTGAACAGCAATACCTATTCACTGAGCGAGAAAACTGCCAGCCCTTGGGTCACAAGTCAACTCCACAAGGCGCTTTTTCAAATTCTTGCAAAAATTTTTGCGCATTGGGACCCCATGGACCTAGGGTCTCGACACCGACAGGACAAAAACGATACGATGAGTCGAGACCCTTATATTTATTAACTTTATTTTTTTCAGCCGATTTTGCTGCTGCGCTGGCTTTTTATTTTACAATTAGATTGAGTTACTGTACTCTAGTAATTCATTAGCTTTTGACAAAGGGCGATTCGATAGTTATAGTTCATACTGTAGTGTAACCAAAATTTAAGTCACGTCGGCACGCCTCCAATATCCAACCTACCCCTAAATCTACGCCTGACGTAGACAGGCGTGATTTTATTGTCTTATTTACGAGATAACACCGCAAAGACATTTATTACGCTATCTCATATAGGCTCTTTGAAACATGGCAGGTATTTTGCGAAACAATTTGTAGATGGGAAAAATTTATGCCGTACATATTTTATGTGTTTTGCTTTTGATAGATAGATCCTATGTCGAGGGAACAGGTGAGATGCCTACGTTTTTATGACAGGTAATAAAATATTATCTATACGTAAATATTGTAGAGGATACGGTCAGCATCCTTAATATAGAAATGAACTATGTTCAAAATGAATCGATCGGTACGTGTGGGAACCCGTCGTGGACGCTATGCTCGGCCCGACCACAACCAAACGTACCTTACCAGTCTTTGGTCGGAAGCCTCGGGTAAGCCCTCAAAAGGATGTCCAGACCTCACTTTGCTGCTATAGGAAAGTATTTGACCTTGTTGTACCGTTCAAGCCCGATGGGTTCGTAGAGGAATTTGTTTCGAGTTGATAGAGGCTCATCAGACCTCATCCGTGAGTCAGCATGCTCACAACTTACAGGTGAGTTTATTTAGAGCCTAGGAGATATCGCAAACTCAATGTGACCTACTGACTTAGCATTTAATTTACATAGGAAAGTTTCAGAATGAACTACGAGTATGTAAACGACAGCTGCTGTCATTCTGATATGAGATAGCTAGGTGTAGTTTTATTTCTTGCCGAGATCATTTTGAAGTCTGGTCGTCTCTATTATTGGAGCTGACTGTACTTTTTAAAATAGCGACCTTTTCCGATGACGGTATTATATACAAGTTTATGTATTTGGGACAGTCTCGGAATATTGAGTAGAATTTTCTACAAAACGCAGTCTAGATCTCTAGACGGTAAAATGTGTAGTGCCCTCTAGCCGTACCTAAAACAAACAGTTTGCGTTATGCATAACAGACAACATGGTGGATATTCTACATGGATGCCATGTCGGATTCTTACCTACTAAAACCACACGTTGTCTTACCATTGCTTATAGCCCCGAGCCCAACATTAAGCCCTTTTTTTTAACGTGATGGAAAATCCATCATGGATGCTATGCCGGACTCCTACTCACGTAACGTCCAACAGCCTATGTTTGAGAGCCCCGGGTAAGTCCTCGCAAGGATGTCCCAGGACTTACAACAGACCCACGACCGCCACTGCGACCTCGTCTAGAGGGTGGTTCGGTTGCTATCCCGCGTCTTTGGTGGGTTTCGGGTGTGTTTCCGCTTCTAAGAGGAAGATTAAGCCCTTGGAAGAATGTCCCAGATTCCCGACAGACCTTGGCTACTACTGAGGAGTCACCTACGGGTGCGGGTACTATCCTGGGTCTTTGGGGGTTGTTCGGGTTGTATCCCGCTTTTCGGGGCGCGTGGCGTGCGTGAAACTATCACGTCACGCTGCTTACTTGGGCCTGCTTCTGTAAGGACGAGTGAGCAGCCCTCCAACCATCCTCAGGTCCCCGAGATCTATGTTCTGGATGAATTCTGCTGGACGGTATGAGAGGCAACAAACCCTTTTAAAGGTACAATCTAGGAGCAGCCCACCAAAGACGAGCCAGCAACCCACCAGTCGAGAAGATCTAGAGTAGGTGGATTAAGAAGTTTCAACGTTGCCGTGACAACTGCTGGAAACCTACACCAATGCAATAAGATGAAGTCTAGTGAAATGGACGAAAAATAGACGGCAAAACGTGCGGTCGTCCCTTTTATCCGGCTGTGGCTCCCTACCGGAAAATAATAATCTAATACTTGTGAGCGGTACATCAGCACGTGTAAATTGTTAGCAGTTAACCAGTAATGTGATCCAGTTAGTTTCTACTATCATATTTATCCATCCAAAGGTTGCCCTGGCAGAAATTGCTTTAAGAGATAAGACTGCCCATTGTATTGCTATTCTGTTCAAATTACTCTCCTGTAATACTATCTTCGCGTACAATAAATAATTTGCTTTAGTACTCCGTTGTACTCATTTGCATAGCTCCAGATGGCTTTTTTTAACGTGAGGGAAAATCCTCATGGATGCTATGCCGGACTCCTAGCGACTAAAAAACCTCACGTTACGCCCAACAGCCTATGGTTGGAAGTCCCGGGTAAGTCCTCGGAAGGATGTCCCAGGACTAGCTCAAAGTGATTGCTTACTTCTCAGTTATTAGTTAATGTGCTAGCTTCCTTCTAAAGGCAATTATATTCATTGGCCTGTATTCTACTATCTAGATTCTCGTTCGTCGGAACAGTGTAGCCGTTTCAGATATCCCGGTCCAGTCTCGGATGCCTCGTTACATGTTTAGCGGTCGACCCCACCAGGGAGAGACCGAGAGGACGGTACCATGCTGGTTGCCAACCTTCACTAGTTGGAGAGGTACTCCAAGAAGAAGAATGTATATTCTAGAGTAGGTACCACTCTATATTCAAGACTAGAGTATGTTTAAAGTTGAAGACGTGGAAGTAATGAAGACTGCCTCTGTGGCGCAGTCGGTAGTGATACCGCCTGCGGCGCTGGAGGTCGTGGGTTCGATTCCCACCGGAGACAAATGTTTGTGTGACCCATAAATGTTTGTCTCGAGAGTCTGGGTGTTTCTATGTATTGTATCTATGTATTTAAAAGTATATAAGTATTAGTATCCGTGGTGTGATACCCATAACACAAGCAGGTTATTCCTAGCTTACTTTAGGATCAGATAGCGTTGTGTGAAATGTCCGTGAATATTTATTATTATTTATAGTACAGAGTAGGTACTACTCTATATTCAAGACTAGAGTATGTTTAAAGTTGAAGACGTGGAAGTAATAGCTTTTGGAAAGAATGAGACAGTAGAGATAAAGCATTAGTGTAAGAACTTCCTACAACTTAGTAAGGTGGCAGACAAGCTTACGGCCCACCTGATGACATGTGGTCACCGTAGCCTAAGAAAGCTTACAACACTAGAGGAGCTACACTCGTGCTGCCTACCCTGCAAGAACCTTCTAAGACCCTCTTAAAGAACTCCATACTAGAGTTGGTTATAACTCTACGTCCGGAGCGTTCCAGCACGGTTAGATCCGATAGGGGTTTCTTTCCACGCACGCTTAGGTTGTGAAATGATCTCCCTGCCTCGGTTTTCGCAAACGCCTACCGTATAGGGTTCTTCAAAAGGGGTCTCAGAAGGTTTTTACAGGGTCGGCAGCGCGAGTGTGGCACCTCTGGTGTTGCAAACATTCATAGGCTGCGATGACTACCGGTCCTTCTGGTGGGCCGAATGCTTGTCTGTTACATTAGTGATATAAAAAAAACTAACGATCTAATGACGATTACGTGAAGGCATGTATAAATTTTGCAGTTAAATAAAACTAGCTACTAATCAATACTAATAGCAATAAATAATGATGTAAATGGCGGAAACATGTTTAGTAATTGCTGAAGACATTTATTATGCTATTTAAATTTAGACGTACGTAATACATGTTAGTATGTAATTATGAAATTGCTACGTCTAATAACATAATTTTCCGTGCGTTTGAAACATCAATTACTTCCGACAGTCAATCATTTTTGGTAGGGTGATTTTTTTTACGTGTGGAAATCCCTCATGGATGCTATGCCGGGCTTTTTTTATGCCACTAAGGTGGCAGACAAGCTTACGGCTCACCAGAAGGACTGGTGGTCTCCGCAGTCTATGAACGTTTGCAACACCAGAGGCGCCACACTCGCACTGCCGACCCTTTTTTTAACGTGAGAGAAAATCCATCATGGATGCTATGCCGGACTCACGTAAAGCCCAACAGGCCATGGTTGGGAGCCCCGGGTAAGCCCTAGGAAGGAAGTCCCAGGACTTCCAACGCGCTGTCGACCCTCTAAAAACCTTCTAAGGCCCCTTTTGAAGAACCCCATACTATAGGCGTTTGGAAAAACCGAGGCAGGGAGATTATTCCACAACCTAAGCGTGTGCGGAAGAAAACCATAGAATCTTACCGTATAAAACCACGCGTGCTCTACCACTGCCTAAGGTCCGGAGCCTCGGGTAAGCACTCTGAAGGATGACCGTACCGTACCGTACCACTCTGGCCAGATGGGTAGGTACAGGGTTATGTTTCGAGTTTACCTTTCTTTCACCATAAGCTGCTCCTTTTAGTAAGCAGGTGCACCATTTGCCGTTAAGGCTGGTTTAGGTCTCAATGATCTCGGCCCCATTAGAGGATCCAAACCTAACCTATCCTGTGTCAGATAGTAGAGCACTCTATTGTAGGAAGTAATACATGCATATAGGCACGCAGGCAGAGGCATTGTAATACGTCCACATTTTACCATGTTTTCTGACCCACGTAATAGGTAGTGACCCTATTGCCGTACTGAAATGGACAGAAGTTGTGACGACTCACTGTTGATATTTCTCAAGCCGCCCATAAGGCCTTCAACTTGGCTTCACGACTGCCATGTTGCTCACAAAGCGGAACCAATGGCTTAACGTGCCTTCTCAAGGCACAAAAAGTGGCTTACTGCAGTGATCCTTTAAACACGTAAGTCAGCGGAGCTACGTCCGCGGAAGTGATGAGTGCCTGATGAAATTATCATTGCATCCCATATAGATCTAAGTGTAAATAGAAATACCTACTACTCGACCAAGTGTTCTTGACCAACGCGTGGAATGGTTCTAACCGCCTGCACCCTACCACAGGTACCGAAATAGCCTTAGTACCGTTCGCAAGGATGCAAACCGATCTCATGTATCCGTTTTTGTAAATTTAGTTCAGGCCAAAAAAAAATCCGATCTAATATAGAGATTTTTCTCACATTTGAGTCGTCAACTTCGCTTACTCTTTATACTGTGGCTTGGTCGAGAAGCGTTCGCGGAAGAAATCCTCTATCGGATCTAACCGTGCTCGAACGCTCCGGACGTAGGGTGTGAGGATATTACATTATGTTATACTGAGGCCTTTATCTCTGAGGGGCAGGTAGAGGCATACTACCTATATGCCCCTATTTTACCATTTGTTCCAGTCCCATGTAATAGGTAGTGATTAGTGAGTCAATTGCCGTGTATCAAAGTGTAAGACAATAAAATCGGTGACCTAAGTACACACGTCATACTCGACATGAATAATTTACAAGGCAGGTACTAATACGATGTGATCAAGTAGCATAATTAGACTGCTTGGCTTGTCTAGTCAAAACCTCAATCTTTTTAACAAACGTAAATAAAAATTATAATATGCGTGACGAATAGGTCAGTAGAAAAGCCGGTTGGAAACGTGCCTGCAAAAAACCGTAAGTAAGTACTTAAACGACGCAAATCTTTACATTTTCAAAAATAAAAAAAAAATTGCCGCAAGCACGAAATCTTCGCGTTTTGCAGCGTCAGTCTTTGCTGCAGCGAAATTCTAAAGCGTTGCAGTGGGTAGGTACTTGTAGTATTCGACACTACTGCTCGTTCGCTCTAACTTTGCCGTTCGGCTCCATACTAAAGTCGAAGTTTTGATTAGACGAAGTAAATTGACAGCAACTAATGTCACTTATTCTTATAATGTTGCGTATTTTCTATGACGAAGTGACATTAGCTACTGTTAATTTACTTTGTCGTAAAAATCGGGTATACGCCTCTACGCCAGCGGCAAAGTTATAGCGAACGGGTAGTACTTGTAGTATCAGACACTACAGCACTTCAAACTTCGACCAATTAATAGTATAGACGGGCCCACGTCAAACATTACGAACTCAAAAAGTGAGACTAGTTCACACACAAAGATATTGCAGCAAAATTAGAACTTGCGAGTGAAAAGTAAGTCTCAGATTCTTTTCTCCAATTTAGGGTACCTAGTGTTTTTACACTTCGGGAACGCACAGGAAGGCATCTTGCGTAAAATGTCGTCAATTATAGAAGGATTTAATTTTTTTCTTTTGTTGAATAGGGTTAATTTCTGAGGAGGTCCTATTTTTACCAGATCAGAATCTGATAATGGAATCCGGGAGAAATTAAGGGGAACTACCGAAAATTTTAGGGACAACTAGTGCGCTTGTTAAATTTTTAAATAAGTGCTTTAATGTACTGCAATTTAATGAATGTCAGGAGTCGATCTGATAATAGAGTCGAAAGACAGTCGAGGGAATTCCTTAACGATTTACAGCAATTACTTTGTGTATGGGCTTGATTGATTTGTATTAATGAAATCTTTACACCGAGATAGACAGATTTTACAGTCCATCCGTCACATAAAATAATTTAAAAAAATTGACGGCGCCAAATAGTACAGATTACAGACCAAAAACTATCGATTGACTTGGCATCGACTTCAATCTTAGACCATATATCACGGGACTAGCCTTTGCGAACCACCGCATACAAAAATATTCTGCTAGTTTTCATAGCGGGTTGAAGGGGGAACAAAAAGACATATAAAATTTCATTATATTTAAAAATGTATTAATCGACAAACGCGTAATGGCTGTTGTGTGTTAATTTTTATTGTACAGTCAACTACAATGAAATGTACTAGTTTAATCACATAAAATGATGTACTGATGTACAGTGCTTTTTATAAAGCCAAAAGACCAAATGGTCTATTGGCTTGGCAGAAAACAATGCTTAAGTAACCAGTATGGCGCCCACGTGCACTATAGTGACAGAACTGTCATCGGCTCCGACGCCCACGGTCATCTTAATGCCAGTTTATATCCGTTTATATCCGGTGTTATCCTCTTTCATCCAGGCCGGAAATAATGCAGGATGAGTTTATAATAATGATTAACATAGCGTGCAGAGTAACATTAAAAGAAAAAACATCAGAAACTTCGAGTTGATTGTGATAAATAAATTTTCTGTTGAGCCGCCATTAGCGTTCCAATTAGTTACGGGGTAAGTATTAAATATTTTAGTTTATTCTGCTTTTATTTATGGTTTTATTTTTTACATTGAATGATATATTATTTTATAATATATACTTATTTATTTCAGTGTATATTTATTAATAGTTTTTTTTATTGGCCAATGTAAATACGCAAAAAATGTATAACTTTAATACTTTTATTTTATTAATATTTTTGTTTATTTTGATTCAATTATTCTTGTTTTGCATTTAAAAGGTGTTGTTTAACAGCTGTTATAAATATTTCCGTCCCAAATCGAGGTAAAATTAATTATAATAGCATGTGAAGATGACAATTTTTGGCAATGAAAATACGCTAATATTGATAAATTTATTTTCGGAGATTTTGTATCTACAAATTCTTTTTTTTTATTTTTGGGTAACGTGTTTGTGTGTATATTTGGTAAATAAAAAAATATAAGACTTAAAACTGGTTTTATTTTGAATTACATGGTAAAACATAAGAATACTACTTCATTTTAACCATCGTAATTTTCAGCGACATTTCATTAATCCATTACACATCGGATATCCTCGGATTTAGTTTAGTTATTTTCGTCAGTTATCCAGCATGATGAAACAGTAAGTATTTCTGTAGTGCGACTCCTATAAAAGAAATAAGAATTAATTTTGTGAAGCTCGGCGCGCAACCGCTGTTCCCGCCAACGCTCGCGAAGGTGTTGGGCGTCGGCGGCCAGTGACGTTTGACAGTTCGGCCGTACGACTGGTTATGGCGCATCCTGTGGTTAGATGATCTAAGACTTCAATATGATATTTAATCTAATCTGATCTGAACTACTGTGTCCAAATTTAGCTTAATTTATCTTTGTTCCAAATTCATGGCAAATCCCGCCAGTTTTAGTAGGTACAGTTGAAACGAAATCGTCACAGGAGCATATTATATTTTTTAAATTAAGTATCTGGGCAGGGAAAGAACACCCGTCCATACAGCCTAAGTCTTCATCTAATATAAAACTTCTTAATGACTTTTTAAAAATCTTTACACTATTATTGGTGGAGAACCGCAGATAACAATACTCAAAACTCATTTCAATAAATTTTCCTAATTCAATCGACCATTGTTAATGACTTCATGACGATTCACTCTTAGCTGGTCTTAGTTAAACTATTAGTAAGTAAATAAACAAAAAAACACGAATATCATGTCATACTCGAACACACACTAACCGCAGAGTCTATACAGCCTAGCACTGGAGCCCTGGGTTGGTCCTCCTTGGAAGGATATCCTAGCATGTCTCAGACTCTTGGCATTTATGGACGATATATCCGCCCCCAAAATAATATTAAGAAGTATACAATAATCCATAATACATACCTAACTTTACCTCACCGAATGGATTTGTCACTTTCATGGTCAAATGTCACATCACTATCTAATCAATAAATTACAATTATCTCCGATACAGCTGTTTCATAACATTCACGCCCCACGTCTGTTCACTAAACATTAGCCCGATTCTAAATTAGAAATTATAAAATTCATAGACAATTTTTATTTTTGTTATACTCGGCGAAGGAGTTACTCCGTAATTTAAAAAAAAGTGCTGGCCACCGATCAATAAAAATATTGGTCTCAGATGCTGGGATTTTAAATTAGGTATTTTGCGTGCGTTACTGTAGGTATTAATTAATATTTAAAACTAAATATAGGTTTTCTATGAATGCGTCTTTAATATATTTTTATTGGCATTGCTTTATGCTCATTGTACATCAGCTTGTCAGCATCAAGAAATAATTAATTATGCACTTTCCAACTCAACCACACACGAATTCACTGTCTGCGATCTTCCATAATTAAAAACAAAATTCGAATTTACATAACAATTACACAATCAAATCATTTTACTAAAAAAATACATACCCGCTGAAAATGTCCGCGGCATTATTATTGATTAACTGTAATTTTAAATTTAGAATCAGGATTTTCCATTTTTTTTAAACTGCGTTCCATATCACGCTTTTAGCACAATTTATTGTTCATTAAAATACATTTTCATTCACTATTTTTAGGTAAACTAAACACTTTTACACTAACTTTATTATGTAAAATTAATGCAGTCACACATTGTGACGTGGAGTTACATACTAAGGCGTTTTGTGACTGATGTTTCAATGTAAAAAAATAAATTATAGCAATTTTACTGGTGTATCATTCAAGGCCATCAGGTATTAAAATTTCAATGTTTATCGGATAGATTACATAGTTAAGTTGACAGATAATATCCTGTGTCAGGGAAGTTAGCGGTACTTGATCGGTTGTTTATTTACTTATTTTAATAAGTAGTGTAAGGTCATGAGCCCAGGAAAAATGAACCGTACTGCCCGTTCGCGCTAACTTTACAGGTCGCCTTCCATACTACGCCTCTACGCCAGCGGCAAACTTATCGCGGATGGGTAGTGCAACCTTGCGTCAGTGACTCAGTTAATGTTATGGCTGGTTCTCCGATGGGTGACCATACTGACCATGGATGGGCGATGTTGTGACATTTCCATGCTTCGACAGTTGCGTTAAGGCCGTTAAGCCATTGGTAGGAGTTATTAACATGGTAGTCTTTAAGCCAAGTTGAAGGCATCATGACTAGAAAAATTCAACAGCGGGTCACAAACTTCACCTGTTCATTTCAATACGGCAATAGGCTCATCACCACCCATTACGTGGGACAAAAACAAGTTACTACTATTATAACTAGGTAGAATCAGATTTATTTGTCTTACAAAAACTGCACAAACATTTAACGAAGGCGAGTTAAATGACTGCCATTACCATAGCGTGACAGTTTCAGGGACACAAAGGATTGAGTCTATGATTATTTTTTATACTGTTGGTTGATGGCACTTGGTGGAACCTGCTACACATATTGAAAATCACCATTTATACTGTTTCACAAAACAGTGTTGTCGAACAGTACAAGTTGTGTTTCAGTATGATTGAGTCTATGAATTATACCGAGGTGTATAGATGGGATGCTTGAACAAGGGTCTTTCTTTTTTATATATTTAGCTCGCCAAATTGACGTCGTCACCAGCCTGATGGAATGCCGTGGCGCATCTAGCGATTGGGGCCCACTTCCGACAGTGGTCCTCAAGTTGGCGGCCCTGCGATGTGCCTCTTCACGCTCCTCTTGAAGAACCCGGGATTGTAAGATGAGGGAAAGACGTGTGCGGGCAGGTCGTTCCATTTTTTTATAGTTCGACAGAGGAACGACCTTTTGAAACGCTCATTTCTGGCGAAGATTCTCTCCACTGTGTGTGAGTGGCATCTTTGCCCAGCACACGTTGTTCGGGATCGGAAAGGAGGAGGGTCTTTTCCACCAGACAATGGATGCGTTTGAAATCCACCAATAACATTCATCGGTCGCACAATTTGACAATATAATCGGTCTACGTTACTTGTGGACCGATGTGATTGGTGGATTTCACTGGATGTCTAACGCATCCACAGCAAGAGCAACGTAGCGTAGTAGAATAGCACAATGGCATCCTCAGTCTCCCCCAATCAGACACGGCGGGAGTCGTCTCAATTCCAGTCACAAGTTGTTCAAGACTTTCTTCCACTGCGGACCGAGGGATTCTGGCTTGACACTAAATCACCTTAAAAAGACAATCTTGTCACCTACAAGCTCTTAATATGTACATCTTTACATAAAATTCCACAGAATAACATGTAACGACCTTCTGCATCCAAGCTCACACAAGTCTCACAAAAACAACGCCTAACATGATGTCATCGTAGTGACATAATTGCTGGACTCACGTCGCGTGACTCAGGCTGCTTAGCTGCGGAATTTTATACCAACTTTGGTTTAACACGGTTATAGGTAGTAAGATGTTTTAGTGTTATTCATTATTGGAATTAACTGGAATACTGACTATTCAAAGTAAAACTATTTTATTTTTGTCCTGACTAAGTTATGAACGCATAGCCTAAGTCTGCATAGTACTTTAGTTGTGAAACTTGGACTTTTGAGACATGCTGCCTGAGATGGGTCAACTTTGAAAGGAAAAATGGTGCTTCGCGCAAAAACAGCAAATAGAATAATTTCTAATGGCGAAAGAATTTTTAAAACGGGTTCGTAGTTTCAGATTCAGAGATTATCGACTAAAACATAGCACATAAGCTAATATTATATGTTACACCAAGTGATATCAATTAACAGCAATCAAGAAATCAAATCATCTAAGACGCAGAGATTCACTAGGAAGCAATTTTTTGAAACCCTATCTAATGGGAGTAAACGGGGGTAGCGTTGATTGAATTGATCACACACACTATTTCGTCCTATTTTTCTACAAGCTGTATCAGCTAATCAGCTAGTCAAATATATAAGGCCGAAATGGCAAGAATATAGGACGTATGACGTACTCCATGACCGACCTCTCAGCTCAATATGTTCAGAGAGTGAGCTTGTTCGTTAACGACTTTTATGATAGCCATAACAGTAAACGATGTCCGCCGTCTTGTTAGTACGGCGACGTGTGTAATCGGGAACAGCGGTTAATGAGGTGTGGAGTATAAACGACTTTGTTCATCTTAGGGGTTGTTGCTCACATTTGACCTCGTGACCCTCGTTAAAGCCGAAGCCGTTGTAACGAATACGAGGTATATCATTGAGGATTAATATTGCACGCATGGCAGGTTTCTGATTCCAAGGCACATCACAAAACGGTAGGTAGCGTGACGAGAGTTTCAAGCACGCCACACAGCCGAAGAAGCGTGATAACAACAATATGAATCCCCAAAGACGCGGGATCATTCGAACACCTAGTCGAGGCCGTGGTCTGTAGTGGTAGTCAGTCTGCCGGGAATCCCGGGATATCCTTCCGAGGGCTCACCCAGAACCAGCCATAGGCAGTTGTAGGGCACCATGTAGTTTTAGCTGGTAGGAGTCCGGCATAGCATCTATGAGGAGTAGACTCTAGCACTAGCTAGCCTTAGCCTTCGAACCTAACCAATCCAAGTCGGATAAGTTAGGTTCGAAGGCTAAGGATCGGGTTAATCCTGTAGTACACATATTTTGAGAAAGGGACATTTTGAGAAAAGGACATTTCGCGAAAAGGACATTTCGCGAAACGGACTTTTTGAGAAAAGGACAAATCGCGAGAAGGACATTTTGGGAAAAAGACATATTGAGAAAGGACATTATGAGAAAGGACATTTTGAGAAAAGGACATTATGAGAAAGGACATTTCGAGAAAAGGACATTATGTGATGAGACGGAGTCTTTAAGTATCGCAATGTACGTGGCTTCAAATAACAGATCGCATGTTCATAATTTAACACCGAACGTCAGATCAGTTCGTTTCAGATGCATCCGGAACGAAAGCTCGAATAAATCTATACTAATATTATAAAGAGGAAAGATTTGTTTTTTTGCTTTTTTGTTTTTTTCTTTGTTTGTTTGTAACGAATAGGCTCCGGAACTACTGGACCTATTTGAAAAATTCTTTCACTGTTGGGAAGCTACTCTCTGCGGTGAACATAGGCTATATTTTATTCCCGTATTCCCACGGGAACGGGAACTACGCGGGTGAAACCGCGTGACGTCCGCTATGTCTTATATGTTTTGGGTCCAGGTAAAGTCAGCTTATTGTCGAGTCTGGCAAGTTACCAAACCAACTTCGCAGTGAACTCAATAACACATTGATCTGCCCCCGAATCTGAGCAAATAATAAAACCGGCCAAGTGCGAGTCGGATTCGCGCCCTGAGGGTTCCGTACCAAAAAATTGCAAAGAAACTGGGTTTGTGGTATGGGAGCCCCCCCATTTTTATTATTTTTTTCTGCTTTCAGTTTGTTGATATAGCGGCAACAGTAATACATAAACTGTGAAAATTTCAGCTTTCTAGCTATAACGGTTCACGAGATACAGTCTCGTGACGGACATACAAGAAAAAAAAATACGGACAGCGAAACGCTGTTACCAAAGGGTATCAGCGTTCCATATCAAAAGGGATATGGAACCCTAAAAAAAGAATAACGTTGATAATCTGTGTGTATGGAAGGGTTACGTGTGTGTCAAAGGTCTTACTAACTACTAGGCCGATTTTAATGAACTTTGGTTGGCACGGATCTAAAAAAAAGTACGGATATAACCTTGACTTATCTATCGTGGATGAATAAAAAAGACATGATCAATTCCTAAGTCAGCGTGCAATTAAAAAAAATGTCATTCGCAACTTCGACCAAGTAATAGTATTGACGGGCCCATCCATACATTAGTTTAGAAGACGTTAAAGTAAGCGCATGCGCTCACTCAGTCGTAGTCGGTGTTATTGTTCCGAAGGTGAAACACGTGTGGCAAGATAAGATATTTTACGCAAGATGCCTTCCTGTGCGACGTGTGTTCCCGAAGTGTAAAAACACTACCCGAAATTCGAAAAAACAAAGTGTGTGCGTGTAACCTTTACGCGCGATTGAAGAATACTTATTTGCCATTGACGGCATCAAATGCTATATTAATATCATTCATTCGAATTTTACGTAGTTTCCGCTATTCAAAATTCAAATAGTAGATAAGCGTTACTTCCGTCAGAAAAAAAATCTGAGTTACACCAGGCCTCCGTCACTCGCTCAAAATTCCGCGCTATGTACCTACCGCTCGGCATCTCCCTGGGGATACAACTGGCAGAGGGCTGCCTGACGCCCGACTGAGCGCTCGCATCGCACCGCACCGCACGTTTTCCGCGCTTACGCTTCGAAATACCGAAACCACGTAATTATTGTGCAGTGGATGGGTGTATTACAAAAACAAAAAAAAATTGTCGTTTTTAAATTGCCGAGAGACGAAGAAAGCTGAGTAATATTTTAAATCTTATCAATTTGAATGTTTTTACCATTTATTTGTTTGAACATAAGTAGGTAGGTGATAAGTATGTAAATCGTAAATTAAGGAGTTATTTGAGTCAGGTATTATAAAATTGTTATTTTTTATAGGCAATTCAATGTTTATAGAATTTGTTGGTAAATAGGTTTTATAGGTAGTCGAAGCGCTCGTGGCCCCGGGGACTCAGTGTTCTGTAATCGATGACTGTGGTAAGCAACTTTCACTATGGCCAGTTCTTGGATGGGTGACCATTCATGTGACCACTTTGTGACCTTTATTTGAGCGTTTCCGTGCTTTGGAAGGCACGTTAGGCCGTTGGTCCCGGTTGCCAATAAAATAGCAGTCCGCCAAGTTGAAGGCCTTTTTAGGCGGTTTGAAAAATTTTAACAGCAGAGGGTCACAACCTGTACTTGGTACAAACTATAAAAAATTAAATGTGGGCATCTAATATGCCTCTGCCTTCCCCTTCGGAGATCTACGCGTGACCATATGTATGAATGTGTGTGTAACATAGTAAGGTAGGATGGCCGGGTGAGATAGGTGAATAGCCGGTACTTACGCTAAAGGTAATGTCAGTTAAATTTAGATTTCTTTGATATTTTAGTTATGGGTAGGCATAAGATAAACAATATAAATATATAGGTATACCTTCCTACTGTTATTCATAATTTATTTTTGGTTTTTACGTGCATTTATAAAAGCGTGTTTTTCTAGGGTTTTTTTAAACCATTCATAATTTTTTTCCTTACATTCCATTACATTGTTAGTTACATACACGTCGACCTACTAAAAGCGTATTAAAACATGGTTGATTCGTAACATTTGTTTTATTACAACAATCATTAAAGGTTCAACCCTAGCGCATTCTTACGATGACGTCACTCGCACAGCGGGCAACACAGTCTCGACGCTATGAGCGCGTGTTTAAGGTACAATTCTTCTCGTTCTGAGCAGCAGGTATTATTACTAAAATTTTGTAGGCTAATATAGCGTAGGTATTGTCGCTTTTGTATGGGAGTGATGTATCTGTTACGTAGTAACTATTTAGTAATCTGTGGTTACACCCTAGTCGCACCTAAAGAAGTTTTACTTCAAAAATGTAGGCATGTGTGCATGTCGTCGAGTCGTTGCTGCAATATCTTTGTGTGTGAACTAGTCCAGGGGTCGGCAAGGCGCGGCTCGCGAACCACATGCGGCTCTTTAGGTCTGAAGCTGCGGCTCTTTAGTTCCTGACACAATTATTCCTAATATTTAAAAAAAAATAAGCGTTGCTTTTATTATGAATTGATTAACAACGATCATTGGAAATGTGATCTAAGAAGTCCTTCATTTAACATGAATCGATAACGAGGATATCTAAAATTATTGACTAGCTTGTTTTTTACTGTTACTTTGATAACTTAGCTTTAAACAACTACAATATTGTCCTACTATTTTAGTAATAAAGAACAAATCAAAATATTTCATGTCTACTGCTTATGTTGGCTACCACAATCAAGAATTTTGGTAGGAGAAATGTTGGGTGTCCCAACTAACTGACAACTTAAAGGAAAAGTTAGCTTGATTAATAGTATTCAATTGAAAACCTTGGACCAGGAATCCTAGTAAAGTTTTCTGGTAAAACTACTAAATGACTGTACTTACTAGGATCACATTATCAAAACTTCTGGTAAATTTTCCTGGTAAAACTACATACAAAGCTTACCGAAAGCTTTTAAAATGAGCATTTTTATTGATTCTGGTATGGCTTTTTAGAATTTCAACTTTTATTCTTCGTATGCCTTTTATGCCTCTTGCACAGCTCACAATTCTGAAATCTTGCAAAACCATTGCATGTTTGTTCTTAATGGGACTCGTGTTGCCAGTTCACTAGGGATCTTCACTAGGGATTCAAAAGAAAAGATACCACGTCATCCTTTTTTATTCTATGCAGCATTTCGAAAATACTTTCTTCTCAGTCGCTGCACTCTTAACAGAGTGGTCGTAGTCAGCATGTTGAAGTGTTTGCGGTAACTGGCCTCACGATTTCTCGCCATTTCTCTCGGCAGCGGACATTCTGGTGCACCCGAGTAAGGGCCCTCCCACCAACGCTTTTATCTGGCTGGTCCATCTCATCGATGATCGTCCTCGCGGCCTGGTATCCTCTATTCTGCCCTGCACAACAAGGTACTCCACAGAATCATCACTCCGCCTGGAGACGTGTCCGAACAGTTTTAGTATCCGGGTTTGTAGCAAGTTTGATAGACGTTGTATGATGCCGAGCTCGTGTAAGTATCGAGACATTGGTGCGAAATTCAGTCCACAATACTCGCAGCATTCTCCTCCAGCACGACATTTCCAGAGCATCTATCCTCTTCTTTTCTTTTTCTCGTATCGTCCACATCTCCGCTGCGTGTCAAATAATATGGGGAATACAAGCCGGATCTCAGTAGCTGTGGTAATGTGATTATTCCTCCAAATGATTTTTATTTTGTTCATGGAGGTTCTTGTTATTGCCATACATCAAAAACACCACAACAGCCTTATTGCAGTAAACAAACAACCACACTTATTGGCGGTGTACTGCACTCGCAATTATTTTTTTGCACCAGTTGACCTGACGTCCTCAGTATACCCAGTAGGATTCTACTGTAACTTCCGGCGCCGGCCATAACCCAGAGAATGGCTCGAGCGTATCGCACCGTATCATATGAGGTGGCGTGTCTAATTGCCGGCAGTCTGCCGTGGAACCTCGAGGTCGAAGTTCTAGCCGAAATTTTCCAGCGGAATGCTTTGGTGCGTCAAAATGGAAACCAACCATCTTCAGAAAAGATCGAGAGCGTTCTAGGGTGCGTGATAATCTCTTCATAAATGTGCGACATTTATGAAAGAGATTATCAAATACTGGCCTGGCCGGTAAGTATTGAGCTCGACTCAGCTATCCGGCCTATTCTGAGGTAGAAAGGCGGCACGGTGCTCCGACATACCACTTCACGAAGCTGCTCACGGGGTGCGGATCTTTTGGTTTAATATCTGTGTGAGGTAGTAGACATTAAGCTTGAAATGACGTGCCGTCACTGCGAGAACAGCGCCGTGCATGAAGTCCTGGACACGCTTGCCCTTTATATGGAGTGAATTGGTGAACCTCCTCGTGTTTCAGGGTCACTGTTCGTGGATTTTTTGGGGGAAATTTTTAGATCCCCCGGAATCGAACCAGTTGCAGGCAGCGCGCTAGTTGGGCTGCGGAAGTAGAACGCTTGTCTTGCCTCTGATCCAATAATAGCGAAAAGAAGGAAAATTTCAAGATTTTTGTAGGTATACAAATTTTGGGAAGTCCCACATAATCACACTGCTCATATACGGTGTGGTATCAATAAAAGATTTCCCTGAATAAAAAAAAAGAAATTAGACTAGCCTGTATACCCGAAGAGGTACAAATGCTACGTTACCTAATACCTACGTGTGAGCAACGAAATTTTTTTGTGGCTCTTTAAAAATCTATAAATTTAAATTTACAAGTTTTTGGCTCTTTTGACTCAAAAGGTTGCCGACCCCTGAACTAGTCTCACTTTTTGAGTTCGTAATGTATGACGTGGGCCCGTCTAATACTATTACTTGGTCGAAGACTCGCTGTGTAATGATGGCATGTGACACCATGGCACGGTTTTGTTATCTGTGCGAGAGCACTTGTTTGTAAGACAAACAAAGTTGTGAACAATTGTGGAATAGTTTCAGTTTCTCATTATGATAAGAGATACGATCCTGTCGTACTTTAAGGTTCGTGGGTATTTTTTTTTTATTTAAGTGAGGGAAGATCCTCGTCGATGCTGTGCCGGACTTCTACCGACTAAAAAACCTCACCTATCCTGCCTACTACACTTGGAAGACCCGGGTAAGCCCTCGGAAGGATACCCCAGGAATATTATCTGACTCTTCTCCAAGATGTGATCATTAGCCATCCATCAGGTGCACCTAGGGTTGCCAACTTTCGAAAGGACGAATCCGGGAGATTTTGAGGGGGGGGGGGTGCTTGTCGAGAAAATCATTGTCCTTTTTTTGCCCTGCCCTGGTTTAGGCAAAGGTTATGGGTTCAAAATTTCAAATCCCATATGGGATTATTTATTACTATTATTACTTTTAAATTTATATTTATTTGGTTCAGTAGCAGCATTTAGCAATTCGTGATATTTAACCAACTTCAAAAAAAAACGAGGTTCTCTGTTTCTTTTTTTATGTTAGTTACCTCATAATTTTTGAAATTTTTTTTCTTTTAGTTTGAATGCTGATGCTGATGCTTTCTTTTTGGTCTTATATTACAAGGAAGTCAGGATCTAATGATGGCATCCTGGAGATATCGAGTAAAACTTTCGAAAATTGTAGAGATAACAAGTGCATTTATTAACTATGTAGGTACCTATTTAATTAAGTGTTTTGAAGCATTACAATTTCCTGGAGTCGATCTGATGATGCACCTGATTGACAGTTGACGGAATTTCTTAACTTCGTAAAATTTTAGATCATCCGGGAGAAATCGTCGCATCTCGGGAGGTCGGGAGAGTCATAATTATTACCGGAGTCTCCCGGACAATCCGGGAGGGTTGGCAACCCTAGGTGCACCACTGGCAGGACACTGGCTGTCTTGGGCTCCTAGGATCCCAGTAGGGCCCCATTTCGCCCTATTGCCCATTTATGGTGACACTAGCTGATTTATTAAAAATAGACCCAGCTTAGAATGACCCTTCATTCAAAGAAACTCTTGAATTATAGTTACAACGAAGGTTGAGATGTTTCCAATTTCTGTACTAACAAACATTTTTTTTTAACATGAGGGAAAATCCATCATGGATGCTATGTCGAACTACCGACTAAAAAACCTCACGTAACGCCCAACAGCCTATGGTTGGGAGCCCCGGGTAAGCCCTCGGAAGGATGTCCCAGGACTCCCAACAGACCCACGGCCGCCACTTCGGCGTCGCCCGGGGGTGGTTCGGGTGCTATCCCGCGTCTTTGGGGGGTTTCGGGTGTGATCCCGCTTCTAAGGGGTGTAGTACCTAACCATTAATATTGAAACTTGAAAGTAATTCCTTTCTTATAGCGTCAAAAATATTGAAATCGGACCACGCATTGAGAACTTACAACTGAAAATACATTTTGTCTTTCATCCTATCCCCCAAAAGCACATAATTTTGCGATCAAAAGTATCCCAAAGCCTGCCTCGGAGTACCAGCTCAAATTGGGCCAAGTAGCGTTTAAATTGATGTAATTACGTCGTGAAGCTTATTTGGGACTAGCTGTTCGCAGTTCTTTTGCGCAGTCGGTTAAAAAGTAGCCTATGTCCTTCTCAGGGCCTCGAACTATCTCTATTCCGAATTTCATCTCAATCGCTCCAGCCGTTGAAGCGTAACAGACAGACAGATAGGATTACTTTCGCATTTATAATATTAGTAGGGATACAGAAAAATAGAACAAATTTTCTTTACTGAATGAAAATTAATGAAATAGTTACCAGGTTTTTTTGTCTATCAAACAAAAAATCTACTGCGCCAAACCGAAACGACCTTGAACATACATTACATACCTACATACAGACACATTAACAGTAATAATAAATATAATAATGTACATGTGTGGTGGATAATAAAGTAAGCAAAAAATTACGTTAGGAAGTTATTTATTGGCGGATAGGTATCTCTATCTTGTATCAAGATTAAAATTTTAGCCCCTCTCTATAAAATAGATTGCAGAGGGGCTTATGGCGTTACTTGTGTCTGTAGTCTGTGACTCTGTTGCATTAAATTACGTCACTAGGTCACGTGGATCATCTGTTCAAAGTTTGAAATAAAACAAAAATGAACTCGGAAAATCGGATGGAACTTTCACTTTCACAATACACGTTAGAGGGGCAGTCGGGTGAGACCGTCTCACGGCTTCTTGTTTATCTTGTTAACTCAGACAAAATTAATCCTAGCCGCTGGACTTGTATGAGTATGCCACAGACACACATACACACAGCACAAATGCACCCTACTTCTTAATTCTCCGCAAAGAGTTTGGCAGAGCGAGTGTAGCACTAGCACCTTAAGGTGAAGTGGGACTCAAAATACATATTTTGACATATTTCGAACCAATTTTGCAATGGTGTTACCAAGGATATCACAATTTTTTAAATGGATAATTATTATTAAGTATATTGACTAGGGTTGTCAGCTCTCCAAAACACGATTAAGTAAATTCGGCTCGATAGAAATTTATCCCAAAGTTGCCTCGAATCTGTAAATTTACCTGTGACCGCCTTGACTATAACCAATTTTATTCAGTAGTTATAACGGGTGTTTTTTTTAGAGGTATAGAACTTTAAGTTGGCATAACTGTTTTAACTGGCGGTATTTTTGTCAGCTGAAAAGTGATTTATGTTAAGTTTGGTTTGGCATTTCAACATGAATAGATTGACGCCTGAACAATGCTTCCAAATTGTGCAAATTTATTTTGAAAATCATGGTTCTGTCCGAAATACGTATCGTGATTTTCATAAGCGAATTTTGTTTAGCGGTGCAACTCACTTTTGGTTGAATGGATACGTCAATAAACAAAACTGCCATATTTGGGGTGATGATAATCCTCAAGTGTATGTTGAGACACCGTTACATCCAGAAAAACTGAATGTGTGGTGTGTTTTATGGGCTGGTGGAATAATTTGTCCGTACTTCTTTAGAAACGATGCTGACCAGAACGTTACAGTCAATCGTGACTGCTATAGAGCTATGATTACTGACTTTTTCGTTCATCAATTGAACAACCATGATGTGCAGGAGTAGTGGTTGCAACAAGACGGCGCAACATGTCACATAGCTCGTGCCACAATTGATTTATTGAAGGAAACGTTTGGTTACCGCATAGTTTCACGTTTTGGACCGGTAGGTTGGCCTCCAGAGTCGTGCGATTTTACGCCACTTGACTATTTTCTGTGGAGATATGTGAAGTCGCTCGTCTACGCCGATAAGCCCGAAACGATTGACCACTTGGACGACAACATTCGGCGCGTTATTGCCGAGATACGGCCACAAATGTTGGCAAAGTCATCGAAAATTGGACCTCTAGATTAGACTACGTCCGAGCCAGCCGTGGCGGTTATATGCCAGAAATCATATTTAAACTATAATGCCAGAAGATTTTCTTTCGAATAAAGTCATTTTCATATCAATAAAAACAATCACCTTCGTTTTATTCCATTTCAAAGTTCTATACCTCTAAAAAAAACACCCTTTATAATGTACCACACTATTTTTTTTATTTCCATGTCCCTAATAAGTTACCTCGAGGCCCTATGCTGTTATTTATTTATTAAAATCATATTGTTTAAATAAAAAATACGTTTTGTTGAGCGGGAGTGCATTTTGCCGCTATCAGCCACCTCACAGCACCCGCTCAGTCAGCCGACAGGCTTCGTTGAGGACACCCGTATACAACATTGTCGCGCCCGCTGACGTAATTCGCTGCCGTAGTAACAAAAATGAGTAATAAAAAAAAAACAAAAAAAGGAAGTATTCAAGGCTTAAGCTCAAGAGCGTAAAAATATCGCATCTGTTTGGGTAAATTTCTTTGGTGTATTATATAATATAGTAACGTTTTCATACTTTCCAATACAAAGTCCGCCTGATGCCACATAATAGATAAGTCCAGAAGATTCACCTATAAATGCGCTCATGTATGTGACGCCCTGACCGAGCTTATAACATGTACATTATTTATATTAATATTTAAGTAAAATCAATGTTATTACGACTATAATACTAATGACTGATGAATCAGTGGGCCAATTCTCCTAAATTTACAATATAACAGTAGGTATAATCCTTAATTGAGTCTATAATAAATTAAAACTCAAAAAATTGGTATTCTCCTATCCAAAATTACAGTTTTCAATGCACGTATTGCGTATTGTTGATATTCTGGTAGTCTTACTTTACTACTAGTACGTCGTAGTTGATGTAGATAGGTATTGAATTTGAAAGTTGTAAGTATGAGTTTGAATTTTAACCAACAGTGAACTGAAAATAAACAGCTTACAACCCGATACAGTCAATACAACCCTAACTTTGTTTTTAAGCTATAATGTAAAACAGTAATACAATGTTCAATGGAAAGTGGTACCTATATGTTAATCGCTAGAAGATGATTCGCTAGTTACTGAAAACCGGGACCAATGGCTCAGAAGCACGGAAAAGCAAAATATTCAGAAGTGACTGATGATTTAATATAATTTACGAATTATTTAATTATGATATAATTGAAGTCTGTGAAGATGTTTGCGACAAAATCACGTTCCAACGGATGAGCAGATCTGGCTGTAATTGGTGGCCTATTATAATTATTTTATGCTTTTCCAGACTGCAATATATTCCTGGATATATTATATATAAAAAATAGCATAAAGGCTATTTTATCCCTGGATATGATCCAATGGTAGGTGGGAACGTGAACAGAATTCTACACAGCTGAAGCTGCGGGCAAGAGCTATGCGAAATGAGACGTAGAATGTTTAATTTGGGTAATGGTAATAGTTTGGACAGGACTTAAAGCCTTGTCTAGTCTAAATAACTAGTATCGAAATTTATTGCTTTATACACCCTTGCATATATTATGCATATAGGAATATTCGTTTTTGTATATTCTTCGGTTTCGTATCCAAACGGGACCCTATTACTGAGACTTCGAAGTCCGTTTGTCCATCTGTATCTCATGAACTAGGCAGTTATACATTTCAAAGATGTGTTTCTGCTACCGCTGTAACAACTATAATAATCTAAATCTATACTAATATTATAAAGAGGAAAGATTTGTTTTTTGTTTGTTTGTTTGTTTGTAACGAATAGGCTCCGGAACTACTGGACCGATTTGAAAAATTCTTTCACTGTTGGAAAGCTACACTCTTTGCGGTGAACATAGGCATATATATTTTATTCCCGTATTCCCACGGGAACGGGAACTACGCGGGTGAAACCGCGTGACGTCCGCTAGTTAAAGAATGAATAAGGTTACTCCCATACCTACAACGTAATCTTTTGGCGTTTTTTTTGTTGCGAAATCCTCATCAGTGTGCCAGTCCAACTTCAACTTGGCCGTTTTTGACAGTTCCGTATCCAAAGGATAAAATGAGACGAGGAGAGAGTAACTTGATGACATGAAGTTAGTTTTGCCTTTTGAAAATGCGAAGAGGCGAAAGCGGTCAGGTGTAGAGTAAATAAATGCTGTGGAACAGTACAAGTGGTGGGTATTCAATATGCGCTGCAGGTTCCACCAAGTGGCATCAACCAACAGTATAATTAATCTGTAATAACGCGACCCTATTACAGAGACTACGCCGTCCGTCTATCTGTCATCTCATGCACCACTGCAATCGCTAGGCATTTGAAATTTACGAATACTAAAAACAGAAAAAAAATTAAGGAGGGCTCCTATACAGGTATATTTTTCAGTCATTTTGTACAGTACCGTACCATTACACAGTACATTAAAGTACCAAAAAATAAAAACAATGAAGGAGAGGGTCAGCAGATTCTTACTTTTTCATTCAACCTGGCAAAAATCGTCACAGGTAAAAAAATAAATGGAAGTACTTCTCAAATATATTATGTTCTATTCTTATACCTTTGACATATCATTTGTAATGACGTATTCAAGTCCTGCACAAAAAACCAGCTTGTTGGGAATTAATGCAAACTGGAATGATGTCTATTTTGACTGGACTATTATTATGAAAATGAATTTCATTACATGTTAGTGATAAAAACTGCATCAAAATCAATTACGTAGTTGCTCACGAGTAGAAAATCTAAGAGGTTTATCTAAACAGGGCGAAAAAAATAGTTATGTAAACTTGTACTTCTGTCAATGATTTCAATTGCTTAGTGAACGGGCTAACGCGCGAAAACGTTTCCGACGCACGGAGCGTCCCGAACATCTTGCGTCTGCTTCACCCCCTCCGAATCGCTGGAGACACAATTGCACTTCGCCTTAAGTGCCTTTTCACACGTACCGGTTGCCGGGTAGCCGGTGCTGGATACCCGGGCGGCGATGTGTATGGCATTGGGCGAGTTTCCATTAGCCGGCCCGGCACCGGCACCGACGCCGGTGCCGGTGCCGTGACGGGGCCGGGGAAGCAAAAATGTATGAAAATATATGGCTCGCTTTTGCACTTGCCGGCGCCGGCACCGGCCCGGCGATGAGTCCTGCCAGCGCCGTCGCCGTCGCCGGGTTAGCTAGTAGCCGTGTGCGTGTGAGTGAGCGGGCGGGTAAAGGGACGCGGGGCGGGTAGATGAACGCGAAGCGGAGGGAGAGAGGCACGTCGTATTTGGTTTGCGATTCCATTTCAGAGCGTACGCGTCATGGCGTTTAAATACGACATCGTGACGCTTATTGAGTTAGTGCTGAAGTCCGTGTCAGTACTGTACCACTAGCCGGGCGTATACCGGCGTTGACACCGGCGCAGTGGAAAATCGAAGCCCCGGCGCCGGTGCCGGTATTCGGTCACACCGGTGCCGTGCCGGTGCCGGACCGGCTAATGGAAAAGCGCCCATTGCCGGGCAAATTACGCCGGTACGTGTGAACACCCGGCACCGGCTACCCGGCAACAAGTACGTGTAAAAAGGGGCTTAGTGTTCCAAGCGCCTTATTAATTAATTACTAGGCCGATTTTAATAGAAATCCATTCTAGAGCTCCCCTATTATGAGGTTTGTCACCACTTTGCTCATGTCCTCAGTGACCACTTTGCGACATTGCTGAAAATCAGCGCCTGGTGTGTACCTGTGCATGCTAGGCAAATGCTGAGATGTAGCCTTGTTGTTATATATTTATTGAAATAAATGTAAAAATGTACCAAATAAAATGTTTAAAAAATGCATTAATTAAACGCATTTTCTTTCTTTTCACTTTGTGCTTTTGACCAAGAAATCCGTATATTCCGTATGCTTGTCTGACACTCTCATCGTAGGTATTAAACAGGCATTTAGGTGTAGCTGTCGTAAAATGAAAGACGCTGAACGTTATACTAACTATGTTTCAATTTAATGAGGCAGAACCGTTTAATGACGCAGAATTCATGCAGAATTGAACGACACCAAAACATTATTTATTTGAGCGAAGCCAGCACAGCACGATAAATAGATTCACTTTTTTCAGGTGACACAAATAATTTAAATACTTGAATACGAGTATGTATTGTTATTTGTTGTCTGTACCTATAATAAAAAGTTTTTTTTAAAGAAAATGTGACGTCTTAAGGAGATAACTTTGGTTCAACAACATAGACGACTTAATGGTTCCAGAAATTTTAATTTTCAGACCAGAACTTCGAAACTTTTTTTGTTCATTAAGCGGCGAGGGACATAGTAAAATGTTTTAATCCTTCTAATTGGCTTACCGACTTAAACCTCGGAGCTTCTGGAGGGGTTATTCCACGTCCCCATTACTAATAGTACTATTATACCTCAGACTAAAAGAATATTATACCTATTATCTTTTAGCGTTACTTAGACTTCGCCGGGGTTTACCACTGTTGACCGAAATTCATTTGATCATTTGACGTGTGACTCGGTGTGACCGAAAAACATTAGGCCATTCTACTACTGATCGAATGAACAATTGACCAAAAGAGTTTTTATCGAACAAAGATTTGGTATTTTTACTACTGATCGAATGAACGTTTGGTCGAAAAACAGTTGACTAGAGAATATTTTGGTCAGGATTCGCCGATATATATCAGTGGATATATATCATGATATATATCACGATATATATCATGATATATATCACGATATATATCAATTGATTTTTATCTTGATATATATCAATGGATTTATTCCTGTGTTCTGAACTAAAAAAAATTGGAGATTAATGTTTACTCGGGCAACACGAAGTACAATTCAGAATTATTTAAGATAGTTTCCTAAAATGGCAACCTCATTTTAAGTTGGGGACTCCCTTTTGACATACCAGTATGGTCAGCTTTTAACTGAAATTGAAACCTTAATATTACTTATTCCGAGCCCCGACATCGAACTGAGGTAGATTCGGACCTTCGGAGCCGTGATGCACGCGTTAAACGGACAGCATCGATCTCCGCGATCCAAATGGGCTAATATGGTTCATTTTACTAGGTTACAAGGATATAAATCCGATATAAATATCAAAAAAAATCGGATATATATAAAAAATCGGATTTTTGATATTTATTATAAAAATCGGATTTTTTCGAACCCTGATTTTGGTATGAACTGAAAATGAAATGGACTGGGAAAGAAACATATCTGACTGTCTGTCTGTCCGTCACGAGGCTGTATCTCAGAAACCGTGATAGCTAGAGAGCTGAAATTTTCAGACGATGCACCTACCTTCATATTTCTGTTGCCACTATAGCAACAAATAGGTACTAAAATCAGAAAAAACGAATTAAGGGGGTTCCCAGCTCCCGTACAACAAACGTTATTCCTTGTCGTTTTAGCCCCTCTCTCTAAAATAGAGTGCAGACGGGCTTATGGCGAGACTTGTGTCTGTAGTCTGTGACTGTGGCATTAAACTACGTCACTAGGTCACGTGGATCATCTGTTCAAAGTTTGAAATAAAACAAAAATGACATCGTCAATCGGATTGAACTTTCACTTTCACAATAAAAGCTTTGGAGAGAGGCAGTCGGGTGAGACCGTCTCACGGCTTTCTTGTTTTAGTACGGAAACCTCTGTGCACGAGTCCGACTCGCAGTTGGCCGGTTTTCAAGGTTTTGACAAAGTCGGCAGCGTTACTGTAACATTTTTTTTCAAACATCAGTGAAAAAATAAGACATTTTATACAGTTTGCTTCTTAGCGTGAAGGAAGGTAAACCAGTGGAAATCGTTATTAATACGCCTTAGCTGTTAACCTTAAAGGCAATTAGGTTTGTAACGACACATCCTGTCGTTACAAACCTAAAGCACTATTGCAAATGTCATTGGTCTATTTGTCATGTACATTTGCACCTATTTATCATCAATTTATACATCAATACATATAATAAAATCGTAACAGGTCGCTGTCTGTACATGGAAGATAAATAAGAAAACACATTATAGGGGGGCTTTATGAACGCAATAAAACTAAAACAATAATTTTTAGAATTTTTGTCTGTTTGTCTGTATGTCTGTATATCTGTTTGTCTGTACGGTTGTGCACGCTAATCTCAGTAACCGCTTAACCGATTGAAATGCGGTTTTTATTGTGTTGAGGTTTGCTCCACTTAACATTTAGCGTTTATTTCATGTCGAACGGTTTATAAATAAAAAAGTTAGAATCAGATATTTTGAAAATTGTAATTGTAGGGGTTTCTTTGAATGTGAGTGTAAATCTAAACTGGCGTGTTGGCTTAATCATAAAATAGACTTAATCTTTAAGCTCTTTTATGATTAAGCAAACAGGCAGTTTCACACGCTGCTGGATGAGTCTGATGAAGAAATACCTCTCCTTCATACACCTTATGTGACGTAAACGAAGTTGCGGTGTCAGCTAGTACCGAATAAATTTTCAATACATTACTATTGAATATTAAACTACGCGTCATCAACGAGTGACTATAAATCTGTGGTTAAAAACGAAACTAGGTAGGTATGGAATAAGTATGGAATAAGCGTTCTGAAAATGATCAATGATTTCAGCAGCAGTTCTTCAAGCGGAGCGTGAAGAGGCACATCACAAGGCCGCCAACTTGAAGACCACTGACAGAAATCGTATGAACTGTGAGAGCGATTGGGCAGGCCGTAATTTTGGCGAGCATAATAATAAAAGTTGTCCAACTTTGTACACAGGAATGCCATTCTTAATCCCCTACAATCAGGATTTAGACCTGGACATAGCACGACTACAGCACTCCTAAAAGTAACAGGCGACGTCAGGGATGGGATGGAAAAAGGTAAGGCCACAGTAACGGTCTTAGTGGACTTTTCCAATGCCTTTAATTGCGTTAACCACGACATACCTACTTTTGTCCATCTATGCCCATATAAAGATCTCTTCGGACGAGCTGGATTGGTTTTCTTCATATCTTCGGGGTCGCCAGCAGTCAGTTTGTGTCGATGAGATGTCGTCGAGTTGGTGCAATCTTGACTCTGGAGTCCCTCAAGGCGGCATACTATCTCCTCTTCTTTTTTCGATATTTATCAACCTCTTAACCACCGATCTTCAGTGTACGTATCACTTGTATGCTGATGACTTGCAGTTATATAGCCAAGCCCCTGTGGACAATATCTCAGAGGCCATTGATTGTGTAAATGCGGATTTGGACTTGATAAGTAGATGGTGTGATAGATTTGGGCTGGCCGTCAATCCTGACAAATGCCAAAGCATAATTATCGGCACTAATCACATGATTAACCGTTTGAATGAACTGACTCTTCCGTTGATAACCTTTAACGGAAGAGTAATTCCTATTAATGAGAGTGTTAAAAATCTGGGTTTACACATAGATTCAACCTTGATTTGGCGGGTTCAGGTCACTAAGGTCTGCCAAAGGGTGACTGGGACACTTCGGGCTCTTTATCGTCTTAAGAATTTTCTGCCAGTCAAAACCAAGACAATGCTTATGCAGACTTTAATTTTTCCTATTTTCGACTATGGTGAAGTGTGCTATCTCGACCTGAATGCAGATCTGCTCAATAAACTCGACCGGCTTCTCAATAATTGCATTCGATTCGTCTACAATCTTAGGAAGTACGACCACGTATCGGTTTTTCGTGAGGAGCTGGGTTGGTTACCGATTCGACGACGACGTAGTCTGCGAGCTGTCTGTTAAATTTTTTCACTTCTAAAGTCTCCCAATGCTCCTACTTACTTAAAATCCCATCTACATCTACTTGGCTCCAATCATGACAAACATCTACGCTCTTCTAACAATCTTCTTCTGCACTGTCCAACTCACACTTCAAATCTCGTCCATTCTTCTTTTCCGGTGCGATCCATTCTTCTTTGGAATGCCCTTCCTCTCGAAATTAGGACATTGATCGACCGTTTTTCGTTTAAAAACAGAGTACGTGAACTTTATAGGGTTCCATAGGCAGAACCTTAATTTTAATTAATTTTGTTTAGTATTGTCCTGTATGTATTTATTTATAATACATATTTATTTATAGTTATATCTATTTAATATTTAATGTATCTAAATATTTTATATTTGTAAGGTATTTATCATTTTTATTTTTTTTTATTTTTATATAATTATGATGTAGATTTATATTATCTTTATAATATGATATATTTATGTACCTATGTACTTAGTAACAATGAGTTCTCAATATTATTATTATTTTTGTTGAAGCTTTTAATTCAGACCATGTTATTCTTATAACTTTCTTCGTCATACTTTGAGCACCTACTTTAACTAATCTCTGCATCACCCAAAGGTTGACTGGTAGAAAATGCCTTTGGCATTAAGTCCGCCTTTGTACAAATAGATTTTGTGCAGAAAGTTTAAATAAATAAATAAAAAACGTTACCAACAAGCATTTTTTTTAATGGAAAATCCTTTATGGTTGCTATGCCGGACTCCTACCAACTAAAAAACCTCACGTAACGCCTAACAGCCTACGGTTGGGAGTCCCGGGTAAGTCCTCGGAAGGATGTCCCAGTTACTAACAAGCACTAAATTAAGTTAAATATTTTTTAGAAATAACATACATCATCATAAACATTATCATTTAAATAACGAAGTATATTTGCCTAAAATCGATTGAACAGATGTCGTAAACAGTTGTTAGCCGCTCATAAATAATTAATGATGAGTAGTAAACTGTTAATGGCTCTCCATTATAAACTAATGGAAAAGCATTAAGTACCTACTAATATTGTTTCAGGAGGTTACTGAACTACGGAATGATAGATTAAAAAGTTCAATTTATTTTCTTTTTACAGACGTACAATAAAATTTAACTGCACTGTAATATGGTGGCAGACAAGCGTACAGTTCACTTGATGGTTGGTAACTGTAGCCTGTAGCCTATGGATGTTTGCAACACCGGAGGCGCTACACAGGCTACACACGAGCTGATGACCACGGCGCAGGTTGTAACAACCCATTGTTTAACATTTTCAAGTCACCCCACTAAGGCCTTCAACTTGGTTGATTAATGGTCAAGTTACTGATAATTGGTGTTTACCCTATCATGAAAACCAATCACACGTACCACAGATTTGATCTGTGTACATTAGGGCTTGAATATTGGACGCTTTTTCAGTTCCGGAATTGGGTTTCGATATTCAGTGTTTGAATTCCGGAATTCCGGAACTCAATCGAGTTTCGTTTTGTGCAAAATAGTGATATGTAAAAAAAGAAACGGGAGCTGGCAGTCCGACATGATTAGTGATAAACTACTTTGATTCCCAGTAAAATTACTTATTTTAACGTAATCAACTAAAAACCACACGTTTCCTAACTATTGCCTACGGTTGGCCCGGGTAAGCCCTCAGAAGAATGACCCCAGGATTCCCCACAGACCTTGACTATCACTGCGGCCTCACCTAGGAGGTTCGGGTGCTATCCCGCGTATTTGGGGCTTGTTCAGGTGTTATCCCGCATCTCAGGGCGTGTGGCGTGCGCGAAACTTTCACATCACGCTTTCGTCTTGGGCGTGCTTTTGTAAGGACGGTGATTAGCCCTCCCACCGTCCTCAGGCCCCCAATTATGGAGGCCGATAGTCTTGGACAAAGACATGCGGAATTCGGGTGGGAGCGTTCTCTTTCGATCACTTTTCGCCGCATTAACTGATCACAGAAAGACGCAGTAGCGTCCCACTTACTCCCACTGGAGATCATAGCTCGCGCAATGGTCTCCAGCGAGAGAATATTCACGTCCAGAACTACCACGAGAACCGGGCGCTGTTAAGCCCACACTGTGCACTCCACTAATGTGAGAAGTACCGTGTCCTCACTGCGTTCCTCGCAGTGCTGGCACTCAGGTGTGATTTCCCGGTGTATTCGTCACAGATACTTACTGAAGCTCCCGTGCCCGGTAAGCATCTGTGATAACCGGTAGGACAGAGCACCCGCACCGTGGCTCCTCTCTAGTCACTCGCCCATGACTGATCTGACCGACTTGATTGCGGCGATTCGGCGATTCTCCCCTTGTGTGATGTGATGTGGCGATTCGGTTTGTTGCTTAAGTCCAGGTCTCCACAGTTTCCCTGTCTTTCAGACCTTGGGAATCTGGCCTTTTTCGAGGCATGCACTAAAGAGCCCCATCACTCGAGGCTCAAGATCCTCAATTCTGTAGGGTCCAGGGCCACGGTCCCTGCGTAATCTAAGCCGCAGTACAGTCGCCCCTAACTCAACTTCAGTCGAAGTCACTGCAGGCACATCGTTCTGATTACAGTAATCAGCGTCGGGCGCCTGAGACGGAGCCATGTGCGAAGGAATATGTTCCTCCGCCTTGATGAGAACAGGGAACCCAGGACCCTCCTCACTCTGGGTCAGTGGACCGCCTTGGGGCAATGTTTGCCCCTAATAATAAGGTACGGGCCCCATAAGTTCTGTCAGAACTGCTAGAACTATGCTGAGGGAGACCTCTGTCAAATTCTTACAGCGTTTCTATCAAAGTTAAATTTAACTCGTAGCATAAGTCAGAGCTAAGTCTAAGTTCGCACTATAAATTGAAGTCTAAATGTAAAAAAAAATACAACAACGTCATTCAATAATATTTTTATTATTTAAATAGTATGTTTTCTATCAAATACCATTAATTTTATGGATTTACTTTCTTAGTAAATTTTAGAAATATCATCAAATAAAATGATTAATACCTAAGTACATAATCGAATTAATTTGTTAATAGAGAAATCCTAAATTATCAACATTGTAGTAATTAAAGGTAATTAAATTCCATAAGAAGCTTATAATCTACATTTTTGTTTGTAATGAAATTAAAGAAGCGAAAAGATTTTTTTTTTTCAATATCGAAATACCGGTATTGATCTCGCCAATTCCGGAATTGAGAACGATATTCGATTTTATCGGAATTCCGGAATTATGTCAATTCCGGAATTCCGGAGTTCAAGCCCTAGTGTACATAGATCAAGTTTCCTAGAAAGTGTCTTCCAGTCGTGAATGTAATCTTTCGCAAAACAAATGATGTAGGTACTATACAAGTCAATAATAAAATAATATGCATGTGTAAAATCCAGGTAGGATTTGTAAGCAATTAAGAAGATTAACTCTCCTGCGCATACCAAGTCATAAGCCGTATTTGGGTTGTGTGAACGGATCCGCTCATAAACTAAGGGAAGGAGTTAAAGATGTAATTAATATGTGGTGTATATTATCAATGTTTCTATGTTTTATGTTGGCTGGTAGATTACTCATAGCAATAAAGTCACAAGATTGTCCTGTCCACAACAATGTACTTACAATTTTATGTACCTACCTCTTTATGAGCCTACCAGACGCCAAATTGTTGAAAGAAGATAGAAGATATACATTTTAGCGTGCAAGACAGAGAGAGATGCGATCGGCTATTGTGCGTTTTTAACGAAATAAATTAATTAAAAAAAAACTATACCCAATATTAATATAGTGGTCTAGTGCAAATGAAGATTTTACTATTGTCTTTCTTATAAATATTTTATACCTATTATAAAAACAACTTAAAACTTATGAGATCTAGGTTAAAATTTCAAGAAATCGAGGTATTTTCAACACAAGAATCTATCGAGGATTTTATCAGCAATCATGTTTTTAGCCTAGAGCGTTTTTAGTTCATGAACTGAAGTTGTCTGTGTTAAAATTTTAATTCATTAGACCTCAAGAGTCCTGAGATATCAAGGTAATAGTCTATTTGGCGTCAGACGGACTCTTAACACTATAACCAGATAAATGCATTTGGCTAAAATAAAGATCTGAGAATAAGTTCCCATGGGAAGTGAAAACGGCAACAAAATTCTATGCAGGTGGAGCCACAAGCACTTTCTAGTGAAATAAATAAACAGTGGCTGTTAGCAAATCTATGATAGGTAAATAATGTTATCGAAGCCTTGATATAATTGTACTACTCAGACAGATCTTATCAAATAACCTTGAGGTAGCTATGAGTTTGGCTCATCCTACTTCCTTATACCTACAATAGCTATTAAAAACTTGTATGTTCTCTATGAGCATAATAATAATGGACTGTATGATCCATATTCATTCTCCAAATTTGAATTTATAGATGCTAATTATTGGATTGGCACAGGACCAAAGTAATAAATAGGAAGGTATTTATTTATATTTCTATAGTAATTAATACAAAGTACTTACTTTTTATGCTATTAAAATTGTTGGCTCATAGCCCAATTATAAATATTATTATTGTGTATGAATTATAGCTAAATCATACGATAAATAGGGCCTATTTCATGGTGTTAGGTTTGAATATTTAATGTAGCTGATTAATAATATCAATGGACACTTCAGTGATACTATAGACACTTATTTACAACCGAGTATCAAAATATAATCAATGCCAAGCATGAACATGATAAAATAAAAAGGCTTCACAACCTATTCGCTAATAAGGCCGCGCATATTCATCGAGTACCTAAGCAAACAGGTTTTGCAGCACCGCATACTATTAAAACCTAGGTTTATTACCAGTAAACCAATAGAAAACACCACATAGAACTTGACAGAAACTGAGATGTTTTGAGCAGCAACTTTCAAATTATTATAAAAGCGCAAATGTAAAACTTGGCACTAGCTTTACAAACATGTTTAACAACAAAAATATATCTATATACTTACGTAATACACTCTAAATAACAGTCAGAACATAAACATCACAGTGATAATTGATTTTGATTATTGCCGATCTAGTTTTTAGTCACACAAATTATTCACAAGATAGATTAACACGAGAATTTTTTAAATAGAATAACTAATAGTCTACACTCTTTACATACACAATTTACAGTTCATTTCAGTAATAATTGATGAAATTTAGAAAGAAACTCGTCAACAGTAAGAAACACCATTTTGAAAGATTGAAGAAAAGATCGTCAAGGATTTTCCCTTCTTTCACGTCAAATGCTTGCGTCATTGCGGCAACTTGACGTTTAACTATTTAGTGTTACCAGCAGAGAGTAAAAATTTCCTTGAACTAGTACGTAAAGCATTAATTTACAGGATTTTCTCCTGAATGTCAAATGTTACAATTGACGATGAGTAAATATGATAACATTTATTAGAACTTTGATGTAACTTTGTAACTCACTGATTAATTCAATATACATAGATATTTTGCCCATAGTAAAAAATCTCTACACAAATAATTGTAACGCAAACGTTATGTTTGGGTAGTAAACGTTTAAACAATAACTTATTTGCCAATTCCTAAATTTAAGGAGCAAAATAAGACAATTAGTATATAATTTGAATGGGTACACTACATTAATACGAAAAACTTAATTCCGAAAGTCACAATCACGAATTTCATAATTCCGAATTTCATAAGTCCGAATGATTCGAAATCCCGAAAGTCAAAAATCCGATGTTTCATAAATCCTTTTTATCAAAAGTCATAATTTTAAAATTCCGAATGTTTACAATTCCGACTGTCAGAATGCCGAATTTCAAGAAACCGAACCGTTGAATTCCGAATCATTAAAAATCCGCCATATTATAAATACGAACTCCGATTCTCAAAAATCCGAAATATCATAAATACGAAGGATAAATGTCGTTTCCACCCGTTTCTGTTTCAACCCGAAAACTTATCATTAAAGACGATTATGTATGTTCCCGATTCCACCCGTTTATTTAATAAAGTATAGTCAAGTCTAACTACCGAAAATATTATTTCCAAGTGAGTGGAAGGCAAACGATAAACAAAAAAAAATCCGATCCGAGAATCCGAGTCGGGGTACTCTGAGTTGGGGTGTTAACCATTCACTTATTATGGTTAACACCTCGACTTGAATAGGTTAGGTTAGAATGCTAAGGCGAAAGCGAAGCGGACCGGAGCTCCGGCCTTAGCCATCGTGGCAATTTTTTTTGTTTTTTCGTTTGCCTTCCACTCACTGGGAAATAATATCTTCGGTAGTTAGACTTGACCGTACTTTATTAAAAAAGCTTTAACAGTGAATTTTCGGATATTTGAAATTCTGAATAATGTTTTTCGGAAAAATAACAGTCCGGTCTTTTGATTATTCGTGCTAATGAAATTAGGAAAAATAAAAATTCGTACTTATGACTTTCGGATAAATGAATATCGTCCTTTTGAATATTCGGAGCTTTGTTTCTTAGGAATTATAATCTTCGGAATTTTGAACATCGGAATATTGAAATTCGGAAAAACATATTTCGGAATTTTTGGGTGTTCCCAATTTGAATGTCAAATGATCGTGAAATTGAATTGTCAAATGTTACCTATGACTCCACTTTAGTACTTTTACCAACTTTTATTTCGTCTAATGTTTCAGTTGGAACAACCTATTTTACGCAAAATAAGATAAGGCAAATATCTCATATCATAATTTTTTAATTTACCATCTCTATTCAGTCAATGTTAAGTCAATGAAAAAAAAATTAAGATTCGTAGTTAAAGAGTAATGGGGTCCCGACGCGGGTCAATATATTGAGTCAAGTCTGATATTTATGAATGGAAGTAGCTTCCTGATTTCTTTGCATGTGTGTCTGCATTATACGTGTACAATTTGTACACATGATATTGACGGGGCATGACAATTGCAGTTTGACCGTGTCGCTAGCCCTTTATGAATGGTTATAAAAAAATTGACTTGGAACCGTTTAGTAGTTACACCATCGAAATTGGTGTTTCAATTGTTTTTACCTGAAATAAATGATTTTATTAATATCAAATTGAATTATTATAATTTACAATAATTCTTACTTTTGCCTGTATGTTTTTTTTTGCCATAGAAAATAATTTGATAAAACGTTTGTTGTCTAAAGATTGTTTGCTGTGTAGGCAATGAATTATTTGATAAAAGATCAAATGCCAAAATGATATTATCCTTTGTAATATTCTGCCAAATCAAAACTTTACGAAATGAAAAAGTGTGTACTATTGTTACTACACACTTTTCATTTCGTGAAGTTTTTATTTGGCAGAATATTACAAAGGATAATATCATTATGACATTTAATTTCACTACCCAAACAAATTTTGGGAACATTTACCAATGCAATGTACAAACATTGCATTGGTACAAAAAAATGTTCCCAAAATTTGTAGTATACACATAACACACACACATATATCATTTTTATCATATAGTACACACTTTTTCATTTCGGGAAGTTTTTATTTGGTAGAATATTACAAAGGATAATATCATTTTGGCATTTGATCTTTTATCATTTGGCATTTAATTTCACTCCCTAAACAAATTTTGGTAACATTTACCAATGCAATGTACAAACATTGCATTGGAAAAAAATTTGTTTGGGTATTGAAATTTTGGCAAAATCTTTTCGGTCAAACGGCACGCTACCCAGGCGGCCACAACCTTCACCTGTCCATTTCAACACGGCAATACGGCTCACCATCTAATACGTGGGACCAATTCTAAAAAGGTGAAATTTATAATGCCTCTGACTACCCCTTCGGTGTCCTTCGGGGGTTCGGTGAACCAGTGACAAACATATTGTCACAATTCAAAAATACAATAGATATTGCTTTATGTTTTTTTTTCTGATTAGAAATATTAACCCTTCATTAAAAATTCTCCTTAGAACATGAATTTATTATAATACTTCGTTTGTAACTTGAACGCAAACATTTACTTACTACTGTAAGTAACAGATTAGTCCTTGGCTCTACCTGACCATCGTGCTGGTAATTGGGACCTGACATTTGAAAGGCGTTTGAACTTCATTTAATTATATCTAATACCTTGGTGCTACTCCATGTACTTAACTTTATCATAATATTTGGGAAAAAAATAATGTAGCAACATTGGTACACTGACTGTTAACGTTGCGTTCATAAAAAGGAATTTTAATGTTAAAGATCATTCAGTTTTAGTGGAATATTTTTAATACTTTGGTAAAAACTTAGACTATTTAGGTATAGATTGCAAAAGGGCCCTACCGACTAAAATATTTCTTTGGCTTTGTTAATTGTTTTCTTTATGCTCTGCGGCAACTGGTATGATATACCTACCGAGAACGACCTTATAGAAGGATAAGAGACCATGTTTTTTTGCATTTAATTAGGTAAATGCCACGTCCAGGACCAGTAAAGAAGTACTTTGATGACCTGAGATGGTAGACATTTTTAGAAGGTTTATGAGGCTGACAGTCTGCTAGATACTACCTGCTGTACAATTTTTTAAATCACTACTATGAAGACCTTCAACTTGACGTAATGACTGTCAAGTAACTGGCAATCTGTGCCAACCACAGAGCATCGCGCGCCTTTACAGTTTGCGTTGCTCTATGGTGCCAACTGCTTAACCTAACAGAAAGAAAAGAAAAAAGAAGAACATGTCTTCAAAATGACAGCATACCCGCAATCACAAATTGTCACGAAGTGGAAACCCATCTGAGGACCACCCATAACGAAATACGCTTACCGCAGTGATAGTTTACAGAACACTGCGTCATTAGGGCTACTAGCGCAGCGCTTCCATTAGGAACGTAACGTCTGCATAAATACTACCTTGCCAAATAACTTTGCGACTATTCTATGAAGTTCTTTCGTTCGCACCGCAATTTTGCAATAATAGGTATATCAGGGAAAACTACTGCTGAGATGGGAGGGGCGCCCCTTCAGCCTCACCTGCGCAGCAGTTTCCCTCTGTGAAACCTAATCTATACTAATATTATAAAGAGGAAAACTTGTTTTTTTGTTTGTTTGTAACGAATAGGCTCCGGAACTACGGGACCGATTTGAAAAATTCTTTCACTGTTGGGAAGCTACACTCTTTGCGGTGAACATAGGCTATATTTTATTCCCGTGTTCCCACGGGAACGGGAACAACGCGGGTGAAACCGCGTGACGTCCGCTAGTATTACATAATTTCGGGGCGAACGAACGAACTTCGTAGACGCAAAGTTATTTGGCGCGAGCTGTAGGTACGAAGGTTTGCAGATAGCAGATTATACATAGACACTTTTTTATTGAGAACTTATATTCCAGGATTATATACTGATGAATAAAAGTAACAACCAGGAATAACTTATTTATTTAACAAAATTTTATAAAGTAGATCTGTGACCTTCTATCTATTATTGTTTCATTATAGATGGGAACCACATTTCATTATCAACAGATTTGGTTCTAAAATTTCTTTTGTGATTTTCTTTAGCTACTTACTGTTTTACTTTGTCGGCAACATTTGCAGGCGGGAAGAAGCCATGGGAATATGTAGCTATTTTGTAAACTACCACTCGCTTCTTCCCGCCCGCCTGCAAATGTTGCCGACAAAGTAAAAGCGTAAAAGCGTAAAAAACTTAAGATTAAAGATGCCGTCTCACTCGTCAACTTTTTATGACAAATCTTTTACAGTCACTGCGATCCGACTATGGAATCGACTACCCGTAAAAATAAGGCGAGCGCAGACAATTTCGATATTTAAAGATATGGTTAAGGAACACTATCTATCAAAGTAGATTAGCTATATGTATGTGTGTGTATAAATTTATTTATAGATATGTATTTATTTATAGATATATATTTATTTATGGATATATATTTGTATAGAGTATGTTTGTATAAGTAATACATAGATATATGATATGTATAAATGTTATGTCATATATATATGTGAAGTAGGTATAGCAAGGAAATTACATAATTGTGATGTAGGTACGTAACTCAATAAAACACTGGAGTTAGAAGTACGCCAAACAACTATCACTCATTACCTGCAACCAACTTTTTCCATCCAAAGGTTGCCTGGTAGAGATCACTTTTAGCGATAAGGCCGCCCATTGTACTGCTTTTTTAACAAATGTTCCTATCTTAAGTTTTTTATCTGGCGTGCAATAAAGTGTAAATAAATAAAAAATAAAAAAATAAATAAAACAGTAAGTAGCTAAAGAAAATCAAAAAAGAAATGTAGAGCTTGTTTTTTGCTTTTCAGTTGTATGTTTACTTGGCAGTCGGGTTTTTTGTACTCTAAATAATTAAGTTTATTTCTGATGTTATTATAGCGGCAACAGAAATACATCGTCTGTGAAAATTTCTGCACTTTAGCTATCACAGTTCCTGAGATACAGCCTCGTGGCGATTAGACAAATAGAGACAATCAGTCAGACTAGAGACAGCGAAGTCTCATGAATAGGGTCCCGTTTTTACGTTTTGGGTACGGAACCCTAACAAACGCTTTTCTTTTTTTTTAACGTGAGGGAAAATCCTACATGGATGCTATGCCGAACTCCTACCTAGGGGTCGTCCATTAATCACGTGAGGCTCGAAAGGGGGGGGGAGGGGGTCTGACAAAAATCACGAAACATCACCAGGGGGGGTGGGGAGTGTAGTGAGATATCACGTGTATTTATTTCAAAAAGCAACTTTACAACCCTGAATTTGAGATCACTGTAATTTCTGAACAACAAAACCTACAATAATAAAACTTGTATCGAATAATTCATTAAGCACTTAATTCCTTTCTTACATCAGAAATTAATTGAATTCGGAATACCTATGCGTTACTAAATCAGTTTTTGTTTTTCATCGTGCCACCAAAGGAACCGCGCAGAATATCGGCATCAATCCGATCAAAAATAATCTCAAATTATGTCAGTATTATTTAAAATGGTACTTTTTATAGTTTGGTGTGATACAGAAAGACATACCAAAAAGAAACTATTTTAGCTTCAGTATCGGATGTAATGGAAGTTACATAGATAGAATGTTCAGTAAAAAAATATAGGAAAATAATTACCAAATATAATGACTACAGATTTTCGACTCTCCATAGCTTTATTGTAAGTTATATTATACTAGCCGATGCACGCAGCTATGAACACGTCCATCGATGATCATTTGGGGGAAGGCCCCTCTCCTTGTTCCGGAGATGCCTTCAGAGCCCACCCGCTCACTGCTCTCTACCGTCTCTGCTTCTTAGAAACGCCCGAGAGTGGTGCGATGCGGGCGAGAACCTCGGAAGTGTTGGGAGCGTCCGGCCGGGCCGAGCCGACGTGAATAATCCGAGTAGGATGAGGAGGGACACCGCGGGGTTTAGTGGGTAGGACGGTCCCTTTTCGGGACCGGGAGCCCCACACACCGTCCCGGCTGCCCCCGTAGCTAGGATGATGGTGCCAAACCGCATTCACCCCGTAACAAAAACAAACGCAGCTCAGTCCACGTGGATATTGATAGTCGTGACCAAAAGCATAATGATCGCATGGAAATTCAACCTTGATTATTGTACTTTTGTTCATAACTTCGCTTCTATTTAGCCAACTTCAATTAAACCAACGTAAGATTTAAGCTTGATAAACTGACACCTTTATTAGCTCCAAAATAATGAATATTATATAGCAACACGACGGGAGTAAATAAATGCAACGGGAAATATATTAAAATATTAATTAATTAATATCTCTCTATGATGTGACGCAAAACTCTAGAGAGTTTATAAGAATATAAACTCTAAGCTGAATAGAACAATAGACTTCTATAAAATTAAAAAAAAAAACTGTAGTTACTAAAAATACACGTGATTCGGCCCAGGGGGGGAGGGGTAATCTGAAACCTCACCAAATATCACCAAGGGGGAGGGGGGGTCCAAAAAATCCCCAAAAAACCTCACGCGATTAATGGACGACCCCCTACTAAAAAACCTCACGTAACGCCCAACAGCCTACGGTTGGGAGCCCCGGGTAAGCCCTAGAAAGGATGTCCCAGGAACCCTAACAAACGCTTGAGTGCAATCAATTGAGTGTACCTAATCAATATGTCGAAAAAATTAAACACGAATCGGCGTTTTTATTTTATTAGGCAGAGGTACACTTTTCGCCTACATTTCATTATTATTTTGTATTTTGTCCAAAGTTATAGACAGTAAGCCTATTGCAGTGTTAAAATCGACAGGCGCGAGTTACATATTTATTTTTTGTACATTATTATGGTATAGTTAAGTTATCATACAAGGTGCTGTTCAAATTTGTTTCTAATGCTTTAGCGGCAAAAAATAAACTCGATCATTTATAATACGGTTCCTAAACTGAACAGTAGGAATGCTTCATAAACTGGAATGACGAAAAAAAAAGATATTTTTTATATACCTGTATTTTTTTATACTACTAAAGCAGAAGACGATCATACACTTCACGTGATCGAAGCTGTTGTACCATACGTCCATACATAAACTCCTAAATTACGTAATAAATAAAATAAATAACCAAACTCCAAATTCCAATCATCTCGTATAAACCTCAACCTCATCCCCATCATTAACATTAGTAACAATATTCCAATACACGTTCTCCGCCTTCAGACCTTTCGACCCTAAATAAAATGGATACTCCAAAGACGTAGCTAAATAATATATCCCATGTTTCGTCTTATTTATCCTCAAACCCATTAAATTAGTCTCCATAGGCACGTTGTTATAACACTCCGAATCTCTCGCCTGTTGAATACTTTTGCACTTAATCGCTATAAACTTCGTAGGGTACTTCACCGCTGCAAGCCAATAAGCAAGAATCCTAAAATGACTACACAAAGCACTGCAAGGATATATAGTTAGATCAGACGGTTGATATTCTCCGCCATTGACGTAAATATCTACATGTCCCATTCGAGTAGCCATTCCATAACCATCTATATTAGTATGAATGACTTGGACGAATTCTGCGTTCGAAGCATCCAGTCTTTCCGTAGGTCCTAGATTTCTAAAGCAAGGCCCGGAAGGTCCTAAAGCCGTAATTGTGGATATATTACGGCCTGTCATTTTTTGGAAATTGCTGCCTACAAATCCAGCTGTATGAGCTCCTAGGCTGTAGCCCAGAATTTCCAGATTGGCTGGATCTAGACCAGAATGGGTTAGTTGGGTTAGGACTTCGGCTATGTGTTTGGCGACTGGACGTGTGAGGCGGGTTGCTCTGGAATGAGAAAAGGTGTAAACATTAATACATATTGTAGTATTTATACAGTTGGAAGCGCTTGTGGCCCCACGAACTCAGTGTTTTGTAAACGATCACTGTAGTAAGTAAGCAGCATTTAGTATCGCCGGTCATGGATGGGTGACCACCACATGACTACTTTGTGTCATTTATTTGCGAGCGTTTTCGTACTTCGGAATGCACGTTAAGCCGTAGGTACCAGTTGCCAGTAAAATTGCATTCGTTAAGCCAAGATGAAGGCCTCTAATGGGCGGCCGGAAAATATCAACACCGGGCAGTTACAACCACACCTGCCCATATTAATACGGCAATAGGCTCACCACCTATTACGTGGAACATAAAATTATAAGGTGAAATATGGGCGTATACTACGCCTCTGACTACCCCTTCGGGGATACAGGCGCGCCTATAATGTATGTATGTTATACAGTTGTAAGTTTGTCAACAAGTGGTGCACCTGCTGAGTGACGGACGAAGTCATGGCGAAGTAGCATGGTGGTTAGAATAACGCTAATCGTCCTTCTAATGTACATTGTTAATTGTAATTACATGAGAAACTATTACCGACTAAAACCATGCGATCCCTACCAGTACCTGCGGCCGGGAGTCCCTGGTACGCCGTCAGAAGATAGAGAGACCCAGGATTCATGACAGATTATAGTAGGTAAGTATTATTATAGTTCTACATATTTACACTAAGATCTAGTCTTTAATAGGTACTCACAGATGATAATGTACAGTAGTAAACCGCTGGCTGTCGACTATGATAACATTGTATCCTCGGTCTTCGAGCTCGTTGCCGAACATCGACGAAACTGGCGTTAGAGTAGGGCTGTCCAGGTAACCGATGGTTACTAGCACCGTCTTTCTGTGAAATAGGAATAAAAAGTTTTGGACATTAAGTAATTCCACACTAATCTATTTTATTTATTTATTTATTTACTAGCTGAGCCCGCAACTTCGTTTACGTCACATAAGGTGTATGAAAGGAAAAGTATTTTTTCATCAGAGTCATCAAGCAGCGTCTGAAACTGCAAACAATTCAGTAAAAAATTCAGTCCACGCCTTCGGCTCGGACTGAATTGTTTAAAAATAGTCTTAATCATTAAGCTCTTTTATGATTAAGCCAACACGCCAGTTTAGGTTCACTCACATTCAAAGAAACCCCTACAACTAAAATTTTCAAAATATCTGATTCTTAAAAGTGTTATAACTCTTTTATTTCTAAACCGATTTACATAAAACAAACGCTAAATGTTAACTGGAGCAAACCTCAACACAATAAAAAAACCGCATTGCAATCGGTTGAGCGGTTAGGGGCCGTCCATTAATCGCGTGAGGTTTTTTTGGGCATTTTTTGTACCCCATCCTCCCCCTTGGTGATATTTGGTGAGGTTTCAGATTACCCCTCCCCCCCTGGGCCGAATCACGTGTATTTTTAGTAACTACCTACAAAGCATTTTTTTAAATATTATACATAGAAATCTCTATTGATATTATCTATCCAAACTTCTAGCTAATCCGCGCAACTTCGTTTGCGTCAAATAGAGACAGATATCGTATTTAAATTTTAATATATTTCCCGTTGCATTTACTCCCGTCGCGTTTCTATATAATATTCATTATTTTGGAGCTAATAAAGAAAGTGTCAGTTTGTCAAGCTTAAAATCTTACGTTGGTTAGATCGCAGTTGGCTAAATAGATGCGAAGTTATGAGCAAAAGTACAATAATCAAGGTTGAATTTCCATGCGATCATTATGCTTTAGGTTACGACTATCGATATCCACGTTGACTGAGCTGCGTATTTTTTTGTTATGGGGGGAGCGCGGTTTTGCACCATCATCCTAGCTGCGGGGGCAGCACCTACCCTCTAAATCCTGCGGTGTTCCTCCTCATCCTACAGCCGGCATTGATATCCAAAGATTATTCACGTCGGCCCGGCCTGGCCCCCAACACTTCGGGGTTCTCGCCCGAATCGCACCGCTCTCGAGCGCTTCTCTGGAAGCAAAGAGGGTAGAGAGCGGTGAGCGGGTGGGTTCTGAAGGCATCTCCGGAACAAGGAGAGGGGCCTTCCCCCAAATGATCATCGGTGGACGGGGTTATAGCTGCGTACATCGTCTAGTCTAATATATTATATATAACTTATAATAAAGCTATAGAGAGTTTAAAATCTGTACGTCAAATATATTTGGTAATTATTTTGCAAGATATTTTTTTACTAGACATTCTATCTATGTTACTTCCATTACATACGATACTGAAGCTAAAATAGTTTTTTTTTTATGTCTTTCTGTATCACGCCAAAACTATGAGATTGTTATTGATCGGATTGATGCCGATATTCTGCGCGGTTCCTTTGGGAGACACGATGAAAAACAAAATTATTTTTGTGTTGTATGATCAACGCCGTCATAGGTATTCCGATTTCAATTAACTTCTGATGTAAGAAAGGAATTAAGTGCTTTATGAATTATTTCATACAAGTTTTAATAGGCATTGTAGGTTTTGTTGTTCAGAAATTACTGTGCTCTCAAATTCAGGGTTGTAAAGTTGCTGTTCGAAATAAATACACGTGATATCTCACTACACCCCCCACCCCCCGTGGTGATGTTTCGTGATTTTTGTCAGACCCCCTCCCCCCCCCCCCCTTTCGAGCCTCACGTGATTAATGGACGACCCCTTACTGAGATTAGCGTGCACAACCGTACAGACAAACAGATATACAGACATACAGACAAACAGACAAAAATTCTAAAAATCATTGTTTTGGGTTCTATTGCGTTCATAAAGCCCCCCTATAATATTTTTTCTTATTTATCTTCCATGTACAGACAGCGACCTGTTACGATTTTATTATATGTATTGATTGATTTGATACGGTGGAGGATGTAGTTTTGCCTCCAAAGGATGCTGAAGACCATGAGAATATGGTAAAAGAAGAGAGAACAAAAAAACTGCAATGCGATTTTTTTTATTTACGTGAGGACTCACGTAACGCCCAACAGCAGCAACAGTTGGGAGCCCCGGGTTTGCCCTCGGAAGGATGTCCCAGGACTCCCAACGGACCTACGGCCGCCACTGCGGCCTCGCCCAGGGGGTGGTTCGGGTGCTATCCCGCGTCTTTGGGGGGTTTCGGGTGTGATCCCGCTTCTAAGGTGGGGGGGGGGGGGGCGTGAGTACCTCACGTCACGCTGCCGTCATGGGAACTGCGATGCGATAGATTGCAAAGTTTAATACTTATGTATGGATGTGCCCATAAAATATAAATATAGTGTAGTTTCGAACTATTGCCGGTATCAATGACATACATTGTTGCAGTTTGTGATATTGAATAACATGTAACAAGAACGAATTGTATGGTTGGTGCAAGACTGACCACTTTATTGATACGCTTGGACCATAACGTCCTTATTTTGTATTTGTAGTCATTGGTATCTATCTATTATCTATACCTACATATAACTAGCTGACCCTCGCAACTTGTTTACGCCACATTAGGTGTATGAAAGGACAGGTATTTTTTCTGCAGACTCATGGGAGCATATGAAACTGCCGTTTGCTTAATCATAAAAGAGCTTAAAGATTAAGTGCATTCTAAAACATTTCAGTAAACAGGGTCGTTTCATATGATGCTTGATGAGTCTGATGAAGAAGTACCTCTCTTTTCGTACACCTCATGTGACGTAAACGAAGTTGCGAGGTTCAGCTAGTATGTAATAAAACACACCAAAAATACCATGATATACTGTAGGCTGGTTATAATACTATAATAATTTTTGTGGTTTGAAGTAGTACCTATTGTCTATTTCAAATCTATCAAATGTGCCCATTTGAAATTCGTATTTTGACTCAAATACCTTTTGGAAAAAAGGCCAGGTCAAGAGTAGGAGGTACCTACAGGTACCCTTAACTGGCGAGCGTGTATGAAACCTTCTAACGTTTTCTCCTTTCATCGTCAGTTTCATTGGAGACCTAAGTTACATTATGACAAGTCCTCCTTGGTAACCAGTTACGTAGAAGTATGAAACTAACCTTCATGGTAACCAGTTACATAGCAGTATATAAAATCCTTAGTGGAAATCAGTTACGAAACTCCGATTTCCAAGCCGGCCGAAGCGGAAAACAACTAAAGAAAGTTGTATGCCTGGATCGTAGCAAGTGGAAGGCTTTAGCATGTAGATAGTGACCGACCGAAGTTTCGGTTTCGGTTTCGGTTTCGGCCAGTTTCGGCCAAAAAATCGAGTTTCGGCCGCAGTTTCGGTTTCGGCCAAAACGGGCCGAAACTTTCGGCCGGGCCGAAACTCACGTGTTCATGAATTTTGAGTGCCTGGCTCTGCTTGTGACGTCTAGCCACGTCAGCAAAACCAGTTAATATGATACCAACCGAAGATTTACAAACGACTTCCAATCAATAGTTGTAATAATACATTTTTTACGGAATCCTAAAAAGGTGATCTAGGACATTACATAACCCTACCCCTTTGTTGTCGGTTCCGTTGACTTAGTTGGTCGTCTGTCTATCTGCAGACTTATGCACCATGATAGATAGACAGTTAAAATGCCGCTATAGCTACAAAGACAAATTAATAATATCAAAGGGGGGGCCTCCCAAACAACATACGTGATTTTTCGCTGTTTTTCTTGTACGGAACACTGTTGTCCAGTTTTAGTTCTATACTTCTAGAATGTAACCAAAACCAGCCAAGAGCTAGTAGCAGTGCACCGTGTGGTTTTAGTCGGTAGTTCGCAATAGCGTTTAGGAGTAATTCCACACGTAAACGAAAGAAAGTCATCTTTAGGTGGAGATATTTCTAAAATGAACACTTGATTTATGGCACTTGGTGGAACTTGCTGCACCTATTAAAAATAACCGGCCAAGTGCGAGTCTAACTCACACACGGAGGGGTTAAAGCCTATTATTACGAGACATGAGGCCTAGCCGTCCGTCTGTCTATTAGTCACGAGGTTGTATCGCTGGAACCGTGCCAGATATAGGCCTAAAATTTTCACTGTACAGTAGTCTTACCGACTAAAAACCACGCATATCCTACCTAACAGCCTACGGTTGAGAGCCCCGAGTATGTCCTTGGAATGGTGCATACTGCGGCCGCGTCTTTGGGGGGTTGTTCAGTTGTTATCCCCCTTCTTGAGCGGGGCGTGGATGAATCTCTCACGTCATGCTATCGTCTAAGGCCAGCTTCTGTAAAGATGTTAAGCAGCCCCGTCACCGTCCTCAGGCCCGCGGTCATGGAGAAAAAAAAAAAAAACGAGCATGACCTGCTCAAAGGAAGAGGTCTATGGCCCCGCTCCAGCGCCTCCTTGCGCCATTTTAAACAATCATGCAAGGGCCCTTGCTACCAGGTCCCATAGAGGGGTCCTGGCTAGAAATCATGCATCGTGCGGTATCTCCTTATCACCCTGACAGCCGTCGCCTTCCGCGGGCTAAGCAATCTAGCCACTTTGCTGGCCATTAGGATCTCTGCCTATACGGGGGCCCCGTATACGGCCATGCTCCACACGATCCCAAGGTAACGTCTCCTGCAGGGAGCTTTGGGTATTGGGCAAAAACCGCGAGAGCGCGGCTAATGCCCCCTCCCTCAGCTATGGGACCAAACTTCGGAAGTGGTATCTGAAGTTCCACCGGCTATCGAGTACGAGCCCCAGATACGTCATCGAGAGCTCGATGCCGATGCTGACGCCACCTATATGTAAGCTGGATCCCGCAGGTTGCCTCAGGGCTGCGTCTCGGTGCGTTGCTCCTCACGCTGTAATGAGGGTGTCATCGTAACACGTCACGCCGACACCTCTGAGCAACGGACTACGCAGCACCCAATCGTAACCGATGTTCCACAGAAGCGGTCCTAAGACCGATCCCTATGGAACACCGAACGACACATCTCGCGGACCCAGCCCTAGCCAGCTCGGGTAAGTAATGGCCCTCTCGGAAAGATAGGCTCCGACAATTCGACGGAGGTATGGAGGCATTCCATGGTAAATAAGCGCCTCCCAAACGCAGCGCCAGGGCAAGGTGCTGAAAGCGTTGGCGATGTCACTGATGCCGATAACAAAAAATACCTACTAAAATCAGAAAAAAGCATCTACACAACTAACGAAATTTTTGTGCCCAATTTTTGTAACGGAACCGTCTGTGCGGAATCCGGCTAGCACTTGGCTGTTTTTTTTAAATATGAACACGTGAGTTTCGGTTTCGGTTTCGGTTTCGGCCGAAACTGACCCTAGGGCCGAAAGTTCGGTTTCGGTTTCGGTTTCGGCCGGAAAACCAGTTTCGGTCGGACACTACATGTAGAATTAGTAGACCATAGCCATTGTGGGCAAATAATTTGGCAAAATGGGGCTATATTGACATGTCTCAAGTGCCCTGCGATTGCGGGGCCCCATCCCAGTCCATGTCGCACTTGCTCTCTTGCCCACTTTGCCCTTCCACCTGCACTACCGAGGACCTGTGTAGGGCAACGGACAGCGCTGTGGCTGTGGCCAGGTATTGGGCCGACAAAATCTAACATGAAGCCAGACTATTAGCCATTGACTCGAAGAAGAAGAAGAAGAAGACCATAGTCTCTGCCTACCCCAATGGGAGGAAGGCGTATCGATATGTAAGAGTCGGAAGAGGTCTACGTCCAGTAGAATGCTCATTTGATGACATAAGCTGTGCAGTCACAGACCTAGAGCTGTAAAAATACGAACCTTTTAAAGTTAATCCTAGGATCCTTCGCAATGTCCTTAGCATTCCAGTAAGTATACCTCTGCCTCGTGTAGCCATTGCCTTGCACCAGGAACGACAGGTACTTCAATTGACTCTTCGGAATTTGGGCGGGCTTTGTTGAACCAGGGCCTGAAATAAATTTAGATAAAAAAAGTTTTAAAAGAGCACACTGTATAGGTACCTTCTTCAAAGTCAACAAAAGAAAGCTTTAAATTTTCATACAATTTTTAGATCTATACTAATATTATAAAGAGGTAACGTTTGTGAGTTTGTAAAGTGGGGTAATTTCTGGATCTACTAAACCGATTTTCAAAATTATTTCACCGACAGAAAGCGGTTATTGTGGAGTGTCCTAAGCTATAAATTATCACGCTATAATGAATAAGAGCTGAGCTGCAATGAAAAATGTTAAACAAACGAAGTTGTGAGGCTCAGCTTCTTTTTTTTAACGCGAGGGAAAATTCTCATGGATGCTATGCCGGACTCCTACTGACTAAAAAACCTCATGTAACGCCCAACAGCCTATGGTTGGGAGCCCTGGGTAAGCCCTCGGAAGGATGTCCCAGGACTTCCAATGTGAGGGTCAGTTAGTCGTCAATATAGTAGTAAAGGAACGGCTAGGTCCCTTTTCGATCCCGAACAACGAAGCGTGACGGGTAAAGGAAGCACTCTTATACACAATGGAGAGAACCTTCGCCAGAATCGAGCGATTCAAAAGAGCGTTTTGTTTCGTACCACAGAAACTTCAAACGCTCTAACAGCGGACGTGTTTCTCTGGCTGTAAGAACCTGGGTTCTTCATGCGGAGCTTCATTGGGTAGTCAACTTCAAGGCAATAGTCGAATGGATGACGTGCAGTTTGACACAGTTAAAGTTTATACCTATTAGAGGAGATGTGGTTGTAGTTTTTTATATGAATAACTCGACAGTAAAGAGGAAAGATTTGTTGTTTGAACTTTATCGATAAACTCTGAAATTAATAAAATAAGTATTCTAAATTATAATAACATAGGCTATTGTTATTTTTACATTCATTACTGTAAATACAGACATGTCTTCTTCTTCTCAGTCGTTGCAAGAATATATTATATAATCTGTGGTTGCACTCTTAACATAGTGGTAGTGGTCAACATGTTGAAGTGTTTGCGGTAGATGTAACTTGCCTCACGATCTCTCGCCATTCCTCTCGGCCAGCGGACATCCTCGTACACCCATGTAAGGGCCCTCCCACCAACGCTTTAACCTGGTCGGTCCTGTATTTGGGCGGTTTTCGAATAAAATGGCCCGTTACTTATGTGGAAGCCATTTTTCCAATGAACTGAATGTATAGAAAATCGTTACTTAGTGGATGTTACGAATCAATTTTTCAGCACCCTGTAACCTCACAACACTTCGTAACGGTTTGCGTCAAAAACAAGCACGGTGGAGGGTGCGGGGGTGTTTTGTATAGAAATAATGTTGCCCACAGAAATAGAAGTATCTTTTTGTTTTGTAGTACTATTTTTTGTCGTTACTTTGGAGGAAATTCCGCTACTTCCATTTTTGAGGACAACATTTAAACCCCATTTTATGTATTTAGATTCCTATTTTACGTATTTAATTAACCTGTGATTGAAAATATACTATTTTATGCGTCGTTGATTACTAATGCTGTTTATATAAATATAAGTAAGAGTTTTATAATCTATTATATAAAAATAAGTCGGGTTTTCCTTCCTGACGCTATAACTCCAGAACGCACGAACCGATTTCCACGGTTTTGCATTCGTTGGAAAGGTCTCGGGCTCCGTGAGGTTTATAGCAAAGAAAATTAAGAAAAATTTTAACAGAAAAGCGGGAAAATCATTTTTCACATACAGCGCCATCGCGGGCGAAGCTGCGGGCATCAGCTAGTTAACTATAAAGTTGACAAGGTATAGGGTGGACATACTTTTTTTTTTTTTTTTTTTTTTAACGTGAGGGAAAATCCTCGTAGGATGCTATGCCGGACTCTTACCGACTAAAAAACCTCACGTAACGCCTAACAGCCTATGGTTGAGAGCCCCGGGTAAGCCCTCAGGAAGGATGTCCCGTGACTCCCAACAGACCTACGGCCGCCACTGCGGCCTCGCCCAGGGGGTGGTTCGGGTGCAATCCCGCGTCTATGGGGGGGTTTCGGGTGTGATCCCGCTTCTAAGGGGGGGCGTGTGTGAGTTGCTCACGTAACGCTGCCGTCATGGGCCTGCTTCTGTAAGGACGGTGAGCGGCCTTCTCACCGTCCTCAGACCCCCGGTCATGGAGGCCGATAGTCCTCGGCGAAGACACGTCGGCGGCGCCCAAGGCGCCGACTGCGGAACTCGGGTGGGAGAGTTCTCTCCCGCACCCGACCCGCCGCCTCCTTCGCGAGCATGACCTGCTCGCAGAAAGAGGCGGCGCAGTCCCACTTACTCCCGCTGGAGAGCATGGCTCGCACCATGGCCTCGAGCGAGAGAGTGTCCACGCCCAGACCCACTACGAGGACCTGGCGCTGTTGTGCCCACGCCGTGCACTCCACCAGAGTGTGGAGCGCTGTGTCATCGCTGCGGTCCTCGCAGTGCTGACACTCGGCCGTGGTTTCCCGGTGTTTTCGCCACAGATACCTACCGAAGCTACCGTGCCCGGCAAGTATCTGTGTCAACCGGTAGGAGAGAGCACCGTGTCTTCTCTCCAGCCACTCGTCCATGACCGGTCTGACGGCCGCGATTGTGGCGAATCCCCCCTTTGGTTGCTCAAGTCGCACCTTCCATGTCTCCACGGTTTCCTGGTGGAGCAGGGTCCGCTGGGCCTCGATTTCTCGAGACGCAGGCCTTTGGCCCCGCTCCAGCGCCTCCTTGCGCCATCTGAACAGTGACGCAAGGGCTCTCGCTTCCAGGTCCCATGGAGGGGTCCCGGCTAGGAGACATGCCGCCTCACCGGAGATCGTGCGGTATCCTCTTATCACCCTGACGGCCATCACTCTCTGCGGGCTCATCAGTCTAGCCTCATTGCTGGCCGTCAGGGTCTCCGCCCAAGGGTGGACATACTAAATAGTGAATTTCGGTTATAGATTTTTCTCAATATTTTAATTTTTACAATAGATTTCTTAATTTTAAATGTTTAAAGATAATTATTTGTTATTTTTGTAGTAGATAACATAACTCTGCTGAAAGAAATTTTATACTGTTGTGGAGAAAATTACTGCCAAAAACGCCCATTTACACATTTAAACAGACATGTATAAATGTGCAAAAAACAGACATTATAGATTCAAAGGCTGCTACGGGATTCGTAGCAAGTCACAGGCAAAGCCGTGGGACCTAGTTCGTTATAAAACTATGCAACACGAAAGAAACGTTATCAGATACGGTTGCATCACGCTAGGAGGACGATTAAAATATAATATCTTGCTCTTCCTACATTTGTAACGCGAGTAGGTTGCGGTTGACGGTGTGGTGATGCAATAACTGCAGGCTTGTGGAAAAGTTGCATAGCAGAATTGTAAAAGAATCCTTAATCTGATAAAATGATAGAAAAGTCAAAACTGTACATTGGAAATATTGAAAAAAAAATACTCGCTGGGTGTTCAACATATGATACCGAAGCCGAAAATATAGTTAGTTTTTTTTTGTCTGTTTGCTTTGCTTTGTCCGGAAGGATCTCGAAAAGTAGGTACTCCATAGATTTGGTTCAAATTTTGCACAAATATTAACTAGGGGTAGGGTCTTCAAATAGGCTATTAAATTATCACGCTACTTATCCTAGGGGCTAAGCAGAAAGCAATCAATTTGGCATTAAGCATATCATAATTTTCACGAATCGCGGGCAACAGCTAATAAGTTAGTAAGCTAGTAACTTAATTCAATTGGATTGAGTTACTAGCTTACTAAGACTCCCTTTTTTGCGGATCTCTATGTCATAGAATAAAGCTGGATACTGTCCAAACATTTTGCTATGTTCAGTAGTTACGTAGACCTTTTGTAGATCGCACTCTCGCTGGAGACCATGGTGCGAGCGGGAGTAAGGCAGCTCCCACCCGAGTTCCCCAGTCTCGGACAGCCGCAGTCTTGGGCGGCCTCCATGACCGGGGGCCTAAGGACGGTGAGGGGGCTGCTCACCATCCATACAGCGGAGGATTCTAGACGACAGCGTGACGTAAATGATTCACCCCCCCCCCCCCCCCTAAGAAGCGGGATAGCACCCGAACCCTCCCTAGGTGAAGCCGCAGTGGTAGCCATTTATGGCAAATAAATCATTATTCTATTCTATTCTATTCTATTCTATTCTATTCTATTCTATTCTATTCTATTCTATTCTATTCTATTCTAGCCGTAGGTCTCCTGGGGTATCCTTCCGAGGGCATACCCGAGAGCTTTCAACCGGTAGGTCTGTTAGGCGAGATACGTAAAGTTTTTTTAGTCGGTAGGAGTCCGGAATAGCATCCATGTAGAATTTCCCTCACGTAAACCAAAAAAATTTTTTGTAGATTTTTGAGGTACCTACCTACATTTTTGTGGCCACCTTTGTGGTTTAAAAAGCCTTCGGGACGGGAGACATTGTATTGACTGAAAAGGTGCATAACTAAAAACATAGTTTTTGACACATTGAGCAACTGATAGGCATTAAAAGGGTTATGTGGGTCAAGGTTTCAGTTGATTATAAAAATTTAAATTAAGGTAATTTAAAACTAGGTACACTTTTAACAATTAACATAGAAAAGGTAAATAAATTACTTAATTATTATTTAAATGTTGTTTATGGCATTGTTAACAACATTAAATTGTTTATAAAGGGACGTTATGAAATCTTTCTTTTATAGTGCACCGGCTAAGTGCGAGTCGGACTGGACATACGAAGCGTTCCCTACCAAAAAAACGGCAAAAAAAATCACGTTTGTTGTATGGGAGCCCCAAGAACCTGGGGTTGTAAGAGCAGGGAAGCACGTGCGTTTGCAGGTCCAAGTTGTAATAGTTTGACAGAGAAACGATCTTTTCATTTAACGCGCTTAGGATTTAGCAAACACGACAGTTTAGTTCGAATGACACATTTAAAGAAACTCTTTGAATTCTAGGTTTACCAAAAGTTGAGATGTCTCTAATTTCTTAAGGGGCGGTTATAGCGCACAAGTAGGCATTTGGCGCTCCCCTCGCCCCGGGCGCGAGACACACCGCGCGCCGGCAGCGGCAGTGAACTCTCATGCCACAGTATACAGTAGAGTAGAAAGAAACAGCATGCTAACTTTGACGTAGTAAATGCATCTAACTTTATTAAGTGTAGTGATTTATTCGAGTTTCCTAAATAAATGAGTTAATTATTATATATTATGCTATTATTTTTAAGCTAAAGAGTTTGTTTGTTTGTTTAGTTGTTTGAACTCTAGAGTCTAAGAGACTGCTAGTTGAATTTCAAAAGTTCCTTAGCAGAATGTCCATTTTTGAAAAATACCAAAATATATAACATCACGCTAAGGCGAATAAGAGCTGAGCAGCAACGAAACATTTTTCGAAAACTAGGATATTTCATTTCTTTTGAGAGTTTCCGTTGCGTAAGTTTGCTGGATGGTTACAGTTGCGTAAAAAATGTAAATTAGGTACATTATAACTGGCGTGAATCACGTACTAATTTTGCAATCCAATATGGGCGGCGCGCCGTTTTCACAAAATTTCATGATGGGTATCGTTTAAGGGGTTTTTTGCTATGCTGAGTACGAATCACGTGATAATTTTGCAATTCAAAATGGCCGCCACGCCGTAATCACAAAATTTCATGATGGGTATCGTTTAAGGGGTTTTTTCGAATGCTGAGTACGAATCACGTGATAATTTTACAATCCAATATGGCCGCCGCGCAGTAATCAAAAAATTTCATGATGGGTATCGTTTAAGGGGTTTTTTGGTATGCTGAGTACGAATCACGTACTAATTTTGCAATACAAGATGGCCGCCGCTCCGTAATCACAAAATTTCATGATGGGTATCGTTTAAGGGGTTTTTTGCTATGCTGAGTACGAATCACGTGATAATTTTGCAATTCAAAATGGCCGCCACGCTGTAATCACAAAATTTCATGATGGGTATCGTTTATAGGGTTTTTTGGTATGCTGAGTACGATTGATTAGGTGCGGCGGCCATTTTAAGTTGCAGAATTATCACGTAATTCGTACTCAGCATACCAAAAAACCCCTTAAACTATACCGATCATGAAATTTTGTGATTACGGCGCGGCGGCCATATTGGATTTCAAAATTATCACGTGATTCGTACTCAGCATACCAAAAAACCCCTTAAACGATACCCATCATGAAATTTTGTGATTACGGCGTGGCCGCCATGTTGGATTGCAAAATTATCATGTAATTCATAGACATTTTAATGCATTATGTAGATGGTTACCATGTCGTGAAAACACTTAAAAAGTAAAAGATCATTTACCATGAGTCGCGTATGGGAATTTTAGTGAAATCCCTTCATCACTCAGGAATTAAGCTGATGGTCTTTAAAATGTATAGCTAAGTACCATCATGGATACATTGACTTACGATCAAAAAACCGCATCAAAATCGATCCACCCCTTGGGCCGTGACGAATTCACAGGACAGAGTTGTTAATTATGAGAGTTCGTTAATTGAATTAATGAGTAACTAGTTACAATGTAATTAGATTAACGTGTAATTCCATTACTCAGTAATTAGTTACTGCTAGTACTCATTGTAAATAATTACTCAAGTAATCTGTTACAGAGTAATTGAATTAAGCATAACAAAGTATTGTAATTTGTAACGGTTAATTTAAATACATTTGCCCATTACTGATATTTTTATACTGTGGCGCGATTTCAACGTAATTTGGCATAATAATTACGAAATAGTTGCGAAAAAAACTGACACAGGTCCTGCCTCCACATGCGCTAGCGCGAGACTGAACGGCCGTCAGCTGCGCAATTCTATTGCGTTTGGTAGATATTCGTACATGATAACTATGTAAATACTTGTGTATAAAAAAACGTTCGGAAAATGTGTATAAAAACTCAATAGCTTTAATTGAGTGCAAAAAAAAAAAATGTTAATAGTTTAGCCACAGTATTGAAAAAACTTTTCTGAGAGAGTCAACTTTGGGATTTTTTTCTATCTAGTGAAATTTATTGGATCGTGTAACGGGCTTGGAATATGTTTAGCTTATATCCTTAACTATTATATATATATATTTATCAGAATTATAAACCCTTTACTTTTTGAGTAGGATTGTTTCAAAAAACTCAAAATCTGACCCACGCGGCCTTAACTGCAAAACCCTCATTATTAAATAACAAAACTTGTGCGGAATAATCCTTAAGTACTCCCTATCTTACACAAAAAAAAATTACAATATAATTGAAATCTGACCACACGCTGAGAAATTAATTACAACTGAAATACTGTGAAAAACCATTTGTCTTACATCCCCTCTAACAAAGGAACTGCATAGAATATCGGGATCAAAAGTATCCTAGATCCTTCCTCGGATCTTCTCTTCTCAAATTGTGCTAAGCATAGACTTTTAATTATATGGTGGCGTTATAATTCTATGGTGCCAAGTATTATTCAAATTGATTCAGTAATTTCGGCGTGACGCTTACGCGGGATATAAACAGGCAGGCAGAAAGATGGAAGGACAGACAGACAATTTTTTTAAAATATCTTCTATGTACAGATTTTCGACCCTCTACAGTTTTAACCCTGGAACCCTACATGGGGTGCTGGTGCACCCCAGACCGATTTGTTTTGTGAATATCTCAGTTACCTTACTAATCACAGATTTGCGCGTTACAGTACTTTAGTTTGGTGATTAGTGCTAGTGACGTTGTGATTTATCAACGCCGCGACGACAGGCGTATTATATATTATTATATATATTATATATAGTATGGTCGCCTGTACAAGTGCTGGGGGGTGCGTCTGCACCCTAGTGTAGGAAAATAGGCAATAAGTGTAGGTAGTATTTTTATTCACTACTTGTTTTGGTTTGCTATAAGTATTTGAATATTATATGCATGTTTATACATTGTATGTATGTATATAGGTGCAATTGCCAGCAATAATTCATTTTTACATTAAAACTAAAGGTGATTTAGATGATTTTTATACTTTTGCAAAAAAAAAATATTCCGTTCAAAGAGAATCCAGACAATGGCCGCTGTGTTTATTTTACCAATTAATAAATATGTGGCTGGAATCAACTTCTTGGGTTTTCATTAAGTACTTAACAGTTTTTAACAAGAAAAATATAATGATTAGCCGTACATTTCTAAAACAATTAGGCTCATTTGTGAACATTTGCAGAAGCATTACCGGGTAGGTACAATCTTTGAGGCGGGATCTGAAAGAGTCTATTGGAGCTATCCTCAAAAAATGTCAAGAATCTTCAGATCCTACTACTGCACCTTCAAGCCAAGGACGGTGTGCCCTTTGTACAAGGTTCAAGGACATAAAAATCAGGACTTTGTGCCATAGGTGCAAAATACCCATTTTCTTAGATAGAGCATCAGATTAAAGTTTGCACAAAGTGCTCAAAATAAAACTGATTTCATATATTAAGACTAATTCTAAATTACCTAAATCTTATGTTTCTAATTAAGGCTTGTATCTTGTATGTTCGAAAGAGACTCATCTTGGGGTGAACATTATACTAGGAAATATTCTTCGATTTGATCTGATATAACTAGGTATATTATTGTAATTTATTAGATACTCTTGCTTTTTTAACGTATCAAAACCCGATTAGGAAAACTTTGTTCGATCGAAATCGCTCTCAAAAAATGAGAAATATTACAAAAATCTTAACAAGTAATGTACTTTTTTATCTAAATAAATGAGTTTAATTCTCATAAAAACTTGTCATAAAATAGATATAGGTCTTTAGAACAATATTTTACGTATAGATTTTTTCTTAAAACCCCACTGACTTTATAACAGTAATATTATGTATTAGAATCGAATGAAATCCGGCAAAAGCGTACGCTGCAATCGTTCGAATTGCCTTAGGATTTGTAAAGGTCGAACATTGCAGTCTTAATATTATTAAAATATACTAGACATAATAATTGAAGCATTTTTCAAGAATTACAGACATTTATATTTGGGTGCACGAGCACCCCACAGTAGGAATAACGTAAGCGCAAAATAGCGTAGGGTTCTAGGGTTAATAAAATGTATAGATAGATTGAACAAAAGACCTCCGGTTTGTAAAATAAGATGCAAGATCTAAGAATAGGTAGGTAAGGGGATAATATTGAGTACAGAGGTCTCAATGTTAAGGTCTAAAACGTTTGATTCAAGGTCTCAGCTCACGGATCGAGTCACGTCTAGTGAAGTAAGGTCTTAAATTTTGAAAGATCGTCTGAAACGACGGGTTGTGAAATAATATTATCTATACCTATACTTTCATACTTCTGTTCAATAATTGAGGTTCTTTAATATAAAGTTGCTTGCTACCTATGTAAAACAGGAAAGCCGTGAGATTGTTCTCACCAGACTGCCCCTCTCTAACACGTTTATTGTGAAAGTGAAAGTTCAATTCGATGCACGTTGTCATTTTTGTTTTATTTCAAACTTTGAACCTTTGAACAGATGATCCACGTGACCTAGTGACGTAGTTTAATGCAGACAGAGTCACAGACTAGAGGTTTGCACCGGAGCAGTGAGTACCGGAGAAGCTCCGGTGAAGTACCGGTAAAAGTACTCGATTACATGTACCGGAGTTCAATTGATTACTCTCCGGTTCATTATTGTTACACTGTGTAGGTATGTAGGTACCGGTAAAAGTATTCGATTGATTAATCCTCGCTGAAATATTCTAACATGTGTTATGTATTCAATATTATTCAAATAATTATACCTATATAATATTATACCTATATTAGACGACCTGTTTGGTGGGGAGGCAAAGATACTGTCTATTAATCAAGAGTCGCGGTTTCGATTCCCGCGCAAGACAAATATTTGTGTGCAAGAACATGTTTATTTGTCTTGTTGTGAGTGTTTCTATTGTATCATCAATCAATCAATCAATATCAATACATATAATAAAATCGTAAGTGTGTGTTTGTCTGTACGTTTGTGCACGCGAATCTCAGCAACCGCTCAATCAATTGAAATGCTGTTTTCTATAATGCGTTGTAGTCTGCTCCACGTAACATTTAGTGTTTGCTTCATGTCAATCGGTCCATAAATAAAAAAGTTATGTCAATCTAAAGAATTAAATATAAAATGCAGCGTACGAAGTCGCAGGCAACATCTAGTAATAAATACGTATTTACAAACACAAATGTATCTTTATCTGTTACTGTTTCCGATGAAAACGATAATTAGATGCCGCCATGTGTCTTTCTAATTTTAGCTTTCACGCGGGCGAAGCCGCTGGTAGAAGCTACTCAGAAATTAATACGACCCGGTCTTGTTTTTATTATTTTTAATTTGAAAAAAAAAGACTTAAATTTTATTTACTTTCCGTCAACGCAAGTACAAGTCGCCATTTAAGATTCCTTTCTTTAATGCATCGGCTTATACATATAAACGATAAACCTCAGAATAGACAAGATGGCCGATCGGAGCTCAATGCTTACCATGGGCTCTAGCCTGGTGCGCAGTTAATGAATGAGATCATCGCGCGCCCTAATATGCCAGCTCTTAATCTCTTTCGAAGACGGTTATTTGACATTTTGTCACACCAAAGAATTGGGCCGGTAGATTTCGGTCAGAACTGCGGCCTCTAGGTCCCACGACAGAAGCCTGTATGCCAGAAGAGGTACTAATGCTACGTTAACTAATATCTAGGTACGTGTGAACAAAAAAAAAATTTTGTGGCTCTTTAAATTTTTTGGCTCTTCTGACTAAAAAGGTTGCCGACCCCTGGTCTAAGGCACAGTAATAATGTCTAAGGTTTTGGGCTGGATGTTGATGGTTTTATGATTTACACCTACTTAGGAGGTACAACTTTAAAAAATCCTGAAACGTGTTCATTTATTTTTAATTAGATGCAGGTACCTATACAAATTGTGAAGCAGTTTCCATTGAAAAAATGAAGAAATTCCCATACAAACTTACAACCCCTCGTTTACCTCCTTATTGATATAATTTAACAAATCAAAGATATGTATGTCTATTTTTTTTATAACCAAAAACAGCTATACATAATTTCATGATGCTAACTTTAGTGACGAATTTCCATACAACTGTTTATACCTTATTTACCACCTTAATGGTGAAATTTCCCAAAATCCTTTCTTATAACTTACCTAGTTAATAAAAGGTACCTACTGTCCATATTTCATCATTCTAGGTTCTGGGGTTTTTCTCTACGTTGATGAGTCAGTCGGTCAAAATCTCGCTTTATATTATTTATAGATTTTATATTAAACTATTAGATACTTTTTAAAATATAGTTCCTCATAAAACTCTACTGGATCACCTACATACAAATTCTCTGATTGTACATGTTTATTTAAATCAAGAATTGCAAATTAGAAGACAATATTTCAAGGCATCAAATATATGTACACAAACGCGATGCTCCGGTTTTCACCGGAGAAAAACCGGAGCTCGCAAAAGTACCGGTGAATTTCACCGGAGCTCAAGATTCCGCTCCGGTGCAAACCACTATCACAGACTACAAACAAGGTCTCGCCATAAGCCCCTCTGCACTCTATTTTATAGAGAGGGGCTGAAATTGAAATTTGTAAAATCGGGACCTTATCTAGTCTGTCTGTCATGACTCATGACATGAGGCTGTGTCTCAAAAATCGTTATAGCTAGAGAACAGCTGTAATTTTCACAAATGGTGATGATATATTTCCGTTGCCTTTATAACGAAAAATACTAAAATCAAAAAAAAATTTAAAGAGCTCTCATACAACAAAAGTTTGTTTGCTGTTTTTTAGTAGACCTTCCGTATGTGACTCAGACTCGCACTTGGCCGTTTTTTTTTCTAAAAGTGGGTGTGTTTCCACTTGCTCTCCCAGTAATGACCAAGACCAAAAAAGTTACACCGATATCGGTAAAGTCCCAGAAGATAGTGTCTTTAAACCCGTATCAAAATTAAACAGACAGAATATATTTTTTATTTTTTTTATTAATTTATACTGGCTTTGGTTACTTAGACCATATGCCAAATCTAGATTCCATATATTATCAACAGCGGATTCGAGTATGTCCAAGGTTGGATCAAGGAACTTATACTTCTAAATAAGTTTCTTGGGTTGGACTAAGTTCTACTCTAGTAAAGCGGTGGTACTTTACTAGAGCTTGCTGTGGAATTTGTCGATAAAACTAAAAAGTCGCGTATCACAGCACTATATCACTTTCCAACACTTGTGCACGTTGTCGAACCTTTATGTTTAAGAATCCACCGTAAATTATACATAAACACTCAAAAATACACTAGTTTCGAAAAACTTTTTAGCTGAGTAACGCTAGTCTGAAAGTTTGGCGCCAAATCCCACAAAAGATAAATAGAGGGGGGTTATACGTACGTACATTTTGACATGTATCCAGCAGGATATCCAAGTTCAGGACCAGAATTCACTGCACCACAATTTATAAAAATCAACACAATTGCACATAAATAATGTTTTATCATTTTCCTAATTAAAATAAATAATTAACTTTAATTAAATTGTGATAAACTATTTAAATTGTTACTGCAGAACATAGTTTTTTTTCAGGCCAGTTTTGGCGCGTAAGATGTTTTTTTAAACGTCGGGCAACGACTGCCCGTTCATAAATCCTAGTAACGACTGGAGTGGACTGTCGCAACAGTGGCTGTACACAGATGTTGTGAAAACTAAAGAATTTAAGTGATTTAAGTGACAGCATTCAAGATAATCAGCTATTAAAATATATGATGTTCTTTATCTAATAACTTTCAACCCACACCGCTAACTATGAACGTGGTTACAGCATGGACGTATTAAAAAAGTTTCTTTTTTTTACGACTCCATTCAAAATGACTGTTAATGTTGTAAATAACGCACTTAACCGTAGACATAATACAAAAATACATTGAGTCCATTTCTTATTCTATTCCTTTTATCAAATAGGTAGTCTTTAATTCCTAGGATCCGAGATATAGGTTTTTGAGTTGAGTGTCATCATGTCGTGTCCCGGTCACAGAGTCGACGGGTGATGTCTGGTTCAGAATCTTAGGAAGAGAGGTCAGAAAATTAATGAAATTCATAACCCATGAATTACCCGTCAGGAACATTATAATAATTTTATTTAGCTTGGTTCTATGAAAACTCAATAGGAAGGTAATGTACCAGGAGGTATGTCGTAGACAATTATAGAGGAGTTTCAAAATATGTTTGTTGACTTTAGATATTAATTACAGGTTAAACAATACTTTGTCATACGTTTTGTTAGTTATCGTAATTATTACTTTTGGACAAAAACAGATGACGCCATATTATGTGATGAAGTGTTATGCCCCAGTCATCATGGGTTGGTACTATTTAAAACTTCATCATTTCATCATCAACCTTGGCTATTTGGAGTCCAAGACACGCCTGGATAACGAGGTTCTGACTCAAATTTTGGAGGTCACACTGCTGGCACACCCATAAAAGTATAAAGTTGTAGTTTAAAAAAGTTGATTTAGAATTAAATGATGTGATCGGTGTAGGGTACCAGCTATTTACTTCAGATCAGATAAAGATACGTAGATATGAACTCTAAATAATGTTAGCGACGCCCTTCTGCCCCCATTCCCCTTCAAACTTTCGGCCGTGTATCGTGTGGTTATTAGGAGTCGGGCATAGCATAGCATCCATAAGGATATCCACACTAAAAAAGCCTTCTGCTCGTGCTGCTTCTAGTGCAATCGTAATTTTACTATGTCATTGCCGAACTAATCATAAATAACCATTGCAAGAGCAACTTTTAAATTGTAATGCACGAAATATAACATCGGGTTGAGGTGTCATGACAGGTCTTTCGGTTGCATTACATTTATTTCGAAATATGACATTTGATGCAATAATATATTAGCCCTTAGTAACCGGTTTCGGTAGACCATGACTGATTTTATTCATGGTCAATTTTTTTGTCTTTACGTGTAGAAATCATTTATGGATGCTACGCCGGACTCATACCGACTCAAACCACACGATGCCTTACTTACTATAAAATCTACTACCGGGAGTCCCCGTTAGGCCCTCGGAAAGACGTCCCAGGGTCCCACCTCAGCCTCACCTTAGAGGGTACAGGACACTTGCTATACCGCGTGTGGAGGTTGCTTCGGGTATTATCCCACTTCTTGGTAGAGGGAAGAGGGGAGAGTTGGCTACTATTCCACTGCTATATAGGATAAAGAGACACGTCACCGTCTTGGCCTGCTTCTGTAAGATCGTGGTCACAGCTTATTGTGTGTAGAGTACGTTTTCATAGAAATATCTAAATTAAAAATGTTTTTTTTTTATCTTTTATTTTACCAGAGTTTTACAGCTCGTCACAATGACGTCACGTACCTAATGGAAAGCTATGGTTACACTTGTTTTAGGGTTTCGTACCTCAAAAGGAAAAGCGCAACTCTTAAAGGATCACTTTTGATGTCCATCTATGTGTCTGTCAAGATCCTTAATCTCGCGAGTTGAAATTAGAACTATATACTACCCGTTCGCTCTAAGTTTGCCGCTGGCGTAGAGGCGTATACCCGATTTTTTAATTAGACGAAGTAAATTGACAGTAGCTATAATGTCACTTCGTCATAGAAAATAAGCAACATTGTATGAAGAAGTGACATTAGTTGCGGTCAATTTACTTCGTCTAATTAAAAATTCGACTCAAGAGCCTACCAGACGCCAAAATGTTGAAAGAAGATAGAAGATATACATTTTAGCGTGCAAGACAGAGAAAGATGCGATCGGTTTTTGTGCGTTTTTAACGAAATAAATTAATTATAAAAAAACTATAACCAATTTAAAAAAGTGGTCTAGTGCAAAAGAAGATTTTACCATTGTCTTTCTTATAAATATTTTATATTATAAAAACAACTTAAAACTTATGAGATCTGGGTTAAAATTTCAAGAAATCGAGGTATTTTCAACACAAAAATCTATCGAGGATTTTATCAGCAATCGTGTTTTTAGCCTAGTGCGTTTTTAATTTATGAACTAAAGTTGTCTGTGTTAAAATTTTAATTCATTACACCTCACGAGTCCTGAGATCTAGATCAAGGTAATAGTCTATTGGGCGTCATACAGACTCTTTAGTAAGGAGCCGAGCGGCAAACTTAGAGGGAACGAGCAGTACCTAGGTACTCAGGCGGGTCTATAGTCCCGTGAAGGAATCAATTAGGATGCCATAAGTCACAGTTAATGACTAGATTGACTAGTTAGAGGCCCCATTTATGGACCCCAGACAGAGGCCCCATATAAGGGTCGCATTGCCCTCATTACATAAGAGAGCAGAAAATTATCAATTTACTGACTTAAAATATTCTACAGCCTTTTAAAGCTGAATTCCAAAGCGAATCGTGTTTTAAACCATTTAGTACCATAAGTTTATTACAACAAGTACTAAAACCAGTCTGATTATGGCCTATAATTGCAGGATACGCGCAATTTAACAACAAATTTATTTGACCAAGATTAGGTATTCGTTCAATAGATCAATGTCAAAATCTGTTCTACATTATCATGGATTCGATGTATGATTGATTTTTATGAATGAATGAACCTTGAATAATATAGGTTTTAATAGGTAGTTCATGCCTGCACCTCCGCGAATGTCGGTTCGGTAAAAAAAAACAAAGATCTCACGGAAATCCAACCTTGATTATTCTATTATCTATACTAATATTATAAAGAGGAAAGATATGTTTTTTTCTTTGTTTGTTTGTAACGAATAGGCTCCGGAACTACTGGACCGATTTGAAAAATTCTTTCACTGTTGGGAAGCTACACTCTTTGCGGTGAACATAGGCTATATTTTATGTCCGTATTTCCACGGGAACGGGAACTACGCGGGTGAAACCGCGTGACTACCGCTAGTTGTTCATATTTCCGTTTCTATACAGCCGTTTGAGATCACGAACAGACGTAAAAATTACCGCAGAGCGAATATCGGGACACCTCTTTCCGTTCAGGCTGGTGGCGACGTCAATTTGGAGAGCTGAATATAAAAATAAAAATCGGGAACAAAAGTATCCTAAAGCCTTGCTCGGATTATAGGTTTAGGTTATGCTAAGTATTATTTAAATTGATTCAAGTAGTTTCGGTGTAATATTGTTTCGGAAAACAGACAGACAAACAACGCTGATGTTCTCTTTGCTTCATGAATCTTCATTGAATTAAATCAACCTATTGCTTGCACGTATGCCTTACACAATTTTTGTATCCAGGCTCTTCTCGAAACCTTTTCAGTCATCATTCTAACAGTAGCGAGCATCCTAGACACATAAGATTACATTTCATAACCCTAATGTATGGAGCGTAATTATAACCTCATTATCTAAGAATACTAACTATTATATAGAAGTCTTTGAATATAAGATGCTCAATTTTATCCCCAGAGAAGTAGGCGCTCACTTTTTACCATTTGATTTTGTTGAGGGTTCAGATGGATAGATAGATTAAGCAAACAGGGCCGTTTCACACGCTGTTTGATGAGTCTGATGACACCTTATGTGACGTAAATGAAGTTGCTAGCTAGTTTACAGTATGGCTTACGCACAGACACTTTAACCTGCTTATTCTAAGAGATTTGCTGATCACTTTCTGATTGAAAATTTCATTTCGGAGTTTATCGATGTTGCTAATTTTACGACTGCAAGTTAGACAAAGCTCTCTTATTAACATTAACATAAAATCAGGAATAATACGAAGTTTAGAAGTAATGAATTTGAATGGAGCTGTCATAATATTCAATTTAATTCAATGTCTTTTATTATTATGCTAATCGCGTAAGTAATATAGATAATAGTATAGAATATATATATTATATTATCTATTATCTGTGGCAATACCTACTACTACATGGCACAACTTAGATTGACGATTCGGCGGGAAACTTTCAGACAAGCGTTGCATGTCGTTATAGCTTGACGAGATGATATTGTGTGAGTGACACTAGATTTTCTGAACATTAATGTTTTGTAGCTACCAGTGCCTCGAGCACGAAAAATGACGGCAATCGTATCGTAAAGGTATCGAGTCCACGATACGTAAACAGAGAACGACGTTAAGCAGCAGCACGAAGCACTAACGCTATCGTTTCGAGCTCTCGATACAAAAGCGTCAGTGACGTCATCCTAACGTAAATAGTGAGGAACTTGTGAGATTAATTTGACGTTCGAAAACTAAATTATACTATAAATATCTTATTATTTTCAAGCAAAATGTCTTGTATATTGATCAAATCAACAAAAAATGGTTGCATGATTAAAGAAAATACGTGATTAAGTTACGGGAGATTATAAAATGCTTTAAGTTTTGAAAAATAAAACAATATGTGGAAACATTTTTATAAAATATGGTTTCCGAACGACACTAGGTACTTCTCTCCATTGCTTAGATCATCTAACCACAGGATGCGCCTTACTTAAGCATTGTTTTCTGCCATTGCACATGACCATTTGGTCTTTTGGCTTTATAAAAAGCCTGTACATCAGTACATCATTTTATATGATTAAACTAGTACATTTCATTGTAGTTGACTGTACAATAACAATTAACACACAACAGCCATTACGCGTTTGTCGATTAATACATTTTTAAATGCAATGAAATTTTATATGTCTTTGTGTTTCCCCCTTCACTTGTATGAAAACTGGCAGAATATTTTTGTATGCGGTGGTTCGCAAAGGCTAGTCCCGTGTTATATGGTCTAAGCTCCATTGACAAGGTCAAGTTTGTTTTGGTTTTACATTCTTGAAGGTTATACCTACTTACTTTAAAAATCACGGATTGTGTTTATAATGAGAACAAGGTCTTTTCCCCTAATTCTGGGAGTTGTTGTTAGAGTGAAAAGAAAGGATGCAAAGTTCGCTATGTAGGTATAGTATTATTGGAACTATGCCCGCTTGGAAGACGGCTGGTATCTAGTCTGCCCCAAAGAAAACTAACAAAGGTGTTGAATGAAACTGTTGTTAAAATCGGACACCATATTCTATGGTGTACCTATGTATGTGAAGCTTTACTTATGTATATAGAAATAAAAAGAATACGTAAGTTTATCTTATCTTTTATTCAAATAAAGCATCAATAATGGTCCTTCTATATCTTGTTTACATAAATAATTCGGTAATCACTGAACACATATCAAACATTAGAACATTCCGTCAATAAAAATGCTTTCTACATTGAAATAATTGATCCATTTCCTTATGAGTTCCACCAATATCACTCTCAGCCATACATAGATTTTCGTTGTTAAACTTGTACATTTTGAAGTAAATTTGCACCAAGAACGTATTAATTAGGATTATATGAGTAAAGTGGCGGTCTTTGCACTCTAACACAACACAAAATAAACACGAAATACTTTAAAAATGGGTTGAAACGTGGTTTGAAAAGTTTCGATCCTTTTCACACCAACAAATTTTAAGTGTATAAAAATTCGTCTTACTCGATAGCCAGCCTTTGAAATTTACGTTACCGTATGTCAAAATGTATGTTCGTATTGCCAAGTTTGTTTATAAAGTGTCAAATATCGAGGATATCGAGTACTCGACGATACGCTTGCGATACGAAAGTAAATTAAAATCATTCGTGTTACCAAATTTAGTTATCTTTACGCACGATAGGGGCGCTGTACAAATCTCATACAAATTTTTGTCGATGACGATACGAATACTTTTTCACAATTATTCGTGCTCGCCCCACAGTTATCTTTCCTTGTAGGTACGTGATAGCACATACTAGATATAAATTAATATTGTCTGACGTGTTTAGCTACAATACAGTGCGGTTGCTATTCCGGCTCCTGATACAGACACCTATGACCTACATGGCACCTTGCGTCAATAACTTCAATGTTGAGCGTTTGGTTCTATTGATTCAATATTCAACTCATTGAATGGACGTCCACCCGCCAGATAAACCGACGACTTGGAAAAGGTAACAAGCACTGGATGCGTTGGGCGCAGGATCGTGTGGAATGCATGGAATTCTTTTTATCTCTTTTCGTCCGGAGCGTTCGAGCACGGTAAGATCCGATGGAGGCTTTCTTCCACGCACACTTAGATTGTGGAATCATATCCCTGCCTCGATTTTTCCAAACTCCTACTTGGGGCTCTTCAAATGGGGTCTTAGAATCTTTTTACAAGGTCGGCAGCGCGAGTTGCGAGTGTTGCAAACGTTCATTGTTCATAGGCTACGGCGACTTCTGGTCAGCCGTAGGTATATGCTTGTCTGTACCTATAAAAAGAAATCTTGGGAATATAAAGTCTCTGGGAAGCGGGAACGGGAATAACATTTCACGCTAGCGAAACCACAACCATCATCTAGTTTATTAATATTTTCTCTAGCAGCTATATCAATCAAATCAGCCTATGGCAATCCACACCTGGACGTAGGCCAGTCCCAGCCTGCGACCTTTTCCAGATCGTCGGTCCATCTGGCGGGTGGACGTTCTACGCTACGTTTGCCAAGTCGCGGTCTCCACTCCAGAACTCGCTTGCTCCATCGGCCGTCGGTTGTTCTACCTCATTTCCAAGTTTATCCCTCAAAGACACTCCAAGCATAGCTCGTTCCATATCTCGCTGCGCGACCTTAAGGGCGCGGACCAACCCTACCTTTAGTGTTCACGTCTCGGCACCGTAAGTCTTAACAGGTAGAACGCTATATACAATGTCGGATTACCTTCACCAACTGGTCCAAGTTGCATCCAAACCTTCAGCTGTCAACTAACAGGTCAACATCGGTGGACGAATAGGTCACTGTTGTGTAAATGGCTCGTCAAAATGAAGCAAACTTTATAATACTAATGCAACTTACAAAATTATCACATGAAACAGCCGAGACACGCAAATATCACATTTAATGAGCAGGTGAGAATCTGTACTGCACGTGCACGTTGCCATTTTTGAAACGACTTTTTTATACCACTAAGGTGGCAGACTAGCATACGGCCCACTAGATAGACTGGTGGTTACCGCAGCCTATGAACGATTGAAACACCGCCGACCTTGTAAAAACCTTCTAAGACCCCTTTTGAAGAACCGTATACTGTAGGCGTTTGGGAAAACCGAGGCAGGGAGATCATTCCACAACATAAACGTGTGCGGAAGAAAGCCCCTACCGGATCTAACCGTGCTGGAACGCTCCGGACGTAGAGTGTGAGGACGAACTCCCTCTCTGTGGCGACTTCTTAAAAGGAGGATGTTCTCAAATCGTCTATTTGTTTTTCTTACATATACAATTCTCTGTCGCATGTCGGTAATACGATCGATAATATACACACCCGAGGGCTTACCCGGGACGACCGACCAAAGGCAGTGGAACGGTTTTTTTTTTCGTGTGGAAATCGTCATGGATGCTATGCCGGACGTCTACCGACTAAAACCACACGGTGCTTTGCCATCTGTCTAAGGCCAGGAGTCCCGGGTAAGCCCTCGGAACTTCGATGTTGATCGACGCCACGAAGGATAACACCACGGCTCCAGACACAGGCAGTGGTATGATAAGTCATAGCATCCTTGGACCATGAGGGATTTTCACAAGTAAAAATAAACCTATAGGAAGGTACATTTCATGCTACTGGCAAGTTGTGGGTGTGTAAGTTTACCTTCTTCTTACACCTTCGGGAACATACGCGTGTAGTCAATGGGCATTCGCAACCTTAGACCATATATGACGGGACTAGCCTTTTGTGAACCACCGCATACAAAAATATTCTGCTAGTCATAGGGGTGAAGGGGGAAACACAAACACATATTTTCATTATATATATTAAAAATGTATTAAATCGACAAACGCGTAATGGCTGTTGTGTGTTAAATTTTATTGTACAGTCAACTACAATGAAATGTACTAGTTTAATCACATAAAATGATGTACTGATGTACAGTGCTTTTTATAAACCTGACCAAATGGTCTATTGGCTTGACAGAAAGGAATGCTAAAGTAAGGCGCATCCTGTGGTTAGATGATCTAAGTTCGCAACACATGACGTGTAGGCTATCTGTCTTTTGTGCTTTCGACACGGCCAGGTGTAATAAAAAAAGTTTCATCAGTCAAATTTTTTTTTCAGTCTTAGGTATTTTTCGTATTGAAAGCCTACCATACCACTTAAAATATAAAATGTTGTCAGTCGTGATTGTCTTTCTGTATTCAATGGCAGTCAGGTAAAATATGAACAAAATTTACATTTCTAAGGTATAATTAATGACTTGGCGAATTTTCTGTCTTCACGCCTTGCCTTGAGCTTGCAAATACCTTCCTTACACGGGTACTCTCCTTTGACGGGGAACTCTGAAGGCTTTTTGGGGGTAAACCAGGGTTTGTGGAGTTTGTTAAGCATGGATAACTCGAACTGTTTAATGTCTGTGGGCGCCGTAGAAACGCATTGTAGTAGAACCATTGTGGTGACGAAGAAAGGTATCTGTGAAAAGAAAGTAAATTTAAATTTGAGTAATATAACTAATGTGGATTTTTTTTTGAGTTCCGTACCTAAAGGGCAAAGTCGTGACCCTATTCATGAGACTTAGACTTACGTCTGTTCGCCGTACTAACCGTTCGCTCTAACTTTGCCGCTGGCGTAGAGGCGTATACCCGAATTGTTAATTAGACGAAGTAAATTGACAGTAGCTAATGTCACTTCGTCATAGAAAATACGCAACAGTGTATGAAGAAGTGACATTAGTTGCTGTCAATTTACTTCGTCTAATTAAAATTCGACTTTAGTATGGTGCCGAGCGGCAAAGTTAGAGCGAACGAGCAGTACACCCTATTTTTATTTAATTTATACATTTATACAACTTATATTTGCAATACACTTTTTACACAAGAAAAGAAACTTAGAATAGGTAGGTACGTAAATTTCAAACAAAAGAAACAAAAGACAAAAAAAAGAAATACCCGATTTAGGCATCGAAAAACTCTTCCACATCGCTGTCGACCACAACCGTGCCCAAAACGCTGGCGGCATCTTAATTATTAAGGGGCGGTTAACCCGCACAAGTAGGCATTTGGCGCTCCCCTCGCCCCGGGCGCAAGACACACCGCGCGCCGGCAGCGGCAGTCAACTCTTATGCCACAGTATACAGTATAGTAGAAAGAAACGGCATGCTAACTTTGTTTGACGTAGTAAATGCATCTAACTTTATTAAGTGTAGTGATTTATTAGTTTCGTAAATAAAAATAAATGAGTTAATCGTAAATAAATTATGTATATTATACTATTATTTTTAAGCTAAAGAGTTTGTTTGTTTGTTTAGTTGTTCTATCTCTAGAGTCTAAGAGACTGCTAGTTGAATTTCAAGAGTTTCTTAACAGAATGTCCATTTTCGAAAAATACCAAAATATATAACATCACGCTAAGGCGAATAAGAGCTTAGCAGCAACGAAACATTTTTCGACAACTAGGATATTTCATTTCTTTTGAGAGTTTCCCTTGCCTACGTTTGCTACAGTTGCGTAAAAAATGTAAATTACATAATAGCTGGTCATAAAAATTTCTAAAGTTTTCTAAAGTTGGTATGCTAAGTATGAATCACGGGATCATTGCGCAATCCAAAATGGCCGCCGCGGTGTAATCACAAAATTTCATGATGGGTGTCGTAAAGGGTTTTTTGGTATGCTGAGTACGAATCACGTACTAATTTTGCAATCCAATATGGACGCCGCGCCGTAATCACAAAATGTCATGATGGGTATCGTTTAAGGGGTTTCTTGGTATGCTGAGTACGAATCACGTGATAATTTTGCAATCCAAAATGGCGGCCGCGGTGTAATCACAAAAATTCATGATGGGTATCGTTTAAAGAGTTTTTGGTATGCTGAGTACGAATTACGTACTAATTTTGCAATCCAATATGGCCACCGCGCCGTAATCACACAATTTCATGATGGGTATAGTTTAACATGAATTTTTAATATGGCACAAGTCTCTGGAAGTCTTATTTTTCCTTTCTCGTTTGTTTTCTTCTTCGAGATGATATTCAAGTCGTTATCATCTTCGGCTAAAGTAAAACCTTTGTCCAAAAGATTTATCTCGACATTTTCTATTTCTGCTAAGCCTTCTTGTATAATAATAAAATCGTCAAACATATCTACATCCATTTTAACCAATAGCCAATATAATTACTTCAATAAACAAATACTTGGCACTACAAGTCAGCAGACTGGGATGGACTGTGAGAGTTCTATGCGTCGTACCCGTGGTGGCGGCTTTGTTTAGCCTCAGAGGATCTGGATTCTTGTGCTGTAGCAGTCGCTGAGGGGATCTAGGAGGGTAGGTATGGAATGCTACATTCCCAACCGCTGGTTCCCTGTAGGTGCAAAAAAGCGACCGTGGTTCAATCGGCTCTGCAGAGAAGCTCTAATGCAGAAAGAATCTGCCTACAGAGCTTGGACCACGGCTCGTACAAATTCAGATCCAAACATCCCTGAGGTGAAACGCAAATTAAATGCCGCCTCGAGGTCCAGTAAAAGAACAATTGTCAGGGCCAAGTTCGATTTCGTCGGCAGAATTGGCGAACGGCTAGCAGGCTACCCTTCAGAAAGTCGTGAATTTTGGTCGCTTGCCAAAGCTGCCGAGAGAAACTTCTGTCAGTCAGGTTTACCACCCTTGCTTAAACCCGACGGTAGTTTGACCCAGAGTGCCAAGGAGAATGCCGACTTTTTGGGTAATCTCTTTGCCTCTAACTCGACCATGAGCGACGGGGGTGCTTTACCGCCGGGCATTCCGAGTTGTGGCACTTCCATGCCGGAAGTTAAATTTACACAGCGGAATGTCCGATGGGAGCTTCAATCCCTGGACGTTCATAAGTCGAGTGGGCTAGACAACATTCCCGCAGTGGTACTTAAGCACTGTGGTCCAGAGTTGTGTCCGGTACTTACACGTCTTTTCACACTTTCATATTCCATGCGACAAGTCCCGGCGTCGTGGAAGATCGCGTATGTACATCCTGTACCCAAGAAGGGTGACAGGACCGACCCGGCCAATTACAGGCCTATAGCCGTCACCTCTCTTTTATACCAAGGTGATGGAGCGTGTAATTAATACAAAGCTCCTGGGGTACCTTGAGGAACACGACCTGCTCAGTGACCGGCAGTACGGTTTCCGTCACGGTCGCTCGACGGGCGATCTTCTTGTGTACCTAACACACCGATGGGCGGCGGCTATCGAGAGTAAGGGTGAGGCTCTAGCAGTGAGCCTCGACATCTCCAAAGCATTTGACCGGGTCTGGCACCGTGGTCTTCTTACGAAATTGCCCTCATATGGACTACCTGAGAGATTATGCGGATGGGTGTCCAGCTTCTTGGCCGGTAGAAGCATCAGGGCCGTCGTTGACGGCAGCTGTTCAGACTGCATGGCCATAAACGCTGGAGTACTGGAGTACCGCAAGGCTCAGTGTTGTCCCCTACTCTGTTTCTGCTGCATATCAATGACATGTTGCCTATTGACGGCATTCATTGTTATGCGGACGACAGTACGGTGGACACTTGTTACACGGGCCGCCCCGGTATCTCCCGGGATATAGTGGAGGAAAATCGTGAACAGCTTTTGTCTGAAATCGAGGCTACTCTTACTAGAGTGTCCGATTGGGGTGGACAAAATCTTGTCCAGTTCAACCCTTCCAAGACGCAAGCGTCTTTTTTTCACCGCTAAGCAAACCCCAATTACTGTAGCGCCGCAATTTTAGAGCACATCTCTTTCCATCTCCAAAAGTATAGGGATCCTTGGCGTTGACATCTCCAGTGACGTTCAGTTCCGTAGTCATTTGGAGGACAAGGCCAAGCTGGCGTCCAAGAAGCTAGGTGTGCTCAACAGGGCGCGGCGGTACTTCACTGCAGCGCAAATACTGCTTCTCTATAAGTCGCAAGTGCGGCCGCATATGGAGTACTGCTGTCACCTCTGGGCGGGAGCACCTGAATATCAGCTTCGTCCATTTGACTCGGTGCAAAGACGAGCTGTAAGAGTTGTCAACGATCCTGTACTTACAGCTGGTGTGGAACCTCTTCGCAACAGGAGAGACTTTGTCTCCTTATGCGTGTTCTACCGCCTGTACAATAGTATGTGCTCTGAGGAATTGTTTGATATGATGCCCACGGCTACGTTCTATCATCGCTCCGCTCGCCACAGACAGGGAGTTCATCCTCACACTCTGCGTCCGGTGCGTTCCAGCACGGTTAGATCCGATAGGTGTTTTCTTCCGCGCACGCTTAGGTTGTGGAATGACCTCCCTGCCTCGGTTTTCTCAAACGCCTACAGTATGGGGTTCTTCAAAAGGGGTCTTAGAAGGTTTTTACAGGGTCGGCAGCGCGAGTGTGGCACCTCTGGTGTTGCAAACGTTCATAGGCTGCGGTGACCACCGGTCCTTCTGGTGGGCCGTATGCTTGTCTGCCACCATAGTGGTATAAAGAAAACTTATCACAAGAAATTGCGCGTGATTTACTCGTATTGCAAACGGTCGACTAATTTGCAGGCGGGTGGGTGGTGCGCGGGTGAGCCACAGCGTGACCCCCGCGGCCCCCGCGGTAGTAAGATCGCGTTTCCTTCTGATGTGGCCACGCGGCCCACCAGTGAGCCATAACTCTTAAATGCAGTATTTATGGCATAAAAATCGATTGTTTTAAATGGATATAATATTACTTCATCTTTTTTACGGATTACGTGAAAAAAACACTATTATGAAAATTGAAAGAAATATCATTTTCACTTTGGCCTAAACAAGTTTTCTTACGCGGCTCACACGGTGAGCCACGTGGCGTTCAACGTGTTAAGGGGTTTTTTGGTATGCTGAGTACGAATCACATGATAATTTTGCAATCCAATATGGACGCCGCGCCGTAATCACAAAATTTCATGATGGGTATCGTTTAAAGGGTTTTTGGTATGCTGAGTACGAATTACGTGATAATTTTGCAATACAATATGGCCGCCGCGCTGTAATCACAAAATATCATGATGGGTATCGTTTAAGGGGTGTATTGGTATGCTGAGTACGAATCCTGTTATAATTTTGAAATGCAATATGGCCGCCGCGCCGTAATCGCAATAATCCATGATGGTTATCGTTTAAGGGGTTTTTTGGTATGAAGGACGAATCACATGATAATTTTGCAATCCAAAATGGCCACCGCGCCGTAATCACATAATTTCGTAATGAATATCGTTTAATGGGTTTTTTCGAATGCTGAGTACGAATAACATGATCATTTTGGAATTCAATTTGGCCGCCTAAGCTATTTAGGCCCACTTGCACGGAGAGTCGAGTTAAATATATAAATATAGAGTTAGTAAGCTCTGAGTTAAATAAATAACTTCATAACTCTGACCACGTCTTGCACAGTTGCAAATTGGCACGCGGTTAACTAACTCACAGTAAACTGAACAAGTTTTTTTAGTCTGTGTCGTTCCATGCAATCCAACCACCAGTGATGGGCGTAACTAATTACAAAAGTAATTCAATTAATAATTGAATTACAATGTAATTAAGTTACAATGTAATCTAATTACTCAGTAATTAATTACTTTGTAATTTAAATACTTTGGATGTTCCGGTTAATTAGTTACTAAGTAACTAGTTAAAAAGTAATTAGATTACTTTATAACTAGTTACTTTGTAATTCATTACTTTGTAATTATCATACATTCAAGCAAATCAATACCACAGCCCCTTAGTACATGATTGATGTGTATCGTTTAAAGGGTTTTTGGTATGCTGAGTACGAATCACGTACTAATTTTGCAATCCAATATGGCCAATATGCAATACAATATCCAATATCATTTTGGATTGCAAAATTAGTACGTGATACTCAGCATACCAAAAAACCCCTTAAACGATACCCGTCATGAAATTTTGTGATTACGGAGCGGCGGCCATGTTGGATTGCAAAATTATCACGTGATTCATACTCAGCATACCAAAAAAACCCTTAAACGATACCCGTCATGAAATTTTGTGATTACGGCGCGACGACCATATTGGATTGCAAAATTAGTACGTGATTCGTACTCAGCATACCAAAAAACCCCTTAAATGATACCCATCATGAAATTTTGTGATTAAGGAGCGGCGGCCATGTTAGATTGCAAAATTAGTATGTGATTCATACTCAGCATACTAAAAAACCCCTGAAACGATACCCGTCATGAAATTTTGTGATTACGGCGCGGCGGCCATATTGGATTGCAAAATTATGACGTGATTCGTACTCAGCATACCAAAAAACCCTTTAAACGATACCCATCATGAAATTTTGTGATTACGGCGCGGCGGCCATGTTGGATTGGAAAATTATCACGTGATTCGTACTCAGCATACCAAAAAACCCCTTAAACGATACCTATCATGAAATTTTGTGATTACGGCGCGGCGGCCATGTTGGATTGCAAAATTATCACGTGATTCGTACTTAGCATACCAAAAAACCCCTTAAACGATACCCATCATGAAATTTTGTGATTACGGCGCGGCCACCATGTTGGATTGCCAAATTATCGTGTAATTTGTAGACATTTTAATGCATTAAGTATGTAGCTGGTATCCATGTCGTGAAAACACTTAAAAAGTAAATGATCACCACATTTGCCATGATTCGCGTATGGGAATTTTAATGAAATCCCTTCATCACTCAGGAATTAAGCTGATGGTCTTCAAAATGTATAGCTAAGTACCATCATGGATACATTGACTAACGATCGAAAAACCGCATCAAAATCGATCCACCCCTTGGGCCGTGACGAATCCTTAGGACAGAGATGTTAATTATGAGAGTTGGTTAATTGAATTAATGAGTAACTAGTTACAATGTAATTAATTAACGTGTAGTTCCATTACTCAGTAATTAGTTACTGCTAGTACTCATTGTAATTAATTACTCAAGTAATCTGTTACAGAGTAATTGAATTAAGCATTACAAAGTAATTGTAATTTGTAACGGTTAATCTAATTACATTTTCACTCATAATTATAGAATTCGGGACTTCACGCGAAATACTATTTACTTACAGTCCAACCGCGACCACGGGCGCTGCAACGTGCTCGAAACGTCGGTAGAATGTAAGTAAATAGTATTTCGCGTGAAGTCCCGAATTCTATAATTATGAGTGTTAAAAACCGCGATAGTTTAAAAATAACTAATTACATTTTGCCCATCACTGCCAACCACACACAAATGTTAGAACGAAGAATGGAACATGTGTCTCTATCTCTTTTACACTACAGTCTGCTGCGTATGATTTACGATACTACCATACTTACGATACTACCATTTACGATACCAATCATAAAATTTTGTGATTACGGCGCGGCGGGCATATTGGATTGCAAAATTATCACGTGATTCGTACTCAGCATACCAAAAAACCCCTTAAACGATACCCATCATGACATTTTGTGATTATGGCACGGCGGCCATATTGGACTGCAAAATTATCACGTGATTCGTACTCAGCATACCAAAAAAACCCTTAAACGATACCCATCATGAAATTTTGTGATTACGGCGCGGCGACCATCTTGTATTGCAAAATTAGTACGCGATTCGTACTCAGCATACCAAAAAACCCCTTAAACGATACCCATTATGAAGTTTTGTGATTACGGCGCGGCGGCTATATTCGATTGCAAAATTATCACGTGATTCGTACTCAGCATACCAAAAAACCCCTTAAACGATACCCATAATGAAATTTTGTGATTACGGCGTGGCCGCCATGTTGGATTGCGAAATTATCATGTAATTCGTAGACATTTTAATGCATTAGGCAGCTGGTTACCATGTCGTGAAAACACTTAAAAAGTAAAAGATCACATTTTTACCATGAGTCGCGTATGTATTTGTAACGGTTAATCTAATAACATTTTGCCCATTACTGATATTTTTATACTGTGGCGCGATTTCAACGTAATTTGGCATAATAATTACGAAATAGTTGCGAAAAAAACTGACACAGGTCCTGCCTCCACAAGCGCCAGGGCGAGACTGATCGGCCGTCAGCGGCGCAATTCTATTGCGTTTGGTAGATATTCGTACATGGTAACTATGTAAATAGTTGTTTATAGAAAAACGCTCGGAAAATCAAAGACTTCTATATAAACTGAGGTAGACGCGCCGTACTCTAACAAACGAGATTTCAAAAGCAATCCTCAAATATACACATTAATAAGACTACACTCACTTATAAATATTTTTTACGTAATTGTCACCACGCACAATAGCAATATACGAATAGAAAAAGAGTAAAAGAGAAGGCGTATGGACTCCGATTGCAAGTCGAGCACCTACTTTCGAAGTTTTGACTCATAACAGTGCGAGCAACGCTGCTAATTAGCTCAGTTTATAGGTTTCAAAAGTCGGTGCGTAGGGCATGTCTACCTCAGTTTATATAGAAGTCTTTGCGGAAAATGTGTATAAAAACTTAATACCTTTAATTGAGTGCAAAAAAAATATATAAAATGTTAATAGTTTAGCCACAGTATTGAAAAAACTTATCTGAGAGAGTCAACTTTGGAATTTTTTTCTATCTAGTGAAATTTATTGGATCGTGTAACGGGCTCGGAATATGTTTAGCTTATATCCTTAACTATTATATATATATTTTTCATATTTAAAAACCCTTTACTTTTTGACTAGGATTGTTTCAAAAAACTCAAAATCTGACCCACGCGGCCTTAATTGAATGATGTTTCAATGAATCAACATGTTGGTATTTTTTATCGCATTCATTATCATTATGTTACAAGGAAGAACAATACATCAGTTTTAAAGCGAAAAAATGTAAAATTCGTGCGAAAAGTCTCAGCTATTGTATCAACAAAGTATCAATAGACTACGATTACTTTTCTTTTTTGGGAAGGAATAAAGTTAAAATTGAATAAAGTTCCGTTGTTTTAATTATAAATTTCGAGGTGTATTCTCATACTTATTTTATGTCTACGAACCTACGAACGCAAACGTTCGAAACCGTCGATACAAGTAGTAATACTTATTAAAAAAGGTCACAAACATACAATTTCACTCACCAATACATGCATGGTTGTTTGATAACGTATGAAACTGTATCCCATAGAAATTTTAGATGGTTTTTGCTTAAATACTCGTGGAATACCGCACAACGGCCCACATCCGATGTTTACACATGATTTGTGCCGTTATCCGCATGATGTATTAAATTACTCTGATTATTAAGGCGGGTATATACTGTGGAGGCCATTATGACCGCAGTCATTGATAACCTAAATAGAACTGTGTCGATTGTACTAAATTCATTGTTTTAGTCATTTTTGTAATTGATTGTTTATGTATTTAGGAGTATTTAAGGCACTGTTATTAATAAAACATGTCTCTGACAGTCACAGTACATTTTTAAACGTGTGGAAAATCCGTCATGGACCGACTAAAAATCAAACGTTCCCTGCCTAATGAGTACGGTTGGGAGTCCCGGGTAAGCCCTCGGAAGGATGTTGCCAGGATTCCCAACAGACCTTGGCTAACACTGCGGCCTCATTTATTGCGCTTTTAATGTCATGCGTGTTTTCGCGCGCATGCTGGCCGGGCGGCCATGTTTTCATTATAATGCACGCCTCAAGGACACGGAACACAGGTGAGGCGGTGCAGTGATGCAGGCCCGGCCAGCATGCGCGCGAAAACACGCATGACAATAAAATCGCACTTAGGAGATTCGGGTGCTATCCCGCGTTCTTGAGAGGGTAGTTTGAATATTAACCCCTTTCTTGGGGCGTGTGGCGTGCGAGAAACTATCACGTCACGCTTTCGTCTTAGGCCGGCCTCTCTAAAGACGATTAGCAGTCCTCTCGCCGTCCTCAGGCCCCCGGTCATGAAGGCCGATAGTCTTGGGCGAAAACACGTTTGCGGCGTCCCCGTCGAGGTTCAGTACCTAGATATAATTGCTTGGGATAATGGAGGCGCCACCGTCTTGATGTTATAGCTACTCGTTAGAAAGATCGTCATTATAGATTGTAAAAACCGCGACCAGTTTAGAATCTTCATCAACTAACATCTTACAACTCGTGGTGCAAGCGGGGCGGAAAAAGGCATGTTCTTCTATTTACCATACCAATATTACCCTTCTGCGAATATATGTAACCACCTGACATAGCCCTATTATAAAATGATTTGATTGTTAGCTACGGTGGAAAATAATCCTTTAAATGCATAAAATTATATTCTTACTGCTCATTTTTTATAATGCACATTATATTGATTTCACCAAGAAATCAATCCGTAGAAGTAAAAAATCGTAAAATAAAGGCGACGTAAACGTATTTTATGCGAGGAGATGATATACCGGACTCCTATGGGCTAAAACCACACCGCTTCCTTCTGCCTAAGCTGCTCTCCTGCAGCAGGACAGGGTACGCCTTTGGAAAAATAACCCCAGGCTTTGCGTAAACCGTAAGCCTGTCGGTCACTTAAGTAGTATGAAGAAAAATCTTGCTGAGTATGAACACAGAACAGTGTACACCAATCCTAATGATTACAAATTTGAGTTCTGTGACTCACTACAGGAACAAAGCACGTTTTGTCGGAAGTCAATGTGCTCATCGTATATGGCAGTAAGAATACATACTTGACTAATGTGTAACAATTATGTCGTCATGTTTGTTTATCATTCGAGCACTATTGCTGTTCACCGCCTATTACGTAGTTGTACTTCACTTTACTTCAGTATTACATTCAATAATATCTGATAAATCTAAATAATTATACTACCTATTACTTTGTGCTAAGTTAATTTTATTTTTCATTTTTTAGTTTTTGTTTGAAGTCGGTTTTTTTTGTTAAAATTTTTTTTTTCATTATTTTTAGTGACAAGTAGACTAAATTATATCTGTCTATGGGTAATGTTCTCCCCAATACAAATTAATCAAGCCCAAACACAAGGTAACTGTTGTAAATCGTTAAGGAATTCCCTTGATTCGTGGAATTTCTTGGATTTCTCCAGGATCCCAGAATCAGATTCTGGCTTCCTGTATATGGGACCACATGGGAAGCACCAGCTTTCGAATAAAAAAAGAATCATCAAAATCGGATAACTCGTTCAAGCGATTTGCCGGTAACAAACATAAAAAAAAAATCAGATAAATTGAGAACATCCTCCTTTTTTTTTTTGGAAGACGGTTAATGAAATGAAAAATATCTTTATTATTCGTATAGGTCACAAAGTAACACGTATGAAGGTCATGATTCTTGTGATTCCACATTTACTGCCAGATTCGTAAGACAATAGGTACACCTATTTATAGCCTGTGAGAAAGAATCTGGCAGGGAAAATATTATTCCTATTTCGAAACTGGTTTCGAAACTCGGTTTCGAATGTGGCCGAAGGAAATGAGAAAATTCACGGCCACTCGTTTTTCTAATATGCCCCTGCCTACCGCTTTGGGGATAAAGGTGTGATGAGGACGGCACGGGGTGCTCTGCCCAAGACAGTGAAATGCCCCAAAAAGCGGCATAACACCCGAACCAACCCTCAAAGACGCGGGATATACGTGATATTGATATGATAGTACGTGAACTCGTAAGTGAGGCCGCAGTGGTTGCCAAAGACTGCCAGCCCCTGGGACATCATTCCGAGGACTTCCCAGAACTCCAATCATACGTAGTCCCGGGTACTTCACGTGGCGTGAGGCGTGTGTTAAACTCTCAAGTCACACCTGCTTCTTTTTTTTGGGACGAAGTTCCTTATCGCGCGTTGTGAAAGGGGGCTTTTTCTAATATGCCCCTGCCTACCGCTTCGGGGATAAAGGTGTGATGAGGACGGCACGGGGTGCTCTGCCCAAGACAGTGAAATGCCCCAAAAAGCGGCATAACACCCGAACCAACCCTCAAAGACGCGGGATATACGTGATATTGATATGATAGTACGTGAACTCGTAAGTGAGGCCGCAGTGGTTGCCAAAGACTGCCAGCCCCTGGGACATCATTCCGAGGACTTCCCAGAACTCCAATCATACGTAGTCCCGGGTACTTCACGTGGCGTAAGGCGTGTGTTAAACTCTCAAGTCACACCTGCTTCTTTTTTTTGGGACGAAGTTCCTTATCGCGCGTTGTGAAAGAGGGCTAGACGGAAAAAATTCTCACGAAAAGTTGTAACGACACTTTTTTAACCGACTTCAAAAAAGGAGGAGGTTACTCAATTCGGCCGTTTATATGTTTTTGCTATAGTATGGAGGGTAGAGGTACCTCTACCCTCCTTTAATATGGGGGAAAGGGGGAAGGGGGTTGGAGGGGGAAGGGGGAGGGGGGGGGGGGTAATAAAATGGGGGTTAATAATAAAAAAAATATTTTTTCACTAATTTTTGTTTTTGTTTTTGGAACGAAGTTCCTTATCGCGCGTTGTGAAAGGGGGCTAGACGGAAAAAATTCTCACGAAAAGTTGTAACGACACTTTTGGTAGTGATAGTGGTAGTGATAGTGGTAGTGATAGTGATAGTGATAGTGGTAGTGGTAGTGGTAGTGTTAGTGGTAGTGATAGTGGTAGTGATAGTGGTAGTGATAGTGGTAGTGATAGTGGTAGTGATAGTGGTAGTGACAGTGGTAGTGATAGTGGTAGTGATAGTGGTAGTGATAGTGGTAGTGATAGTGGTAGTGATAGTGGTAGTGATAGTGGTAGTGATAGTGGTAGTGATAGTGGTAGTGATAGTGGTAGTGATAGGGCTAGTGATAGTGGTAGTGATAGTGATAGTGGTAGTGATAGTGGTAGTGGTAGTGATAGTGGTAGTGATAGTGGTAGTGATAGTGGTAGTGATAGTGGTAGTGATAGTGGTGATGATAGTGGTAGTGATAGTGGTAGTAATAGTAGTAATGATAGTGGTAGTGGTAGTGATAGTGATTGATAGTGATAGTGATAGTGATAGTGATAGTGATAGTGATAGTGGTAGTGATAGTGGTAGTGCTAGTGCTAGCCAGGGGATGAACATGAACTCTACGAGCAACACCAAAGCAAATAGGAGTTTCGCTCTGTTCAGTTTCAGTCGCGCGTAAAGGTTACACGCACTCACTTTTTTTTATATTTGTTTTCTTTTTGTTTTTGTTTCTGTTTTTGTTTTTGCTTACAATAAAATTTTAAAATTAAAATAAAATTTTATTACAATTCCTTCACTTTAATCGAAAGGAACTTCGTTCCATCCGGGTGTCCCTTGACACCTCTCAAGTTTTTTGTTATTTTATACCACTACTGTTAGTTGGCAGACAAGCATACGACCCACCAGTTGTACCAGTGGTCACCGTAGCCTATGGATGCTTGCACTTGCAACACCAGACCCTGTAAAACCTTCTAAGACCCCTTTTGAAGCACCTTTTGGCTTTTGTTTTAAGCCTGCTTCTGTAAGGACAATGCCGCTTATCTAAATAAAAGTAAGCATCGTAATAAATTATCAAAATAATCCAATTAAAAACGATTCATCACCGCATAGCAGCCTAACTAGCAAACTGACTATCTTTAGTCTAAACTAAACAAACCTACACGTAGTGATCTTTATCGTACATGTTACACGATTGTGGTGCAACAGTTGCGATATAATCGCGCCACTTAACGATGTAACATCGTTAGTGTTACGACTTTTGTACCTCAAGGTTCTCTTTGATTATCTAAATTATTATGTAGGTACATACGGTAAAATAATAATCAAGTAAAAATGTACATTAAATTTCTATTTAATTTTCAAAGGAACACTAACTGCCCCATGTACTGAATGCAAAGAAAGAAATTGTAGGTTTTACCATTTGTCGGTTTTGTATGTTCGAGCTAAACATAAAAAGTACTGAACAGATTCAGTTAAAATTTTGAAGAAATATTAACAAGAAATCCGGTTTATATATAGGCTACAATATTATCCTCTAGGGGCTACGTTAGAGTGCAATTCAAGTTTACATCATAAATCACGATTTATACGCGAACGAAGTAGCGGGCAACAGCTAGTATAGCAATATAATCAGATTTTATTTTTTGTACTGGTTAAAAACGCACTTTACTGTTAAGACGCTATCAGCTTTGGATATTGCTAGCGACCTTGACCGTACGCGACAAGCATATTTCAAACAAAAAAAAAATTCGCCGTTGTGGCTGCCGTTTCAACTGTTATGCTGTGGTTGGTTATTGCTTCTTCCCACTAGAATTATTCCCAACTGAACTCCCATGACTGTTTCTCCTGAAAACCAGGATCTACACCATCGACCAAAACCAGGAAGCTTACGCAGAGCTCAAACTCGGTACCGCACCAGGAGGGAACGGATCTGGCTGAATGTTATTACAGGTCTAGATTTCTGAAATAACACAAAGCCTACTTTTATCTGTTGGGAGTCCTGGGACATCCTTCCGAGGGCTTACCCCGGGGCTCCCAACCACAGGCTGTTGGGCGTTACGTGAGATTTTTAGTCGGTAAGAGAGGTCAAGAGTTTAGAATCCGGCATAACATCCTTTGAGGATTTTCCCTCACGTAAAAAAGTAAAGAAAAAGGCTACTTTTATCTGCGAAATTAAATTCCTGTGGGATGTGGCACAAGCTCGTCGTAAAAGATATAAGAATGAGTAATGTTCATTCGATCCCAATACAATCCTTCGTCGGTTATTAGTATTACAATAACCTGGCAATGGCCTGGAAAACACATACTCTCTACTTATATTTTTTTAGGAAGTCAGCAAAATAAAAATCCCAATTAATTACAAAAGCACGTAGAATTTATTCAATATCAATGCATTAAACCAGTGACGGGCAAAGTACGGCCCGCGGGCCAACTCCGGCCCGCGAAAGCTTTTAATCCGGCCCGCCGATGGTCCTTCGATATGAATATATGGCTCGCGGTAATCGTAATTTGACTGTTCAGCAGTATAATGTAGATTCTACTTAATACACGCATAGGTGAAAGAGCCAGCTTACAGAAAATTATGGCGATGTTTACGCCGTCGTATTTGTACGTATAGACTTTTTCGGCCATGAAATCTCGGAAAATCTCAGTAAAATTTGGCCCGCCACTGAAATTTCTTAATTTTTGTGGCCCCCCATAATAAAAGTTTGCCCGCCACTGGTCTATAGTCTTGTTGTAGGTGGTGAGAGTGGCCCCCAATCGCTAAATGTCGTTATGGATTTTCATCAGGCGGCGACATAACTTTATGGAGCATATAAATAATATGCTTGCTATGCTAATATTGGGTGTAACAAAATTGACTCTCCAAATTTCGTCAGGTGACGTGGCATCAGTCAAGAAACATTACAAAAATAAAGAAAAAAAATCACATGAATACTTCAACCGTAAATCCGTTTAAAAGGTCCTATAAATTGTCATTATCACCCTTTTTATCGCTACTGAGCGGCAGTAGAAAGCGACGACAGCCAGACGGGTGCTCCGTGTTTGTTTTGCCACGGCGACCATGTTACCTCGAAAAAAAAAATTACCCCCCTTTTTTATTAAATACTAGATGACGCTCGCGGCTTCGCCCGCGTGAAATTCGATACCCGTTCCCGCTTCCCGTGGGAACATTTTCCCGGCATGAAATCTCGGAAAATCTCAGTAAAATTTGGCCCGCCACTGAAATTTCTTAATTTTTGTGGCCCCCCATAATGAAAGTTTGCCCGCCACTGCATTAAACGATAGCATAGGAATGAAGCGCTCGTGGCCCCGCGGACTCAGTGTTTTTTTTTTTTGTTTAACGTGAGGGAAAATCCTCATGGATGCTATGCCGGACTCCTACCGACTAAAAAACCTCACGTCACGCCTAACAGTCTATGGTTGGGAGCCCCGGGTAAACCCTCGGAAGGATGTCCCAGGACTCCCAACAGACCCACGGCCGCCAATGCGGCCTCGCCCAGGGGGTGGTTCGGGTGCTAGAGGTCATGGGGAAAAGAAGAAAAATCGAACCTGAAAACAAAATCTTGTACCAACTCGTCTGGACAGCGTGTGCTATCCCGCGTCTTTGGGGGGTTTCGGGTGTGATCCCGCTTCTAAGGGGGGGCGTGCGTGAATTGTCTCACTCACGTCACGCTGCCGTCATGGGCCTGCTTCTGTAAGGACGGTGAGCCGCCCTGTCACCGTCCTCAGGCCCCCGGTCATGGTGGCCGATTGTCCTCGGCGAAGACACGTCGGCGGCGCCCAGGCCGCCGACTGCATGCGGACTCAGTGTTCTGTAAACAATCACTGCAGTAAGCAACTTTCACTATGGCCATCCATGTGATCACTTTGTGACATTTATTTGAGCGTTTCCGTGCTTCGGAAGGCACGTTAACCCGTTGGTCCCGGTTGCCAGTAAAATGGCAGTCGTTAAGCTAAGTTGAAGGCTTTATTTCAACAGCAGGCAGTCACAACCTGCGCCTGTCCATTTAAACACGGCAATACGGCTCACCACCTATTACGTGGGACAAATTATACAAAGGTGAAATGTGGGCATATAATATGCCTCTGCCTACCCCTTCGGGGATAAAGGCGTGACCATATGTATGTATGTATGTATAGTAAGGAATTTCTAACACGAAACAGTTGTCATTCTTCGTAGACATGAGGATGTATCCATCTTGGCCCCAGGACTCGCCCCACAAGTTCTTCACCACCCAGTAGTCGTTCTGATTGGAGTCTTATTAATACCCTCATTAAAAATTTGCGGCAATACCCACAGGAATCCTCATCCACCACATTTAACTCCTCAAACCAGGCGCCAAGATCAGAGTAATTACACCAAGCTCAAGCTTGGTACGTCCCAGGATGGTTCGAGTCTAGCTGATTACTTTTTTTGCAGTGAAAGATGGAAGACTACTTTTTATCTCTGAAATAAGTCCTCATAGCATGCCACCATCTACTGGCAGCTATAAAATGGTGTCTTCTTGGACCTCACCTGCTGGCTTGAAAAACACGTAGGTATAAATATGTCATATTTGTTTAGAAAGCAGCGAAATAAAATTCCCAATTAATTACAAAAGCACGTGGAATTTATTCAATAACAATACATTAAACGATAGCATAGTAAGGAGTGTCTAACACGAAACAGTTGTCGTTCTTCGCAGACATGAGGATATAGCCATCTTGGCCCCAGGACTCGCCCCAAGAGTTCTTCACCACCCAGTAGTCCTCACCGTCGTGAGTGCCATAGCCCACGACTGTTACTCCGTGGTTGGGGGAAGCATCTTCACTGGAAAACATAAAATACAATACAATCACATCTATGATATCCCCGAAAAGCACGTGGAGGTGAATTAGGTATGTAGGTACACTACACACCCACATTTTATAAGTTAGTAGCTTTGTTGTCCTGGGTAATATGGAGTAAGTAAGCTATATTATTCGCCAAGCACAAGATTCGGAAAGAAATCTAGATAATCATACTTCGAACCTCATCAGCCAGACAGACATACATACATTCATAACATCAGCCTGTTTCCCAACGGGGCAGGCAGAGACTATGGCTTTCCACTTGCTACGATCCTGACATATCACTTTTGCTTCTTCTACTTTTATAAGTGTTTTTATAATGCTCTTCGATAAGGGGTACTCTTGACCTGGCCTTTTTTCAAAAGGTTTCCAATTTGGTCGGTATAAGTGCGATGCGGTCGACACCTACCAGATTGCCCATTCACACTCGCCAGACAGACGTTACTCTTAAAATATAGTCTGAAGTCCAAATTAATATTTGGACTTCAGACTATATTTTAAGAGTAACGTTGACCACTTATTAACTTGATTAATATCAAGATTACAGAAAACCATGATCATGATTGACATACCGTTGAGCAGTTAGCCATCTCAGGTATTCTTCATTTGAGATGGCTATGAGTTTAATTTTATGACAAGATTTGAAACACCATTGTAGGGGATGCGACCTGCGTGGTACCTGATGGGATGGGAGTTTGCTACTTTACACAGAAAACACTTTAATTACGTTATAAGGTTTATTTCTGGTAAACTATCGCTAAAAGTATGATAAAATGGGAATGAATGCACCCGGTCGCTGTCCGACATGCACTGAGCTCGCGGCGCACTTAGTGCGGCCACGTCGTATTGCTGGATCAGCAATAAGTGTTTGGTTGCAATTAGGTATTGCATCGAACATGCTCCCGAGCGCGGAGATGAGATAATGATATTAGCTTATACAAAATAAAGAGTTATGTGAGTGTGAGCTTAAACGCTAATGAGTTAAAACAATAATAGATGAGAGATACAAGGTGATAAAACAAACATAATTATCTTAACAGTCTATTATTATTTGCTTAAACGGCGAAGTCATCTATCGAGAATAGCGCATGTCTTTTAGCTAGGGGAGACGTAGATATGTCTCGCCTTTTTAAACGCAAACTAGACCACCGCTTAGAAAAATTTGATACGCGCGCACTATCACTGACACTTTGCCTCTGTTCGGACAGGGGTTGACTTCGCGCACTTACACTAGAGCCTTGCTCTTGCTCAGATTGATTTATACACACACTCACACTCGCTGGCACGCTCTCGTTCCGTCCTTGCGTAGGGGCATCACGGGCTCGCTGACACCTCCTCCACAGGAACCACAGGACTGCTGCGACCGCTGCTGCTAATAGGCTATACGACACCGCGTACTGATGTATGTCATGTGTCGTTAAGATCTCGGTCTGCTGGGCTGAGTCTTTAATTGCTTTTATTTGTTCACCGAGATAGTTTAAGGAATCGTTTATCGGCGTGACATCCTCGTTAACCTTATAATCTTGGAAAGTTTGGATAGGTAGCGTAAGATTACTGATTATACGATTTATGGGACTCAATTTAGTTTCAAGAATATTTAGCTTAAGTTTGAGAGTATTCTCTAATTGCTGATGAGAATAAAGAGTCACGTCATAACCCTTTACAATGCATTGTTTTGATACTTGAATCAGTCCGGCCTTGCTGACTTCGCTCAATTGTACGTCATCGTCGCATATGACTCTCAAAGAATATGAGTCACAGCAGAAATACAAATAGGTAGATAAGTCGTGTAATGGAACCCATTTGTTTTCACAGCTAGCTTTAATGAATTTGCAAGATAGTTTCTCCTTCTCGCAAAATTGTTCGTCAGGACCTAAACTCTGGACAGGTCCTCGAAGACGACAAAGGTAAGTTTCCGCTTCATATTCACAGCCTTGCAGATCGCTGGCGCTGGCTGTTAAGTATGAATCACGTCTCAAGTTAATCGCTATGAATTCAGACTTTGGTTTGATGCTGATCATATTTTTATTAATTTGTACCGGCACTGGTATTAAATTATATAGCTGAAACGTATCTCTGCTAATTAACGGCAAGGTAATTTCAAATATGAAATATTCTTCCGTCATTCTTGCTTTAACCTTTAGTAATTTGTAGACCTTATACAGGTTGAACTGAATGTCATCTACAGGTAATGCTAGCTCTTTCGATATTTGGCTAGATACAACCTGTAACTCACCACGGAGCTGTTGTGGAGTTAAGAGATGCAGATTGATCTGACCATGATATATTTCAGTCATTGTGTCAAGAAAAGTATCCTGAATCCGCTTCAAATTCTGGATCATATTAATAGTCGCCAACGCTGCTAGAGAGAAATCTTGCTGAATAGATATTATATCAATCTCCTTCTGCAATGTGTTGGTGATGGAGTCTAAATAATTTAAATGCTTATTGATTATCTTATGCTGCTTTTCAATAGTCTCCTCTGTTCTCTTTAAGATATTATACTCCGCTTCAATGACCGACGTCTGATTACGATACAGCTGACTAAGATGGTTTATATTTACACGCACTAGGTCAATGTCACGCTTATATTTTTCTGCGAATTCCTGGTCGAGTACTCCGAACAATGAATTAGCTAAGGAGCCGACAGCGTTGATAAGTCCGCGTCGAGTTCTTGAGCTTGCTCCAAAGTGCTGATTTAGCAACAGCTGATTATAATATTGTAGTTCATTGTACTCGTGTTCTATTTGAAGGATAATGATTTTACAATGACTCTGCTCTTGAATTTTCCCACAGGTTTGCTTGAGATATTCGGAAAATTGTGTGACCGCCTTGTCTCCTTGCCAATAAGGAGACATATCATAATAAGTTACGATTTTCCACTGATCACGAATAAGATGCATCTGTCCCAACAGATCGAAATACAACGTTTGATTGTTATCGAATGCGGTCAGTTTATAAGATGCTTCAGTGGAGAATATAAGGCTCATAAAAAATAGCAATGATAATGCTATGCTATAGATTTTAGGACAACTGTGACACCTAGTTTGCTTACTTTCTTTCCCGCTATAGGTAACTGGCAGTGTGCTTTCTTTCTTTACAGCTATAGGCAGAATAGAAAACTTAACAATCGGTCTCTTTATATGACCATTCTTTGTTTTAAGAGTCACCACCCGGACAGCTCCATCTTTTCCTGGATGAACCTCTACCACCCGACCAACCGGCCATTTTCCAGGGGGTAAGTTGTCATCATGAATGGTTACCATATCTCCTATCTCTATATTCTTCTGTGCTTTCAACCACTTGCTGCGTATAGATAACTGGGTAAGATACTCCACTTTCCACCGCTTCCATACATCTTTGAAGGTTTTATTAATTAAATACCACCTCGTCCTCGCATCTTGTCCTGTCTCTATGACATTCAGACCTGAGCGAGTAGTTAGAAAATGCGCTGGCGTGAGAAAATCGATGTCTTCGATATCCTCAGATACAGGGCATAGCGGTCTCGAGTTAAGGCACGCTTCGATTTGAGATAAGATTGTGCTGTATTCTTCGAAAGTTAGAGCTTGGTCCCCTATTACTCTTTTCAGATGTTGTTTAAGACTACGAATTGAACGCTCCCAAATACCTACCGCACTAGGCCAGGATGGGCAGTTCCAGTGCCATTCTATGCTCATCTCCGCTATTTCTTTGTGAAATGTGTCACTAAAAATTCGCTCCAACTGTTGCTGTTCCTCCTGAAGAATGTTATTGGCACCTACAAAATTTGTACCGTTATCTGAATATATATGCCTTGGAGTTCCACGTCGAGCCGCCATGCGACGCAATGCTGCTATGAATGATGAACTGCTAAGGTCAGAGACCAACTCTATATGGACCGCTTTTGTAACCATGCAAATAAACAAAGCTATGTACCCTTTTGTCTTTTTTATACCTCTCCCTGTATTTGCTTTAACTCGAATAGACCCAGTATAGTCTATTCCAGTATGATAAAATGGGGGAGCTGGGTTGGTTCTGTAATCAGGTAAATCTCCCATTATTTGCTGTAGTTTTCTGGGCTCTTGTTTTTTGCAGGTCACGCAATTATGAAGTTGCTTTTTAGTGGCTCTGTTTCCTTGAATTATCCAAAACTTCTGTCGCAATAAAGACAAGGTAAGTCGAGCTCCTCCATGGAAAGTATACTCATGTGCTTGCTGGATGAGAAGTTCTGTTAATCTTCCGCTATAGGGTATTATAATTGGATGTCTCATATCAAAGCTGATGTCAGCATTTTTAAGACGTCCACCGACCCTTAATACACCATTTTCATCTAGAAATGGTTGTAGTTTTAATAATTTGCTATTTAAATGTAGTTTATTCTGCATTAAACTCTCGATATCGGATGTAAATTCGATGCGTTGCATTTAATTATAACTAATTCTGCTTTTCTTAGTTCTTGTAATGTGAGATGTGACGGCCTTGGTTTACTTGTTTGTATAAAAGTACGTAGTAACCATGCTATAATGCGCTTTATTTTTATAAATGAGCTAAAACGATTTAATAAATCTTCAACTATGCTATTTTCGAGATTACTGATTTGAACCGTCATAACTTGCTTCCGGACCTCTTCCTCAGTCGTATACCCCGTTTTCTGTTGCTTGGGGTCAAATTCCGGTATAGACAACCAGGATGGTCCTCGCCACCACAATGTATGCTCCATCAATTGCTTAATGAATAGTCCTCTACTCGCTGAATCTGCTGGATTTTCTTTGGTTGATACGTAATGCCAAACATCAGGCGATACTAAGCTAGTAATTTTCTTTACTCTATTCGCTACAAACGGCTTCCAACGTTCTGGACAACCTTGTATCCAGCTTAGGGTGATCTTAGACGCATTAAACACGACACGTAACTTCGTTGTGGAGGATTCCGCTCGCTGGACCCCATGGTGAGGTAAGAAACACTCTATGCCATCCCTGCTAAGTGTTGCTAATTTCATATGACCTAACTCTGAATATTCGCTTAAAAACTGTGTATATTGTTGAGCTAAAGATTTTTGCTTGCTAAGTTTTTTCTCTAAATTCTTAAATTGCGCTAGTGCTATCTCCTTAGACGATCCTAACTTTTCGTACGCTTGCTGCTTCATCGGTAACCTAACTTCATAACGACCGTTTTCAAGTCGTTTAGTCGTTGATAGGTAGTACTCGACGCATTGTTGATTTTCCGCTGACATTTCATTTTGCTCGTGAATATCCTCAATTTGCCAAAATTGATGAATATCCGCTATATTATTTAAGATGACGTTACAGTGGAACTGTGGCTTTACGGTTCCGCATAGTAACCATCCTAGTTGAGTATGCTGAGTTATGGGCGAATACGTATCTGGCCCTCTTATCAAACCATCTAGCATGATAATAGCATAGGCGTCTGCCCCGAGTAACAAATCCACTGGACGACTTGTATTAAACTCCGGATCCGCTAAATGGATATGTTTTAAATGCGCCCATGAAGGTTTTTCGAAAGATTGATTTGGTAAGTTTTTAATTAGAGTTTTCATAATCAAAACATCCGTTTGGAATGAAAAGCCAGTATACATAGACTGACACGTAATGCTTAGCTTGCCCATACAGCTCGATTCCTTTCTTGCGATTCCGGAAACCGCTCCATTAAATTGCTGTCTCTTTAAACCTAACTGTTGAGCTGCCCTCTCCGTAATCAACGACACCTGTGAGCCCTGATCGATAAGAGCTCTCATGACGAGCTGAGTGCTGTCAGCTGCTCGCACTCGCACTAACGCTGTAGCTAATAAAATCTCGTTGACATTTTGCTGAGATGCGTGCACCCCATTGCTGCTATTTTGCTTAAAAAATTCTTGTTCAAAAATTTCGTCATCATTTTGCTTGCCATCAGCAAAACAATCATGCAATATCGTATGATGTCGGCCAGAACACTTGAAACAGCGTTTTTTGGAATGGCATTTATTACCATTATGATTAAAAACGCAATTAATGCAACACTTCAGTTGTTTGATGGTTTTAAGTTTCATTTCCTTTGGCATTTGAATAAACTTTTCGCAATTGTGTAATTTATGATCAGCAAAACAATGAGGACACTTAATTTCCTGCACATGCATTGCCTTTGAGTTCTTGGAATAATTATTATAGCTTGATTTGTAATTATCATATTTTCGGTTGTTAGGAAATGATTTTGAAGAATTCGCTTGCTGCTGAGGTTGCTGGAACTTTTGCATGGTATCTTGTCGCCGACGAGATGTTTCTAGACTAGTAAACTTGTTTTCGAGAAAATCTAAAAAGTCTTGTAAGGTTGGTAGCTCTCTAGCGTTTTTTAACGACTCTATGTATTCGGAATAAGATTCACTATCCAACTTTTGGGACAAGATATGCACTAGTAGAGGGTCCCACGTACTAATATCCACACCTAGGTTTTTGATGGCGTGAAGACTCTCTAATGTGACGTCATGCAATTTTTTGAACGCTGAAAACGATTGATGCTGTATATTGGGAAGATTTAGGAATACATTGGCGTGTGCTGTAAAGATAAGTTTCTTATTATCAAACCGGTGATTTAAAATCTCCCAACAAACGACATAGTTATCAGAGCTAATCGGAAGGTGCTGAATTAAACGCTCGGCTTCACCTTTTAGCTTGCCTTTCAGGTATTGCATTTTTTGAGCGTTTGATAATGCGTTGTTCTTGTGGATTGCTTCGCTAAACAGATCTTTAAAAGGCATCCATTGCTGGTAATGCCCTGTAAATATGGGAATATCCATTCTAGGAGTAGATTTTTCACGATAAGATGTAGACCACATCTTAGAGTTAATAGATTTTTTCATCCTATTAAAAGTTTGCTCGTGCTTGATGAAGTGATAATCATAGGTTTCTGATAGATCTTCACCCGACTCACCAACGATCTCCCAATGAAGGTTATCAATGGTGGTCCACCGGTTTTGAAGCGTTCGAAGTGAGTCTTCGAATTCCCACTTGTCAACCATAGCTTCAACATCAATATTATCTACTGCTCTAAGGAACGCTTTAAAATTGACCGACTGCTTATGAAGCATATCGTCAAGTTTGCTGTTGGACCCTCTGGACTGGAAGGTCGGATTTGCTGCTGCTTTTGCTGGCGTCTCCGGCTGAGTAGCTGAAGTTCCGGGCGCCTCTTTATATGCTAGTTGAGGAAAAGACGATGATTGCTGTGCTTGCTGTATCAACTCTTCTTTGCATTGACTAATTAGCCCTTTAGCATTGATATAAAGCTGTTTAGTACTCTCAAACTCAGAGTTGATAAAATATTTATGATTCGTCTTTTCAAAGGGAAGAATCTTGTCATGATTGACTTGATAGTCTTCCCAGTACTGCTCAAGTAACTCGAGTCTACGCTTACAGTAATCTAAAGTTTTACGCTCTACGCTATCCTTTCGAAAATTAACGAGGAGTTTTCTAATGCTATCTGCAATCTCCGATTGCACAAAATAAAGGCTCTCCATTTTGCTGTTGTAAGAAAAAATAGGAACGATCTTACTTGGAAAAGTCCTTTACCGCTGCTTGCTGCTTTGCCACTGACGAAGGTTGCTCCCCAGGCCAGTGACCCGCTGGTGTCGCTAGTGTGAGCTATGGACTCACTGCTGGTGAAAAGGTATGCCTTGAGCACCACCCTTTCTGCTACCGCTAAGTTTCACTAAAGTCACTACAAAAGTTTCGCTGCTAAGGTTACCACCACAGTCACTGCTATGCTAAAAAAACACTGTAACTCCAAGTGTCGCTGGTATCGTTCAGGTTCACTTCACGAATCGTTAGTCCCGAAAAACGAAAACGCGACCGCGAAGTCCTTGTAAAAACGCTCGAAGGACCAAAATGTAGGGGATGCGACCTGCGTGGTACCTGATGGGATGGGAGTTTGCTACTTTACACAGAAAACACTTTAATTACGTTAAAAGGTTTATTTCTGGTAAACTATCGCTAAAGGTATGGGAAAATGGGAATGAATGCACCCGGTCGCTGTCCGACATGCACTGAGCTCGCGGCGCACTTAGTGCGGCCACGTCGTATTGCTGGATCAGCAATAAGTGTTTGGTTGCAATTAGGTATTGCATCGAACAACCATAAATACCTACCAAGAGACATCATAAAATATTCCACTGGAATATTTCTGCATAGAGCTACCGGCATATATAGCAACAGCTACTGGTCCGTACTTGTAGAGTGCTACTTTCATCGCATTGGGATTTCTAGAGGTGACTTGAGCGAAGCCTTTGATAGTGTTAACATTGGTCATGTTCGATAGCGTACAGTAACCGTCCTGTGAATAAAAAAGAAAGAGTTCTTCAGGGTATTATTTTAGGCCCATAATCTCTTGAGTCTCTAAAGGTCTTTTATACGGATGTGCCCTGCATTATTTTTCAGTAATCCGTAAGTAAAAATAACATGATTAAAATATTTAAAACCTGATTTTAAATTGTAAAATTTAAAGTGAAAAGAATCAGTCAAAAATCTTACACCACTGATACAATAAAAGCTCAAAAGTCTTTTATGTTTTACAAATAATGATGTAGTAGACCTATAAAGATTATCATCAGCTACCATCTACATATCACGCAGTACACATGTATAATAAATGCTTTAACCGTCTATATTAAAGTCAGTCCTGAGATAGGTAATAAAGACTATTTGTGGCTTTTTCAGTTAAGAGTCTTAGCCTCAGTTCAGACACGGCGGGAACCGCGCGATTTCCATGCGATTCTAAAATCGCGCGGGTCTTAATGAGTTAGTTAGTAATCGTTCAGACATAACCGCGCGGTTACCGCGCGATTCCCACCGCGTCTGAACTGTGGCTTAGCCTCAGTTCAGACATATATATAAGATATAACTCATATAAATAAGACCCGCGCGATTTTAGAATCGCATGGAAATCGCGCGGTTCCCGCCGTGTCTGAACTGAGGCTTAAAAGCATATTTAGTCTCGGGTGTGCCAGTAATAGGCGTATAGCAACAAGAAAGCCATGAGCTCGTTCTCACCCGACTGCCCCTCTAACACGTTTATTGTGAAAGTTCAATCCGATTGACGTTGTCATTTTTGTTTTATTTCAAACTTTGAACAGATGATCCACGTGACCTAGTGACGTAGTTTAATGCAACAGAGTCACAGACTACAGACAAAGTCTCGCCATAAGCCGCTCTGCACTCTATTTTATAGAGAGAGGCTAAAAGTAGATAGGCAAATGGCCCCTGTCGGTTTCACCACAGCAATGCGAACAACTACAGCATGAGTGTATTATCTCTGATGTTGCAAACTTTCGTAAGCTGCGGTGACCAGTGACCACCTTCTATCAGGTGAACGTGACACATCTACCAATTACGTTGTTTAATTATAAAAATCCATACTCTCTGGTAGTTAAGTACTAGTTTACTTCGTAATTTTCTTCTCTGTTTTAGCAAGTTGTGATACATCCTTGACTGTTTACCTACTTCACATAGAATATATTATATAATCACAAGTATAGCGACTGTGAGACGCCTCTTGGCTAATTCGCATTTTTAATGTAAAGAGGCACTGCACCCGGCCCACCCGGTACTGAATTTCTAAGTTCTGTTGTGACTTCATCTATTGTTTGGATTGTTTAGTTTTAGCAAGTTGTGATACATCCTTGACTGTTTACCTACTTCTACATAGAATATATTATATAATCACAAGTATAGCGACCGTGAGACGCCTCTTGGCTAATTCGCATTTTTAATGTAAAGAGGCACTGCACCCGGCCCACTCGGTACTGAATTTCTAAGTTCTGTTGTGACTTCATCTATTGTTTGGTTTGTTTTATGTGTAAGATAGATGAGATTAATTGTTTCCTTTTTTTTGTAACTATATGTGGGGGCTTGTAAATAGCGATTTGTCAACTTTATTAAGTATTATTCATATATTGTTATTAGCCTGTAAGCCTTCTTAAAATAAATAAATAAATAATCTGTGCTTCTACTAATGTATTTAAACTAGCTTTACTTACTATAATATCTACTTACGTGCTCAATATAAATCCCATATTCTCGTTCACTGGGTATACCATTCTCTAACACATATTTAAACGCGCCATCTAACCTTCCACCGTCACATCCATTGTTTAAGTATCTGTAAGAAAACCATTCTGCAATTACGTAGTTCCATACTAAATACCTAATATGATTATCTAAACGCTGATAAAATTATACAAATAAATAAATATTTTCAAGGTCGTCAAAATGACGCCGCCCGCCTGAGGGAAAGCCCTAACGACATTTAGCGATTGGGGGCCTCTCTCACAGTCCGTACGACTTCTGGCAGTGGTCCTCAAGTTGGCGGCCCCAACATGTGCCTCTTCACGCTGCGATTGAAGAACCCGGGATCGTAAGATGAGGGAAAGACAATATCCAAAGAAAGGTATTAAAGTATTTTTTTCTATTCTTTTTCAGCATCCTATCCTATCTAATATTACAACGTCAGGGTAGCCTATTCGATTCTGTCACTCTTGGTCATGGTACTCGTGGTTCACTAACAACATTGTTGTAGGTAAATAATATTGAACACATTTTTATTAAGTTACCGGGATAATAAATTTACTATGTATTAATGAGTTTTTCCGATATTTCGACGCTGTTGCAAGTGCCATGATCACGGTGAAACTGAACTCTATTATTAGTGTTAGTGACCATGAAAGTTTTAATAACAATATTGAATACACTTTATTCACAGTGAAATCAGCCTATCTGAGAACATCAGATAGGCTGATTTCACTGTGAATAAAGTGTATTCAATATTGTACGTACGCCTCTCCTAAAGTACTCCACTCCACTATACACAGTGCTTTCTTTACCTTATCCAAATTAAAGACATCACTTACGTCCAAGCGCAGTCTATGAGAGACTGTTCACTGAGATCCGAGAGTCTGTCGCCATTGACCTTGGCGAGAGCACCCTCAACGGCTGCAGTTATGGGAAACGCCCAACATGATCCACAAGAACCTTGATCTGGAAGAACAGATTTTTGTGATAGTAAGATAACTAATGAGAAATGAGGGGAGGAAGAAGCCACCACACACTCTCGATTCGTCAATTTTAACGTACAAATTGTCAAGCAGAGATAATATACTTAATCTATATATATAAAAATCAATGCCACTTTTCGTTGTAATTTTATAACTCAAGAACGGGCTCACCTATCCAAACCAAATGTTTAGGCTTTGTTCGGACTATTTAGTAGATGGTTTATGTGAAGTTTGCACAAAATCGGTCGAGCGGTTCGTCATTTATCACGCAAACGAAGTTGCGCGGGTCAGCTAGTTATACATACATATTGGGTGTAACACAATTGACTCTCCAAATTTCGTCACGTGACATAATTCGACAATAAGTTAGCCGAATCAAAACTTATTTTTGATAAATGTTGTGAAATATTTTTATTGTTAGAAAAAAGTCAAGGACCTTCTTTGCCATCGGCGTTAGAGATTGTAAAAGACGTTCAAAGGGTATACGAAGAGATTAATAACTTGTGTATTTTACCAACAACAGAGTCTGCCAATATGGAGTTTGATCTTAAGGTGGCGTGTAGTCTGATTCCAGTTATGGACGGCAAGCAGGAGACCACCAAGCGACTTATAGACTCTACCGAGATGTATGCAGCCATGTTAGACGACAAAGGTAAGGCATTGCTAATTACTTTTATTTTAAAAAGCCGGCTATCCGAGAGTGCCAAATTACGAATGTCTGGCACATATACAACAGTCGAACATCTCATTACTAATTTAAAACAATATCTCATACCGAAAGGATCGTTTATTGCCATTCAGACTAAATTACAAAATCTTCAACAAGGTTCTATGTCTATCGATAGTTTTGGCAACGAACTAGTGAAAATGTTCACCGAACTGACATTCACCCAAGCAGATGGTAATCCTACCATGTTCGAAGGTTCGGAATTTTAGGAACAGCTCAATGAAAAGTATGCCATAAAACGGTTTTCAGATGGTCTTCGCAGCTCAAAATTGGGCACTATCATCGCGGCTCGAAATTACAGCAGCTTATCGGATGCCATCCAAGCAGCCAAGGACGAGGAGATAGCATTGAATCCTTCACCATCAGGTAACGTCTTGCAATTTACTAAAAATGGACGAGGTTCAGATTTCGTGAGACCGTCCCAAGCTCAGTTTTATCAGCAACGTTATAATTTTAATTCTCGTGGGCGATGTTATAACAATTACAATCGTGGTAAGCAGTCTATCAATCAAAATACTCGGGAACCGATGCGGAATACGAATTATACGTCCCCTAATTACGTACCTCCAAATTTTAGAGGTCGCGGACAAGGTCATCGGAATTTTAGGAACCGTGGTAGAGGTATTTACTCTGTGGAACAATCAAATAACACAGAACCTTCTACTACTGAAAGTAATGACAAAGATCCACGCGCTAACCAGTTTTTTCGTTCTTAACAATTATATTTTTTCATTTCAAGGTGGTGCAAAGTATGTTATTTTTTTAGTTAATAATATTAAATACTATTGGCTTGTTGATACGGGTGCATCACTATCAGTTATTAAAAAGGAAGCATTACCTTTGAATGTTGATATTCGTAATGACGATACTTTAATAAATGGAATAGGTGGTCAACGCCTTTCCCAAGGTTCAGTTAGTTTACCTTTAAGGCATAACAAAGATATTTTATTACATAATTTTATTATTTTTGACTCACTACCATTGAAAGCAGACGGAATTTTAGGATTAGATTTTTTAAATACATACTGTGCCAATATAGATCTAAACACAAATATTTTAACGTTAAATATTAATGGAGAACAATTTTATTTAAATTTTGTTGATGATTGCGATAGGGTTAAGAATGAGTTCACTATTCCAGCACGATCAGAATCTATACATTATATTTTAATAAATGGAAATATTAACTCTGACGTCATTATATGTGGTAAACAGTTAGGGAATGATGTGTTTTTAGCAAATAGTATAGCAACTGTACGTAACAATAGAATACCAGTGAAAATACTAAATGTTAGTGAGAAGGAGGTAATTTTACCCTCATTTACCCCTGATTTATTGCCTTTAAGTGATTTCAGTATTTGTGAATTTAATGATTCTAACCATAACGTTGACCGAGTTCAAAAGTTATTAAATGAGTTACAGTTAGATTATTTAAATACTGAAGAAAGACAGTCAATAGAAGCTATTTGTGCCAAGTACTCGGATATATTTTATATTGATGGCGATAAATTAGGTACGACTAATATTTATGAAACATCTATAACAGTAAAACCAAATACTAGTGCAGTTTATGTGAAGCCATATAGACTACCTCAAGCGTTAAAACCGGAAATTATTAAACAGGTAAATAAAATGTTAGAAAATGATATCATCGAGGAGTCTAATAGCGAATGGTCTAGTCCTATTTTGCTAGTGCCAAAGAAAAATAAAAATGGAGACAAAAAATGGCGACTAGTTGTAGATTATAGAAAATTAAATGAATCTATTTGTGACGATAAGTTTCCCCTACCAAATATTAATGAAATTTTGGACTCTTTGACCGGTTCTGTATACTTTACCCATCTTGACCTTCACCAAGGTTACTATCAGGTACCTTTGGAGCCTAGTAGTCGTAAATTAACTGCTTTTACAACCAATTCAGGCCAGTACCAAATGAAACGCTTAGCCGTAGGCCTAAAGACAAGTGCAAGTGCTTTTAGCCGGATGATGTCAGTAGCATTGTCTGGGTTGACATACGACAAGTGTCTGGTATATCAGGACGACTTAATTGTAGCAGGCCGTAACCTAATTTCACATAATTCTAATTTAATTTCTGTCATGGAGAGGTTAAGGAAAGTACATTTAAAATTAAACCCTCAAAAATGTGAGTTTTTGGAGAAGGAAATTCTGTACTTAGGTCATATCGTTTCGGAGAAGGGTGTTGAGCCCGATCCAGAAAAAACTAAAATTTTAAGTAATTATCCAGTACCCAAAAGTTCTGACGAAGTAAAGCGTTTTGTAGCTTTCTGTAATTATTATAGAAAATTTATTAAATCATTTTCAGAAATAGCTATACCATTAAATAAATTAAGTAGAAAAAATGAACCATTTATTTGGACTGAGGAATGTAATAATGCATTCGAATATTTAAAAAATGCTTTAATAGCTTCACCTGTTCTACAGTATCCTGATTTTTCTAGTAACAGTGAATTTATACTTCAAACGGATGCTTCGGGTATAGCATTAGGTGCAGTCTTATGCAACAAGGATTTAAGACCAGTGGCTTATGCCAGTAGACCCTTAAATAAGGCGGAAAAGAACTACCCAACCATCCAAAAAGAACTTCTTGCAATAGTATGGGCAGTCAAATACTTTAGACCGTATTTGTATGGCACAAAATTCACAATAATGACGGATCATAAACCTTTAGTATACTTATTTAGCATGAGAGATCCTTCAAGTAGATTACTTAAATTTCGGTTAGTTTTAGAGGAATATAACTTTAAAATAATTTACGTCAAAGGAAGAGATAATGTTGTGGCGGATGATCTTTCCAGAGTGTGTATTACATCTGATGATCTTAAAGGTATGCATGAGCAATGTATGTTCGTAATGACTAGAGCTCAAAAGAAAATGGCAAATGAAAAAAGTCTTGCAAAGAAAGATGATGATAAGACGGATCTTAGTAATTCTATTGACAAGTGGCCTGATCAACCACGCGTTGTAGACATATTGAGAAAACCGTGTACAACAGTAGAAATGACTTTTATTAGTAGCAAGGAACTAAATACCTTACGTAGCAAGAATATGGTCGATAAAGAAATTGAATGTTTTGCATATATTTCAAGTAGATTGACGTTATATATTAATTACGATTTCAAGGCACATTTCTCGCGAGCCGAATTTGTGCAGAAGTTGAATTATTTTTGCAAAATAATGCATATTGACGAAGTTTGTGTTATTAAAAATAAAGATAATGTTGATTTTGTGGAGTCTATGTGTAAAGAGATAACGTCATTAAAAGAATGGTCCGGACCGCGAATATGCATATTAAAAGGAGTAAAAAGAATTACGGATACTAAAGAAAAGACTATTATCATGAATGACTTCCACTTACTGCCATCTAGTGGGCATGCAGGAGTGCGACGAATGATTAATACAATCAAAAAAAGGTATTATTGGCCAGGTATTGAGAAAGACGTTCAGCAATTTGTAAAAAGATGTGTAAAATGTCAAAGTTCGAAATATTTTCGTTACATTAAAGAGCCAATGGAAATCACCACAACGGCTTCTTCGGCATTTGACAAAATTTATTTAGACGTAGTAGGTCCGTTAGATAGGGATATTGATGGTAATTGTTATATATTGACCATACAGTGTGAGTTGACTAAATTTGTTCAAGCTATTCCACTTAAAAATAAGGAAACCGTGTCCATTGCAGATGCATTTGTAAGACAGTTTATTTTAAGATTTGGTATTCCAGCAGTCATAGCTACAGATCGAGGGACAGAGTTTATTTCCACTACTATGGAACAGGTTTGTAAAATTCTGAATATTGAAAAGCTTTCGTCTACAGCATACCATCACCAATCGATTGGAGCTCTTGAGAATGCGCATAAGACATTAGGTGCATTTTTGAGAATTCAATGTGAGAACTACACCGATACGTGGAGCTATTGGTTACCTTTCTGGTCTTTTAGTTTTAATAACACCGTTCATTCTGAAAGAAATTACACGCCACATGAACTAGTCTTTGGGAAACTCTGTCGTATACCTAGTAATATTATTGAGGAGGTAGAACCCTTGTATAATCATGATAATTATCCATTGCAATTAAAGTACAGGTTACAACTAGCGCACGCCGATGCAAAGAAAAACTTATTGCGTAATAAATATAAAAGAAAAGATGTGTATGACAAAACTATGAATGCTATCAAGTATGATAAAGATGATTTAATTTTATTAAAAAGTGAGACAGGTCGAAAATTAGACCCTCTTTTTGAAGGCCCTTATATTGTTGTAGAAGATTTAGGGTGTAATGTTAAGATAAGTAAAAACAATAAAATAGATATAGTACATAAGAATAGAACTAAGCTCTTTTACCAATAAGTATATTCACTGCAGTGTATAGTACTTAAAGTTTATGTGTAATATAGTGTTATTAAAGTGTAATAGTTATTAACTAAAATGTCTCGTTTAATTGTTTACATGTGTTTTTTTAAAGCTATTTTGTTTTAACGTGTTTAGTTTATATTTTTTTTCTATTTTGTAATTTCTTACAAAAAAAAAACAATGTCATCATTGTTCATCATTGTTTTTTTTTTTCACCTTTCCCCGGGAGGTGAAGTGTGTGAGTAAACTCCTTAACAACCACCGACATTAGGTACGGTTCTTTATACTCGTAATACTAAGCGTTGACTCCAAACTGCTGACTGTATGTTTTTACCTCGTTTGTACTTTATATGAAATTAAAACAGTGAATAAATCACGCTCGTACGTAAAGGTTGTTTCCTTTTATTCCACATCGGGACCCCAACATTTCAATGGCATCAGTCAAGAAACATTACAAAAATAAAGAAAAAAATCACATGAATACTTTAACCGTAAATCCGTTTTTAAAGTCCTATAAATTTTCATTATCACCCTTTCTATCGCTACTGAGCGGCAGTAGAAAGCGACAACGACAGCCAGATGGGTGGTCCGTGTTTGTTTTGCCATGGCGACCATGTTACCTCGAATTGCCGCGGTCTCTCTGGCCTCTATGGCGCAGTCGGTAGTAATACCGCCTGCGGCGCTGGAGGTCGTCGGTTCGATTCCCACCGGAAACAAATATTTAGTTTGACCCATAAATGTTTGTCTCAAGAGTCTGGGTGTTTCTATGTATAATATGTATGTATTTAAAAGTATTTAAGTATTCATAATAATTCATATCCGTGGTCTGATACCCATAACACAAGCAGGTTATTCCTAGCTTACTTTGGGATCAGATAGCGTTGTGTGAGATGTCCGTGAATATAAAAAAAAAACGAATTTCTAATGTGCGAAAATTTTTTTTAAAAAATAATTTAAAAAATTAATCCCCCTTTTTTATTAAATATGTATTTGTATCTGATTTCCGATGCCAAGTCATCTCATGAAATTTGGAGAGTCAATTTTGTTACACCCAGTACCTATACTTTTAATACATTCTACTAAGGTACCAGCAGTATTCTTGACAAAATTAGTGCAGACTGCAGAGTGAACATTTGCCATACCAGAGGCGCTTCACTCTACACTAATTTTGTCGAGGTTAACCCAAACTAATGGTAACGACGGAATGACGATTCGAACTCCTCAAGGAAGATGTAGGACAAAATGGTACCCCTATCCTCCAGTATGTTAGTAATAGTTTTCGTAATAAGCAATACTCTGCCTTACAATAACAATTATGGTAACCCAGTCGCTGGTGAAATCGCCACTTTTATTTCTCTTTAAAAGGTCAGGTTGAAAACCAGCGTTTGGCACTGTGTCAGGCATATGTTGAACCTGGTCCTTTTCAGATGACAGAGTGAGGTACACATTAATTAATGTATTTAGTTTTCTTTCTTTATTGCTTGTGTGCCTTATTTGGTAACGAATAAGTTATGATCTTTCTTTGGTCCTCTTTATATTTATTTTTAGAACTTACGTTTAACAGCTGTAACGAAGCCTTCACCCCTCAAATCGTAGCTCTCTGGCAATTCTTCTACAATTTCATCAACTTCTTCCAGGGTATGAGGAAAGGGCTGAGCACCAGTAGCATGAAGAGGAACAATGGTTGCAGTCAAATATTTGAGTTCCTCATCGGTTTTGTCAGAGAACTGGTTGATTTCCATTTTGTAACCAAGGTTTTTGCGGTTGTGTTCGTGGACTATTCTGTAAAAAATAATGATAGCTAAGCTAAATTGCATGTCGGGACAATCACAATGCAGGACCCATGGACGCGGGATAGCACCCGAACCACCCCCTAGGCGAGGCCGCAGTAGCGACCGTGGGTCTGTTGGGAGTCCTGGGACATTCTTCCGAGGGCTTACCCGGGGCTCCCAACCATAGGCTGTTGGGCGTTACGTGAGGTTTTTTAGTCGTTAGGAGTCCGGCATAGCATCCGTGATGGATTTTCCCTCACGTTTGAAAAAAAATCACAGTGTAGAGGAATGAGTTTAGTTTATTTTTCATGATTTCCTTTCTAAGATTTTTTCATTTTTTTCTCATATTATTTTACTAGCTGAAATGCCCGCTCCGCATCAGGTATTTCTTACCCAAGTAGCACACAAGTTGTTTATATGACTTCTTTACAACCTGAATGTTCTATAATAGCTGTTCTAGGGATTTACTATGATACTTAAGTAATTCAGTAGCGTATTCAATACCTTTTTAACAGGCATGTGATACAACAGCCGTACAAAAGTAAATATAATCCCAATGAAGATAAAAAGACATGTTATAGAGTTATTGTACGAGCATCTGATGTAAAGCAGAGTTATAACACCGCTAGGTCTAATAGAGGGCTTTAATAGTTAATACTTTTTAAATGGTGGTTTATGCTTCCTTTAAAGCACCTTAGGTTGAATATTGCATATTACTAAATGTCTAAGCTGTTTAATTGAACTTATTACCATCATTGAAACCATATATCTACTGCAGTGATATTTAACTCTGTAGTTGCACGTAGGTCGATATAGTGGTGAATTTTACAGCAACTGTATGGTTAATAGCTGATTATGGCAAGAAAACCACGCCTTATAAAGCTAAAAGCTTAAAATTTCGTTTCTAGGGCCAATATAGCGGCTGAAGTGAGCCAATACTCTGCTTATAAACTCTTTCGTATTTAGGTGCAATAAATGTATTTATATCATAAGCTTCAAATAATTGTTGGTAAATATTGAATTGATTGTAGGTAGGTATATAAACAAAAAATATTGCCGTAACTCTTATTTAATTAGTAAAGTTTAAATAGAAACACACAAACGAATAATGAGAAAGTGTAAAAAGAATTAACAGGGGTTTTTAAATTCCAGACAATGTACACCTAAATAAAATTACCTCTAAAATAGAATATGAATGGTCCGTTGTACAACCTTAGACTCTTATAGGAATATATTAACTACCGATGTATACCTAAAAAAAAATATTAGAGCGTCAATACCACAATTATAGAACAGAAAGGTCCACAATGGTGAATACTAGTCCTTTTAATCGATAGAATGGTTCTAGTAAACTCTGAAGGCTGTTGTAACCGAGCCGCCATTATAATTATTGATAAAAGCAATTTTCTTGATTATTTATAATTTATTAATGTTATAATTATGTATAAAAACCGCATCCTGGTGACTCATTCTCACCCAGAATTCTAAAGAAACTACCTAGAAAGTTAACTAGCTTAAATAAACTAAATTCTAAATTCACTCACTTTAATGAAATGTACTTTTTACTAAAGAAAACTGCATAAATAGCAGGCGCGTGAAAATTTTAGCTAAAATATATGTCTATATTTACAGTAAACTGGTACTCGCAATGGTACTTTACATGCGTAAAAGGAAAAATCAACACATTCCCTTGTTGTTTATTTTTTTATTATTTTCAGTCGTTCTACAACTATGACACTGGGTCTTGTTAACATTTTTATTATGTTTTGTTCTTTCCCCAAAATATCGCCACTGTATATCAGATGTATAAACTCGCGATTTAATTCAGAGATACAGACGCGTCTAAAAAAGATGCGAGCGCTACAGTCGCGCTACTATAACTTATTTGGTGCTTATAGGTGCACACTACCGCTCCCATACCACCTATGTTTCTCCGTACTAACACGAATTTACCAACATTGTAAATACATTGTAGAACCATCAGCCGTATAAATCGGTGCCTCTTTCGGGGGTACAGCAGTGCTATAGCCGCTTATACATGTATTGTAGAACTTCTCATAGAGGCTATGCCGTTATTAAAAACTTCTAACCAGCCATTGTACGGCTTGTTATAGAGCTTGTGTGCTACTTGGGTACCCTTTTACAAATAGGTATACTGGGTAGCGGAATAAAAAGCAGCATTTCAAAAACTATTCTACTTATCACGCCACCAATTTCCAACCAAATTCAAGCGTGAAAACGAATAATGCGATCGCGTTAGAGATAGACTTGGACACGTCGCCGTCGGTTTTCTTCAAAAGCGCCTCCGGTGTTGCAAACGTTCATAGGCTGCGGTGACCACCCGTCCATCTGGTGGGCCGTATGCTTGTCTGCCACCTTATTGGTATAAAAAAAGTACATACATAAATTTCTAGTGCCTACCCGATTAAGGGTTTCTGAACTTAAATGAAAAACGGATGGATGTTGCGAAATTATAAGTGTTTGCTTACAAAACAAATATTAAATACCTCCAATTCTTTTCAAAAATCTGCTTCCTCATAACTCGTTCAGTCTCTTGATAGCTTCTCTTGTGATGGTTATAAAAACCGTCGAAGGCGACATCTAAATCCTCTGAATGGTCAGGATGAAGTATTTGGGTTTCAATTTCGAAATCTTTGCCTGGTTCTTCAAATTCTACACAATCCGCTGCAACATAATAGAATTAATTTATCGTGTGGAAATGGATGGATGCTATGCTGGACTATTACCAACTAAAGTGCCCCATATATGGCACGATTCATCGTTACGATCGGTCTGAAGCGACGGATCGATCGATCGGATCGTTAACGATTCACTTGATAGCAGACGACACCGGGGATCGCAACAAAAACACATGCAATCATGAACATCGTAACGATGAATCAATAGTGTATTGGCTCTTGCGATCAACGATTTGATTTTTATCTCAGTCGCGTTAATAGCCATTTCTTAACCCACACCTTTCTAGGTTTCCTTGTTTACTTTTGCAACATAATTAAAGTTACCGCCACAGACAAGAAAATAAAAAAAAATCCATTTTAAAGGGCACGTATTGAATTTTTGAGCATTTCTGTATCGTTCCATTTCAAATTAATAAATGATCGATCGTAACGACCAATCGCTCCGTGCATGAGCGGCCACGGCCACACTACAGACCAGTCGTTTCGATCGGTCTGAAGCGACGGATCGTAATGATGAATCCTCCGTATATGGGGCCCTTAAAACCACACGTGACCTACCACTGCCTACCGTCGGGAGCCCCGGGTAAGCCTTCAGGAAGTATGTCCCAGGAACACCATAAGTCCGATCACTGTTATTTTTCCTCTGACTGACAGCTTGTCGATCGTTTTCAGTGTGTTGGCATTACAGTAAAGTCGCCATATGAGTGCCAGCCTAAGCCGTTTTACCGAATATAGTGGAGATTCTAACATCCAACCGTTAAGGACGAAGCGTTTTGTTTTCCATGCATTATAAACTTAACTTTACTAAATAAAACAGTGCCCCTGTTCCTATGCGAAATTGTATTTATGATTTATTTATTTTTATGAACATTTGAAATAAATATTCACTACCATCACTAACGAAGGCGAAGTTGCTGTTTCCACAACGTTTCACATCTCAAATAATGGCGCCGCCCGAAAAAAACGCCATTAAAAGTAGACAGTAAGTTTCGACTAAAGCTTGCAGTACACGGGAGAAATAAAAACTGGTTCGGGTAACACAGCAATCAAGATAGGCAACCTAAGTGCTAGAGGTAATTTATCTCTGAACGGACTATATCCAGTTACCGTAATGGGGTCCCGCATTTACTCTTTGCGTAAGAAACCCTAAATATCACTGAGTACAAAAAAGTAATGATACAGAATTTTGCGATAAGTAAACGAAACTTAAAATATCAAAACAAATACCTTCGAATGTCAAGTCCTCTTCGGTAACGGAATCTTTGAAATTGTAATAGTTTGTGATAAAATGCGTAGTTACTGCGCCAGTTGGAGTATAAATCCTGGTGATGTGCCTGAAAAATACATGTAAACGTGATTTAAGACTAATTTTATAAAAAAATGGTAAAATCCATTAAATTGTAATCCACCTAGTGACTATCAACGCGAAGAGACGAGAGAGCGAAGCGAGTGCGCCGCGGCAGCGGTCACCGAAATCCCTATTAGTGTTATTTTTTGCTTTTTTTATTGTTTACAATCTATTGGAAAATAATCCGTCAGATTGTAAAATCTTGACAGTTTACAATCTCACAAGGTAGATTAATATATGGTGACTACCCCCTTTTGCAATGAGGCAATAGAATCGTAAGCGCGAATATAACTGTGGCGACCGCCACAAAGCGAAGACCAATAGAAGTCCTGCATCCCGATATAAAAGTTCTCGCAACGAAGAATAGATAAATCTGCATCGCGATATCAGAGTTCTCACGGCGATGAATGATATAACCAACAGTCCAACATCAACCGTTGGGCTTCGGCCCGCCAGGCGCGATCACCTAGCCTGGTCGGCGAATCCTCCTTTTGTAACACACAAGGAACTAGGGCTTGAACTCCGGAATTCCGGAATTGACATAATTCCGGAATTCCGATAAAATCTAATATCGTTCTCAATTCCGGAATTGGCGAGATCAATACCGGTATTTCGATATTGGAAAAAAAAAAAATTTTCGCTTCTTCTTTAATTTCATTACAAACAAAAATGTAGATTATAAGCTTCTTATGCAATTTAATTACCTTTAATAACCACAATGTTGATAATTTAGGATTAATCTACTAACAAATTAATTCGATTATGTACTTAAGTATTTATCATTTTATTTCGTGATATTTCTAAAACCTACTAAGAATGTAAATCCATAAAATTAATGGTATTTGATAGAAAACATACTATTTAAATAATAATATTATTGATGACGTTTGTGTATTTTTTTTACATTTAGACTTCAATTTAGGTATAGTGCGAACTTAGACTTAGCTTTGACTTATGCTACGAGTTAAATTTAAGTTTGATGGAAACGCTGTAAGAATTTGACAGAGGTCTCGCTCAGCATAGTTGTAGTAGTTCTGACGGAACTCATGGGGCCCGTACCTTATTATTAGGGGCAAACTTTGCCCCAAGGCGCTCCACTGACCCAGAGTGAGAAGGGTCCTGGGTTCCCTGTTCTCATCAAGGCGGAGGAACATATTCCGTCGCACATGGCTCCGTCTCAGGCGCCCGACGCTGTGTACAGCGAGAACGACGTGCCCGAAGTCACTGAAGGTGAGTTAGGGGCGACTGTACTGCGGCTTAGATTCCGCGCGAACCGTGTCCCTGGACCCTACAGCATTCCAGGCCGATCGTGGGTCCTGGCTCTTGAGGATCTCGGGCCTCGAGTGATGGTGCTCTTTAGTGCATGCCTCGAAAAAGGCCAGATTCCCAAGGTCTAGAAGACAGGGAAACTGGTTCTGATCCGAAAGGCAAGGTGGTCGGCAGTCTACCAATCTGGGGATCGGCCGATCGTGTTGATCCGTTGAGCAATTCCGGCCGATCCCCGATCAGTCGATCCCCAACAATGATACGCTCAAGGAGCTTGCATACCTCGTTAGGTAGCAAGGTCCTTAAGCGTATAAATGCACAGCGCGCAGTCGAGCACCTCACACGCGTGGGGCCAGATCTGGCGGATAACCAGTTTGGTTTCCGTCAAGGGCGCTCCACTGTGGATGCGATCATGCGCATTAGAAGACTGAAGGAGGCAGTAACATCGCAGGGTGAGGTGGTGTTAAAAGCAATGGCGATATCAAGAGACACCGGCATCGCCTTCAGCACCTTGCCCTGGAGCTGCGTTAGGGAGGCGCTTATTTATCATGGAGTGCCTCCCTACTTTCGTCGAATTGTCGGGGCCTATCTTTTCGAGAGGTCCATAACTTACCCAAGCTGGCTAGGGCCCAGCCGGGTTAGCGAGATACGTCGTGCGGTGTTCCGCAGAGATGAGTCTTAAGACCGCTTCTGTGGAACATCGGTTACGATTGGGTGCTGCGTGGTCCTTTGCTCAGAGGCGGCATTATTTATATTTCTAATTTATTCCTTTCTGGTGCAAGGAGGCGCTTCTTCGGCAGTTCCAGCTCCACAAGGAAACCGTGGATACCTGGTCTTGAGCAACAAACCGAATCGCCACATCACATCACACAAGGGGGGAATCGCTGAATTGCCACAATCACGGCGGTCAGACGGGTCATGGGCGAGTGACTAGAGAGGAGCCACGGTGCGGGTGCTCTGTCCTACCGGTTGTCACAGATGCTTATCTGTGACGAATACACTGGTAAACCACACCTGAGTGCCAGCACTGCGAAGAACGCGGTGAGGACACAGCACTTCACACATTAGTGGAGTGCACAGCGTGGGCTTAACATCGCCCGGTCCTCGTGGTAGGTCTGGACGTAGACATTCTCTCGCTGGAGACCATTGCGCGAGCTATGATCTCCAGTGGGAGTAAATGGGACGCCACTGCGTCTTTCTGTGATCAATTAATGCGGCGAAAAGTGATCGAAAGAGTACGCTCCCACCCGAATTCGGCATGTCTTTGCCTAAGACTATCGGCCTCCATAATCGGGAGCCTGAGGACGGTGGGAGGGCTAATCGCCGTCCTTACAAAAGCACGCCGCACGCCCTGAGATGCGGGATAACACCTGAACAAGCCCCAAATACGCGGGATAGCACCCGAACCTCCTAGGTGAGGCCGCAGTGATAGTCAAGGTCTGTGAGGAATCCTGGGGTCATCCTTCTGAGGGCTTACCCGGGCCAACAGTAGGCAATAGTTAAGAAACGTGTGGTTTTTAGTTCGTTACGTTAAAATAAGTAATTTTACCGGGAATCAAAGTAGTTTATCACTAATCACGTAGGACTGTCAGCTCCCGTTTCTTTTTATACATATCACTATTTTGTACAAAACGAAACTTGATTGAGTTCCGGAATTCCGGAATTCCGGAATTCAAATACTGAATATCGAAACCCAATTCCGGAACTGAAAAAGCGTCCGATATTCAAGCCCTACAAGGAACATCTGACACCTTCCACCACAATAACATCTCGATTATGTTGAATTTCTGGCTCCAGTAAAATAAAATCGGTAATTAGCGTGTCAGACCAACATTTTTAATGTAAACTTACTTGACAAGTGAGTTTAACGCCTGAACTAGCAACAGTGGCGGGGCAAGACCTAAATTTGGTGTGGGCAAGACAGATTTCGCGAGGCCCCTTTCTGTGGCGCCTTATTACAGGTCAGTAGGCGCCAATAATAAAAGTATCGCCATGCGCCATAAGGAAATAAAAAATTTAAACCACAGAGGTTTACGTCAAATGTGGTTAGTGGGGTCACTCGTCCCAAAAAATTAAGCAATTGTTGGTTCCACTACCAAAGTGGGTCCAGGAGTATTTGTATATCCTGTTGAACCCCTTAGATGAACTTAGCAGTGGAACCAACAGCCCGGAAGGAATAAAACAAAGGATTCCCCGCACTGGTCGACGGCGCACAGTGGATCGATTCATACAAATCGGCGGACATAGGAATCTTGAAAAACTTTTTACTGTTTTTACAAAAACTAATGATGCCATTGTGTTTTTTAATACAGTTTCTCAAAAAGTGGCATATTACAGGGACGTATAGCGTTCGGGATGTGGGCTATTACACACTCGTGCTTTTTCTTTACCTATCCCGCCCTCGTGCGTTTTTTTTCCCAACTGTCAAAATAATGTCAATTAAAAATAAAAAATAAAAAACCAACCAAAAATTCATAGAAATTTTAGTGATTCATGAAAATATTTCTAAAAAAAGATAATAACTTGTTTCAATAACAGATAAAAAGTAATTTTAATTAAAATTATCGGCCAAATTAAATTTATAAATGTAAAAAAAGTTGGCTGTATGAAGTGCACTGCCATAGTCTCTGCTTAGGTAGGTATATATTCTTTTACGGTTGCCGCCATTTTGGACAATTCAGGTTTATTGTGTTTTTATTTTATATTACATAGGTATTTGATTTTATTAAATTGCTTAATTTTTTCGCAATTGTATTAAAAATAGTTGTTCAATACAGCGTGTGGAACTGTTATTTCAACTCGTTCCGACTGTCTACCCTCGCCTTCGGCTCGGGTCAACATCTGTCGTAACTCGTTGTAATAACAGAAATCCCACACTTGTATCGAAAACTATATCTTAATAATTGTAGTCTAAAACTTAGGGAAACAATTTTGATTAGACTTTAATAAAAAAAATATTTGACAAAAACTGATTTCAATGTATGGAAAAGTACCTACATTAAAATAAGGGATAGCCTGCGATTTTTCGTGTTTTCTTATTTTAACGCTAATTTTCTGTCTACATATTTCTAATTTGGTTTGATTCAAGTACATTCGACATTCAAGTACATAGTTTTAATTTAATTGTCTCTTTTATATATTTTTGTTTATTTTAAGCTACAATTTTTTTAAGTTTATGTAATTCTAATTTTGTTTGATTATTTGATGAACTGTACATAGGCACATGTTAATTGAATCGTTTCTGTTCTATATTTTTATTTATTTTAAGCTATTTTTTTTACCACTTTTGTTTTTATAAGTAAGTTTTTGTATTTATATAACTAAGTATGTTTTATAAAACGTGTTATTGTTTTATTTGATCAATACATTAATTTCTTCAAATCCTAATGAAAAATACTATACAATACAAAAATGTTGCTAAAAAAAGTAGAAAAAAAAAATAGTCGTCTACTTATAAGTATCTCTCAAAAACTCCCAATCTCGTATGCTAGTCATATCATTTTTGATGTGGGTAGGACAGTACTAAGCTAAAATGTAGTTTATTAACAATTATAACTATAAAAAAAGGAATTAGACATATTTTCATAAAGAAAATAAGAAAAATTATATTATGTCATAATAATATAGCTCCCAGAGCGGTGCCTAGGAATACCTAAAATGTTTGGCAGATATTTTGCTGACTACCCATTAAAAGTAACTGTTAGCGTTAAAATAAGAAAACACGAAAAAATCGCAAGCTATCCCTTTTTTAATGTACTTCTCCATACATTGAAATCAGTTTTTGTTGAATATTTTTTAAAATTGAAATCTAATCAAAATTTTGTCTTGATTAGACTTCAATTTTAAAATGTTTTCGACTACAATTATTAAGATAAACACATTGGCATTATTAGTTTTTGTAAAATCAGTAAAAACTTTTCCAAGATTCCTATGTCCGCCGATTTGTATGAATCGATATCTACATAATTTTCACAGCAAAATCAATTTTTATCTTTTTTTATTTTATTCTGTCTTTGAAGCCATGCATAAAAATTTTTGAGGCGCGAGGCCCCTTGTGCCGCGAGGCCGTGGGCGGTGGCCCACGTCGCCCACGCCTAACGCCGCCCGCCACTAGCAAAGTTTACAGTTTTTCTTTAAAGTTCATCAGATGGACTACCTAATATCACGAATTCTTGCAGTTTTCGAGCCAGCCATTCAGCTTTTAATGCTTCCTCCACATTACTCGCGAAGTTGAACGAGTACGATAGCGTAGAAGGGCTCCTCGGCCTACTTCATCAAAATTTTTCATTGACTCTGGGAACTTCGCCGACGAACTTTTTCAACTTCGGGAGTATGTGGAGGGAGCATTAGAGAGATGGGGAGGAACAAAAGTATAACTAACGACTTACTGAACTGGTATGTCATATCCTGCCGCAGTCCTGTAGATGTATAGCTTCTCCTCCATGACCGAATTGTATACATAGTCTGTTTTACTGGTCCAAAGCTCAACCAACTTGTCGAACAATATCGAGGTTTCGCCTTGAAACATTCAATTACTTTGAGTCCACAGACAGGTCTTAGAATTTTCTTGCAGGGTTTTTTTAACGTGAGGAGTGCATGGATGCTATGCTAGACTCCTACTGACTAAAAACTACACGTTTCCTATCTAATGCCTACGGTTGGAAGCCCTGGGTAAGCTCTCGGAAGGATACCCCAGGACTCCCAACAGAGCTTGGCTACCACTGCGGCCCCACCTAGGGGGGTTGTTGCAGGATAGCGCCTCTGGTGTTGCAAACGTTCAGGCTACGGCGATCACATGCATTATATATCAGCATAGTCGTAAGCTTGCCTGTATAAAAAACACAGAATGGATAGGTACATGAAAAGGCCAACTAATTTGGCTAAATATAGTATTAGAAACAGTAATTGTGCCATTGAGTTAGAATTAATTTATATTTTTCCTAGGATGCAATTGAACAGTCTTTTTTTTTAACTTGAGGGAAGATCCTCATTGATGCTATTCCAGACTCCTACCGATTAAAAAACCTCACGTAACGCCCAACAGCCTATGGTTGGGAGCCCCGGGTAAGCCCTCGGAAGGAGGTCCCAAGACTCCCAAGCAATGGAACAGTCTGCCAGTCAACTATTTTGTATCATATTGAGCATCCAACGCTCATAGTAAAAGTTGCCCTACATCTTACAAGAACCTTCCTAAATTTCTTTCCAATCTTTTGAGGACAATAAATTCGTAGTATGAATTTCATGAATGAATTCGGCAACAAAGTTAGTGTCGTCTTCATAGCAACACGCAATCCTGTATTGCTCGGAGTTTTTTTTTTTTTTTTTTTTTTTTCTTGTTCTTGGACTTTCTCGGTTTGAGAGTATGCCAAAGTCAAGTAAATTTCATTGTGAAAATATAAATCATTTTCATATTATGATTCTTCATATGAGCAGCGTATTCATGTATGTCCAAATTTGGACTAAGTTCTACTCTAGTAAGGCGGTGGTACCTTACTAGGGCTTGCTGTGGAATTCGTCGACAAACCTAAAAACTCGCGTTTCACTGCGCTTTATCACTTTCCAACACTTTTGCACGTTGTCGAACCTTTATGTTTAATAATCCACCATAAATTACACATAAACACTCGAAATTACACTAGTTTTGAAAAATTATTAAAACACAATGTAATGCTTGTCTGAAAGTTTCCCGCCGAATCCTATTGCTCGGAGTTATTTGGCAGTTTTATTAGGATCTAGTTAGCCTCGAAAAATTCTAAATCTATGTGTCAAATATTTAATTAATTTAGAAAAACCTGCAATCAATTGAAATTATGGCATTGACAATTAGGTTGTTTTTTTTTTCTATTACATTAATAATTCCGAGAGATGTATAACAAAATGATAATCAAAAATCGCTTATTGAAGATATCGTATCGCTCAAGTGTTACTTGAACTTTAGCCACAACCACAGACATCAGAAAATGTGTCCGCCCCTGTCCATTTCACCTCTGCAATAGCTTAGGTACGAGTCTAAATCTGAAGTGTAACTAAGTACATAATTATAAAAAAAACTAGCGATACCCTGCCACGCTTAGCTGTGACTTTTTTATGGTGGTTTTATGTACATATGAGAAATGAGTAACAAACCAAAGGATGGGTACATTACAAAAAAAAAAAAATCTTTAGCCGTCCTAACCAAAATTATAAATCTTTCTGAAAATCCAATTAACATCCAAATCAATAGAAGCTTCACTTGAAAAACAAATCTATTCTGTAATCAATGTTTAGTTTTTGAAACATCGTTCGCACGCTTCAAAAAACTAAATTTACTCTAATAATATTTCCCTAACGCGCCAAAACTCTAAGTTCATAAATAACATGCAAAACATATCTGACCTCTTTATTAGGTAAGTACTGTTTTATTATTATTAATATCCGTGGTCTGATACCCATAACACCAGCAGGTTATTCCTACCTTACTTTGGGATCAGATAGCGTTGTGTGAAATGTCCGTGAATATTTATTTATTTATTTATTTTTTATTTTTTTTATTCTGAATGCAAGCTTCTCTTAAAGAACAGCAATCTGGTAGGTACCTTCTAAATAGGTTGTTTATAATATTTTGTTCTAAAACTGGCAGATAAAATTAAAAAAAAAATACGACCAGCGCCATCTATTGGTAAAATCACTTTTTAAAGATGTTTAATTCTTATTGCTGTTATGATAAAAGTGTATAAAGTAGCCTAAAACCGTCTCTGAATCCTATTGTATATCGTGTCCAATTTTGAGCCCAGTCGATTCAGTAAATTTTGAGTTTCAAATAAGTACTTAAACGCACACAACATTTTTGTATATATTAAAACTGGCAGATAAAATTTAAAAAAAATACGACCAGCGCCATCTATTGGTAAAATCACTTTTTAAAGATGTTTAATTCTTATTGCTGTTATGATAAAAGTGTATAAAGTAGCCTAAAACCGTCTCTGAATCCTATTGTATATCGTGTCCAATTTTGAGCCCAGTCGATTCAGTAAATTTTGAGTTTCAAATAAGTACTTAAACGCACACAACATTTTTATATATATAGATATGAGCTAATAGTGTATTGGGTGTAACAAAAATGACTCTCCAAATTTCGTCACGTGTCGTGGCATCAGTCAAGAAACATTACAAAAATAAAGAAAAAAAATCACATGAATACTTTAACCGTAAATCCGTTTTAAAGGTTCTATAAATTTTCATTATTACCTTTTCTATCGCTACTGAGCGGCAGTAGAAAGCGACAACGACATCCAGACGGGTGATCCGTGTTTGTTTTGCCACGGCGACCATGTTACCTCGAAGTGCCGCGGTAAAAAACTAATTCTTAATGTGCGACAAAAAAAAATTAAAAAAATCAAAATAATAACTCCCCTTTTTTATTAAATACCAGCTGACGCGCAACTTCGTTTGCGTGATTGATAAATGAAGAACCGCTGGACCGATTTTGTGCAAACTTCACATAAACCATCTACTAAACAGTCCAAACAAAGCCTAAACATTTGGTTTGGATAGGTGAGCCCGTTCTGGACTTATAAAATTACAACGAAAAGTGGCACTTTTTTATTAAATACCAGCTGACGCGCAACTTCGTTTGCGTGATTGATAAATGAAGAACCGCTGGACCGATTTTGTGCAAACTTCACATAAACCATCTACTAAACAGTCCAAACAAAGCCTAAACATTTGGTTTGGATAGGTGAGCCCGTTCTGGACTTATAAAATTACAACGAAAAGTGGCATTGATTTTTATATATATAGATTTGTATTTGATTTCCGATGCCAAGTCATCTCATGAAAATTGGAGAGTCAATTTTGTTACACCCAGTATATCTACCTCTGCGTACCCCTCCGAGAAATAAGATGTGACTATGTATACAGAGAATAGATAAGATTTAAATCTTACACACACATTTTCGATCAACATACCATACATTATCTACGAGTAGTCATTTAAAGCCAAGTATTTACCAGTGTTTTTGAAAGTTCCTAATTCCGGCATAAAATCTCTTTGTTCAGAAATGTAGCCACTTGAGCGGCATATCATCTCGCTGACCAGGTCCTCGTCTGTGGTGGGGTACATCTGCAAGGTCAAGTAATGGACAAAGGTAGGCGGTTAGATGGGATTCCATTCCAAATAAAATACTTTTGCGACATTCTACCATTAGACAAGGAATACTTGAAATGAAAACAGTTAACTAATGGAATCAGGCGTTACATGGCGGAAATCCATTGTGTTGAATTATTCCGTTAATCCACCCATGAAAATCCACCCCTTGGGTGGATAAGGAGAGGGGAGGGGGGAAGAGGAACCCGCCTCACACCCTCGATTCGTCAATCCTAACTTACAACCGCTAAGGATAACCCCAACTAATTGTATGGGAGGAATGACGAACCGAACTCCTCAGGAAAGGAATTTTGGATGTGGGATAGGAAAAATTTTACCTGTACCCTCCAGATTGTTGGTAATTAGCAATACTTCGCTTAACAATGTATTTGTCAGCGGAGTATTGCTATTATCATTTTGAAAACAGTTGTTAGTAAAATGACATTCGTTAAGCCAAGTCAAAGGACTTATGGGCGGCTCGTCACTTTCAACCCGGCAATACGCTCACCACCCATTACGTTGAACATTTGAAATGTGGGCGCGTAAACTATGCCTCTGCCTAAACCCTTCGGGGATGGGGATGGCGCGACTATTATGTATTGTACTCGTACCATTTAACTTTTTGGATCAGCGGTGCCAGTGAAGTACCTCTGGTGTTAACAACTTCCCTGTCCCCATAAACTATTGTTACCAACAACTTCTCTGTCCCCATACAATTATTTTTACCAATGCCCCACATCCACTGTTTTTTTTTAATGTTTAGCTGAATAGCATTAATATAATTAAATAAATGTAAGACTATGTGTTGTGTGAATCGACTTTGTATGTAATTATGACCAATTAAATTTAATTTCGTAAAATGTATGCAGACCCGAAAAAAAAATTAAATAACTATAAAAATGATTTGGGTAAATATTTTTTTTGAGTCACATGTTACTCATGAACCCATGGCGAGAAATTCTTTTTCACCACGTTCACAATGAGGCATATATGAACACTACATGAGTCAGCAGACGGTCCTAAATTGACAGTTTCACTAGTCCCAGAACATCTAGTCCGATATTTCCTTGCAAAAAACGCAAAAAGTGGAGCAAGTTCACACTGAGTGTAAAAGGTGTGAAAATGCGTTCTGCTTAGAATGATCCCATGAAAAACTTACTTGATTTTGTTATGTAGAACTATATGAATATAATCCCTACAGTTATAATGACATGTTGCTCAATACAAGAATACAACACGCTTCTTTCGCAACATGTCATGTTTCATTTAATAATATTTTATTTGAATCCTTACTGTAATATCATCTTAGCATTTGAGTTTAATTTAGCAAGTTTAGTTCTTTAGTAACTAAATTCCAACTATTAAAAAAAATCGCGATTTTTTTTATTATCTAAAACACAACAATTTTTTCATATCTCATACTCGGAAAGTAGTGTTTTCTTGATCTAATTATTGGGTGGAAAATGCTGTTTCCCTCCCTAGGGAGGGAAAAACTCATACAAATTACTTTCCACCTAAGGGCCGGAATGAACTTTAAAAATAGAACTGCTGTTAGCTGTAAAGAGATTTATGTAAAAAAAAAAAATACAAAATTCTGCGGCCATGCAACTTTCTAAACAGCCAGTGTGTACTTAGCACAAATTTCTAAGAGCGGAATAAGCTGCAACAATTAGCCTCTTTTCACACGTACCGGTTGCCGGGTAGCCGGTGCCGGGTACCCGCCGGCGAGTGTATGGCATTAACCGGGCAAATCACGCCGGTACGTGTGAAAGCTATAGTAGGTACACGGCCATACACTTCGCCGCCTGCCGGTTACCCGGCAACCGGTACATGTGAAAAAGGGCCGCGGTGAGTTCCAAATTTAAAATGTCAAGATAAATTGGCGGGATATTATATGTGTCTGTGACAGAATTTTAAAAAATAGGTAATATTTTTTTATGGTAAGATTTGAATATTATTACTTTTACATACTAGTTTTATTTTCCTCATTATTCGAAATGAAAAGTAGAGTGTTTAACTCGGGTAAAAGAATCAATTCCGACTCGGACTATATCCGCCCTCGCTGCGCTCGGGCGTCTAAATACCTCGGGAATTGATTCTTTCCACCCTCGGTTAACAATCTACTATTGTTATACGTTCATGTGTACTTTAAAAAAAATAACACGTCATATTCATACCGAAAACTTTGCATAGAGAAATGAGTCACCTGTGACTCATGAAGTTATCCCAATACGTTTATGTGAGTCATATATGACTCATTGGATAGGGAAGTTGTTTCCATAGGCTACGGTGACCATTTTAAATATAAATATAGTTGGACTGGATATCTCCTTTCTTACAGGGTACCTACTTAATAAGGGTAACTATTACCCTTATATTGTGGGCACCCAGTAGAGAGCGCGTATTCAGTTTCTAAGTTAAGCTCTGCGTCGACAGGTGCCTGACCCAACCGGTAATTTTATCAATCTAGATTAAAAATGAAATTGGAAGGAATTAAGACATGTAAGTATATTAATTTACAATTTCCACGTAAACTTTTTTTATTTTTGTATTCAGCTCGCCAAATTGACGTCGCCACCAGCATTATGGAAAGCATCTAGCGATTGGGGGCCACTTCTTACAGTGGTCCTCAAGTTGGCGGCCCTGGGATGTGCCTCTTCACGCTCCTCTTAAAGAACCCGGGATTGTAAGATGAGGGAAACACGTGTGCGGGCAGGTCGGACCAAGTTTTTATAGCAACTTAAAGCATAATGAAAATATCATACCGTGTACATAACGCTCATGTCTCCTAAATAAAACTTCTTTGTGCTGCCGCCTTCGTAATCAATTCGAGAACGATTATGTTCAAGACTGTACCTGATAAAAGAGGAACAAGAAATTAATAATTTAGAAAACCAGAACCCGACTGCAAAGTAAAAATACAACTTAAGAGGTAAAAATGTTTTGTCGCCAAAAATCCACCATATTTTTTTTTTTATACTACCTAGGTGGCAGACAAGCTTACGGCCCACCGGAAGGTTGGTAACCGTAGCCTATAGACGTTTGCAACACCAGAGGCGCTACACACGCGCTGCCGACCCGGGCGCAGGTTGTGACGACCCACAGTTGAAATTTTTCAAGCCGCCCGTAAGGCCTTCAACTTGGCTTAACGACTGTCATTTTACTGACAACCGGGACCAACGGCTTATCGTGCCTTCCGAAGCACGGAAACGCTCGTAAGTAATTTTGATTTTCTAGAAATTTTATACCTGTTTAAATGATACCGGGTGTCACTCACACAATCACTACGAATCAAATGACGCCTCGCATGTCAAAATCCGTCAATAGTAGGGCGTGACAAAGAAATGGACATACATACATACATACATAGTCTCTAAAAACATTACCCTCCTTTCTTCGGCAGTCGGGTAAAAAGAGTCGTAGAGAGAATCAGGAGATATGGGGATATCTTTCCGAGGGCATCATCATCTACACTATCTATACTTCTATACTAATATTATAAAGAGGAAAGATTTGTTTTTTTGTTTGTTTGTTTGTTTGTAACGAATAGGCTCCGGAACTACTGGACGGATTTGAAAAATTCTTTCACTGTTGGGAAGCTACACTCTTTGCGGTGAACATAGGCTATTCAGTGGCGAGGGCTGGTTATTTTCAAAAGGGAAGCTAGTAGCGCTCGTGGCCCCGCGGACTCAGTGTTCTGTAAACGATCACTGCAGTAAGCAACTTTCACTATGGCCGGTCCATGGATGGGTGACCATCCATGTGATCACTTTGTGACGTTTATTTGAGCGTTTCCGTGCTTCGGAAGGCACGTTAAGCCGTTGGTCCCGGTTGCCAGTAAAATGGCAGTCGTTAAACCAAGTTGAAGGCTTTATTTTAACAGCAGGCATCACAACCTGCGCCTGTCCATTTAAACACGGCAATACGGCTCACAACGTATTACGTGGGACATATTATAAAAAGGTGAAATGTGGGCATATAATATGCCTCTGCCTACCCCTTCGGGTATACCTGAACCGGAAGCTAGTAAAAAAATCTTACCTAGGTACATGTAGATGTCCAGAAAACACGGGGTTATGCATTGAAGAACATTGTTCCATATGTGACTCCAATACAGCATCATACGCACTTAAATATTGCAATATTTCAATATAATTACCGCGGTTATTCGACCCGGAGCTCTCATCGTGGCCGCGGAACGCTAATTCCTGTTTACCTAACAAAACTACAGTATCTATGAAACGTCTTAATAGATGACGATTGCGATCAACCTTCCTATTGTGTACTTCAAAATTATTATTCAAAAATGTCTCAATTCTGCTATTGCCAAAGTCATGAAAGCTTAAACAACTACGAATGTGTTTTTCAGTCAGAACATGTTTTTTCGTCGAATTTCCTATATTATTGATGTCCGTAAACCCTGTACGACTCCAAACGCTACTAGAATCGGAAAATAATTAACATTGGAAACAGTAAAGTTTATTGAGTTTACAAGAACCTGTCATCCAAGTATATTTATCATAAAACGAACTATGAAAATGTTTATAGGAGCAGTCTTTTCTTTTATAATCTATAGTCACAATTGAATTACATATTTTTTATTCTCAAAACTTAATTTAGTAAAAGATGTTTCCTCAGATAACAAAAAATCTATTAAACAACAATCTATTATGTATTAACGTCGCCATTACGCATACGAACAACCTAGATTCTTAGTAGGTATTAAAACAAAGCAAAATGTAAACTATACGTAATTACTTATCTATTTACAGCTTATATACTTATACAGTACTGCACGCACTATTCCACTCACCAATACACCATGCTATTTATCACTAACTAATTATAATTAACCAATAAACAGCAAAAAAACGACCAACAAACTAATTATTCAATAATTCTGGGAGTGCACTGCTGCATTGTTTAGAGAAAATATAAAGTAGTAAATAAAAGTTCAAAATATTCGAAAGCGGCGCTAGTGTGCCTAAAGAATGTTCGACGAGCGTACTTAATTCATTAATTTTATTTAGTTATTGAAAATTCCAAATGATTGCGTCGTAAATATCATTATATAATTACGTTGTATGAAAATACATATAATTAGACTCTATGAGTGATTTTATTTCGTCAACAGTAAATTTTGGTACGTTTATTGACTTTACTTTATTATTGACGATTTTTCTCCGTCTCGTATTAAGCTATTTCCGAGTGGATTTAGAACGAGGCCCGATCGCTGGCCGAACGATGGAGATTCGCAAGTATAATCTTTCGAAACACTCGGAACGTAGAGAGAGAAACCGACATTTGCGTATTATTAACGAAAGGGACGCAAATATTCAGCAATCCGGCTTATTTCTCATATTCCATGATCGTGTTTTTGGAGTTCACTGAACTTTGACTGAACTGAGCGATGCACAATATTGCACATTGCTATGTATTTTGCAGCAGGGGTTTTTCGTTGAGAAGAAAATTTTATCATCTTATCTACTGACCGAGATTTAGTAATGATGTAACTTCACCTTGCTGTCAGTTCTGAAGGGGAAGCCAGCGGGAATCGGCTTCTATGGAGCCTACGCCCCTGTAGGCTATATGTTATTCCCGTATTCCCACGGGAACGGGAACTACGCGGGTGAAACCGCGTGACGTCCGCTAGTTTATTATAAAGAGAAAAGATTTAATTTTGATGGTTTGTTTGTTTGCATCGAATAGGCTCCGGAACTACTGGACCGATTTGAAAAATTATTTCACTGTTGGGAAGTGTAGCTTCCCAACAGTGAAATAATTTCTTATCTTCCCGTTGAACATAGGCTAAAGATATTTTATTCTCGTATTCCCACGGGAACGGCTACTGCGTGACGTCCTCTAGTAAAACATAAATTGAGAGTGTATAAAAAGCAAGGGCTACTATACAATTAACGATTACCTATTTGCTGGACAAGGAAGCCTGGAAATGATCTGCTTTGCTTAGGTACTCTGCAGGATTCTCAAACAATCTTACTTCTTACTAATATTATAAATGCGAAAGTTTGTGAGTGTAGATGTTTGTTACTCTTTCACGCTCAAACCGCTGAACGGATAGGGCTGAAATTTGGTACAGAGGTACATTATAATCTGGAATAACACATAGGCTACTTTTTATCCCGGGAATAAGATCCCACGGAAACAAACTTTACGCGGGCGAAGCCGCGGGCATCAGCTAGTATGTTATAATTTTTACAGTCTATTTAATATTAACATTGTAAATAAGCAACAAAAAAGAATAGCCCAGCGAGTTTCTTGCCAGTTCTTCGCAAGTGCGTCGCGTTTTAAACTGATGGTGGTATAGTCTAAGAGCCAGCGGCCCCCAGGCATTCGGTAAAGTATAAAAGCTGTAAGTTTCTCAATATATATCCCCAACACAGGTAAGAACGAACCCCGTCTATGAAACTTGGGTCGCGGTGGCTTTCGCAGGTATCAGGTAGTAAAGGTGTGTAAAATTGTGTGTTAAATTTGTTAAAGTATAAAACTCAGTTTTTACATATTTTACTTATAATAATCCTAAAAGTCACCTTGTCGAAAGCCAGACACTTCGTACGGTTGCAACCCTCTGCCAGACACCCTTAAATTATATTTCATTATTACTATACTTACGGTATAGTATAAAAGCTGCAATTTATATATGTTATTTGGAGAACTATCAAATGATGTTTTCTCAATAGCCAGACAGTTTCAGTAGTTCCTTAAAAAGTTAAAGTCTAATGTAGGTGCGAGCGCGAGGGATATTATGTGTCAGCGGGTGCGAGTGAAATACCGCGTTCGGTCCACTGCGACGTTTTATTGCGCATCAGCTGTCATTAATAGTGTACTAGATGATGCGCGCGGCTTCGCCCGCGTGAAAATCGTTACCCGTTCCCGCTTCCCGTGGGAACATTTTCCCGGGATGAAAAGTCTATGTGTTATTCCAGATTATAAGCTATCTCTGTACCAAATTTCAGTCAAATCCGTTCAGCCGTTAGAGCGTGATTGAGTAACAAACATCCAAGTATCCAAACATCTTCACAAACTTTCACATTTATAATATTAGTAGGAAGTAGGATAATGAGAACTATTTTCTAGATTTACTATGAAAATTCACTATGAACAATAACTAAGAATCAACGAATAAATGTTTAGAAAATTCTTTTATAAAATAAGCAGTAAGCAACATTTACTATGGCCGGATATGGATGGGTGACCACCACGTGGACCACTTTGTGATTTGTGATATTTATTAACGAGCGTTTCTGTGCTTCTGAAGGCATGATAAGCCGTTGGTCCCGGTTGTCAGTAAAATGATAGTCGTTAAGCCAAATTGAAGGCCTAATGGGCGGCTTAAAAAATTTCAACTGTGAGTCGTCACAACCTGCGCCACGGTCGGCAGCGCGTGTGTAGCTCCTCTGGTGTTGCAAACGTCTATAGGCTACGGTTACCAACCTTCCGGTGGGCCGTAAGCTTGTCTGCCACCTAAGTAGTATAAAAAAAAACCTTGGATCCAGCTTTTCACCCAACTGAATCTGAAACTGACGAAGAAGACGATATTGATAACGACCAACCCACAGATTGGAGCAGCGGTGATGAGGACACTCAAGATATCGACGACCACGAGTCATAGAATATCTTCAAAATATTTTTCCATTAATTATTGTAGGTATTAGATTAATTATATTATTCCAATAACTATTATTAAAATAATTATTTAAGTATATTATTGGAGTGTTAATTTAATGATTCCTAAACACAAAAATTTTATAAAAGAATTTTCTAAACATTTATTCGTTGATTCTTAGTTATTGTACATAGTGAATTTTCATAGTAAATCTAGAAAATAGTTCTCATTATACACAATAAATGACAGCTGATGCGCAGTAAAACGTCGCAGTGGACCGAACGCGGTATTTCACTCGCACCCGCTGACACATAATATCCCTCGCGCTCGCACCTACATTAGACTTTAACTTTTAAGGAACTACTGAAACTGTCTCGCTATTGAGAAAACATCATTTGATAGTTCTCCAAATAACATATATAAATTGCAGCTTTTATACTATACCGTAAGTATAGTAATAATGAAATATACTTTAAGGGTGTCTGGCAGAGGGTTGCAACCGTACGAAGTGTCTGGCTTTCGACAAGGTGACTTTTAGGATTATTATAAGTAAAATATGTAAAAACTGAGTTTTATACTTTAACAAATTTAACACACAATTTTACACACCTTAACTACCTGATACCTGCGAAAGCCACCGCGACCCAAGTTTCGTAGACGGGGTTCGTTCTTATCTGTGTTGGGGACATACATTGAGAAACTTACAGCTTTTATACTTTACCGAATGCCTGGGGGCCGCTGGCTCTTGCTCTTAATATACCTAAATAATAATAAATATTTGGATTATACGATTTAGGTAAATGTGTTTTTAGGGTTTCGTAGCCAAATGGCAAAAACGGAACCCTTATAGATTCGTCATGTCTGTCTGTCTGTCTGTCCGTCCGTGTGTCACAGCCATTTTTCTCCGAAACTATAAAGCCTATGATATTGAAACTTGGTAACTAGATGTATTCTGTGAACCGCATTAAGATTCTTATATAAAATTTTAAAAAAGCAGTAAATTTTGGGGGTCCCCATACTCAGAACTGAAACTCAAAATTTTTTTTTTCATCAAAACATACGTGTGGGATATCTTTAGATAGGTCTTCAAAAATGCTATTGAGGTTTCTAACATCATTTTTTTCTAAACGGAATAGTTTGCGCAAGAGACACTTCCAAAGTGGAAAATGAGTGTCCCCCCCCCCTCTAACTTCTAAACTAAGAGGATGATAAATCTAAAAAGAATATATGAAGTATATTGCCATAAAAACTACCAACGAAAAACAAAGGCTGCTTCTGAGGTGGGTGATCGCTTAGTGTCATTTTCGTGCTTGAGAAGACACGTTAAGCTATTGGTCCCGGTTGGCAGTAACGTTCCAGCTGTTCAGTCTTACTCGCCATTTGTAATCTTAAGATTTACGTACTGTTTAAAAAGAAATATATTGAGGTAATTTGTAGAAGACTTATGTCAAGACAAGAAAGCCCTGAGATCGTTCTCACCGGACTGCCCCTCTCTAACACGTTTATTGTGAACTAGCGGCCCGCTCCGGCTTCGCACGGGTATACAGTATTTCTCCACTATTTATTAGATGTTATTATACATATAAATATAAACCTTCCTCTTTAATCACTCTATCTATTAAAAAAAACCGCTTCAAAATCCGTTGCGTACTTTTAAAGATTTAAGCATACAAAAGGATATAGGGACAGAAAAAGCGACTTCGTTTTATACTATGTAGTGATGTGAAAGTTTAATCCGATTGACGTTGTCATTTTTAACATAACATAACATAAAAACTCTTTATTGCACACCAGGAAATACATTTGAGTAGCTTAATTTTAACTTATGGTATAACAATTAGTGGCCTTATCGCACAAGGCAATCTCTTACAGGCAACCTAGAATGCAGTCTGTAGTGAGAATAATGTAGGGCAGGTTGATGTAAATTATTACCTAATTATAATTACATTTTTGTTTTATTTCAAACTTTGAACAGATGATCCACGTGACCCAGTGATGTAGTTTAATGCGACAGAGTCACAGCTACAGACAAAGTCTCGTCATAAGCCCCTCTGCACTCTATTTAATAGAGAGGGGCTAAAAGACTAAAATGCTGATGACGTTTGTAATATAATCTATTATATAAAAATAAGTCGGGTTTTCCTTCCTGACGCTATAACTATAGAACGCACGAACCGATTTACACGGTTTTGCATTCGTTGGAAAGGTCTCGGGCTCCGTGAGGTTTATAGCAAAGAAAATTCAGCAAAATTTCACATACAGCGCCATCGCGGGCGAAGCTGCGGGCATCAGCTAGTTATTATTAATAACCACATCCATTTGCTGTTGCAATAAAGTCGAAAAGTCGAGAAGTGAGCGAGGTTACAAAATATGTCACGCCACGAAAAAGACTCGAAAACTGATAAAAGTTTAAAACAGTGCTTACCACATTTCAAAAGGCTCCTTGAGTGTTGTAATGAGGTCCATCTTTTCTCCTTCGAAATAATACTCCGTTGGCCATATTACATAATTTTCATCATAATCTATGTAAAAATACCAGAAAATTATAGACAATAATAATAAGCTAGAACTCGGTATCTGAACGTCAATATAGCCAAAAATTTCGAAATCTATCGCCTTTATAAGCTACTCAAAATGCGAAGTATTGGGGGGCAGATTCCATATATTTAAAAAATAGAAAAAAAACAGGAAAAAATCTATAACCAAGAAAATCTGAAACAAGACTGAAACGGCAGCACAAAGGTATCTCAGCCAAGAATACTGCAGTTCGAGTAAAAACGTTATTTAGTTTTCTAAGGCATAAAAGAACCCCTAGATGAGGCTGCAGTGCTAACCAAAGTCTGCCTGAAAATCTGAGACATCCCTCCGAGATGTTATCTGGGCACCCAGAGCAAGACGGGTTAGGCAGAGGCGTTAGAGAGAGAGAGGATTTTTCTTCTATTCTATTCTATATGCACACGGTAAAAAAGTCATTAACAAAACTTCAGCATTTCGATTCCACGACTTTTTTTTAACCGTGCAATCCCTCGGAAGGATGTTTCAAAAAATTCTTAACAACAAAAAATAGAACAAAATAAGTACAAAATAACAATATGTTACCTAATATTGCATATCCCGATATTAAATTAAAACAAAGATATAACACAAAACTTGCGGTTAAGACCGCCATATTGACGAACAGGAAGTACACAATTGACACTATCAAAATATTATTATGGTATTTATGTAGAGGCTTACTATGATACTACTGAAGCATTGAGTACAACTAGTCGTTTTTAGGGTTCCGTATTTAAAGGCTAAATACGACACGAAAAGACGAGTGTCCGATATTCTACTATGGTCTGACCGACTACTGTCTGATTATCAAACCTCTGTGTATGTTAAAAAAACATACAGACGAATTCAGAACCTCCTCCTTTTTTTGAAGTCGGCTAAATAAAGTCGGCGAATTTTCACAGAAGATAGGTTTTTCTGTTGCCGCTATTACAACATAATAAATACTTAGGTACCTACTTACAAAAAAACTAAAAGTATAATAATAGTTTTTTGGTACGGAACCCCCCGTGCGAGAATTCGTCTCGCATTTGTTCAGGGTTTTTCTTCAGTGCGCGTTACGTCCCGGTTTTTGTTGTTATGTTGGTCTTTCTTTAAAGTGTGCTCGTGGCCCCGCGGACTCAGTGTTCTGTAAACGATCACTGCAGTAAGCAACTTTCACTATGGCCGGTCCATGGATGGGTGACCATCCATGTGATCACTTTGTGACATTTATTTGAGCGTTTCCGTGCTTGGGAAGGCACGTTAAGCCGTTGGTCCCGGTTGCCAGTAAAATGGCAGTCGTTAAGCTAAGTTGAAGGCTTTATTTCAACAGCAGGTAGTCACAACCTGCGCCTGTCCATGCCTAAACACGGCAATACGGCTCACCACCTAGTACGTGGGACAAATTATACAAAAAGGTGAAATGTGGGCATATAATATGCCTCTGCCTACCCCTTCGGGGATAAAGGCGTGACCATATGTATGTATGTATGTATATGTTCTTTAAAGTGAGGGAAAATCCTTCATGGATGCTATACCGTATTGGGAGCCCCGGGTAAGCCCTCGGAAGGATGTCCCAGGACTCCCAACAGACGTACGGCTACTGCGGAACTCGGAAGGGAGAGTCTACTCTCGCTCCCTCCAGCCGCCTCTTTCACCGGCATGACCTGCTTGCAGAAAGAGGCAGCGAAGTCCCACTTACTCCCGCTGGAGATCATGGCTCGCACCATGGTCTCGAGCGAGAGTTCCTTCAATGCATACTAGGAGTGGACATGTAAGTAACAATTTCCAATTTGAGAAGACTACTTGATGCAACTGTTGTCCACAGAACAGACAAAGAGGTTTAGGGGCTCGGGGCCTCCCGGATTCTAGTCGCGTCCTGGGATCTAGGGAGAGTCGGTTTAATAACATTATTTAGTATATGCCTCTGCCTTTATCTTCAGGAAATGCAGTGACTAATATACATTTGTAATCCAACATCTACGCTATAATACGCTATATGTATTTGCTTTCGAAGTATAATGATTTAAATTTTTTTTAATTGCAATATCCCACAAATGTGGTATAAAGTATTAATATTTGGCATTAATTAATATTATCAGTAGGTAGGTAACATTTGATTACGAATTTAAACAGCTAATGGTTAACTAAGTTAATTAACACTGATTACCTGATACTCCAGTATATTAATTAAATTAGGTTATTAAATTAATGGTAGTTAGGTCTGTACTTTCAGTAAGGGCTTGGTTACTGTGCAACGTAAAATAGGTCATTTACTTTCTATAGTGAATACTTTCATTGTAAAATTATTCCTAAAATGGGAATAATTCCACCCGCATTTACTGAGAATCCTTTATAACAGAATTTACAGCAATGACGTCCACCCAACAGATGGACCGAACGCGACGGCCTGGAAAAGGTCGCAGGTTGGGACTGGATGCGAAAGGCGCAGAACCGTACGTTGTGGCGTGGATTGGGACAGGCCTACGTCCAGCAGTGGGCTGTAATAGGTCTTTTTGATTGACAGCTATGACTAACAACAGAAAAGTATCATCGAATTCGAACTCGGTAAACTCTCAGAAACAGTTGAAAAGTCTCGAAATCAGAAATTAAGCGAGTTGGAATTGGAACAAAGGTATTATCAGTTTTTAGACTGTCGTCACCATGTCCCGAATGGCCTCCTCTGAAAATCAGTGCTGTCATCACGTTAACAGTGAGGCAGCAAAAAGCTGAGAGGGGGCCTTATTCTACACTTAAGTGACAATGTTTTTTATACTTATGTAATTATACTTAGCTTAAATTAACTTGCCATGTCATCGTTTTGTGGAATAAAACACATTTTGTTTGTTTGTTTGATAAAATTCCAGTATTTTTATAGACCAGACGAATGATCACTTGGCGACTTTCACATCCTGAATTACGATGCACTTCCTAGTGCCAACGACACCACTCAAAGAGGCGTTCGAGAATGGCTCTAGCGAATGTCGCCTTAAGATGCTTAAGGAGACTGTGGGTGACATCTCATCTTGTAACCGACATGGTTGGGTCAAGTCGATTTACATCAGGGGTTGAGTGAGTAGGAGGCCTCACCTCTCCAAAGCGCTATTTTGGTCCCCGGAATGGGTTAGTCGATATGGCGACCGCACGAAATCTGGCCTGCTGGCGAGTTGTACCCTCCGATCAGATATTGCTTTGACCACTCGGTACTATTTTTGCCACTCAGCCAGTCATACTCCCATAAAGAGACATCCCATCTTGTCATCAACACGGTTGGGTAAAGATGAGCTACCTCCAGAGGGGTTGAGTGAGTAGAAGGCCCCACCTTTCCAAAGCGCCTTTTTGGTCCCCGGAACAGGTTAAGCGACATGTCGTCCGCACGAAATCTGGCGTCGCGTCCGGGCGAATTTTATTGTATCCTTTGATCGAGAGAAAGTATTTTGGCCGCGCTGGGTCATTTAGACCCCCGTAAAACCACTATGATTTTGGCCCACTGAGGTAGATTCACCTATCACAATTCACCAAATGCGGTGCACTTGGTGAATTGCACACCACAAAAAAAAAATTGTACCAATAAGTAAAGTCCCGTTAATTAATAAGCAATGTGAAAACGGCTTTATATTGATAAAATTTTTCCAATAAAAATAAATTATGATAGATTTTTGTGCCAATTTTTCAGTCGTCAGTGTAGCAAGATGGCGGGTCCTTTTGTATTTTTTGTTTTAATATTTAGTTTTAATTTTGTATCTCCCTATGTGTTGGTAGGTAAGTCAAATGAGAACGTTTTTTTTTCAATTGTTGACATTAATACAACATATTAGCAGCAATGTAGAAAAGAAATATATACTAATATCATAAAGAGGAAAAATTTGATTGTTTGTTTGTACGTATTCGTGCTCCGAAACTACTGAACCGATTTCAAAAATTCTTTCACTGTTGGGAAGCTACACTCTTTGCGGGTAACATAGGCTATTTTATTCTCGTATTCCCACGAGAACGGGAACTAAGCGGGTGAAACCGCGTGACATCCGCTAGTAATTCAATACTTTCTTGAACTGACTTGGAACAGTTGGAACGTAAATTCTGAGCGCTGAAAAATGTAGACTAATAAATAAATAGGTATTTACTACCTATATAATTTAATTAAATAATAAATAATATAAATATTTACAGACATCTCACACAACGCTATCTGATCCCAAAGTAAGCTAGGAATAACCTGCTTGTGTTATGGGTGTCAGACCACGGTTATTAATAGATACTTATGTACTTTTAAAATCATACATATTATTCATAGAAACACCCCGACCCTTGAGACAAACATTCATGGGTCACAAATATTTGTCTCCGGTGGGAATCGAACCCACGACCTCCAGCGCCGCAGGCGGTATCACTATCGACTGCGCCACAGCGGCAGTCAAATTTAAAAAAATTAAAAAGAGACTATTTAATTTTTTTATTAACACCGTAAATTAATAATACTGATAAACGAACTACTACTACGATACTAAACTACGATAGAAACTGATACGACTTACATAGAAATCATTGACAGCCAGAAAAAAATGTTGAATTGGTATTGACTAAAAGGCCTAGGTGCATTATAAACAAAATATTATGTAGTAAAATAGTGGTTTGTCTGTTCAACGGCTATAGGCTCACCACCTATTACGTGGAACATAAAACTACTGGGTGTAACAAAATTACCTCTCCAAATTTCATCGGAAATCAAATTATATTAAATAAAAAAGAGGGTAAATTTTTTAATTTTTTTTTTTTTGTCGCACATTAAGAATTCATTTTTTACCGCAGCAATTCGAGGTAACATGGTCGCCGTGGCAAAACAAACATAGAGCACCCGTCTGGCTGTCGTTGTCGCTTTCTACTGCCGCTCAGTAGCGATAGAAAGGGTGAAAATAGGATAAAATAGGACCTTTAAAACGGCTTTACGGTTAAAGTATTCATGTGATTTTTTTTTCTTCATTTTCGTAATGTTTCTTGACTGATGCCACGTCACGTGACGAAATTTGGATAGGTAATTTTGTTACACCCAATATAAGGTGAAATGTGGGCTTATAATATGCCTCTGCCTACCCTTTCGAGGATAAAGGCGTGACTATATGCATGTCTGTTCAACAGGTGACGAAAGCAATGAAATAGTATGGCCTGCAGAATACGAAGTCGTCGGTGAAACGTTAGACTTGCAAACTACTCTCAAGACGCCTTTCCAAATATGGTAAGTAAATAATGGTAAGCCATATTATAAACATTTCGCAAACTGGGTCGAGTTTTCAATTCGCCTATACCGCAATGCCTGAAGACAAAAGTCTACAATCAGTGCGTTCTACCGGTTATGACATAGGTACGGTGCCGAGACGTGGACACTGATAGTGAGGTTCATTAATGCTCTAAAGGTTGCGCAGCGGGCTATGGAAAGGGCTATGCTTGGGGTGTCTCTGAGGGATAGACTCCGAAATGAGACTATCCGGCAAAGAACTAAAGTGGTCGACATAGCTCGCAGAATAAGTACATTGAAGTGGCAGAGGGCCGGCCATATCTGCAGAAGTACCGACGGTCGATGGAGCACCGTTTGCTCCATCGGCCGTTCTAGAGTGGAGACCGCGTCTCGGCAAACGTGGGGTAGGACGTCCACTCGCCAGATGGACCGACGATCTGGTAAAGGTCGCAGGTGGGTCTGGATGCGGAAGGCGCAGGACCGTGTATTGTGGCGTGAATTGGGAGAGGCCTACGTCCAGCAGTGGACTGCGATAGGCTGTTTTGATTGATTGATACTAATCAAATCAGCCTATCAGTACTTCTGTAGTTTAAAGTTTCAAGCACGCCTAGGAGAGGAATAGCACCCTGAACCAACCCCCCAAGAAACGGAATTACACCCGAACATTTGGAGAGGCGGCTAGCCCGTCTGCGGGAAATCCTGGGACATCCTTCCCGGGACCTGGAGTGCCCAGCTCTAGAGCATCTGCCCAGGGCTGACCACTCCTGGTCTAAACCGTGTTGTTTTAGACGTGTCGAGTTTTACACAATTAGGTCTAGGTATAATCTCTATGAAAATAACTATTGGACATAGACCTCACCCAATTTTAGCGCTGTAAAAAAAAATAAGCCGCAGTTTTTCAAAGCACAGAATACTGAGCAATATAGGTCACCAGCGCTTTAAACCAACTAGTTCAAGTTGAAGGCCTTAAATGAGCGGCTTGAAATTTTTTCAACTACTTGCGCCTGGTCGATTCCGCACGGCAATTGGCTCACTGTCGATTTCGTAGCACTCAATTAGACTCTGATGCGGGCTAACATCATACCTTTACCAATTTAAAAACGGTAAGTAAAAGTAAAAAGGTGTCTCTAAGGCGCTTTGCAAACAACGGGGGCGAACCAGGCCAGTCAATTTCACGGCGAACGATAGCGCTAAAGGAATCCTATACTACCAACGCACATGAAGGGCAAAAAGACCGCGCCGCTGCGCTGGTGCCCACCGGAGTGACACACGTTTTCGCGGTGAGGGCAGTTGCGGGCGTCGACGGACCGCCCGCCCCGTCATCTGCCAAGCGCCTTAGGCGAAGCGACGCCGCGGATGTAGCCAAAATTCACCGGGAATTCTGGTACATCCTTCCCAAGTGCTACGCAAGGCACTCGACGCTAGTCATTATAAGTAGGGACCATGCGGTTCTATGTCGATTCCAGCCCTGTATGTATATTCGATCTTTTATTTTCACCGAGAGAATGTCGTGTACCTACCTATTAATATTTTATATGCTTTTTTATCAGGTCAAGTGATGCCTTAAGCCGTGCCCGCGTGGACTACTACGGAGGAGTTACCAAGATGTTCTTCAATCGGGAAGATAACATCACTTACATGGTAAAGTACCTAATTAAATTGTTTGGACATCTTAAGGATTCCAAAGGGGAAATTAAGACGGGACACTATTACTGAGTGCAAATACTACCGAGGCATAAGCTTGCTCAGTGTTTGGCAAATTGTATGCGAAAGTTTTGATTAAAAGAGTGATGAATGAAACTGAAGGAAAAATTACGGATGTACATTTGTACAAGCAGGATTTATGAAAGGAAGGGGATGCACGGATCAGGTCTTTTCACTAAGATGCCTAGCTGAAAAGTTTTTGGCAAAATGCCAAAAAGTCTATTGCATTTACAGAGTGGTGAGGAATGAACTGTGATCAAAACTGTCCATGTATGTAGTGAACAGCAACTTGATACGAGCATTGAAATCTCGATATGAGGGCTCTAGCTCCTTCCACGGACTTTTTTCCGAAAAATATGTGAGACAAGACTGTGTAGCAACTGTCCGTGTATAGGTTGAACAGCCACGTTCAACCTATACACGGACAGTTTCTTGAAAGATCTACAAGAGTGTGCGTATGGATTAAAAATGAATGAGTTAACCGTCAAATGCCTCCTTTATGCTGATGATCAGGTAATACTGGCATTATCGGCGGAGGAGTTGCAGTTGATGGTTAATATAATGAACGATGCGCTTAAAAGTATAGGAATGAATGTTAATGTAAGCAAGATAAAAGTAATGGCACAGTATATATATGTAATGGTTTTTGAAAGAGAGGAATGTATGACTAATTGCTCGAAATTGATTGAAGGAAAGAGCGTGGAACAGGTGACAGAGTTTGTATATTTCGGTTCAAATTTTGCAAGAGATGGAAAGTGTGACAATGATATTGAAAGAAGAGTTTGGCAGGAAATCAAGTGAATGGAGCCATTCACACCTTTATGAGCAGTCAGAACGTGTCTAAAAAGGCAAGGATGGTTGTACATAGAGAAGTGCTTGTCCTTACATTTATGCATGGTAGTGAAATTTGGGTGTGGCAGGAGAAGCATGAAAGTAAAATTAATGCAGTGGAAATGAGAAGTTTGCGAAGAATAGCTGGAGTGATATTGATGGGTTAAGTAAAGAATAGTGTGATAAGGGAACATTGCGGCATGACAGACGATGTAGTGACTAAGATAGAGAAAGGGATGCTCAGATGGTTTGGACATGTGGAAAGAATGGATGGAAATAGGCTGACGAAACAGATTTATGAAGTGAATGGGCGAACTGGTAGGGGTCGACCTCGGCATACTCAAGTCGATAAAATCGATAATCTTCTGAAAAAAGGCCAGGTCAAGAGTACCTTTCACCGAAGAGCATGTATGAAGACACTTATGACAGTTGAAGAAGCGAAAGGTGTTTGCCAGGATCGTAGCAAGTGGAAAGTCATAGTCTCTGCTTATCCCGTTGGAAGACAGGCGTGATGTTATGTATGTATTTATGTATGTATTACTGAGACTTCGCTGTCCGTCACGTGGCTGTATCTTAGGAAGCTAGCTAGAGAGCTGATATATTCACAGATTAATATTTTTGTTGCCGCTATATCTAACACAAATTACTAACATCAGAAAAAATACTCTAGGGAGGAACTCCCATACAACTAAAGTGTATAATTTCGCCATTTTTAACCCCCGACGGAAACCCGATCGGAAGCCTACGTGCGTGACTCCGACTCGCACTTTGCCCATATTAAGTTAATAAACCAGATATAAAAGAGAGGTAGATTTTTCTATGATTATTTAGGGGTTTCTATTCCTAGTGGAATATGTCCACCCATTGTTCCTACCCTTAAGTACTACAGTCTCAAAAAAGGGTAGAGTGTCATTGCGGGGGCTTGACTATCTGAGATAGGTACTTAATAGTATAAATTTAGCTTTTAGTGATGTTGGTTGTGCTAGGATGCTCTATACATATAATTCCTATATTGTATGAATTAATGTTGAATTTCTCCATGAGTTACGCTTTCCCTTCGGGCCCGGATCTTTCCATCAAAACATGCGTGACGTCTTCCGACACTACGCACGAGATAAGGTTGAAATTGTTTAATACAGGTGATGCCAACGACTGACACCAGCTTGAATGTGAGACAAAGTTGTTGGATGGCAGGCGAGGGTGGGGCAGAGCTGGACCTCTTGCCCGATGTGTCTGAACTTACTTTTACAGGTTTGTAAGTTTTGGTTTAAATTTGTCTTTATAGCCTTGAAACTTTGACTTAGGAACTTTGTTTGGAATAGTTAGGAGATAAACATACTAAAAGTCCTGACCCCTCCAAGGTGAGAGGGGAGGGGGGGGGGGAGCACAAAGCAGGTCCTATTTTTTGGTATTTTCCTTACTTCTCGAAAACGGTGCTTTCTACGAAATTGTGTTGCATGACATAATAAAAGCTAATTAAATTCTCTACAACCTTGTCTATCACATTTGTATCCTATCTCCAATCATTGCCTAGCTATGAGCTTCTAAAGGTGGTCAATTTTCAAAGCGCGTTGTAAGAATGATTTTGGTCCATATAGGCAGCGCGACTTAGGAATTCACGCACGCCCCCTCTAAGAAGCGGGCTCACACCCGAAACCCTCCAAAGACGCGGGATAGCACCCGAACCAGCCCATAGGCAAGGCCGCAGTGGTGGCCGTGGGTCTGCTGGGATGGGAAACCTGGGACATACTTCCAAGCGCTTACCCGGGGCTCCCAACCATAGGCTGTTGGGAGTTACGTGAGGTTTTTTAGTCGGTAAGAGTACGGCACAGCATCCATGAGAATTTTCCCTTACGTTAAAAACAAAAAAAAACTGATTTTGGTAAATTACTGTTACAATGCGCGCTTTGAAAATTGACCACCTTTAGAAGCTCATAGCTAGGCAATGATTGGAGATAGATACAAAGTGCAAAAAACAAAGTTGTAGAGAATTTAATTAGCTTTTATTATGTCATACAACACAATTTCGTAGAAAGCACCGTTTGACGGATAATTTGCTTACATGTTATTAATAACACGCACACATTCAAGCTGGAGTTTCATGTAAGGTAAATAAATTCTTATTTTCAGGGAAGACCACATCTTTATTTGACAAGATAGTTGACATCTGGACTGGCGAGTCTTCGTCTGAGGATGGAACTAAATTAAAAAAAGCGACACTGTATGTGTACAAAAATGAACACGGAGCTGATATTCCTGTACAGTAAGTTATATTTTTATGAAATTTCTGTTTATAAAACAAGTTAAGAGCCAAATTGTTGAAAGAAGATAGAAGATATACATTTTAGCGTGCAAGACAGAGAGAGATGCGATCGGTTTTTGTGCGTTTTTAACGAAATAAATTAATTATTATAAAACTATAACCAATATTAAAAAAATGTGCTCTAGTGCAAATGAAGATTTTACTATTGTCTTTCTTATAAATATTTTATATTATAAAAAAACCTTATAACTTATGAGATCTAGGTTAAAATTTCAAGAAATCGAGGTATTTTCAACACAAAAATCTATCGAGGATTTTATCAGCAATCGTGTTTTTAGCCTATGCGTTTTTAGTTTATGAACTGAAGTTATCTGTGTTAACATTTTAATTCATTAGACCTCAGGAGTCCTGAGATCTAGATCAAGATAATAGTCTATTTGGCGTCATACAGACTCTTAAGTACTTATGAAATTAAAATTCTGTGAGTCACTGTTCTAAAAAGTCCATACATGGTATAAATTCCTACTATCCCTATCCCTACTTAATACACTCATTTGCAAAAAAACGGGCGGTTTTGATTTTCATTCATCTTTAAAAAGATACAATACCAAAAAGGTTTCAATCGTTTGTACACGTTACTGGCCGGTTTTAAAAATGCCGTGGTATTTAAAAAACTACGTTCTAAATTCAAATTTTCATTTGATGCTCATTTTTACAGAAAACCCCACTTTATCCTACATTTTCGGCGCGAAGTTCCAGGAGTTAAGATCGACTTTCACAACTTTTATTCAATTTTTATCGATTAATTTCATATCCTTGACTGTCAAAGCTTTATTTATTGCTGTTTGGCTGTATCAAAAATGGTAGATAAAGTGGTAAAAGCTACCAAAATTATGGCGCTGCTTGAGAGGGTTGCAGCCAATGTTTCGTGGCCAGGAGGCTAAATGTTAGTCGCTCGACGGTCCAAAGGACCTGGCAGCGATATCAGGAGACTGGTTCCGTCGAGAGAAGGCCTGGTTCTGGAAGAAAACCATGTACCCAACCACGGGATGATCGTTTTCTAGTGAGTCGCGCATTGAGAAATCGCAAATCTTCGTATGTGGATCTTAAGAACAACCTCCAAGAAGTAAGAAATGTGCATATTAGTCTATGGACGGTCAAGAGGAGGTTTCTCGCTGCCAATATACGCAGTCACCGCCCGGCCCGCGGCCCCAAATTACTCCGTGAGCACAGAGTTCACAGGCTTAGGTTCGCTAGAAATTGTGAATCATGGACTAAAGAAGATTGGAATAGGGTTTTGTTCTCTGATGAAGCCAGGATATCTCTGTTCGGTGAAGATCGACGTCGGCGAGTGCTAAGAAGACAAGGAGAACGCTTTGCAGAGGCATGTTTCGAAGAAATCACACCTTATGGTGGGGGCTCTGTTATGTTTTGGGCAGGAATAAATTCAATGGAACGTACAGAGTTAGTCTTCATTGAAAACGGCTCACTGACTGGGCTTCGATACATAACGGAAGTTCTAATTCCTCATGCACAACCCGCATTGGCCGCTCTTGGTTAAGACTCAATTTTTATGGACGACAATGCTCCCGCCCACCGATCCCGCGATGTTAATGCGTATGTGCAAGAGGTCGGCATTCGTCGTTTGGATTGGCCAGCTCGAAGTCCCGACCTCAATCCCATAGATCATGTCTGGGACGTTCTAAAACGGCGTGTGAGATCAGTACACCCGGCTCCGCAGACCATCAGAGAGCTGAAGAATGTGATTACTGCGGAGTGGGAACGTTTTCCGCAAGCAAGTATCCGGGATATACTCGCTAGCATGCCCAGACGAATTCAAGCTGTGATTTTAGCTAGAGGGGGTCACACTCGAAACTTAACATTTATCTGCTTTTACTTCATTAAAGAAAAACAAACAAAAAAAACCTTTTTATTTTTACTTCATGAGCATATGCACTACTAGCGAACATACACTACTACCGAGGTTTAGCATTATTTCCCATAAATTGTAACAAAATTGTATGAAATACTGATGAAAACGTTTATTTTCTTATTAATTTACCAAATTGTGAGGATAAAACTACTTATAATTATCAAACAAAGCAATATTAACATTTGAAATGGTTCATTGCTTAGGTGCCCGTTTTTTTTGTAAATGAGTGTATTATGAATGCGAAAGTAATAGTCTGTCTGTAACGCTTTCGCGCCTAAAAAGTTGGAGCGATTGAGATGAAATTAGGTATAGGGATAGTTCGAGGCCCTGGGAAGGACATAGGCTACTTTTTAACCGACTGCGCAAAAGGAGGGTTATGATTTTACGCGATAACGACTTCTACGCGGTCGAAGCCAGCTAGTGATTTATAATTTTTTGAGGAGTTGTATATGCCGCAGACGGCTTGATGCAGCAGCAACCAGGTCACCATGTCGTCGAAACACCTTCAAAGTAACAGTATACCAAATTTTCTGTGATCGTTTTGCTATGAAATAATACTCCAATCATTTCTACTTAAAAGACTAAACACAATTAACTACTAAACTTTCGACTTCGCTTTCAAGTCGAACGATCGTTAATCGGCACCCTGGTCATTCTTCGGTAGTTATGAATGATCTAAATAAGAATTAAATTATTTACACCGTTGATTAATGGCACGAGTATTAAACTAATCATATTTTTAGGCAGACACATGGTATTGTGGAACCGTACAAGAACGGTTATGGACTCCGGAGACGGTAAAGCGTCTTGAGTCAAGCCAGTTAAAATATGAATGAACGTAGCTTTAATGTGCGTGCTTTTTTTGCAAGTGTGTGTGCCTCGACGTGTATGTACACATGACTTGACTCAAATCGATTTACCGAGTCCGGAGCACATTACAAGTGGCATTATTCAATATGTAAAACGAAGGTATGATATCAATTCATTTCAGATACGTCGCAGAGACGATCAAAGGACAGAACGGGGAAGTAGCAGGCCGTGAAATAACTAACTACTACAGTTTCCAGAATTCTATCGCTAAGGAAAGCGATCTGACTACACGTAAGTTTATCTATAGTATACTAATTAGCCCCTCTCTATAAAATAGAGTGCAAAGGGGCTCATGTCCAGATTTTGTCTGTAGTCTGTGCGTCTGTTTCATTAAACTACGTCACTAGGTCACGTGGATCATCTGTTCAAAGTTTGAAATAAAACAAAAATGACAACGTCAGTCGGATTGAACTTTCACAATAAACGTGTTAGAGTTGGGCAGTCTGGTGAGACCGATCTCACGGCTTCTGTTTCATTCAATTAATTTTTTTTTTTAATATTACATAGAGAAGAATTGGTTTGTACATTTCACCCTAGAAGCGCTCGTGGCCCGCGGTGTTCTGTGAACGATCACTGTAGTAAGCAACATTTACTGTGGCCAGTTATGGATGGGTGACCATCACGTGTCCACATTGTGATATTTATTTGCGACCGTTTCCGTGCTTCGGAAGGCACGTTAAGCCGTTGGTCCCTGTTGCCAGCAAAATGGGAATCGTTAAGCCAAGTCGAAGACCTTTTAAGCTGCTTGAAAGATTTCAACAGCAGGCAGTCACAACCTGCGCCTGTCCATATCGACACGGTAATACGGCTCACCACCAAGGTGGAATGTGGGCATATTATAGGCCTCTGCCTACCCCTCGGGGATAAAAGGCGTGATCATATGTACCTATGACTAGTTATGATTCATACAGCAGTTGAAGGATGGTTGTTTAATTTTCAAAATTACACTTCTTCGTTCAGCGGAAGACTGTGCCTCGGCAATGGACTTCAAGAAACAGTTCCACCTGCTGCATCCTGACATTCCTCAACACTTGGACTTCGCATTCAAGAGTTACTCCACTCACCACAGAAGAGAGTATCACGCGAATGAGTGGGAGATGAGGAAGAGCATCTTTGAACAAAACTGGCGGTAAGGGTTTGTGTGTCTGTTTGTCCGTCACGAAGCTGTATCGCAGGAACTGTGATAGCCAGAGAGCTGAAAATTTCACAGATGATGTATTTCTGTTGCCGCTAAAGCAACATGGTAATGAAAAAAAAAAGTGTGTGCGTGTAACCTTTACGCGCGATTGAAGTAAAACTTTTTTGCCATTGACGGCATCAAATGTTATATTAATATCTGTCAACTCGTTGACAGCGCCATCTAACGGCCTTTATCCGAACTACGTGGTATTGATCATTTAGTATTGAGTACACACTAAACCATATAGCCTAGGACCTACCTAGTACTCCCACGCGCCGTTAGATGGCGCTAATCAAATTATATATAAGCATCGACTCGCTGCATTTGTGACGGCACAATTAAATAAATATTCATACGAACAACAAGAGACTACTCAATCAGCTGCTCCAACTCCCGTCACCAGTCCAGCCGAGGTACCAGATCCCACAATATCAATCATTCGAATTTTGAATAGCGGAAACTACGTTTCCGCTACTCGAAATTCTAATAGTACCTAAGCGTTACTTACGTCAGAAAAAACATCTGAGTTACTGCCTACTCTGCCTAGTCGCGCCTAAAGAAGTTTTACTTTAAAAAAAGTTTAAGTGATTCTCACACACAGTAAACTTGATTTTTTGTCGTTTTTAATACGGAACTTTCTGAGCGCGAGTCCGGCTCGCACTTGACCGGGTTTTTTACTGTTCTGTTCCTAATTTATTAAGAATCCATACTACATACAGTACGCGGCGAGAAATAATGCACATCATAGTGCGAGGCCGCATTTGCGTTTTTCCGCGGCGGTTTCTAACCTCAAAATGTCATCAAACTGTCAAAATCAATGAAATCAAGTCAATGTTTTGACATTTTGAGGTTAGAAACCGCCGCGATAACCGCAAGTGCGGCCTCGGCCTAAAGAGACAATTGACTATGGTTTCGACTTGGTAAAGCGCTATCTCTGTCGCACAGTACCCGTGTGACGTTTGCTGTCCAACCGACCAACCAACAGCAAACGTCACCCGGGTACTGTGCGCTATCTCTGTCGCACAGTACCCGTGTGTCGTTTTTGCTGCCCAACCCAAAGACTTCTATATAAACTGAGGCAGAAGCGCTGTACCTACTCTAACGAACGACATTTCAAAAGCAATCCTCAAACTCACACATTGCTAAGACTACACTCACTAATAAACAATATTTACGTAATTGTCACCATAATAGCAATATACGAATAGAACTAGAGTAAAAGAGAAGGCGTATGGACTCCGATTGCAAGCCGAGTACTCTCGAAGTTTTGACTCGCTACAGTCCGCGTAACGCTGCCGATTGACACAGTTAGTTTATAGGTCTACTTGTCCAACCAACCAACACGCCAGAACTGAGCGTTTCAAAAGATCGTTCCTCTGTCGAACTATAAAAACATGGAACGACCTGCCCGCACACGTGTTTCCCTGATCTTACAATCCCGGGTTCTTCAAGAGGAGCGTGAAGAGGCACATCACAGGGCTGCCAACATGAGGACCACTATCAGAAGTGGCCCCCAATCGCTAGATGCGCCACGGCTTTCCATCAGGCTGGTGGCGACGTCAATTTGGCGAGCTAAAAATATTTAAAAAAACATGGGTCACCTGGGTATTGTGCGATAGAGATAGCGCTCTACGAAGTCGAAACCAGTCGATTGTCTCTAATTCGATGTGCATTATTTCTCACTGCGTACTGTAACATACTTATTCCGATTTGACTTGAACTTAGAGCCAAAAGCGAATTCCTTCAAAGCTCTCAGCGATTTTAACGTTGACTTGAAGTTCGTCAAAGTCATGCGGTATCCTAGCTAATTGTAATGGAGAAATAAAGAATAGATTTCCACAAGGAAAGGAATTTAAGACAGGTAGTTCGGGGTTTTCCATGCCCTTTGCAATTTAAAAAAACCCTTTCTTTATTTCCCTCCTGATCAGAAGGTCTAAGTAGCTGAATGACCAACATCGCGAAGCGTTTAAGGAGCATTAAGTCTAACTAGCACAAAGTCCAACTCCATGCCCAGCCTAAGTTATAAGGATTTCATACCTCTAATCATAGATCTATATGTACTACGTACTAGATGCGGCTATCAGAACAAGCGTCGTGTACCCTCAACTGCGGTTTATACACCGAACCGACCGTTAGTTCGGTTTGTGCCAAAATACGAATGACACGCACGTGACGGAGATATTTTAATTTATTGTGGTAGAATTATCAAACAAAGTGTTATAAACGCAATGTACAGAGGTAAACACATTACAGTTAATGCTAGCTAAGTATTATAATTATACTACGTTTAGACCGTTATATTCATACTAAAATATGTGATTTATAGCACCCGTCAATTTGGACGATACCATTATTGGGCGAATTCATTAGTATCGTATTCGAAGTTATTTTAATATATTGTGGTAAATACATGAAAGTTAATGCTAAGTAATATAATTTTATACAGCGGCGTTTAGACCGTATTATTCATACTAAAATACGTGTTTTATGGCACCTGTTGGGCGAGTCCACTAGTATCGCTCTAGATTCTAGAGCGATACTAGTGGACTCGTCCGGCGCCGGCGGGCCAACAATAAAGGTTCGGCGGGCCACCGTTTGAGTATAGCGGCTCTAGAACATATTCAATGTATGGACGTTCCTGTCTGTCGGTAGAATATGATGTCATTGCCTCTAATATATGTTTCGTGTATATCACAGGAAAGTAAAAGAACACAACAGCAAGAATCTAAGCTACAAGATGGAAGTCAATCAGTTCTCTGACCGAACTCCCGAAGAGCTACAATACCTGAACGGCTTGTTCGTTTCCAAAGTCCCTTCCAAAGACGCAATGCCTTTCCCTCATACTCTGAAAGAAGTAGACGATATTGTGGCCACATTACCAAAAGACTTTGATTTGAGAATGGAAGGTGCCGTCACACCAATCAAAAGTAAGTACCTACTTTCAAAGGTTTTGTTTATTTACTTGGGGGAAATTTTGTGTTAGTTTTTGAGGATTTTGTAAAATGAATCCTCTAAAAAAATACGTTTGTGTCGGACACCCGATTTCCGCTGTTCTGCCAAAGATAGTTTAATAGTATTGGTTCCGCACATCTCAAGGTTGCCTGTAAGAGATTGCCTTGAGCGATAAGGCCGCCAATTGTTATGCCAATAAGTGTAATTTTAACTGTTTTGCTCAAATGTTATTCCTGGTGTACAATAAAGAGTTTTTTACTTTCAATTTTTACTTTACTCAATTCAATGATTTTTTGAAGCGCCCGTTATGCTGACTCAGTGCTCAGACCACGTGTCACGTGACCACTTTGTAACTTTTTAATAAAGTTGCTTTCCGTGCTTTGGCAGGCACGTTATACCGTGTTCCTAGTTTTCAGTAACGTGGAAATCCTTAAATGAAGTTGAAGGCCTTATTGACGGCTTGAAAATTTCAACAGTCAGCGGGTCATCATCGTCAGTACTTGCGCATGTCCATTTCAGTTCGGCAAAAGACTCAACCATGGAGCAAATATATTTGCTCCATGGACTCAACATATATTACATGAGACAAATTAGGAAGCGTGTGAATGTAGACCTATACTATAATATAATAATGCCTCTGCCTTTGGAAATATAGACGTGACTGTGTATGAATGTATAATATGTATATTCATTCATGTTATAATTTTTTTTTTAAATAAACTTTAAGAAGTGACAAAGACAACTTGGCTCAGACACGGCTTGAACTCTCGACCTTCTTTTTTAACGTGAGGGAAAATCCTACATGGATGCTATGCCAGACTCCTACCGACTAAAAAACCCCACGTAACGCCTACGGTTGGGACCCCGGATAAGCCCTCGGAAGGAAGTCCTAGGACTCCCAACTGAACTCGCGCTACTTTGCCTAAACCAGGGCGATGCTCTTCGAACTGAGGTACTGAAACGTACAAATAATGTTTTATTTCAGACCAGGGCTCCTGTGGATCATGCTGGGCCTTCGCCACTACAGCAGCCCTTGAGGGTGCTATCGCGAGGATCAACGGAGGCAGACTACTGGACCTTAGTGAACAGTCGTTAGTGGATTGCGCGTGGGGGTGAGTTGGTTCTAATCCTTATTATAGTACTAACTGTGCAAAAAGGTTTCGTTCGTGACGTAGGTACTTCGAACTCTGACTTTGACTCTTCGAAATGAATTTCGACAATCCTGTCACTACTGTAGTAAAGTACTCTTAAATGTAACTTTTTTTCATTAGTTTCGACTGGGCGTTGACGATCAGTTTTAAATCAAAGCAAGCAATTAAAAATTAAAAGTATTGATGCCATAAATACAAATAGTCACGCCTTTATCCCCGAAGGGGTAGGCAGAGGTATAGTGAACCAATTTCAACCAAAACTCGTCACGCACGTGAAGCTAGCTTTGGCTCCATGAGACGCCGCCGTGGGATCGCATCAAGGTCCTTCTTTGCGACCCTTTCTTTTTGTTCGATGAATATTACATACGATGTTTTGCCTCTACGCAAATTTGGCCTGGAAATAAGTTGAGAAGTTGACAAGGTCTGCCGAACTTACAACTGCTTTAAAATGGAATATAGATCACTAAAAAGAATAACCCGCTAAGTTTCTTGTCAATTCTTCTCAAAAACTGGTGGTAGGTAAATTTTTTGATTTATATTCTGGACCTTTTACAAGTGTCTAAGTGAAATAAATATATTTTTGTTTGTACACCACCAAATATTACTTTGTGAACGACAGTAATATCATGTTTCAGCGTTGTAGCAGATACAAGATTGTAATCTAGCGCCCCAACTTACAACAGGATGTTGTAATATTATGCCCTTCATGCTCCTTGATGGGACCTATCCAAGATCACTTGTGTTAGAACGCTGAATTACAACCGTGTAGCCCCGAAACTCACTTTATATTCCGCCATTTTGATTTCCAGAACTGGCAACATGGGATGCGATGGTGGTATGCTGGATGATGCCTGGAAATATGTGTATGAAAATGGTATCGCGACTGAGAGGGACTATGGCGTATATATGGAACATGTAAGTGTAATCATGTATATTAAACAGCTGAAATACGTGAAAAAACCAACAAAATATTTAAAAAAACTGAGGTATAACAAGAAGCCGAGCGACGGTCTAACCCGGCTTCCCCTCTGTTTAATCCGATTGACGTTGTCATTTTTGTTTTATTACAAACTTTGAACAGATGATCCACGTGACCTATTGACGTAGTTTAATGCAACAGAGTCACAGACTACAGACACAAGTCTCGCCATAAGCCCCTCTGCACTCTATTTTATACTATAAAATTTATAGAGAGAGGCTAAAACGGTCCAAATGTGACTCGGAGTCGCACATAAAAGGTTTCGTAACAAAAACGGTTTTAAAATCAGGTTTATAATTATATTTTGAGAGCTCCCCTTAATTATATTCTGTTTTTATGTATTTGGTGTAATGGCGGCAACAGATATACAACTGTGTGAAAATTTCAACTGTCCAGTTATCACAGTTATTGAGATATTTCGTCACGTTTTTACCCTTTATATACAAAACCCTAAAAACCTGTCTAAAGCGTCGGGCCACCTCTGAAAATCAGCGCTGTCTGCCCGTTAGCACAGGTGGAAGCATTTCGCTGAGAGGTGACCGTTATTTCACTTTCTTTGTTGTTCCTTCCTTTTTTTATAAATTATTTTTTCAAAGTTTATTATACTTACACTTTATATTTGCGAATTACATGCAAAATCTGTGTTTCACCATATTTCCGACAAACATACGTTCAAAATGGTTAACATTCACTTAAGTTTAAAAATTAAATAAATACATCAGATATTCTAAAGTATCAACAAATATTCACAGTAACTTAATAATTTAAAATGTTTTTTTTTATTTTGAATTTATTTAAGTGGAACCAGAAAAGCTTTTTCTTTCTCTTTCTTTTTTCTTTCTTCTTTAAGTACGGAACCATAGATAAAGTCTAACAATTTCTTCCAGGACGGCTACTGCCACCTGTCAAACATGACATCAGTATACAACATCAAAGGCTTCGCCCATGTCACGCCGCGGAACCCTGAAGCGTTAAAAGTGGCACTCTACAAGTACGGGCCCGTCACCATCGGGCTTCAGGCTACGCAGAAAATGATCGCTTACTCCAACGGACTGTACTACGATTTCGAATGGTGAGTTAAATAAGGTTACATCTTGAGGGGCTAGTCCGCAAAACATGCACTTAGTATTTTGGAAATATTCAAGAACTCACTTCATCAAATGACACTAAAATGGAACCAAACTACAATAACACCGTGCGCTTTTTACAAAATAATTATTTACATTAGAAAAAACACCTCTCAAAGTTATTAAAAATCATCGAAATAGCAGAAATAATCAAAATAACAAAGGTAAATTTTGTCATTTTGTTTTTTTTTATATTTTTCTGACAACTATTATGACCTAGCCTGTTACCCGATTCCGGCTTGACGTCGACTTCTGGGACACCCTGTATAATCATTTATCAGTTTAAATGTTATTTATGGAGAGCTAGATATAAAGGATAACTATCCACGTCATCCGTCAAGGCTGTCACTTTGGTCCACCACTTTTTAAAAATTCTATTAGGTGAGAAACATTTATCCATGACCGGAGGCCTAAGGACGGTGAGAAGGCGGTTCTACGTCCTTACAGAAGCAGGCCCATGACGGCAGCGTGATGTGAGGAACTCACGCACGCCCCCCCCCCCCCCCCCATTAGAAGCGGGATCACACCCGAAACCCCCAAAGACGCGGGATAGCACCCAAACCAACCACCCCCGGGCGAGGTCGCAGTGGTAGACGTAGGTCTGTTGGGAGTCCTGGGCCATCCTTCCGAGGGCTTATCCGGGGCTCCCAATTATCGGCTGTTGGGCGTTACGTGAGGTTTTTTAGTCGGTAAGAGTCCGGCATAACATCCATAAGGATTTTCCCTCACGTTAAACAAAAAAAAAGTATACTTATAACATTTATTTTTCTATTTTTTTTTTCACAGTGACCCAGAAACCTCCGGCCCCAATCACGCGGTTACCATAATCGGTTACGGCAACCGCGACGGCGAGGACTACTGGATCATCAAGAACTCTTGGGGCGAGAACTGGGGCGAAGACGGGTACATCCTCATGCTGGCCAAGAATAATAACTGCTTCGTTATGGACTACCCTGTTTATCCTATTGTTTAATATTGTTTTTTAGTTAATAAATTCCACGTGCTATTGTAAAGATTGTTTTCTTTTTTAACCGACTTCAAGATAGGATGAGGTTGAGGAGGAATGCATATTTTCCGTGATAGTCACACCACCATACCCAGGGTGGTGGGCCGGGGCAATCATTACCACTATACTATACAGAAATACCTATAGTGATTGTCACCACCATTTTTTTAATAATACCTTTATGTTACAAAATACAACCAATGATAGATGGCGCTTACCCAAACATAGTCATCATCACTATTTAATTGTATAATTTACATGATAACTACATAATGTGGTTTGTGTTAAATCGAGTCCTAAAATTATAATTATCCATAATTGCTAATACAGTTTTGTATAATATTGTGTAATTAAATGGTATTGTCTAATTAGCAGCTTCTGGGGGAAAATTATGTAAAATGGCGGGTAGAATATTGGGAGCTCTCTCTTCATTCTGAACGCTTAGATAGGCTGTAACTCTGCTCAAATTTGATTTCATTCCTGAAGTGTACCTATTAAAAATTATCACCGAAGGTGTAGAGTAGACAAAGGTATAGTTTAATTTTGCCGAGGACTATCGGCCTCCATGACCGGGGGTCAGAGGACGGTGAGAGGGCCGCTCACCGTCCTTACAGAAGCAGGCCCATGACGGCAGCGTGACGGGAGCAACTCACGCACGCCCCCCCTTAGAAGCGGGATCACACCCGAAACCCCCCATAGACGCGGGATAGCACCCGAACCACCCTCTGAGCGAGATCGCAGTGGCGGCCGTAGGTCTGTTGTGAGTCCCGGGACATCCTTCCGAGGGCTTACCCGGGGCTCCCAACCACAGGCTGTTGGGCGTTGCGTGAGGTTTTTTAGTCGGTAAGAGTCCGGCATGACATCCTGAGGATTTTCCCTCACGAAAAAAAAAGGTATATCTATACTAATATTATAAAGAGGAAAGATTTGTTTTTTTGTTTGTTTGTTAGTTTGTTTGTTTGTTTGTTTGTAACGAATAGGCTCCGGAACTACTGGACCGATTTGAAAAATTCTTTCACTGTTGGGAAGCTACACTCTTTGCGGTGAACATAGGCTATATTTTATTCCCGCATTCCCACGGGAACGGGAACTACGCGGGTGAAACCGCGTGACGTCCGCTAGTAGTTTAATAAAATCAAAATTCATAGATAGGAAGAACCCCCAAACTAGGTCAGTGGTATGGTTGAGTCTCGGCCTACCATCAGAGGAATTTCTCACTTAACACACCTTTATCAGAAAAAGCAACATTTACTATGGCTGGTTTTGGAACCATCACATGACCACTTTGTGATATTTATTTCGGAAGGCACGTTAAGCCGTTGGTCCCGTTTGCAAGTAAAATGGCAGTTGTAAGCCAAGTTAAAGGCTTTTGTGGGCAGCTTGACAATTTTCAACAGCAGGCAGTCACAACCTGCGCCTGTCCATATTAACACAACAATACGGTTCACCACCTATTACGTGGGACAATTTCGAAAAAGGTGAAATATGGGCATATAATTTGCCTCTGCCTAACCCTTCGGGAAAAAGCCGTGTCTATATGTATGTATAAGTATCAGATGTTGATTGACAAGCATACGGCCTTGGTCGAAAGTAGCTTAAAAATTAAGTCTTTTCTATAACAATTCAGTCCACGACTGAATTGTTTTAAAATAGCCTTAATAAGTAAGCTCGTTTATGATTAAGCCAACACGACATTTTTAGCGGCTTGGAAAATTTGAGCAGCAGCAGGCAATACGGTTCACCACCCACTACGTGGGACAAATCCTAAAAAGGTAAAGTGTGAGCATATTATATGGCCCTACCTACCCCTTCGGGGATAAAGGCATGACAATATCTGTATAAAATTTATTTCAAGTTAATTATTATAATCTTCCAATATTCCGACAGAGATATTACTATACCAATCAAACAAGATTATACCTTCAGGGAGAATATTGGAACGAAGTTCCTTATCGCGCGTTGTGAAAGGGGGCTAGACGGAAAAAATTCTCACGAAAAATTGTAACGACACTTTTGGTAGTGATAGTGGTAGTGATAGTGGTAGTGATAGTGGTAGTGATAGTGGTAGTGATAGTGGTAGTGATAGTGGTAGTGATAGTGGTAGTGATAGTGGTAGTAATAGTGGTAGTGATAGTGGTAGTGATAGTGGTAGTAGTAGTGATAGTGGTAGTGATAGTGGTAGTGATAGTGGTAGTGATAGTGGTAGTGATAGTGGTAGTGATAGTGGTAGTGATAGTGGTAGTAATAGTAGTAATGATAGTGGTAGTGGTAGTGGTAGTGATAGTGATAGTGATAGTGGTAGTGATAGTGGTAGTGCTAGTGCTAGCCAGGGGATGAACATGAACTCTACGAGCAACACCAAAGCAAATAGGAGTTTCGCTCTGTTCAGTTTCAGTCGCGCGTAAAGGTTACACGCACTCACTTTTTTTTTATATTAGTTTTCTTTTTGTTTTTGTTTCTGTTTTTGTTTTTGCTTACAATAAAATTTTAAAATTAAAATAAAATTTTATTACAATTCCTTCATTTCAATCGAAAGGAACTTCGTTCCATCCGGGTGTCCCTTGACACCTCTCAAGTTTTTTTTTATCTAATTGTCTTTCCCCAGATAATGCTCTCAATTAATGCCAAATCTTGGAGGTAGCTTTTTGCACGTACTACTCTGCTTAGTACGTGACGGACAAGTAGGGATGATACACACGGTTTTGGGAAAACATCCAACTGTTGGAAAAAATGGAAAAGTCGCATATTTTCCGGAAGGACTAGTAAAAGCTTATTTATTGTTTTTTTATTATTATACGAAGTCCTCCCTGGGAGAGGCATCGTCTAAAAATGAGTACGTTTTTTTTGACCTGAGGGAAAATCCTCATGGATGTTATGACGGACTCCTACCGACTAAAAAACCTCACGTAACATCCAACAGCCTATAGTTAGTTGGGTTGGGAGCCCCGGGGAAGCCCTCGGAAGGATGTCCCAGGACAAAAATGAGTACTTACCTACTGCAACATAGTCCATCTTGCTGATCAAGGGCCGATTCAGTCTCAGATATACGTCAAATCAATCTCAACAACATCACATCGGTTTCAGTGGTGGTCTGCTGTTGAAATTTGCCATAAAATTTGGCTTGATTACTACCATGTGACTGGTCCTCCGTAGCTCCTGACCGTAGGCAGTGGTGGAACAGGTGTGGCTTTATTCGGTACTAGCGGACGTCACGCGGTTTCACCCGCGTAGTTCCCGTTCCCGTGGGAATACGGGAATAAATGTTCTATGTTCACCGCAAAGAGTGTAGCTTCCCAATAGTGAAAGAATTTTTCAAATCGGTCCAGTAGTTCCGAGGCTTTCGATGTTCGATGCAAACAAACAAACAAACAAAAAACAAACAAACAAACATTCAAATCTTTCCTCTTTATAATATTAGTATAGAAGAATTAGGGTTATATATTAAAATACCAGAAATCAAAATGCCTTTACTTAAAATGCATTAGACCAAAATACCCGAATTCGAAATACCTTAACATTCAAAATACCTTATTTCAGTACACCTTACCGTAAAATGTCTAAATTTAAAATACAAATAATTATTATATCAGAATTCAAAATACAAATTTTCAAATGTCCTTAATTTAAAATACCGAAAATAGAATACAATGTGTCACTGTCACTCACACGTTTTGTTATTTATTACTATTATTATTATATATTTACCCCCCCCCCCCACCTAATGAAGTCGCAGTTGTAGCCCTAGGTCTGTTGGTCCTTGGGTATCCTTCTGAGGGCTTACCCGGGGCTCCCAACTGTAGGCTGTTATGTAGGATACGTGTGGTTTTTAGTCGGTAGGAGTCCGGCATAGTATCCATGTAGGATTTAGCTCATGTTAAAACACTTTGATTCAGAGTTACAAAAGTACTACAGTGGGCTAACGAAAAATCAAAAAAAAAATAACCACGAAGGCTAAGGCGGGAGCTCCGCTTCGCTTCGCTTCCGCCTTAGTCTTCTAACCTAACCTATCCGAGTCGGGATACTCTGAGTCGAGTCGGGGTGTTAACCATTCACAGATATATAGCATCCATGTAGGATTTAAATCATGTTAAAAAAAAGGTATTTTGTGTTTGAACATTTTAGGATAAGGTATTTGATAAATTTATATTTTGGGTTTCGGTTATTCGGCCGTAAGGCATTTTAAATTATTTATATTATAAATATTTGCCTTTTGAATATTGATATTTCGATTTCGGGTATTTTGGGCTACGATATTTTGAGTTAAGGCATTATAATTTCTGGTATTATGACGGTATACCAAGAATTAGGCATAGCATCCAAGAAGGAAGGAAGTAAAAAAAAGTGGTACCATGCGAAAGAATCATCACTTTTAGTACATGCACTACGGCATATTATACAGGGGAAACTGGGGATACTTGATCCTTACGGGAGACTAGATACACGAGATTAACAGAACTTGTATAAGTAGTATTTAGTTTTATAGTGGCAACATCAATTGTATATGGTACCCAATAACGTTTTATAGTTGTCACATCTATCACATTTGACACTTTGGCAAACGGCGGGCTAGTAAGTAATTGTTGCGGCAGAAAGAAAATTTTGGTGAGTTTTTATTTTGACTAAACATTTATTTAAAATAGGACTTTTAAAAATGTTATTTCGAAAATGAATAAACAGACAACACATTTTTTTATTTAATTCTTTAGTAATAGTATCATGTGAATATAAATATGGGAGACTTGATTCCCCAGGATCAAGTCATCCAGACCGGGGGGATCAAGTCTTACGTATACACATGGTACGATTCCTTATTATTGATTTTAGTCAAATAACTACTAAATTTAAATATTCATATCTTTGGCTCTTACAGCAAATATAAGCAAATAAATTTCACGTATTTTAGTACCAACGGTTTTTTAAACGGATACTCAATATAGAAATTAGAGATAAAAAACAAAAGGGGGGATCAAGTGTCCCCAGTTTCCCATAATTATCTCCAAAATGTATTACAAAGATTTAGTACGGTGGTGGAAAACATTTGGGAACTATACTACACAGTGCGGTGTTACAGGGGCAGTGCGGTGGCTTTAGTAGTCTTAGCGTCTATAGTGTGAACTTTTAATATTTTATGTTTTCTCTACGGTACTTACGAACTAAATAATTAAATTAAATTAAATGTCTGACGATTTCAGAAGAATAACAACTGTCTTTAACACGCATGACCTTTCGACGTCAGTCTTGCCTTCAGTTAGCTTGTGATTCCAAATATTATAACTACCGAAGACCCTTGAACCACTTCCTCGCATCAATTGTCAAGCATGCCATCCCCTAACGAGCTTTTCAGTATCACGTCAAACATTTCAGCAAGTTTGTCATCTATTCAGGCAGTGTGTATCTAGTCCCAGGGCTGTAGGCGAGCAGCCCCTCTCTCCGCAGATCGCGTCGGGCCACCGCGCGGGACGGTCGTCATGCCCATTTGAATCGCGCGCATTTTAGTGTCGTAACAATGGTAAAATACAACGTTTTATTCGCTGTCACAATCGCCATTTCTCTGGCTGTTGGTAAGTAAATAAAAATATTCTATTTTTAAATGTTTATTGTTTTTTTTTTATTTAAAATGTCATCAAAATAATTTGGTATCAAGTGTTTTGGCCTAGAAGTTAATGTTTTGATATTATAATTCCTTGGTTAAAAGTGAGATTTCCGACAATTAAAATTTACATTATCTGAATTATGTCATATGGATAGTAAAAGTGTTACACCGCATTCGTCTTTGTTGTGAAAATTGAAATAATAATTTAGGACGACCGATCTGCGGTGACAAAATTTCGTGTTTCGTTTCAGGGGTGATTTCTAGAGACTTCAAAAGCTATTGCGTCTTTTTATATTTTTTTTTGTTTTATGGATTCGATATTGGACGACCCTATTTTATATCTATGTGTCATTTTCGAAATGTTTTCGGGTTCGGTGAAATATTGACATTGAATGACGTTGTTTATCGACTGTCGATGTTGTGTGTGTCAACTTATTACTGTACCTTCTATGAACAAAATTTTGCGTGTTAAAAATATTGAAAATTAATTTATTTTTGACATTTAATTCTAATATGTACTTAATTGTATTCTGTAGGTGAAACTTGTATTTATCACAAAACCCCCAAGTCAACCATGGCAGTAATATAAGCCTAATTTAATAAACTAATTACCTACTACTTACATCAAATCGTAACTTTTTAATGAACTTAAAATTATGGAAGCCAGCTGCATGGTTTTTCATGCTGCTGTCAAAATTTTTAAAAAAGCTCCGGTACTCAAGACCATGCATAAGTAAGGGTAATATTTTATGTTTTAATTGAATTAGCGATAAGAAAATGATAAAGACTTAAAAATAAACATGATTATGAAATTAAAAAAAAAAACACTAGGCAGTTTGGAGTCAGGGCCATAGCCTGATTATAGAGGAATTTATGACTGAAGTTGATTTAATTATTTGTAATTATATTTCACTTTGTAATAATTTATTGAACGTGAAAGTGAACTATTTCCGTATTAATATGTTCATTAATTTTAGCTGTTTCTTTGATATGCGTGTCAGTTTTTATCGGCTGATAATTGACATTATGTTGTGTGATTGTATCTATTACGTGCATTGTTTTGCTAAATAAGTACCTACCTACACTTTTTTTGTTACTCCATTGACAACCATCAATAAAATATAGTAAATCGAATAAATCGGATAAATCCTTCATTCCCAGTAGTTCCGCGGCAGTTGTTCCGCGACGGAACTAGTGAGACTTTTTGTCCCAATAGTTCCGTGGCGGAACTAGTGAGACTTTTTTTTCCCAGTAGTTCCGCACCACGGAACTACTGGGACATTTTTATTCTCAGTAGTTCCGTGGCGGAACTAGTGAGACTTTTCTATTCTCAGTAGTTCCGTGGCGGAACTAGTGAGACTTTTCTATTCTCAGTAGTTCCGTAGCGGAACTAGTGAGACTTTTCTATTCCCAATAGTTCCGTAGCGAAACTATCATGGACCTTTATGGACATTATATTATGTCCACTTTAATATCTTAAAGCCTTAAAGTATTTTATTTTTTATGAATATGGATCTTTTAGGACATGCGAGTGGAAAAAGATCCATTATACGAAGAACATCTAATTTAAAAGTACAAAGTAGTTAAGTAATTTTCAAAACAAATAAAGATCTACAAAAACAAATGAAGATCGACAAAAGCAAATGAAGATCGCCGAAACAGATGAAGATCAGCAAAACAAATGACAGTTGGAAAAACAAATAACGATCGAAAAAACATTATGCAGATCAATAAAACAAAAGACTTTATGCAAGTTGATAAGGTCAAAAGTTACTTGCAGCCATGTTCTGTAATTAAAATGCGATTAGCATTAAAAAAAATAGGTGCAAGCAATTCTCGACCTTAATGGCACTTATTTAAAAATGTGGTTTTAGGCGTTTATAGGCATCACAGATCACGAATATATAAAAAATAAATAGATATTATGCATGCTCATAAGGTCGAAATTGGCATGGACCTTTTTTTGTAATCTAGATGCTATAACCATTCAAAAAAATAGCTGCAAGCAATTCTCGACCTTAATGATACTTCCCTAAAAATGTGCTTTTAGGCGTTTATAGACATCACAGATCACGAATATATTAAAAAATAAATAAATATTATGCATATACATAAGGTCGAGAATTGCTTGCACCTATTTTTTGAATGGTAATCGCATTTAGCTTACAAAATATGGCTGCAAGAAACTTTTGACCTTATCAACTTGCTTATAGTCTTTTGTTTTATTGATCTGCATAATGTTTTTTCGATCGTCATTTGTTTTTCCAACCGTGATTTGTTTTTCCAACCGTCATTTGTTTTGCTGATCTTCATTTGTTTCGTCAATCTTCATTTGTTTTGTCGATCTTCATTTGTTTTGTCGATCTTCATTTGTTTTGTCAGTCTTCATTTGTTGTACCGATCTTCATTTGTTTTGTCGATCTTCATTTTTTTTAATTGTATGAGAAAATGGCCGTAAGACACCGTAGGGAACTAATGGGAACATAAAATATTCGTATGTAAGAGATGCTTTCTCCCGCGGGACTACTGGGACTTGATTTATTAGTTTTTAATTTATGCTTTGTTCCGCGGAACTACTGGGAATGAATTTATTAGTATTTCATTTCTACTTTGTTCCGCGGAACTAATGGGAACTGAATTATTGATGCTTTGTTCCGCGGGACAACTGGGAAAAAAAGTCTCACTAGTTCCGCCACGGAACTACTTCAACGGAACAACTGGGAATAATCGAAATAAATGTTACAGGAAAAACTTACCACTTTATAATATTTTTCTTCAAAAGATACCTATTTATAGAGAATACGAAATTTCTCCGAACAAATGGTTTGCTTTGCGCCATTTTCATTTTTTTAAAACACCAGTTTATTCCAGTCACATGGCTGACGGACATACAGCCTACTAGATCGACCATTTTCGATATGTAGGCTGTATGTTAACGTTTGTCAAATGATGTTTTTAATAACCAACGATGTTTCATTTAGGTAAATATTCTTTAATTCATTTTTATTTTTACTTTATTTACTTGTTTTCTCCGTTATGTAAGACCATTTTGTTTTCTTATTTTTATACAAAACAAACATTTTGTTTTCACCGATGTTGAACATTTCCATAATACAGTAACTCATACGGTCATTCTGAAAGTAGTTATCGGCTTATTATCTTTTTTATTTAACACATCGAAGAGATTCTAAGTGTATTTATAAAGGTTAGATCGCAATTCTTATAGGTACAATGCAATTTAAAACAATTACCTACTTTAAACATTCTTCGAATTGTAGATGAATTATGATAACAAATTACGGTACTTAGCAATAAGTTGTAACTTATTTCAATATCTCCATGTTTAGTTGCAAATTTCAACATGAAAAAGCCATATTACTGACAAATTTCAATTAGCCCAGTGTTTAGTGACCCTGACTGACTGCGAAACGGAGATAGTGGGTTCAATTCTCATCTTTGATAGTATCTTGGCATAATGAACACGATTAATAACTTTATATCTTGATGTAATTTCCTCATAGCCATTATCTGAGTAGCATTAGTGCTCGTTACATCAGACAAAACCTCTAAGACCAAAGAGATTTGAATATACTTGTTTTTTTGAATTCCGTACCTAAAGGGAATTAACACCATGAAACCTATTACTAAGACTCACGATGTCCGTCTGTATATCTGTCACAAGTTCACAACCTGTATCGCTTGAACCATGATAACTAGACGGTCGAAATTTTCACATTATGGTATATTTCTGTTGCCGCTATAACAAACAGATTCTAAAAAAGAAAAAGTAAGTAGGTAAAAAAACAAATCATGTTTTTTTATGAACAAGTACTTAGAGATGGTATTAGGTAATTGAGATCACACACGTCTTTTTTTTTTCACAAGTCAGACGCGAAGCACTAGGCTAATAGTAGATCGGCTTCTGAATTGGAAGTCGTAGGTTCAATTCTTCTTGTGTAATGAGTACGTGGTTTACTGTATACTATGTAATTTCCCTATAAGTACCGACTAAAAAGCCTCACGTAACGCCCAATAGCCTATGGTTGGGAGCCCCGGACAGACCTACGGCTACCACTGCGGCCTCACCCAGGGAGGGGGGGGGGGGGAAGGTTCGGGTGCTATCGGGTCTTTGGGGGGTTTCGGGTGTGATCCCGCTTCTAAGGGTAGCGCAAGCTAATACCTACTGGTTTATTCTTTTGGAAATAAAGCATTTTTAATTTCGCTTAGAATATCAGCAACTATAGTTGCTTATATTATGCTCTTTTCCATTTAATTAACCCTTCCATTGGGAGTGGGTTTACGTCTTGTAAAAGCCGGATCGAACTTAGGCCACTAGATCGCAAGTCTAACATCCTTTTTTTTTTTTTTTTTTTTTTTTTAACGTGAGGGAAAATCCTCGTAGGATGCTATGCCGGACTCTTACCGACTAAAAAACCTCACGTAACGCCCAACAGCCTATGGTTGAGAGCCCCGGGTAAGCCCTCAGGAAGGATGTCCCGTGACTCCCAACAGACCTACGGCCGCCAATGCGGCCTCACCCAGGGGGTGGTTCGGGTGCAATCCCGCGTCTATGGGGGATTTCGGGTGTGACCCCGCTTCTAAGGGGGTGCGTTCGTGAGTGCTCACGTCACGCTGCCGTCATGGGCCTGCTTCTGTAAGGACGGTGAGCGGCCCTCTCACCGTCCTCAGACCCCCGGTCATGGAGGCCGATAGTCCTCGGCGAAGACACGTCGGCGGCGCCCAGGGCGCCGACTGCGGAACTCGGGTGGGAGAGTTCTCTCCCGCACCCGGCCCGCCGCCTCCTTCGCGAGCATGACCTGCTCGCAGAAAGAGGCGGCGCAGTCCCACTTACTCCCGCTGGAGAGCATGGCTCGCACCATGGCCTCAAGCGAGAGAGTGTCCACGCCCAGACCCACTACGAGGACCTGTCGCTGTTGTGCCCACGCCGTGCACTCCACCAGCGTGTGGAGCGCCGTGTCATCGCTGCGGTCCTCGCAGTGCTGACACTCGGCCGTGGTTTCCCGGTGTTTTCGCCACAGATACCTACCGAAGCTACCGTGCCCGGCAAGCATCTGTGTCAACCGGTAGGAGAGAGCACCGTGTCTTCTCTCCAGCCACTCGTCCATGACCGGTCTGACGGCCGCGATTGTGGCGAATCCCCCCTTTGGTTGCTCAAGTCGCATCTTCCATGTCTCCAGGGTTTCCTGGTGGAGCAGGGTCCGCTGGGCCTCGATTTCTCGAGACGCAGGCCTTTGGCCCCGCTCCAGCGCCTCCTTGCGCCATCTGAACAGTGACGCAAGGGCTCTCGCTTCCAGGTCCCATGGAGGGGTCCCGGCTAGGAGACATGCCGCCTCACCGGAGATCGTGCGGTATCCTCTTATCACCCTGACGGCCATCACTCTCTGCGGGCTCATCAGTCTAGCCTCATTGCTGGCCGTCAGGGTCTCCGCCCATACGGGAGCCCCGTACAGGGCCATGCTTCGCACGATCCCAAGGTACAGCCTCCTGTAGGGAGCGTTGGGTCCCCTGATGTTGGGCATCAGCCGCGCGAGTGCGGCCGATGCTCCCCTCAGTTTTGGGACCAAACTTCGGAAATGATGTCCGAAGTTCCACCGGCCATCGAGTACGAGCCCCAGATACTTCATCGAGGGCTCGATGCCGATGCTGACGCCCCCCACCTGTAGGCTGGATCCCGCAGGTGGCCCCATCCGAGGTCCGTGGAAGCACAGAGCCTCGGATTTGTGAAGGGCGACCTCAAGACCCAGCCGCCGAATCCGACCCACGACCTGAGCAACCCCTGCCGTGGCCTTAAGTGCTGCGGCACGGTGCGTTGCTCCCCGTGCCGTAACGAGGGTGTCGTCGGCGTAACATGTTACGCCGACCCCTCTGAGCAACGGACCACGCAGCACCCAGTCGTAACCGATGTTCCACAGGAGCGGCCCTAAAACCGATCCCTGTGGAACACCGCACGACACATCTCGCCGACCCGGCCCTAGCCAGCTCGGGTAAGTTATGGCTCTCTCGGAGAGATAAGCCCCGACAATTCGACGGAGGTAGGGAGGCACTCCATGATAGATAAGCGCCTCCCTGACGCAGCTCCAGGGCAAGGTGTTGAATGCGTTGGCGATGTCGAGAGACACCGCCACCACCACCTCACCCTGTGAGACTGCTTCCTCCGTCAGGCCTCTAATGCGCATGATCGCGTCCACGGTGGAGCGTCCCTGACGGAAGCCAAACTGGCTATCCGCCAGATCAGGCCCCACGCGTGTGAGGTGCCCGACGAGGCGTTGTGCAATAATGCGCTCAAAGAGCTTGCACACCTCGTCGAGCAACACGATCGGCCGGTACCCTGATGGGGAATTTGCCGGCCGCCCCGCCTCTCGAATCAAGACCAGTTTCCCTGTCTTCCAGACCTTGGGAAACTGGCCTTTCTCGAGGCATGCGCTAAAGAGCCCAATTAGTCGAGGCCCAAGCTCTTCGAGAGCCAGGACCCACGCTCGGCCTGGAATGCCGTCGGGTCCAGGGGCGGTGTTTCTGCGGGATTTAAGCCGCAGTACAGCCGCCCCTAACTCACCCTCGGTGACTACGGGCACGTCGTTCTCGCTGCCTACCGCGTTGGGCGCCTGAGACGGAGCCATGCGCGGAGAAATATGTTCCTCCGCTCTCGACGGGAACAAGGAGTCCAGGACCTCCTCCAACCGCTCCGGCTGGAGACTCTGGGTCAGTGGGGGCGCCTTAGGGCGTAATTTGCCCCTTACCATAAGGTACGGGCGCCCCCACGGGTTCCGCTCCAGAGTCTCCATCAGCTCATCGCGGCCCAGCTTTTTGGACCGCTTGATGGCCGTCTGGAGGGCCCTCTTGGCCTCCTTGTACCCATCGTAGAGCTCCGTCTCTCGGGCTGCCGCATGAGTCTAACATCCTACTCACAATCAACGCGCCACTAAATACAAAGCATTTAGTGAACAATTTCCCTCGCATTTCAAAATAAATGCTTTCCCACCAAGACCTCGTTTAAATTCACACCGTTGAACAAACAAAACGATATGGTATTAGGCTAGATTCAAAATTTATGAATGGTCGCATAAAATAAGCGGAATGAAACCTCGTATTTTGTTTAGACAAAACCTCATTTGAATAAAATCTCGTCGGCGCAGTGTGAACAATTTTTTTTGGTAATATTATCATATATAGATACCGTAATATTGTAATTTGTTTTGTTTTACGTCCGAGGTAACGAAAGAAAATATAATAAAATACAGTAGGTGCCATTTCGGCAGGTCGGGTACTTAAGGCCGTGGGTAGGCCTAACGACCTTGACCATACAAAACACGCGTCCTTCAGGCTAGGAAATGTAGCATTTTAAAGCTTATTTTAATTGTAACTAGCTAATACTTATACTTATTTAAAATCGAAGAAAACCAATTTATAGGTGTATATTTTCTTCATATTGTTGGCATATTTTTTTATTTCGCGTCGATAAAACTTGAAGTGCTAAAATGCATTCATCTAAAAAATTGGGGGTGACTCTACGATCGTTTTACACATTATGTATATCTAATTAATATACAATTTACAACAAAACCGTATTTTGACACACATCTTGTAGATTAACAATCTATTTTTGGCTATAATTTTCCGTCTACTTATGCAGACAAAAACGCTTTCACTTGCACCTCTTTTTCGTCATTTTCAAAACCAGTCCCCTTAAGCTTTGTGCGTGCAAATTGGTCATCCAATTATGCTTGAGTTAAGTATCTACCTAATTAGATTCTATCTTGTTTATGTCTTATTTTATTATACTTAAGCCTTTATTTGATGAAAATATTTTTTATAAACACAACATTATTTTAAAGATAGCAGGGTATTTTTGTCTATATTTGGTCAAAGTTCTACTACATTCCAGCACAGGGCGGAAACTCCATACAAAAATGTTCGTTTTCACCCACACTAATATACACGTAATGTGAATGCTTGAATCAAGCTTGAATGTGTGTGTGAGTATACTAGGGACACTAGCTATGGTAATTAAATAATAAGTAACAGAACGCAATCTCATGTATGTAGGTACTTTTTTTTTCAAGTCTAACCTCGGCTAAGCACAAATTAAACCAAAGCAATAGCACAAAGTACGTGTAATGCAACGCAGTGACACTCTCTCAAGTACTGACACGGTAAACGACACTTAAATTTTGGTGGGGGGATGGGGAAGCTTACTCGGTGGGAGGCAGGGAGTTGCCGATCTGTATGTTATACTATTATATTATCTTTGATTCCAGCGCTGGAAACTTTGTTCTGTTAAGTTTCAGAACAAAAACCGCATTTTTTTTACCTTAGGGAAAATCCTCATGGATGTTATGCCGGACTCCTACCGACTAAAAAACCTCACGTAACGCCCAACAGCCTATGGTTGTGAGCCCCGGGTAAACCCTCGGAAGTATGTCCCAGGACACTAAAACCGCGTATCACATAATATGCACCTTGTCGAATCTTTTCAATTCAAGCAGTCATTACTTGAATGTGCACTAGTAAAATTAATAAATTGAATAGTATACGCGTATCTCATACCCACCTCTCAAATTATTATTTAAATGTGAAACTTCTTCAACATCAATGAGATTATTACAAATCTGGTGGACCCAAAAAGGAACAAACTTTAAAAGATAATTTTCAAGAGGATTTAACTACCTATTTTATTTTATAAAGTGAATCTCTAACCTTTTTAATTTTGTGATTTAAAAATAGATGAAACCAAATAGTCATGTAAAGGAGAATTTAAAAACTTCTCTGATTTTAAAAACGATAATTATATGTTAGTTATAGTTACTTAAAATTGGAAGGCGAAGAAGCAAGAGCAGAAGGCAAGAGTATGTATTGAAGCGTTGATAAAGGTAAAGGAGGAGGGGAATATCAGTTCTAAATAACAATAAATCTAAGTAGGTAAGTAGGTAAGTACATAAATTGTTCAGGATAGGAAAGGAGAGAGTGAGATTTATTGAAAAATGTCAACCGAATAATTATGGTAGAGTCAAATAGGGTTATATATTAAAATACCAGAAATCAAAATGCCTTTACTTAAAATGCATTAGACCAAAATACCCGAATTCGAAATACCTTAACATTCAAAATACCTTATTTCAGTTCACCTTACCTTATAATGTCTAAACTTAAAATACAAATAATTATTATATCAGAATTCAAAATACAAATTTTCAAATATCCTTAATTTAAAATACCGAAAATAGAATACAGTGTGAATATAAAAAAAAACCATAACCTACCCAGTTTATCGCTATAATCTACTGGGTATTATTAGGTATATATTATGCTATACCAGTTCATTTTAATAGCGCATAGTTAATAAATGAATGATTTAAGAAATAAAGATTTATTGCCACTCACAAGTTTTGTTATTTGACTTTAACTTATTTTGCAGCCCCCCCCCACACCCCCCCACCTAAGTGAAGCCGCAGTTGTAGCCGTAGGTCTGTTGGTCCTTGGGTATCCGTCTGAGGGCTTACCCGGGGCTCCCAACTGTAGGCTGTAATGTAGGATACGTGTGGTTTTTAGTCGGTAGGAGTCCGGCATAGTATCCATGTAGGATTTACCTCATGTTAAAACACTTTGATTCAGAGTTACAAAAGTACTACAGTGGGCTAACGAAAAATAAAAAAAAAATAACCACGAAGGCTAAGGCGGGAGCTCCGCTTCGCTTCGCTCCCGCCTTAGTCTTCTAACCTAACCTATCCGAGTCGGGATACTCTGAGTCGGGGTGTTATCCATTCACAGATATATAGCATCCATGTAGGATTTAAATCATGTTAAAAAAAAGGTATTTTGTGTTTGAACATTTTAGGATAAGGTATTTGATAAATTTGTTTTTTGGGTTTCGGTTATTCGACCGTAAGGCATTTTAAATTATTTCTATTATAAATATTTGCCTTTTGAATATTGATATTTTGATTTCGGGTATTTTGGGCTCAGGCATTTTAAGTAAAGGCATTATGATTTCTGGTATTATGACGGTATACCGTCAAATAGATTGAGGTTAGATTATGTCTGACATAATTCCTCCTCGAGAACTTCGACCAAGTAATAGTATAGACGGGCCCACGTCATACATTACGAACTCAAAAAGTAAGACTAGTTCACACACAAAGATATTGCAGCAACGACACGACATGCATTTTATATATAATGACATTCTTTTTTCGAATTTAGGGTAGTGTTTTTACCAAAGACTTCTATATAAACTGAGGTAGACATGCCCTACGCACCGATTTTTGAAACCTATAAACTGCGCCAATTAGCAGCGTTGCTCGCACTGTTGTGAGTCAAAACTTCAAAAGTAGGTGCTCAACTTGCAATCGGAGTCCATACGCCTTGTCTTTTACTCTTTTTCTATTCGTATAATGCTATTGTATGTGGTGACAATTACGTAAAAAATATTTATAAGTGAGTGTAGTCTTAGTAATGTGTGTATTTGAGGATTGCTTTTGAAATCTCGTTTGTTGGAGTACGGCACGTCTACCTCAGTTTATATAGAAGTCTTTGGTTTTTACACTTTTTACACTACGAACGCACAGGAAGGCATCTTGCATAAAATGTCCTATTTTGCCACACGTGTTTCACCTTCGGAACAATAACACCGAATACGACCGAGTGAGCGCATGCGCTTACCTTAAGGTCTTTAAAACTAATGTATGGATAGGCCCGTCTATACTGTTACCCGTTCAAAGTTCTATAGTAAATTTAATTTGATTTATAAGCATACATCCCTCGTTTAGTCAGCTTTACAACATTAAAAACATTCAGCCATTGAACTGCGACGGGGCGGGGTAGCGATGGGAAATCATTTTGACAGCCTGGCCTTGGCACAGTGGAGTGTGTGCTACGGAGTTCGCACAAAATTTAATTCTGACCGCCTTTGTAGGACGTATGCGTTGTACTATAGCAATAAGTATGTTCTATTTTTCTGCTACATAAATCGGGCTTCCAATTTATCAAATCCCCGTGTGGCGAGTGGCGACGGGGTCCCATGTAGAGACGGGTGAAGAGTACAAAATGTCGCCACCCCAATTCATCCCGAGGGAGTCGTAAGAGGCGATGAAAGGAACACTTTCGCAAAACGATTCATTGCATAGAGAAGGAAAACTCGAAATGAAACCCAGTTGTCAGGAAAATGACAATCGTTAAGCCATGTTGAAGGCCTTATTGGCTTGAAAATTTTCACTATGGGTCGCTCGTCACAACCTTCACCTGTCCATTTCAACACGGCAATATGCTCACCATCTATTACGTGGGACATAAAGCTATAAGGTGAAATGTGGGCGTATACTATACCTCTGCCTATCCCTTTGGGGATAAAGGCGTGACTATATGTATGTATGTATGTATGTAATTTATCAAACGTGGGTGCGCAGCCTACAAAGCAAAAAGAAAGTGGGAAGTACCTACCTAAATATATCTTTAAAAGACATTCTTAAGGGGCTAGTCCGCAAAAAATGCACTTAGGGTTTTGGAAATATTCAAGATTCTCTAACACTTAATTAAATGACACTAAAATGGAACCTTAAATTCTTAATAAACGAAACTACAATAACACCGTGCGCTTTTTACAAAATAATTATTTACATTAGAAAAAACACCTCTCAAAGTTATTAAAAAACATCGAAATAGCAGAAATAATGAACTTGACAAAGGTAAATTTCGATGATTTCAGAGGTTTTTTTCGCAAGTAAATAATTATTTTGTAAAAAGCGCACGGTGTTAATGTCTATAAATTTATTAAGAATTTAGGGTTCCATTTTAGTGTCATTTAAAGAAGTAAGTTTTTGAATATTTTCAAAACCCTAAATTATGTCTTTTTGTGCATTTTGCGGACGTGCCCCTTAAGAGCTAAAGCTATTTTTCTAAACACTTTTTTCTCACTGGCGCGCCCGCCTACTCCCATTTCATCAATACGCCTCCTCACAATTGTGACAATAAACTGCCTAGAGCCAAAATGGAACAAATATAAATAACTCGTAGACTAGACTGAGTGACATTTTTAGTATACCTACATCCCTAGAGGACTAACAGCCTTTTTTTGTGTATTTCACTAAATGTTTCGCTTGCTGAGTGTAGTGTTCTATCCCACCAAAAACATAAGTGTAAAAAGGAGAGCCAAGTTCAATACAAAAATTATGCTTGGCTGTTTTTTGTTACTTATTTGATGAATGGAGACCGGTTGACATCCGTGGCTCGTTAGGGGTCTGGTTGAAAACCAGCGCTAGGCAGCAGTCTAGCACACGCTGAACCAGGCCCCATTCGGCACGCTTTGGGGATAGCAAATACGATAATGTTTTTTTTTTACTGAACAATTATTCTCTCTTATAATTTGAATGTAAGTATCCTTAATGCGAATGCTGAATAAAAATTTTCTTTCTTTCTTCTTTCTTTCTTTCTTTCTAGGCTCCGCCGCAAAAAGAATGGAGATCTAAATGAGTGCCAAGTTCTATGCAAAATCCAAATTTGTATTTATAGGAACAAAATAACATTATGAACAAGTATTAAAATCTATATTTTTGCCTTATTGGATATCTATAATAATTGCTGCCTTTTAATAAACATGTGAGATCTTAAAGTAGGTTAAATTTGACTCGTTCCCGTGAGAATCCAGGGATAAAATATATGCCTTTGTTCTCCGGGGATAGTGTAACTTACCTACCAACAGTGAAATAATTTCTCAAATCGGTTCAGTAGTTTCTGAGCCTATTCGATGCAAACAAACAATAAACCTATAATAATACCTACTAGATGACCCGCGCCACTTCGTTTGCGTCACATAAGAGAGAGTAAATCACCTGTTCCCGTTGCATTTACTCTGAGTGAACAAAAAAGCGCATAAAAAAGCGCACTGAAACGGGATATAAAGTATCCTATGTTCGTCTCTTGGTTCTAAGCTACCTCCCCAACAATTTTCAGCCAAATCGGTCCAGCCGTTCTTGAGTTATAAATAGCGTAACTAACACGACTTTCTTTTATAGGTATAGGTAATTATATAAGATATTAGAAAAGATAAAAGTATCATGTACTACCTATCTCTAGATAGAGCGTGTCTGTGTTCCGAACACGTTGATCCCATCAGCTTACGCGGCTTGACAAATTTCAACGGCAGGTAACCAGAATAAGTCTCTTTCTGTTTCAACAAAGCAATAGTCTCACCACCTATTACGTGGGATTTAGAATGGTCACGGTCTAAATTATACTGAAACTTAATTAGATATAGAGTCATTCCCTCTCTTTCTAATGACTTAAAAACGAAAGAGACAAATTATGCGGACAATATAATTAATCATGTCTAAAATACAGTACCTAAATTTGGGACTACACATTATAAAGAACTCGTAACGAACAAAAGGAATTTCGGAAGCTCTAGTAAAAGTTATTAAAACACACGACAAAAGAAAAGGGACCTCGGTACAACTTAATTTCTTTAGATTTAATGAAATGACAAGAATTTACAGGGTTGACTAAACGCGCGGGAAATTACTAGGTTTTTTGAAGTAAAACTTCTTTAGGCGCGACCTAGGGAGTAACTCAGATTTTTTTCTGACGGAAGTAACGCTATTTGAATTTTGAATAGCCGAAACGTAGTTTCCGCTATTCAAAATTCGAATGAATGATATTAAATATAACATTTGATGCCGTCAATGGTAAAGAAGTTTTACTTCAATCGCGCGTAAATGTTACATGCATGCACACACTTTTTTCTTCAGGGCTACGAATAAACTCGGCAAGGCCACGCCTTCGCACAGTTATCATAGGTAGGTACTCTGTCAATCAATTTTACATACTTATCTATACCTAAAAGTATAGTCAAAGTCAATAAACATTGTTTTCGCACTAGCTGATGCCCGCTTCCCGTGGGAACATATTCCCGGGATAAAAATGCCTATGTGTTATTCCAGACCATAATCTATCCCTGTACCAAGTTTCAGTCAGATCCGATCAGCCGTTAGAGCGTGAAAGAGTAACGAACATCTACACTCACCAAAAAAAAAAAAAAGACGCGGGAAAGCGTGCTTGTGAAAAAATTTATTTAATTAATATTTTAGTGAAATAGTGTGAGAACTGTGAAATAAAATAACACTTTTATTTAATTAGCGGTAAATTCAACTTATTTTAATGTAATCCAGGCTCTGAAAGGGTTTTTTTGCGAAAAAAGCCGGCGCGTCGTCAGCCGGTCGGCTGCGGGCGCAATGAATATTGAGACGTATGTTGTGAGCGATATAGTTGAAGATGGCTTATCTGGTGACGAAATAAATATTGATGCAGTTGTGGAAAATAGTGAGGAATACAGATCAAGGATGCAAACGGAAGATGAGGTATTTAGCAGGAAAAGACCTATGACTAGGGAAGATTCTTCTTCCGAGGAAGGTTGGCAGCGAGTTTCGCGAAGGCACAAGGTGGCTTGTACTCGTGAATTCGGTAGTGCGGAGCAGGAAAACATACAAGTATGTGTTTCATGTAGTTCCATTTTGCCTAAACAGTTTGCTTTAGCCAAATTATTTAAAGAAAATAACATTAGTGGGGTAATTCGAGTCAAATTTGTCCATCAATACAAAATTATTGTCACTTTTGATCAGGAATGCAATGCCGATCGATTTATTTCATGTAAGGCTTTTAGAGATCTTGAATGGAAAAGTCAAAAAACATCTGAGGTCGGAGTTTCGTATGGTGTTATCAAGGACATTGACTTGAATATTGCTGAGGAAGATATTATTACCAACTTATTTTCTGATATTGAAATCATTGCAGCGAAAAGGTTAAACAAGCGAGATTATCACCAGGAATCGTCTTCTGGTTGGGTTAAATGTGAAGCCGTGCGTATTTCATTTAGAGGCCCTTCACTTCCCGCTTACGTATACATCTATAACATGAGAGTAAGCGTGTTGCCTTATATCTTCCCTGTAACGCAATGTTCGCGGTGTTGGAAGTACGGACACACTAGATTACTATGCCCTTCGAAAAAGATTATATGCCCTAAGTGTACTAAAAATCATGAAAATTGCGATACTACCTCCTTCCGCTGTATTAATTGTACTGGCAACCATATGGCGTTGCAAAAGATATGTCCAGTGTTCAAAAAAGAGAAAAGGATTAGGGAAATTATGTCTGAATTTAACTGCACCTACAGAAAAGCCCTCACTATGTATGTACCACCGTCTCCGCTTCCAGAAAGACATTCATCCCATGGTTTGACTGAAGTTGAAATGCCAAAGTTGGATTCACAGCAATTATTCCCTGATCTTCCATACGAAAAGACCAACCAACCACCAACTAAGCAGAAACTCATGTCTCAATTATTCAACACTCCACAACAACCTAATACCAAAAAGGCTCATGAACATAAACTGAAAAAGCCACGAAAACAGCTTCCTCGTGCTTCTCCATACCCGTCACGTCCTTCGTCACCGGCGAGATCGGAGAGAGCAGAGGAGGTCCTATATTCCGAAAGTTCTGGAGTCTACGTGGAAGTTAATAGGGAAGCCAGCAAAAAAGCACACAAAGCTAAAGACATTAGTTTTTTAAGTGTATTATATAAGCTTTATAGATTAATAATGGAGAAGGGTTCTTTAGAGGATAAAATACATGAAGTTATCAAAATTTGCATGGATTGGATTCTATCTAAAGTAATGCAAGGAATGTCGGTGAGTTCTTTTTTCAATACTTTCTCTAATGATGGATAGTGGTTTCATCGATATCAATTTAAACATTATACAATGGAACTGTCAAAGCTTGCGACCGAAGTCACTATCTTTAGAGGCCCTTCTTTCACAAAATAACATACATATAGCCGTTCTGAATGAAACTTGGCTTGAACCGGACAGTTATTATAACATTAGGAATTATAATATTTTCAGATCTGATCGTATTGATGGCTATGGTGGCTTAGCCATCCTCATACATAGCTCTGTCAGAAGTAGTTTAAGTATGTCACGTAGCCCTAACTCAGGTATAGAGCTTTTGCATGTTAAGATACATAATTGTCGGTACATTGAAAACATATTTTCACTGTATTGCGCTTCAACTGTAAACACCGTGCAAAACGACTGGGATCATCTGTTTTCTCTCGCAAGTTCCAAATCATTAATTTTAGGTGATTTTAATGGTCACCACTTAAATTGGTCGTACAAAACTGAGCCGAGAGGATTACAAATATTTGATTCTATGATTGATCACAATTATATTTATTTAAATAATGGTGATCCGACTCGAATACAATTGGTAAATGGTGTACTGAAAAAGTCATCCCCTGATATATCTTTCGTCACCTTTGATTTGGCTACGTTATTTACGTGGAAAGTCTGCAATGAATCGCTAGGCAGCGATCACCTTATTATACAATTATCGGCCACGATTCATGTCCCCCGTGTCATATTAAAAAGACGTAAATACAAAAACAGTGACTGGCAATCCTACACCTCATATATAGAAATTTCATTAAAGGACTATATCGTTCCCTCTGATTCTCAAGAATTTTATGATGACTTTGAACGTACATTACAGACTGCCGGCAATAAGTATATACCCTTCACTAAGGTTCCCCAGTACCCCTGCAATAAATTCAAACCCAAACCATATTGGAACACAGAAATTTCGAAGGTTGTGGCGGAACGCCGATTGGCGCTGTCTAAGTTCAGAAGATGCCCTTCTCCCACTAATTTAGAGATATTGCAAGAGAAGGTACGTACTGCTCAAAGACTCATCAGATCAGCTAAGACTAGGTCTTGGCACGGGTTTTGTGATTCCATAGACTCTACTACTTCCCCCTCTGAAATGTGGAACCAAATGAGATGGGTAAAAGGACATCGAACTAACTCTCAGAATCACTATGTAGACAAAGATAATGCTTTACAATTGTTGAACTCCTTAACTCCCGATTTTACTTGTCCTCCTATCCCCCGCTTCAGTTCAGTCAACACTTCTTTAGAATCTGAAATAAGTATTCAGGAACTAGAAAACTGTATCAAAAAGACAGATACAGCTCCCGGCAGGGACGAAATATCATTTTCTATGATAGCACATCTGCCACCGACTGCTAAAATTCTGTTAGTTAGATTGTATAATATTTTTTTAACTTCTGGCTTCGTTCCTGCACAGTGGCGCGAGGTTAAGATAGTCCCCATTCCTAAACCGGGCAGAGAACCTAACTCTCTCCACTCACTTCGGCCTATAGCTTTAATTTCATGTTTATGTAAAATTTTCCATAGTATTTTGAACAAAAGATTAGAGTGGCATTTTGAAAAAGGTAAGCTTTTACCTGAGTATATGGTCGGTTTCCGCAAAACTCGTTCGTGCGTAGATAATTTATTTAGTTTAGTCTCTCAAATTCAAATTGGTTTTTCTAGGGATCAGCCAACCGCGGCTTGTTTTATAGACATCGACAATGCTTACAACAATGTTAACGTTACTTGCCTAGTAAATACTTTAGACTCGTTTGGAGTAGGTTCAAAAATATGTTTTTATCTGTGGTCCTTATTAACTAACAGACATCTATTAGTTGCGGTTGATGGTCAAAATTTGACCAGAACTACCGGACAGGGCTTGGCGCAAGGGGACCCATTATCTCCTTTTCTGTTTAATATTGTAACAATCAATACTTGTAAAAATATCACAAATGTACATATTTCTCAATATGCCGACGACTATGTATTATATGCTACACAAGATAATATTGATGCCGCCCTTTCAAATCTTCAATATGGCTGTGAAAAATTGAGCCGTATAATGTTTAATTTAGGCCTTTCTATATCTCCTACAAAATGTAAATTATGTATATTTAAAAAAGGTAGTTTTAGACGTTCTATTGATTTTAGAATTAACGAACAACCAATACCTGTTGTAAAGCACGTTAAATATCTGGGCTTGTGGCTAGATAGTTCACTGAGGTGGGGCAAGCATATTAACGAAACCGTTCAAAAAGTAAGCAAACATATTAATCTGTTAAAAGTATTATCAGGTCCTGGATGGGGTATTCATCAAAAACACTTAAGATGCTTATATATTTCTATTATACGTAACAAAATCGACTACGCAAGTTTTCTATATGATAATAGCTGTAAAACCAATTTACTAAAATTTGCAGTGTGTGTACCTCAAAATCAGGCCTTACGCGTAATTGGTGGTTATATTAGGAGTACCCCGATCCACGCCATGGAAAATGATTTATGCCTTCCCCCCCTTCAGTTTCGCAGAAGATTTTTGGCAGGTAAATATTTGCTAAAATCAAAGTCATTTGCTAATAATTCTAGTGATCTGTTGAATACATTAACATCTGCTTGTAACACTAGCTATTGGACTAATAGGAAAGTCCCTTTGCTAGTCAATATCAATCGTTGTATAGACACAAGGTCAATTCACTGCAGTAATTTGCTAGAAATGTTTTCTTTAGAGACTTGGGTGAGTAATATCCCAGTTCATCGATTCATTGCAAGCTCTATTCCGCTGATTGATAAAGCTAAACAAAATTACTCCTGTCACCAGTTGAACTCAATTTGTACAAATTTCATTGAAGAAAAATATAGTCATTGTTACAAAATTTTTACCGATGGTTCTAAAGATAAAAGTAGCGCGGGGTCAGCTGTTTACGACCCACAGTCAGCTTGTTTTGTAAAACTTAGGATTGATTCTAATATATCAATTATGCACATTGAATTAGTCGCAATTTTTGAAGCTTTATCTTACATTGATTCAGTGAATTTTGATCAATTTGTCATATTGACGGATTCAAAAAGCGCATTACAACATTTGTCTCGCTGTACCTCTCCCGTGAGAGGCATACCGATTGCCTATAAAATATTAGAATCAGTCTTAGGTCTACAAGCTCGACAGAAGACGGTCACCCTTCAATGGATTCCATCCCATATCCAACTTGAACCAAACGACATTGTAGATGTGCTAGCTAAACAGGCATCAGTGGATGGGATTCCTTATGCAGTTTTACCACTATTTTCGGACAAGGTAAGTCATGTTAAACGGCATTGCCTGGATGTTTGGCAGGAGTATTTTGATGAGCGCTCACAAGAAAAGGGTATATGGTACCGAACTATCCAACCACACATATCAACGTTCCCATGGATAGCCTCGATTGGAATAAACAGAGAACATTTAAAAACCATTCTTAGGCTACGTTCCGGACACATTCCATCTAAAAAGTTTGGACATTTGATGAAAAAATGTTTATCACCTAATTGCATCGATTGCGGTGTAATTGAAGACGTGTATCACATCCTGATGGAGTGTGTCAGGAACGAACCTTTCAGGGCAACTTGTTTTGTTGGCGAATCGAGGATGTTTGTGGGTCAGGTGAATAGTGCCTTGTCTGAGCCAGGCTCACAAAAAGCCCAAGAATTAATCGAATTAGTTAAGTTAGGTTTAAGCGATTCCTAGTTATTTTTTCTAGTTTGTAATAAGTTCACTTTTAATTGATCGTAATTTTGTCAGTTGTCCTTACGGGACGATGTAATCGCTCAGCGATAAAGTCCTTTTTAACAATAAATTAAAAAAAAAAAAAAAAATCTACACTCACAAACTTTCGTCTTTATAATATTAGTACGATAATCCTAATACATAGGCACTTGCAACACGCCAATGAATACAATCAAAGTCATTACCACCAGTTCGGAACGCGGCCCGCTTGAGAACTGGCAAGAAACTCGGCGGGCTTTTCTTTTTATGCTCACCTTTGTCTCTCACTCACAGTCACACCTTTATCCCCGAAGGGGTAGGAAGATGCATAGTATACGCCCACATTCCACCTTATAGTTTTATGTCCCACGTAATAGGTAGTGAGCCCATTGCCATGTTGAAATATAGGCCATTTAATATACTTGGCTAAACGATTGTCATTTTATCGACAACTGGTGTTCATTTCGAGTTTTCCTTCTCTACGCAATTGATTGTTTTGCGAAAGTGTTCCCTAAGTCACCTCTTACGACACCCTCGGGATGAATTGCGGTGGCGACATTATATACTCTTTACCGTTGCCACGCGAGGCGATCAATTAATTTTACTCTTTACAATATTCCGAGCTGACCCGCGCAACTTTGTTTACGTTATACTTTTCTGTAGTACATGTACTTACGTACTATGTATTGTTTTAATTCTAATGCTGAAAACTGCATTAAAATCCGTTGAGTAGTTTAAACATTATAAACACACAAACAGAAAAAGCGATTTTCTGTACTAATAATAAAAAGAGGAAAGATTTGATTGTTTGTTTGTTTGCATCGAACAGGCTGAACTAATACTGAACCAATTTGAACAATTCTTTCACTGTTGCAAAGGTACACTTTTCCCGGTGAACATAGGCTATATTTTATTCCCGTATTCCCACGGGAACGGGAGCTACGCAGATGAAACTGCGTGGCATCCGCTAATATTTTATACTATGTAAAGAATTAATCATATCACACCAAATTCTTATAAATCATATCTACTATAAAATGTGTCTACAAGAGTTTCTAGGCGATATCGAAATTTTATCTACTAAAACTAACTTCAACATTTCGCCACTGGCACTCCATATAACTTAGCCAATATAGTAGTGGACTAAAACAGGGCAAATAGCAAATTTATGGGCATGTCATGAACAGGGATGCCTATCGACTGATCGGCCGAAATAACGGTCGGTTTCCTCCGTTATCGGGGGAGTTTCTCCACATAATGTTGTAGTGAACATATTCAGTGTGGGAGGTTTTCGTAACGAAATATTGAGAGACATTATATACACAACGCCATTAACTTTTATACTAGGTAAGTATAGTTTGTGTTATGAGAACATAATCCATTTACATTTCAGTTTTATTATATGATAGTTCCCGTTCCCGTGGGAATACGAGAATAAAATAGGTATAGTCT